>CM072148.1:15747737-16980720 GCA_036850595.1 Rhyacichthys aspro | reverse complement strand
CAGCTGTCAGTCAAAATATGACCTTTTGATGGCTGCCAAAGCAGTAACACAATTTTTATAATGACAATTTTACAGCTTTCCTATTGAGCAACTGCTTGAGCAACATTTGAGCGGAACACTTTATTCATTTCACTAATCCCTTTTCTGTTCTGTTTAACTGAGCTGGCCTGTCCTACATTAATCACATAGATAACACAATTTCTCAAGGCTATTGACTACATTTGCTCTGCTCTATTTTTTCCGTTTATCATTAGAAATTATTTGATATATCAATATAAAATGATCTAACTTGTTTACCGTTGCACTAATTCCATACAATACAAACACACCCACAACATACTTGCTTCTTGCTCATCATTTCCTATTGTATTTTAATTACAGTAATCAGGCAGGTAAGTTCTTGGAGCCTTATTTTTATTTATCCTAAAGGTCAAACATGTTTATGTAAGACATAAGTCTGAGTTTTTCTGCTTGTGTGAATATGTTGATGTGTACAGAATGAGACTGTACATAAATGACACATGTTTTGTACACAGATTTCCCATTGTATAGTGTTATTGGATTCTGATTGTGATCGACCTGTTTCTGGATCTTTTGACTCGCTGTAGTCCCACGGGAACCACAGCGGTGTCCCAGACAAATCCTCTGCCAACACACCAGCCTCCTGAGTGCTAGGCCGCCTAAAGCCTCACTTCCCCTCCAAAGGCAGAAAAAATCCAAACAAAGTAAACAGTAAGCACCTAGTAGTCAACTTCCTTATCCTTGTTAATTATTCAAAATCCCAGAGGAGAGACCAGCCCACAGTTGTCTTCTGAGTCACTTTTTTTTTCTCATGCAGGCACTCACTCACCACAGCGGCCCCCCTCTCCTCCTGCCTCCTCTTTCAACTTCAAACCCAGTCATTTCTGCAAGCTGCGCTTTGATTGTACCAAACACCTGTATTTTTCGAGGAGAGACTTCCTTGCGAGCCCCCGCCTCCCATCTTTGATTGTTAAACAGCAGTGGCGCCGTCATTACTGTCTGTGCGACTGATGCCGCCCAACTTCCCCTCCCATCTTCTACCTCTGCCTTTTAACCGGAACTTTAATTGCTCAGAGAATTTGGATTGCTTTACTTTATCTAATTTTCCAAACCCTTTTTGTGTGCAGAGGGTTGTAAAACTTGAAAAGCCTAACTGGAAATAACCCTGCTTCCAAACTGAGCCGTTCAAATTTCCCCCGTCGCATTTGAAGAAATCCAACAGCCGAAAATGTGACATTTAAAAACAGACAGCAGAGGTGGACACAGACACCAACAAACATGCAGTTTGTTTCCTAGCTCACTAGTAATCCTCCAGGAAGACAGACAGTCAGACACACACACACACACACCTTTGCAGCAGTACATGCGCTTTATTAGACGGCCTCTACTGCCATCCTGTCTCCCTCTTAGATTAATATCCCCTGGGCTCACCAGCTGTTTCCGTCCTTAACACCCCCTCATCTTCGAGCGGCCGGGCCCTCCACTTCACAGGACAGGACTTCCAAACTGGCCCGCACAGCCTGCCATGTCTTCAGCCTAACACTGTGTCTGCTTCAATACGTGTTTGTGTGTCACCAAATTTGAAAATAAATCATTCTGCTCAGACATAGTGTTGATAAGTTGATGAGGTTTACACCATAATATGTATTTGCTCCTACATCTACACTGTAAAACCTGACAAGTTAAGTAAACTCAAATGATTTGGGGAAACCGATTGCACAAATTGATTTAAGTTTTTTAACTCAAACTATTTTAGTATTTTTAATTACTTTAAAAGAGTCTAAAGAACCCAAAACAATTATGATAAGGTAACTCAAATGAATTTTGTTTATTTTCTTATTTTATTTAGTATGTTCTAACTTAAACCATTAAATATGTGATACTAAAACGCTGTATTTAATCAAACTTATTTAAAAGTGTTACTTGTTCATATTTACAGTAAGTTAAATTAACTTAAATGGTTCTTATTTGAACAACTTAAAACTCTAATACAGTTACTCAATCCATTTGGGGAAACCGATTGCACCAATCTGTATGAGTAAGATTAACATAATAACAAACTAAAACTTTTGTCCATTCAGTTTTTATTAACTTGAACTGGAGAGAAAATACAGAATGAACACAACCGTACCTTCTGACATGAATTATGACTACAAAAGCCATTATCAATTAAATACAATTAAGCCTTTTAAAATGACACTTTCAAGGAACTTGCAATGTTTTATAGCACTTGGTCAATTGAATAAATGTACAAAAATGTACCAGGTGTACATCAATAAATGAGAATGCAGTGCAAAATAAAATATTATTGTCCACAATATTCTGATGTATTACAATTTCCATTTACGGTTTTACTTTCCCAAAACATACTAACATGCACCTACACCAAATAAAAATATTTCTACAGAAATGTAACCTTATTCTTTGCTTTCTGCATATTGACTTTTTAAAGACAAATAACCTAAACAAATAAAATTATAGACTTGCCCTTCACTACTGATTCAAAGCTTAAATGTGTTGACCTGTAAACAACAAACCCCATCTACACCAGATCATTTTTCAGTGTCTGCAATTTTGGTTTAAGTTGCTTTCTATCATTTTTTAGGTTCAGCAACACTACTTGAATGAACTCAAAAAAGCCACTACACTTTTCAGGGTAACTCAGATGCAGAGCATATATTAGCCCAAACAAACATACCAGCGCATCAGTCCATGAGTGATGAGTCATTACAACCTGATCCTCTAGCACGATGAACACTTGCCGTGGTGAGAATGGAACTCCTGTAGGCACCTCCTCTTCATCAACATCAGCAACCAGAGCAACTGCACCTTCATGGCACTCCATTTCATCCTGAAATGTCATACAAAGTGGAAAATTATCTTATTTCAATTATTACTGGTCATAGATCATAATAAATACACACTGTCAGCCATCAAATGTGAAGCATTATCACCTGTCCGATGTGCAAATTATTGTAATGCCCAAGTATAATATACCTTGCATGTTTTGAAAATCTCTGAAGAATCCTCCTTGAGGTAAATTGGTAGGCCAGCAAGGGCTGCAGTTCTTATTGCATAGATGTCGTTTTTGTCCTTAATAAATAAGGTAAAATTAGAAAACATGACAATGGTAACTAACAAGCAAACAGTAGAGTGAGGGTATTTTTTAAGTACCTGTTCTTCATATGCCAACAAAAGCTGCTCCATCTTTTCACCAACCCGTCCAGTTTTCTTCTTCTTGTAAAGTCCAATCAGCTGAGGAGCATATTCATCCAGCGCAGCATAAAACACGTATGGCAGATTCTGATTGGTTATCCGTTGAAATTCACAGTACAGCTGAGGAAAATTACAAACAAAATAATATGACTCAACTGAATCAAGCTGCAAGTCATCATTTTGGTCTACATTTATGACACTTTGCACAATGCCTTCATCATAATTTGTTGAACCATGGTGGTCTCTGCATTTGTGGGGATTGAATGTTGAGTATACATTGGTTTTTAAAATTGCAGTACTTGAAAGGACATAGAACAGTTTGTTTCCATTTTAAATGCCCCCTCAGATGGATAAACATTTGACTTTCAATGAATGGCTGCTTAAAGTTACACAGAGGGCAACAAAATCCATAATTATTCAAAGCTGGACAAGAACTGTCTTTCCTCTCTGTAACAGTGTGCATACTTGACATATGTATCTTTAATGAATTAAATGTACTAAATGTACACATGCAGGAGTTGTAGAGACAGGGTAAAGGTGAAATTGTTGAGTACTGACCATGGTTGAGCCGATAATGCTTCAACAAGATAACTTTTATGGCAGTTGAAAAACTACACAACTTGCAATTCCACATTTTGTCTCAAATCAAAAAGGCCCTATTATCTGTCAAATGTTTTATATCACCTTCACCGGCAGTCTTTAGTGGCAAAACAGCGGTGGATAATCTCTCCAAACGTCCTGCTTCCTTAGCCAAACACTGTAATGACACAAGAAAAATATGTTTAACTGTTAATTCTAAAGTGCATTGTGAAAATTATTAAAGTTTAAAGTTTTGTGCCATGCAGCTTCCAAAAAATAAGTTAGCTACTTAACTATTTTATCAATAAAGCCGGTAGCCGTTATATTTTAAATTTGTACAGGGTGACTTCATATGCTAGGCGGAAGTTGTGGTAGCAAGCTTCGTTTTTCTACATATTAGAACTTTTTGTAATCAAAATAAACCGCAAACTGTTAACGCTATTTTAATGTTTAGTTAGTAACTAGCTTAGTTAAAATGAAATTAATGTACTATTTTCACCTTCACCATGTAAAGAATATATTTGAACTTGAAAGTCAGAAAAGTCTCAAAATTAATTTTACCGTAGTCTTGTGCTATGCAGCTCCGAAAAAGTAGGGCACTTAACAACTATTTTATCAAAATAAGCCTGTAACCGTTATATTTTAAATTTGTACAGGCGGACTTCATAGGCTTGGCGGGATTTGTGCTGGCAAGCTCCGTTTTTGTAAATATTGGCAAAGCAGTCAGATAAATTCACATGCAAGTTCTAAACAAACATTAAAACAATAAAGAAAATCGTTTACCTTATAATTTCCAATATGTTGTATGTTGTCGCTAAATTGTTCTCGGCGGCAAAGCTTGCCTCAAACACAACATGGCCGACAAATCCAACAGCAGCTTGGTGCCGTGTGCAAAGATCATTGATGACGTAAGACACACACAGGAGGTCTCACTCTGTGTCAAATGAGTTGGATTAACTGGGATACAACAAAAACACCAGAGAGGGAGGAGAAGTGGTGTATGCAGTGAATTTAGGAGTAGACGTATTGTGGTTCCAATCTTGGCTGACTTTTTTTTTTTTTAATTAATATCTTAAATCTAAATAAAGAATTCTCATCTCATTATTTGGTTTTATTGTCGCCATTATACCACTTAAGAGAAACAAAACGTATAATTTATTAATGTTTTATTGAATTAATATTTAACAAAATATATTAGAGGCAAAGATGGCATGTGGGAAAATGTCTCCTTCATTCTAGCCACAATGTCTTAAAATGTGCAAATTTTAACACAACGTTAGTATGTGTAGCCTAGTGGTGTAAGTGCTTGATTCTTTTCTAGAACATCGTGAGTTAGAATCCCAATTGTATAAATGCAGTCACTGCATTTTCTTTTCTTTTTTTCTTTTTTTTTTTTTTTTTATTATTGGTCTTTCAATTCAGAAAAAACCCTGCCTTTCCTTATAAATATGCATCTAGTAATAGACTAAATATTATTTGCTACTGATTTTCTTTAAGTCTTTTAAATTATTTAAGAAAACTACAGAGATTATGTTTACTTATTGCATTTATTTTATCATCTATGCAATATATTTATAAGTCTGTGATTACTACTTAAACAGTTCAAATCAACAATACTCAAACATTTGAAAGCAACAATACTCAAAATGTAACAAAAACAGATGTGTACTTATTACAAGTGAGTTTTTACATCACATGTTTACTTTTGGGTTTACTTAACACAGTTTATAAAAGTTACTCTAACTTTTTAGCAGAACTGAGTAAGAATAACTTACTTCTTTTGGTAAGATGCACCATTGGGTTTTACAGTGAAGTATCACTCAGACGCCATTCATGCAACATACTTCTACTGCACGTGGTGTAGCTTTTGATTCTGTAACACTCACTTTGAATGCCATTGCAGCACTAAGGTGTGCAAAACTAGCATTGTACATGTCAGATGAACATTTGGAAATAGTCCCTAGTTAATGGGGACCATCCCACTTTCACAGTCCCTGTCCCATGTCCCAACAAATGCATAAACAAAAAAATGTCCCACGTTTGAACAGACCATGTCCCTATTGCCCTCATTTTAACAAACATCAATCACTGCAGCAAACTTTTGTCACTCAGCTCATTTACCATACTTTTTACACATTACAGCAATTATTTTAAACCCAAGTCTGTAGCTCCATTGGGAACATGTGCATCTGTAAAGTACTTCAATAATATTCTGAAGAGGTTACAGTTCCATTTTTTAGGTGAAATGCTCCTATGAAATTCTTATTTTGTGTTTCCTGTTGATGTAAAATGACAGATTACAGATTTAGCAAAATAATTAAAATATTTTTTTAACATCAGTGGGTTTGAGGGAAAAAAATTTATCCCAGTTTCTGAGATTCTGAGATCTGGAAATATGGTCACCCTGCTGTAGTGTTGCTCCATTTTCTTATATTTATATTAGTACCAAAACCATGTTCACTCATTTTTTTGCCCATTTGCTTTTTAAGCACAACATCTGCTTTTTAAAAATATTAATAGACACTGCTGGAAGTACACATAGGGCCATGCCATTTTGTTTTTTGGTAAAATAATACAATGATAAAGTATAGTTGCTAGCCAGAGTTGAGGAACTATTGAAAAAATAATAATACTGGAGCCTCCCTACTCTAAATTGTACTTCCTCATTCAACACTGCATCTGGCATTTGAAACAACAAAGATAAATAAGTAGCATAACAAAAAAGGAGCATATAATAATATAAATACACAGAGAGAGATTTAAACATAGGGCTGTGCATTTACTGTAGGCTGTATTTAATAAAATAAAGAGTCAATAACAATGGTTTAGACGTTACTCAATTTACAACTTACAGTGTGCCACTGTGATTTACAATTAATTCTACCTATACAATGCTATTAATAATACGTTTCTTTGGTCTCATGGTGTGTGTATAAGGGCGTCTGTGATCTTACAGTTTGTTTTTTGTTGTAGCTTTGTATGTATCTGCACATTTGGTGCTCTGCTAAAGGAACGTGTCAGACATTACAGCATTGCCTACATAAGTTCCAAGTACAGCAAACTACAGGCTATTCTAAATTATATCTTTTGATAAATATCTGGTAATATGGCTGGAATTATTGAGATGATATTTTAGCCACATTGCTCAGCTCAACCTTCACCTGATTTTATGCGTCTAAACCATTAATCATTTTTGACTGCTATCAAAGTGACACAGTGGAAGTGTTTTGCTCTTCGCTTCACTTGTCTGTGAGGTTTTACTCTGTCTGTGCTTGTTTCAGGGCCATTTGTGACTGTTTAAATGTGTGTGTTTCCTGGGTGTGTCTGTCTTTGGCTCAGGTGGGTGTTTGCTTCACGCTGTTGTTACTGTAGTGTGTTGGGGTAGACAGGATGTGCGATGCTTGTCAGCACGCTTTCAGGAGATGAAAGCCCTGAGAGGGTGTGGAAGTAGTCCTAGTGCCGTTCAGGTAACAGGTTGTCTTCTCAGAAATCTCTCAAGAATCCCGTCCTGTTGCCGTCAGCGCTTACAGTGAGCCGTGAGGAAACGCCACTCACCACGAAACTGATTCACCTTCACAATATAACTCAACACATCCTGCAAATCTGGCTGTCACTGAGCTCTTGTGCCATCCAGGTGTTTAAAGCTTTCTAAAAACACAGCCGATGGTTTTTGAGCAGCTAATGGCACTCCCCAGTTGGGCCTGCACTTTCCGTGTGAACCACAGCCACGAAACTAATTGCATCACTGATTCTCGACAGATGAAGCATGAATCATTTTGAAGAATTAGGCCTAGTGACATGCATACTGATTAGCACTGGCTATTGACACTGTCATGTTTAGACACAGGACTGACATACCATAGATGCTGACAGTGAGTGCGATGTCGCAGAGCCGGTTTACATTATTAAGTAAACCACAGCCTTAGAAATCCATTTTTAACACAGATGGGATGACGGCAGCAGTTTAATTGCTTGTTGATAATTTGTTTTCAACCTCATTGTGACTTTTAACTGTCGGTTCAAAACACGATTCCAAGCCTCGTCCCTGCGTGGTTCTAGTTTGTCTAGGTTGTCATACCTTCAATGTGACTTTGATAGCGTGACAACTGATACAAAGACACTCAACCTTGACCTCAAAAAGTGAAGTTCAAAGTGTTTTTAGGCTTAAGTTGTGATTACGTTATGTCTTTCTTTATGAGAGTGATAAAATACAGCCATTGCTACACATACTGATGATGTAATGTTCCAAAATACGTTTTTGGAAAGATGCCAGTCTAAAGTATTGTATTTAAGCCCAATGCCTCTTTTAACTCACTAGTCATTTGACTTTTTATACTAGGATGTCCTTGGCCGGTTTACTTACACTGAACATATATATATATATATATATATATATATAAACCTCTTTTATATCTTTGTATCTAACTATATCTTTTCAATAAAAAAATTATACAAACCAAGCTCTACAGCAGTTCTCTGTAGTATCAAGGGCTATTAATAAATAACAATCTTGACAAGACATGACCATGCCCTTTTCTAAAAAAGGACCAGGCTTTACGTGATGCTTTGTTTCTCTGACTGGTTGTATGTCTATCCAATTTTGTCCAAAGGTAGTTTATTCAGTGTCCATTGGTACTGCCCCCAACTTAAATCCACACAGACCAGACAAATTCTGTCTACAGATTAGAAAAAGAACTAGTAATGGCTGCCCAGGTTAGCACTTTAAACAAATTACATGCTAATTTTGTACTTATATTTTGTTACATTTTCTGTCAACAGAAAAAATGCATTGTGCAGAGAAACAGCTACGAGGGATGACATGGAGGATGCTGACTCAGGTTGGAAATAGGGCCCAGTCCACTCTGGTTCCATTGTGTGGTACATGCTATACCAGGTGAGCCGCCAAGGTGCAACTCATCTGACATCACTTAAAGCTCAAGTACCTGATTTTCTTTTTGCCATCCCTGTCTCAGATTCCACTCACCCCCAAAATCAGCCTAGGGACCTCGCCTGCCTTTTCCTCCACAAAATACTGAAACATTTCACCAAACTAAAGTTTACATCAATGTTTTATGTTGCCTCCCTTTTCTCTCTTGATGCTTTCCTTTTTTGAGCTGTTTCTAGCACTGAAAAGACACTTTATCTGCAGCTTTTAAACTTTCTAGACTGTAAAATGACAAGCCGGTGTAGACCAATAGGAGCGCTCCTTTTTCGAGCATGTGATTTTGCAAGCATGTGATTGGCCAAGGTTTTCTGTTCCTGAATAGAGGTTCTCATCTATTAAAATCCCTTATAATAAACAGTAGATGGCAACATAAAGCCTGTTTTTTCACAAATGATTGCTTTTACAAGATACTATTTGGGGTTTAAACCATTTTCCCAACTACAGAAAAAAATATCAAGTAAAGTCTCCAATCTCCAATGTCTTCTCAAACTGTCTGCTAAATTACATGTATTGTTAATTTGATGCAGGCAACACTCTGTGTCACCCAGTGTATCTGAGAGCCTGATAAAAGTTTTCTAAAGTCTGGATTTGGCATGTAGCATATCTGTTGGCCTGAAGCTGTTGTTGGAAAATTGTGCAATGGCATTATAAAAATCTCACATTTTTAAAACAAGACTAAACACCTTTGCCGTAATTACACCTAACTATAATACTATGATGTCTTGCTTTGCAGAGCTTTGTGTTGATTTGACAGGTTTTGTGTTGGTGAGATATGCCACTTAATAGTTACTGACAAGCTAGATGCAGTGTGTCTCTAAAAAAAGGGCTTATTTACCCTGTTGCATGATGGGGATTTTGTGTGACCATTAAAGTGATATTGATGTCAGTATTTTTGAGGCTATAAAAAACTTGCAGTGTTGCTTTAAGAGACAGAGCAGCTAACAGCTAAACACACATAACTCATGGTAGTAAACATAAGGAAGACAATCTAAGAGCCCCCCGAAAAACTTAATTCATTACCATCATCATATCAGTTCATTAAGAAAAAAGGGATCAAAAAGTATCCCTTAAGTTTAGCTGTGATCATTAGGAGCTGTGTAGCAGTGGTTAGCTGCTGGACAAACACGACCCAACCCTGATGAGCGCCACAGACGACAGTGTGCGTGGACTGGACCTCCGTGAGACAGTGCTCGTTGTGGTTGTGTCCAGACGAGACGAGACCTTTAAATACAGACCTTTGGATTGCTCGGTCACGTGACACATCTACAACCTGCTCCTCGCAGCCGGCCGTCCGCTCTCACGAATGAACCAAGGTAAACATTTTCTCTGCAGCACTTTAGCCCTAGTTTGCCGACTCCTACCCCTCAAGTTCAACCTCTTATTCAAAACAATGTGAATAATGCGCAATGACGCGTAACGAGAGGCGTGTGGCTGCTCCGGAAAGAGACGGCGAGTGGCACTGGGGGAGGCACGCCGCTGTGTCGGGCCTCATCTCGGGGAGAAACGCTCATCTCACACCCGGAGCTCCACCACACACGCTGTAGCTGCGCGCTTTTACTACATAATTTCCGGACTGAAGGCGTTTCACTGTCGCAAATTTGAGACGGGAGCGAGAATAGATACCGTGGCGGTCGGATTTGTGAAGATTATAGTCAGTAAAGTGCTCTGCCTCTTAATCCCAGTGAAGAGAAAAGGGCTGGGCAGTGCGCCGGGATGGCACTGTGCATTGGGAGATCTGGGTGGAGAAGGCGAGGAGACGCTTTCTCTAACTGTTCATTCATACTATGGTCAAAAATGGGTGTAGACTAACTCTTGTGCTTGACGTTACACTGTGTCAGACTGAATATTAGCCTCGTGTTTACATTGCCTTCACACCAAAAGTTTCCTCTACTGTTAGCATTTTGTTGTCTCAAGCATTTAACTGGTGTATGTGTGTTGCAGGATGGCAGAGGCTCCCAGGTCATGTGACTGTTTTGTTTCCCTGCCCCCTGGTTCAAAAGATGACCAAGTGATTTTTGGCAAGAACTCAGATCGCCCACGGGATGAGGTCCAGGAGGTGACCTACTACCCAGCAGCGTCCTACTCTCCAGGCTCAGTGCTGGAGGTAAATCAGCCCCAAAGTTACACCCTCTATCCCTGCCTCTGAAACCTATCCATATAACAAAATAAACTAGTCAAAATACAGCCCTGTGCGAAAGTAGAGTGTTAAATATTTACATTTCTTCTTACATGTGAAAAGCCTGTTAATAATTAAAAGCATGAAGCAAAGGGTCATGATGAGTGAAGGCTTCTTATCACTTCAAATATTTAGCCAGTAGCCTTGCCTATTACATGAAACAGTGTAAAGGAGTGAGCCACAATAATCCAAAATGTGTGACAAAAATGTAAACTTTTACCTTACAATGTATAGTCCTTTCATAAAACCACAAAACCAAATTCTGAAAGGTTACATAATTTTGCTTTAAAGTCTGTGGGTATGACATTACATGGCGTTCTGCATTAGTTTTCTCCATCATCCATCATTTATGGACCA
The DNA here is from genome assembly GCA_036850595.1 of Rhyacichthys aspro. Lineage (NCBI taxonomy): Eukaryota > Metazoa > Chordata > Actinopteri > Gobiiformes > Rhyacichthyidae > Rhyacichthys > Rhyacichthys aspro. The sequence continues at coordinate 16,969,426 of CM072148.1, read as the reverse complement.
TATGATCTCCAGGAACTTCTATCTAGTTTTTGTGTGGCCTGCCCCTCATTTGTTTCATTTGTTTCATTGCAACTCTTTCTCTTTCTCTATTTTTTTCCTCAGTGCACATACATCCAGATCCCACAGGCGGAGCACACCCATGCTGTGGTCCTCAGTAAACCTGCCTGGATGTGGGGAGCCGAGATGGGAGCCAACGACCAGGGAGTCTGCATCGGCAACGAGGCAGTCTGGACTCGGGAAGAGGTCGCTCCGGGAGAAGCCCTGCTTGGCATGGACCTCCTCCGGTCAGAGCTTTATTAACTTTATCCCACAGAAAAATTCAGTTCATATTGTTTTGGATTTGTGTTCAATGGAAGTCTGTGGTAAGGTGTGGTGACTGCCAAAAGCATGTCACAACAGGAATGTAAACTCTGCTAAAGCATTAAAATTTATCTTTTCATCTATATATTGGATAAACACATGGTTTTCAGATATTACAAGCATTTAGTTCTGTACAAGTCTGTGTAAACAGTAGAAGTACCTTAAGGCAACATAAAAAGGAGAGAGGTGTTATTAATAGTCACAGTGAGATGTGCATCTTTATTGACTTTGGTGCTTATGTCACTGCAGGAAGTAATGCATTAGGTTAAGTTGTGAATGGCCACAGCTAGTGTAAAGCCGCTCACTGTTACCTGTGATGTCCAGTTTGGGGCTGGAGCGTGGAGACAGTGCCTGGGGGGCACTGACGGTCATCACTGAACTCCTTGAGCAGCATGGTCAGGGCGGCCAGTGCAGAGAGGATCCTGAGCCCTTTAGCTACCACAACACCTTCCTCCTGGTGGACCGCAACGAGGCCTGGGTCCTGGAGACGGCTGGACGGCTATGGGTGGCACAGAAGGTCTCAGGTGAGGATGAATAGGAAGTGCGCAATTCAGCATATGACATATCAATTTATATTGTGGCTATAGCATGAATTTATCACTAGTCGTGGTTAGTATACGCAGAATCTTGGATCAACTGTGACCATACAAGGTAGCTTTTGCCTTGCACTGACACACCAGATGGTTTAGGTCCATAACACCCGATTCTTTTTTTAATCTATTTGGATGAGTTTTGCTGTAACATTATCAAGCTAATTTATAAAGGACATTATCACATGATTAATGTGTATGTATCATGCACAACATTAGCAGCGTGCAGTTATTTTAACAGACAGATAACATATTGTCTTAATTACTTACATTTAGCTTACATACTAAATGTGGATGCTGTTTGTATTGGCTTGGCCTGTTACAGTAATGATGGAGCTGCAAGAATATAACATTGGTCAAGTTGGTCTAGAAATTATAAACACAATTAATTTAGCTCATAAATGTCCTAATTACACAGTCTTTGCATAACTACTTCTTTTCCGTCTTAGAGGGCGTAAAGAACATCTCCAACCAGCTGACCATTGGCACTGAGACCTCCGCAGAGCACCCCGAGCTGAGGAGTGTGGCCCAGGCCCAGGGCTGGTGGGACGGTCAGGGTGAATTTAACTTCTCTCAGGTGTTCAGCCCTGAAAACCCTCCCGCCAGGATGGAGCTGGCCAAACGGCGCTACAAGGGGGGCACAGAGCTCCTCCAACAACACGATGGTAAGGGATGGCCCTCTTCTACACCTCTCACAACACATTTTAGCACACGTTCTGTTTAATTTATTTGTTTTTTGCACTAGAAAACACATTAGTGTCTAAAAGGAGCTTAGTGTAGTTACTCATTGTCTTTTACCTCTTGTCTTTGGTCCCAGGCTCAGTTACAGCAGAAGTAATGATGTCTATTTTGAGAGATAAGCCGAGCGGCATATGTATGGACTCTGGAGGTTTCCGCACCACAGGCAGCATGGTGTCCGTCCTGCCCAGAGACTCCAGCCTGCCCTGTGTGCACTTCTTCACTGCCACCCCAGACCCCTCCAGGTTTGTCATGGGCTGAAGTTAAAGGGTAGTATCTGGGGGTTAAATTTCCGATCACAGTTCCACTATTCACCCCCTCCTTTCTAGAGCCTGTGAGCACCTACGGTAGCCCTGCAGGGACACGCTGTTGCCTATGAACAAACTAAATGGAAATAAGTCAGGTGATGAGTTAACTTTATAAACAAAGAAATGATAAAAACAATCAATTTAGCTGGTAAATATCTTCATGCCAGGAAAAAAATATGATTACACTTCTCCTACCAGTGCTCATTTTGTCCGCTCTGAGCTCATTTTGTTCTCACTTGGACAGTTGTAGAAACATGAAGTGAACGATACTAATGGCTCCTTTTATTACTTAAAGGTTTTTTCTCAACATGAAAAAAAAATTACATACACTAGTTTTTGACCAATGTTTCATCCTTTATTCAACTTTCTACTACAAACATTTTACACAATGCACTTTTAAATATAATCATTGATAAATGTTAGTGAACGCTTTGCATGGTACTGTGTGCTTCATCTTTTTGAGCGGGTTTTAGGTTTCTATATCCTGGTGGGTTCTTTGGATAGGTTTTTCTAGAGTGTGTGTGTATCTTTGGGTATAGATAAATTATTATTGTAATCACAGATTATGTATATATAGCATTTTGTGAAGGTGTGTAAAGGCCCATTCTCTATCCTCTTCCTCGGGGCTCTCAATAAGTCTTTGTCTTTGGTTCAACGGGACTTTCTGAGTCTGCTTTTCTCTCTCTCCCTGTCTCCCCACCCCTCACCCATGCCCTGGTAGGTCTGTATTCAAGCCTTTTGTCTTCTCCGAGTGTAACACCCCAGTGCTGAGGGTGGTGTCCCCACAGTTCGGCCCAGACGATCCTGTTAGGAAGAAGCCTCGCTTTCAGAGCCAGGTGGACCGCAGACATGACCTATACAAGGCCCACCAAGTTGCGCTCAACACCATGGAGACCAACCCGGTGGGCACTGATGGACGTCCTAGGTCAATGATAGTGCTTTATTGAACCTGGCAGAGCTGGGGAATAAATCCATAGCACCTCAGGCATTAGTTAGCACATCTTAGTTAGTCCATAATTTAGTAGAGACAAGCAGACTAAACATAGACACAGTACAAGAGCCAGGTTTTGAGATTGACTTTGCTTTGTAGTGGACGCAAGAATGTGAAGGTCAAACACTGAAAGTTGTGTTTGTATAAGTTGTGTAGTGGCGATTTTTTGAGGTTTTAAATAAAGCCACAATAAGCTGCAGCTATGAAATGCTCTTACTCAAAAGAATGACATGTAATGCATTCAGTCCATTTAATGAAGAATATGCCACATTAGAAAAACTGTTAACCCTTAAAAATGGTTCAAAATTCCATAGTGTTCATCTTGTAGTGTCTAAAGTGGATAATTTCCTGTTGAAATTATTATAGTATTTGTCATTTTCTGTAAACGAAAAAACAAAAGACAAAACTCTATAAATATCTTAGTGGCAGATTGTTTTTCAAAGCTGCATTTACTTAGCACATGAAAATGTTGTAACATCTTTTTCTGTCTCGCAGGATGAGGGCCTAGTGATTTATGAGATCCTGAGGGAGTTGGAGTCGCAGTGTCTGAGTGAGATTTCTGCTATGCTGAGCGGCGAGATCCCAGGGGAAGAACTAGGCGACTTGTTCTTTGATTGTGTTGATACCGAGCTCAAGTTTTACCAGTGAGCAGTAAAAAAGGTGGGACCTTTTTTTTAAATAAATAAATTCACTTTTTTTTACGTTTTATATTAACCTATTAAATTATTAACCTGTAGTGACTCAGAGATTCATCTAATATTTATAAATACACAGTTGACTGATTTATTTTTTGCTATGTGGTATGGTGACAAGTGGTATTTATTTATAGAAGTGTATACGTTTTTATAGACTTCTCCCTTTGGGTTTTTAATATATGTGCTCGAGGGGCAGACACTATATGGAGCGTCTAAGGACAGGGGTGGGGAAAGTCTTTTGAGGGAACTGTTTTTGTCATATTGGGTGATATAATTCAAAATGGAATTGAAGTATAAACCTTACAAAAATATACTAAACATATTAATATCACCCACACTACATTGTGTAGTTTTATGGATTGTGATGGCTGAAGACCAAAATTATATACAAAAAACTAGTCTGGTTTAGGCAGCTTTTATTGGCATCTTTGGCTCCATAAAATCACATTTGTTATTGTATTTTAAGTATTAAGGCAATAGCATAAAGGCAGAGACTGTTGGATCTGAAAATTGATCTTACATTTTATATTTTATTTTTCCCATACATTTTTTTCATTTATTTTATTTTTCAGGGAGAATCTTGGTTTATACAGCTATGGCAAAAAGGTCTCACTATTGGATGTCCACTGTCCTCTGTTACAGCGCCCTCAGGTGGATGCCCTGAGCGATCGCCGCAGGAGATGGCCCTGAGGACTGTTTGTAACTCACTGGCCTCTGCTTCACTCACCGCACATCTCATACCATCTTTAACACTGACTAAAAAGTCTAACCTGCACATGTGATTGGAGCATATTTATCATCTGTATCACCAGGGAGCGACTGCACCTCATTAGTGAGCATAAAGACGTAGACTACACAGGAGAGTATGTAGAGCTGTGTGACGTTGCACTGTACTGTAAGACGGGCATTTGTCATTTTAAATTTTGTTTTCTCTTTGCAAATGAATGGGTTGTCATTTGATGGCCACTTTTAGGGAAATATCTAATAAAGTTCATAGTCTGCTTTAAGAGGTTTTTGCTTTTTAAATATTTGATATATTGTTTCCTTTGTTTGGCATACAGATAGTAAATAGACAGATTGAAAGCTGGGATGCAAATTCAGGACAATGCATGAAGTTGTTTACTTTTTGACAGGTGATGATTTAATGAGCATCTTTCAGAAGAATGTCTGTGTGACATTCTTCTGAAATAGTTTGAAATACACAGCTCTTAATAAAACAAGGTGATATCCTTACCGTTAACCAACGGCCAAGGTTTGACAAAATTGAGCCCTGAACCCTGAATTAATCATCGTATTCCAAGTTTATTGAAATGGTTATGATTGGTGACATTTATGTACACTGTTCCACTAATTTTTGATGACATGACATTAAACAAGGAAACAAAGCCCTTTTTTTTTTTAAAGATAAAGTGCAGCGGGGTTGATGGATTAAGATTAAGATTAAGATCCCTTTATTATCCACTGTGTAACTGAGTTGCAGAGCACACCGCCGTCTTGTAACAACACACTGCCTATTTGGCCTGAACATGTCACATCAAAACAAAGTTACAATACATCTAGGCTATATATACAGTATCATATACTTTAGTCTTCCAGTGGGTATAAAGCCTGGAAAGTTGCACTGTTTTTACATAAAGCACAATTATTCTTCCTGAATAATTAAAATGTTATTTACTGGGTATTAACTGTGCTGAGACGAATTATGTCTCCTGTCAACGTCTGGGTTTTTCGCCTATGTTTGTAAGACAATTAAATCATTAATTAAACTCCAAACTATTTCTATAGTGCGTTGTGTAACCTCCCTCCGAAAGGTGGCGCTACAACAAACTTTGCAGCAGAAGACTTTTTCACCTCTGAGCGGTAATGTCCGGTTTGCTTTTCCAAACACACGGAGACGAATGATAGCTGAACGTTTGACTCAATTTAGAGGACTTGTGGGTTGCAACCCTTCCAAGCCTAATTTGTTTAACGTTTCTTCGTGTTTTACGAATGCATTGGAGCCTTTCAACGAAAACGAAAAGCGTAATATCAGGTTGGTACGTGGTGCTAAAAACGCGTGTTGCTAAATGGGTGGGCTAACCAAGGCGCTAAGTATTTTCTAACCTCGTTTATTCGTATGAAGTCAGATCATTTGGCATGTGTATTTAGCTCTTAAATGCAGTTAACAGAAGCATATTAACTTGTAAAAACTAAAGGTCAAAGCAAAATCCCCAATATTTAGGAGATCACACCCTCAGGGAGACTTTCCCAACATTAACAGCGCTGGTAACCCTTAAGCTAATGGAAGAATGTATTTTTTATTTATTTTTATTTGAGAGCAAGCATTGTCTTATTAACCAAAATGTAAAGTTCAATATAAAGTATACAGTTGTGTTCTTTAACATCTATTTCTAGGTCCACTGCATCCATCTGAATTCATGTTTGAGGCATAGACTGAAATTGTGATCATGTACTCAAACAAGTCGGAGTATAGCCACAGACGTCACTACAGCAACAGAGACTCAAGGCCCTGGGAAGAAGAGGGCAGAAGAGAAGAGAGGCTTGAACTTCAAAGAAATGCAACGCGTGACCCTTATGATAAATACAGTGCAGATGGGCACAACAGGACAGAGAGACTAAGCAGTAGAGAGTACATTGACTCCCATAAGAGACAGGATAGTCCAGACTCAAAAAGAGACTGGAGGAGAAAGAGCCCAGTGAGAAGGCGCATGTCGACACCTGATCATAGTGTCTCTGAAAAAAGACAGAGACTATCGGCAGAGCAGGACCATTACAGACACCCACGTGAACCTGAAGAGCCATTTAGACTGTCACAAGAACCTTACTCCCATTTACAAAGAACCAAGGACATTAAACGTACACTGTCACTAAAGGAGGACTACAGTCACAAGAGAACACCAGAGGATTCGAGATATGGGCATCGACATGACCAGTTACTCTACAACCAACACCAAGATGAACCAAGTTACAGACGATCAGACAGAGAGGGTCCGGAGAGAAGCCGAGACTGGCCACAGGAGAGGACACGATCACGTGATCATATAAAGGTTTGCAACGTTCTACAACTTTTGAACAGTGTTGAATTTTTATTCCTAGTATGGGTTGGCATTTGCAGCTTTTGCTAGACTCAAAGGGGCTTTGAGTAATTCACACTCTCACCACCACCTGTTTATCTTTACCTGCCACGCAGCATCAGGAAATGTATTCTCGGCATATTTTAGCTATATGCTGTTGTAGTGGCTGTATAAAAGGGCCTGCCAATTCCAAGTGTGTTTGGAAACAGTGGGAAAGATTTACACCACACCACAGGCTGTGAAATGTGTGAGAGTGCATGTTAACATATTTGTTGATATGGCAGGGAATTACATTAAAAGGCTATCATCAATACCCAGATTACATGATCAAGTAATTATGAGTCACCGACTGAAAATCATGTCCTCTTGTCTCATGGCTGTACTGTCATTTGTTTTGTAAACTGTTGCTTGTTTCTGTCTTAATTTTATTTCATTTTTAAAACCAATTTTGTGTTGAACAGAATCATACTCCACCAAGAAGGAGGAGTGGCAGCTTTTCCAGAGACTATGAAGACCATAACCAGAACAGAACCAGGTTTTCACTTAATGGCTCAAGACAGCAGGTTTGTGTTTTTATTTAAATTTGTACATAGATAAAACATAAATCCAAGAAGTAAACTTAAAAACTTCTGAACTTCAGCTATTTTAAACCTGGCTGTTTTTGTCTTTCAGCCTAGTGACTCCAATGACAGACGTCGCAGTCCTCCAACCACCTCTGCTGGAGAAAATAAATTATCTAAAGGTTTTCAGCGTTTCCTCAACGTGCTCAATATGGGCGTGAATGTTGAGACTCTGACCAGGATAGTCAATCAGGGGGCTGCCGATGTAAATGACCGCCCACAGTCTCCAGCATCACCAAATGCTCCAGATCCACCATGGTCTGTTGGGTCGGCTCAGAGGCAACAGAGTGGCCTTCAGAATGCCCGGTGCTGGTCTGAGACTGAGCAAACTGACACACTGGCTTCCCCACATCGTTGTCCACGGCTGTATAGCTCAAATGGAAAGACACTGTCTGAAGAAAGGGCTGTGGAAACTAGCGATTTAGGAAGGAAGTTTCTCAGCTCAGACAGTAGATCTTTGTCCCCGTCTGCCTTAGTAAAGACAACTCTGAGCCCTGAAGAGGAGCACAAACACAGGCAAATGCAGGACGTTTTACAAGCCATTGGAATCAATTTAGAATATGAAGAACTGGGACAAATGTCTAATCGAATTCAGGAGCGGTTGTATGGTAAGAAGCAAAGCGACAAGGGTTTAGACCGAAGAGAAGAAATGGCCCGTAGACAAGCATACTTTCCCAGAGATCGCAGTGGATCATCGAGCAGATCTAGTTCAAGCCCTTCAGAACAGGACTGTAACAAGAGGAGCCACTCGTACAGCGCTCAAAGAGAAGAAACAGATGTCCGTCAGACTGATGAATGTGGAGCACAGCAGAGCAGCGGTATGTTTTTAAAGGATTGGGAGAAAACTGAAACTACAACTAAAAGCACTGCTGCAGTTCAGTTCAACTACACAACATCCGAATCAGCGCCTGCGCTTCCACCAAACCCTGTAATGAACTGCTACCCACCCCTGCCTACGAACATGCCACCTGTCATGCCAAGTATGTTCATGCCCCGAGTTCCGCCCTTCCTGTCTTACCCTCACGGCCCGCCTGTGAACATGTTTCCACCAATCGTACCTCAAAGTGGATCCGTTCTTCCATCGCACGTGAGATTTTCTCAGCTGCCATTTCCTAATCTACCCCCAGTGTACCCGCCTCAGACAGTGAACACAACTACACAAAAAACAAAAAATCCAAACCGGCCTCGCTGTTTGCAAGTGATTCAAACCAAAGAACCTGGCTGAAGATGAGCAGAAACAGACTGGATAAAGGCTAGAAACTATATTTAGAGAGTAACCAATGTGGGCTTTTGGTGCTGTTCAGCCTTTTACATTACCTAAACCCAACAATGTTAGAATAAAGAAGACTGAATTAGGAATTAGGACTGTATTCTGCACCAAAATTACGGGTATATGTTAACCCCGATAAAGTAATAACATATGATGCTTTTCCAGTAGCTATGAGTTTTTGGAAAGCTAAATTACATGAATTTAAGTTGACCAGTCAGTACTACATCTGTTATCCATTTTTGTAAAACCACACCACAGTTCTAATGCTCAAGACAACTTTTTATAAAGTACGCTTTGTTTTAAAAATGCACTTTTTCTTTGGGTGTGAATTGTGTTTGTGAAAACACTGCTACTTTATAATCTAAAATAAATCTCTGATGGTAGGATACTGGCCTTTATTTAAATTAAGCAGCACCATGATATATTTTTAGTCCTCCAGACCGTAAGGAAGTTATGTCTTTCAGGGTCATTCATATTTTTGTTGTGTACACAGAAAAAAAATATTTTGTAAATATTTGAATTACCTAACAATAAAATGGGGATTAAAGTGGTAGTAATTTGCTTTATATTTACAAACTCTTAAAGATGCAACAATGGATTGTTAATACACATAAAGGCTTAATTTGGATACTGAAAATTGTGAGTTCCAGGAAAGAGCTACATGTGAGCTGTCACCTAGATGCATAACAGTAAAATGCAGTTTCATGTGACTATGGTAGTATAAGTAGCACACTTGTAACTTCAATAGAATCCCTAATTATTGGTACTGAATATTTTAACACATGTTAATGTACAAATTTAACAGTTTAGAAATGCCTACACTATTGCAGTTAATAAATGTCTGAGGCTGCAAACAAAAAATATTCATATAGTATGTGGGGCCCCCGGTTTTAAAATGAGATTTTTTTGAATTAACAATAGGTCAAGGTAGTTTAATTAAAGTTTTGCCTTGAATAGTATCTGTGAAATTCAATACCACCTCTCAAAAATGTTCTGTGTAAAAAAAACAAAACAAAAAAAAATACAGTTGCATTCAGTCCTTTTGTGGACACGAGTTGTTCCTAAATATTTGTTTTAATTGATTTTTATTAATCGAAATGGTAAATAGAAAAAACCCGTGTCACAGAATTAGTTACCTCAACCATAGTGTAAGTATAACATTTTGCTTAAACAGGGTGAAATCGTGCAAAATCTCATCCTTTTTTTTTTCTTGTCATGTTTGCCCTCCATGCACCAGGCGGCGCTGTTGCTTTTACCTCCAGGTTTCTCCAAATCAAGAAGGATTTTTTTTTTTACCTTTAACCATGGGCTCAACGCTAAATTAGAACATTTTCTACTGCTATAGTTTATTAATAAGCTCCACTTTTGGCATGTTACTGTTCATACACCACTTTAGTAAAGAAACAAAAACTTTAGAATAATAATTTCCGTGCAATGCTGCAGAAAGGACACGTTTGACCAGCTACAGAAGGTAAACAGAATGCTAGCTGTCAGGCTAAGCGATGAAAAAATAGCTTCAAAACACGTCTCGTTACAGCTTTTTCCCGGTTCTTTGATAAACTATTCCTGTCCACATGTTATTTTGTAAGTTGTAAGTTTTTGGCAGTTTTGGCTTATCGATTACCCTATTGGCGTGTGCTACGTGAGGTAATTGTGGGTCGTTAAGGCTAATACTTAACAATCAGTGGGTCATAGCTAGATGTTATATATTAAAATAATTAATGTATGGGAGTATAAAAGTTCCTATATAATCTTATGTGTGTGTTTTTTTTTTATATATTCAACAGTGTCTCCTTTGACTGTAATGCACTGAGACATACCAGTTAATGATGAATTCACTTCGGGGACATCAGAATAATACGAATCCAGTCCATCTGAGACTAGCTATTGCTGGCGGGGAAAAGTCCAATGAAGAGTGGGGTAATTACAGGCAATACTCAAGATACACCGAAGCACAAGCACTCAGGAGCAGCGTAGGCACTGATGTAGAATGGGATAGACCTAGTCCCTCCTCTCAGACCTGGCACAATGACGAGTCAGACACTGAGGATCCAGATGGACAGCTGTATGAGCCTGATGAGGAGGACCCAGAACTGGTGAGAAAACGTAAAGAGCTACAAGTGATAGAGGAGAGGATTTTGCTGAAAAAAGCCGCCATTGCTCTTAAAAACGTTGACCCATTTTTGAAGAAGATGTCTTCCGGATCTGGCACTAATGAAGAAGGAGAAGAAACTTGTGGGACTTTGAGAGACAGAGTGAAGACAATCCTTCAGCAGCGACATCCTCATGGTTGTCTGTCCAAGGTGTGTCAGAATGTGTTTCTACAGTATAAGTTTTCTCTTTGCTAATTAACAGAAATCAAATGTTTCCTCCTCCTTTTCAGGGTCAGGCGCCCACAACCAGAATACACTCCACATCCATTAGACAAGATGATCATCCTCTAAAACTGAGAGTAGAGTCCTTATTGAGACAGAGATTTACTGATCACTCTGTGGAGGCAAAAAACATTAAGGTTTGTACACTTCTTGTAACACCACCCTTCTGCAGTCAGTCTCTAACCAAACTGTTAAAGTGTAGCAGTAGAAAAAGTGGAGAAATTCACTGCTTCTGTCACAGTGTCCTCTCAACACATTAGACAATAACATGTTAGGCCGGACTCAAAATACTGATACATTTGTTTTGCAAATTATTATTTGCTGTGGCTACAGTTTCAAGGTCATCTCATTTTGAATACTTTCTCATGTACTTGGTATGCCCAGTCTCTCCTTTTAGGAAACAGAACGTTCCTAATACATTCCCTCTGCACTTCTCCACAGTAATATGTATTAATCCAGTAGAACGCATTTGATGTAAAAACAAACATCTCAGAGCGGTGTGGCACATGTATCTCTTGGATGGTTGGTACTCTGGCTTTCTGGCTTTGAGTGGTACTCAAGGAGTCTCTCAGATTTGTTTTGATCAGGAAAAAAGTTGTTCCGTGTGAACCTACATTATACCTTCATTAAGCCATTTAAATCTAAAGGAAAGTTGGATACACTTGAATGTTTTAGTCAAGTTGTTTTTTTTTGTCACTGAAACAGTGAATAATAACTTAAAACCGTGTAAGAATCAAATCCATGTTTACATTAATGTATACTTAGTTTGCTCAGGCTAAACTTGTATATTGTAGAATACTTCACTGAAGGGTGAATTGTACTCATATACTGTTTGGAGCATAGATTGTTTACTCTTACTATTTTATTTTAGTGAATCATCAAAATGGCTTTAAGGCTACTTGACTATTTTTGTGTTGTGTTACTGTAAAGGGTTACTGTAAATTGTTTGTTATGATTTTTAACTGTAGACTTTTTTCTTGTGTTTTTCTCATCAGGCACCCTTTGATAGCACTCCTCCCAGCCAAAATGTTACCTCATCACCAAATGTGGAGAGCAACGCCAACAAGGGTTTTATGCGCTTCCTTGATATACTCAACAAAGGAGTGGACATCAACTTGCTCAGCAGGATTGTCAATGATGACAGTGAGACCCTCCCTACTGTTGAAGACGCCAGTGGTCCCAGCTCCTCTCCTCAACATAGATTGAGCCAGACTGATAGTCGAGGGAAAAATGGTGTTGCATCCTGCCATGGTGAAAAACGCTTGCGCTTTCACTCAAAGTCCCCCCCATCTCAAAAGAAAATAGGAAAAGAAGAGGATGGACAACCAAACTTGGACGAGCAGCAAAAACAGCTTCAGAATGTGCTCCAGTCTCTTGGTTTAAGCCTAGAGATAGATGAGATGAGCCGCCTCGCAGACAGGACTCAGGAGAGGTTGTATGGAAAAAAGCAGGGCATTAAAGAAAAGTCGGACGGAGAGGAACAGGAAGGTAAGGAGAAATATTCACCAGGACATTACACAAGGTCCTCCTCCTGCTCCTCTTCTGGCTCATCAACCTCTGGCAGGTCATCTTCTAGCAGCCCCTGTTCATCTCGTAAAAGTCCAGAAAAATCAAATCACAAGAACATGCATCTTCAATACCAAACTTTTCCTCATTTACAAAGCAATGCCTATTCATATAATTATACAGTTTCTGCCAGCCCCGGGTCCAATCACAGCAGCACACATTTAAACCACCAAATATATCCTTATTCACAAACGGATGAATTTTCAGCTTTATACAACAACTCACATTATTATGAGTATTCTGACCATTACAGCTATGACTCAACAAATCCTAATAATCATTGGACATATAATCATCCAATCCCTACTTCTAACACTCCCTCTGTCCTTCCCACCCAGCATCTTTACAATAACTTTCCTGGCACTGTCCCAGAAGCAAACACAAACTACGAGGGCCCATTGGATCAGAAAGGGGCGTTGGCAAACTGCAACTTTTCAAGTAACAATGACCAAAAAGGAGCACACCCTCGCTGCCTAATTACTGTTAAGCAGTCAAGTTTTGCCACTCCCTCCGAGCAATTTAAATACATTACAAAACATTTGAAAAACAATGACAAAAATATATATAAGCAAAAGAAAAAGGCAAGAAAACAGCGTAGTCAACTAAGGAAACAACTGGAAACTGTTATTGAGCAAATGAGACAATGTGATCAGACAGACAATACGGAAACGAAGAAGCAGCTTGTGCAAGCAGTTAAGGCAGTGTCATCAAACAAGAAAAAAAGGAAGGCTCGACGACGTAGAAAGTTTATGGAAATGACCCAGGAAGAACTGGAGGCAAAGAGATCAGGGCCAACAACTCGGTCCAAAACAAAGAGAAAGCTTGCAGACTTGCTGAATGGGTGGGCAGTGCCGACTGACGAGACTGAATCAGGATTACAGCTTGTGGTAATAGAGGACGTTGAAACAGGGTTAGAAACAGAGACAATAACAACCCACGCTGAATCAGGAGGACAGTGTGTGTTAACGGACAAAGCTCACACTGATGAGGAGCGTGTGCTCACCGAGGAGGAAATCAAAGCAAACCTGAAGAAAAAGGTTGGTGTTTTGTTTACATTGATTATCTAATATTGTTACTTGTTTTTTTTTAATTTACAAAAAAAGGTTCCATGTTTGACATCAAAAACAGGACTTTTTGTAAGCAGCACAAAACTTTTGCCAGCTTTCATAGATGGTGTGTCAAGAGTTTGGCCACGCCATTGTCTAAATTAATATATTTTATAAATGTCTTAAGACTTCATGAACAATTTTTTTTCCAGCAGTGCTTTGTCTGTATGGTTTGTAGACGTCATGGAACTTCAAATGGCTTTTGTCGAGCACTAAGTACTTTTTTTTAGATGCACATACAAAAAGTGATATTTTGAGACACTTATTTTGTTTAACTTTATACTACACAACATAAGTGAAATTGCTCTAGTGAAAATGTGTATGTGACTTCTCCCAAAGACCAGTGTGATTGGTTGATGGAACATGTACATCTATTGTTGTGATTGACCCACTGCAGAACTTTTGCCCATGGTACGACCAGGTGCCCAAATTTCCCAAAATGGAAGTGTATTAGTGGGCCACAGGCCAAACACAAAGAAAAAAAAGAAAAAGAAGAGGAGCAAAGGGAGTTACAATCTTTAGGAATAAAATGTTGTACCAGTCTGTATTTTTGGACCAGAATTGTAGAACTTTTATTTGACCAAAAAAACACAATGATAGGAAGTCAACATAATATACTGGATTCACTTTTTTTTTTTTTTTTTTTTTTTTAAAGCTCGAAGCATTTAACAAGAGGATGAAACAAAACTTCACACAACCAGTCAACTACCCAACTTCCCACAGTTTGAATGTGAGTAATGTCAGTTGATAGCTGTAATTTTTATTATGCCACACTGTCGTGAGAATTGTTTCAAAAGGAAAAATTGTGTATTTGCTAATATATAATTTTTTTTCTCTTTCTTTTCTTCTGTTTCCAGGTTGAGGATGAAATTTAAGCCTGCTGTGTGCCTCAACAGAACATGAGGACATTTTTGTAGCTACACTAGTCTTTCAGTTGTTTTGACAGGGTCATTTCAGGTCACCAGTTTTGAGAACACTTCTTTTTGTATCCAGCCCTTTTCTGTTAATAAAATAAATTTGCTAACGACTATATTTTTATTGTAAATATCGGAACTTATTAAAAATGACATTCATACAAACCTGTACGCCTGGCATTCTTTTGAGAATACCTTCCTCATACTTGACAACATGTAAAGTTTTGGTCTGAGGTTAAATGCCCTACAGTGGTCCTCTGGTTTTGTTTATTTTGGAATGTGTTGAATGGTTAACAAAAGGACTATATTTTAGCAATGATGCCAATCATCCTGTATACCAAACATCTTAGTATACAAGATCATCATAACATTTGTATGATGAACAAATGCCAGAAAAATTCCTAAAGCACATAAAATCTCAAATTCTGTAACATAGTGTTTTGGTTGTGTTCTCGATCCACAGGACAAGCAACTGAAGCTGTTCATTTCCCCACTGTATGGGTATGATCAAGATCTAAAGCATTTTATCAGAGACATTTTGAATGTGTATGCACCAATGTAATTTATTTTAAAGTGAGAATACAGTACAATTCATTCATATGGTAAATGAAAGAAACATTGACATTTAAAACAAACTAAATACTATAAGGTTGATCTATTACTTGTTCCTTTAAAGAGGATGATGACATCATGTTACATTTCAAGAATTTAATCTGAGCCAATTTTATTTGCCAAGTGTAATGTAAACAAACCAAGTCTACATTAGTTTTGATGCACATCTGCAACATATAAATGCTGTTTGCTTTAATACATTAAAATGTGGGTTAGAAAGCACAGTAAAATATACTGGGTACTTGTTCTCAGCAAAACCACAGCCAAAAAATGCAATAATTTACTCAAGTTAGTACAGTGAAGTCACTATGTCTAAGTGTTTAATAAATAGGAGTTCACAGTTCATCTTTCTCCTCTCCTGGACAGAAGCAGGCTGCCCTCTGGCTGTTCATGTACGGTCTGCAGCCCAGGGTCCAAACTGTGTTGAACAAAGTGTCTGCCACTGTTTCACAAGCTGAGAGGAAAAAACAAAGACAACCAGTCAGTAACGAGATAACTGAGCAGTCACATACAGTGTTCACATACACATACAAAAGTATCACAAAATAATATTCAGGCAAATACTGACCTTCTACTTTTGACACAAAGCCCAAGCTCTTTTTGAGGTCTGAGCAGATGCTGTGGAGGCACCAGCGAAATTTGGAGTCACAGCGGTACTTGTTAGAGCCGCACGTGTCATAACACATGTCCAGCTGGTTGCAGCACTTGGTCATGGCTGGGACGCCAACGTCCATCTGCAAGTTACCACACAAACAAGCTGATGAATGCATAACTAATCCTATTGAGTCAAACAACACTCAATTGCTTGACACAAAAACAGCCCCTTAAAAATCACATTTTAGTCAGTTGATTTAGTCCTGAATAAACATTGAGGAATGATAAAACAGACACTGAATAATTTTTTGATTATGTCAATTTGAACTCAGATTCTTCCTTACCCCTTTTAAAATATCATAATATTATATGCTGTAATACTTCCCTATGAGATCCCCAGGCCCAGACATGATACATACCCCATCTGGGACTGGAAGACCTAAGAAATATGAGGAGCATCCATCAGGCTCAGGCATTTGATAGTCGGCACGAGGTATAGGATCTTTACCTGAGAGACAACAGAAAGGCAGTCATCATTAGTATCTGCAGTATCAGTTAGTATCAGTTTATTTTGACAAAACAGTTTTCTGAGGTTGACAATGACATAGTCCCAGCTTGATATAGCTCCTATCAGTTTGGGGCCACAGTCCATGTCCAGGCCCTCTCTCCTAGATGATAACATTAGCCAGGATGAGTGGAGAAATGTACTACATCGGTCCCTCCAAGTGTTTTTTGTTTTTTTTTTCTATCAGATACTTCTATTTGAGGGATATTGTTTATAAATAACAAAACTTTTACTTTGTTATAGATTTTTACCACTCTACCCACCACTGTTAGTTAGTTAGTTGGGTCCTCTTGATGGATCTGTGCTTTTAACATAACTTACTCATTAAAACAAATGTAGAGTACAGATGTAGAGTTCAGTTTGTCCCATTCACAAGAGGCTTACCGTGTCGACAGCGGTACTGGCAGACTCCATCACGTCCACCCATGAACTCCAGCATCGAGTCAAAGTATCCACTGACTGCCTCAAAGCCTCCTCTGATCGAGTTCATGCCCCACTCTTCATTGTCAGCGTCTGTCTGTGAGTCAGTGGCGGCGGCCTGCTCTGGGGCTGGGGCCTCGGCCTCCTGACTCAGGGCAGTTGGGACAGACAGGCCCAAAAGGAGCAGGAGAGAAATCCAGCGGATCATCCTGACGCTGATTAGGAAACACAGGTAAAATAAACACACAAACAGAGGCAATACTGAAACTGACTGTGTGACCTGAACTTTGAGACAGACACTGGGATGGGCTAATATGTGGAGGGCTGAAGTCCAGCTTCTATCTCTTTGACACATTTGAACTTTAATCACTCACACTGATTAATGTCTGTATGTATTGATATTCAAACATTAAGATGCAATTAATCAAATTTAATCTATTTATTTATGTATTTGTTTTATGCAAAATCCCAAAGCCTGCTTTTTACAATATACATGTATTCAACTCTAGTTACTTGTATTCTTGTGATCCAGTGTTTGGTAAATGGGGTCTATGGGATAGTTAATTTATACAGAACCAGTTTGGAGAAGTAAACAGGAGCATTGACATGGGCTTTGTGTTAGCTGCTAAGGGAGACTTTTTATCAACTAACATGGGTGCATGATACATAGAAGATATTTACATGCACTTGTATCACATGACAGTTTTTATTCTTATTAAGTCTCTGTGGCATTGCCTCAGTCTGCTTCTCCAGACTGGGAATGTGCTCACACTGTTGGGATTAAATAAGATAAAATAATCAGATAAAACCACATGTACAAAATACTTTCCCATAACCATTTTTTTCAAAAGGAAAAATTGAATGTTTGCTAATATATTATTTTTTTCTCTTTCTTTTCTTCTGTCGGTTGAGAATGAAATTTAAGCCTGCTGTGTGCCCCGACAGAACATGAGGACATTTTTGTAGCTAGTCTTTTACTTGTTATGACAGGGTCATTTCAGGTCTCCAGTTCTGAGAACACTTCTGTTTGCAATATCTCAGTTAGCTCTGGATGTCCCCAAATGTCTCTTCTCTGTACCCTTTGATTTATGCAAAGGCTTGTCTGTCACCGCCTTTCTCTTCCTTATTTGGTGACTTCCGATGACGCATTTGTCAAACGCGGAAGTTGCTGGTTAAACGTAGCAAGCTAGCGGACAACTGTAAACATGCATGTGTAAAACTTGTCATTAAACCATTTTTAACTGGACTAAAACTAATCCGTTATTCGTGTGTTGGTAGATAAAAAAGACATGCATTAACAGTTAAATGGCTTTTTCTAACCTTTTTACAAAACTATGTGGTGTCAACGAAGATGTAAAGGACTGTGAACCAAAACTCTGTAACAGGTAGCGTTAAGTACAATATACATTCATTATATATCATTATCAAATGTAAGTTATTTCAACGAGACTTGTGAATGGTTACTACTTTTTTTTATAGGAATGAGATTAAAAAGGGAAAAGTGGCTCATACAAGAAAGAGGAAAATCCAGGACGAACAGGCTGGCTCCCATACGAAGGTCAGTAGAATAATTTTAACAAAGATGATCTAAGATAAAGAAATAGCCTCTAAATTATTCTGTGAATAATTGCTACTTCATAGACAATTACTGAAATGAGTGACTTTAAGTCCAGATGTGGGCATCCAGACAGAGTTTTAGAGCTTCAGTTTAAGATCTCATGCTAAAAAATAATAAGCACAAATAGTTGTATTGTACCGTCATATATTATCGTTATTACAATTGTACGAGCATATCATTATATATTTTTCATATTTGTTCCACAGAAGCAGTGTTTCCAAACCTCTGCTGCCAGGACATTTAATACAGTCCAAAACAAAGAGTACAAAGCTACAGACTACCATAGACTTAAGAGGACTGGTCATGATGCAAGTGGTGGCTTCTCCAGTAAAATGGCTTATAACCACAGATATAAAGCTGTGTGTAGCAATGGCCAAAGTTACAGAAACACATATAATGCAAACAGCTGGGAAAAGAAGAACAAAGGAAAGCAAAAGCAAATGAATGCCTATCATAATAATAATCACAATAAATCACATACATTTGGAAGAGGGACGAATGAAGACAACAAACAGGTCAGTTTGTTTTAAATGCTATTGCAGTTTCTGACTAATTTATTTGATAAGATTAAATACGATAGTAAGAAGTCACCAAACAGGAAGTTTATTAACAAAAATGTTATAATAAGGATCACACATTTCTTGAAAAGACAGGACCCTGCCTTTTATCACAGCATTTATTGCACAGTGATAGTTTGCATGTTTTAGTATATATTTCTTTCATTCATTTTATATGCAGTAAGTTTAGCTTAGTAAGAATTATATTAATTATGTTTTCTTAGTTAAATACTGCATTTCAGCAGAGGTTGTTGCTACAAAATGAAGTTGCCTTGAGGTGTTCTTGTTCTGCAAACTAACAAGAAACAATACATTTTATTTTTTTATTTTTATCATTTTAAATGTAAGGTTATAAATATTTGCTCAATCCTTAAAGTTGCTCAGTCCTTTTTCTTGATATTTGTGTGATTGTTTCACTGCAGCCACGCACTCAATTCATGACACAAGAGTTTAAAGACCTGAACACTATAGAGGTGGATGGACGGTTAATTTGTGTACATTTCATTCGTGGAAAGTGTATCAAGGTATAGTTGAAAGACTTTTGAAAATAGATGAGCAAAAATAGTATGGCTAGATTTATTCATTGATTTATTTTCCAATATTTAGGGTGATGAGTGCCAACTGGAGCATGTTCAAGGATACAATAATCTCATCAAAGAAGTCTGCAGATTTTACGTCCAAGGATTTTGCTTAAAAGGGGAGAGCTGCCCGTACATGCACCATATCCTTTGGCAATGACTGAGTATAGCACTATAAAATCTATTGTTAACACTGTCTAGATTTCTTTAACAGCACTGAACAGTCTTTTCCTTGTAAGTTCTTCCACAAAACAGGAAATTGCATACGAGATGACTGCAGGTTTTCCCATGAACCACTGAATGAATTGACAGAGAAGCTTTTGAATGAGGTAAATGAAGTTTAATATATTCTTAAACCAACTTTCAATGTGTACTGTGCAATTCAGATTAACCCATATGGTGCATTTGTTTTACCACAGGCTATAAAGCGGGAAAGTGAGCTTCTTGAACTTAATAAGAAATCGGAACACCAGCCTGAAAACGCACAAGCCTCTAAAGCAGTAGAAGAAGAGAGAGTGGATATAACCATACAGCCTGTCATGTAAGTACAGGGTTTGCACTGGTGCCACAAGTGCTTTAATATTGTCAAATTTCAATGATATATTTTAAAGGTTTAACAGTTTTTATATACCGTTGGCCCGTCTACATGTAACATTTGTTTTTGCCCTTTGTTTTTAAGTTTCTATTTGAAATAATCGATTTTTGTTTGTCATTTCTTCATTTGCAATGGTTTGGGCATAAAATTAATATTAGGATTATTACTGTAATAATTGTTTTCTATATTTCATTGATTTTACCATAACAATTGTAACAATGGACCATAAAAGAGCTTGAAAAGTCCTTAAAATCTACCTTGTATGAGCTGTGGTGTTAGTCTGCAGATGTCTCTTTATGTGTCAAATAACCAACTTTCTGTGTTGTTCTTTTCTAGGCCTAACTTTTATAACTTTTACAACAGTTCAGACACAAACGATGACAAAGAAATCTTGTGCCAAAATGAACCATCTGTTAATGTCACAAAAGAAGACCCCTCGCTGCACACGGAAGACGATGTGCAGCCTGAAAGCTCTGTGTCATTGGACACACAGGGGCCTGTGTGTTATTCTGTGGAAGCAGTGCTCGGGCCCCAACTTTTCAAACCTTTTGTCTATACAACTCCTGGAAGTCGGAAATCTCCACTGTCTGCGCCAAAGACAACTGCTGATAGCTCTTCAAATCACATCGAAGCCCCGTACTCTGTCTACAATGTGCTTAGGTCTAAATTAGGCAACACTGGAAGACACTTATATACACTGCCTGCAACAACTGAAGTGAAAGATTGGAGTACTGTTACAAGGCTAGTAGACAAAAATCATAAGGTTTCTTCTTTGGGCAATGACTTAAATTATCCAAATAAACTCCAGGAAAAACCCTTCAAGCGACCACCATCTTTGTATGTCAATGCAGTGTCTGGGCATTCTGAGAAACAATGTGAAACTGAGGCTTTGAAACCTGCTCCAACTGGCACCAAAAAACAAGACCTCCTCGAATCCGTACCCAATCCAATGCCTATGGATAAGACAGACACTTCAGGCAGTATAAGTGGAAATCTTCCTCCATTAGGAAATATTTATTCGTCTTATAATAGTCAGACACCTAAGCATCAAGTAAAGGAGAAACTTCATATATCTGATTCCTTTCTAAAACAGTCATCACCAGTTTTCAAAAATAAAACTACTGCCTCTCCCGAAACCAGTGACAATAACAAATCGATTAACGATACAAACCAGGCCGCGTCAATCCACCAGAACCTTCCTGGGACTAAGTGTGGCCGAAGAAGTCAAGACACTCATCCGAGTCATTCAATTCAAAGTGTGGCAGAAAGTAGGCAGGAAAGTGTTCTTAGTGGTAATTTGGCGGCTGCCAGTTGTGAAACTAAAAAAAACCCATTTCAGAATCTCTTCACAAGCCTTGTCCCTGACTCTGTGCAGCTTCTAACTGTTTCCAATACCTCTGCTGATGAAAAAGCTACGTCAAGTGCTCAAAGCCTCCCAAAAAACGATTGTGCCTGGACAATTCAGAAGCCCAAATCAAGCCCAAATCAAGCCACAACAGAAAGCACACCTAAAAGTGAACTCTGTGCTGATTTGGCACCTGTTTATAGTGAAACTTCAAAGAAACATCAAAAGTCTATCTCTTTTTCTCCAACTCCTGTTCCAAAAGGTGAAATCATTAAAGGCACAGTTGAACCTGACCAGACTCCTGCCAAGTTCCACAGCCTTTTTGCAGCTCCTCTCAGTGAGTCCTCTCAAACAAATGACTTGGTGAAGATCCAAGAATCAAATCAGCTCAATAAATCTCAATTATCCAACCTCTACAGAAGTAATCAAATAGACTCTAATGCATCCAGCTCTGAGAATAAAAAGTCTGAGCCAGGTTCCCAGACAGTAGAAATTACAAATGAACATAGGAAGGATACTGTGTGTAGCACCACATCAGAGTCCCCAACTAAAACATCAGAAAGTCCATCAACAAACCAGACTCCCCACCATCAAGCTCAGGACTTGTCCCACAAAGGTAAGATTGTGGCACACTTGCTTTTCATTAATATTATAAATGTCTACATGTGTCCTACTATCTTTTTAGCAGGTCCTCCAAATTCAGTTTTGAGAACACTTTTTCTGCATCTGAGCCCATACGAGCAGCAGAAGTCACATCAGGACCATATTGAGACCAGCGTCCTCCCAGGTTTGTTAAAGACATTATATTAGCTTTTGTAAATTATACTTTAGTAGTTTATATAGTTTTGAGGTAATGGTTTTGATTCCTCCCAGAACGGACAGAAAAGGACAAAAGCGGCAGAGGGTGTATCACGGCAAAGCAACAGTGGAAGAGAGAAGAAAAACCTAAACCAAATGCCAAGGTATTTTACTGTTGATGTTGACAAGGTACATATGGAGAGACTATATTCAGTTTTAAAATGAAATAATATAGACTAGTCATCCAATCAGAAAACTCCTTCAAATGCAACTGAGGTGGAGACTTAAGTGTGCTATGTCCAAAGAATAACACGAAAGATGAGGTTAGGTTCACAGAGTGAAGTCCTACAGTAACTGACTGAGTTAAGATCAAGTCTCTGCAAAAACTGAAAACTCGTTGTCCCTTTTTCCAGGTTATACATTACTTTACTAAAGCTGCTTTTTGAATTTAAAACAATTGTGTTTTTCTCCTGCAGGCTGCTGCTCTGTCTCCACACAAACACTCCACTGTCAAAGCATATGTCCCCCAGCCTGCACGCCACGCCTCTTTTCAGACATCAGTCCCCTTTATAGCAAACAGGACGCCCCCCTCTCCTTGTGGTCCAGGTACAATGAGTGTCCCGCAGATGAGGACTGACAATCCAGAGCCACATTCCCAGGTCACTAATGCTGAGCCGACATTAAAACCACTTGGGGAGAAAAAACCTGGAAATGAAATCACAGCAGAAACCTCACTTAGAGACCTTTTCAAATCCTTAGTTCCCATAAAACAGTAAAAATGCATTTTAATTAAATGACACATTAGGTTATAACTAAATTAATTTTACCATTCCAATGTTAGGATTGAAATGAAATTCTTTCCTGACTGTTTTTCTGTGTAAACACTGAACTTCTGTTTCAAATGTATACAATTGTAAAAAACTGAATAAAACTTAAATTAACTTTTCATTCTAATGACCTCAATGGATTTTAAAGCAATACTACAGACAATGGCACTGCTTCAAACTCTAATGGGACTGTTACCTCTCAATAGGCATTTTACTCAAATAAGTTTTGCAAATCGCTGTGCTCATTCTATTTTTTCATGTCAGACAAATACCTGGAGCCAAGTATTTAAGAACTATGCTTTATTAACAAAAATATAATAACAAATAAACCTGCCAACGCAGAACTCATGCATTGGTTTATTAGTGGAATACACATATTGGTGAAAAAAACCCTTGATATCCATTTTTTTTTATAACTTATGGACCTCAGCAGAATAAGACATGATAACCATTAAATAAATTATGTTGTTAACATAGTAAGCTTTGAATTAAATGTTCCCAAATAACATGGACATATGGATTTACCATAGATTTGCCAATGCATTATTTAAAATTCTACACTGCAGGTGTCTTTACACACTCAAAAACACGAAATTAAAAAAATACTGAATTTTGAGGTAATTTCCCGGAGGAGAACTGAAATATAATTTATTGTTTTGCAGCTGCAGTGTTAAAATAGTAAAAAAATATGTTTTGGGTTTTTTTTTAACATCATACTGCTCTATGAAATGATACATGACATTTCACTGGACAAGCAGTCCAGGAATCAACCAACATTTCCAAAGACCATTAAACTTGTGTGTGTTTGAGAAAATGAACCTAAAACGCTACGTATTGACAAATTTGTCTATTATGTCTACTGTAAGTGTATATACAGTATATGGATGATATAAGTCTCACTTTTGGTCATGAGCTGTCAATTCTTATCACAAAAACACAAGAGGCCAAAATATTTATAACTGATTAAAGGCTGGAACTGGACAATAGGACTTCAAATTAATATTGTCATTAATTGATCAATTTACTTGCACAGAAAAAACCCTGGTGACAGAATTGTTTCATCAATCAATGCTCAATCTAAATTTCACGCTGTTGGAGGGCAGTTCAACATTTTTACCATTTTATGAAAAGTAATTGCTCGTTTTGAATTTGATGTGTTGTGTCAGGGAACCCTTTGGTCATGTTTGGATTATCACTTGTACAACATAGAAAGCACTTGTGGGAGTTGCCTTCACAGAAATGACAAGATAAAGAAATGACACATGATGTTAAATGACTTCCAGAAACACTAAGAAATCTGAAATTGTTTTTCAATTTCAATGTGTCAGTGTGAGCTAATTATGAAACTGTTGTTTTTGATGCACAGTGACTCACTGCAGATCTGTTGCAATAAACAGGAAGACTGATGTAATTCGTTCTGCTGTCATGATCATCACAAATGTCAAGTGGTCTGGACTTGTTTTCCTGTTTGATTTGATAATAAATACATTAAAACAACAACAAAAATAGTATATTTTATGTTGCAGAAATATTTCAGCTAAGTAATGTATTATTATGGTTTATCATATTTGACAATATTATATGAAATATTTAAATTTGAAGTGACAGTAAATAACAAAGATTCAGCTCTTCTTCATTTCTCTCTTCGATTATTTGCATCATTCAATCAGCTAAAAGAAAAGTATAATTTGCCCCATTCACAGTTCTTTTGTTAGGCTCTTTGTTGAATCAAAAATCTAAATTTCTAAAATCTTCCTGTGGAATATGCAATTTATAATGTGTTAAAGAGCCCTCCTGACTCCAGGCATCTCATTTTATTTAAGAATTGTGCATTTGTTTGCTGACTGTATTACAGAAGGGGTAGGGTATTGAATTATCTGAATCTGTGTAGGATAAATGTTTATCTGTGATTCTCTTCCATAAACAGCAGGCATCAGTTAATTCAGTTTAAGATTGTCCATTGTTTACATTATTCTAAAGTAAGACTACATAGGATTTATCCCTCTATCTCCCCCATATGTAACAAATGCAAGATCTCAGAGGGTACGTTGTCTCATGCTTTTTGGTCTTGTTCTTGATTGACTGGTTTCTGGACTAAAGTGTTTTACTGGTACCCCAAGGCCTATATAAAAAGGCCCTTCAACCTGAGCCAGGATTTCCCATTTTTGGCTACTCACATACAGTGTCAGACTTATTTTCTGGTAGTTGGGGTCCATTTCCTGCCCACCTCAAGGTGATTAGATTGTAAGGATTACTGTGTCTGTGTCCCAAAGACTCTCTCTCCCCTGCCTCTCCATTGTATATTTGTTTCAACTGGCACAATATTGTACCTTACACATCTGAGACTTTGTTTGTTCTTGCTGTTTAATGATAAAAAAAAAAGCTAAATAAAATATTACAAATGTTTACATGCAACACAAATGATATTCTCCAATACAATAATCGTACAGTGTTACAGTCAAGAAAATTTAAAACATTAAAAACACTGAACATAAGCTAAGTCTGGGGGCAGGTTCTGTATACGGCAGTAGAGTGGGGCAGGGGTCGTCTACATCAGAAGGAGCAGCTGAGGTGGATATATAATATTTAATGGATTTGTTAATGAATAAATATATAAATTCAATTGAGATTTTACTACACAAAAACAATTACAAATTCAAGAGCTAGATTGATTTGATTCATCCTTTATTTAAGAGGTGTGTTTTATGACACAGGTTTATGAGGATATGATTAAATTAATTCATGTCCATTCTGTATATCATCCATTGCTGTTAAGGTGGTAGCCTCTTGTTTTTTCAGAAGTGCTTTGTTCTCAGGTTTTTCATCTCGGTCCACAGTTTCAGATGGATCGGCTGTCCCATTGCTCACAGCAGCTTCTTCTTCTTCCTCTTTTTGAATCATGTCATGCATTTTCCTCTTAAAGCATCCCAACTAGACATAACAACAAAGTAATAAAATGAACACTGTCTAAGTAGTTTGCCATCCAGCTTAATTATGATATGATGTGTATGAATAAGTTAACCAATACTCACCTTACACATAATGACAGCGATAATAATCAATAGCAAGAATCCTAGTCCAACTCCAGTTAAAATAATGAGCATTTCATCGGGCAAAACAATCAGCTCAATCTCAATTTCACTCTGTTGGAACATGAAACATTTTTACACATGGATTTAATCACAGTCTTAAATTTTAAATAGTCAGGATTGAAAAACAAAAGGGCCACATTAAGGGGAGTTATTGATCAAAAACGGAATCAATGCTAAAAGATAATGTGCATATAGTTGCCATATTCCTTTATATTGGAAATTGCATGGAACAAAAGAGCTAAAAAAAAAAAAAAGTGGCGTATTGCTACATACAGTTGTACAAACAAATGAGGAAAAAGAAAGAAGGAAGTGAAGGAACAAGATCTGGGATACAAGTTGGTGAAATCTTTTATGGTTCTAAACCCTCAATAAACAAACCGATTTCATTGACGGATCATTGTCCTCCCAGAAGTCGTTTTCTTCTGGCCTCTCTCTTTTTTTCTGTCAAATTAAAAATTATTATTATGAGCAATTATGTTATTATAATCACAGAAATGAAAAGGGGTTGAATATGTAAACAGCATGTATTGGAACAAACCTTTTGATTCTCAGAGTCCAGTGCATACTTCTGTTTATCATAAGTAACACAGAGAAAGCTTTTAAATGCAACTGTTTCTCCGTCCCCAGTGTATCGCTTTAGAAAAGGTATATTCTGAAAGTACAGTCACTTATGAATTTATAAAATCCAAGCTTTACATTTTCCTGTTCATTGGGTAGTTTTTGGAGTGTACATACTGCCGCGTGTTGATCGAGGTCTTTAAACTGTGCTTCTCCAGATAATTCAAACCCAACAGAGGACGTATAGTTCAAGATGAAACTGTCGCAGATTATAAATTTGCACTTTTGTTCTGGGGTGCAGTACTGTAAAGGCAAATATTTAAATGTCATACAGTAGCTTCACATCCTTTCTTTTTAATGATTTACTATCAACATTTGAGGTTGGTTTAACTTACTTCAGATTTCACGTCAAGTTCAGTGGCATTTTCTCGACATTGTGTTGTATTCTTTAGACAGCGAAACAAAGAGAAGGACTTAAGTTCATCATGTGTCTCGTGTCATCAGAATCACTCGTCTTTTGACATTTGCCCAATTTACCTGCTCAGTAAGGACTTTATAGTTCTTAAATTCAAAGTTATGTTCCAGGTTAGTTGGAAAAAACAGGATCACATTCACAGGAAAAGCTCTCCACCCGTAATTATCCACCTGCAACAGGCAGAATCAGAAGTTAGGTTATAATTACCACAAAAAAAAAAAAAAAAAAAAGAAAAAGCCTCCCACAAACATATTTGCTTTTGTTTAATATTCAGACCTCTTTATTGAGTAATAAGATGCCAGATTCTATGGGAAACAGTGATTTTCTACAGGAGAAAACATAACACAACTACATAAAAGGATTATTTTATATTAGGCTATTACACTTTATCATTTGCTGAATATTTTTCACTTTGGTTTGTGTAATTAAGGCTGCAGTGTTCTCCTGTAGCCACCCTCTTTTTCTACCTACAGTAGCCCTGTAGGGACATGCTGTTGTTTACAAACAAACCCAGAGGAAAGAGCTCAGCCTATAGGTTTACTCTGACAAAATGAAAAAAAAAAAACACATTTTACATTAGGTTCATAGGCTAGTATGCCTCACTGTGTTTTTTATATAAATTATACAGCACTTCTATTTCAGCAGTGCTCTGTTTCTTTTATGTGAGGAAACACAAAGTAACAGAGCTTGAATCGATCATGTCTAAGTGTGAAGAAAACGTTTCAACTTAAACTGTTTTTGTCTTTTTGGGTTTTGTTTTGTTTTTTTTGCTTTGTTTGTCAAATGGAAATAGGTCTGATGGTAAACTGTCGTCTCTGGGCACCTTTGACACAATTAACTGCACAGCCTCACCTTGTATTTTGTAACCAGTCTTTTGGGCGCACTGTCCTCTATAGTGAAGTTCAGATAGGTGATGCTGTCCTCTCCTCTAAAAAGTGTTTAAAATGCAAATCTTAGTGAATAAATCAATGAATAAATCACATAATATATGCTTGGATTTCACATACGTCAAGAGTATCATTTTGATTTCAAACTGAACCGGGACGTGTTTTGTCAGAGAACCTTTGGTTGAGATTTGATAATCACTGCAAATATAAAAGCATTTTTTTATTGTGAATGTAAAAAAAAACAACTTTTTTTAAAATAATGATTTAATAATGTTCCTACCTGTTTCCTATGATGGTCACTGAAGTGGTGTCTTTCCACTCATAGTCTTTTAGCACATGGAAAACACTTGTAAATGTAGCCTTCACAAAAACATAAAAATAATTTTATATTATTATTTTTTTAATCTGAAAAATGTAAAAGGATAATGCAGTGTGTCATTAAGCTCACTATGAAACTGTCTGTTATGACTCACTGCAGATCTGCTACGATAAACAGGAAGACTGATGCCACAAGTCGTTCTGTTGTCTTTAAGATCACCACAAATGTGAAGAGGTTTGGACTTAGTTTCCTGTTTGATTTTAAATGCATAAAAAACACAAATTGTCATGATGTGGAAGAGAGTGTAATTATGTTTATATATATCTACATATATACATACACACACAGTAAAATATTGATATTCATGTGAAGTGACTACAAATCACCCTCATCCTGTCTCAGTTTCCTGTTCATTGCTTCCTCTATTAGCATCATGTACAAAGCATATAGCACATAGCATGATATGAATTGCAAGTGTGGCCTTTTTAGCTGCCCCTTAGGAGCTATTCATTAGAAACACCTATGGGATGGGGAGAGGTTTTCTTTTGGTTTTTGTTTTGTTTGAGGTTATGATTAAAAAATGTAAAAGTTACCTTATTTAGAATCATCTTGGAGAAGGAGAGGCCTGGAGGGTGGTGCATTGTGAGGCTGGTGTTGTAGGCGTCTTCACCGTGATTGGACAGAGTTATAGTCACATTGAAGTAGTTACTGTCTGCCACCAATAAAGTTGGAGTTCTGAAAGAAGCATAATGAGTAAGCATGAGTTTTGCATTTGCCTCAACAGTCCTGTCGGATACGAGTAACATACGTGAAGTTAAAATCCACTTCAAGTTCAGCGATACACGTGTCATTCCTACATCTCCTCTCAAAGGGAATCTGTGAAATCAAAGAGTCATTTCAATGCACAACGCATGTACATTTGTGGCAGACAGATTCAAAGAGGTACAAAGCCATACCTCAACAGAAGCCTCTTTTTGACTGTCTGTGTTCAGGACAGCATCTGCACGTTCACTGTAAATTTGTGAAAAGTTCAGCTTAATGCTGACTGGCGACAATGTGTCTGTTACACATTTCTAAAAAAAAAAAAAAAAAAAAAAGTTCAAGGTAAGTGATTTCATTCAAGAAAAGACAATAAAAAAATCAATAGACATTTTGCTAAACTAAACTTTTTGTCATGAAAAGAAAGTATACACATAAATTCTGTACATACCAACATGAAGATGGATTGATTGAAGCAGTTATCTCTTTTACTCAGCTCACTCATTTCTGTAAGATTTCTGCTTTTTGGGCGCTCTGAGTTAAAAAACCCTCGAAATGTTTGTCTCATTGGATCTACATCAAGCGTGTATGAAATGCTGATTCCTGGTGTCACAGCTCCTGAAAAGGCACAGACAGAATTAAATAAGCTCAGTCAGTGGTTGATATGAGCCCATAATATCATCATATCCTGTTGTCAGTCCTGTTCTGTACCTGCAGTGCTCCTGGTTGCTTCAACCATTTCAAAGCAGACTGATAAAGTGACCATAGGTAAAATGTCATTCATGTCACTCGGGCAGATGATATCTTCAGTACTAATCTGTTTTGGTTCAAATGAAAGATGAGCTGTGACGTTCAACACAGGTTTGGATCTAGAACAACAACAAAAAAAAGTACATGATCTCAGTGGTTTGAAGTTTCTTGACACATTTTACTAGTGACAAAAGTAGCTGTTAAATTAATTCATGATCATTTTAAATGCTAATAAATGTTTTCCTACTCAAGACAAACCTTAAGACCAAAACTGAGCCACGTGATCCGATCACAAGCTCTTCATTGCTCCCATCAATGGACTGACCAAAGAACCTCAGCTCAGGTTGGAATTTCTCTCCCATTATCACCTGCCACAAAAGACAATGACAAACATCATGTGATTTGAAGACATTTTAAAACATTACTTTGACATAGTATACTATCATACTTATACCTGACTGTGGGTGCTCCGTATCCCTCTGCTTCTGTCCCCGAGGTAGACATACACAGCCCCTCGGTTTTGATTTTCTAGTGGGGCACCAACAACAACGTCTCGGAGTAGGTCCCCATTCAGATCAGCCACACTGGTTATGGTGGTGCCAAACCTCCCCATGGCTGACGCGGTCACATTCAATTGTTCGATCAGCTTCAACTACACAACAAAATCACATTAAACAATGCATGTATTTGTAACTGTTCATAGTTTTAGTTAATGCTGATGGCCATCCACCTCGTCGGTCAATCTGTAGACATAGATCTTTCCCTCTTTCCTCTCATTCGGCTGGTAAAACAGTGGCGCTCCGACCAACAGGAAGTCCGTGCTGCCATCAGAGTCGACATCCAATGAACAAACTTCTGCACCAAAGTAGGAGCCTAGCTGCTCATGTAAACAAAGGAGTGTGATTTTACAGTCTTTTAAGCATAAGTAGATGCCAGTAAAAGGAAGCGTTCTGGTTTCCTCTTTGTAACCATAGCTTGCAACTGTGTGAACGATATTTTTTGCTTTCACTTGAGTGTATATTTGTGAACAAAACAGATTTAACTACATTTTCATTGTCTGTTTTATGTCAGCCATTATTTTGTAAGGCGCAGTGACTCAACAACCCCTTAAAGTGAAACATGAATACATATTTGGAAGCTTATACATATATACATTTTAATGTATTTTAGTCTATATAAACAATTTGTTACTCATCTAATAATTTCGATTCTATAATTTCGAGCCTATTTATTTTTCGTATAAAATGATGGAGTATTTTTTAATAGAATTGGCTGGGTTACCAACCTGTTCTCCTTTTATCCTGTGGGCCGGGGTCCACTCGTTGCCTGTGGGTGTGAAGAGTACAACTTGTCCCATGTGCTGGTACCTCGGGGCCCCAGTAAAATACAGGACAGTCTTATTTCTTTCTCCAACAGACACTGAATATCCTGCAACAATAGCAAACATATATACCAAAATAAATAAAACATTACCATAACATTTCTCTGCTTATACAACATGTCTGCTCTCAGTTTAGATCAGTCTTTTGGCCATTTGAGCACTTGACCATGAACACATCCCAACCATTAGTGGTTGTGTTCTGTACTTGAATGAATGCAGCATTATTACAGAGCTGGTGTTTAACTGTAATTGTTATTTGTACAAGTGGGTCTATGATTCTTTGGGATTAGGTAACACATTCCCTACAATAGCTAATAGCTCACAGTTTGGAGAAGCAGACAGGATCAATGTCTTCAAGGCTTTGTGTTCAGTGGGGCCAGTGAAAACACACTTTTGTAACAACTATCAAAGCTTCTAAAACCTTAAAAACTACTAGTAGCCTGCAAGTGTATATTATGTTGTACAAAGAAAGCATTTAGATGCATGGGTGCATTTTTATTTCGTTTTTTGTTTATTAACACCTTAGCACTTGCCACTACAGCCTTGTTTCCACTGTGAGGATTGTCCAAAAAGTTGACCACAGTGTTTAGTTCCACTACTCCTAAAGTTTACCACAAACCCAGTCCTGCTTGACACTTCGGACCCCATATGGTAATGGAAATGCACCAGAACTGACCCCACGCGCACCATACCTCTCCTGTGAAAACAAGACTTTAAAGTGTCCATCTGAACCAAATTTTATGCCACTTCTCAGCACCAAATGTTATCTAAATATATCTTATAAATAAGTAAATCAGTGCTTCCATGCTTATTGCACATTTTCACTGGCTCCTGCCTTGCAGCAGTTTACGTTTTTGTCTCTACAGCATTGGCTGCTGTTTGCTTCTTCAAACTGGGAGGGGCCTAACAACTTTCTACTGTACCCAAAACCATCTAACAGAACTACATTACAAAAACAGAACTGTAATTTTAATCAGCACTGGTCTAATAGTCACAACGGATCAAGCTTGCTCTAAGATCCCTTGGTAGAAACGATCACTGTAATGAAACGATGTGACTCTTGTACCCATATAAGAGTCCTCTTCCATTTGTGGATCTGTTATCTGTCTTTCTTTTTGCTCACGATGCTCAAGCAGAGAGCCACGCCATGTGTTTGAGCCCACGGAGCCCAGAATCAAAGTGTCCTGTCAACACAACCAGAGAGAAACCATCAAGAAACTCTCATAACCTATAAGAAGAAGAAAAAATCTATCTGCTGACCTTGCTGAAGATGGCACTGAATCCGCTCTGAGACATTTCCTCAGTCAAGTCTCCAGCCAATGCTGCTTTTTTGCCTGGGAGTGAAGAGACAACAACTCAGCAAAGTTCTGCACTGTTGTTTTTTAATGATGAAGAGAAAATACATACCTTCAGTTTGAAAAATCTTTTTTTGGAAGTTTTCGAGGTATCCAGTCAGTCCATCGTAGCTCTCAATATAAAAGCAGTTGATGTCTTTGGGATCTGATGCAATTGTCTTTAATTTGTCTAAAGTCACATTTTTTACCTAAAATAATACAAGACAGAAAAGATATGTTTCTTTTTGTGTGGAGCTGTGGAAAACAGAGCAGATAACACAGAGATTTATTTATTTACTCATCTCACCCCAATGACAAACCGAATAATGTTCTTTGAATCATATGTCATAATAATCCCTTCATCTAAATCACTTGGATCTCCGTCTGTAATTACAACCAGGACTTTGGTTGCTTCAGGTGTCGCCCCATTTGCTGGGTTCTCAAAATGTTCTTTCCTTTAAAAACAAATAAATAAGCCCTTGAGACACTGAAACATGACAATAAACGTTTAAAATCAATGCAAACTCACAGCACAAATCGCAGGGCGTTGTGAGTGTTGGTGAGTCTCTTCATATGTTCTTCCTTCCGGAGCAAACTGGAAGCAACACCTTTTTTGTAGTCATTAAAGGTGAAAACCGTCCTCTCTATACTGGAGAACTGTACCGCTGCAAACTGAAGAAGACAAACTGTGTGAATTCACTATGTGTCCTACAATGTGCAGCCAGAATTTACTCACCTATTTTACTTACATTGATTGACGTATTCACAAGGCTTTTCATTATATCTTCAATGAATTCTTTGTTTTTGTTGAACTCGTTTTGCTGCATACTTCTCGATCCGTCAAACAGAAAAACGAGGTCTACCACCTTTTTAGTGCATTCTGAAAAACAGATTGGACTCAATAAACTGAACTCTAATGAACACTGTCTTGAGTCATCAGGTCAGGCTTCTGGACTGGCAGCTTTATCTAGTCATATATTGTCACAAAGACCGTTTACACCTAATTTGGCAATACTATATTAATTAAGCAACATAAGCCTCATTTTGCTTCACGACTTTATGAGAACGACTGGTTATTCTCCCTTTTTATATCAAAGAACTGGTCAAATGTTATGTAGTGTTCATTTAACTCTTACCTTGAAAAGCTGGTTTGAACGAGGAGATCTCCTGCAGTTGGTCTGTCAGATTGTAGCACACACTGTTCATGTAAGAGTTTTCATAACATTTAGTGACCACACTGGGACTGCAAACCTGTGGCATAATCAAACAGTGAGATTCATTGAAGACAAACACTCAAAGTGTATAAATGTTGTTGTATTTATTTGAAGTTTTCTTACAGTAAACTGAGACTGTCTGAAGTCCTTGGCTATTGACAGTCCAAGGTGCTTAACTGGTACACTCTCCTCTCCAAGAGTCATCACTGCACAATATTGCAAGCATTATAAAGGAACAAAAATGGCTGACATGTTGTGGGCGGAGTCATGTGTCCCACCCCTCTTCATTTTTTCAGGTTAGTTGTAATTCATTATAGAGTGAGTAAGCAATTATTGGATTCTTATAAACTGTATCAGTAAAAATAAGTATGATTTGTGGTAAATCCATCATTCTACTTTGCTTTTACAGTTGCTCCAATGAATTTATAGGTGTCAGTATAAAGTCAACTGCTTTTTACACCCTTTTCTTATTACAAAGTCCCACAGGCAAAATAAGTAGCACTGCATTTTAGACAGTATATTTTACATACTGTGTTTAAATAGTCCCAGAAGACCATGAGACACATGCTTGAAAAAGAGTCACAAAATGATAAACAACTTGTTAAAAGAAATAAGAAGGACTGGGCCCACATTATTGATTATCTAGTCATAACTTTGCCCACAAGCAAACAGCCATCTTGATATATATTTTTTATCCGTAAGCATTAACACCATAACATAAACCCTTAATGACTTGTGTGTCTTTACCTTGTGTTGTGAACCGAGTAGTTTGGTTTGGCCCACATCGGTAAACTGCACCAGACCCATCCAGAGGTGCAGTCACTAGTATTCTACTATTAACATAGTGCAGAGGATACACTGTTTGAAATTTGAAGCAGGATGTGAATATTACACAAAGGGTTCAATAGAAAATAAGCACATACCCTTTGCTCTGATTGGACCCGACCTGAAGCACTTTGTATCCGAAGAAGTCTTCTGCTTCTCCATGGTAGACACCTGGATCCCTCGGGTCAATGTTGAATGCTGAAGAAAAACTGATTGCTGCGAATATTGAAAATGATGAATGTCATAAAATCCCAACAAACTCATTCTAAATAATATTAGGAACAAATGCGCATTATGGAATATTGCTGGGTAATTTCATGACGACATGCGTAATATTTTTTCATATTAAGGAAAATCAATAATTAAAGCAACACTATGAAACAAAATATGAATATGAACAAAAATAATCCAACAAAACTACTCTTAATCACAAAATGTATCTGGTTTGACTGGTTTACATATTTCACTGTGTAATAGGTCCATCACCATCAGGGCTACCATCTCATTAGATCACATCTTGCCAGAATCCATCAATTTATTTAGATTACGACCTGATTATATATGACATTTGTAGAGGAAGCATCAAAATATTGCTTGATACTTCCTGCTGTTGGTAACCACAACACTTTAGCAGTAACTAAGAGAGAGGTGTCAAACAGTTTTCACTGAAGGGCCTGGATCCTTATCACACAAACCATACATCTTACTTTGGCATTTAATGATGAAGCAAGTAACATAAAACTACAGAACTTCAAGTCTATTACTACTAGCTACTAGTTTCCCGTGCCACCCTTAAATTGTTTTATTGTGTTGTTTGATTGTGTATACTGATCAAAAATGTGTTTATTGATTAATTTCAAGGGGACAAGATTTTGCAGCATTTCGAGGGAAAATGGACGCCTTTAAAATCGCAGAAGTGCAAAGAAGCAGGCTGCTGTTTCACATTGTGCACGCATTTGCGGTTGATTCATGATCCCAGTACAGCTAAGCACTTCCTGAGATGTTCAAAGTCCATATAGAGTTAAAATAGACTAATTTTTCATTTTAAAAAATCCATAGTCATTGTAACAGCTTTTTTGTGATTTAGAAGATAAATATGAATGGGTCTTACCAGATGCAAACATATATAGGAGGAAGATGAGGCGTTGTCTGTGCATCTTTCATTAAGTGGTGCACTGCAGGAGCTGGTTGAGACATGTGTGACTAACATTTCCTGTGTGCTTTGTCTATAAGGGCGTTCACATTACAGGTGGTTGTGACACTTCTCTCATAAGATGCTCTCAGCGACTTCCTCTTGCTTGGAGACGGCCTTTTTGAGTTTAGACTTCTTCAAATACTGTATTTGTGCTGTTGGCAGACGGACAAATCCTCCTCCCACAAATAGAGTCAACCACAAAACGTTCATTTAAATACACTGAGGGAAATCATCTACAATATTTGACAACATTTTGCTTATTTTTCAGTAGCTGTTTTTGAAATGACACAGCATTCAAGACAACACGCAGTACAGTTTTTAAAAATGTTGAATCATAAATCCACTGACTGGACTGTACAATACTGTCATACAAGTACGTACTCCCCCTTTCCTCGCTACATCACTACCTGGAAATATGTAACTGAAAATGGAAAGTGATAAATACAGAGAAAACTGCAAGTAAACAAGAACTGAAATCTGTATATATATTCATGCAGTTATTTTTGTAAATCTATTGGAACCATAGCTTGTCTTTTTTGTTTAGACTAAACACTACATATCCTGTAGATGATGTATTTAAACATTACATAAAGGAACACATAAAGCCTCTTGGATGGGAGGTGGAATGTACAGGCGCCTACTTTGTCACCACTTTTGTATCTGAAGACAGAGAGGTGCTTGACATTATATCTTTCTGATACATACTGTTTACATTCTGGTCTGCTGTCAATCTCTGTCTTTGACAAAAAATGTCTGATTACACATAAGAGAAGAAAAAATTAAAAAAAAATCATGTGTTGTTTTTTTATGCTGAACTACAAACGGCTGCAAACTGGGCATAACACTTCCCCTAAAACTCCACAGAGAAGCAGAGACTTGCACAAGTGCCTTCTAAAAGTTTGACCCATAAGTGAACTTAAAACAGGAAAGACAACCTCTATCACCCTGCATGTGCATTTAAACCCACAACCCCTAGCAGGACTGAGTGGAATAATGAATGAATGTATTGTACATTATAATATAAGCTTGTCAAAGGTCTAGTGGGGCTGCTGAATGTTTTTGTTTCACACAGAATCTTTATCATGCACCTTTTTGAAGTTACGTATCCAGAAATAAGTGATGGCCCTTTATACCAAATATGTTGGACATCAGGCAGTATTAAAATAAGTTCATGTAGTTTATTGGTAAAATGTTTATAGTAGGATTTGTTCTGGTGTCATTTCTGCAAATGAGGGGCTCCAGTTTCTTTTCTCATTGAAAGTGACTTTCACTTCTTTATTGAACTTTTACTTAATCTGTGTGTGGATCAGCCAATCATACCACCTTTTAGGAAAACTAAAAGGACAAAGCCAGGTGCAAAAGAATACACCTGACTCTGCTGACACAAACCTCTGTGTGGGTTTTGCATCCAATTTGAGTTTAAAATTTTAATTGAATTTTGCAGTTTATTTATTCTCATTTGTATTTATTTTCTTTTATTTATTGTTTTTTTGTTTTCATTTCATTTCATGGAATTTACATTACTCTTTACATTACATTACATTACATTACTCTCTTAACTTGGTGGATATAATAAAAATAAGCAGTAAATTAGCTTATATGAGCTATTAAATGAAGTGCCATAGAAATAAAGTTTGACTTGACTTTGGATGAAAACTGAGTGGGACCTTTTAGGCAGTGTCTGTTTGATGAGCGTTGGTTGTTGTACAGAACTGAAGTGTTTCATTCAAAGTTCTTTAGATAGGACAGTAACACCAGTGAAACCAGTGGAAAACTCAGTTTAAAGCCCTGCTTTATGGGACTGCATTCATTTATTTAGAAGAATTACATTCATATTTTACTATTAACAATTGTAGACATTTGCATATGGTCCTTTTAGCTAGAAATTAAAAACATTTACATTTGTAACTGCAATACTGTCATACCAGGATAATTTATAAATCTTATACCATCTTTCCCCTGGTTGAAAAAAGGCTATCTGAACCAGCAGTATCAAAATGATAAAAGAATAACCAAAAATACATTCTTAAAGCTAGATACAGCATTCTTCAAAACTGTATTTTTCCATATTTATTAGAAGTACATGTGTGACAAAATACCTATTCTGCTTGTAGTTATATCAGACCACTGTGAGGCATAAATAGAGGATGTGAAATGCTTATTTATAACAAAAGTAAATGTAACAGCAGTTATTCTGATAAAAACAAGAGCTTCCTTTCTTCACCAGAATCAAATTTCTTATTATTTAATCAACATCTCAGTGAAGGTGGTGTTTAAATCCTTTCTGTCATCAAGGCCTCAGTGAATGACCTTTAGGGAGAAGTCTACCACTGGGCAGCCTTGTGTAATGCAACCCAGAGAAATGACATCCACGTGAGGAGAGAAACACTCGGGTAAGTTCTCAGGGGTGACTCCACCACTGGCTTCAATCAGAACAGATGGGAAGTCCTCTTTGAGGGTTCGTGCTGCAGCGTGGAGCTCCTGCAGGGGATCAACAGGTTTATAACAAGCCTTTTACAAGCGACGTAGTAAAAGAGTCTATAGTCTATATAATTTACAGCCACAAAGCCCATGCAGCTCAAATTCCATGCAAGCAGTGAAGTCATACACCAGAGAAATTATGTAAAAGAAATGTCTTTTCACACCTGAGGTTGGAAGTTGTCCAACATAACAATGTCAGCTCCGGCAGTAGCAGCCTCTCTGCCTTCTTCTACTGATCGACATTCAACCTCCAACTTACTGCTGAAGCCACACACCGACCTGGCTGCCTTCACTGCCTGTACAACAATGATATTCATGGATATAATGATCGATCAGAGCGTGTAACCAAAATCTGCACTTAAGAGAAAATAATATACTTGTACTTTATAATGAAAATTAAGTTAACAGCCTACATGGCCAACACTGAGTACTGAACTACACTTTAGCAATGTCTACACTCAGCCAAGTTAGACAAATGATCATGAGCTGTGGAGGCACGTCATCACATGTAGTTGAACATAGCAGTCTGTGTTCAAATGTATACCCAAAAGTAAAAGTCAGTTACAGTCAATATCCTCCTGTACAATTTAGTACAAGACACTGTCATGTCTTCTTACCTCTGTGATGCTTCCTGAAGCCCACACATGGTTGTCTTTCAGCATAACCATCCCACTCAGATCCTGTCTGTGCATAGACGCTCCTCCCACCAGCATGGCATACTTCTCCACCAGACGGAAACCTGGAGTGGTTTTGCGGGTCCCAGCCACTTCTCCGTGCCATCCCGCCGCTGCTGCATTGGCCCGTAGCTCGGCACAACGTGTGGCAATTCCCGAGGCCCGGGACAGGCAATTTAGAGCTGGCCTTTCCCCCAAAAGAAGGCAGTTTGCCGGGCCTTTCACTAGAGCTGTCAGAGTGATAGCATCTGGACCTGGAGATAAGTGACTGAAATTAGTGAAATAATAAAATAACCTAGCCTAGAGAAGCCTATAAAAAGCCTATAAAAGTGCCCACCAATTAGGTCTCCATCCTGGAACATCCACTCCACGGAGCAGCCCACCTCCGTAAACACTGCAGTGAAAAAGGGGCTCCCCGCCAAGACACTATTGGGCCTTTTACACAGCAACTTTGCCTCCACTTCTTTTGACCCCACACATACTCCTGCAGGGTCAAAATTTGGCGTGTCCTCTGCCAGCCACTCCTGTGCCAGCTTCCGGAGACTGTGAGGGGGCAGAGATAGAGCCACTGAGGGTTTGGCCGAGGACATCCTGGAACATAGACAAAAGATGTAGCAGAAAACAATACTACATTTTTTTAAGATTGAAGATCAGATTTGAACAGCAATTCTCTCCTTTGACTCTGAAATTATCTGTACATATATCTCACAAGCAAAACTGAGCAGAGATGAGCAGAAAAATAAGAAAATTCAGAGATAAACACAAAAATAGGAGACTGCTCATTCTAATATATGGTAATGGGAAAGTGTGTCTGTTGTGTTGTAGCAGAGTGCATGAATTAACGTAAATGAATGTAACAATGGTTATAATAACAATAAAAAGGAGAACACACTCGATGGGGCCAAAGCAGTGACAAGCAACTGACTAGACACTGACTTGAAACTTGATTTCATTCAACCCTCTCATACAATATAATGAGCTCAAAAAGGAAAAAGGAATGCACCTATCCTCCTGCAGTGTCAGGAGGATAGGTGCATAGCTACAACTGCCCAGAGTGTCGGCTCTGGGCAGTTGTAGGCACAGGAAGAAATGGAACTAAAATGGCTCCTCCTACTGTGTCATATGGGACTTTACATGTAGTTTTGCCCAGAAAGGCCTGATTAGACCCTGAAACCAACAGACTACAAATTGCATTATATATATTGTATATATAAGATATATAGGTTTTTTGCTCAATTTATCCTCATTTCTATCTATTCATTCATTCATTTTCTACCGCTTAGTCCCGTTTGGGGTTGTGGATGGCCCAGCAGCTTTGGGCCTTAGGTGGGGTACACTCTAGACAGTGGCTAGTTTGTCGCAGGGCTGACACTTAGAGACAGACACTGACAGACAACCATTCACTCTCACATTCATTCACTAGGGATACTTTAGAGTTGACAATTGACCTATACATGCAAATGCCCTAAAATAGGTTATTCAAATAATTTTTCAGTACTTCAAGGCAGTGTGGGTGAACATCTGAAGCCCCAGTAACATCTGAGGGTACATAGCACAACTATACCTCTACACTGGGACTGACAAGCCAAATTGTACTGTTTTCCAGTAACTTACAAACACTTTGAAATGTGTTATTTAAAAAAAACAAAACAACGCCAGGTCATATACAGAGAAGGATTTGTGGTGCATTTGGCAGTGGAGTCCAGATACCAAAAATCTAACTCTTGGTTACATCAGGGATACAATTGTACAAGTAACGAATATTACCAGTGATCACCACACCATGCTTTGATTTAGATAAATGCACCAGAATCATTTTGATGGTTTTGCATTTTCCATTAAAGTGGAGAGAAATGCACTTACTTCTGTCAGAGGTTTTCTCTTTTTGCCGGCGGTCACTGACTGAGCTGCAGGCCTGAGCACAATGAGCTACAAGAAAAATGTCATGTGGAATTTGACCCTGAGTCTGTAGTGGTATGTTTACAAGCTTTGTAGTTACAGCTGTGGGGTAAGCATTGATTTGGTGCTTTTTATAGGTTAATGGGTTTGATTCACAACACAGCAGCTCTGTTGGCTTACTACTACTCTATTCTGCTGTTATATAATTGTACAACACCGCATAGGATTACTGTGTGTTGTGTCTGGTGTGGTGTCTTGAGCACTTGAGCAGTCATTTGGGTGTGACCAGCAACAGTATGTTAACCATAGGGAAGTAACTGCAATGCCATGCAGTAAACAAAGGCTAACCAGCTGTTACATATCTTTGTTTGCACTGGTAAAGACTGTGTCAGAGGTCACACTAAGTCAGAGGGACATTGCATTTACTCCTAAACTACAGATCTCAAACACACATCACCCTCTTTAATCAAAATAGTGATTCTGAGAGGAATGATCTGGATTCACTTAAACTATAAACTGTAATTTTCTTATTGTTTTATATGCATTCACAGTTTTCAGCACCACTTTAGTCACAAAAAGTCTTTGTCATCCCAAAAAAGAGCATTAGTTCAAAACTAAAAAAGGAGCATGATACTTAAATGCCTAAAAATAATCTCTTACATAAAAGCCACCTTCTCTGTGATCTTGAAAAAAATGTATATTAGTCATGTAACTTTTCAAAACTAAATTGCCTTCTGAATTTCCTTTTGAAAAGAAAAGGCATTATTCGACAGCTGAGCCAGACAACACTCAACAACAAGCTTCTGTCTTACCCCCTATTCAGCACAATAAATTTAAATTTTTGGAGTAAAAAGTTATTGTGAGCATTGACACTGATCCTTATTTGAATGTGTAATCATGAACTATGTTTTAAAATGTCATAACATGTGAATAAATACTCTTAAAGTGTGGTTTTAAAGGAATGTTATGTAGTCAAGATAATAATTGATAAACAAGGCACTGCTGAATGATCTATAGCCTATTTTAAACAAAATGGTTGCAGAGAAGGGTAAACTTAACACCCTGAATATATACGACTCAAATTAGGCTTATTTCCTGGTAAAGAGCATTTTAATTGGCTCTGGTTAATCACTACAATCGCACAGCACGGTTTAAAAATAGCCTTTCCAATTTGTACTGAACTGGCCTGAAACATTTCTTTAGGGAATATCTTTTCAAAGAAGAGATATAAAGTTAAACAGTAGGACAATGACAGGAAGAGCACAGGTTACTTGTGTCCACTTGAATTTCCTCCCAGAGCCCTGCCACAAACAAACGTGCTGACGTCACTGCCACGCGCGCTCCCGACGTACCCGGGCACGAGCCGCAGCCTCCTCCACTTCACTTCCACAGCAGAGCCAGAACCAGGAAGTGAAAGTGTACACATGGAGGGTGTGTCCTTCCCTCCCAGTGCGTGTTTTATTTTTAAAAACGCAGTCCTCCGCGCTTAAAGTCATGGGGGACTCGGCGAGGACCAAGCGGCGGGAGCAGCTCAAGCGCTGGGCCGGCTCCTGCACGGACAAAGCCTCGGCGGTGCCCAGGCGGAGGTGGAGGGGCGACGCCGAGAAGGGAGCTGCGGACCCGGAGGCCAAGCTTTGCGAGCAGCCTAGTGTCGAGTCAGAGTCCGCGGGAAGAGAACAAACCAGTCCGCTTTTCAAGAGACGGTGGGGAAAGCTAATTTTTGGATTGTTTTACCAATATGCAAACTATTAACCAACAGTTGTTGTGTAAGAAGCTAAAAATGAACAATGTGCGTGGGATTGTTAAGGGTGTAGGCAACTGTGAAGTAACCACCAGGAACAGCTCAGTGCAGCAGCCCATCAGCTGCTAAATAACCATTAATAACCTGTCCGGTGTCATTGTCTCTGAACATTGCAGACTATACTGTTGTGTTTTACTTTTGAAGCTTATATCATGTACGACACATACTCAAAACCTATACTGTTGCAAAAGCGAAACCAATAGCTGGGTGTCAAAATATGTCTCAGTTTATCGTAGTATATCACAAATAGAGCTATAGATTATAGACAAATCTCTACATTTCATATCAGTAGACCTGTAGTATGTTGTGTGGGTGCCTG
Organism: Rhyacichthys aspro; assembly: GCA_036850595.1. Classification (NCBI taxonomy): domain Eukaryota; kingdom Metazoa; phylum Chordata; class Actinopteri; order Gobiiformes; family Rhyacichthyidae; genus Rhyacichthys; species Rhyacichthys aspro. Next base: position 16,926,347 of record CM072148.1, on the reverse strand, counting down.
GTGGGAGAGTGGCTAGCACAAGATGGACTTTCTGTGTTGTCTGCCTGTTCTCCCTGTGCCTCCATGGGTTCTCTGTGGATGCTCTGGCTTCCTCCCACCATCCAAAGACATGCATGAATAGTTGAATTGGAAAATCTAAAAGCTGTCCATAGTTATGAATGTTAAAAATAAACGGTTGTCTGTCAAAGTATGTGTGTCTCAGCCCTACGATTAACTGGTAATTATCCAGGGTGTACAACTCAAGCCCAAAGCACCTGGAAAAAGGCCTCAGCCCCAGAGACCCCTGCCCCTCAGTTACACTGTGGACTATCTGTCAAAGTAGCTCCCAGTTTTATTTCAACAATCAATATGTATTTGAGGACATTTTTTAAAAGAATTTTCAGGCTCCTTTGAAATAAAAGTCAGCGTTATTATGTAATTACGATATTCAAACAGCATTTATCTTGTGTTTATCTTATATCATGAAAATGCTAAAATAAGCTATGAGTCAATTTAATGAATAACACTGTCTGTGAATTCAAACCTGGGTACACAGACTACTGTAACTCATCTGCCTACGTTAATTGAACAAAACATGGACACCCTGTATTCTCAGAGCACAATGATTACAAGTTATATTACTCCACGCCAAGGAAGTCTGAAAGACTAAATAAGTAGGGCTGCTCAATTATGGAAAAAAATCATGATCACAATTATTTTGGTCATTATTGAAATCACGATTATTTTACACGGTTACTCATTGACTTATGTTGGATTTATTGAACAAAGCAATGAATTCTCCTTAAAATAAATAATGTATTCAAACATATAAATAAATAGCTTCTTGTGAAAAATAAATAATCTTGTGGAAAACAAGTAATAAGTAATAAATAATCATTTTTTCTCGATTACACAGGTTTTGTGATTAGAGGGAGCCAAAATAGAAATTGAAAATTTGATTAATTGCACAGCCGTAGCTTTGAGTTTAAAATGTCCTGCTCATCTTTAGGAAGAGTGTGAGGTTTGACAGAGCTGCTGAGTTTTTGGCGACCTGTGCCAGTGGTGACACAGAGGAGGCCCAGGCGATGCTGACCGAGGCCCGTGTGATGAACAGAGAGGATGGACCAGATATCATCAACTGTTCAAACGCTGATGGAATAACTGCTCTCCATCAGGTGAGACTATTTTACTTCGTGGCCTTAAAATGAATGACTGGCAGCAAAATAAGCTTATTGTTTCTGTTTTGTGTCTCGTGGACCAAGGCGTGCATCGATGGCAGCATGGAGATAGTAACGTTTCTGTTGGACAATGGTGCCAGCGTGAATCAGGTCGACAGTGAGGGATGGACACCGCTGCATGTGGCGGCCTCTTGCGGTCATCCAGACATAGCAGAGTATGTAATAGTCTTAACTTACTTAACATAACTTATTTATCAAAATTATTATTGTTTTAGCATGGTAAAAATGCTGGCTGCTATTTTCTGATGCAACGAAAAACATAATTTTATTTTTTTATCACTAATAACTCCTCTTTCACTAAGCGTTAGCCAATGTCCCTTGAGTTTGTAATTGGTCTAATACTGGACTAATTTTTAGAACTTTAGAACTTCTGTATCTCTTTCTACAGCTTGACCACTTTATGGTCTTGGTTTTGTTTTGGTCTCAAACAGTCTGTTCTCAGTCCCGACTTGGTCTCTGTTAGTATGAAGTCCATACACCATGTCTCTTCTATTCGAGCAGCACAACAGCTGTGTAATAAAGGACCCATTGCCACTGTGGGGACGTCACAATGCTGCGTGGGTGCCAGGGTATTTCTGCATTTAACAATACTAACATTGTTGTCGTGTTTGGCAGGACAACAACCCAGCTAAAGCATGAGTAGGCTGGCTTGGCACAGAAATGTGTGTAAGGCAAATGATTAAAGAAATGATGCACCTTTTTGGTACTGTACCAGCAGTCAACAAAGGCCCAGATCTACAGTTGCATTAGATTGTCCACATTTAGACTCCTCTAAAAGACATTTAAACCCTTGTTGCAGTTAAATAAACTCTCTATATTTGACATGTTAGGTACCTCCTGCAGCATGACGCCTGTCTCTCAGCTGTAAACTGTGATGGTGATGTTCCTTTGGATATTGCATTGGATGAGACCACTGAGTCCCTTATTCAGAAATTCACAGTAAAGCAAGGTGTGTTTGTATGTTTTTGCTGCTTAATGTGTTTTTGTTAAGCTATTTTTTAAATTACAAAATTTTATATTGAGTAATATTAACATTTGTCTTTCCTATTTAGTTGTATATGGGCTGGAATATTAACAGTAGTTAAGATGACTAGTCTGATGATTATTACCAAAATAAAAGCAGCTTCTGTTTATGATTAAAGCTAATGACAGTGGCTCAATAATTATGTAACATTCATCAGTTGCAAACAGAAATAAGTGTTTAGTGTCTAATGTGTTATTTAAATTTGCAGGTATTGACTTGGAGGCAGCTAAACGACTAGAGGAGGAACAGATCATGAGAGATGCTCGCGCCTGGCTCACAGATGGCCCACCAGCTGACCTACAACACCCCAAGACTGGGGCCACCCCGTTGCATGTGGCTGCTGCCAAAGGCTACTTAGAGGCTCTCAAGTTAGCGTCTAATTTAAAGCATTCTTATGTGTGAAGTGATTTATTTTGTTAAAAAAAAAATTCATGTTAACTTTGTGGCTGTGCTCTTGTCTCTTGCACTTCTCCAGGATACTGTGCCAGTGTGGACTAGATGTGTCGGCTAAGGACTATGATGGCTGGACGCCGCTCCATGCAGCAGCGCACTGGGGTCAGGGGGAGGCCTGTCAGGTTTTGGCTGAACAGTTGTGCAATATGGAGGCCCGCAGCAATGGGGTTAGGCCCATAAATTTACTCATTCTCCTTCAAAACACAGTTTTGGATTGCCATCATGTTTATTTATTTTAAAATGAAACTTGCAGGGTCAGACACCATTTGATGTCGCTGATGAAAGTGTTGAAGAGCTCCTTGAGGAGTTATCACAGAAACAAGCCAATGTAAGAAAGTGCTTTATATTTTCTCTATTGACTAAATATGATTGAAAAGATGTTTGGGTCACTGATGGTGATTCTTTACAGTGGCGTAAGGAACAGTCCATATTGGACCGACAAAACCAACAAGGCTCCATCACAGCAAACGCACAAAACAAACGGCGGCGGTCAGTAACCATATCATTTTTACCGTACCTGGTTCTTCACCGGACCATTGCATTGTCAGTTGGAGCGGAGCCATAAGTGTTTATTTTTGTCTCATTTCTTTTTTTTTCAGGAGCTCTGTTTGCAGGATGAGCAGTAAAGACAAGATGAATGTGCAGGACCAATCTAAAGAGAGGGGCATCTCTGGAGAGCTGGAGTTCAATGAGGAGAAGGAGAGCAGTCCTGGTAAAGATTGACCACATCATCCCTATATAGCCTACATATAACATGTTTACTCTAACACAGACTGGTTCTACTTTTTTTTCCAGAAAGCTCCACTTTGTCCAGTCCAGACACAGAGAGTGTGACCACTTCCACCGTCAGCCCAGCTGACAAGGTAAAATAGTCAATACAGACTGAAGCACTTTTCAATTACTTTTATTCAATTATTGTTAGACCAATCATATAAGCCACAAATGTCTGAAAATGTTTGTCAAAATGTCTCTGTTGGTCCAGACACCAGAGGAAAATGCTGAAGAGGAAAAGGAGCAGGACAGGGCAAATCGCACAGCAAGAGTGCAACCGACTCCACAGACAAAAGACGCTACAGCGGACAGTCCCAACACTCCCAATGCTGATGGACGCAAGTAAGGACCAGTCTAATCAACCAAAACCAATGCATTCTTACTCACTGGCAGTCAAATCCATTTTGGTGGGTGGTCTCAGTTTATTATAACAGTTTGTTTTCTGTCTTTAGGTTCCAGGCTCCGGTCAGAGACGAAGAGTCTGAGTCTCAGAGGAAGGCTCGTTCTCGACTGCTGCGACAGACTCGACGCTCCACTCAGGTAATAAAGATCCTAAACATTTGGGACAAGTGTTTAATCTGTACTTGCTGTGTTTATCTTAAAAGGTCTATTCATTAAGTTTATTTGCCAATAAAGCTTTTGTCCCTTTATTTTTATGTGCCCATATAGTGCACTGACTACAATTTTTCTCAAAGCTATAATTTAATTTGCATAAATCTTGACATTGTCTCTGTTGGCACTATTTTTAAAGAAAGTAATCAACCAGTTCCTCTGCCTGAACACCTCATTGTAAATTAGTGAATCATTTTGTCAGCTAATATTACTTCTCTTAAGGTGATCTAAATGAGTCAAACCCGCTGCTCCTCTTTTCTGTAATAGTTGGAGCCACCCTTTTGAATATTGTTTATTGTTGTGTTTACAGGGTGTGACTCTCACTGACCTTAAAGAAGCAGAAAAGACTGTAGCCAAAGCCACAGATCCTCCACCTCGGACTGTCCAACCTGTCAGCCCCATTATTACTTTTACTCATGCTGAAAGAGGTGAGAGGCAAAGCACTGACAGGTTAACATGGGTTGTTTTAAAGGCTGTAAGGCTGTCACTTTAACTATAGTTTCAAGTAGTCTGGATTTTATACTGGCCATCTACAAATTATTCAGAATATCAAAAATGTCTTTGGTTCTTTGCTAAGTACAAAACCAGTGACTTTATTGTTAACAGTAACGGATTTAATTGTGATCAAAGGGCTTAATATCAGGTACATTAAATTTTCAAACGAACATGGCAACCCTTTAACAGATTCATCTTGGTCCCGCTGGGGGTTGTGGGTGGCTGGAGCCTGTGCCAGCTTTGGGCCTGAGGCAGGGTACACCTTGAACAATGGCCAGTTAGTCGCAGTGCCCTTTAACAGATTCTGTTTCTAAAATCATGTAAAAATGTTAGTGAACAATAAAGTCACTAAATAGCTCCAGAGAACCTTGACATTTTTAATCATATTATATGTAAGGTTACATTATAAAGACATATGTGTACATTACAGACACATTATCACATGTTGAAAATTAAGTCACACCTTAGCACTGAATGTAATTGTATTTTTTGGTTAAAACTGTGACATGCCAACTGCATTGAGTGAAAAACATCAATGGACAAAAGTTTTAAAGTTTAAGGCATTTTTAGTATTGGTTGAAAATGGGACAAAATGGAACTCTACTCTCCAGCAAATCATGAGTCCCGAGTACAAACACAATATATATATTTGCATATATATATATAATATACAAATTAAATATTGACACATATTTAGGATTTAGGATACATTGTGGAAATTCTTCCTCTGAATTTCCAGTATCTGTTGAGCTGACATTTACTACTTTTATAACCAATGCTAAAAATGTCTTCTGAGTAGTTTGGGTGGAGTTAACTTTAGAGTACTTAAAGGAAATGTGGTTTGTCGATATTCAGGCCAGCGCCGCAAAGATGGAACATTACAAATGACTTCCCGCTTGTTGACTTGATCATTTTTGTTTCCCTCCCATGAATCAACGTGCTCCTCAAACACTGAGTAGTACAATATTTACAGATGAAGCTGTCAAAGCTGACATTTGTTTTCACAGTTGTCAGCTGAAATAGTAGTGTGGAAATGCTAAGTGAGTCTACTGCTCTCAAGCCCCAACATGCAACTAACTGAAGTAATGAGATATAGATAAGAGTTTCCTGTATTGCTCAAAGATTTCTGTAACACGTGTACTTTATGGCGGCAACCTACTGTTGTCACACAAGAACAACAAGCATAAGCTCAACTTCATGCTATATTATTTACTTAGTTGTATTCATGACTGAAGTCTGTCAACTGTGTTCCTTCTGTTATTTCAGATACTGATCCGGTGAAGCCGGTAGAGCCTGAGGGAGAGAAGAAACTTGGGGTTAAGGACAGAAGAAGAGCTAGGAAAGAGAGACGCTCCACTGGCATCGTCCAAACTGGAGGAGAGGTACGAACCAACATCATCACTGGAAATGGTTTTAAGAAGGAATAAGAATAATATTTAGTTTTGAGCCAGAGGGTAGAAAAGTCACATTTTCAGAAGTAGGGGAAAGGATTACTAAAATATTTTTTTCTGCAAAACAATCAACTAATGAACTAAATCAGTTACCCTTTGTTTACCAATTGCAAGTGACTCCAAACTTGTTCATAGATTTTACAATTTTACAATAATTGCAGGTCTTTCTAAACATGACACCTTTCTGTTATCCTTTTATCTTATCTTACATTAGCACTTATCTTACATAAAAAAACATCCCTTTTTAAAGACCATCATGTAGAGCTCACCTGACCTTTTCAACCATTGTATTTTCCAGAATGACGATGAGGATGCTCAAGCAGAAGATACCAACGGAGAGAGCACATTACAGTGAGTCTATTCTACATGAAGTCTTAAAACATGATACAGCTTGCATAATTTTCATGGCCTGTGGGATGAAACTGATGAAAAATGCCTGGCTGTGTACGCTGTAGGAATTTTTATGTACCCAAAATATGTAATGAATTTGATTCCAGGACAACAGTGAATACTAAAATGTAATATAGCTTCAGGATATTATTACCCTGCCTTGTATTAAGTGTTGTATTTCTATGCAGAGGGAATCAACTCGAAGATTCATCTGCTGACTATAGAACGGTATGTAACGGCGACAAACACAAAGAGCTAAATCTGAGAAATCTGAGATCTATGCATACAGAAATGGCACAGAACTCAAGGGATGAACTTATTTCTACAAGTTAATCTGCCACGCTCACATCTGCCAACATTGCCCTGATGCTTAGTTTTGTGTGTGTCTCCCTCCAGCTGTACTTCAAGGTACTGCAGGAGAACCTGTCTCTGAAGGACAAGCTGCAGGAGATGGAGCTGATGCTCAGCCAAAACAAAGTGGAGTTGGAGAGACTGCGACAGGTTGGGCAGGTTTACTGCTGCTTCTGACCTTTAAGAGTCTGTGTGACATTATGAACAGAGGACAGCCGGGCCTAACCAGCTGTGCATTTGAACATGCACCCACACTTTTATCTGTCCCATTTATTAAAACCTTTCTAATCTAAAAAAACCCAACCCAAAACACTTACACATTATGTTTAATTTTACTACATTTTGTTGGCTGCTATAAGTTAAATAAATAAATAATTTATTCATATTACAGTCGGTAAAATGTTTTTTTCTTTGTGGCAGAGTCAAGAAGGAACCACAGACAGACCAGCACTGCTCGAGCTTGAAAGATTTGTAAGTACTTGAATTGCAATTGATATTCGCTTTCATATCATAGTATTATAGTTCTGTTCATAGCCAGCATTGGATTATGTTTCCAGTTCAGTTATGTTTTACAACTTAAACAGTTACATTTGTCCAAGAGTTTGCTGAATACTGTTTGATAATATTTCTATGTTGACTTTTCTAACATGATTTTTTTAAAGTAAATACATTTGCAAAGGAGCCGTGCCCACATAAAGTAAATGAGACACTGCAGTAATTTCTGCACATGTATACTCTTGTGTTACAGGAAAAGCTGGCTCTTCAGAGGAGAGCAGTGGAAATGGAAGACGAGCTAAAGGTAAAGATCAAATAACATACAGTAATTACTTTTGTGTAACCCAGAAAAAATCATTGTTGCACAACCAAAGACTTGTTTTCAAGCTAATTTCTGTTCTGTCAGATAATTTACTAATTGTTTCCATAATTGATCCTCAGTCTAATGGCCTCTTTGTTGCTGAGTCAATATTGCACTGTAAATGCTCACATGGCACATCACAGTAAAACTCATTGCTGTACTTTTGCACTGTTCACTTTGTGTTTTAGGCGGATCTTTAATGTTACAATTTTACACTAGGCCTTATTTTTGTGATATTATAGTGGTATAATCATTTTTAACAATATCTGGTTCTTTTTTCTAGGTTTTGGGAGACTTGAAAACAGACAACCAGAGACTCAAAGATGAAAATGCGGCACTTATTCGAGTGATCAGCAAACTTTCAAGATGAACAATGAACAGTGTGTAGAGGTGTAATATAGAACAAAAGACAACAGTTCAACAGAGTCACCGTCAAAGAGCACATTCAACAATAACTGGAATAGACTAGATCAGGGTTATTATCCTGTATTTGGGCCTTGTGTTTTGGCAGATCTACTGTATAACAAGCTGAGATGCACCTGCTGTGGACTGACGGGATGTTCCTGTTTACATCCACTTTTATATTATAAGTTTTTATTGTATTTTAACTGGGATATTGTATGTGCTTTGTTGCCATAGTCTGTATAGAACCCGTATTAAGAGATTTAAAGCCATGCACAGTGTGAGCTTAAAGTCGTGTTGGTCAGTCAGTCCAGTGTAGGATGGTTGAAACAGACTTTAATGTGCCAAAAACAGTCCCGTTTTGGGTGTCCTTTGGGAAAAAACTCCAAGTGGTCAGTATTGTTTCTCAGGACAAGTCTGGGTTGATCCTAATATAGCTGACTGTTAAACATGGACCAAAACTGCACGCTCATCTTTCCCCTCTACTTTGAAAGTTTTATTTAATTTGTATATTTATGTACAGGAGCGTTCTGTCCTGAAAGTGTAAAGGGTGCTAAGGGATTTTTAATGAAAAAAAATGTTACGAGCATCACAGGTTTCAAGACGCAATGCGATGGAGAATGCATGCTCTACCCTTTGTATTGTAGATGTACATTTTGCATTGCTATTTTGACTGGATGCTCTTTAGCTTAAGTATTCACCCTTCAGCTGTTATTGTTCAACACAACAGACCAAATGGGTCAACTTTGAATGTTTACTCCAATTTTAAGAAAAAAAATCCCTGCATGTCACATCAAATTGTATTTTGATGCTGTGCCTTTTAACATAGTACATTTGTAAGTAGGCCTAATTTTTCAATTTTGCTTTAGGAAACTATCACTGTTAAGTATAAAATATAGACTGAACGTCAGTGCACAAAGGCTACTGTTTTTTGTTAACATCCATATTAGCTGCTGCACTTACTTCTAGCTCTTCCTTCATTTTCAATATTCTCATTCTTTATTACACAGCTATTAAGTTAAGACTGGATGAAGATGGCATTAAATCTTTGTTTTATAGACACTATATTATACATGTACATATAGGAAATTTAATCTTTGAATCATTTTATCCTGAGTTTTAGTTTAAAAACATATCCAATGTTATGCTCTAACCTTGCAAAATCTGTATTGTTTTCATCACATAATTGTTTTTAGCCTTGTACTATTTATTCATACAATTGTAAGTATTGTTTCCAAGTATTGGAGGCCAATTTGAGCAAAATCTTTATTGACTGATAAGAGCAATCACAAACGATGATAGAATATACAACCCCACCAACATGCCAGCAATTTCATACAAACTGTACAATGTGAAGGAATGTATGGAGGAGAAAATACATGTCGGAAGAAAAGTATTACATCCATATGTTCAGGTACAGTACATGATTTAAATTGAGTGTTTTAGATTTGTTCTGTTAAAAAAGGCCATCTCTCAACAACTCTTTTTCAGTCTTGTGGTTGAAAGGCAAAAAGCCAGGTCAGTTCCCATGTCTTAGTGTTTGTTACTGAGCTGAGACACCGCAGAGGTCTCCAGCAGCAGACGGTGTCTGCCTCAGCCTCCTCCTGTGCTCTCTCATCTGTGCTTACTCCTCTTCCTCTTTACCTGACCGTAGGATACCACTTCATTCTGAATCAACAATGCATTTGGGCTATTCTGGGCAAATAATAGACTTTAAGGCAAAGGGAAACATAGGAAAAATGTAAAATATTATTGACCGCAGTAATAAGGCCTCATGAAATAAATATTAATACTGACTTTCACTGAAAAAGTTTTCCAAATTCTGCACATTCATTATTTGCTGAGTGTGTGCACAGCTAAATCAAAGCAACCTGTATCAACGATCTCCACTACAACAGGGCTACAGGAGGTTATTGGTTGGTAGCGAGAGTTAAGCCCTTTATTTACAGACTACTTGATAACAATCGCTGCACATACACACTAGCAGAGATGCTGGAAGTCAGTCAAAGATGGGAGTGCAGAGGGATTGGTCTATAAAGCCAAACCTAAAAATAAGGAACATAAGCCTACTAATCATAGTAATGACTACATTTTATAATTTTAGACATGTACATTTACATTTATGGCTATTGCAAATAACCTTGTCTTTCAATGTCATAATTTGGACATCTGACTTACATTTTATTACACTGAACTTTTTTTTCCTTATTTTGACTAGTGTTAATTACTATGAAATATACTTTTGGACTTTTTAGCTTACATCATGGCCTTTTCCTTAGAAAATTCACTTTCAATCTCACAATTTTGACTTGATTTAATTAATTTAATTTTATTTTAATTTAAATTTAAATTTGTGACATCTTTTTACATTATATTTACCACAACTTATTATATTAATAGTAGTCCAAACTGTGGACTACCTTGGTCAATACAGAGGTATCTGGGCATTGTTTTCCTTGCTTTTTACATTTTTTCCTGTTTTTAGGGACTTTTAGTTTAGTCACAAGACAATTTGGACATTTCAGAAGTTGTGTCCCCGAATGTAAACGCACTAAGGCCTTCTAGCAGAGTCACATCAGTTACAAAGACATATCAGTGGGCTCGGTCCTCAAAGCGATGCTATTTTAAGACCGTAGCCCTCAGCACCCCACTTCACTGAGTCCATGCACACAAGGCATGCTAATTCTGCAGAGGTCCTACCTATGTTATTAAGTTTTTGGGATATATAAGGCAGCTTTAGTTTTTCTTTTTTTTTTACTAATACATATTACTCCCTTGTTTACTTTGGCCCCAGTTTCCATTTGAAAGGAACTGGGTAAATACATTTTGGGGAGAGAGGCGCAATTGATGAGCTCTGAATGACTTGTTTTTATACAAGGCAGGTATTGGTACTTATATCAAAAGACAGCAAGCAAGTATGCAAGTGAAGGGATACTAAAACTAACGAGGGAGGGGTGCGGGTGGATGTGGTGGGGTCTGCTATGAACACAACAGCTGATTAACAGTGATGTGAATAAAGTCACATTATACAACCACTGATACACTTATATAAAAAGGCAAACAAAAGTTGATTGTACACTTGCTTTTCCACTGTACTTCATACGGAGAGAGGAAGACGCCGCTGTGGAAAGGTGGAAGGCAGGGTTAATCTCTTCAAGCAGCAAAAAACTGGGACGAAAAACAAGGCAAAAAAAGGCATGGGAACGATGACGTAAGGTGCTACATGACGGCACAGCTCAGTAGTGAAGTAAAGTGAGTGAACATGGCAGGTAAGGACCAATGAAACAGTGGACCAGGAGATGAATGGAAGGATGGATGGACGGATGAAGAAGTGGATACTACTGTTGCTACTGCTGCTGCTACTGACAGAAGTCGAGGGGATGCCATGCCGAGTGTTAAGACAGCGAGGCGCAGAACTAAGGCATGAGAGCGTAACTGTAAAATGCACAACAGTAAAAACAAAGAAGGCAAATGGCGGACACTGCGCGTGACGGGATGAGAAATCCAACACAAAGGCCTGTTTTAGTCAGTCCAGTCCTTCTTGATGACCAGGTTCCACTCCCAGGACAGATGGTCGTGCTTGTCGTCGTCGGTAAACTTGGACTTGATGTTGTAGGTGCCGCGGGCCAGAACGCCTTTAGGAGTCTCGTCTATCTTTGTCAGAAAGTCGTATTCAGTGTCCCGAGGTCCGTAGCTGCCCACCATGTAGTCCGACTTGTCAACTGTGGAATGGAAAGCATTATTTGCTTGCGGTTTTATCCTCTTCCTTTAAACGTGGTAAATACTGGTTGAATAATAAGAATAAAGAGAAGAACTCACTCTTAATTCCTTTCCTGTAGGTCTGCTGAACATACTTTAGACCTGAAACAATCTCCCTGTTAACCTAAGTAAACACACAAGACAGAAATTTACTTTTATAGCAAAGGCGCACAGTGTACATCTTTGTAGTTTCTTTCATTTTTTTTGATAAACTAACTTTTACTGTTTATTTGCTAATAACTGTGTTGTCTATGTGCTTTCCCCTTTTTGTACATGATCATGTTTTACTCTCTATTGTTTTCTTTTACACCTGGTTATGTGTTTGTTTGCATGCAAGTGTTAATCAACTGTGAGTTTTATTCTGTCATCCAAACCTAAAAGCAACAAACATAGACGATATTAGGGAAAAGAGTGCTTGTTCTATACACAAATTGATCTGTTATGACAGAGAATGACAGACTAATACTCTCCCGGGGAAACAGACATTGAGTGAAATAATGTCAGAAAGGATGTTCTTTCCTCTCTTTGCTCAATAGCTCTCACCTTAAATCCGATCTTTATTTGGTATTCCATCCCCTCCTTCAGGACAAAGTGCTGCTTCTTAAAGGGTTCAAGGTCTCCTATAAGGATATAAAAGAAACAAAGAGAAGTCAGATTAGAGTCCTTTGTCTCAGCATGAAAAGGCCTTATTTTCTTAAGATTCAGATCACTTCCACACATTTATCTCTTGACACATAAACCACAATTAATTATATAGTTTACCTCTTTGAACTGGATCCAATGAAAGAATTGATCCCTATAACATAATCAAATATTATAGTATAGATTGTATAGATTGTTTTGTTTTTTTTTATGGATGAACTGGACTGATTCAGAGGTAAAAACAGCATTTTACTTCCAAATCAGTGATATCTTCTTTTGCTCAAGAACATTTCTGGATCTAGTTCAGCTCACACTAGATCTTATTAAGTAAGATAAGTAAAAAATAAGCTCTTTTTTCCTTTTTCTATTTGTTCTTATTTAACCAGCTAAGACAAGTGAAAACCAATTCTCCCTTCCTGCAGTGTGAACATTGTGTTACATAATGCCAGATTATTTTACTGTACTGTCTCATCTTTTGACAGAAAAACTCATGACGGGTTTATGTGACTGTGGAAAGTGGGCGGTCTTTCTTCTTCAATGAGACACGGGACATAATGTTCTGGGTGGACCCAGATCAGGGCCAGCTGGAGCAGAGGCAGTGGGGGTCTGCGCTGCGAGGTCACACACAGTCCGAAAAGAGTTCTTTCTGATCCATCAAGAGCAGCCTTTGACCTCTTTTACTTGGACATGTTGTGATACAGGACACAATGACGACAAGTTTTCTCTGTGTGTTACTTTTGTGCATTTGAAGCTCCACAGATAGGGACTCACCTGTCAGGTCCAGCACCAGGGGGTTCGGGGCACCTTCACACACCAGAGACATGCGGGTCACCACCACATTTGGAGCCTTCGGATCTGAGACAAACAGGTTTAGAGACTGTATTTTAGCAGTTTTCATTATACTCTTGAGCAATAGATCACACATTTCTTTTATAAATCTACTTATCCCTAAGGTTTTTATGACTGAGTTCCAAAGAGCATTTCAGGATAACAGTTAGTGTGAAAATAAATAAACACACATTGTATTAAAGCAACACTACGTAACATTTTACCTCACAATACGCAGCCTTAATAGCCATGAATTTATTTTGATGGTTTTATGATAGAAAACAGTGAAACTAACACAACTTGAAAGAAGTGTCCCTGATTTAATGAAATCAATGCTAGAAATATCCATGTGAGCACAGTGTGTGGTGTGTGAAGGTCCAGAGGGAGGAAGAGGAAATCAGGGCATCTCTGCTGTCATCTCTCTGCTGGGACATTTTTTGCATTATTCACACACCGGTTTATTCTCAGTCTCAATCTGAAAACTATCAGGGTTCCACTTTTTTACGAAATCATTGTCCATGGCAAGCCAGCACAATGGAAAAAAACGGCATCTCAACCAGTACAGGAGTAAATTAATAAAATAATAATAAATTCAAAATAAGTCAGTCTCAATTCACAGTTATGTAACAGTTACATAAAGAGATGACAATGACACATTTTACTATCCTGCTTAAGCTTTCTAACTCATAACTGCTTTACTTTACTGATAAACAAATAATAGTATTTTATATGATTTTTGTTTTATAGAAAATCACAATCTTTCAGCTGTTTTATTTGGAAAAAAAAGTCTACCTCTGCTGGTGCCTCTTTCCCACACTTGACTCCACTTGACTCACTTCTTCAATGTGACACCAAATTAAGCCCACACACTGAACCAAGCTAAGATGACCAAAAAACAATTATTGCTGCTGAGGAACACCAGCTGCTTAAGGTTGCGACTGATCGCAGCCTTAATAGTATGTTCGAGTGTCCTAAACTCAACCAACTCCCCCAAAACACATCATAAAAATGTTTTCTATCTATATTATTCATTTCACTCTGTTTCTGCCTTTCTAAAGCTCTCTTCTCTCCAAACAGACATTACCAACTAGAGAAACCCCAGGGCCCAGCAGGGTCTCCTTATATTTGCGTAAGCTCTCGTCATCCTTATCCAGCTCGTGAATCTCCTGTACCGTCTTCTGCGCTGGTGCCTTGTAGTTTACTGCCTCGGGCTCATCGTTTTCGGCCGCGATAGCTGCTAGCTGCTCTGGAGTCACGTCATCCTCAGCCATGTCTGGAGACAAAGAGGACATTCAGGTAAGTTAAATGAATAGAAAAAAAGATAAATATAAAAGCTTGTGGAGAATAATAAAGTGTTCCCCATGAAAATCACCTCTGTGAGAAGTGGAAAGAGACCTATATAATAATGTGAACAAGCAATGTGCATGCCTTGTTACTGTTGCTTTGTTTAATGAAGTACCTGACAGCCACTATCTCTGGCTGCAGTGTGTAACATCGCCTGAACACAAAGAGAATGGTGAATGAGGTGTTGCACATCACAGGACAATGTTTTACCCTGGGCCCTCGACAGGCCCAGACACTATTTAGGTCAGAAAAAAAGGACAGCTGTGTTTGGTATGACAAATATTAGCCTCCAGCTCTGTGTCGTTAAGCCCAATTGAGGGATTTGCCCATTACTTGCAATGTGGCCTTTTGTAAATTTAGTTTTACATAATATACGAGTAGAAACCAACAACAAAACACTTCTTTGATTGATGAATTTGATTTGAGGCTCTAATTGGCCAGTTATTTTATCATCCATTAAAATGTGTCTGTCACATTGCAGACCAAGATATTATTGCACACATCCCAAACTCAAGGCCCACTCAAATCTGATTAAAACCTGTCTAAATTCATCTAAACCTGTTGAAATTCAACAAAAACCTGTTCAAATCCATCTAAAACCTGTTCAGATCCAACTAAAACCTGTTCAAATCCATCTAAAATCTGTTGAAATCCAATTAAAACCTGTTCGTATCCAACTAAAACCTGCTAAAATCCATCTAAAACCTGTTGAAATGTGACAAACATTTGTTCAATCCAAAAACCAGTTTCCATGAAGGAGGAAAATTATTGTTTGTGTAATAACTTTTGTAAGACTTAAATGAAGATGAAATCTCACATTCAAAATTTAATAAAAGCTTCCAAATGTCACCATCTTTGGCCCCTGAAAGGATTCTTATTAACTTAAATGGCCCCTCACCACCTTGAGTTTGACACCACTGTATAATTGAGACTCAGGGAGCTCTGTGACATAAATATTGCTAATGTTACAATATCATCACACTACAACCTGCTATGATCAGTTAATATAATAAATGTGGCTTTGTGTCCTTCTGGAACATGCAACAATGGTAGACCACGTTTAAAGGTTTACTTGGAATGGATGATTAATGCGTTTGATTAACGTAAAAGCCTTTTTTGTTTTGATCGCTAATAACCTTGTTGTTGTGTGGTTTCCCCGAGGAAGGGTCGTTCCCTGTGAAGAGGTTTGCGGAGGAAAAACAAGCCCTTCACTGAAACTCGATGACACACAAAAGCAGGAAGCGCTCTGTTTACACCAGAAGACATTCACATAAAGTCAAATATCCCATAAAAAACACGGTCTGAACTCCAGATTCTGCTTCAGTGTTTATGCCCACACCTTTAACTGTTGATGTTAAATGCCTTAAAATTCAACAAATGTTACTGTGTGAATAGCTAAAAACAAAAAACTTTTCTCATTTCTCTGCAACATCCACAATATTTTCCAACTGTACACACAAGGTTATCATAAATGCTTTATTCAAATAGAAGTCCTTTCAAACTTTAAATGTGAGTATATTTTAAGAATCTGAAAAAAGTGGGAACCAACAATACTGTTAAATTAAGCCCACTTCCATTGCTCTTTTTAGCTGTTCTGAAATATGGCCTGTCAAACAAACAGCACACACACAGTCATTAGGCCAAACACAGGTTTACATTAGGCAACGACAGCCACCACTAAAGGATTCAGCTGCTGGCCTTTAACCAGAGCACTGAGTATCTTGGGACAAGATCTAGGGGCAAGATACTGTTGTGTTTCTCCAATGACATACTTCAATTCAGGGGCAAAGATTAAAAAGATAGTTGGTAGTTAGTATAGCTTTCATCCATGTTTCGACACGACACTCCACCATTTCACCCAGATTCTCCGAACATTTACATTTTGTTGAGTTGACCCATTTTTGCAGTTCTATATTAAACAGTCACTTTTCTACCTCAGACTACCCCCAAGTCCTCAAAAGACTGATGCATGAAAGACTAGAATGTAAATAACTGCGCAATAAAAAATAAACAGCAGCGTACTGCAAACATTAACACATCCCAGTCTTCTTCTAAAGAAATACTCTCCCTTTTCTTCTTTGTGGGAAATATCTAAGGGCTGCATAATGTCAGAAAAACATAACAATGATGAATATTGCAATATTGATATGTATATGTCCTGTATATGTCCTGTTATGTCTTAATGTCCTCTTTGACATAGAAGACATAAAAGTTGAATTTTGAAGTTGTCACATTGCTGCCACTCACTTTTATAATTTGTTACATCTGATATCATAACTGGATTTAGGAATCTGACTGACAATTATTTCAACATACAAAGGTGATTTTGTGATTCAAGCAGTTCTTTTATCACGTTGTTACTGTGATAATGATATAAGTATATTTTCGATGTATTATGCACCCCTTATTATTATACTTTATTTGGTTATTATACAATTGTTTAAGAAGTGATCATTATATAAATAATACAAATAACTTACATAGCAAAGACATATGCTCTCAATATGCACAGATGTGTGCTTAGAAACATACATTCCTCAGAGCCATGCATTTTACGAGAAGCAGCTTGGAGGAAAAGGTTACTCTGTATAGTTTATACAAAGAATTTTCAATACCTTTGAACAATGAGCAGCAATAATCTAATTAGTGTACGATGTCTTGGATTAGAAGTTTGCTCTGCTCTGAGGTTGAAATGGGGGTCTCATACATTTGTTTTAGACCTGCCCAGACTGGCAACCATCAGAGGAATGTCTTCAGGCAGAAGGGACTCAAAGACAACTGTCCTAGTCTTTACTCTCAAAACATGTCTGAGCAAGAGCTAAGGAACTACTGAAATTTTTACTTTTACAGACTCCAACACCAGTACAAAGCCACTGACATCCACAACTCGGTGAATGGATAAATATTTTATTCCTTGTATGATGTAGCAGCTGGTTACACAGCTCTGATCAAATCCCTTTTTGCAGGACGCTGCAATTTCAGAAAACTCCTAATTTCCAAGGACATTTGAGTAAACTGACTTCCATGTTAAATTAATCTCTCTAATCTAGACAAACCAAGAAACAGGTTAAAAACCACAAGTTCAAATCTATTTACTAAATATAATTTGATCTCAAAACGCAGTCCACAGTTTTGCATAACCAAATTTGACATCCACCACATAAAAATTAGATCAAGTCTCTATTATAGTGTGCTAGTGCTTACAGTGGGGGGCTGTGAGAGTGCACACATTATGTAACTGCTGGCATTAAACTCTCTATGTTACTATGATGAAAAATCAGTAATTCCCATTTCATGTTTTGCAGCTATTTATTTTTCTGTGCAATAGCCTGTAGACATTTGGACATAGGCCAACTATTATTTCAACTTTAGACGTCTTTAAGACCTTTGTGCCAATTACTTTCCTTGCCAAGTCCAGAATAGCTCAAATTGTTGTGGTGCTTTGATGAGCAGTTGAACAAAGAAAATGTAAAAGGAACTACATGCGCTTATTCAAATACTCAATAGTAATACATCTCGGTCTGCACCGATGACTAGTTTTACAAACCTACCACACCCAATAGTGGAGCAAAAACTGATACTGAATGAGCATAACGGGGAAACCTGAAATTCACACTGACAAAGCAGAAAAGCCGTTTCACCGTTGCCGATTCAGGGCATTCTCTCCTTATGAATATTGTTGGATGATGACTAAGTGGATGCTGTCAGCAGATTGTCAGGAGGCAGCGTTAGGTCATTGCTTGAAAAAAATAAGCATTTGAATAGCGACACTGAACATTTTGGAAATCCAAGTGATTTTGTCAAAGCTGTTATGAGACGATTATAAGAAATATTGAGTTTATTTTGCATGGCGCTTATGAATGTGTCAAACCAGTCCAGGATCAGGATAACACATTTTTTGTTTTTAGTACAGAGAAAAGGTAACACCGGCATCACATTGTACTGCTGGGCTGTGAAGAAAGCAACAGCCCTTGGTTAGTTTCAAAAGTTATTAATATAGCATTGACAAAATCTTTTAACAGCCCGAACAACTTTTCTTGCTGTGACCGATCGCTGCAGGGTGGGACCGAGAATCAAGTGGCTAAAGGGTTTTATTCAGAACAATTCAGGCTAACCACATCCAGGGGCTAACATTAGCCTCAAGTTCCCATCATCAGCTGAAGGAGGACAGAAGGCAAAACTAAACCATATCCAGAGTCATGCCGCAACCGCTCCTTTGGATGCGGCGCTATCAGATGGCTTCAAAATAAAGACACCTACCTCTAGGATAATGCAGCTGTGATTTCAGGCGCTGGGGCAGTAAGTGCGTGAGCTGCTCCTTTGACAGTCAAAGTATGGCGAACAACGAAACGGCGCCGCCCCGTGTGTCGCGCGCGCAACACGTTTTCCGGGAGCAGCTCTGCGCACTCTGTGCGTCATCACGTACAGCGCCGTAACACGCCCGTTCAAATATAAAATCTTATACCGCACACAGAATTGTCCCTTGTGTTGTATTATTTTAACGTTACGAGATATTAAGGGATTTTGAAATGTGTGTAGTTAATATTTTCAGACTCACATTACAGTAAATAGAACACCACCGATGAGTCAATCTTTTGTGGACAGAGAAGCTGCTTATAATTTACATATTTTGTCTTTCAAGGAAATAAATTACAATGACAAGAGAAGGTTTCTACACAACCAGTTTATGTGCAAAAATATTCAAATGTACATGATTCAGATACATAACTGCAAAAGCAGTTACAATGGCATTTAAGATCACATTAAGCCCTGCTTCACATGATTTGAAAAAGAAGCTAAAACAATGCTTACAGCAATTACATTAAAGTAAAGAGCTCATAAACCAGGGGACAATTTTTTAACAATCTCCCTAGAAACAATTATTGGAAAAACAGCAAAAATAATGCGGTCCACATAATAAAATGGATTCAAAATATATGTACAACACTTTAAATCCTCAATCCAGTATTTAAAAGTAAAACATAAAAACAGATCTGTATCATCCTTCGAGTGCTTCTAGCTGGTGTCCATCTGAAACTTTAAGAGAAGTACAATATTAAGCCAAGGTATCATTAAAACAATAAATAACTGCTAATCATATTATCACTTACTTTGGCATTGTACTCATCCAACTGGGCATCTAACTCCTCTGCAGAAAGCTGGGGCCTATTTCCACTGCCTCTCCCACGACCGCCGCCTCCACCACGGCTGCTGCCACCGCTGCTACCACTGCCACGACCTCTCCTCCTTTCAGGCCTTTCAAACTTGGACTGCCCAAGCCTGCTTCTGTCAAAACCTCTATGGTAAAGATGAAAAATTATGAAACATAACAGGATTGGTTAAATGCAGAGACTTCCCCTTGCCACAGGAACAGGAAAGTCAAACAAGCTTCAACACAACAACAGTCAATTTTCTTCTGGGGGTGTTTTATGTTCCATCTCTTGTACTACCTACAATAAGCATTTACCTTTGTGTTGTTCGTTCCTCTTGTGAATCAACCACTTGCTGGATTTTCATTGGTCGACCTAAAAAACATTAATTTAACTCTTTAATCACACGTTCTTAAATGGAGGACATATAGTCATTTCTTGATGGATTGTTAGGATTACACACCATCAAGTGGGACACCATTGTACTGCTTCATTGCCTTGAGGGCATCTGCTTTATTTACAAATATCACATCTGCTGTTCCTTTACTCCGTCCAGATTGGTCGTAATGTACCGATACCTTCTTCAACTCCCCGAAGTCGGCAAACAGCTCCTAGAAAACAAAGCTCCGATGTTAGGCTTATTGATAGAAATGCAACGCGTATAAAGGAAGTCTGAAAAATTACCTGTATATCTGAGTCAGAGACACCAAAGTCTAGATTGGAAACCAACAGCTTACAGCCATTTTCCACAACTCTTGCTCCCGTTACTTGTCTTCTGGGTCCACCAGCATGTTCTTCAAACATGTCATGCTGCCATTTGTCTGGTAACTCTCTTGGCTGTGAAAGACAGTAACAGCCAAATTTGTGGTCAGGGCTCAACCTCATTCATTCATGGGGTCGAGAATAACAAACGTACTCTTTAAAAACGCACCTAAAGACACATCGAAATGTAACACTAAGACAAAGAGATAAGTTAAGCATAAGCTAACTTAATAAAAAGATAATTGAATATAATAATTCTAGACTATATTAAAGCTTTAAAATAAGTGACGTTGACACGGTGAATAAACTAGTAAATTTAAAAACAACAAGGGAATTTGAGTAGAGTTGAAGATTGTGTAATACTCAAAAATCGGTGGTAAACAACCAAAACTCTTCGATGGTTAACTCCGTCCTCCCCCACACGTCGCGGCCATTTTGAACAAGAAATCCACCACGGGCAGTATCTCAAACGTTTAATTCGACGTAGATTTGCAAGAACTATTTTCTGGAGTTTTGAGTAACGTCCCCGACCATTTCACATCAATCATTATCACATGTTAAACATACACTTTACTTTCAGGGTTTATGTATCCCCGCCAGTTTAAGCTAAATCGATGACTTATGAGCGCGATTCTCGTGTTTTTAATACCAACACTCACAATTATAGCTTTACATCTCGATAACAAACACGTTTGTCTCTCATACCCTGGTGTACGGTGTGGGTCTGTTGTTCCGCCTGAAATTGTTCTGCCGGTCGGTTCGACCTGAGCTTCCTCTGGGTTTGGACGCTCCTCCGCGGCTGCTACTCGAGCCTCCTTTCTTGTTCAGTTTGATAATATCGTCCAAGGACATATTTATCTTGTCGGCCATTGCGGTCGCAAAGTTTTACACAATCCCGAAGTTAAACAATGAAGTTTCTGCCGACGAACAATTGTATATCAGCACTGGCGCGATGTTGAAAGAGACGGAAGTGACGTAAATAGTTTGCGGAAGTAGAATACACGAAATTGCCCCGCCTCTTGTAGCCAGACACACCGGGCATTTAATCTGTTAATTATTTTATTTTGCTGGTTATTTTGTTTATATTATGAAATAGCAAACTCTTTAGTTTACTTTCTGTGTGACTTGTCTTAAAAGGAAGTTTCAAAAGGAAAACTAATCAATCACAAGTAAAAATATTTCCCTCTAGTGGTCGGTTTGAATAATTTGATTTGATCAAAAGTGAATTACATTGTTATTGGGGAAAATACCCATCAATTGAATGAATATGTTATTTTAGCGAGTTAAATACTAAATACAAAAGAGAAACGTATTATCTGTGATGTCTATTTTGTTGTAATTTGAGTCATAATTCCTGACTGACTGACTGTAGAGGGCAGTACTCATAGCATTACACGTTTCCTTTTTTTTTATTTTGCTAGAAGAAGAAACTTAACATGCTACTGAGACATGACAAACAGAAACCTTTTTTTAAAAAATGATATCGTGTGTTGACAGTGTTTCTGTATTCTAGGTGTGTAGAGGATAATCTTTTGTCTTTTGTGGCTTTGGACGTGGTACGTAAACAAAGACACAGAGATTCTTGTTAGCTGTAGCTCCCTCTGCGGCTAATGCTAATTGGCTACGTAGGCTCATCTTACACTGTAAATTCATGATGTCTATGGGTCATACACGATATTAAAGGTTTTGTGTTGTTGTCTTACAGGGCTATTAACGCAATGAAAGTAAAAATCCGGCAGTGGAACGGGGTAGCTTCGTGGCTGTGGGTGGCTAATGATGAAAACTGTGGCATTTGCAGGATGCCTTTCAATGGTTGCTGTCCTGACTGTGAGTGATCAGCTTTGTTTTGGTCCTTGGTTTCTGTATGGACTTTTAAGTATCTGATAATAAGTATCAGTAGGTGTGGCATGCATAGTTAGGTTTAATGTAGTTTAGTAGACACTTATTTTCATTCATGATCACTGTGGACCTAATGTTATGCTAAAACGTCGAGGCTTTCTGTCCTCCACACAGTCGATGATTACACATCAAATTCAGCCAGGTTCAGATAAATGTTGAAAGCATCAACCCGTTTTTAAAGTAAATGATACCGTAGTTAAACATGAACTTCATGAATTTGTATGAATGGTATTAAAATGTATATTTAAAATTTGTAGGCAAGGTCCCTGGCGATGACTGTCCACTTGTCTGGGGTCAGTGCTCCCACTGTTTCCACATGCACTGCATCTTGAAGTGGTTGAACTCACAGCAGGTCCAGCAGCAGTGCCCCATGTGCAGACAGGAGTGGAAGTTCAAAGAATGAAGATGAGAAGGCACAATTGCAGAGTTTTTTGTGTCTTTTTGTTGTGTCACCTGTAAATAAATGTTTTTCTACTTCTCTTATACTTATCTTAAGTTTCTGTCAACAGATTGTCAGTTTGCCGGTGACTGGTTAAATCTAAACATGCCTACAGTTTACTGATTAGATTTTATTTTATTATATAAGAACAGTTGTTGGATTTGATTTATTTATTCAAACATAGTCTTCATAAAGTAGAAGGAATGCTCAACAAGCTCCAAGAACAATGTGTAAAACAACTTGAGTAAAAAACATTAAAAAAACCTATAAACTACTCAAATTATACAGAATAAAATTGAAAACAAGGAAAGCTATGCTCACATTTTGTCCACTGCAAACATATTGCCATATGCCAGTAAGACAACAGTGTTTTTGACTTTTGCTAATTTTAGCTTACAGAGAGGACCTAATGTACACAGCAGCCTCAAGTTTCACAACATTTAAAAGCCCTCCTAATTCCCGCAACATGCCGACTAAAATCGCCAACAGATGACCTGTTAAATTCACAACAGTATTAAAATAACTGGAGCTCTTCCCACTTGTGATTGAAGGTTTGAAAGTCTTGTCAGTGGAAGTTCATCCCACTCATGACTGACTCTGATTCTTCTGTTCTCTGTCAGCTCTCCTCCAACAGACATTGGAAAACCCGACCCGAAAAGCTCGCAAAATCACGATGCTGATCAGATGTGGACTCCACTGTCCACTGCTGTCATACAGCTTTAGGACTGGGAAGTAGCTTTAACACAATCTTATATCTTTTTAGTGTTCTCAGTCATTAGCAGA
The DNA here is from genome assembly GCA_036850595.1 of Rhyacichthys aspro. NCBI lineage: Eukaryota > Metazoa > Chordata > Actinopteri > Gobiiformes > Rhyacichthyidae > Rhyacichthys > Rhyacichthys aspro. The sequence continues at coordinate 16,902,719 of CM072148.1, read as the reverse complement.
GAGGCCAAAGAGCTCCAGCAGCTCTCTGCTGTCTGGGTCTATGAGGTCAGCAGGCTTCTCACCACAGTCGTTCTCAAGATCACAGTCAGCACCCAGAGAAAGAAGGTAGCTGCAAGAAACAGAATATAACCCAGTAATGTCAGTCTCTGCCATTCTTCACATTCATGGAGGTCAGTAAGGTGCAGGAATGCAGCAGATCCTACAGCTTTCCTTACTGCTTTGACGTACAGTTGGCCAATATTATTGACATGTGACAATGCAATATAATACATTTTTAACAATTTAGGGAAAAGTTGTCATGTGTCTTCGTGTAGGATTCTGCCTTTAAGTGTAAAGACTGCTTACCGTGCAATGTGTGGGTAGTTGTCACTGCAGGCCATATGCAGTGGGGTCCAACCCTCCTCATCCCTTTGGTGGATATCAGCTCCATATTGCACCAGCAGCTTCACACACTCAAGGTTCCCAGAAAGGACAGCCTCATGAATGGCAGCCATGCCTACAAAGTAAAAGTCACTGTTAGATTAGTACTTTAGCAGAGAGTTGTGACTACAATTAAGCAAGTCTTACATGCATTTTAAATGTCTCACCTGAGGGGTACATGGTGTCCAGGTCAACTCGTTTAGATCTAATAAAGAGTCCAATTCTTTCCAGCTCTCCTTGTCGTACATAGTCCTGGAAAACAATGTCATTGGGGAAATGGACATTGCGAATTGGTTTCAGTGAAGCAGAGCCCTTGCAGGTGACAGGAACACCACAGTTATTGGTGTAAGCCTTGAGGCCAATGTTCTGAGACACAGGGCAATGATAGTACTTCATCTTGGTAACTTTGATATTTTTCTTCCAAGCAACCAGAAGCCAAGAGCTAGTCTTCCTGCAAAATGAGCAGATCTTCAGTTGAAGTGGTGCTGTTCAGTGCAGCTCTCTTGCAGTGTTGTTTTCTCTAGGGCAGTTCCTCTGATGAGAAGGCCTTCCCAGGGTCCGCTTTATACTCTCTGTCAAGCTATTTTAGGAACTGGCAACATGCATTTCCAGTGGTAAGATCTGGAAGATGAGTTGCTCTCTGGCCTGATCCCTCCCACTAACCACAGCTCACATCTTCAGCCATTTCAGTCAGTAACCTGTTACTCAGCTGCCTACTTAAGAAAGTGGTGACATCCCAAAAGAAGGAGGGGAGACTCATCACGTCTAGTAAACACCAGACAAGATAAAAGTGGTTTACTGCTGAGGTGTTGATGCCAACTGGTGGGGCACGAAGAGGCGAAATGACATGGAGCCTGTTGACCACTGAGATCATTTACATAAACAGTGTAAGTCATATACTATATTAACTTTCCGGTGTAAGACACTGAATGGCTACTTTCTCGGTGACTGCATGGTTTGCATCATTCTGTTGATGCAAGTAGGATATAGCTTACAGTCAACATCAATATAACCAAGTCTACCAGTTACTTTTAATCTTTTAGCCTCCATTTGTGGCAATTAAGACTCTCCAAGTGGCACCCAGTCTCCGTTGTTTTTGTTGCCAAATTAATATAAAATTTTGCTTGTTTCCCCTGCATTGTAGAGCCTATACTCAATGCCTGTAGCAACAACACTTTTGACTCAAATAGAAATAAATGTGTTTGGATCTTAATTGTCTTTGAATATAACTAAAAGATAAAGAAAAACTTTCCTGGCAAGTGCTATTCTATGAATTTGTCAGTTAAATTGGACTGGTAGCATTTTAATTGAATGATTTTGTGTTCCTTGGCATTCTTTTTGGTCATTGGTCTTGTGTGAAATAAAAAGTTCAACATAAATAAACCAGACATTTGTACTTTTGTATTTTTATTGGCCACCCTTTCATGTTTCCACATCAATTTGGATATGATGGAATGCTTTTGTTGAGTTTCTCCCACACCGCTGTACAGTTGTTAAACCCATCACCTCTGGACTCAAACCTCCACTCCCTGTCGTACAACATACACACATAATACACACATAATACACACATTCATTCACCTGTTAATGCACTACCACAAAATTTTGAGTTCATCATACAGATTTACATCATTCACACTTTTCAGATATGCACACATCCACACACCACTGCAGCAACAAGGGTATAAGTTAGAGCCAAACGAGATGTAATGTACAATATGGGTGCGGGATAGGGCTGTGCAACTGCTCCCTTTCCACTTTTGACAGACACTTCTCTCAGACCAGCCTGACCAGCAATCTGTACCAATCTGTCTGCTTAAGTAACCACAATGAATCTCTGATTAGGCATAAATGCAGTGCAACCTATCAGAACAAATTTTAACCCTCCCAGGTCTAAGAGTGTGTCCTAGGGCCAAAACTGCCCCAAAAAGGCCAACTTACTACAGCTGGGCACATTTGTACAATATTAAAATGACAAGTCCTAAATTAAAAAAAAACCTCAGTGATAGCAATTAAATAACATGATTTACCCAAAAAAAGTTAACCTTTGTTTCCTTTACAAAAAGCAAGCAGCAATGCTGAAATGAAGAGACTGTGGGGAAGTTCTAGAGGAATGAACAACAAAAAAGTAGACTTCCCTCGCTAAAATAAAAGAAACTGGTCTTAGCTACAAATGGGGGAGAGGGGTCTATGCTACACTAGACAAGCTCTGAGGTGAATGTTAAAGGTGACGAGTTGAATACAAACACACCAATAGGATGGCCCCTTGTCCCCTGAGAGATCACTCCTTACAAAACCACCACACAAACTGGTCCTCTAGATTCAAATCAAAGGGAAAAGGACACTGACAGCACCCTGACAATGTTACAGATTATATTACACTCATTTAGCCCACACCCACAGTGAACAATGGCAAGGCTTTTCAAAAGGAGGGGAGCAAATTCAGCAGAAAAAAGAACATTTTGTTAATTAAATTTCAATTCCACTTTTACATTTGGTTTAAATAAACAAGGCAAACAGCTGATGTGGAGCTTTGTAGAGAAGGCATTGAGGTCTCCTATAGAGGTGGTGTGCTGTTCCACAGAGTCCCGCCGAGTGGGACAGGATCAGTCATGCCAGAAATTATGCGTTTGAAAGTCCCCCGAAGGACTATCTGGCGAGCTGGCTTGTAGGCCCGCTCAATGACCGAGAGGCAGTTAAAGGGGATGTATTAATGTTCATGGGACAGGGAAGGGAACAAGGACGCGAAGGTGTTGATGGTGACTGGTTGAAGGTTGGGGCGGGACATGTCTCCACTCTCTTTTCTCCGCTTTTAGATCTTACAACTCGTCATGTCCATCGTCCTCTCCATCAGAGTCCTCATCCTGTCCTTCCTCCAAATCATCCAAATCCTGCCATGCAAAAGAGAATATATAATCAGTTATTATATTGAATCAGTTACTAATAACAACACACACTTATTATTTTTAACTTCTGCTAAAAGTTGAATTGGTTCTCACATAATAATCTATTATTCTAATCCTCCCTCCAGAACACGGGTTTCTTGATGCAATGAGATACAAACATATGCCACTTAGCTATCTTGAACAATTTAACTCACTCAGAAGAGCTGTCATATTATCATAGTGCACACAATAGAGAACATACAATACACTATATATTTACATAGCACAACAATGGCTTTATGTCTAGTCTGCAGACAGCTGGAGGATGCAGGAGGGTGCTAATGTTGAGTGAAATGCTGCACGTGTGGCTATTAACAGAAGGCTCAGGTCTCTATGCAAAGCCTAGTAAACAGCCCCAACAGCTGCGCGAAGCATTAGAGAGAGTAGTTGACTCTATCCCAATAGGAATTCTGGGAAAGGGGGCGTGCTCACAATAGTGGAGTGAAAAGGTGGAAGTGAAGATGATCCACAGAAAAGTCTGAGTTAAATAATAGGAAATGTATTAATTTTGGCCTGGCTATACAGAAACAACAATTTCCATCTGCTTCTTTGTGCATACAATAATTTGCATTGCACAATTTCCGACAAACACTCCTTAAAAGTTGTTTAGACAAGTCATTCACCTCTGAGAACTATGTCACTTCTAATGTTACGGGTCTCTATTTTAAGTAGTGTCAGACTTGATGCCAAATATCCCTCTAAAAGCATGGAAGTGAAATGTGAGATTTTAACTGTTGAAGTTTGCAGTTGTGTACCACAAGAGTAGTAAGATGGACACTTGGAGATGCGTCAGAGTTTACAAATCTCACCTCTGCATCCAGATCCTCATCTTCATCTCCAGCTGGAGCGCCACCATCTTTACCACCACTCTCCAGGAACTTGGAGAAACCCTCCAGTGTCCTCTCCCCATTGTAGTCAATCGCCTGTAAACAAAATAACATCTCAAATTACTTTACAGGACTGTGCCTAGTTTTTCAGGTATAAAAGAAGGACGTGCACACATGTGATTTAGAGGAAAAGAAATAGCACAGTGAAGTGTCAATGTGTCAGAGATCTAATACACCTTGGCACTCTGCTGTTCATAACTCATCCAGAGAGAAAGTGATTTAAAACTAAATTTACGCTCTTTTCCTAAAAACTAATGCTGCCAACACTGCTTCATCCTTTCTTAACCAAGCCATGTTACATGTTTTTTTCAAGGCTACATTGGTAAATCTACTGCAAGTGGCCACACTATATTGACATACCTTCTTGTGGCAGCTTTAGCCTTACAAAACCTAATTAGAAGAAGTATAAAGTGGCTCAAGCAGGTGCTAAGCTATAAGTCTCCAAGTATAGTCATTAAGCAGGAATCTCAGGAATCAAGGGCCAAACATCAATATAAAGTTGATGAAACAGAAGGCCAGCAAGTTCAGGTTTCGGCACGTGTTTAATGAAGCTAAACCTAGAGGCACTAATAATACTATGGGGCAGCCCTTACGACAGCAAATTTAGATACAGATCATTGTAACTCACAACTTCAAAGATAAACCTGAGAGATTAGACTTAAGCGCAGGTCAAACTCATTCAGCCCACTGGTGAATATGTGGGGAATGTATTCTGTGTGGTGTATGTATTCTGTTCTTCTGGGACCAGGACCTAAACCAGAGCTCACCTTGCGATCGTCTCCTGCAGGGAAGAACTTAAGAGTGGGGAAACTGTGCACTTTGACTGCCTCAATCTCATTTGCTGTGGAGTCCATCTTGGCTATTACTGTGTCAGCACTGTCCTTGTATTTCTCTCCCAGTTTATCCCAGATGGGAGCCAACTGTTTGCAGTGTCCGCACCAAGGGGCATCTGTAAAACAGAGCAACATTAGTCTTTGTTTTCAGTTTTAATTTTGGGCAGGTGGACACAGCAGGCTCACACTAGTGGGCATCTCACGTGTACCCCAGTTGGCCTTAATCCCTTTTGAGATTTAAGGAAACTCCCAAGGACTTTCCCTACTGATCATTACTGACTGTAAAGCTGCATTTAAACAGCAGCTATGGAAAATTCCTCCAAAAATAGTTTAAATTTGGATGTGGATCATCATAAAGTCAATCCGGTAGCTATACTTGACCAGATCATTCAACAAGGGTGTGCGATCCTAAAATAATTTTATGAGTATAAGTAGGTTGAGACCGAAGGAGTCATGGGCCTGAAAAAGCTTTACACGTGATTATATCAGCTTACTTAAAATTCTTTTGCCAACCTAATGTATTAATGTATAAAAGACAGTGAATGGTCCTTACAGAACTCTACAAACACGTTCTTAGATGAGTCGAAGGCCACCTCTTCAAAGTTTTTGCCCACCAAGACCTTGACAGGATGTTTGTCCCAGTCCTTGGGAATGTCTTGGCTCATGAGGTGAGGCTGTGGAAAGACAAGACAATACATTACTTAACATGTATAACATTTAGGTCACTTTGTATCAAACTATAGCTGACTAATAGAAAGTCTTAACAGTCTCCTGAATTTACATCAGGGTAACAGTATTTACATGACCTTTCTGAGTAGTCTACTTGTGGTTGTTGGAAAAAAAACAGAACCAAACTATTTGAACAGTGATTTTAGGATTTCAGACACCCCTTTGTCCCAAACTCTCTACATGTATTGAACCCGTTGTGAAACACTGACTGCCCCATGTATTCACCTTGAGCTTGCCCTCAGTGAAAAGTGTGCAGAATTTAGTGATGCTTTCTGCTGTAATGGAGTCACTGTCAGGCTTGTACTTGGTCATCTCATCCTCCAGAGTGATAAGGCGAATGGCAGGGCACTCCTCTTTCTTCAGACCAAAGAACTCCAGGATGCGCTGGTTGTCATCCACATCACTGTCGATGAAGATGAACAGGATCTACAAAAGGAAGATTAATATTTAATTTTTCGTTTTAACATATCACAGCCAACAGGTTAAAAAGTGGTGCTTTACTTACCCGACCCTTGAATCCTTCTGCAGCCTTCTTAAACTGGTCCATTTTGTCCTGGAAATCTGAGGCAGTTTTGGGCAGAAACATGAGGATGTGGGACTTGATGTCACCTCCAAAGATTTTAGGGGCAGTCTGCAGCAAAACAACACATTTTAGTTAAACTGTGGTGATGAGGTTTGTTTATTTCTTTTAATGCTGTAACAATGGGGCACAGTCATTACCTGCTCAGTGAACTCAATGACCAGAGGCAGCTGGTTGGCCTTGACAAAAGCCAGGAGGGTTTCTTTGGTCAGCTCTCCATCAAAAGTATTGCGACCCTCATCAAACTGGAAACAAGATGGAAACAAACAGATACAATTATCCAGTCAGCTGTTGTTTGTCTGATCTGCCTGTGAACAGCAGACATAGATTTACCAGACAACCACTTTATACTCCCCTGATGACCCCCTGCTGACATGTAGCCAGCGGATGAGATGGACTTTTTTTAAGAATAGCTGTGGTACTGCTGTGCCAAGCACTTACTGGCACACAATGGAGAAGAGACCTTTGGTAGTGGCTCACTGCCATTTCATAGCCACTCGAAGCCCCTAACCCCAGTTGCAATAAACAACTCCAAGTGCCCAGCTGTTTATTGAGGGCAAGCTCCAACTTTGACTGGGTTTATCGACTGCATGCCTGTGGGTTAAGTTACTATTCAGAGCATATAGGGTAGAAAATATAATTTATGTTTAGGCAAGTAAACAAAACATCACAATTTTGGCCAATTGGGGAATCATATTTTTTTTTAATATAACTACAAAACCTTATTAAAAATATTATCTTTGTGGTTCAAAACTGGATCATTGCTTAGGTAGTAAGATCATCATGTGACACCTAACATGACCTGGTTGCTTAGTTTTAATTGACAGGCCCATTTTGACAAAGCAAGCCAACTGAGAATTTTTTGTCAATAAGAAATGCACTCAATACCTGGACCAAAGAAGTGAAATTTCAGAAAACAGATATATTTCGAGTTAATGTAATTTTAATGAGCGGAGAGGGAAGGCAGATCAGCCAATGAGCTTAACACCTTTGTCTGTGGACAACTCTTAAAGTGTCATGTTATGGAAGCACTTAAAATACACCAAGCAACTGTTTATACCTTAATTTAGCCAAAAGGAAATTCTCAAATAGACATTTATCAGTGTATTCTGCATGGCAGTGAGTTGTCTTGAAGGACATACCATCACCTAAATTAGATCAACATGTTGAAGTCATTAGTGAGTAGGCTGAGCACAAGGCCAAAGGCAGACACGTTTCAAACGTTGGGATAGCCCAGACAGGCCAAGATTAGAAACAGAGAGCAGATACTGTCAGGTCAAGAGCATCACATTACAAAGATGAAAAACACTAGGGTGACTTCAGTAGTCTTCATGTCATACTGGAATTTATCTACCAATTTATGTTTTACACCTTGTAACGTGGGGCCTATTAACCTTAAATAGAAAAGTCGAGTATAACTTTCTTACCTTCTTGAAGAGGACAACACTGTCCTTTGTGACTTCAAACTTGGAGTAAACAGCATCATCGGAGGTGATGGCAAAGGGAATGTCATCGATGGACTCAGCTGCTTTTTCAAATGCCTGTGCATCTGCAGATTTGGCATCCTACAAACAAAATGAAAACTCAATATAAGGCACTGCTAACAAATCCATTTTTGTGTACAATCACAATGGGAATAAGACCTACGCAAAGTCGAATGAAGCTGAGACTGAGAGCTTACCTTAAAGAATCCAATGACTGCCACTTCATTGTCAGCGATTAGAGACTCAGCCCCAGTAACACCGTCCAATGTGGCGACTGCTGGGCCTGTGCGCTTCTTCAGCCAGCTGACAATATCATCTGCCTGCCTGCCAGCTGCAACAATGAACACAATAAATCCATGAATTCTAATGAAATAAACAGATGACTTCTAGCCCAATGTGCATTCAGGTCCACCAAACCTAGGATACCCATAGTACTAATGCTACCAAAACCTGGTAAACATTAAAAAAAAAAGACTACTAAACAAAGCCAAATAATAAAGTCATCCAACTGGACAAATCATCACATCTTAATCATCTATTACAAATAAACAATCTACAGTCTATTATAGCTGCACAGAAACAGTTCCTGCAATTGTATGAAGTGTATTTACTCTGTCTCTTTAATACTGTGACACAGAATAGGGTTTAAATGACCTCAACCTAAATACCACTATGCCTCCAGAGAACATATGTTTAAGTATTTTTTCTGTGTCTCTACAGTGGTTAATGTGGAGCTGAGGAGACACCCATCATAATTAAAAATGGTGTTAAAAGTGAAGAAACACATTCCTGAACAAAAACCACCATCAAAAAATAGGTGTGACCACAATGGGACACAGTGTACAAAGTGTACAAGTGTGGAGTTACCTCAACCTTCAACCTAAAAGCTTCATTAATTACTTGAAAAGACTACAGCAACAATAAAATAAAGAAAACAGCCTTAAATGAAAAAAAAATGAAAAAAATGTGCACAGCTTTAATGTAATGTAATGGGAATTTTATACGTGACTAAATGGTGATCTGTTAAGAAAAACATTTGGGACCAATTGCAAATAAGCTGCAGTTCCTCAGCTCTGGCTCACTGGTCCACTGGTCCACTGATGCAAGAAAACAGCCACTTGGTCTAGAGTGGTTCTTTGCATAAAGCCAAGTAGTGCTCAGAAGAAGCAGGGACCAAAGAAGGGTGCAGCCTCCTCACTCCTCCCATTTCCAAAACCAGCCCCGGCTTGGCCCACCAAAGAGGAGACGTGAAGATCTGCTCATCTCCCCGCCATGCTGCCGGCCCACTCACAATCAGCATGAGCGGAACGTGCAGAGACTGCCCAGCCCATAGTCTTACTCATACATGTTTCTTAACGCTGACTGGCTGACACATCGGCTAGGCTGAGGCACAGATCGTATTACCAGGATGTGAAAAACTAGCCTGGCTATGAGCAGACTTCCCATTTATAAAGTCTGCGCAACAAAATATGCACTACCTTCAGTTTGACAGAGCTTACACAAAATTGCATCACTTTGTAAAAAAAAAAAAAAAAAGTCCTCAAGGGAAAGAGGGAAAATCTTTATGTAAGTGTTTAACATTTTAATCTTAATCATTTTTAACGAAATCACTTTATTCATACAAAATTGAAATCCATACTGTAATACTTTTTGCTGTTAAACTCAATCTGACCTAGTTAAAACTTACCAGAGTACTCTTTGGGTGATGCCTTCTCTCCTCCCTTGAAGAACTTGATGGTGGGGTACCCCCTGACGCCGTACTCTTGGGCCAGTTCGGTCTCCTCTGTGGCATCCACTTTGCCTAACCGGATCGCAGAGCCTTCTGCTTTCAGCATGCCGGCGGCCTTGGCGTACTCGGGAGCCAGGGCCTTGCAGTGACCGCACCATGGGGCATCTGTGGAGCAAACAAAGGTCTGTGTTAATGACCTTAGGGTACAAGTCTGTGGAGTCATCCAGGTCCAATATTAAGGTTAGTTTAGAGATAGTTTAAAGTAGAAGATGCAGAATAAGCAGCTCTTTCAACAGTTTACTCTAGGAAGACCCCTGGATGATGCTTTCTAAACTATGTCCGGAATGCTGTCCTCTTAACCTTTTTATTGACCTTAAGCTACTTACACAAACAGGATGAAAATTGTTCAAATTAGGGCCACAAGAGAGGCATAAACTCTTTTTGTGGCCCCAGAAGTGCTGCGTAGGTTAAAGCATAAATTTATTAATCAAACGTCACGTATATTAAGCATCTATTGTCTGTTAATTGTAATAGTAAAGCAACATTTTAAAGAACACTAACAAGTGAAATGTATCCACTTAAATATAGGTTTATCATTTAGACACCAAAGAGCTTTAGTATACAGACTAGTGTGCGTTTTTCACAGTTTGAAATGATCATTTGTAAAGTGGCCAGTAGTCCTAGTAGTAAATATGACTGCAACAGATAAGAAACCAAGCTCAAGTGACACGTCAAATAACATGACAAGATCCATTGCATCATTTTAGGGATAACGCTTCCTTGTTTCTTCCGGTGAATACAACTAATCCATTCTTGTGAAAGTTCAGTTTAAGTACACGTCAACCTAGCCCCACCAGTGCACAGAAATCCCGCCCCACAGTGAAGTACGTGCGCAACAGCCTTCACAGTCCCTCCCAATCTGAGCCCTATTGGATAAACTCTCCCTCGGACATTTCTCACTGGGCCAATCTTTTGTCAAACAATCTCTGCAGGTCAACAAGCTGCTAAAGTGTAGCGGGTTGGGCCTCCCGGCTCCGAAAAGGTAGACCAGAAGAGTCCTTTTCATGGCCCTTGGCAAATTTCACTAAATGTATGAAGATTGCAGAGGGATGTTTTATGACACCCGTGCGTGGCTCTTATTACAAAATATTCAAGTTTGTAGCGTAAAGTGAAACTACTACTGAAAGTCCAAACAATGGAAACTTTTGTCGAAAGAAAAAACACTTCATGCATGACGATCACAACATTTACAGACACTGCATGGAAAAGAAATAACTTCTAGATTATAACAACACTACCAAATATGGAAAGGTACCAAAAAGTGAAGATGTATTGCCAAAAGGAAGGGGAATAGATAAGAATGTTGTAAACTGGAGCTGTAATGTGATTAAAGCAAGCGTTGAGACGTGACTGAACTTCAGACCACGGTTCACTGGATCCTCATCGTTTGTAGTCAATGCTGCAGAGACCATTTTAAAGAAGGCCATAGATATACTATAATCTCTTATGTTAAGGCGAGTATAGGTTAGCCTATTTACCATAATATGCCTTGTTTTGACATAGCATTGAGTAGTTACATTAGGTTTAATGAATGAAAACGGCGCATAAGTGGGCACAGCAGGAGTAGGTTGGTCACAAGAGCGGCAACTTGTGTCAAAGTTTAGTGCTAACATTAGCTACAGAGGTGTCTCCAGCTACATACACAAGAGAAGCCCGTGATTTAGGGGCAAAAGCTTTTAGATAAAGATGTATAATTGTTAAAATTACTCACAGAATTCAACGAGGATGTTGGGGTGAGCTTTGAGAGCCTCGTCAAAGTTACTTTTCTTTAGCACCAAGACATCTTCCTCCTCAGTGATCTCAGCTCTGGCTACGGCCAATGCGCACAGCAGGAAAAACTTCCACATTTTCGCGTCGAGTATCTTCCAGAAAGAGAAACAGTAGCAGCGGAACGGTGCAGTGGGGACTAAGCAACAGAAACGGTGCTGGTTGCGGTCTTTTTCTTGTTTAAGGCTGGGAGAGTAGCTGGTATTTTGTGTCTACCGCTACTAACGTGGCAGTGCACGCAGAAACCGGAGGTCAGCGGCGGTGCGCATGCGCATTTATCAGGCCCAAAGCAGTTCGTGTTGAATTGTGACTGGACCGTGGCGCACTGCACCTGGAAGTGAAAAGCACCGCTGTCTGCGCCGAGCTGCCAGACCTCTGCTGCAGATCGGGCTGATAAAACAATCAAAGTAGAAGCAGTGTGTGCGTTTTTACGACATTAGCGGTTTATAAAACGAAAATAACTACTTGTTATTACTTTGGAAATTATTATATTGGTTAAACCAGTATAAACATTTTGACACTGTTTTTACTCATAAATAGAAGCGAGTAACAGATTAGAGGTTGGGTATTTTATTGTGCATTATATATTTCAGGATAAAGAGCTTTGTAATTAGGATGTTGCAGGGGATGTGATGCTAAGTGCTAAGTTTCATCAGTCATTATATATAGTTTATTAAAAAGACAGCTATAAGGTTTGACAGATACAGGATGAATATATAAAATAATTATGATTTAGCTGTTTTTTTCTAATTTGTAGTAATCCAACCTCATGTGGGCTCTCAGAGGCTTTCAAATGAAAAGAAAAATACAGATAAATGCAGTTTGGCCTTTTTCACAACTATTCCTTACACAAAAAGATAATATGAGGTGGATCAATTAGCAATTAGATATTATCATCTAATGTGAAGTGGTTTATTACATAAATATCAACAGAAATGGTAAATGTGTCCTTTAAAATAATATTCTAATATAGGCTCATACTGTATATGCAACCAAGGTAGGCTTCAATAATGGTATCGGTTGTACAGGATTGTACAGGTTGCTGTAGTTGTCCATGACTTTCAACATTTCAAAAGACAATGAGGAAATTTAGGAGCTGCAGCATTTTGACTCATCCAGTTTTTGGAAATGACACCTCACCTCATATCACTGATTCATATAACAATTAATATTAATAAAAATTAATAAAGACCTTTCACTTTAAACAAGCTCTTTTGAATATACTAAAAGAGATGAATACATTTACCCACTCTGATCTACTTCATGAGTCATACTGATAAGTTATCTATCAATGTTTACCTACAGCTTTTGAGCACAGCATTGAGTAAATGACCTCAGGGCTCTGATGTTTGCTTTGCTTTAACCAGATTTACTCAATAGTTGTGTCCCTGCGAACAACAGATTGGCTGTGTACTAATTCAGTCATAGAGTGTGTAAAACTATATTCTTGTTTTGTAGTAATCACTGTCTGGTCTGTCAAGGACACAGCTCATATTTTTCATGAATCTACTCTACAGTGAGCCCTCTGTTCCTATTGGCTGAGCAGATCTGACAGTTTGGCACTTGAGCAGTTGGTTTGGCCACCTCATGCAATGTGGCTTATGAGAAGTGGTGAAATAATACACGAGGAGGTGGAAACTTATTTGAGTCAGTAGTTCCAAATAATGAAAACTGATATCATGTCTTTCGGATAACCTTGCACTGTATCACATTATACCCTTTTTTGTCTGCACTGCAAGAAACATTTAGATGCAGCGTTAGCCTTACTGAAGCAAAAGACATATTGGTCACAAGAGCAACCAAAGAAAGGCTTTGCTGCTGCCAGTAGACTCTTATTTGGAAAAGTGACTGTTCATATGAATGACTGCGTTGCATATTTCAGTAATATAATATAATGAATTCAGGAGAGAAGGACAGAAATAACGATGAGGGCACAACCTTCACAGCGCTAGAGCTCATGCTTTGACCATTTCAATGAATTCAGGTCATTAAAGCTTAATGGGATTTTAATGAGGATGTGCTCAGAGACAGATATGAGCATTCGTCAGTAAAAACATTTAAGTAAAAGAAATGAAGGAGAAAAGTCTGTGCTGTTGCTACGCCAATGTAACCTGCCAAGTCAGACCGCTTCCGTCCTTGACATTACTGCGGCAGGACATTCAATTAGAGGGAACGCTGAATATGACGTAGGTTTGATAATAAAATATAATAAACTGGACACTGATGTCAGTCAGGTTGAGCAAACGCTCGTGTCCATTCATATTTTTACATTAATGAACAGCATTTCTTTTTCATGTTTTTTTCTGTTGTTTCTAAATAGTTCTGGTAGATTTTAATCAAACTTACACTTAACATACAACCAGCATGATATTTCTGCTATTCAGAGAGTGTTGAAGTTGTGCTTTGTTTGTCTCTCTTTTTAACAGGATTGACTATTTGTTGACTTCCACTGATGATTTATTTACCACTCCACATGCGTTGTGTCTTCTGTGGGAGGAACTGTTGTGTTAATGCTGATAGGTGTCTTACTGTCTGTTTGATCAGTGGCTTTGCATAAGGAACTGTGACTTCCTCATCACTGCCACATCATCATCAGTTTTTTGTGACGGGATATGACCCCCAACCTCACTATCTGATCGCTGAGGTGTTGAGTGATGGGCCTACTCACTTGAAGTTTTAGTTGGACAGTAACTATTGTGACTAAGAATAACCTTTAGTGATGTGATTGTAATCTTTAAGGACTGATGTCTCCTGTACATTGCATCCACACAATTTTCACATAGAGCACATTTTTATACATAAAACTGTCATTTACCCGATGTTATAGAGTTAAAGATTATTATATTGAGGATTGTATTGGAGGGCTACTTTTGGTTATGTAATTGTTACAACTGTTGGGTTAGGAAAAAAGAAAACATATGAGTAATGTGTCAAATTTTAAGCACATTCTTCAGAGGGCCATAAATGTGGAATAAGAGAGGTTTTCATTTTTTGTTTTCAAATAATATATATGGCTCAAATCAAATTACAAGTTCTGTGATATGCAAAAGAAACTACAGTTAGACTATTTTTTTGCAGACTTTTTTTTAAACACAGAACATATACTGTACAGTTAAACTCAGATTAATACAACCATATAATACCTAATGGAGCACTAATGTTTCTTTGCAACATCTGCACATATATGAGAAGACAGACAATAACCACAGCGTAAACTGCATTCAAACCATATGAATACTGACCACAACCATTCCCACATGTAATCTTTTATGCATGAGGCAGACACAAAAGTGCATTGTCTTCTTTGCTGAGGTAAACTGAAATGTTCTGCCACAAGATGGACCCATCCACACACTACAGTGTAGACACATGTAATGTTAATTTTTGCCTAACAGGGCCCTCTAGTGGTGAATACAAGCAAGACACTAGACAGAATAACTGTTGGAGAACTTCAGGCCACACTATTGACAGTCCTTTCAAGGGCCACAGGTAACTCCATGGCCTCATTCTGACCTAAATAAATGTTTAAGGTACATATTTTATTCCACGTAGGGACAATGAAGTATCACCTATCTACATATTTTTGTGCACTGGATGTAAACTGTGCATGTGACTTATCCCTAAGAAATTGCAGCACAGAGCCTTGGCATATTCACATGGACCCTACATAACAATTTCTTTTGATTTAATTTTACATGCCGCCTCAATATGAACCAATTCATTCCCATTGT
Organism: Rhyacichthys aspro; assembly: GCA_036850595.1. NCBI lineage: Eukaryota > Metazoa > Chordata > Actinopteri > Gobiiformes > Rhyacichthyidae > Rhyacichthys > Rhyacichthys aspro. Next base: position 16,887,554 of record CM072148.1, on the reverse strand, counting down.
GTCAATAAAAGCTGTGTTTAGTTAGCCTACACGGCCTTGCTATAAATAACTTTTGATGATTTGTGTCCGCTGGATAAAAATGTACAGGGGACTGAAAAATAACTATTACAACTATCAATAGATGCATGTAAATAACTGAACTTGTCTGCTTGCATGACAACATTAAAATTATAGAAAGAAAGAATGAAAGAAAGCCAGTTCAACAAAATGTGTTCTGATTTTACATGAATAAACATTTGGACATTTGGAGTAGCTCTGGAGATAGAAATAAACACCAATATTCCCTGCTGTATAGGTTTTGAAGAAGTAAAAAAAAAAACCCACCTATTTTTGAAGGTCTTTTTCATTTTTCTTTTACATTAAACGATACTGACCAATGACATTTCTCTTAAAGACACTCTCTTGTATTTTATGCTTCATGGTGTTTCCAACAATATGAAGGAAGAAATACACAGAAATGTAAAAAGTATGACATCCCTTTATTAGAAAATCAAAAATATGTACAACTTTAGCAGTCAGTTATGGCACTTGAGAATTGCAGAGGTGAAAAGGGTGTTGACTAAAGATGAGAGTGGATCAGTGTGGGATTTGAAGAGAGAGGCACAGTCGTGTTAATCCACTGGCACTGGCAGGTCCTGGTAGTTGTTGACCTCTGCTGGGTAGTTATTGATGTCAGGCTGCTCACCGTTGAGCTCGGCGTACTCCACTGATCCCTGCTGAGACACAGCCATTAAACACAGTCAGGACAAGTTCATTTGTAATTCTGTTCCATAACACTGGCTTCAAAACAGAGGTGGGCAGTGCAACCAAAATCTGTACAAATATAAGTAGTCTCCTAAATTTGGGAAATAATATCCCATATAGTTAAATTGGACTAAGAAACCTTTTTCACTCAAGAATGTGATAAAGCAAAAGTATGAAAGTTCTATCCATGTGACTGCACCACAGCACAAATCAAAAAACACCAAAATTGCTTTGACTTATTAATGTTTTCAGATATGTGAGTGCTTGAAGATACAAAATGCAGATAAAAGCTCATGTAAGCACTCCTTTGTGGAGCATAGTTCTATTTTCCACCTCTAAACTGTCCCTATATGAGTTCAAATCTAATTTTAAAATGAGTTTTTATCCATCTCCCAAACCACCTAAGTGCTAATCCTTATTGCTTCTAGTGCAAAAACCTAATAAAGCACTCCAGTAAGAGGCTATATTTTCTCTTTTTTGTACAAACTGCACATTGTCTTCTGAATATTTGTTTCCTGAGACGCAGACAAATCAAAATACGGGGAGATATTAAAGTGTAAATGCATTATCTCTAATCAAGACGCTCCACTGATGAAAGAAGCAACCATTTTTAGATCATTGTGTCACATCCTCGAGCCGTTAATTTCACATTCCTGTCTTTGGGGGCCACAAATGCCATGTAGGGACAAACAGTGCGGGCTGGGGCGGCAGTGATTAGAGCCTACTAAGGGACAGTTTGTGTGGGATGGGCCAGAAGGTAATTTGACTGAGGCTCAGGGTTGATGTGAGCGGCTGATAGGGAAGGAAGCCACGGCCCAAACGGCTTTGTTCTCGACTGGAAACTCTGACAGGCGTTTTCCTCCAGCTCGGGTCCTACAGGCCTGGACAGGGTCAGTGCCATGAGGCAGAGCGAGGCAGACAAGGATTTAGTGCTTCTTAACAACATACCAAATTGAAAAACAATGAACTCAAATAAAGCTTCACCACTGACGGTTTAGGAAAATGCTGCATTGTTTACATTTTTCATTGTTTCATTTACTCCACATGAAGTCTTCAGTCATTCAAAAAAGTAGTTCAGGATTTATCACTTAAACTTTCTTTTTCGTCTTTAACATCTCCTCAAACCTTCTGCACAATTAGAATGCTTTTTATCGACATTAAACCAAGAAAGGTATGCCTCTCCTGAAAAAAACTAAGCAACTATTAATTGTTGTGGCATGCTACCACCTCACAACTGTTGCTTTAATCCTACATTTTCCATTTTTAATCATTAAAGGGCCAGCATTTAAAAATATATGGCATCAAGATTAATTCTATCACTTTATGTAGCTCGCATAAACATAATGGTAAAATATGCTAAATATTATTGCGCATAAAATGTTCATCTTAAACAAAGCTTTGTAGATAGTGTTCAGGAAACATTTTATCCTGAAATATCACTGTTTTTTTAAATAACACTGTTGATGTTAAGAGATATCAACAAGAGCAAAACTCAGACACTATTGTATCATTTTGTGCCTGTAGGGGGAGTTGTGAGCTAATTAAGTGGTCAGTGTTTCTCAAATTGGAAAATTATCCAGATGGAAGCTAAGCTATTTTATTTCATGAAATCATTTAAATAAGCCTTAAACTATCCTAATTTTTTTTTTTTAAAGGATAGCCATTTTATTTTGTTCTGGTGCATACCTCCATTTTCATCGTTTTTATTAGAACGCAAGTGAATTCATTTACTTCCTACTAAAGCTATAATTGATGTACATCATACTTTGATAATAGCAGTATTATTACATGAACTGTAGTTGAAGCATGTGTCTGTAGAAGAGTAAAAAACAAACTACACTGCAGATTGAATATTGGTGTACTGGCTCAGTGTTTTACTCACATAGGCGTGGTGGTCAGCATCACCTGTGGAGAAACAGCGTGGATTAGAAGAGAGTTGTGTTTTTATGCAGTGGACACAACCTGACCTCCACGACCTCCCTGACTTATTTGTTCCTGCACAATACAAGCCTCAAAGTTCACTGCAAACTAAAATCCTCTGTCTCTGTTGTTTCATTCAGTGTTTGAAGTCTTCACTCACTGCTGCAGATACTTCTCTCAACAGCTGAGTTCTCCTTTGTCTCTGCTGAATAGGAAACCTTAGAGCTCACAGTGGACTGTTTGATAGACGCGTACAGTAATTGGCTGCTGCTCTAATAACAGGAAGTTCCTGCCAGCAGCAACAGGATCTAGTTATGGCAGTGGAGCTTTTTTTTTTTTTTTTGAAGTAAACTCTCCTTCGATGGGTAAGATTTCTTTCACCTTGGGAATAAAATGTGACACAGAAATGCCTGAAATACTAAAGGGATTGTCTTGTCAAGGATCACAATAATCCGTTCAAATGCATTTAGCAGCTGTGTCCACTACAATAAAATACTACACTTCCACATAACCTACCTTTGTCATAAAAAAATAAACCATGAACTATTCTTCTCACTGCAAAATAGTGCTGCTGTGGTGTTTACATTAAGAAGACACTCACTGACACAGTTTGTGGGACCAATCACACAGAGATATATTCCATTTCCATAATAATGCATTTCCTGACTGTAAACTCACCGTGTGGGGCGTTCTGGAGCTCACTGTACACTGTCTCTGTGCCTTTTCTCAGTGGAGCTGTCGAGAGAAAAAGACTGTCAAAATGTGATGTTTATGCTTTACCATTATGCAAGTGTTTGATGTATTGGGCCAGTGATGGTCACAGTGAGTAACCGCCATCTCAGCCTCTGGACCAGAACGGTGAAGGGCCCAGTATCATACAAGAGCAGTAATTATCTCAACCCTTTCCTGTTTAGCGGGTCTCTAGTGGTCGTGGAAATCCCAGCAGTTACAGCAACCTGGACATGCTTTAATGAGGTATAATTAGGCCCCTCCCAGGAAGTGCTAGTCCACCTTATCGACAACAAAGGAATGTGGGCAAAGGACAAGGGAAAATGTTTTGGCAGAAAGAATGGAGGGAGGAACTGAGTAATGAACAAGTGTCACAGTTTAGAGTTATGGAGAATGGACCGTTACCTCTTGTTGTTTCTGCCGAACGTGGATGCACTACTTCGGTGTACTCCACGTCAGGCTCGTGCGACAATGCGCTGCTCTCGTCTTCATTGGCTGCATTCAAAATAAAAAGCAGAAAAAAACATTAACGATTCAAGATTTAATACCTTAAACAGCCATTATAATGAGAGCATTGATGGGAATTTGTCTTGGCGTGCACTCCAAAGTAAGATGACATATAAGACAGTACAGATATACCCAATACATTCAGTACATAACAAACTGAACTCCTAATACACATCTACACTTACCTTCTGGCGGCCGTTCAGTCCACACACTGACCGTCGTCCTGTCCACCGCTCTGTTTGCTGTAAGAGACAAAAGATTCAACATCAGACACTAAATTCCAGTGCTTTTATCAAATAACACAATGAACACGCAACAAAAATGTGTGAACATACAGTACCTTTTTACCAAACACATACACATCAATATTACCTGACTTTGAGGCGATAAAATTAAAATTTGTGATTTTTAGAAGATGAGATAACGCCAGAGAGAAATCTAGTAACTCGTATGGTCATACTTTTTCAATCCTCAAAGCTGCACACAGAGAATTCATGTTTTGCCTTGTGCACAATAGGAGCTTAATTTAGCAGCAGCGGCACAATAAGTTCAGGCAAAGACAGTTTCCCCCTTGGTCATGTTATCTCACTCACAGCTTAACCAAGGCTTATGTGATTAATTTCCTCCACCTGCTGCATACATTCAAATTCACCCAGTGTCCAATGAGCCAATGAGCCCTGCCTACACCCAAGTGCACCGTGCCAAAATAGGAAGTTTCTCGACAGACTCCATTGTTTTAGCGTTTCAAGGAAGTCTGTGTTGCGCTTTTAGGAAATGGATCAGCTTCATGGAGTTGTAGTCTTAGATGCGGGTTTTTCATGGCAAACAAACATCGAAAGATATGATATGGAGGTTTTATAATAATTCAGTTTGACTATATTTAGACAGATAAGCCATAGAGTGAAATGAATGGTGATAACTCATTGAATAACTAAAATAAGATCTTTATTCTAAGTGTCTCTTTCAGTTGTGGGATCAAACCAAATATATACACACACGTCTTGTGATAAAAAGTATCTACATCAACAAACTAAGCTAAACAAACAAGCTAAAGCTACGTTCACACTGCGTCGGAAGTGGGCCAGCTCTGATTTGTTGAGCTTTTGATGAATCAAAACAAATGCCAAGAAATGCATAATAATAGTGCATTATAATGTAATGTGATCTGGATAACTTTGTTCCATTTTAAAGTAGCATCCGCACTCGGCCTCTTTTACACATTTCAGGAATACGATTCTTTTGAAATTCTATGTATCCAGTTTTAGTTTGACAAAGCTTGTGCTGAGACAAAACAGAGATCTTTTACAAACAATAAAACAGACACTAGTGCCTGCCCTTTTCTGATTTGTTTGGTCATTTAATATTATTTTTAACAATAATATATTTGAATCAAAATGTGTTAGTGTGGACAGATCCTGAGTTCAGATTTGTATGAGCACACAATGTTTATGTATATTTTCTGTTGCTTTACTTAACATTTGGATATTCTTCTGATAAATACTATTAAAAACTAAATATGTTGCTTATATTTACTATACTATTTATTAAGTGGCTGAAAAAATGGCAGAATGGCCTTTTTTTTTTTTTTTTGCTCAGCTCACATAAAATCTGATTCAGAAGTGAAGTAATGTCCGAAAAAATCTGATCTGGGCCTTTTTTACTGCAGTGTGAACCTAGCCTACTGTACACATCAAGGACAACAACAGACAGCGGTGATGACAACAGAACACACAGAACAGACAGAAACAGAGCACAGAGGGACAGAGGGCGCAGTGTTAATATAAAGTCACAGAGTAGGGGAGAGGGAGCAGCAGGTCACTGTTAGGGTCACAACAAACCCCTCCTTGACCTTTTCACGTCAGTGCTGAGAGTGTCCAAATCCCAAGAACATTACAGTCTCTAGGACCCTTCCCCTTTTTGTTTTCAGTCATTTACAAAAACAGATTTTTCTTTTCAGTTCAAATTGCTGCGAAGCGTCTCTACACTGTTGCAGGGATACTGTAGCTGCTCCTGTTGCTGAGGTCAGCAGGAAGCGACGCCACGCTATCTCGCGTCCCATTGGTCACTCTCCCCTCTATGCCTTCATAGCCTGGCACTGCGTCTGGAAGAAGATCATAATGGACGCTCTAAGAACAACTGAAGTTCAAAGCACTATAAAAGCAATTGCTAAAGTAAAGCTCTTACTACAAAAATGCACTCTGCATCTTCATAAGTTTCCTTTAGCTACAACAGCCTACACAAAACACACTATAATGTCCATGCAAAAGACAGAATTAAGAGTTAATAGTGTCTCAAGACACATAAAAAGATACTTGAGTTGACTGTTATGTTCTGGCAGCATGGTCCTTGCATGCATGTTAGAAAACAGATAATGTGAGTGAGGATGGGACAGGCCTGGTCTGGTGAGGCGAGGGACATGACCAATGGCTGTTAAAGACTGATGAGAACAACAGGAGAATAGAAAAACCAAGCTACCTGTGGCCGCGTTATAAACCTCTGTGTCGTGGGTTAGATTCACTGTTAAAGACTCATCTGATTTAGGGCTCGAAGGCTTTCTGAGAAATGGTGAAAATAAAGTGAACTTGGGCAAGTGATACTGTACACTATAACCTATAACATATCAAGCCAGAAAGAAACTGGTGGGTTTGCATGTTTTTGACTTTTTGAAATGTATATTTTTTAGGTCTTGGATTAAAATCACATTTTAAGGTTGAGACTGTTGCAGTTCTTGAAATCATGGGCTTGAAACCACACTTTTGTGACTACATAACTTCAAACTGTAAATCTAACCAAGAACATAGCCCATTTCAACTTTAATCAATGTCCCAGTTAATGATAAAAAGGTTCCTGTTCCTCATAAATCAGAAAGTTAAATTGCCATACACTCTATTTGTATAAACTCACACAATTCATGACACATTTCTCATCTAGAAAAGTGAAATAAAAAGTTTTAATGTGGAAAAAAAAAGCACCATTGTTATGCGCTGCAATTTTCTCTTAAGGTCTCAAACATGCAAACCTTCAACCTTTTCTTTTGTAAGGTACTAGAGCCAACACAGTAACAGTCCTTGTCTCTCTCCACCAAACTAATGTAACTCCACACACTACGTCAACAACATTCAGAGTAAACAAGTATCAAACCAACTCACACTGACAATTCAGCGGCTGCTTCTCTTTTACCTACAATAAGAGAAAGACGTGAGAGGAGCAAGAGGAAGAAGAGCAAGGATCAAGGTTGGTTTTCATACATAGTTAGACTTAAGAGGACTGAGTCGCCGGAGGGCTGTAGGTCTTTCTACCTCGCTTGGATTTGAAGCAGAGCACGCACACCACCACAAGGACAGACGTGGCCAGCAGACAGAAGCCTCCGATCAACACCTTCTTCCACATCGCCAGGCGCACTACGAGAAACAGAAAAGAGAATGCGTCAGCACCAGGCAGACAAACAGAAATGCATTCACAAATTGAATCACCTTTAGCCTAAAATGAAAATAGCAGGGAAATAATCATTTAATAATTGTATTTAATGGTAAAACTTGGGATAAATAGTAATCCGAGCGAATGTCTTTGGCAGATCATGGAGAATAAGATTTTTTTTTAAGTCTTTTACTCAAATTCAAATGGATAAGGGAGCTGGTAATTCTTGTTTACCATTTTTAAAGTATGAAATTTAAACAGGATTCCCTTTTCAAGAACTTTTTTGTGACAATTCAGGGCAGGTTTTTATCAGGTATCAGGTTTAATGGTCATAATCTAGATTCATTTAAGTGTAAATAATAATGTTTAAAATATGACAAATGGTTGACAATGGATACAGAAAAGAATGCATATGAAATCACATTGTTGTTTCAAACTAAATGTGTCTTGAAGTTTACAGACACATTCTTGAAAAAAAGAGATCCTCACATTATAGGTTCACATTTGAACACATTAAACACAACTGGGCTTTAGGGGTTCAGGATGCTTTTAAGCGGACATCCACATCTGTGAATGTCGTGATATGAATATTTGACCTAAAACACATAATTAGCATCCGAGAAATGAACATTTAACTTCTTTGATGTCTATTTCTATGGGAAGTAAATAACATCCCCGTTGCTCTTACCCTCAATGGTGACTGGCTCACTACTGACAACGTTGTTGGCGTGGTTAATGGCCTCGAAGTAGTAGACTCCACTGTGATCTTTGACCAGGTCCCGAATCTCGTAGCTGGTGTTGTTTTCATAAGAGGTGGTGGTGAACAGCGGTTGTTCGTAACCCAAACGGTAGATTTTGAAGGTGACAGGCGGTGTGCCTCTAATACTGCAAATAAAGATAAGGTTGGCTCCCTCTGTGATCTCATGCAGCGGGGGGATGACCATCAACACCGGCCGGGACAAAGGCTCTGGACAGAAATGATGATATGAAGCAGAACAGATGAATACATATGTGGTAAAAAAAAAACAACCAAAAAAACAATAATACTGCAAAACTACAAACTGCACTAAGAAATATAAATGTTTACCTATGACGATGGCGTCGAGTCTTTTGCTGAGCACGCCCTCTCTGCGGCTGTTGGACGCCTCACACATGAACTTGTTGATGTCTCTGGGTTTGTGGACAGTGACATTGAACATCGCCTGTTCGTACGGCGTCTTCACCGTGACAGAAGTTAAAGGGTCGTAGTTCTCCAGAAGAGTGTAGTTTATGGGCAGGCTGCCAAAGTCTGACTGACAGAGGACCTTAAAGGGCTTTCCGAGGACAGCCCGGCCCACTACGGAGATCATGGGAGTGGACACAGAGACTGTAGAGGAGCAGGACAATACAGATAAATAAAGAGTTATGTCTGTGTGTATAAGTACAACAACAGGGTGGGTTTACCTTTGGGACGAACTGTTAGGGTTTGGCTGTGCTTCTCGATGCCCCTGGCTCGAGCGACACACGTGTAGTTGAACTCATACGGAAGAGCTTTGCCAACGAATTCTCCATTGTTTCTTTGGACCAGAAAGGTCTGAGGCGGGTCGATAGCGTAAGTCAGCTCCTCTTTCTGGAGTATCTCAGACGCAAACTTCTCACTTTTACAAATGAGCGTCATCGGTTCCTTTTGAAAGACTTCGACTGCAGACATGGTCAGAGTGGGGACTGAAAACAGCTCTGAGGAGACAGAGAATAATATCAAATTAATTGTTATGAATTTTGAGTTTTTGTCCTCAAGTCCTGAGTCAAGTCCCAAGTCAAGGCTCCTAAGTCGAAGTCAAGTCCAAAGTCCTGTTCTTCAAGGTTGCAAGTCCTTTTGAGTCTTTTATTTTCTATTATATTAAAATTAAACAATGTAAGCTTTTAAATCTGTATTTAAAAAAAACAACATTATAAATTAAGTACAATAGACAAGTGCTTGTAATATTAAGTCACAAAATATTATGATTTTTTTGCTATGCTTTGGTGATTAGTGATCAACAATGTCTGGGTTGCTTTTTGGCTTTTGGTTGTGAAGCCCTGTAGCGCTGAGCTTTACAGAGCGCATTTGAAGGCAGCATCATGTGAGAAACACCTGGCTTAACTCTTTGTAATCTGTCAAACTATTTACGAAAATTAATTGTTTCTGTCTGATCTAAAAGTGAAAGTACAAGACTAGGTCATGGTCTTTTCTCTGAATGATTTTTTTTTGTCTCAGTCTCACACACAACATTAAAAAGATAAATGCCCACTCTGGCAACAAGAGGAGCAAAATCTGAATTTCTAAGACACTAATATAGACACTTAAGAGGCAGTGAAAAAACATATGCGTGTCTAACAAGAGTCAATATTCTACTAATGGACTTCAGTTCTACTGAAGAATATTGGCAGTTGTGTTGTTTAGCATTAATAGATGGACCAAGAGTGCTGAGAGGCCAGAATACTTAAGAATACTTACATTTTGAAACTACTATCTCTTCTCATGCATCGTGTCTATTGTCAAAATCCACTCACCGGTCACTGAAACGGCTTCGGTGACAGCCTTCACCACATTTCCCATCTCTAATCTGCACTCGAACTCTGCAGGGTCCTTGGCCAGAGCCTCCATGGTGTGGTTCACTTCTCCCTGTCCGCTCTTCAGGAGCTGAGTGCCTTGGCTCAAGTACACGTGGACTTTGTTGTGGCTGTGAGTGCCTTTGACGGCGCAGAACAAGGTCAGCTGATCTCCTTCGTAGAGTTTGTTCTGAGGGAGGATCTCCAGGACCGGCAAGATGGAGAGTTCTGTGGAAGTGCAGTGAGTTAGGGTTCATAGGTCACTTTTTAATCTATTACAAATGAGTAGACTTCAGCTTTCTGACTTATTTAGGAATCTTTTACATATTTGGGTATTTAGTCAGGTGTGTACTTGTGAATGAAACAGTTCCTCAAGCTTAATTTAAAAAACAAGTCAATCCTGTCACTCCTTACCTCTGACTGACACATGAAGAGAGCTGCTCTTCTCAGACTGTATGGAGTCTGGTGGGATGAGGACAGTGTAGGAGCATTGCATGATGTGGTTGCCCGGTCCATCGAGGGGGAAGGTGACCTCCACATGGTTACTGTTGACTCTCTCGTCACGTTTCTCTTTCAGGTCCTCGTAGAAGTAGAAAATGATGGAGCCAGTTTCCCCTGGAGCGAGGCAGTTGGCTCTAAGCTCCTCTCCTTCACTGAGTCTGTCCTGGTGCAGCTGGAGAACTGGAGTGGACAAACCTGGAAAAACAAAAAGGTCAGGTTCATCAGAAAAACAAGCACAACCGTGACCAAATGATCAAGTCAGGCAATACTTTCGAATGTCAATCAGTACTGTTTAAAAGTGCAAATGTCATATACACTTCAAGCTATGTTATGCTTAGTCAAAATAACACGCTTCCCAAAACTACATTTCCACAGTGGAAGGAGCTATTTGTTCGATTACTTCCCGTTCCTGTTTTTCAGAAAACCTGTTGTATTCCTGGATCCACAATTTTGGTGTTGGCTTCTAGACAAGTCTTCTATCTTCACTTCACTACAGAGCAATGTTGCTAACTAGAATCAGAAGATAAAGTATTTCCGACCTGTGACTGTGAGCTTCTTGGCCTCGCTGCTCATCTGTTTGCCCTCGATGCTGATCTTGCACTTGTATTTGCCCGTGTTGGACACTCGGGCGTTGGGCAGGGCGTACAGCAGGTCCTCTGAGCTGCTGGTTGTCTTGGTGTAGACCGTGATGCCGTCTTTGTAGATGGTGTATTCTCGACTCAGCGGCTGATGTCCCAAAGTGCTGACCGTGGCCTGGCACCTCACAGTGACGTTAGTGTCCCGGACCACGTCTTCTTGGGGCTCCAGTGACAGAGTGATGGCTCGAATGGTGAACACTGCAGAGACTGAACAGTTGAAGCTGGAGTAGGCTTTTATGGCGGCCCCACAATGAAATATTTTAGTTGTGGTGTAGTCCAGTGTCTTACATATTGTGTGAATAATGTGTCTTATGTGCTCAGAATAGTGCTTTCCACATGGTTTATTATTGACAAACTATTCTATTCTATTCTATTTTAGTTAAATTCAGGTGGTGAGTTTTGTTTTTTTTTGGCCTGGCAGTGTATTTATACTATGACATCTTTTTATATATCATGCTTTAAAAATAATGAAGTCCAGCACAGACAGCTGTTTGGTTTGATGTAAAAACTATTTTTTGTTTGTATACTGTACATGCACATGAAATAATCCTTATTAAAATCACACTTATACCTGTTTAATTACTCATTTGTCACCAAGGCACTAACAAACAGGCCTGTGGCTGCCAACAGCTTAGACTCTCTGGCTTTTTTTTTTTTTGTACTGATCACACTTACATCACATCTGATTCATAGCACTTATATGTGAGGATTTTTGAGCCAGGAAGCCTCCTCAGACACTGTGAATGTTGAGCTCAATAGACCTGGTATTTCCTTTTCCTCACTTCCCACTTGAACAAAACGCTGGAAAGTTAGCTGCAGTGAGTCTGCGTGGCTAAAGGTTTCCATTACGTGGGCAGGTGAAGCCGATATGTTGGTGTCACCAGACTGACCTCATCTGGGTGTGAGCTACAGACCGAAAAACAATGCATATGGAAGCACCCACCCACGCTCTTTTTACATTCTCTTTCTGCTAATGAATCACCATTAGCTTTTTCACTGTGCTGTAGAACTATCAGCCTCATTGTCCCCGCAATAATGTGAGCTCTATCATTCATTCATACACACTTAAATAGTACCTATGCTTGAAAACTAATTCAGTGGTAGAACTAAACTCCACTGATTATTAAAAGTGATGTGAGCAGAGCAGTGTGTACTTTTACTTTATGACTGGAGCAAAGGTAATCAAAGGATTTGCTTATCTTTTAATTTAATAATGGATTAAAGGTTGATTTCAAGGCTGTGCATCCAGACAAAGGTCTCTGAAAAAAACTTTGATAATGGTCCCAGTGTATTCATTAAAATGTTAAGAATATGTACAGCACTTTGACCTGATGCAGTCTATTTTAAAGTGCTTTATGAATAAAGTTAGATTTGGTCAGATATTTGTTTGTCAAAACAAGAAGTTTCTTGGTTTCTCTGATGTATTTGCTAGGACTCAGTGTGTACAAATGGCTGATTTCAACTCAGTATTTCAAATGTTTGTCCCATGGTTCCATGTTTGTACCGTGTACATAGTTTGGCATGTAGATTAATAAAATGGGTGTTTTGCTTTTCAGTCTCCAAAGAATTTATACTCTTGAAGGTTCAAATATCAAACTATTCACAGTCTAAAAAGTTTGGGGTTCTTCTTGATCCTCAATTCTCTTTTACATTGCAACAAATCTGATTTCCAAGTTCAAGGTCAAGTTGGGTTGTTATTGTAGAGATTATATTATACTTGTTTGCAAAAGCAAAATAATATTAGATACTGGAGTCTGATAGTGTTTTATACATGTTTCTGATAAATAAGGTCAATAGACATGTACTGTATCATTTTAAATATGTGACTCTCCATCTCAAATCAATTTATACACAATAGCTGACTTATCTTTCCTGTCTGTGCACTTTTGTTGATTTTAAATGATAAATCTCTGCTTGACCTGGTCATAATAAATGCATATTTGCACAGAATCCAGAAAATATATTCTCTAATAATATTCTTTAAGTTCTCAGTAAAGCTGCAAGCGCTACTCTAAGGCACTTACTTTACTTACTAACTACTGTACTAATATTTAAACTGAAACATATATTCATAGGAAATAATTTGATGCTTCCAAACAAATCACCTTTGAGTTGACTTTTGAAAGTGACTAAAAGTTTGTGTTTCCACAGTGTAATGAGACCCACAGCAGCCTCTGCAGCAGATGGAGGCTCACAAACAACAGGCTGCTGCTGCGACTCACAGAGTGGTAAACAAACCAGAGGAACAAACAGGCAGGAAAAGCACTTAGTTAGACAAACAGGCCGCTGGGGACACCTATCAGCACCCCGGGCATGTCAAAAAGACTGAGGCCCCCACCTAGCATCGAGCACAACCTGGTTATGGTGGACGGGAGGGGGGCAGTAATATCAGGACAGATATCAGGGGTATGGGGCAGAGTGATGAGGGTCCCACATATAAACAACACAGTCGTGATAAGATATCAAATGGAGCTTTTAAATTACTTTGTCATGTGACCCGATGAAGGAGTTAGTGGCACCAGCATGAAGAGCTCTGTAATTCTTTTAATTCATTAGGTGACCCATATTTATGACCATTTAGGGAAGCTGAGATTTAAAAAAGACAAATTTACCAAATGTGTCTATTAAAAAAAGGCCATTTGACTTTCAAAAATGACTAAGAAAGAGGATAGAAAGATCATCTAGCATAATTCTGAAGAAAAACAAAGATTTCCTCACTGACAAATGCAGCAGTCATTGTCAGAAAACCTGCTGTATTCCTGGATACGTCAGGCCTGGTTTGGAGTTTGGCTTCTAGACAAGTCTTCTATCCTCACTTCACTACAGAACAATGTTGCTAATGGCGTCCATCACTAAAGATCCACTGGGGACAGGAGAGCGTGTGACACTGTTTGGTAATAAGTTCCCAGCTCAGCTTTTCCACCACATCACCTCGAACAGCACCAAACCGCTCAGATAACAAGAGGGCAGTTTCCACAGACGCCCCGCTGACTTAATGGCTACATTTTTTTTTTAGAAGTAATAAAACCAAAGCTCTGTAATAGCATGGTAATAGAGAGGGGATGTTGAAGTGTTATGTCTCCCGGTTTGGAGGAGCAGACAGGAGCCACAAATCAGACTTTGGTGTTATGTACTTTATGTCTCCTAATGAAAGCAGTGATAATATGCTCCTACAACTAACAATGCTTCACAAACTACTATTAGTTCAAGTGTTTTGTCACTCCTTTTAAGTCTGTGTTTGATTCTGAACCTAAATATAGTCCATTTCTCAGCGTCATATAGAGTGGAAATATCTTTAATGGACCACACTCGGACACTGAATTAGTTCAGTGTTTTAAGAGTTAAGTGCAGTACATTGTTTAGTCTAAGTGTCATTTCTCCTGTCTGCTTCTCCAAATTGGAAGTGTGCTGACAAATATCAACTGTAGGGAATAAAATAGCTGGCCAAAAGTACATTTAATACTGAACAATTCCATTACTATAGGACCTATGACAGAAAAGATGAATGGTTGTAAGTGAGTTTACAGCAATGATATCTAATGATTTTTACCTCACTATTGCCATGCCAAGATATCACTTACATTAACTGCACAAACAAGCATTTCTTTAAACAATGTCCATTTAGGCTCACAAATAGACTCATACTGTATGCAGAATATGTAAAACATTTTTTTTCTTCAATTGAAAGTGTAAGTCTTAAGTTTCATAATTGTGGTTCTTTTAGATAATTCAATATCCAATTCATACCCTTCTGTAGATAGTGGTCAGCACTCCCCCAGTTTGGAGAAGCAGACAAGAGCAACACCACAGAGGCTAAAAACACAACATTACATACACTGAACTACTTCACTGTCTATTTCGATGTGTAGTCCATAGAGAATATTTCTACAATATATGATGCTGAAAGATGACACACACTTTGGTTTGGATGTGCACTTAAGAGCTGCTTACAGGTTTTGAATTTGTATTAATAAGAAACAAAAATGTGATGAGAAAAATGCAGTTGTGGAGGTTTTAGTTAGTTTAGTTATAATGGTGTTTTTACTGGACCCATTAGCATCCATTCAAAACACAAAGCCGGTGTCACTGCTCTTACTCAACAGACCACTGCAGGAAAAATGTTACCCAAGTATATACCCTCTCTCTTTAAGGGTAAGAAAAGACAACTTGACAACTCATTTTAAATACACTTTACAGTATACAGTACATATGCCTGTGTCCTGAAGAACTCTATGGTTTAATTTGTGATGTACTTACAGTTCTGAGCGTCCACGCCCCTTGGACCCACATCTTTGAACGAAAAAAACAATCAAACACAACGTTAGTCACAAATCTAACACAATCCTTAGTTTCCTAGAGCGTGAGAGAAAGAGCCTTACAGCTGGACAGGAGCACAGAGGTGAGCAGCAGCAAGAGGCCCATCCTGTGTGAGAAACCCCGTCCTGAGAACAACGCCGTCCCGTCCTGAAGGTGTACTGCCTGGTGTGACTGTGGTGGTGGGCTTCAGGGGCAGATTTGGTCGTAGTGGGCGGGAAGGAGCAGGACACTAAGGTGGTGCCGTACCTCGGATCGCCCCGTGGTCAGCCAGCATCGACGGTTATCAACAAGTGCAGCCGTGAGTTTGGCTTAATTTGACAGGAAGTGAGTGTTGTTTCCTCAGGATGTTCAGGCTGCCCGTCTCTGTGCTGCTGTGGAATGTGCTCCGCTGGACTCCTCGGTGGGTGTATATGTGTGAAAGTGAGTCACAATACAGCCGCACTGATGTGAATGCAGTAGTCGGGTCTTTGAACTCTGACCTCAGCTTACACTGAATTAGAGGTAAAGAATATCCCGTCACATTGTCATTTTTCAGCCTGGTACTTCAGACAACTTCCGCATAAATCACAGCAAAACTAATGATTGTAGTTTTTTGTTTGAGCTTATTGAGTTGAGCTTATTTCAAATCAGCTTATTCTTTTTCCAAGTACCTTCTGTTTCTTTTTGTGTCTCTTATATATTTCAAAATGAGAGACTAACTGGCTATGCTACATAATTACCACTGTTTGACCTCTCAATGTGGCCAATCATCGCATTAAAGCATCTTGGAAAAGTGTGTTATTGTATTTTTGAACCTTTTCCATAGATAACTGTAAACTTTTTTTTACATTAAATATTTGCACATTTTAACCATATTTACATTTTACAGAGACACCATAAATGGGATGTGTAGAATTTTGCCATTTTTGGTGAAATGTTGTGGCAAAAAGGCAGATTACAATTTGACACACTCCTTTTTTGAGCATGAGAACAGCTATGGTGGGACATGCTCAGACATTTGCTTACAGGTTCACAAGTGAGAGATTTGTTGGTTTTTCTTATTAAACACATTAAGATGACATTTGTTTATTTGCTACAGATAAATGACAGTTTAAAATAGACGCAGAGACCAAAGACAGTATCCGGTGTTGTATTTGGTTTATTTCATCTCCCGTCTCATAAACCACAGTCAGCAAAGCAGTCTACAGTCACAGAGACAAACCTGATTGTTTTAATGTTTCCTTTCTCCTACTTCATAAAGTGTCTACCTTTTTTTCTCCAGGTCTGAAATTGAAAAAAAAAACCTCAAAGCAGTTTTTTGGAGATGAATGTCATTTTAGGTGAAGTCTGTGATTTGCTCTTTGCCACAGAGAGCTCAGTGACAGTGGGGACTAGTGTGATGACAAAGCTGTTCATTCTGTGATCTGTTTGTCCAGTGTTTGCAGTGTCATCTGTGGGAAAATAAAGAGTGGTGGCCTTTAAAAGGAGCCTGTCGATCAAGTCTTGTGTGAGTTTGTGTGTGTCCTGTAGCCTCCGTCTTACTGAGGTCAAGGCCTGATGGCAGAAAAGCAGTTTTAAAAACACAAAATTACAAAAATGAAACAGAACGATTAAAAAAAGTCAAAGAAGCGAAGCTGTAGCTCGAGGAGAGGCACATCATTTTCATACTGCACAAAAAAACAACACCAAGCAGCACCACAGTGACAAAAGGAGTCACGGGATTTCTGGTGGTGACACTAGACCCGGTCCTGTGACAAACAGGCCCTTTGACCAACATGCTTTGGACATAGAAGACAGGTTTGGCTCATTTTCAATCCAACTTTTCGACTAATACTAGGTCCGGATCTAATGTCACATCAGGATATGCAACACACATTCTGCCACAGACTCCTTTTTAAACAATTTCAAACCAAACAATGCAATAAAACCAAAATAAAAACTCAAAGACAGGAACTAAACAAATCTTTAACAAGGAGAACCCAGGGGTCTCTCTATGTTAGCATAATTATCCTCCGACTCTGTCATTTAGTGTATTTGTAAATTTCACATTACCTGTCACTCCGTGTATAAAAGTTTCCTCTGCTGTTTGTATTGCTGTACAGCTGCTTGAAGCAAACACTGTCACTTTTAGACCTTTTTATGTAAATCTGCATTTGCCTTCAAGTTCAAGTGCTGTGTGGTCTGTGACGAGGGGGCGGGGCTTGAGGCTAGGTCCTACAGCATGATTATTGCTTTGCAGATAGGCAGGTACCGTTCATATCAACACTCCTCTGACTTTGCATGTCATGAAGGTCCATCTTCTCCTTGGGGACAGTTTTCCCTTATAACAGGCTGAAAGTCTCAAAATAAACATTGAAGAAGTCTGAGCCATGAGTTGGGGGTTAGCGAGGAAAAGAAGTTTGGCACGCTGGCGGCAGGGTCCTGTTGCAGCAGGGCGTTACAGACTAAGAAGTATCTGTGCTACTATCCATTTTAACACACACAATCAAACACTGGTCACATGCGCCGCTCAAGGCAAAATCCAGTTCATTTCTACGTTTCAGTCCTTTTAAATGTGCAACAAAGGCTAAATCAGTCCGTGTTTTGTCTGTTGGTATAAACACACACTGAGGTCCGACTTGACTCGGTGAAAATGTGTCTTAAGGGCTGCATCTGCTCTGAGAGGAGGTCTTCAAGTCCAGGTAGTGATGCTCGCGGCAATGTCTTCTTTAAAATAAATTCTCTATCTTCTTCTTTATATGCTATTTAAATATACACACTCCGCAGCACGGCCAAGTCTACAATCATTAGCTTCATAATAAGAATATGAATAAACAATGAAAAGAATAATTATATATATGTATATATAGAGAGAGAGTCATTGGTAGCATGAGTTTTTGTCAGCAGCCATCACTAGAACATTCAGGGTGGGAATAATTGCATATGTACAAAAATATCATTTACATCCCGGTGCTCAGAGCCCGGTCACAAGTCAGAGTTGGGGAGGGTCTCGGGACGGGGGGAGGGGGTGAATGCTGGTGTGTGTTATCTCTTCTCTAGCCTCTTCTCTGCTGAGTAGATGGACATGTAGTAGTCGTTACTGCCGACTGCCAAATGAGGCTGGAGAGAGACAGAGGAAACAGGTCAGACACAGCTCCAACAGATGATTATAGTCTCATATCATTATAGTCTCATAACACCATGAAGCACAGTACAGTTCAGTTTTAGAATGGTTTGGAACGGAAATCCCTTAACTGGGCAGCAACAATTTCATACAACACTTGTTTATTTCTTCTTTAGTTCTTGAAAACTGTCAACTATTTTCAAAATTTTCCAGCTTCCGTATGAACATGCTTTACAAAAAACAGAGTGTGAAGAGCAAGCCCTTTGTGTTTATTTTATTCTCCATCTAACATTTACAAATGAAGCTGTAATGTAATGAGGAGCCTGAAAGCATTCTCATATGGTAATATTGCATCAGCTAATGCTAGCTCAGTGGCAATTAGCAGAAATGAAACACATTAGCAGAAGTAAATGTGTTTTTTTGCATTCAGTTGCAGGAAATGCTAGTTAATCCAAATCACACTTCACATTAACAGTGCGTGTAATCAACGGCAACGCAGTGTTCGGCAGGGATGAAAAAGAAAAGCTAAAAAGATATTTTAAAGTGATATTAACCAAGATTTCTATGAAAAAAATGACACTCTGGTTTCTTACTTTTTCCAGGTGAAATTCAAGCTTTTCCTGCACCTTACAACTGTATTCATCTACTGTTCATATATACTATAAAACTAAATACGGTACCTTCTGCACTAGTTAGATGCTAAACTGCATTTGTTGATTTGTGCTTGTCACATGTGTTAAGGCAAAGGTGAATCTTATCTAATCTACATTTTTTATCAGTACCTACACTAAACTATTTAGTAAGATTATGTTGTTAAAGCATGAAAACACATTACAGGAAGTGACTTGTACTTGAGCTGTTTAGATGTGATATACCAGCTGATGTGTAAAAAAAGTTTACCCAGTAAGGATGGAAGGCTAAACAGCTGATGGCTCCAATCCTTTGCCCCATGAAGCCGTCGTAGTATTTAATGTTGCTGATCACATCGCCGTTAGCGTTGTACACCGCGATGAACTGGTTCATTGAGCCACTGAACAACGACACACAATCAAGAATTTATCACTTGTCTTGTGTTTACTGTTTAGTTAACTTGAGCGACTGTCACACTCACCAGGCGAACAGGTTGGCTTGTGGGTGGATGTCCAGCGCCGTTAGTCCTTTGACCGTCTGCAGCACGTTGAGCGAGTCTGGGGACCGTGGCTCAAAGAATCGGACGTCGCCGTTAACACTGAGGAGCAGTTTAGAAGTGTCAGGACACAAATTTAACACCGGTCTGATATAAGCCTCCAGTCGTTACCTGACACTGATTATATGTCCGTCTGTCTCCTTCTGCAGGTGAGCTTTGACCACCCAGGCGCCGTGCTCTCTGTATGTCATCACTCGGCTGCAAAAGCATCACATTCACAGTATTCATGTATTTATAGTAGAATTGGGTACTTTTGAATCTGTGTGTCTCTTGCCCTTTTGAAGTAAATAGTAGTAAATAGTGGGCTTTAGTTATGCTCTACCAAAGCATACTTCTTAAAGCAACATAAAATGAGAGCCATAGTTTTGTTTGTATATCAATTTTTAATCAGAACCAGTTTGCTTTTATTAGCTTCATTATTGCTCAGTGGGATTTACTCTCTTGTATGTAATACCGGGAGCAAACACTGGGTGGCACTAGGAGATTATGACATTCTTTTTGAAAGTGTTATTGAAACAGCCAGTATGTATAATCCATTTTCTCCCCCTGTTCAGCCTTGAACGCTAGAAACACAACAGCCAGTTAGCACCAATTAGATGTTTCCCTGAAATGGCTAAATCCTTTCTGAGAATTTCAACATGACCAATTCATGTTTATCCCTGGCTGAAGGAACCAAAAAATTTAACTCTGGCCTGAGGGGGGCTAAAAATGAACAAATATTAAAGATTAATATGCTACTTGATGGTTCTTCTTCTTTATCCCCTTGGGGAAAAAAATAAAGAAAATGTTTAAACAAATGGGTGTGAAGGGCACATTAACAAAACCAGCCTTCCTAAACAAAGAATTACATTGTACCATATAGAAAAAAACCCATCTTAAATAATGTAGAGTTGAAGCCACAGAAAGTCCTGTCTCTCTCCTTTCGGTCTAAATGATGGTGACAAGGGGCTGTAATGCCACAATTAACATATACTCCTCCTAATGAGACACTGATGAGGTCAGAGGTCACATGCGATTATATGTGTGAGTGTTTACCAGTCATTTGGGCCCATCCTCCGGTCAAAGACTCGTACAGATCCGTCACCGAGGCCTGCGACGATGAGGGAGCGCTGGGAGTCACATGACAGGCTGGTCACACAGCTGTCCGCTCCTGTGGGGATGTCCTGACACACACAAAACACAGTCTTACAAGTGACACTTCACATGAAACCCTCGCTGAAATAATCAATGGTGTACTTTGTAGACTATTGGCTCATTTAAAGTTAGACCTGCATCAATATTCAGCCACAGGCCCGGCCCATTTGTACTTGTTTCAGCTCCATCCATCAAGATAGTGATTAGCACAGAAAACCATTAGGTAAAAAAAACAAGAAAAAGACAAAGACAAAACCATGCATAATGGAGCTGGCACCGCAGAACTTAGATATCACACTCACATTAGATAACATCACACTCAAATGTCAGTTATTAAGGATGTGAGTTTTATTTGTTGTGTTTAATAAAAGTCTCACTGATGCTGACCACAGCATCAATGCTCACTTGGTCAAAGGTTGAATGAAGGTTTGAAGCACTACAGTTGAGTAGCCTAGTGTCATTTTAGCTTTCTGTGCAAAAAATGTGAAAGCCTGAGAGGTGCAGAAGAGGAAAGTGCATTATGGTACCTAATGTAAGCAGTTCATGCTGTAAATCAAAGCTGCATGGTAGCTCTTACAACTACATTACAGACATGAGGAGATATTGATCCTCTGTTAATTACAAGTGTCATGTGTCAGAAAGTTCCTGACAATATGTAGCTGATCCAAACCTATTAAGACAAAACCAGAGTTAAATGGTAGTTTTAGCTTTAGCTTATCAATTTTCTAATATCTTAATAATTTAAGTGCTTCTTTCACCTAATTATTCAATACATATGAATGCAATTTCTTTACGTTTTAAGTCTGGAAAGATGTTTTTTTCAGCCAAGTGTGGCTTATCTTTGTATTGCTGCTTTGCCAATGATGAAAGCCTTTAATAATAAAAGTGTTTTCCTACTATTAGTTTAACTACAACTTCTTTAACTCCTCCAAGTTACTGCTCACTTGTTTTAAAATAAAACTGTTTCACAGTGGAGCCATGGGGCTTGCCTTTTAGACCAAATCTATGGTGTTAATGTCCTCTCATTAAAATGCAGGGGGCAATATCAAAAGTTTTCTCCAATGTTAAAGCATTTAAAATCTTTTTCAAAACATCATTACACAAAATAAGAGTCTTAGATAAAAGTGACAAGTTTTAACACTGAGTCCAATACCTGGACTTTCATCTCTCGGTCTGTGTCCCAGATCCGTATGACTCTCACATCTCCAGACGTCATGAGGAGGCCCGTCTCCTGTTCCCAGTCCACCACCATCCCTGCACCTTTAAGACAAAATCACAGCATTACACAGACACACACACACCAGGCCACTTGGGACTTAGGGTGGCACAGTTGTGGATGAAGTCTTGTACAAACAAAACACAAGGTGCCTTTTAAACAACTATTTAAATTTTAATGCCTCAGAGGTGCCTTCATCCAACAAGCTGTTTCAAAGTATTACATTAGTGAGTAATGTTTGCACAAAGTGAAGGGTCATAATTTGATTTCACCGAGCCACACAGCTGTTAATACACAGAACATGTGTGGTTCTAAAACACCGCACATTCAACCTGTTGAGGTTTCAGAGGCTGCCTCCTGAAGCAGTCAAATAAAAGATTAGAGCAACAACTAACTTGATGACTGAGCAGATAATAAACACACCATACAGGACTTTACAGCGTCTACATCAAAATACATAATTACAATAATATGTTGGAGATTCTATACAATTTGGAGAGATGCTTCACAGTTAGCATTTATAAACAGCCTTAATGCAGACTTAACACAAATGTTTGCATTTTTGGATCCTTCTTGTCCAGAGGACCACAGGGAGATGCGGAGGCTGGCCCTGGAGCTGGGCCCTGGAGCTGGGCCCGTCAGCAGATCCTGGCTTTAGATGAGTCAAACGGCACTTGAATGAGAAAGTGAGAAGAAGCGAAAGCAGCAAGGCTCCTCATATGTTTGGCAGTCACAGCAGGAGTAGAGTGAGCTGTGCCATCTCAGCCTCTGCGCCCAGTGGCTCTGCTGGCACTGGCCTATGGTTGCAGCCCAGAGGCTTCTGCACACTTAAACAGCCCGCTAGATCACAGAGCACCACCTGTCCCAACGTAACCTCTTTGTAAGATACAAAAGGCTCTGATACTTGCCAAAAATTTAAAGATCTTCCAATAATGGCATGTAAGGATTGTTTAAAAACAAAAAACATGTACAGCACATTCTCTTCATGGAAAATCTTCATGGAAAAGTGTCTCAGAGGCCATAGCCTTGACTGGTCGAATGGTGACAGGTAAAGAAAAATAACTCAGCTTCCATCACTCAGACAGACAACAACTGTCATTCCTCAGCTGATGGTGATAGGAAGTCCAAAAGCTGGAAAGTATGTTTGTAAAGTAAACTAAGACTGGCTTTCTCCACTTGTAACATGTAAATTATCACATTGTCAAGTGAATAACAAAGACAGCACAGAAGTAGTTTTAAACGTTGATAAATGTTTGAACTCCTGGCTTTGAAATAGAAATGGTAACTGGTCTGAAGCAAAATAGCAGAATAGAAACATGAGCCATTTTTCAAAGGAATCTCAGCCTTTCAAGTCCACTAATAACCATGTTTTGTGATCATTTTGTCCAAAAAGTATGAAAAACTCTGAACTTGTCCATCATCAGCAGCAGCTGCAGCAGACGAGGAGAAGCTGGCACTGAGCTAAGACGAGTGGATATAAGGATAGTTTGGTAATGGATGTCTCTGTGATGGATGAGGATGTACAACAAAAGCACAAAAGAACACTCCTGGTCTTTTTTGTCTTTCAAGAGGACGCTTTTACCAACACTGAACAGAGGCTGCTCCTCAGTCCCAGCATGCTTCATTTCCTGCCTTTCCTCCTTTAGCTCTTAGTCACTTCCTCCTACAGTTTTTCACAATCAATAACCATCTCCTGCTCACCCACCAATGCCACCACCTTTCCTTTATAAATGTCTTTTTTTTTTTTTTATCTTTAACACTACATTTTTCTCCTAATTGGCTCCCTTTACAGCATTTTGAAGAGGTAGATGAATGATTCTACAGCTGTCATTCAACTATAATTTTATTTTTTACATATAAATCGTGACTAGTTTGATGTTCATTGATCCATATGCGTCAAGGCGCTCCACTGCTCCACTTTGCTTTGGTTGCCAGGAAATGGTGTGCCCCATGTGGTGGCTTCAAACCCTTCACTGTGACGTCATCCGGACTGTGAACGCGAGCAGGCAAAGCACTTCACAGCACAGCACCAGTCAGCGGCGCGGTGACAGTCGGAAAAAACACTTGATGCTGGCTCATCTCAAAGGCTGCGAGGAGAGACGAGGCATCCCCTTCGTATTCTCTTTGAAGCCAGCAGCTCGGCAATCAGCGAAATCTGGGTTACAATAACATGGGAGGAGAAGCGGAGATTCCCTAATAATACACATACAAATGAGGGTGTTACGTAAAGTAGTTTCCAGTTTAGTCATTGTGGTCCTTCCCTCTCATTCGCCCAAAGTGATAAAATCTGTGTAAACTTTAAGCATGAGTATTGCATCACACAGAATTTTTTTAAGAAAGAGGGAATTACTTGTAGTTTATTAGCTTGGTATTGTAGATTACAAAAAACAACAGGTCTTTTTTTTTTTTAACCCTTAAACCCTAAACAGTGACTGAAAAGGCAGAGCAACACTGTCTAATGGAAGTAACATTATTTAAGTTATAAATGCAGACAATATTTCTAACAAATCCTATTTTTTTTTTAACACAAACAGAACAGTTTATAGTGCAACAATAATCTATAATGTACAGTGCTGTGAAAAAATATTTATTTTTTTCAGAGTGGGCACAAATTCTTCCACAGCCTTTTTCAAACGCCTGATTGACAGCACAATCAGTCATTAGGTTTTACTTTTCAAATGGGGCCATGTAAGTTCAGATAGACTTTTTCCCTTAATAAATAAAATCATCACTTGTGTTTACTTGATTTATCTTTGTTTGATGATCTGACAGAACAAGTGTAACAAATGTACAAAATAAAAAAAAGGAAAGCAGGACGGGGGCAAAGCAGGATTGTAAGTTAGGAGAAGCTGTAGAGGAGGAGGTGTTTTTAATAAAGTTTTAATAAAGACTTGGACTGTACAGACAGCTTTGCTAACCTCTTTAAAAAAACAAAAAAAACAAAAAAAATGAAATGTCAAATACAGCAACTAAAGTATGCTGCTGGTTATTTCGCTCAAAATTTTTCTTAAAATACTTAAATGATAGATGGACCTTGAGAAAAGTGACATGCATTTAAACACAAGGAATGAATGGAACAAGAAATGAAGTTGTGGTAGTTCTTAAGCATTCTGAAGACTGTCTTCAAAAGTCTGCAGCACGTGTTCTAAGCCGCTCTAAAAGAGACACATCACAACAGTTTTATCCTCTCTACACTGACTTGTTGCTCCTCTATTGTTTTTATTGTTTTTTAAGTAATAGAGCAAAGAAAATAAATTAAAGTGATGCTGCTTTTGACAAGTATGTTCAAAGACTACAAATAAACTTTATAATGATTAATTAAAAGATAATATTTTGTTATATTTTTGTGGAAGGAGTCAATGGGATCCATACATATGTAGGACCAGAGTGTTAAGTGTTAATGTTAAGAGGCTCTGGTCACTTTGTCTTGGTGAGGCAGTTTCCATATCTGATATTTTATACTTTCTATTTTATCTTGTTGGGTGACTAAATCCACCCTGTCCCCTTTTTAAAACCTATTGCAGATTCAGTGAGACTCCATCGTTTTGCATGGTCTGCTGCTTTTACTTCCAAAAGCCTTGTCACATGTCGCTTCTCATGTCTCTGTCTCGCCGTGTCCCGTCATCCGAAAGTTTTACCCCCTCTCTGGAGTGAATATTTGGCTTCTTTGGAGGAGAAAAGTCTCAGATTGTGGGCCTGAGCGGGTTTTAGTTACCCACACAAAAATCAATGTGGACATGGAGCTGAGAGAGTGAAGAGGAGCAAAGCAGTGTGGGCATTGCTTTCTCAGCCGTGAATCTCTGCACCGTACAGAGGTGGAGGTATAGATAGCTTCCACAAGCTGTATGTTTTCTCTTTGTTACCTGAATCAAGTGCTTTCCCCCAGTACCATCATCTAAACCTTAAATGATGCTGTTAGTAGAATGGTTTTCCCTGGATGACCCTTCAACACAAGTGGATGAAGCGACTTGATAATCCGATAAAAGTGGGCTGCGGGCAGATGGGGTGCATCATCTCACCCCAGTGCCACCCTAATTTGTGATATATTTATCCATTCCTTTGCGTAAACATCTTTGTTTCCCTCGACTCATTTCTCTGTGGAGAAGGCGGCTTCCTGTGCATTTTCATTCTGCGCCATTATCTCCAGTGATGGACTGGCTCCCACTCACTGCAGCTCATTAAACCAATGCTGCTCCTCTCCCTCAGTGTTTTCTCCCCACGTTTCTTCATCCTGTTTGCTTTAAAAAGCTCCTTCAGGATTCCACTATTAGGTTTTCTCCAGGATTAGCAGAGACTCGGCTGTTGCTCAAGCTTCTGTTAAACATGACGTAATCTTGGACTCGTGTGCAGAAATTTGACCAAGAAGGCTTTAGATTAACATTTAGATCCCAAAGCATGATATTAATAAAATTCAAATGAATCCCATAATCCACTGACATGCATATTATTACATAAGCACTGGTTTAATAATCAATGTAAATACTGCCTGGACTTCACAGTTTTTATCTTTTTGTTTATATGGGATGGACTTTTCTGGCTGTGTAGCCTTCAGCCAATCACAGCTCAATATTGTGCCGGAAAATCTTATATAGCATATTTAAATATTTTTTTGTAAACAGATGATGTGAGAAGCCATACTTACTGCTTTAATAATGGCTAGACAATCAGCATTCAGCCCCTCCAACAGACATAATCTTGCTTGAGACTTTTATTTTCATTTTTAAGGGTGGAATTATAGCAGCATCAGTCACTGTAAGCATTTGTGACTGTGTTTTCTAGATTTATTTTTCAGAGACCAAGACAAGAGTGAAGTGTTTTTAGACCAAGTCAAGACCAATAAATGGACCACATATCAGGAAACTCAAAGACAAAACTTGGCTAGTTATTACTGATTAACAGAAATAAACTAAAAATAAGCCATGTTTTTTGTTACACCTAAAGTAACACTATGTAACTTATTTTTGATGGTTTTGTTTGATTTATACAGTGCATCTAGCTTTGTAGTACATATAGTACATAGTATACATACTATAGTACAGTTACATAGTGTTTATTTAAAGAAAAGCGTTTTCTAGCCAAAAAACAATACAGTTGAGACCTGCTGAGTACCACAACACCACTTTAGTAATTACAAAGGCTACAGAGTGGCACTTTTCTCATGACTCACAAAAACAAGTCAAGAGCTTTGAGTTTCTGAGATTTCTATAATTAATACTGAGAAAACCTACTAAAATCGCTTTTTATGCTTTTCTAGTGTCAAACTACACTTCCCTGAAAAGCCCAGGTGAGTTTTGCAGTAAAGAGCTCAGAAAAAAAAGTCTGCCTTTAGGGCCTCATTTTCTACAAACTTTCTCACCCTGCGCCTCTCTTTAACTCCACACTGAATCAGTTTTGGATTCTGGCCCGTTATTAACAAGGCACCAGGCAGTACGAACAAATGTGGAGCAGGACGCAGAGTCTGCTTCCCCAAAGCCGCAGAGGCCAGGCCTGTCCTAGATTACGCTTCCACTTGTGCAGACGAGTAAAAAGGACAATACAAGAGAGAAATCCCAACCTAAAGTCCCGAAGTCTGAATGAGAACAGGGAAGGGTTGGAGAGAGTGAAAGATTATTAACAGGATGTGGATCACAGCGTAATTAGATTGGCTCAATTCTAATCTGCTGAGATGTGAATTATTTGTGCTTCAGTATCCTCCGACTCCCGGACAAACACTCAATCCAACTCCACCGCGGATAATGACTAACGCCTCTCGGTGCCTCTTTGAAGAGAGAGCTTTCAAAAGAAACCATGCTTTTTTTTTTAAATCTAAAAAGGTCAGATGTGTAAATTTGATTTTCCTGCATGTGTCTAATAGGAAAGAACTTTTACTTCTCGGTAAGGTGGTTTGCTTTTAGAATTTTTAGTTGCTAAAAGAGGCATTCAACATTTGGCTAGAGCAGATCATGGATGTACAGCTTCACTAAAACAGAAACTGAAGCCAAACGATGCCTGTATTAGCATTTAAGGCGTTGAAGCATGAAAGCGGGAAAAGGACTGTGTAGAAATAACCCAGCCTCTTAACATTTTGACATAGTAAAAGAGTTCTGAATCATCTCTGTGTCAAATATTCATGTAGTCCTATTCAGTGTATGCAACAGTAAAGCGCTATAGTCTTCTTCTTTCCTTTTGGGTTTTCTTTTCAGGGGCCACAGTGAATAATTAATCTGGTTTTTCAACCCTTCCACCCTTTCCACTTCCTGATGCAACCCTAACCATTTATCTGCACTTGGGACCGGAACAAAAGTACACTGGCTCGTGAAGTCTCCTGGCTGGATTAGTTAAATGCTATGGAGAATTAAACCATAGACTTTGTAATGCTATATAATGGTTTTCCAAACATTACAATGTCGATATTGTGCTAGATTCTTAGCTCTAGTCTTCTTTGGCTGTTTGAATAACCATGGATCGTATAAAATCAAGAAAAAGATTGAATAAATAATAAATGTCTGTCTAGAATCGCCATGTGACCCATCGTTTTAAAAAAGGTTGCAGGAAATGGCATCAGTGGCTAAGCTTGAACATATTCTCTACAAACAGAACACTTCACTGGGTCTGTACACACTGTTTCTGGTCCCACTGGATGAGTAAATCAAGAATATAGACAATACAGAAATATAAATCCAGTTGTAAACCACGTGTATATAAGTAAGGTTGGCTGTTATATGGGTCTTAAATGTAAATTCACTGACAAATCTCATGATAGTCAGATAGAAGATAGTCAGGGCCACGCCTCAGTATCATACTCCTGATAATGATAATGCACTGCAGTATTCTACATAAAGAAAACACATTCTACTCTAATGTAGGAAATACACTGTCTATAAGCACCTTGTATAACCCCATTTTGAGGAAATCAGATCACGGCTGAAAGGCACAGTGCAGTGGAGCGTTATTGGACAGATAAAGGGATATAAATGATGTGTGCTGACGATCGGGAGGAAAAAAAAAAAAGAAGGAAAACAAAAAAAGCTGCTGGCGATTCAGAGCAGCACCTTTGCTCCGTCAGAACGGCGACACTCACCTCCTTGCTTACTTCGGTCAAGATAGATGGACACCCTTCTGGCCAGACCTGCGAGCGGGAGGGGCGAAGGAAGGAGGGGGGTAGAGCAGCAACAAAAAGCAAGCAACATATTAGCGAAAAGACCCGACCATGCAGGCAGACATAAACACAAACACAACAGTGAAGGCGAGAACAAGGCTGCGTTTCCCAAAAAACAGTGATCTGCTGGAACCAGAAAGCTGGAATATGTCTGTATTACGATGCTGGGCACAAATTCCTGAATCCTTTTATCACAGGGCATAAGGATGGTGAGGGGAAAAACTCAGCTTGATGACACAAAACTGTTTGTATAAGTAAGACTTTGACAAAATAACAAACTTGGGATTTGATAAAAGAAGGTTTAGCCAGATTTTTAAGTCAGTGATGGATTTTAGAGGTTGTCTACGATACCCTGAATGGAAAAGTAGTGATCAGCAAGGAGTGTGAACTCTACAACACTGGTTAAAGACTGTCTAACATGTTAAATATCAGAGTGAGCGAGAGCCAATAGGAGTACAGGACACTGGAGGGTAAAGAAACAGAGCAACAACATCAGCATAAAATTAACTGTCTGCTCAATTGACAAAAAACAAAAATCTTCTAAAAGGTATACTAACAACTAACTGTAATGTGGTTGTGTTCTTTTTTGGATCAAATCACATCCACTTCAAAATGTTCCTCCCAAGAGTAAACGTACGATCTTTCTTATCTTTTGTAAGACAAGGTATCATTGTAAAAATACTTGCTTGAATGTAACGTCACTGTTGCCAGATTTGTTGTCACATACAGCAGGTGTATAATGTCACGGGGAAAGCTGCTTGCTGCCTTGTTCAGCCTTTTTGTCAAGGTGGAAAAAACACAAAAATAATAAAAAAAATGAATGAACCAGCAAATAAAATGCAAGACACATACAACAACAACAACAACAAAAAACGACAGTACAAGGATGGTTCGCTGATGACAAAAAACAGTGTGTGACATGGACGGGATGAGAGACGACAGGGTTTGCAGGGAACTGGGGTTTACGTGTCAGTTTCACTCTCATAAGAAGGGCGTAGAGCGGTAGACACTGTTTTTTTTGGCAGTAAAAAGCAGCTGTTGTGTAATATTTTATCTGGTGGCGGTACATTATTAATGATGCAGAGGCTATGCTTGAAATATATTCAGAACACAAGCAGCATATAATTACTGCAGTCACTAAGAGACGCACTAAACACTAAACGGAATATGCTTCCATAGTGTAAATAGAGGGGAGAGAAAAGTGCTACCTGTCATGAGTCGAGCATTTTATCAAGTGGACAAGAGCAGTATCAGTTCAGGTCAATAAGAATAGCTTTGGGAAATTTACTTTAAGTTAAAAAGACAAGTTACAAGGCAAACCTGAATAATAATAGTGAATAATTTGGATTACGTCCATGTTATTGAATCCACAGTTGATTCTACTGAATGCCATTTTGGGGACTGAACTAAACTTTGGATAATGTGGGAGGTATAGAACAGACTATGAACTAGAATGAATGAACTGATCCACACTCTTGCTAACACACATCTGTCTTGCAAGTTGACTGGGACATTGCTTAACAAAAATAATGAGCAAATCTGCTACAAAGGATACTCATTAAATTGAACGCATCATCATATTTTATAGTGTTGTAATATAATTATCAATCAATATGGACAATTACATAGTGATACAAATTTCTCCACATTGCCGAGCCTTATTTCATTGTAACAAAAATGATCACTTAAGTTGAAGCTGGACTCCAAGTGGAAACTTTTCCAAGATCTCATCTGAGAGGCGGTTGGTATTAAAACTGATGCCTCCTCTGAAGTCTGAAAGCAGTACCTACAGTGCGTCTGTCACTAGCGATACATCCAGGATAACAAGCACACCATTAAATGTTAAAGTCTCCCTGAAAACAAGGCTGAGGCTCGCTGTGGGAGAGACCATTGCCACGGACGAGTCTCTCAGGGCGGCGGAGGCACGACATGCAGACAGACAGACAGTGATGCTAGTTAAATGTGTCGCCTCACTGCAGCTCCCAGTAGGGCTGTGGTGACGCGGGGCTTTGGTAATGATGGGGACGTCTGTGAGCGTGCACATTAGGTGTTGTCCGCACCTCTGCACATCTATCCTGTCACTCACTCTGACAGCTCAGGTCTCGTTGCTTCCAATTAGACAAAAATTCTTCATTTTCTACATAAGATACAACCCAAAATCCCACTTTAAAATGTTCAAAGTTGTCCAACTAGGCAAACCTGCCACATCGCCTGCCCTGCTGCCAATACAGCAGAGCACTAATGATCCTAAAAGTCCTTAAAGCAGTTGTAATTTATGTTTGGAAACTCGAGTGTATCAGGAATTCAGAGAGTACACACTCATTCATTCAGCTGTCACAGTTCCCCAAAAACTTGCCTGACCCAGAAAGAGTGGCTGAAAAAATGCCAGCGGCAGAAAAGAAGTGGAGCAGGTGAGTGAGTTCGAGAGAGTGGAAACCTGCCACAGTCAACTGGGTGCATATCTCTGACAAGTGTGTACTCGAGGTGTCAGCCTGCTTTAAATATTTGCACATAACTTTTGAATAACAAAAACATGTCAACACACAATGTAAGCACAACAGAAGATCATATATTGAGCTAAAATCACCTGTTGCCTTAAGTTAAATGGATGATTAAATTATTAGAATAGGGCCTCCCATACAAACTAACTAACATGACTTAAGACAGGTGGTGATTTACATTACTGCTACACTTACTTTGACAGATGGAACTATACTCAGAGTATGGACTCACAACAGAAAGGCTGCCAAGGCTAAGCTGGAAACAAACTCACCCTCACAATATAGGTTTGATGCTAATGCTATTTTGGGTAACGAGGGTGCCACAGAGGGTAATTCTGACAGTAAAGGGGTAATTACACTTCTGCCATCTTCTGTTTAGTTCTGATTGTTAGTTTTGTATTATGTTCTACTCTTACTAAAACAGTGCAACCCCAAGTGGACAAATTAGGAATAGCAGGTACTTTAATTTTACGTAATTTTCTGACTTTCCAAGTTAATTCCATGAGCCAGGTTGTAGCCTCTGGTGGGGCAGTTTTGTCCCCCGGGCCGCATGTTTTACACCTATTGTCTAGAGAGAACAAAAGGGTATAGAAATGTATGTTTTCTGTTTACACACAGAACACAGCCATAACAATATGAGCACTGACATGAATAAAAGGACTTGAGTATTACAGTTTAACCTGGTTTTGATTATATTTGAATATGTCATTTAAATGCACAAATCCAGGTTTGAATAAAATATACTTAGTTTAAATAACCTGTGCAGGTGCCAATTCAATCCTTTACTTTATAAAAACATGGAGCCACTATTGTTTTTTTTATACTACAGCAACTATGACTGTGTTGGATATTTGCAATATGCAGTAAGTGAACTGTTTTTAATGAGCAGAAGCAGGGGAAGTGTAAAATTTGAATGAATTAAGTGCATAGGGCCACACTGTGATGGTAAGAGAACTGGGTTAGATTATCCAAAAAAAAAACTTCAACTCTCATCTTGCTTTTAGTGTTTAGCTTTCCAAAAGTGGTGCAAGTGAGAAAAGGCAGCGGGATGTGCTAAACAAACAAGTCTAATCCATGGGGGCCACAACTTCCAGGACTTTAAATAGCGGCTGCTAAAATCTTGACTCAAGGTGTAACAACATCAGAAGAGTTCATACTTAGTGCAGGACTGTTTGGGGGCAAAAGGATAGCATCAAGTTGCCATAAGAGATGATACCCTGCATTTTACACTAATATACTACAGATGAACTTTTATTAGCTTGTTTTATGTCATGTTAAAAATCGAACTGATACACAACCTACGCTCAGAAAAACAAAAAAATATAAATTAAGGCATAGTTTAAAAGGGACCTGAACAGCGCTCTGTTACTGGTCACTCTGCAGGTGGAGTGGGCATGTTGCTGGGAGAGGAACACAGTGGAGACTAACTACAGAAACACTATGGGAGTACAGATGGAGCAGAGAGTAAAATAGTAGTAGCACTGGTCTTTACTGTGAGCGCCGGCGGAGGGCTGACCTCGGGTGGTAGGCAGCATGTCCGAAAGGCCCTGCCACGCCGTTACCATCTCCGGGTTTTTCTGGTCAGCGAAGTTCTTCCAGATCCGCAAGGCTCCGTCATCTAGAAGGATATCAACAAGAAAAAGAAGTGACGGGGAGGAAAGTTGAGGCTAGAATGAGACTGTAGATGTTTAAGTGTCAAGAGCCATTTTAGTGCTATTACTTCCTGTTATGCCTAGGACATTTTTTTTCCATTTTTGGAAGTGATTTTACCATCAGATCTATTGCAACTGTTCACAGACAACAGCATGTCCTGGAGAGCCTATAGCTATTCACACGCTCACCAAAAAAGTGAGGTGTGTAATTGCATAATACACTTTCACTACTGGATGCTGCCAAAATGGGCCAAAACCCCCACCCTTCTTTAGTGGGTCTTTTATGAATTTTACAGTGTAGTCAGGCTTAATCCAAACAGTGCATATTTGAATTTGGAAAAAAAATGCACTGACAAAGAATAGCACGACCCAAAGAGACAACCTGAACAAGTGCTTATTACATTTTCTTGGCTTATATTCATTCATCCCTGAATGTGTGGTGAAATATGTTCATTCTGAGTGTATTTTCACTGTAAGACTAATGTAAATAAATGTGCTTCTCTTTGAGTTTAAATGCAGTGTTATTTTCTAAAAGTTTGTCTGGGTTATGAGGACAAAGCCGTGGAGGGTAATTGCTCTGTTCTACTGATGAATGATGATGAATACACATGAGCACTTTGCACAAATTTGGGACTGAAAGTCAAGTACTTGAGGCTAGATGCAGCTACAAATGAGTCTCAGTGAGAGTTTAAAATGCGCTGGTGGGCACGAACATTTAGGCGACTTATACAGTGAGTAACTAGTTGTGCAATTTTCTTCATTTTTGCCTGCAATGAAAACATGGTGAGCAAAAGAGAATTAAAGAGACCATATGGGACACAAAAAAAACAAACAAGTCTTTTCTATAACTGGGAAACTACCCTTCTTGCATGTAACTCAAGGCCGATGTGTTGTTTACCTGTTGCCGTTAACAACAGCGAACAGTCGTGTCCGTTAAGATACTCCATGGCTGTGATGCGTGTGTAGCGAGGGTTTCCATTGTAGAAATAGTCCAGCCTCTCGCCCTTTTCCCAGTCCCAGAAACTAAAAAAACAAAAGCAGTTTTCATTATGCGCCCAACATCTTTGATTAGTCTGATATTATAAATGACCAGGTGCCTTTTGTGTGCAGTGATGTGTGTTACCGACCAGATGCTGTCTTTGTCAGCCACGGCGATGCATGTGTTGAAGGGGTGGAACTTGACGACAGACGGCACGCCAGGATTACGGTTGATGAATATTTGATCATCCAGACGGGAAATACCTGCCACAGAGGACAATTCGGGACAGGAATGAGAGTCTAGTAGAGCAACATAAACGAGTTGTTCTCGAACTCTTCACATCAAGTACCACCCAAGAAAATATTTGATTTATATGAACACACACCCATCTACCTATATGGATGTTACGAAATGAATCCCACAGAGTCCAAACATTTAGTGGTATAGTTAAGTGTATTATAGAAAGGTTGTAGTGGAAATCAATTTGTAGTCATCGGAGATTCTTAAGTACCACCACAGAGAGCCAGAGTACCACCAGTGGAAAGGATTTTTTTTAAAACCTATTTGTGTAAAATATAAATTTGGTAATTCAACTGAGAAACAAGTGGACAAAAAATGGAAAATCAAAAACTTCGTTGCTTAAGTATGCATACCCTTAAATTAGATTAGATTACACTCTGTGGTTGCCTCAGTGGGAGAGGGCATGCAAGAACATATATTCATATATTTATACAATCTTAAGAAAAGTTTTCAATATAGAATAAAATATTAAACATTATCTATAAGAACAATGCATATATCATAATGCCATAACAATGCAGATAAGTAAAAAAAACCAAAACAGGGCAATTAAATTATCAATAGAAAAATGGAGCCAATCTGCTTACAAATTTACTAAGTAATAAAGGGGGGAAAACATTTTGCAATGGTTTGATGGTTTATAGCTGTACATGTGAGTTTTTGACTCTAACAGCAGAGAGTAAGAATGACCTGTGCTCCTTTCCTAAACTTGATTGTCTCAGTCTACAACTGAAGGATCTGCTCAGACTCTACACAGTCTGATGCAGAGGGTGAGAGCCATTGTTCCTGATGGATGTCAGCTTGGCTCGCATCCTCCTCTCACCCACCTCCTCAACAGAGTCCAGCAGGCAGCTTGTTCAGTCTCCTTCTGTCCTGGTGCTGTCCTGTGCTGCTAGCCACCGAGAACACAACAGCGTAGTGGATAGCGGAGGCTACCACAGAGTTACAAAATGTCATTAGCAGAGGCCTGCACACTCCAAAGGACCTAAGTCTCCTCAGAAGGCAGAGGGATTAGTCCACTTTACTGTTAAAATGAACACCCAGGTACTTAAAACCATCCCAACTTTGTTTAACACTTTGTTGAAGCAACATTCAGTCTTACTTTCTTTAATATTTGCCCTCTTCCTCACCAGAATGTTTAAACTTTATGAGGATCTTCTGTGTATAACGCGCTTCAGGTTACTCAACTGATTTCCTACTGGATTTAGATAATTATAAAATATATAAATTCTAAATGAATAATTCAAGATTAATTTTACAGGGTTGTCTGGATTTTTTCATCAATGTAACGACAGCTCCCAGGATTAAGGGTGTAGTGCACATAAGGACCCAAGAGATGATTAAAAGGCTTACAACAGAGCAAATCAATGTTTCAGCATAATGAAGACCATTCTATTAGTGGATTAATTAGCCCTCTACATATAATAGCCATATTATAAGATTGGAAGCCATACAAATTGAACAAAATCAAGCACATTGTAGGGACTTCTGTTTTAAAAGCTTCCAGCCCCTCACAGGAACAGACAACACCTTACAGGAACAAAAGAATTCAAGTTATTATGCACTTTCTAGATTTCAAGCATCCAAGTGAACTTCAAATATCAAACTTCAAAAGAACTTTGGGTTGTTGTTTGAAAGGTGTAAAATAATTAAATAAAGTTTGATGTATTGATTTTCTCTTCTCTTTCTTTCTTCTTTGACTGATTCTTAAAAAAAACCCCACACAGCTCAAACTTTCTTCTTGTGGCATGTTTGGAGGAAAAGTTTACTTCCTAAATTAAGGTACAACTAGCTGGAGGGAAAAATAAACTGGGCAGACCTGAGCGGTACAGAAAAAAAAGAAGAAAACGGTACCACGAGGCTTAATAATGTCATTTTAGGAGCAGATAAAGCTGAAATACCGGAGTGATTATGTTAGAAATTACAAATTAATGCTAGTAATAAGGACATAGTGTGTGAGAAACAGAGAACAGGCAAAAAGACTGAGCCAAGGAACGACTGCTACTGTTCATTGCCTCACCATATGTTGCCATGGAAACGACACGTGTAGGTTTTTTTTGCCAGCCTGTCCTTGGTTTTACCTGAACACACTCTGGAGATGGCCATGATTATTATTAAAAGAATGAGAGGAAAAAATCTATCACACTTCATCATAAGTTATAGTTGGAGGGAAAAAAAATAGACACAAAGCCTTTGGTTCAAAAGCTAAACTAGATCATCAGCACTGATTTATTTGTTTGTGCTGTTGGAAAGCACTGAGAAAGAAGTGTTAAACCAAAAACAACCCTCAGGCTTATGTAGCTGCATCGTAATGTGAGTAAATTTTGCATCAATTCAGCTTTGGAAAGAAAGTGTAGTCAGACAAGCAATCCTTTTTAATACCTTACATGTAATACTTGATGTTTTCACCTTTTTTGATTTCAACATTAATTTATTCAGCTTTTCTGTCTGTCTGTGTGCTTCCTCCAACGTTCTCTATTCCTCCTCCTCTTCTCGTGTCTCGTGTTTTTTCTCGGGAGGAAACAGACTGAATGAGGGCAACCCTACAACTCACAAAACTGGGAGGATGGAGGTGAAATTCAACGCTTTAGCTTTCGGTCATGAAAAAATAAAAAAAAAACCCAAGGAGGCTTGTGCGTGAGCTGTGACGCCAATCGACTCGTGACTGGATCTGTTAGAGGGGCATGTGTGAGGAGGGGGCTGCCAATGACGTTCAGGTGTTAACTATTCTGTTTGAAAACGCCCGGGAAGCCTGTGTGTGCACCCCAGGCTCCTCAATGTTTATGTGTGTGTGTGTCTGACTCATAATGGGGGTTGCTTTCTGCTTGTGTGGATACATCAATACGCTCATGACTGCATATCATCGACCAGCTCATGTCTCAAACGAGGCTCTGCTTTTTGCCCCTGTGAGATTTCATTGTAGTCTTTCACATGGTTTCACTCATACAAAACTGCAATAATACAACTATATTCCTAGCACAATTACATTATTGATGCTCTGAGAAAAGACAGTACAGTACGTGAATCTGATTTGTGGAGTTGCGCAAGGAATAATCACTGAAAACTCATATCTGCACTGAGCTTTCACATAGCGTTGCAGCACTGAGACTGGTTTTAAACAGCAATCTGTAGTTAACACCACTACTGTTTTACATAGAGTGACATACAGTAAAGCCTATGTGATATTGTGCATTTGTGATGTTGCTCAGATCAAAGAAGGTGTTATGCCACTGCTTAGGTTTAAAAAAATGAAGTATATAAAAGATATACATTTGTAGCTCTCACTTAAACTGACAAATGTCCTGTGCAAAGCAGTAATAATGTATTTTGTATATAAGTTTCAAGGGAAAACAGCCTCGCTTTGGATCTCTCCATTACAGTGGAAATGGCTCCTTCAGCACAATAAGATTTTACTTAAGTGCATCTGGCTTTGTGATTTGTAGAATGGCAAAAGCGCCATCATCAGGGATTTCATTTGCTTAGAAGGTTTTATTTGAATACATCCAGATAAACAGCCGATGTCAATCAGAAAATCAAACACCTAAATGTTTAACGCCTTTTGCGTATTTTAAGAACTCGAAAGATTTTATGTTTGTCAGTCTTTGATGTTTAAATTCTGCTCCTTGTACATATGAATAATTTCTCTTAAATGGAATCTATAAATGAACGCGTGAGACAGCTGTTAGGTCATAAAAGAAGGCCAATATAATTAAAACTTGAGATGACATTTTGATAACCGATTGAACAGAATCTGTAAGTAGGTCACTGCTAATTAATTTTTAAAAAGAAGTAAAAGCTTATCTGAGTCAGAGTTTTACCAGAGATTTTTGATTAGTATGGTTTGTCTTATAATACCTTGTACTGTACAAAAGCTGAGTGCTTAGAAGCTCAGGAGTGTTTTTGTCTGCCTCTTACCACGCTGTATGATGCTTCGGCTGTGCCTCCTCACTCGAGCGTTTCGTAAGAACCTCCATTGCCGCTCCATCCTCACCTGACTCTCCAGGTCATGCTCCTCTGGGATCTGAAAATGTCAATAAAATACATGGTCAATGACAGAGATACCCAATTAACTGGGCTGTTTAAGAGTTTGTTTCATAAATGCAGCCTTCTGTATATAACACAGGGTTAGGGGCAGGTATTGCTTAACGTACTTCATTATACAGGCAATTTATTATCTTTAAATGTTGACTTTTCCGTCTGAAAAAATAGGGTATAATGTATGCATATGTTATTCTTGAAATCAGTCTTAAGAACACTTATATGTAGAAATGTCCCATCTCAATATATATCTATAATGTGTGTAAAATTGTGTTGTGGCCAATTTTGGTAACATTCAGCACAGTGTTTTTAAAAGAGGTTTTAAATCAGAAAACCAGGAAAAAGTTACAGGGTGTTGCTTTTACAAATTTTGCATTAAGACCAATATAGATAAAAATAAGGCTTGATTGGTCATTGATGAGCATTGGTGGTGAGCTGGCACTTGTAGTATTTAAATAGTAAAGTGTTTTCCATATCCATTTGTCTCAACTCAGTCTCTGTGCCAAAAAGTATTTTTTTGTGTAAGTAAACTTTGTCATCTCTTGGTCTCAGTTAATGAAGTTTTGACTAAGCCCTATTAGGATCTGCAGTCTAAACCTACAAAAACAAAGCTGCCCTTTTTACCTCAGGAGCCACCTTATGTCAGGGTAAGACATAGAGGTTCAGTCAGAGTTCAAAAGACAATAATGATTATTTATGCATATTGTAGGTGCTCCATTTGGCTGCTGTATTACTACAATGTCACTAAGTATCAGCGGAGCTAATCCTTCTATATTTGATGGCGGTGGCAGCTGACATTATTGTTCATGGCACCGACATGTGTATTCTTGTAATTGCTCTGTATGCTCTCCATTTCACTGATTGAGAAGACAAGCCTAGTTTGCAATGACGTGGGCCAAAAGGCTCCGAGTCACAATCAAACCTGGCACTTTTAACTTACTTTACTCAGCTACGAGAAGGCCCAAGACAGATATTTCTTAGCCAACACAAAAATATAATTGCTTTTGTTGGACACCTCAGAGACCAAACTGGTAAAGAGAGTCCCACATAATGGAATGGACCTGGGTTTGACCACCGGCATAGGTCTATTTCCTACAAGAAACTGACCTGTTATCACATGTCTTTAATGAAACAGAAACTGAGAAAGAGTGAAAGGGTATGACATGGATATAGTTGCCAGATTTGCAGTTTGTTTTTTTTTACCTCACAATTGGACTACTTTCAAACTGCAAGTTACATTTTTTTAGGGCTATTTTTATGATGTACCGTGGCCGCAGAAATGTTTGCTTGCAAAAAGAAACAATGAAAATGCAACAGTACATTAGTAGTTATTGATCCAGGGAATGGGTGCTTGGCAACCGCTGCAGCGCTGTGACTTTCGCCGTAAGGGAAGTTGTAATTTATCTTTGCGGTAAAGTCAGAAATAACGCACGTGAATTACGCCCACAGCTCAGGGCAGATACTAGAAGCGTTGGTTGGTCTGTCTGTATATAAACAAATTAAAAATGTCAGGGAAATTGGAAAAATATGGATAGAAATATCTCAGAAGGAATGGGAGGTGGAGAAAACTGATTGGATTCAAATTGTTTCTAATAATTATAAAAAAATGTTGATGTGAGGACATGCTTTATGGTTTACAAATTGTATAAAAATATACTGTCTAAGTATAATAAAGGGTTAAAAGAAAAAGCCTTGAGAGATGACTGTTTCCCTGCTTTAGCCAAATGATTCATGAATGCCAAAGAAAATATATTTAAAGTCCATGCTAAATGTCCTTGTTGCAGTATTCATTGCCTCTACTGTATTATTATTATTATACAAAACTAAACAGAAATAATGAGTCTATTACAATACTCCCCCAGCCTCTTTACAATGCAGGCATCATGGACATTTATTGCTGAACTTTAATTGTACTGTTTTTCATACAGACATAAAAATACAATATAACTTTTAAGTATCAGCATTAGTTGGTCTGATATGGAGTGTGGATTGTCACATAATGAGCCAATGAGTCGACTTAATGCAGTCCTATTTGTTGAACTGAGGGAGACTATTGGAACTATTTACCTTCAATCTTATATCACAAAATGGGCCCTGTAGGATTTTCAGTCGGCCATATTTAAGAGAGGAAAACGGCTTTATTTTTTAACATTAATTATGCAAAATGTAATATAATGCTGATTATACATTAAAGACAAATTAAAAACAATTCCTTTTTTTTTTTTTATTATCAGCCTGTGTTTGTAAACTACTGGTAAATAACAAAGAACTGTAATAGTATATATGACTTGCAGCGTGTGCTTATCAGGCATTTTTCAACAGTGAGGGTCCCTCACTGCTAAACAGCCACACACACGGCTATAGGACCATGTGACTACTCTACTACACTCTGTAATAAATATTGTTGTAATGCCTCGGGCCTGTGAATGCTGCTTTATAGAAAACGACACATATTTGCACAGAGCTGGTAAAGAGCTGGTAAATAAACACACCGGTGTGGAGCATTGGATGTGGAGAGTAAATTTATGCGGTTTAGTCCTTTTTGTATGTATATCACATACGTCTCTGTGGACTAGAGGAGGGGGTGGATTTAAAAGTTGTGGTATTCCCACAGCTGGGACACTGCTTGTGCATGTGGTAAGAAGCAGTGGCCCGTACACTTGTGGTCCTACACTCTGTCAGCTGCTAATGTATCGTATAATGAAGCCCGGAGGTGAAAAGTATGTTTGTGTAAGGCTCTTGAATACATTCCTTGGAGAGCTCGATTTTCAGTGCAGTAAAATCCTTCACACTGTATGCAACCAAAAGTGTGTGGACATATGCAAATAGAAGAGATTGCAATACGTTTCATCTGCTGAAATAGTGTGGCAACACATCAGCACGTCTACATGGGCTACTAAACTGTGTAAACCAGGCCAAACTCATGTAATATTGCCAATTACAATGTATGATAACCAGTTTAACGGCTGTCATGGGACACAATATCATTTGTAATGTTGGCTCAGGTCAATTGTAGTTAGTAAAAGTAGACTCAATGGTTTTGAGAATTATTGATGAAAATATTATGGACAAATAATTTGATCTGGAAATTGCTGGCACAAAGGAGAAAACAGTAAATCTTTGGGCATCTGGAAATCACTAAATCCTACAAATGACTGGATAAATAGCCCCTTTTTGTGTGCTTTTCTATATGAATTCACAAAATGAAATAATCAGTCATCAAGTTTCTTTAGTAAACTTCTTAAATGAAAATTCATTCTGGGCTGAACGAATTTAAAAGATTTTGCTGGACAGCAATTTATTGGTTTAAAATGTATAATAATAAATACATGTATATGTAATAAAGATGTAGTTTTCTTGTGTTGCACATTAAATATTCAAACTGTAAATTAAAATTAAAAAAATGCTGGGTTATTAGTGGAGTCCAGTTGAGATTCAGTGCCTTAAACACTGGCTGCCAGTGGTCTTTTTAATCACAGCCTCACACATATAAAAAGATTTTTCATTGTCCTTGGCCCTCACTCGCTGAAAACTGTGGTGCTGCTGACACAGTGATATGATAACCTGTGCACAGACTTTGAAGCCTTCTCGCACACATAGCTTTGTAATGGACTGGAGTTTTATGGCAGCACTCAAAATCTTGCCAACGCAGCGTTCTGATTCGCTGAACGTCTCTCCTCCGTCTGCGCCGCGATCACTCGTCTCCTTCAATCAGCCTGTTTTCAGCACGTTTTGTTGGGACTTAGGTACTTTTGGTTCTTTACTTTTGAATAGTTATTATACTTTAAACAGACCTTTTCACTTTTCTCCAACCTTCACTTCTCAAAAGTCCGTCTATCTAAAAATATTTTACTTTGCACCTAATTCACTTGCTGCACTTTACTCTCTTCTAAACATGTACTTTTACATTATATAAAAAAATGCTTTAATTTCAGAGACCACTAAACTTATAAAGATAATAAGACTATCAATTTTCAGAAAGATATGGCATGTTGTAGGTTAAACAGACTCAGGGTTGATATAATAATAATATAGATATTGCACCACATACTGTGCATGTAAAAGCACTTCACCCAGGAGGGTGTGGAGTTATGGTGCTCACAGATCTCAATTATTCAGCAGAGCCATCTTGTTCCTGCAGCAGGTACTTCCTCCCATACTGCAGTTTTCTATAGGCTGACGCTACTTTTAGAAAAAAAGAGGTCATGTCCTAAAATAACTCAATCAACCCTGAAGCCACTGAAAAACACCTGACAAATGTGCAACTGTGACAGAGTTCATATAAATATTTATAAAACTCTAAATACCTGTAAAGAAGAACTTCATTGTTGCTTAGCAACTACATTTAACTGTTGTTCAAGAAGCTGATATCTTTCTAAAAGAATAAGATATTAGTCATAATTAAAAACAGATGGATTGGTCTCCTTTTTATTTGATCAAAGCAGTTTGTGCTCATCTCTGTTATGTTTGTGCTGACTTTTTCTGTTGTTGGATTAATAAAAGGTATTAATGTTAAAAGGAGACACAGCAACCATCTCTAAAATAAAGACATGTCCGTTACCTTCATGACAGGCTGAGCAAAATACTTGGCGCTCCAATCACACAAGCCGGTTTGGAGAGCAGCACTAATGTAGTTCCTGTGGCCACCAGGTTCATCCCCATCCTCTGTGGCCTAAACAACACACATCAGTAATTTACTTTGAGGAATAAAGAAACAGTGGTAGCTTTGTGTGGTACATTTCTTTCAAAATCATATTCATTGCTAAAGTGAAATGACATGAAGCCAGCTACCTGCTCCGGTCCCTTGTCGAACATTTTTCTTGTGCGGGGGAACTGGTGGGAGTGGGGCTGGGCTTGTCCTCCCAGCGTGGGGGTGTAAGGGGGCCGTTGGGCCGGCTGCTCTCGGGTCGGGGGTTTGGGCACCTCATTGGTCAGACTAGAACTGCTGGTGCTGGGCATCGGAGGAGAGCCACTGGGGAAGCACATACATACACATATTTACATGAATGTCTAAGGCTTAAAAAGTTTAATCTATATAATATCAGTGTCATTCCAGAAAAAGGGCAAGGCAATTAATCAAATAACCAATGGAAAAATTATTGTAAGTGTAGGTATTCACACCAACTTGCTCAGCAACTTTTTTTTTTTTCCAGTGGAAAAGATATGGGTCCCATGGCTTCAGTTAGTCAAATTTATATTTAATCACACTTACAGAATGAAGTTTGTCAGTGAACTATGAGGGTGAAAAACTTTTAAACTTAATAATTTGTTATCTGAAACCAATCTGAATGATTTCATTAACTGTGACATTAATCTGAAATCATATCTGCCCTACCACAAAGCTAAACACGATGCGTCACTGCTAGTACACTCACTGCTAGTTCTCACGGCTAACACTTGTCTTTCTTGTGTTTTTGTACAGTGTGGTGTCCGTCTCTCACCCCGGAGGATGGATGTGGGTGCCCTTGCTGGTGGGACTCGCTGGGGCCGAGTGCGTGATGGATCCTGAGTCGAGGATCCTCTGAGGCCGGGCGTTCATCGTTGCCTGTAATAAGAAGAGAATGCTGCATAAAATTGTGCTCCTCTTTACAAAGTTTGCCTAAATTTTCAGAAGCGCATCCGATTACACGGAGCAGGTAATATAACCTCTTCATTGTGAATTGTCTAATGGCTGCTCGCGAGGGAGGGGTAAACCTAATAAAGACAATGGAGGCGAAGCGTCTCTGATGAATAGCAGAGCTTTTGTTTACTAAAGCCAGGTACAGACAAAACCTCTGCATTGTAAACCCAGTTAGCACAGAAAAACACATTTTACAACCTCGCATTGCCTTTGATTTGATTACTATGCTAATTACTAAATTGTGGCAGTTTTTTCTTGTTTGTAACTCAGGGCTAAGAGGTAAAAGATAAAAGTTTGTATAGCAAACTTCTGGAACAAATATATATATATATAACTGTGAGAGCCAGAGACATCAGTTACAAGGGATAGCT
Source organism: Rhyacichthys aspro (assembly GCA_036850595.1). Lineage (NCBI taxonomy): Eukaryota > Metazoa > Chordata > Actinopteri > Gobiiformes > Rhyacichthyidae > Rhyacichthys > Rhyacichthys aspro. The sequence goes on along the minus strand of CM072148.1, from coordinate 16,842,993 downwards.
TTATTATGGAGCAATTAAAGAGCACAGTAGGATAAATGGGTGTCTAATTTGTATGTAGAACAATACCCATTAGTAGATCTAGAAGAGTGATGTTAAAAAAGACCACAGGTTTTGAATAAAAAATGTGAAGGGCAGACATTTGGCAGTAAAACTGACATGGAAATGGCAGAAATGAACTTAGCACTGCAGATGAAATCCTCATGGAGTCATTTGCAAGTTAGAGTTGGAGAGAACACACTTGATGAGGAGGTGAAATGAGCACTGGACTATAATCAGATCTAAAACTGCAGTGAAAAAGTGACCAATTTAAACCTTATTTAGCAGGATACACCAACCAGATGTTTATTGGCGTGAAGCTGCACCAGTAAAACTGACAATTAGGAACCAACGCACACACATTCATTGATTATTCATTAACATTTGGAGCCCATCAACATGTGGTAAACAAACATCAGGGTAACGCAATATGGTCTCTGCTCACACGCTTTCTGGAAAAAGTGGTGCTAAAAATCAGTATGAAACGGTCGTAATGACTTTTCCCAGCTGCTGTGCGTCATGCTGGGGGGAAAAAACTCAACTTTGATCATTTCCATTACAATTAATTGTGTGAAAGTGAGGCAATAACACAAACGGATGACTTTGTGAACATGTGTGGATAATTATTAAAGCTGCTGCTACAATGTTCAGTGACAGAGGTACCTGATGCTAAAAAAAGAAATTGAAGTGAGTGTTTTTTTTTAAAGGTTGCGAAACAAGTGACTGCAGAAGAAGACAGAGTTAAAATAAACTCAGTGAGACATTTAATTTCTTATGTTGACTGTTCACGTCTCTTTAAACCTTTGTAAACTTTACTGAAAATTGATCTTGCACATATTTCTCAGAGAAGGACTTTGATCACTTTAAGAACACCCATGAAAAAAAGTAAAAAAACAATTCTTCTTGACTCCTGCGGCTTAATAACTACTTAAACTTTACTGAGATTAGTCAAAGACAGTGGACACGGTGTTAAAAAATAGCCCAATCCCTTTTATCTCGGCTTCATGCAGAGTCCCATTTCCTTTGAGAAAATGACTGTTAAAAGTATTTAATGTAGCTTTTATCTGCCGTAGTGTAAGTTCACTTTAATTAGCTGCTGACCTTGTTCGCTTTGATACCAATCAATAACATTTGACATTTTAAAATCCTAATTAAAAGTAGATGGTGTCTGCATTAGGCTAATGTTAACACTGGTGAACTCGGAATGAACGTACCCTGATTAAACTGCCTCTGATGAAGTGTCTGCATAGAAAAAAGCAACACTCGAGCTCTGATATCTCATTACCTGAAAAGAAACAAGAACTACTGCTGAAGGCTGCAATGTCTCATAGGCTTAGTATGTCTGACGCAAACGGTTTAAAAGCGCATTTAGATAAGTTTTAAGGTGCTGCTTAACCAATGCATTATTAATGTTAGTAAGTAAGAGCAGAGGAAAAACAAACTGATAAAACCCCAGCCTGAAGTCACTGTATAAACATACGAGGAGACAAATGTCAAAGTGTAATCTCTTGACTGGAAAACAAGAATAATTCAGCCTTATGCTTTATGACTCTAAAACGTTACTCACAATAACACAGAGGAGAAAAAAGCAGTCAGTTAAATCACTCTGAGCTGTAGCCTCTAGTTGATCTGGTCAATCATAAGAAGTCTGCTCTCAAGGGAGTTGAGAAAAACACAGATCAAAGCACAACTGAGGCAAATCAAAGTTAATAGCGTGCAACATGAAAACATCATTTTAAGTCGTTCCCCAAAAGATAAAGAAGACACCTAGACATAAGGCTCAGAGTTTTAAAAGATATGTCTGTGAACAGGGTAAAGTCTGAGTCTTTTTAATGAAAGTAAACAGAGAACCTGCTGTGCTGCTTTATGTTTGGTGAGATGAACTGAGCTGTTTCAAGTAGAACAGCTGCAACACAAGCTCCATTTACTGCTGCAGTGGCATCTTAAGGCACACAGAAGCTATTTATGTCAAACTTCCAGCACTTTGATTGGATCATATTTAAAATTGCACTAATGTGGCCTGGGTTTTGTCTCAGACCAGTCTCATTATGATACTATGTTCTGCCACAAAGTTGTTGATCATGCTTTTTTAGTTGTTGAGTTTGCTTGGCTAATAATTCCACATTTATGATGATTCTAAATATGTTAGGGGTGTAGGGTTATGACTGAAAATTCGTTATCTTTGCAACGTTTTGTAAAGCGAATATAAGAATTTCAGTTATCTTTCCCTTAAGCCTTTAGATGTGCCGGTTTTCCACCAGCACTTAAAGACATCATCGCATTTAAGTTTGAAGCTTGTAGCGTTGAAATATGTCTTTTTCTAAGTTAGCGCCTTCACAGCATTTCTGAAAATCTAGCCCTCCCTTTATGTTGGCTGTGGGAAGGGTAATATCTCTGAATATGAGAGCACTCCTTCTGCAGATGTGTGCTGCAGTGAGCCAGCGTGGTGCACTCGCTGCCGAAAGAAACGTCTACCTCTGTATGTTGTAAATCAGGCCCTGTTGTTTTTATTGCAGTCCAGCGGGAGTCTCGCCGCAGAGATGCTCCAGTAAAGGTAAGCGAGGGCACAACTGGTGTTGGTGCGAAGAAAGACATGAAATTTTGCCTTGCGGTTAGAACGGCGATGGACTGTGGTGGTTATTATGGCTTCTTAAGTTACGACAGCCTCAGCTCTGCCCTGCCGCAGGGAGTCATTGGCCCTTAATTGCATTTGCACAAAAGTAATGGGCTTCTGGAGGGAGGAAATGCCAGTGGGAGGGTGCGGCCTAAGTGCTGGAAACTCATCTTTTTCGGATAAGCATGTGGCAAAAAGGACCGACAAACAGACACAGACAAAAGTCAATTATACACTCACATTACATTGGGCTCTTCAAAATGACTCGTAATGAGAAGATAAGCAGGAAGCAGTTTTCTGAAAATGCTCGAGCTCAGTAAAATGTGTGTGGTGCAGATAGAATGAAGTGAATCACATTGTACACACCTTGTACGCGATGCTGTTGAGGACTTTCATGGCCAGATCTGACACTTCTGGAAAAGGGTCAGCAGCGAGGTGCAGCAAAACTCTCCAAATCTGAGTGTAGACACTGTTGAAGGACACACCTGGAAAGACACAAGGGACCACGACTGTGAGGCCAAATAAATTCAACTTTATTAAAATGTCATAGATGTAGAATATTGTCTCCTTTAGTTTGAATCCATTGACAGGAGGCGTGTTGGGGCAGTGGATGGGACACAAAGCACAGCACAGACCAGACACTTCAGTGGTTAAATTCTAGCTTTAAGACTTTTGGTTAAGTTTGGAGCAAAACTGATGAACATATGATGAACTGATCTCAACTCGGTGACAACCTTCACCACCAAACAGTCATAACAAAAAGTTATTATGTATCACAGCAACATCATTTCATGCTTAATGGGTCTTGCTTAAAAACATTTGTAATGATTTATTATAACATGACATGACCTTTTTCATAAAATTGAGATGACCTTTTTAAACACAGACTTATGAGACTGTTAGCCTGTGGGTATGCATAAACAAAAGCCCAATTCACTCTCTAACATTAAAGGCACCTTTATGAATGAACGCATAAAAGGCAACACATATCATCATTACTTCTTTTCAATTATATCACCACAACAAGGCTTAAAGGTAATCATCAGGCCATTTCACTTTTTCTGCTGCAGAGAAACAGCCACTAATGCGTCATGTAGATTATTAGCCCGAAGGCGCACAGTTTTCAGTTAATAACACTCACCTTTATTCTGAATACAAACAAATATACTGCTTTTATGTCGGCCAGGTTTGTTCTTCTGTCACTTTTCTCATCTCTGCCATTGTCTTTTTAGTCAAAGGTGCCACTTGAAAGGCTTGTTTTCTGATTTTCAAAAGCCCAAATGACTCGTATCACGTTGACAAAGCGGCCTTTTGAAGTGCTGCTAACCCCAGATCGCAATGGGGTGACAGCAGTGTCTCTGTCACAGAAATAGCATTGCTCTGCTTCTATGTATTCTTTTCTTTCAGTCTTGGAAGTAAAATAGTTACATAATCCAACCAAGTTAAAGAGTTCAATGTGACTTTTATGAACGGAGAAAGCTAAATTATTGTAACAGTAGTATAATTAGTATATTTAATTCATTAGCTAATTTCATCCACAGTGTGCCCAGTTATTTTATTGCAATGGTGGTTTTTCTACTTCCACTTCTGAGTCCCAGTGTCGGTCTGTCAGCTACAATCTGTCGTCTCTGCAAACTTGTCATAAAGACAAGTGAGTGGCAACGGTCCACACCTTTCATTTCCCCAGATGTTTCCAATCTTCTGTAAATCCGACCAGCTTCCGTTTATACCATTTCCTTACATCATATCCTTTGCTTTTTCAAGTTATGCCCTTAAGCTGTTAACCCTTTAGATAGGGCTCTTAGTAGAAATTGAGACAAAAGTCGTATTGTAAAGAAGTGACTGTAATGATATGATGAAAAATATAATTACGATTTAGGCAAAAATGAACAATATGATCTGAGAAAGATCAACAACTGAAAAGGAATTTCAGACTGCACTTTCACAACAAACACTCCTCCTTTTTAGAGCATGTGTACAGCTATGGTAGCCCTGGGAGGACATTCTGTGGTCTCTAAACAAATCCAGTGGAAATAGGTCTAACCTTAAGATGTCATCTAGGCTTCAAGGATTTTGGTAAGCAGAATTTCAGTCCTATTCTTGAATAAGAGACGCTCCCATTGGGTGTTAAAAATACAGAGAGTGTATTTCAAAGCTGGCTATGTCTGCTTACAATGCAAAACAAAAAAGAAAAAAAAAATATGAGAAAAGAGAAGCAATGTGAAACATGAATAAATATTGGCAATTCTATGAAATCGCAGTGGTCTGACACTGAACCCAGGGCTAGAAGCTCTAACCTTCTCTTTGATGTAATGTATTAGTGTTTTGCAGTGGCACATTGGTTCAGTTTGACTGTTTTAATAAAATAAAAGCAGGAATGGTCACTTTGCTGTTGTTGGGGTAGGGTTGTTGACCAGGACGAAGTCAGTCTACCATCACATAATGCTGTTTACCACAGCAACATCATCACACAACTCTATAAAATTGGGACACCAAATGAAAAGATTCCCGGAAAGGAGGACAGAGAGAAAATAGCAGGAGCAGCATCTTTCATTAAAGAATAAGACACAAATGGTGAGAAAAAGAGATGAAATGATAAAAAGTTGAAGAGAAGGAGAGAATATGAGTGAGTGAGTTGAAGAGGTGATTACGCTGTAGCCTGAGGGGCAGGATATGATTAGCGACAGCTAGCCGGCGTGTGAGCTGCTGCAGTAAACAGCCAGTTGATAAATGTGAGATATGCTTGCTCTCCCATTTAGCCGCCACACTACATTACGGGTGCACACAAATTACCAGCGCGCTGCCTCTCCACTGTCCACATGAAGGAGTGTGACTGTGAACATCACTCACCCACTGAGTGCTGCGCTAGTGTCCCGACGTGACACTTGTGTCATTTGAATATGTGTGCAGACCCAAATGGATGTGGAGTAGTAAAGATGTTAACTATTGGCTAAATGAGCCTATGCGTCACTGTTTTATGGCCTCCTCAATTCTAGCAGATGACATAAAATACTTTAAACACAGCAGAGCAATTTTTGGAGCTTTAAATGAATTAGGCATAAAAAATGCAAGAGAAGAGTTGGAAAGCAGAGGATGAGATGTTCTTCTAGTCAGGAGTTTGCATATATTTTTTAAGAAGATGAAAGCATAGCAGGCAGCATGGGGGGAAATTAGTCTTTGAATAGTCACAAATGTACATTACAAGCTGTGCAAATAAATAGGAAGCTTTACAAATGTCTTACTCAGATTTTTAGCTGAGTATGTTTGGTGGATTTGTAACTGAGACTGCTGCCAGTTTTATGTTAATGAATTCTAAACAGCAGTCACATTTAATCTAAGCCACCGCCAAATGAAAACCTGAAAAATAAATCCAGATATTATTCTATTCCATAACACAGAAATACCATTTTGATGTCACTCAATATCATACTGTAGGGCTGTGACATATAGACAGAAAACAGATGGGGCCAGGTGGTGGACCATAGTAGCATATGCGATTACACTATTCCTTGTTACCAATGCGGATAATTCTAACACTTAAGTTATAGCCCAATGCTTAACCCAGATACAAAATCTTGGGAAATTAGGCGTGTCTTTTCTTATTGACATTATAAAAGAATGTGATGTAAACAGAACCTTAACTGTGTCAATTTTAGCAGTTGACTATAAATTACAAGCACACAAATCTTCCCTTTAGATTCTTACTGCTGCTACAATGTAATAGGATTTCAATTATAGTAAGAGGGCAAAGACACACAGTGGTTTATGTAAATCAATAAATCATTGGTGGAACTTCGCACTGACTCCCACACAACACTTTCTCCTGTTGCTCTCGTTCAGACCAGTGTTCAGCAGTGGCCACAGATACACTTTCTGTTTACTAACTCAACTGCAACATGATCACAACCTCGCTGCTTTATGTGCATGGATTTTTAACCTTTTGTTTGCAGCGTGAAAACCCACAGGCACAAGAATATATGCTGTTGGAAAGCAATGAGAAACAAGTTTGTTCATTTTTCAGCCAAGATGAAACGCAAGCCCCAGGGGTCTCTTGAAAACAACTTCAAACCAAACAGAAAACAACAAAAGAGTCACAATGACAGTGAATTCTCGGCTGAGTTAGATAAGTGACAGCTCAAATGAAAATGCCAGCACAACACTAGATAACCCAACTCAGCCCCATGTATTCCAGACACTCTTTATGCTTCTGAATATTGCTACCAGCAGCCATTCATCTGTGGTGGCCAGCCCATTTATATATTACACACATTGTAGTAGGAGTTATAAACTTCACACTGGGAGGATGTGGGCGAGAACCTAATATGTCTTTTAACTTATTTACACAAGCATCTCTTCTCAGTAGTAAGGAACTAAAAGTGGCTTTGAGAAGGTTTAACTCATTGCCATCTTATTACTGATAGAGTAATCCTGCCTCTTTCAATAAATGTTAGGCACTTTTCCCACTAATATTTTACAGGTCATAAAAAGGCACACTAGAAATGATCATGTAACGCCTGTAATTATACATTTAAAAACCAATGTAAAAACATGTTTACGGGAGAAATGGCTACCTAACAGTCATGTGATATAGAACATGCCCCTGATGAGTATTGCAACAGTTTTGAGTGACCAAGATAAGGCTTTACAATCCAGACCTCATACAAAGTCCGTCAATAATATAAAGAGATAGTTTGACCAAATGTTTAATATCAGTTGCAGATAAAAGGTTAATAAGTAGAGGCATTGCACAATGCTGTTTTTGTTGCTTTGCTTTCCATAGATACCTGAGCTCAACAAATGTGAACGCTGACTGTCAAAGGTGGAATTTAGTTTAAAATGATCATTAAATGATGATAGAATCCGACACCTTAGCAAAGAGAGAATCGGTGGAGATAATAAACATTTGCTGCATATGTTTAATGTTTAGTGTATTTCTCTTTCTTGTAGGGCTTAGATGAATATTAAACCCACTCACTTAAAGTACACTTTCGATTGAAATTAATTCAGGGACAAATCAAATAAAACATGTTGAAAAGGAAATTTCATTATACTAGAACCCACTCTGATGCCAAGTTAAATTCACCAATCTCAAGAGCTCAACTTCGTTTCCACTGTATTTCCCATTTCAAGTCATTTTCCACCGTGACGTTGAAACAGCACACGCTGGGACTTGACAGGTTGACTGGGAGATTTATAATTCAAAAATTACACCTCTAAAAAGAGTAAAAGAAATGGGAATTCCCTTGCTTTCTGTAGGTCAGTACCCTGGAGATGAAAGTGGACTAATAGCTTTCCTGTTTGCCATCAGGACACATGGGGCAGTCTGTCAACCAGCTGAGAGCAATAGAGCAGGTTCTACTTCAGAATGTACCAGGAAACACACTTTAATAGCCCCAGCTGACTCCTGCAGTCTGTCCTGTCACCCTCTCTGTCCTGCTGCACATCTGTGAACGTTTTTTAGTCTGTTTTTGGACTGAGAGTTTTTCCTTTTTGTCCTTGTCCTGGTTTGAACCTCTCTCTAGAGTCTGGCCTATGGTCCTGATCTCTGGTGCTAAGACATTTTGCTGTTCATCCATTGGCCTCTGTCTTTTCTCTGTGCTTCTGGGAGCAGCTGTCAGTTTGTAGAGTGGTGCAACTGTCCCTGTTTCAACGATCCAAGAGGCAGAATGCAATTATTAAGACTGATTGCTCTTAAAGGCACTCACTAAAAAAGATTTTGTAGATCCAAAAGGTGCCCTGCATGACTGCAGCACTCTGTCATAAACCAAAATCAAAAACTTTACAAATGGAGAACTTACAGTTTTACTGTAACACATCTACTCAACAAACTCACTAGAGAAAGCTATGTCAAGTCTAGGGCTGACATTAAAACATCATGGATGGCTGTTTGGTTTGACAGAATCTTTCTTTATTGTGCTGCTGTTGGCCATCTTTGCCATTTTATTTGCCTATGCCAATATATAAAAGAAACTCCATGTGATTAATAAGAGTGATCTATTTTAAACAAAAAAGCTTTAAATCTCATGGGTTGAGGGATAACACCCTTCTTTGCTAATCTTTCAAGACACCTCTTCGCAATAAGTGGTTTGGATATCAGAGATTACATAAAGCCCCTAAAGGTGCAAATGTAGCAGATTGCTCACACGAGACATGTGCAAATCCCATTTCACAGAGACATAATAAATACCTCATGCTGTTTTTACAATGCTTCATTGTTCATTCTCAAAACAACACAAAAGAAAAGTGTGGTGTGGCTAGAAAAACATTGGAAATTACAGTTACAGTTACATTCAGGTTAATAATAAAATGAAATTCTTCTATTTTGGTCCCCAACTGTTATATTCTAAGAAATGTATATGGTCAAAGTGTTTTCAGGTGGTTACCTATGAGGGAGTTGAGGGAAGAATAGGAAGACACTCGTCTCATTTTGTCAATTGTCTCGAAGGACAAGATATACTCGTCGTTGTCGGGACTCCCTAAGGTGCTGCTGGCGCTGCTGCTTGTGCTGATGTTTCCAGGAGAGAAGGCTCCTTGTCCACCTAGGCAAAAGAAAACTGTCTCAGCTGAGTGCTGCCTCACATCCAATCCATAAGAATATCCTAGGCATTGTAAAAATAGGATGCATTCAGGAGGAAGAAGAGGCAGGTCTTATTGTATTAAGGAAGCACTTGAGCTGCTGCTGAAATGCTATTAAAATAGGTTTATATCATTACTATTGTAGTAAAAAGACAAACACAGTGCAAATCCAAAATCCAATAAGAGAGGTTCTATAGTAACTGTGCAGACTTTCCAGTAGCTGGCAATAACCTTTATTTCTGCCAGAACAAGTCACCTGGCAACATAACTTCTTATTACCAAACATTACTTACAAACATGACTCACGCCAAACAAATGAATCCTTCGAACTGACTTCAGGCTGAAAAGAGGTGATGAAGAAAAAACCCTGCACTCAGTGGTGATAAACACTGCTCTACGATGGGAAAGAACAGTGAATGTGCTACAGCATGAGCACTTTGCGGGCATTAACCTTTCCTCTCTCATGATGCATGCTTTATTCAGTGACGGAGGTAAAGCGGAGGTTGTTTTTTTCAGTTGTAACAGTTCAGTCACGTCACACAGTGGTTTGTGTATTGCGCTTTTGAATGCAGGTTTGCCACTAAGCTACACAACTAACTGATAAATCCTCACCCTGCTTAAAAAAGAAAAAAAAATACTTCAGCCTCCTGTAAACTGTAAGTTTTAATTCTAAGTAATCAGTGACTTTTTACCATGTGTTGTTTGGTTTCACTTCAAGTTTGTAGTTATAGTGTGGTTTTGGTTCTGTAGGACAGGCCTGTGCAGTTCAGTACCACGGACAGCGCCTGGTGCTGATCCTGCTTTCTGCTCATTGTGCAGCATCTGCAGCATTCATCTTTTGTTTTCTAGCTCAAACTCACGTTTCTATTTGTTCTCTTCCACTTATTTTCAAGATAAGGAATAATATGCAAATTACACCTGCATTTGAAACTAGTTATTGATTGCTATGAACGCTCGGTGATGCTTTAATGAAAAAGTTAGGATGGAAAATGCCAACTTATTGGAAATCCTGTCCACAATCTCTTGCTAATATAACGACTGTTATGAATATTTACTAAATTGCTCACAAGATTATTGATAATAAATTGAAAAGTTATCCTGGGGACTGCTACATTTACAGCCAACACATAACAAGAAGCCCAGTTAAATGTGCTAGAGGCTCTTGTTAGATTCATTCCTTTCATCGAGCCGACTAAATCTTTTTGTCTTCACTCGGCCGTTCATCTCTATATCTGCCTGTGTTTATTTATGTCCCTTGTCCACCCTTGTTCCTTTTCTCAGTATTTCTTTTTCTCTCAGTCCTCCTACCCTCCTCATTGAGGTTGAGGTTCTGCAGGCTCTTGTTCAGGTTTCGTGCCGTTGTAGCAGCTCGGATGTTGGTGTAGGAGTTGACCGATCGCAGGCGTGGGATGGCCGGGCTGTCCCTCACAGGAGTCAGGTTTCCGGGCTCTACATAAATCCATGAAAACAATGCTGTTCCAAATGTTGTACTATTACAAGGAGCCTGCTTTTGCACTTTAAACACACAATCAGACTTGGGACGGTTTTCTTTCTCACAATGTGCGAATATACTTAAACACCCACAACATAGAGGTGTTTTATAACTTTTTGTTTACCTGTGGTGTTGGCTGGTGACGGCACTGTGTAGTTCTTCTCTTCTTCTATGAACTGAAGGGCGACTGTACAGAAGTTGCTCTCATACTGCACCACCAGATGACTCAGTGCTACCACCAACTCCTGTTAAGCACACATTTAGAAGCAATCAGTTAACCAAAATGACCATAATTCTTTGATTTAATCTTCAAGTGTTGAAAAACCAGGAGAAATCGCCAAATATCATGTGACGTAAGGCGTAATAAATCCTGTTCTACACTTTTAATGACTCCTACGTGATGTTTTTAAAGATGAGCTGAGATTGGTTTTTAGTGCAACACTGCCTTAAGCACTATTTAGTCCCACTTATAACTTAATTTTTAGCTGCAAATTATTGGCTAATGTTTTTCCAATACTGATACTTCAAGGACGCCGATAAAGTCATGCTACTAAGAGTAATTTACACAAAATTTATGTCTTAAAATATAATCTTCTCAGTTATATTTTGATTAGGTTGAGAAATAGTAATTGGAAAACCTACATCAAAATACAATCTTAAGCATTTGTTAATGTTGTGTAGTTTATATTAAAGTGATACTACAGTTCCCATTAAAGAAAAATAACAAACCCTTCTGACGTTTCTGTCATTTTGATTTGATGTGTTTGTGAGTGAGTGTGTAGTGACCTTGCGGACCACAGGGCTGCCATCGTTAATGAGCTGGGCGAGCATCATGGCCACATTATGGTCGATGGTGGTGGAGTGGTCTGTCCTCTCTGCGGAGTTTCCAACAAATGTCCCCAAAGCAAAGACAGCGGCGCACCTCACCTGCATTCACGAGTTACAAAGACATTAGACATTTCACGCATCAGTTAAACAAATATTACGTTTTAAAGACAAGGCACACTTTTAAAACGTAACTCTGCATTCAGCATTTACCCGCAAAGCCAAATATTTACTTGCTTGACGTTTCCAGTCTGTTTTATGAGATAGTAAAGCCAATCAATTTTCTCCCATGGATCATATTGCACGGGAGATTATCACGGCAGTGCGCTGTTATTTGCCAGGCTAACGTATTACTTTTTGGAATGCTCTGCTTAATGTTTAATCCAAACTCAGTCTCTCTGGCGGCGTTCTCTGTGAGGAATTGGATTCACAAAACAACAAAATTACTGTGTAAAAATGATTATTTGGGTGTAATGTTTGTTGCCAGCAGTCTGAACCATCAGGATGTATCACCGCAGCTTCTTTTTAATCTTGCGTTGCAGATTTACTGATGCTTCAGTACACAGATGTCACTTTGATACAGTTTGATTCATTCTAATGAAAGCGTTCAGCACAAACATTTCAGATACATATTAGAAACACACTATAGTAAGTCAAAAGCAATCTCTTTTCAGTCCATGATTGCTTTTCCTTACTGTTGGCATGTTTCTAAAAAAAAACAAAAACAAAAAACGTTTTCCTTTTCAACTATCTGATCAACTATCTAATCAAAGTAGGTTTCCCATTATTTAGTGTTGTAGTTTTTCAGAAACTACATGATAACAGCAGAAAAAAAATAGTCATTTAGTTTTTCCACAATGAGTCAAAAATAAAAAAGGCTGTCGCTGAAACTCCCTCTGAGCGAACAGTCCTGTAATTCTCCAGTTTCTGTGTAACTGATCCAAAAGTGGGCCTGACTCCTTCCTAAAATCTTCATGCTCACTTTCACCAGTCCACCAAGTGTGGTCTGATACAGTAAGAACTCCATACTCAGCAGTGATACAATTAGTTAAAGTAATTCATTTAATCAAATTCTCTACATCAGGGTGTTTGTGTAAATGGTACTTCTTGAACTTTGACTGCTTTCAATTCAAAACACCAAAAGGCAGTGACCTCTGTGTGTTTACTTAGAGTGTGGGTTGTTTCACACGATATCTAAAACAACAGTGTCATCAAGGCTGCCTCCCAACAGACTTTTGTTTCAATTCAATTAAACTTTTTGCTTAGTCATTGATTGTGTCTCCGCTCAACAACTCATCACTTTCTTCACTCATTTACCGACTCAGGGGTACAGCACACATAGATATAGTGCAATGATGGTCTTTTAATAGTGCTTTTTTTGAGCAGTCAATATCAAAACTCAGTGTATCATTATGGATTGTAGTAATTGCTGTCTATTGTCTAGATCCATTGCTTAGAGCATTTGCATTTAAGTGACTCCTAATCCTTCCTACAATTGTTTGATTAACTATGGGTTAATGTCAGGGTATGAATTAGAGAAGCTGGAAGCTAGTGTCATGTAAACTGCTCTTTGCCTGGATTATAGATGAGAGCAGGGAGGCACAGCAGTGGGTGGAGAAAAAGTCAGTTGTGTCATAATTCAGACAGTTCATGAGCTGACCTCGGTTTGATGTGACAGATTCCACAGTACCTCACACAAAGTCCATTTTTTACATGTGGTGGGTGTTTTTTCTAACTGGATCTTCTCTGTATTTGACACTCAATTGTTGATTTATCATACACAGCTGAGAATATATTGAGTTTATACAGCTGTGTACATTGTAGTGTATGTCAGCTTTAGTATCATAAGCTTAAAACAGTGTATTATCTACGTTCGACAGCCTAAATGTTTTTCACGATTATGTCTGCATTTACAGTACTGTAAATATATTTATAATATTTTGGTCTCAAATTACATTTTTATGAACACTAAACACCGCTGAAGTGGTCATAATCCCATCAGTTTGAACAATAACTTTTACTAATCTGATCGAAACAAAGACATGCTGACAAGACACTATTTCCTATCAGGCTCTTGTTTGAAGTCAGTGCAGTCAGGCACAGTTGGGTGGCTCCAAAATTGCCTCTACCGTTATCTAACAAAATTACCATTTGCAGTGTATTTGCAGTGCATTACTAATATCAGAGCAAGTCTACATTGCAGTGGACACTAACAGATGTGTATTCAGACCCCTGTTTGAACTCTGTGGCCACAGCAGCTGCTTCTGGAAAGGGGGAAAGGAGGCAGAGACACTGTAAACAGATGTTCCTCATGTGTTTGTCAGTGTGTGTCCATGTTTCTGTTCTGAGGGTCGGAGTGGGGCACAAAGAGTTGGGGTGAAGATTGGGGCAAACTCTACCTGACTGTCCCTCTGGTCAACACACATAACCCATCACACAGTCCTGCTTCAATATGCTACAGTGAAACAGACTTTGCACGCATTTCCTCTCTAAACCTAAATGACTGCATTTATAATTCTGTAAGGTCAACAGTACACTACTGCTACAGATGTCATTGCAACTGCCCTATTCTTTTTAGCTACATTTACTGTATATCAATAACACTCCAGCTCTGTGTTTGCTTTAACGTGTTGTGACCCTCTGACCTCTGGGATGGGGTCTGACAGCAGAGTGTAGAGCTTCTCATGGGCGCTGTCCCGGACTCCGCACCAGCGCGCCGGGTCAAAGTTCTGCCAGATCCGGCCCAAACAAATGGCCACCCACTGGCGCAGCAGGGGATGGGGGTCTGACAGTTGCTCCAGGCAGTTGGCGATTAGGTTGCCCTGCAGACAGGCCTCCTGATGGGTGGGAGGACGGGGTTAGAGAGAGAGACAAGACAAAAAACAACAAAAATATCCTAAGTAAGAAGGGCAAAGTGTATTTAATTATGTTATGTTTAGTGTCTAAGTCCATGACCTACAATTTATGTACAGCTTTTCTTAATAATAAAGGTGCGGCACAGTGGTTCACTTTAATAACAACACAATATCTGCATCATCGCTCCAATCTCCGGAGCAACACTAAAGCTTCAGGCCGGGAAAAGACTCATTAGACAGATTATCAGCACTAACCTGCAACCTCATTCAGAGATGGACACAGAGATTAGGAGCTCTGCAGCAGCATGAGCTCCCCCTTTCAACTCCCTCAAGCCCTCTCCAATTTTGAAACGAACAAAAGCAATAGGTCTATCAAGGCTTGAGTAAAGAAAGAGTGAAAGGCAAGTAACATTTTTGCCTTCACAGACTTGACAATGGGCTTCATCAGACAATGTTAACTACTTTTTTGTGTGACGATTGATCATGTTAAAATTTTTATTTAATTACAACAAACTGTGTATAATTTGTAAAAAACAAAAAACAAAACGATAGTATGACCTGAAATACATAAATTGTTAATTATGTAATTGAATTATATCGAAGAAGTCCTGCTACACATTAATATTATTTAGGAACAATTTGGTAAAAAGCACCACTCCAACTGTCAATTAGAAACTGTGACTGGCTTTTCCAAGATACAAGATAGAAGGAGATTTGCCATCTTAGAAACTGTAATGCAAGTACCACATTACCTCTTTTTTGCTTGTGGGAATCAAAGTTTATACGTAAATCAAACCCAAACATACATAACTGGATAAAAGTGTAGCATCGGAAGTGAGGACTGTCGACTACTAAGCAAAGAATTTTAACAAAAGCAGAAATAACTGTCTCATTCTTGTTATTTAGCTCCAACTAACTTCCATAATTGTTACACATTTCCATATTTAACTGGAACACACTTTTCTAATACAATAACTAATGCACACTTTTTGTTTATGCAGCATTTCAAAATTTGACTTACACCCTAACTCTTGAGAACTTCCACAACCTGTTTGGTGCGTGAAAAACCCTGTATGTTTTAAGCAGATTGAGCCATCGCAACAGTACATCTTTCATCAACTGCGACAACATGCCCCTTCATCTCTCTCCCGTCTTTGCTGTTCCTCAGATCGCTCAAACTCAAGAACACTCCCTCGACTGTGATCACACTTCCCCGAGAGGGAGCGGTAATATTAAGACGCCAGCGCTCTGTGACATGTTCGCGGCAGTGATCGCGCCGTAATGAACGCTGTTGTTGCAAGTAAGAGGGATAAATAATGGAGATGTGAAGCAGGCGGAGAGTCTCCTTCTGTAATGTTGGGGCGTCATTTATTATTTAAGGCCTGTGAGAGAGGTAGGAGCGCTGAGTACACTGGGAGATGAAAGAAGAATGGCTTTTGCTGGACTGGGAGAACATATAGCTTTTATGATATGTCCTATTTATATATAAGAGAAGGATCCAGAGACAAAATCACAGTTGCTGTCAGTCTGTATATTTGCATCTCATCTACTCCTCTCGAGCCAGACCTGACCAGGGAACTGCAGTCCAGACTTCAGCCCTTGAACATTTGAACATTTTAAAATATGTCTGTGTTTGAAAAAAGTTTGGGCACCCATGCTATAAAGTGTTCCAGGTACAGCTTTTCCTCAACAAAAAAATAATTCACAGTGGGCAAATTGAGAAATATGTCTTGGTGAAACTATGTGTCAAGTGTTTTCTGTGTTCAACCGTGGACGTGTACTCCATGAAATGCCCACCTACATCACCCAAACGTCGCAAGTCTGGATGTTTGATCAGACACAAAAGGCTTGTGGGATTGAAAACCAGCGACCAGGGGACAATGACGAAGAGACACAAGCCGTGATAAAGTGTCACGGTCCCGATGGCTGGTACAGCCATTACAGAGGTGACTGTTGGTGTCAAAACTGTCACATAACCAATATCTGCCACAAATACACAAAGGGCAATAGAGCAATCTCTCAAAGTGACGTCCGGCCCCGAAAGCCCCTGCCATAGTTTGAGTGAGGAAAGTAAATTAATAATTTGATAAGTTCCCCCCCCTATGGGTCTTTTATAACAACTCCTACCTTTACACAAGCACATAACCTCACCTGCCCTGTGTTGTAGCTGTTGACGATTACAGCCAGGATGAAAACAGCCATAGTCCGGTGCTCGGCCTGGAAAACAGGATTGATTTAACAACATCAGCTCCTTCTAATTAACTTTATGGAGATGCAGTCTAAGAGTACAGGATCTTAAAGGAATTGTTTCGTTTTTTTGTCATTGTGGTTCTATAAGAAAGTTTATTCCTGACAGAGGACAGTTGCCAATACATACAATATAAAAGAGAAGCAGACGAGACCAATTAAGCAGAGACAAAAATATGTACTGCTCTAAAAAGGGACATGGAAAATATGAACGTTAAAAATTGGCAGTAGTTTTGAAGTCTTTGCTCTAAATACATATGTTGACTGTTCCAATTAGCTTAATGTTAATGTTGTTGTTAATGTTAAACTACTTTTGATAATGACCAGTTTATAATCCAGGATTTTTATTAGTTCTCCATGTGAAATTCAAGCACTTTCAAGCTTTTTGAGCACTAAAAGAGACAATATGCTATGGGGCAAGACTGCAGAAGCATATAAGTTACAGTCTACATTGTCATAATATTTTGAATGTTTCACAGCTTATTATTATATTGATTGAGATAGTGGATGCTCACCGGCATGTAATTGTCCGCCAGTACAGACAGGAAGTATTTGTGGCCATTGTCTTTCACCAGATCAGCTTGACACGACTGCAGAGAGAGAGAAAAAGGGAAAAAGAGCGAGAGGGTTCAGTTTATGGGTAAATGTTTTTTTCAGTTTGCAGTCTATTCAAGCAGCTCTGACAGCAGCAGTACTTTCTTCAAAGCCAGTTTCTTTCAGCCTTGAATGAATGCTGAGAGCACAATGCAGTCTGGGGAAAAGACAACTGAAACATTGCTAATTAAATTATAGACTTGAAAAAAATCTTTTTATCTGTATTTACCAGGCTTCAAAAATAAGAATTATTAATTACAGCAAGCTTTCACTCTTCGATTTTTTTAAATTCATCAAAGCTCTACGGATTTCCAAATTAGACATGAGTGAGCTGCACATGCACTTAATTGAAATAATTGATCATTTGGTAAATTTCATTAAAGGTAACAATGATAACACATGGAGGATTACGTCAATGAGTTTACGTGAGTTGTTTATGTAACTTACACTATCCACTGCCAGGATTTTAGCCCAGATGAAAACCAGCAGCGGCCGCAGCTCTCGGGCTGAGCTCTGGAGCAGTTTGAGCACGTAAGGGAAAATCCCCACGGACAGAGCCTGCAAACGCACAAACACACACAGTAAAGAGTACAACTCACAGCTGCTCAGTCTGCTGGATTAGCCAGGCTTTGATGTCTAACAGGTCCATATGTCTAAAACTGCATTTAAAATGAGTGGACTCTATCCAGATATAGTCCAAATATACCACTGATCAAAATATTTCAGAATAAAATGTCTCAATGCAATCATCACATTTAGAAAGAAAAAAGTGCATAATACTGTTGTATCTTTGGATGTCCCATTCATTCATGATATCCCTTAGACATACCCTTTATTTGACTTTTTATAGCATACATTATATACTGGTTCATCTACGTTGAGGTAAGACAAATGTGCTTATCTCCTAAAATAAGTCTTACAGATGCCATCTCACCAAGAAATACTGGTCAACAAATAAAAAACACATCCTCACTTTAGACTTATTTTCCTAAACAGTAAGAATAAACGTGAATGGATGCATTTTTCGCTTAGTCATCTTCAATAAATATCACCCATTAATAAGGTGCAGCACATTATCAAAGATGTACAAATCAATGTCACTCACAGACACCATAAAACAGATAAAAAGACTCCACACCATTATTAAAACAAGATCATATTCATTCTTCATCTAGTCCCTTTAGGGCTACAGTTTGTAAATAATTAATCCAATAAGCTTCCCTTTGGAGAGGTCTGACTTCTCTGTCCTCTACCCTGTATGTACTCTGGCCTCTCAATAGAAAGAGGGCATTGGGGAGCAAAAACATTTATTAATTCTTAATGTTGCAAGAACACAAAATACAGGATCGTAGAAGTGAGTGTCTTTGTTTTTGGGACAGGATTTGGTCAATTTCAAAGAAAAAAACTATAACATGATTGAATATCCATTTTCAAGTCTTGAAAATCCCTCTTCAGTTGGAAAGCTCCAGACGTAGACACCTGTTTTTACTGCCTGCTTGTCTGATTTGTTGTGCCAAAGGGAAACTATCCCAAAAGTCTAGTCAAGTTTACAAACCATTAACCAAGTCTAAAACACTGAAGTGAATTAAGTATGAGAGGTGTTTTGATATTAAATCATAGTGTAGACATTTCACAGTGTATTTCATGGAACAAATCTCTTCCAATGTGTTGGCATCAGTAATGAGAATTAAACCGGGTTAATTGCCAACTGTGACTAAGCACATGTTGTATTTTGAGACATCAACCATCTGGAAGGCTACATTAGTTGCAGCAGATGTGGAGCTCAACGCACCAGACTGACGGCCCACGGTCCCAGGTCTAGAAACCTCCCGAGCAGGTCTAGAGCTCGCAGCCGATGCACCTGGCTCAGCAGCACCTGAAAGAGAACGGAGGTCAGAGGCCATTTGCGCTGCTTCCGAGCCGAGAGGAGGACAGAAGATTAAAGGGAAAGGAAGTACAATGGGAGAAATGGCAGCGAGAGTGAGAAGCAGGAAACAGGTGGCCCTCCCTCTGCGGCTGGCAACGCTTTGGTTTTTATGGCTACGCTGGTGCATGAGTGGGTGAAAGGGTGGGGCTTTTTGGCTGCACTTCGCGTTGACTTCTTCCCTCAGATACTGGCTTAGAACGACACCCAAGTGTGCTGTGTGTGTGCTTAGTGTCATAGCGCTGCCAACACGTAGCTTTGTCACAGAAAGCTATTTTCAGGATACATATGGTAAGTGCTATAAATGCTGTGTGTGCGGTGTGTAGTTCACGCTGCATTAAACCGACTCCAGGACAAAGCCAATGTGAAGGCACAATGTTGTACCTAATGTGAGTGTGGGAACCAGCATATGGAGCCGCCCAGGTCTGTCCACACACTGTTAGAGCTTTCCTCCAACACGTCACGCATTATCAGCGTAACTTGGCCCTGTGAGCGTGACACTAACAGTGGGATGCCGGGGGAAGACCTGCCCAGGGTTACCTCCGACTCGGATGAGCGTAGGAACAAAAACGTATGTGCGAGACGCAGGAGTGGGACCTATGGGAATAAGGAAGGACAACAACACGACTACTGCGCAAAGCTCCTCTGATCCTTGCTCTACAAATAAACCCACGCCACTCTTGCTCATGATTGATCCTGTCAAACCTCATCAGCCGGTTGGACACAAATGTCAGCGAACAGTCACATGCTCCAGCTCATTTTATGCAAATATCAACTGACTCATTGACATACAGGTCCTGTTGAATCATACATGATCCGTACGCCAACTCCAATGTCAAACACAGGCACTTTTCATGGTGCCCTGCCAGCTTTTCTAACATCTTATAGTTGTTAACTTAAACTACATTCATAATACATATATTTTTACTATATTAAGTCGAATAGATTCATATTTAGCTTGAGATGAAGGTTTGAGGTTTGCTTGGATGTGACTGGCAGAAGCTTTTTTTGTCAAAGCGTGAGCACTGAACATTCTCATCTATCCTTGATAATAAAGGCTAGATGACGTCTTAAGGTCTATTTTTTCCACAGATCATTCCTTTTACAATAGGCTTTTAAATGATTAAATCGTTTTACTCAAATGCAAGAAAAAAAAGAAATACTTAATGTATGTTTAAATTTAACTTTCACGAAGGGTTGGTTAAAATAAATGCCATTAAGGGCTGTGAGAAGTGGATTTATGTGTTTCTTTTGAATAGTTGTATAACATCTCATTTCCCATTGTCTTCTTTTGAAAGATGAGTACGCACCTCATATCGCTTGAGCATATGTTTGGTTCACACAGCAATGTTCATGTTTAATAACACGTCTTCCTCTCACCTCATGTGTGTTTACATGTGTTACAGTTACCGTAACATCACAACTTCGAGACGGTGTAATCCCTGTGCAAAATCTGTTAATCCTTCCTGGATGAAATGGTTCTCAAGACAACAAAGCACCGTATCTCCCCTGTCTGACTTCACTTGCTCATTTTATTAAAGAGCGCTGCTGACAGATTACTCCCTGTTGCCTGTTCCTTGTTGCTCTTTGTATCTTTCAAAGGCAGACAGATTATATTCTGGCTTGAAATCCTTTCCTAAGAATGCAAAGTTTTTTTCTTATGCAACTGTGCACTCAGTGAATATTAAACCTGTTTATGTGTCCATCCATTACATCAGTTGCCCTAGAATACCTTTCCCTCAAAAGCTGCATAATGTTGTGTAATCTTAAAGTCCAGTGCTGCATTACCTCCTCTGTGCCTCGTGTCCACCTCGACAGAACATGCACACGTGCACATCACTCTGCCTTTTCCTGGGCTTTTAACAAGTCCCGACAGAACTGCTGTATGGACGGGCTGCGGCTCGAAGCGGGCTGAGTCAGCAGGAAATTACCATTCAACATGGAAAGCGGCGCACCACTACTTCGCTGTGATATAATACAACACCAGGACTGTACAACCCCACAGGACGATGCTGGCGGCAGGAAGACGAGGAGAACCATCCCACTGCTATAACTCACTATTTGACATACAAAGTTTTGTCCAATTTTTATTCTAATTAATGCAGCCCAAATATACAGTATATAATAGGACTACTGGGAACAAAGTCTCAATGTTTTAATTATTCTGTCTCTGCCAGTGACCCAATATGATAAAAAGTTAAATAAAGGAAAGGACAAAAACTAAGATTGAACAATGAAGTTATAATAATAGTAAAACTAATATCAGGGTTCTTACACCTTTTCTAAGTTCAAATTACAGCACTTTTCAAGCACTTTCAAGGTGTATTTTCATGTTTTTCAAGCACCTTACTGCAGTAAATTGCATGTTAACATACATATACCGATTGTAGTTTTTTCTCATTTAAATCCATTGTGGCATAAAAAACTTGTTTGTTGTTTGTTTAAATTGTTGAATACTTTAGAAATGAATCTTGTGTGATCAAAAAGATGTCAACACGAGCGGTGTTGTTTTCTTTATGTGCAAAATGCAAAAATATTTTTTTTCTAAGAGGAAAATTATTCAGTGAGATTATGAATTATTAAAGCAACACAATCAGAGTTTTAAGCACTTTCAAGCACTTTATCCAAATTTCAAAGACTTCTACAGCCTTGAAAACACTAGATTAAAATTCAAGCATTTTCAAGGATTTCAAGCACCAGTGGGAACCCTTTAATGTAAGTTTGGACTAAGATGTCAGAAAAGCTTAATATTGGAATCCTATGCCTTTTCTTTTTACATGTTCAAGATAAAAACAGATCATCAGGTGGATCTGCTATGGTGTGGGTATGGTTGTATGTATTAGCGCTTTAGTGATTCACTTTACTTGTGGAAAAACTATGCATGGTGTGCTAGATTTGCCTCGCTCCTGTTGTTTTCTGTTGCGAACACACAGAGGACATAAATCAAAGTGTGTTGCTTCAGTGCCTCATGTTGCTTTGGGGATGAATCTTGCACCATAGACATTATTTTATGTCTTTTGTAAACTTTGATGCCAGGTTAGCAAACAGTAATCAGTCATTTACTCGTGTGCTTGTATTTGTGTGTGCATGTACCTGAAGTACAATGGGCAGCTGCTCAGGGGGGTTTCTGTTCTCCACGCCCATCGTCAGCCAAACCTGAAATGCAGTCAGCTGCTCTGCGAAGAACGGGCTGTGCTGTAGACAGAAACACACACTCACCATTTGTGTCATCATTTGAAAGAATTTATAGTGCTTACTAATTCTCCCTCTCATACACACACTCTGAGATAATGAAGCAGTGAGCAGTCAGTGGCCTATCATTTCATAAAAGCCCTGACACAATGAGCTCGAAAGTGACACTGCACTGCAGCAACGACATAAATCCTGATCTATCATGATCACCTTTCCTCTCCCCCACTCGCGCTGCTGCCACCGCACTTTGCCTGATTGATTGGTTGCCGGCCGCAGAGGTTTTGATCACGGCGAGTGTTAATATTGCGGAGGGAATTACGACAGCGCTGTGTGGACCGGTGATGGATGTGTACGGGGAAATATCAGCGCTTCACGGCTGGATGGCTAAATTAATTTGTGCATAATCAAAGCCTAATAGCTCTATATACACACTCGCGTAGTCAGTGATACATGAAAAATAGTGCATCATGGGCAAGGAGGAGCTTTGAAGAGAAATACCATAAATTATAGGGCATGACAGAAGAGTATATTATGTATTTACATTATTTATTACATTTAAACACCAGGTACTTGGTTAAAAATGACTTACTTATTAATTAACTGTTAAAGCAACACTGTAACTTTTGACCTCAACATATGGAGTCTGAAAATAATTAAAATAAGAGCTAAGTCATAGCTATGCAAAGAATTTTCTAAGTCCATCTAATCAGTCCTGGATAAGGCGGATTGGGAAGAAAGAATTAAAGCTTTCTGAAACCAGAAGGAAGACAAGGAATTGCGATCTTCTTTAGTAGTCCTCGGGGGCTCAATTAGGGGGCTGGTAAGTGTTTTCGGCTGGAGTGCAACAAGGCGGAGATAGGACAGAAAACTGTTCTCTTGGGAGCCATTTTGAAGACGTCCACTTCCAAGCAGCAGGTGGAGAAGAGAAAAGCTGAAAGTGCTAACATCAGGGATGCTTACTTTAAGACTTTTCTGATTACTAAGCACTGCACA
This sequence comes from Rhyacichthys aspro, assembly GCA_036850595.1. NCBI lineage: Eukaryota > Metazoa > Chordata > Actinopteri > Gobiiformes > Rhyacichthyidae > Rhyacichthys > Rhyacichthys aspro. Next base: position 16,819,645 of record CM072148.1, on the reverse strand, counting down.
TTTTGCTGTTATTTTCCCTCATATAAAATGATGTCAGAGTTGACCCAGATACTTTAAACGATCATCAACTCAATCAGCCCCTTGCAGTGTGTTTCTATTACACTCACTTCTCCATCACAGTCCCCTGCCATGTCAGTGAATACAACAGCAAACACACCAGTGGCTCAAAGTGCAGGCCCAGTGCTTTCAGTAACCATATTTCACTCGACACTCGCACTTGAGTTATTAGACTTGACATTTTACAACGTTACCCGCTGGGAGCGTGCGTTTGAGAGATTAACTGAGATACAGTAGACGCTGGCGGTAGAGAAGTTGCAGTGCAAACAAGAATTGTTTGAGTTTTACAGGCATCTGTGGTGGATCCAAAATAAAAGCAATCCATCAAAGCAAGATGTCCCAAAACCACTATCCTAGATGCCTACTCAGACAATTACTCATAAAAGTCAAAAGGGGCTTCTTTCCACCTGAGTGAGTTTAAAAAAGCTTGATAGGCCTGTTTCACTTACTCTGAAGGCGGTTCCCTCCTCGATGATGGTGGGCAGCTGAGAGAGACAAATGTCCACAGCGAGGTCCCATGCTTGCCTAGAGACACAGACAGACAGCATAATAAGTGTTGTGGAACTCTAGACACTTTCTAAACATCTCAAACCATTTCATTTTTTCTTGTCTTACAACATAGAGGACTCAGTATTTTTAATCACCAGACAAGACCAACGCTCATTAACGAAATTTGAGAAATTTGGCATTTGGCAATTTATTTGGCACCAAGAGCATCATTCATTTCTAGTTTACCAGCCACCTCCCACATGTATTTGTCGTTCCTGCTGACTTGTAGTGTTTACATTTTAACACCAGTAACTTTTCTACAGTTAATTCATTTTAGTCTTGACTTCGTCTTGAGTCTGTCTCTGAAAGTCTTCATTTCAATCCGTTCTAGTCTCATACTTCAGTTCATGTGGTCTTGACTGCAACACTAACTATCATCAGCAAGAATCTGTGGAGAAAAGACAAATGCGTTGTGCATGTTAATTGAAAGTAACCAAACTCATTTGAAATTGTCTCCCTCAGTTTTTTCCCCCACTTTTCACTCTGTTCTTGTTCAGTATAGGTTTTCTCTGCTCTTCCTCGTGCACGTAGCCCTCTCTATATTCCCAGCCCGAGGTCTAGAGGAGGGCAGTGAGGAGCCTTTAATCCCTTTCTAAACACCAGTGCTCTCTCATGGTCATCATATCTTATTCATGGGGTTATGTAACTCACATCAAACCTTATTGCAGAGTCTCTATTCTTTCTGCCCCACTCGCTTTCCCTTCCACTTTCCGGCTCTTTTTTCAGGCTGTAAATTAAGCTCCGGGTCTTGATGGGCCTTTTTACTCTCAGTTAACCGGGGGTAGGGTCGAGCTGTGCTCCCAGTCGATGCATTGAGCTGTAATATGAGGTTAAATGAGTGACATGGGGTACACTCTTACTCAAGTGTCTTTCCGCTAACAGCTTTTCCCATTATCTGTCGGCTGTATAATAGACTTACACTCTTAGTTGTCAGCACTGCGTCAAAGATATAATAGATTCACAAAGGCTTTAGAAATAATACATACTATAATAATGTGCACAATGCGGGCAACCAGAAAATGAGCTTATTTAACTTATTTCATCTGGTACAGGCTAAAAAGAGAACTTATCTTTTTAGCAGCGATTTGTAAAGGCAACTAAACAAGAAATAATATAACTCCATTATTAAGATGACTCTCTACTTTGTTAGTATTTTAAGCCATATTTAATTTTTAATTCATAGAAATAAACCTTGTGTGGTATGTAAAGGCTGGACCAGAATTTGTAGCTTTAAAGCATCATAATTGAAAGTGTGCACCTTTATTAATGTATTAATTGCTAATTATTTATTTTTTTGTTTATTTAAGAAGCAACAACAGCTCTTTAAAATGTGCGTTTTCTACGTTGGCACATAAACGGCTCTATGTATTTGACAACACAGGAACCACCAGCTGCCTTGCTTGTGTTGCTTTAGAAAATACTATACCTTATAACAGGATATATACTGTTTAAAACAGGCAACGATGACCATTAGTGCAGTTACAGGAGATTAAGCTTTAACTTTGGAAAGAGAGTATCAATGACGTGAGCCAAAGCACTCACAACAGTCATTTTCTCTCAAGTTATGTTTCCGAAGGCAGTATTTGGAGATATAAAAATGGAAGGAAGAGTATTAAAACCTTATCTGAGCTCCCATTTTAAAAACAGAGGGGTATCAAATGTCATTTTATTTGGTTTTCATGACTTTCTGAGATTGGAGTTGTGCACTAAAATATCAACAACAACCGAAATCCATCCTCAGTGGCGTTTATATAATCTGAGGGTGAGGAAACAAGCCGATGGAGCAGTGTAATCAGCGTGGACATGTTCAGAGGCAGCAGGATACGGTGCTGTGTGAGATGACAGCATTAACTCAGGAGATGCCTGCCAATACCAATGACTAACTCATCACCAAAACCTGTCTGTGCATGTGTGCGGCATGTTAGCTAAAGGGACAGCGGACCAACAGCGCAGTGGAGGAGACCAGTTGGAGGCTGACTAAGCTTTTTCTCGCTGCCCGCAGAGAGTGGTGCAGAATCCCGCGTTCACACTCTTACAGACACGCTTTCGCACACGCCCCCACTTTAAAACTACCCACAAGGGAGTAATCAGCCTGAGCTTTATCTGCTCTTTGCTATTCTGTCCTATTTGAATAACAATTGCTGCTCTTGTTTGGGCAGCAACATCGATCAACAAGCTCCCAATAGCTTAATTCCCAAGTTTAAGTTTGTTTGCTTCAGCCTTTTATCTCTAGTGTGTCTATTTCTACAATAGTGTTCACTCACTCACTTCAAAGTCTGTCATTGTTTTCTGCAGCATTGAAACAAAGTGCAACTCCCCATTTTTTTGGCAATAAACAGGGCAATATAACCCTAATCTAAAATAATGGGCCTATACAAGTGACAAAGAAAGACTATTGCTTGCTTAAGGAGCAGGGAGAAGTATTCTTTACAATAGCAGAGTGTTACACAAGATGCTCCTCCAGGCAGGAGAGAGTGAGTTTGTTTTTTTTATCCTAACACAAGCCAGATAACGAGTGGGTGAAACGGAGGGAGGCATTTATAGAAGACCAAGAAGAGAAACAATAGATGGTGGGTGAAGTGTTTTTGTAGCTTAAGAGAGATGATAGGATAAGAATTTTATACAGCCTGTGGAGGAATGTAAAGCCACCAGACAATGGTGAAGTTTCTCAGCAGCTTGAAGTAGTAGTAGTGGAGCAAATTCACTGATAATGACAAACTGAAATCGAATTTTAATTCTGAACAATCTGAGAGAGCATCAACAGAAAATATTTGCAAAGGGCCGGTACTTTCAGATGAATACCTAGGTTACTGGGCAAACCACTTGCTAGTAATGCTAACTTAGTTACATATCTGCTATGTTTGCTTCATTGTTAAAACACACCCAAAACTGAAAATACGGCCTCACATTGGTCCCAAACCAGCTACGGTTCAGTCAAAATCACATTACGTTAGAACGTGGGAGTGACAAGACAGAATTCTGTGAACTCGCAAATCTCATGAAAATCCAGCTGCTGTGCAAAGTAATAGTGAGTACAGCAAGTTTGTAAAATGTTCTACACCAACCTAGAATATTCAACCAATAAGGATTATTATTTTGCCAAAACAATGTAAATTCAAAGGTTTAAATGAAGAGTCATTTGTTTTGTAAATGTCATCCAAAATTACAGCAATACAAATGTTTAGTTTCACACCCAGTAAAAGAATTATGAATGCAACTAACCTGCTGTCATCTAGGCTTGGGTTTTTTTTAAGGTAAATGGCCACTGTAAAATGTCACTATATTCATGATATTTAAACCACAAATACCAAGACATGCCATTTTTGTAATTTGAAATGATGGGACAAAAGCAGAAAGTACTAAATGATACATTTTTTAACTTAACTCTTCAACCTTTTGCACTATCAACATATTGAATCATATTCATGTAGGATTATATTGGGTTATATAATGACTTTGGATTAGGTTTAGGAAAAGAACGAGTGGGACAATTCAGACCAAGGCTGTATATTCCAAACAGAGCTGATAATTGTTCCTGCGGTACTGATGTGGCCAGATGAACACAACGGTAACATCAGTGCAACCAGTGGAAAAGTGAATTTAAAGCCCTGTCTTTAGGCATTTGTTTATTTGGATAAACTGTATTGATGTTTCCCTTAAACACTTGCTTTTGCTTTGTTTAACAAAATATTACAAACATAGAGTTGAATCCCTTGGCCTATAGTGTAATACTATGATATTTTCCTCAAACTTATCAAACTCTCAAACTGTCATGTTAATATATTTTTATTGTGTGCAGATGCATTGGTATGGCTTTGGTTTTCACATGAACACAAAGTTACAAAGTGGCTTATCTGGTGAGTGTGGTGCACTATGTCAAGAGGGGTATTATTTTTTCATGTTAGAGAAACATCAAGAATGCTCATGTATAGATGAATTGGTGTGAATGGGTGTTTGTCAATGTGTGATTTACTGGCTCCTGCCAAAGCCTGGCTCACACCCAAAGCAGCTGGGAGACTGAACTGAATGAATAAGAAGGAAGGGCTAATGAGAACTTGTTTTAACAGGCTCAAGATTGCTGTTTCCTATTGGTTTGTTGCAACCACTTCTGACCCAAATCTGCCATGTTCATCACAGACAGCGCTGTCAAACACTGTCAAGAAGTCTTTAATATTCCCTACAGAAAAGCTGTCTCACTGCAGTTTGCCTCCACTCAAAGACGCGTTCGGCTGTAGGTGAGGTGGGTGGTAGCCGCTCCTATTCCACAATGCAACATATCTTCTACCTGTCTACAGCACACGGCGGTCAAATGAGGATTCTGGCAGCGACCGGCGTGGCTAAATCTGTATGAGACATGAGGCGGCAAGAAAAACAAGGCTACCGCTGACTAACTGTCAACATACAATGACTAAAAACAAATCATGAGATGTATTTATACTCAAGTGTGCGCATATGTTTTGAGAGAAGAGGCTGCAACAACTCCTACATGTTTTGGGCTCACGCTGCCTTTACAGCAAAATGTGTGAGTGTAATTAAAGCAATGTTGTTGTTTATTTTAGTTTTCTCTGGTTAATGTTGCAATAATTAGCTTTTTCCAAATGTGCCAAAAGTGCAGCCATCACAGATAGTGTTTTCATGTTATTAAACTAAATCGCCAGCAGTGTACGGATAAAGATGTACAATAACAGAACAATATATAATAATCAGTTTACAACAAAACGTATATGAAAACGGAAAGAAGTCAAATTCTGTCGCTATGTAAAACTGTATACTGTATGATCTGGCATGTTTATAATTATTAAATGCTTAAAGTAATGTCATGTGTATTCTATTTCTAACCCACACTAATATCTTCTTCCCATTTTCTTTCCTCCTCATTCTCCTCTTGGTTAATTTTATTGCACATCTGAGTCCAAACTATTGCCAAATGTGCTTTTACACTGCAAATAACACAGATCTTGGTCAGTTTGGTGCGACAGCAAAGTCTGCTGGAGCTTCCACATCCACTCATTTACTAAATTAGTTTAGACCAAACAAGTGTGTGGAGCCTCACAGTTAAGATGCTTTTACTTCTTGGACATCCAGTCACTCTCTATCAGCTAGCAGCCACAGTTTTTGATTTGTTTTTTTGTTGAATTGTCTTCACATTCACACATCTACACACTTGCTTAAACGATTTACATATTATTCTCTTTAATGTCTTGGTTATTTTAATAAACACGTTGTTTTAACCTTTTAAACGATGTGTTGTCACCCATCTTGTCCGAACCTTGAGCCAGTTCAGGACAAATGTGGGCTCGTCCGGGACAAACGGGTCAGAACTAAACAGCCTAGGTGTGAAAACTGACAGAAATATTCTCTCTTGGTGTTTGTGTGGTCAAGATTTTTTACAAAATATTAATACAAAACTAACTTTCAAGGATTTGCGCCCTCTTAAACACACTCAGGAGTTATATATTGCAGTAGAAGCCAAGTCTTTCAATGGATGTCCGGGAAGCATTTAATTATTGTGAAGCTATTCCAAACCTTACAAACAGAAATCTTTTCCGAAAGCCTGTCTTAAGGGTTGTTAGTGTGTTGATCTTACCACATGGCGTGCATGTATGTAGGAGGTAGCCGTGGACTGCTCACAGGCGTGCAGTTGTACGACCGCATTATCCTCTCTGCTAACAGGAAATTTCTGAACAAACTGGCCACTAGCAGGTCCTGGCGAAACAGTTTCTGGAACAAATCTGAATGAAGACCCAGAAAAAAAGAACAGCCATAATGTTACAGACAGAAAAGGGGCACAGAAAGAAGAAAACACCATATTAACTAAAATGGGGTGCAAAATAAGTCAACAAAACATCAAACTGGGTAAAAGAAATAACTTTATTTGGAGCAAGTGGTCACTTTGAAAGCATAAGGGAGTTGTGTGTTCACTGACAGACTATAGAGGACAGTGATCTACAGATGAAAGCTCGGGTCACATACTCATTAATGTATTCAATAATTTACTTCACCGGGGCCAAGCCGATCCCAAGAGCCTCTGCAGTTTATGGCGTGTGTAAAAAAAAGTGCTCACTACATTTTCTCAGACAGTTTTCTGACAACTCTTGGGCCCACTACAGTATTTTAATGTTGAAGAATTAGTATGTGTGCAAGTGAGGGAGCAGTGCCTGTGTGTGGATTGGGTGTGCAGTGCCTTCATTATGGGGATTTTCTCTGATGTGGGCTGCTTCATTAACAGCAGAGCCCTGGGGCTTTAAAAGGCTTTGGCAGCCATCAGTATTGTCACATTGCTATTCTATCTAGGATACAGTGAGTCTCTGGGGAGTCTGAGCGAGTCTCTAAGTGTGAGTGTGTGTGTTGCATTCAGGAGACAGGTGACCAATATGAGGCAGCTTGTGTCTTGCATGCAAAATACAATGTGTGTCAAGAAGAAAAAGCTATCCGTGTTATCATCTAGGTTAGTCGATCCTGTGGGTAAAACTTTGCAGCGCCTGTGTGCTTTGCCATCACTGCGCTGTGCTTACTTTTATGTTGAAATATTATGGTTAAAATGATATCTCCCAATTACTGCTCCAGACTTTCCAAACACAATTAATCTCAATTTGAGGGAGCAACTTGCACCTACTGCACTTCTGCCATTTTACATCAACTTTTTTAACATTTGGAAGCTCTGGGGGATGAGCTCCAAGTTTTAGTATTGCTGATGCCTCACTACTCTTTTATAATTCGGGTTTTCTCTAAGTGGTAAGACACAGTTCATGTCATTTTTCATTATTGCAATAAACCTTTGTTAACAGGTTTAACATCAAATAAGTGCTGTAAATGACTCAATGAGATGCTACACTTTAAGAAGTTAAACGCTTACAGATGGGTTGCTGATTGGTGTTTCCTTGCCTTAACATATTTCAGAAAAAAATGTTGCCAATTGCCAAAAACTGTTGTGAATGTGATGTGAATAAACTTTTCGTTTATTAGGTTCATGTGCAAATAAATGCTTGGCGGAAAAACGGGCAACTCCATCCTGCCATAGCCACAGCAGCAATTAACAAGACACATCTAATAAGCCATACTGTATGTATAATGTATGTATATGGTATGTGTAAGTACAGTGTGCCCAAGTTTTAGGCAGGTGTGAAAAAATCAATTTAATTAATGTTGCCCAAAAACAACAGTTGTGTGTGCCATAATACAAAAAATACAAAATAAAAATGATGTATTGATGTGCATCCATGATTCAAGATAGTACAGTATTTGGATCTTTTAGAGTTAAAGCATCATCTAAAAATGAGGGCCATCCATTATTAAAATGCAAATATAGGACTTTTTAAGGATGAGTGGGAACTGTGACTTTGTTAGAAAACTGAGCAGGTTTGTGACAAAAACTGAGCTTTTTTTTTTTTGGTGACCTGACGAGCCCCCATACGTAATGAAACTTGTTTAAGCTGTACCTCTTGGCAGCACGTTCCAGGCAATGGTGTCGGTGATGGCTGTGAAGATCCAGTTGAGCTCTCCGAGGGGAGTGCGCCTGTCGTTGAGCCGGCCTGGGATCCTGCTCGGCAAACAACATAAGACAGATGGCATGGTGTCAGCCGTATTCGCTGTATGTCACAGAATTGACTCAGAGCACAAAGTACTACTATCACAACACATCTGAGCACATTTACATTTAACAGCTCCTACTCAGAGTGACTAACAATGAGTGCAACTACGGACACACTTTACACGTTTGCTTATACAATAATGTGTGAAGAGTTGGTGTTGTCCAAGCAGTTAGAGGGAAGCACGTAAGAAATAAAGTAAAGAGGTGCCACAATTTCATTAATATGTTGTACTTTGTGTCAGAAAACAATAAAAGTTCAAATTTCCTTAGATGTATTTGTCAATTTAATGGCTACAGTAAAGGATTCCTGCAGCTGTAGATCTATAATTTAATAGGCACATGTTATAACTTCATCTAATAATACCTCCCCACTCATAATGTGGGACCACTCACTGCTTGTAGTTAATTTTAATCCAGAGAGCCATAGAACAGGGACACCATGAGATGAGAGCAAAGACCAACCCGATGTTGGCTGTCGGACTTTAATGAACTCCATGTAAAGAAGTGCGAGAAAAGACAGGATGACGGCAAACAGTAGCCAGCTAACATATCGCAGTTAATGTGAGCGAGTGAGCCATTTGTGTCTGAGCATAGAAAAAAAACGATGCTTTGAATTAATGGACAAAATGTCAGGAGTACGTAAGAACAAATGGGAAAGAACTGCAGGTTCTACAGCTCACACAGCTTCGGGGAGAGAGAAAATTGGAACAGAATATTTGAGGACAAGACTGTGAAATCCTATAGCGCCTTTGTTACAAGCACTTTTGGCCCAACTATGCTGGTTGTATGAAAAATGTCCATAAATCCTCTGGAGGAGTGCCAGGAGAGGGCATTAGTTGATGCTGGACATTTATATAGCACTAACCTCCAGAGCTTGTTTGTATATTACTTTACACTTTTGGATACGATGTGCATATGTTTGAATGCACATAGTATGGATAGTACCTACCTCTCAGTGATGAGTAAACCTGGACTATATTTGGACATGAATTTATGTCCCGCAGATTTTCCCCACAATGTCATAAAATCCAAGTAATCCCATATAAAACAAAGATTAATGAGTAATGTAACTTTTTCATGCCTGCAACCATGACTAATTACAGTCAAAGACAAGACAAGAGTGCAAATATGTGTGACATGCAAATGCCCGGAAAATGGGTTCACATCAGTCCTGCTGGGCAACAGTGCTGCTCAATTTAACTTGACATTAGTTACTTCATTTACAAGTAACACTGCAGTAAAACAACAAAACGGCTTGGGATGAATTAAGCTGAGACCACATTGCTACTATCTGCTCCACATAATCATCTCCTGATTTGGGAAATATATTCTAATACTTTCAATGAATAATTATCTAATGTTGATTCAGAGTCAAAATTTGCTGACAAAACAATATATTTAATTGCTGTGAGACAACTCTCTAGATTAGATGGAGTTGTGTGATAGCAGCACAGAAAATAAATGATTTCAATACCAGAGCATACAAATAAATATTTACTTCAACCTTTTCTGACCTAAGCCTTGTCTATTGAGGTTTCAGTGACAGCTCGCAGCACCTGTGGAGCTCTGGCAGTGGAGACCTGCTGTATAACCATGAGGGCTGTTCCCGCTCCTAAGCACTTTATCTTAGAGCCAGAGGTGTTTGGCCAGTCAGCAGGAAGGATGAACACTCAGCACTTCATATCCTCACACATCTACTTTCATATGTTTGAGGAGGAAGAATACAGAGTGGTGGATGGATGGATTATTCAACAAAGCCTCAGAGGTGTAAGTTTCTATGGTGTCATCAATCAAATATTAGCATTTTTTTGTCTAAACCTATTTTGTTTGTGCTATATTATACTCAAACGATGATTTAAAGAACACCAAAGTCTGAGCATGCATCTAAATACTGCCACTCTCTTCTTCACAATACTGATCTCAATGATCTCAAGGAGATTACATATATTTTCAGAATGGCAAACAGAAAGTTTTAGCAACTAAAAGTGGTGAATGTGGTGATAATTAAAATGGAAGAGAAGTTTTGGCCAATGATTTGCTCCCATTTGAATTGAGGGATGCCCTCATTGGCTGGTAGGCAGTGCATTTACACGATTAACAAGGCAGCGATAATTGTGTGATCACACCGGCCTAATGCTGAGCTCAAAACACTTAAGAAAAAAAGAAAAAGAAAAAAAAATGGTATCACTTTTAGTACTAGCAGCAATAAGCTTAAAAGGAAAGGTGTCTATATCACCCTGCCAGGAAAGTTTAGTTAAAGAGAACTAGACTTCAGTTGTCTTTTTAATAGACATTTGAGAAATACCATTTTTGGCCAAAACAGATTAAGGCATATTTTTACAGAGCATTAGGAAGCCTATGCAGAGGAGTAAGCTGTGCAAAGGCTTATATTTTAGAAAAAACACATTTTCTTTCTATTGATACTTTACATATTTACTGAGAAAAATATTGCTGAATCTTGAATAAAGAGGTCAATTATTGACTGTTATTATTGACTATATTTTTGACTGAGACAGACTTTCTCTGAACAAGCCCTGAAATCTTCATGAAATCACAAATGTAAGCCTATTGCTAATGTGCCTCAAACTATTTTCCTGATAACTGTGGATATTAAGTTTTCTTTGTCTTCGGATCGATAAAGTCACAGCAGTATAATGGAGAGTGAGGTGCCATCACAGTGTCATGATTTCTTCAGTAAAGGAGCTTAACGCTACAGATAACCCAGCAGGCTAAGCACAGTGGGGTTACAGACAGTGTCAGACGCCAAGACGATGAGGGGGAGGTCTCAAAGCAGCAGGGGGAGGCTCTCTTTGAAAGAACTCAGTGAATAAGGATCAACCCACGACTCTTATGTCAGCCCTGTGCTGGATCAAACACCAGAGCTAAGTGTGGAAAAGTGCACTGAGGAGATTAGTTTTAGTAAGATGTGAGAATGGATAGCAGGGTTTATATTTCCATGGTCACATTCAAATGTAATGACATTTTCAAGATCACTTTATCGCTATATTGTATAAAGTGCATATAGGTTTCATTTGCTATTTATGTTATTTAAAATATTTGGGGGATTTTAATCATTATTTGGACTTAACGTTTCTGAGCTGCTGTGACAGGTGACTTTTTATTGTGTTAAGCTTAGGATTTAGATGTCAAAACTATTGAAATGCCTAAAATTTGAAGGACCCATGAGGACTCTGGGATACTGAGCATGAAAAATCCACATGGCTTCTGCATCGTGACTCTCTCATCTCTTTAAGGCATTGTGATATTTACAGAAAGTGTGTTGGACGTATGTGGGAAGCAGAGACAGAAGGGCGCACAGATGGAGGAGAAAAGAGGAACGATCAAATTAATAAACAAATCAACAACACACAAATAGGTGGTCAGTGAGTGCATTATTGATTGTGCATCTTTGTTTCAACAGCAGGCTTCAATATGTGCACCTGATATAAATCTCTCTAAAGGGCGACAAAGAGATGGTGAAAAATCTAACTGAAGAAACGCTGTGGAAAAGCAGGCCAATGTGTCTTTTGTGTCTGTGTTGCTAGGCGACCAAAAGTCCCCTGACTAGAAACTCTCATTACTGTACAAGTTGTACTACAGTAGCCTGGAGAGTCAGAGATATGTGGCCTGGGCAGCACAGACCATAATAAATAGAAAAACAAGCCGAGAGGCATAAGGGCAAAGTCTACACTGAGTTAAAGCTCATGTGTGTCTCAGGTGGAGCTCCAGAAATATGAAAAACGGCCGGGTGATGAAATATACTTCGCAACATGTTTACCCCAGTTAGATTCTGTTAATATTAGTCCATATCCCTCATGGAAAGAAGAATCAATGAGGTGGAATTTAGTTATACCTTTAGCTCCTATATTTTTAACCCAAAACATGGCCCAACATAGTTTACTGCAGTTTTATTCCAGTTTAATATTAAAAGAGTAAGAGCCTACAGCATTCATTGCATTCATACACAAAAGGTCAGTACTTTTCTCCTTACCTACCTAAACTAAGTGCAGAGAAGCAATACAGTACTGGTGTGCCTTAGGTAAGAAAATAGGAGGAAGACGGTATAGCACATAAGTATATAATATGTAATATACATTTTTATTTTTACATATTTATTATTTTAAAATCAGGTGAGAATCTCATTTTCAGTTCTGTGTCTGGTGTTAACTAATGTGACATAGGGCACTTACGCACGTCCTACTTACTTTTCTGCAGTTGTCTTTTTTTGTGGTGATTAATAAAGATAAAGAAATGAAAAATCATCATATGTACTCTCTGGATGGATAGGGAGTTTTCCAAGTGTTTGTGTGAAGGTTGTCATCAGGGCTCTGGCGGATTCCCTTACATCTTTGTGAGTCACTTAGTAGCTCTACATCCTGTATTTGCAGCTATATAATTGTTTCTTCTTAAGTTACTATTCACTCCAACTCTGCTAAAAGTTTAGCTAATGGATGTCATTTTACCCCTGCTCACACTTCAGAGGCATGAAAGAAAAGGCACCTCTGATGGTTCAGTCAATGCAACTACTAAAACTTTTGGCTATGACATCCGTATTGAGCTCCAATATCAATCTTAAAGTCTGTGCCTAAGAGCAAGAGATGTTCTGCACCGAGCTGCTCGGCACCTGGAGGTTTATTGAAGAAATGTGGAGCTTTAAATCTGCCAAACTACTGCCATTTTAGCTGTGAGGGGAAAACAAAGGCGGAGAATTATACCTGCAGGATGGAAAACAACAGAACGAGGGCTGGCAATAACGAGAGGAAAGCAAAGGGGGGATGACAGGATGGGAAAAAACTCCACAGAGTCCCAACGTGAAATCTAGGGAGACTCTGTCTGTATGTTTTTCATATGCTTGTGGAGTGCCACTTACTTTTCGATGAGGTCTAATGTCACCCCTGGCACCAGCTTGGCACTCTTCTGCATACAAAACCTGTTGAAATGGCAGAGACAGAAAGAAGCTGGTAAGAGACAAAGCTGTAAAAACATTTGGCTGATAGCGAGCACATTTTATGAGCTACAAGAGAGACAATCAACTGATAAAAGGCAGAGATGAAAAATGAGAGGTTAGGCTATTACAGCCACTGAGCACTTTGATAAGTGTATTTTGGCTGAGTTTCAGTAGAAGAGGAGGGGGGCAGGCTGCAGGAAGTGCACTCATATTTCTCTTCTGTGTGGACTGGGAGGGGTGGATTGTTTACGCTACGGCTCTGACAGGTAGGGCCAGCTACAACTCACAGCAGGTTCAACAGCTGTGATGCCAGGAAGCCATCAGACCTGGAGGAGAGCAGGTGTGTACACAAACTTTAAAAACTCACTCAGTACTTTCAGATGCACAGTTTAGACGGACTGTGCTCACAGCTCGATTAGGCTGTCTAAGTGGACTTCTGTCTTTGTCTGAGTTTGCATAGAATTACACTATTTAGTCTACAGCTCTTCACTCAGGCTAATGCGGCTTTCATGTGGTCAAGGTATTTACTAGAATTCAGCATTGTTAAAAAAAGCAAATAAGCTAACATTGAACCTGTTGTACTGCAGCATTAAATGCTAATTAAACTAGGCTACTTGGATTTATTTATGAACTAGGGTACTATGAGCACATGAATGCATCAAAAGCTACGGCAAGCTTTTTCCTTTGAAAATGTTAATATTGTTATAAGAGACCAAAACAAATGACAAATGTTATATCCAAAATACGGGTCAGTCTAAAAATTTGTGACCATCCGTCCAAACGCTTGTTGTAATGTTTATCTCATTTGTTTAGATGCAATAAGTTGTGTTGGTGTCTGACTTTATTCTTTGCTATCTCTGGAGACTTGGATTACTGTCAATCCTTTCAAACTGAGATGTTTACCTGGCAATTTTCAGAGTACACTTCGCAAAACCATGTTGTATTAAAGAAATTCAAAGTAAAAGATGTAGAGTCAGTTTTACTAATAAACTATTGACAGCTGTAACATAGCAATGCATAGTGCAAAAATCTGTAAAAAAAAAAAAAATAAAGTGAAAACAAATATGCCGTGAGACCAACCACAAAACCTTCATGCCTTAAGTGACTCTCAAAAACATTAATTTTACTCAAAAAATGTATTTTATATTAGCAAATCTGTGCATGGTATGTTAACACTTCAACGTCAAATCTCCTTGTTCCTAAACGTCAAAACATGGCTAAAAAACTGCCTAAAAAAATTAACTACTTCTGAGCCAATTCACAAAGGTAAGAGTGGTTAATAGCTAATCAGTACCATAGTAATACAAATATGAAATAATACACATAATAAATTATGTATATTTCCATCATAATTCAACATATAAATTGTTTTGTATTATCATATAAATATGATATAGAGGGCTCTTGAGGACCTGTAATGCACAGCCTCACTCATAAACAGACAGAAAGGTGAGCTACAGCTTCACTAGTGCGAGGTGTAGAGAGGTAACTGAAGTTTATTCGGTACCTGTCCGATGGGATTTTCCAAACACTAACTAAAAAGCTTTCAATGACTCATTCTAACCACTGTCACTATCTTAAATACGTTTAAAAAACTACAAAAAGCCATAAACATTGGCAGTAAAGGAGGAAGATTAGAAATTCCAAGCCTGTAAGTCCAGTCTCAAACCAATGACAAATTCAGGACTGGTTTGTTAGCATTACATTAAATGTTTTCGTAATGTTTTTGTTTTGTTTTTTTTATTGTATTTAAAGATAAATCTTTTCAATCCAATCAAATCAATCCCATCAACGGAGACAAGACCAAGTAAAAGTCGGTTTGACTCGGCACAAGGCCAATTAATTTCAAAAGTGTTCTTAAGACCAGTCTCAAGAACAAGACCAGACTTGAGTTCAAGAACACCGTGGAAGGGCAAAGTAAAAACCTGCACAGAAAGATACTAAACTTCATAAGCAGATGGGATTTTGCGTAAAAAATCCAGTGCATTGTTAAAGCCTCTTTTGAGTCCCTTTCTGTCCATTTCCACATTGAGCCTATAATCTATAATACTATTGAGCATCACTGATTCCTTTTCTACTACAACAAAGCTGCTGCCAATTCCACTGAAGAAGAATTTTTGAATTCTAAAAAAGCAGAAATCCTGCATGGAATGGGAATTGAGCGACTGATCCGATGTGCAGTGACGTAAATTATGGCTCTCCAATTCAAAGCTCCTTTTGTGCTGGAGAATAATGAGATCCCACATGGCAGCAGTGTGACATAGTGCCTCTTTAAAGAAGAACATAGACCAGAGTGTGCCCAACACTTAAAGCACGAAGACAAGTGATCAGCAAATTAACCACAGCGTACTTTAGGAGAAAACTACACTCTGAGTTTTAATCACACAACAAGTATGCTACACTGTTCTTCTTAATAAACAAAGTGACTGTTTTGTTCAATTTTATTTGAACCACACATTAAAGATGCAATATGAGGGACTTCTACACCCCCCCCCCCCCTGGATAAGCACTGCCAGTATAGTATAGTGTAAATGTATTTGTGACCAGTACTGCATAGTCTTCAGCCTACCTATATACTGTAGAAATGCTGCACTAGCACCGGGTAAATGATTGTGATTGTTAGCATATCTCAGCTGTTTTTTATGTTGGAGTTACACCTCATCTACTTCACATTTATGTAAAAAAAAAAATACTGAAAACCATGAAATACAGTCAGAAGGTGTGAAGATTTACAACTTCACAACTTCCTGGGCTATAAGTGGGAAAAGAAGGAATGTGCTATGAAAATCACAAATATTTTTAAAGGAAAATTCTACATGTTATATCTAAATATGTTCAGGCCAAAGAGGAAGAAAATAAACAGATACAAATGAAGTGAAGAAGAAACGGACAGATGGGCCAAAGCAAACAGAAGAGAGACGTAGCGGGAGGTTGCATCAGGAGCACAGCGATCCTACCCAACCCCACTGCAGTGAGATTCAACATCCCTGTGGCATAAAAGAAAGCACAGGGGGAAGAGGAGTAGAGAAAATAAGTACCAAAGATGAGATCTCGACTCATTCAAATCCATAATGTGTTCCTGGAAAAGCCAGTGTGCTCTGATCAAAAGCAAACCAGAGAGTGAACACAGCGTGATCACACAAAGTGAATCTGTAAGGGGTCATAAACACAACTAGGTGACGTGAAAGGGCTGGGGTACTGACGTAACATATTACAATTACCAAACACAAAGACAACAACAACGTGGGTAGCACTTGTGTCTCACTGTAGAACGCAATGGTCATATGTGGAGTCTACACGAAAGAAATGAAAGAATAATCAGACACATATACAGACCTGCCACTATGCCAAATACAGCAATCATGTTCTAACTTCAGCCAAGTGGTCACTCAAGGCTCTTGGTCAGGGTTTATAATTAAAGACTGTCAGTAGTGGAGGAAACTGCTAGATTTATCCTTATTAAAAAATGATTTAATTGTGCTGCCAAGTTCATCAAAAGATGGTTGCCCTAGGTTGTTTTGTTGAGGCTAATTTGGTTACCTTTTTG
This sequence comes from Rhyacichthys aspro, assembly GCA_036850595.1. Classification (NCBI taxonomy): domain Eukaryota; kingdom Metazoa; phylum Chordata; class Actinopteri; order Gobiiformes; family Rhyacichthyidae; genus Rhyacichthys; species Rhyacichthys aspro. The sequence continues at coordinate 16,802,953 of CM072148.1, read as the reverse complement.
TATCTTCTTAATTAAAATAGATTTTGCATGATTTTATATTAATTAGAAACAACATTTTCAAAATCAAAGCCACAAACAGGAATAAGGTATCAGGTAGACTGGTATGAGAGTGGTTCCTAATTTTGGACTGTAGATTTATTTCAATCACTGGGGAGTGGGGATGGTTATCTGCCTCCAAATGTTAGCCCTGCGATTAACTGGCCTCATACCCAAAACAGCCGGAATAGGATCCACCCACCACCCAACATGTTTTGAGCTAACAAACCAATACAACCTGATTATTACAGAACTCACTGATTTACTGCACTGCTCCAAATGACGCCTAACACCTTTTGGCTGCTGCAAAACAGCACAGGGACTGACCACAGAAGTACAGAGGAGCTGCAGGGCAGAGAGGAAGAGGAAATTGGAAGATTCTTATGATCATAGAGCGAGGTGGACAAACTTTAATTGGATCAGTGAGCAAGTGAGATAAAATATGCGGGTGCTCAGACGAGAGGGCGCGAGTGGGCATTAAACTTGGAGCAGGGAAATGAAGAGAGGAAACTACAGTGCTCCTGGGACGGGCTAGAGTGAGAGACGGGCCCGAGAAGAGGGTCCCCACTGGGCGTGATGTCTGTGAAGCTCATTACTCCTTCAATCAGCCTTAAACCCAAGTCACCATTTCTATCAGTCAAGTATGGGAGGTCTCAAATCTAATCTGACTGACCATAAATTGTGGGTCAGATGTACCACTTTAATGAAAAGGGCTACTTCCTAATTGATACCATCTTGCATTAATACAAAATATGACCTAAAAAGAAATATTAAAACATGTATTCTGGCTAGTCAAATGTATTTACAGTACAAACTTTGTCAGCGAACGATGAAGGAAATAAAAAGTTAATTGCAAACAAGGTTGAGGTCATATTGTAATTGTACAACCATGATATGCTTTGGGATTAAGAGTTGCCATTTATCCCCTTTTACTATCTCCACAATTTAATACAGTAATTGCCAAACCAATCATAGCAATTACAGTCAATGTATTTTAACACAAAGGCTAAACACAATAATGAGAAGCCAAATTAGCACTAATTAAAACACATTTTTCATGTCAAATATGACACGCTAAGGCCACCAAATACTTTTATGTAAGAAACTATCCCAGGGATAACTGTTCGTTATCATGTCAGTGTAAATTGTATTTATTCTTTGAAGGATTTTTTTTATACATAATACAATTAATTTGGACTTTGTATTGCAGTCACACTTTCAAGTTTTATATGTATGTCCAATTCTGGCAACACAGCAAGTCAATCCAGGTATTTACAGGACATATAAAAACAAAGCCAAAAAGTTAAAGATAAAACTTACTGGGTTATTATTCAAAAAACAAACAATATGTTTGAAATGGCTGCTAAAAAGTGCCATTTAGACACACCTCGGGTTTGTAAGGGGAGTATGTATATTCTCTGTGAATGTCTTTGTGTGTGTCGAGCAGAACACAAACTGCCTGTCAGTTAATTAAGATGTCAAACGTGTTCGAGCCCTGAAGCGGTGTTGCTGTGAAGAAGCAAGCCGCCAAGTTGTCAAATCTAAAAGATATAAGGTACGTGACTCTAAAAGACCTAATGAGCACACAACACTTGACTTGGAAATGAAAGCAAATAAACTGAGAAACATTTGCTCTTTTAATGTGTATCACAGTTACATAAGGCCATTGTGTTTTGCAGAGAAACTCAGGTAAAACTTGTGTTCCAAAGACAGATTCTACATAATGATTTACAATGATTAATCATATTACTTTATAATCAATAAGACAAATGCATTGCTGGAGAGGAGTCCGACCTTATCTGCATGGAAATATGCTTCATTACCACTTTCACTTCAAATGAACATCAAAGCCTTATGCCACTGGTATATTGGCTACATTACACTAATTAGAACGACATTTCCTGAATATACAGGGACGCCGACCTTGCCTACAGCCTCTTTCAGTTAATATGAAAACCAATGTATGCGCTTCCTCAAACACGACCACCCTAAGTTTTTTAATTTGTAAAGTTCTCCTTGAGCCGAGCGTCGCTGGAACAGACTGTGGGGATGATATCACCCAGAGATGAATCCTGGAGAGGCTTCAACAGTGAATAATCAAACAACTGTTGAGACTTTGTGACAGCAGCCAAAGAGATTTTACTGCAATATGATCCCACTTTGTGAGTCACAGCTGCACCGTGACATTCAGATTAGACTCATTTAGATAAGAAGATGCCACCTGATGACGCCACAGATTACTACATTCTTGTGAGATAAGATTTTATATATGCCCGTATGGGTACTGTGAAACATAAACCTTCCACCTCGGTCATTAAGGGAACATTTTGTGGGAATAATGTTCATCTGCTGTGTTTGGTCTGTCTTTTTCATTTTAAAGTGTGCAAACATCTATCACATCATTGATCAGCAAAAAATTTGAGTCATAAGCAACTTAAAACTTCACATCAATGTTAAGGTTGTATGCCAGTCACTGGGCATCTATATATGGCATTACTAAGATGTCAATATGACTTTAGACTCTTTAATGCCTCTTCTTGTGATATTTATGGGAATTTCTCCCACCAATATCCTTTCTCAGTCAGCCTTGTGTGCTTTTATACTTTGCGTGTGACACAGCAAAAAGACAAGCCACTGTTCCCTTTTTAGGCTGCGTCCTTTTAGGTCCTTTTAGTGTTCGATTTAAAAGCTGAATTTCTTCTGGTGTGACATATTCTGTACACACCAGATAAGCTCTTTGTGACAAGTAAAAAAAGTATGAGAAACTACAAAGCACATGTATATTTTGCATAAATATACACATGCTATTGATATTTTTACCCCAATTCAGATCTTATACAAATAAATGTTAATGTTTCTGTTAAGGCCCTGACATAGGATCTCAGGATAAGTATACTAGCTAGACTTGGGTCTTTAGGCAACACTGTAAAACTCAAGCTGAAATCAGTATGCATTTATGAACAGGTTTTCTGAGGTGCGGTTCTTCAAATCTACAAAGATCGCTGAAGCCATAGGCAGCCAAGGCAGACGGTAAAGAGTGTTATGTAACAGTGTCCTCTGTAGTTCACCCAACGTCAAGAGAGAGTCAAGAGTGGGGATGTGAATGTGTGAACATTTTTACAAGAAATATGCACTTTTGTTGTTAAAGTGAGACACGAGAAAAAGAAAAAAGAAAAGAGTGATGTTTCTTAATGAGCAAATGCAAAGCGGCTTAAAAAGGTAGAACAAACACAGACGGATATAACATAATGAGGCTTTGGTGCCTGCGTGTGTCAAGGCTGCTACTGCTAAATAAGGAATTGTTAACCTTGAATGCTGATTTTCTATTAAAATCAAATCTTTTCTCGAATATTTTTAATTTTGCATGTACAGTTTGCTACATATACACCTCAAATATAGCCTCTTATTCGAGGTTAGCCACATAATGGTATTCCAAAGACGTGAGAATGATGCACATGCAGGAAACCAAACAGCCCAGTGGCAAAGTTAGCATGTGCACCTTTCCGCTGCAGTATTGAACAGAAGCAGACATCCTGCTTTGCATTCCTCAGAGGTTGCAAAGCCAATGCTGATTTCTCTTGGATTAAAGTAGAGGTGCTCTCTAAAGTCAGCCACAGCAAGGTGCTGCAGACCTAAAAAAGGCCATATTGTGCTAAGTATTGTTGCTAGTCACAACTTTCATTGATGGGTATTGTTTGTTAAAAACTGTTCTAATCTGAGAGGGTTAACATTATTGAATTACTTAAACATTACTGATCTAAAATATTACTTTCAGACTAAATACCAGCAAGCCTGACTTGGTCATTTCAGAAAGATGAAGAGGGCATGTATTGAATGATCCATGTTTTCTGGGCATCTGGATGGCTTCTCAGTCATCCAGGTCATCATATAATGAAAAGGTTAAAAAGACGCCAGCTGGACATAGACTTGAAGGTTTGAGATTCATCTTTCATCCAAGGGACAAACTGTGGCTGAAAAATAGATCACAGACATAACAGAGGGCAGCTGCTCCAATTGAATTATTTAATTAGTGAGAAGTGTCACTTATAGCTGGTCTACGACTCATCAAGTGCCTTGAGAATAAATGTGCATATGTAAATAGAGATGATATGGAAATCTGTGTAATGGTAATTATAGAGTGTAGTTTAATGTGTAGTGCTGTAACACAAATACAGAGTGTGATAATTAGAAAAATCCATCTTTGACTTGTATTGAAATAATTTTGGCAGTAGACTAAGCAACAGACAGGCACATCCTCCCTTTCTTTCCTTCATCAGTGGTTCCCTGGCCCTTCAAACCCCAGTGTCATCCCACCGCCTGCCTCTCTATTTTCTGATGCTCACCTCATCATCCCTGCCCATCCATCTCCGCAGCAGGGAAATCCCTTGAAGATGGCGCTCCATCAGTAATGATTTTCTGCTCAGCTGAGCAATGAAAGGTACACATGCGCTCACTCAGCCTGACTCTCCCTAACCGTCCTCCCCCTTCCCCTCTGTAAACCCCATCATCCATCCCTCAATGCATATTATTAAAGTTTTAAAGCCAAGGTAAGCCTGAGCATCGGCGAATCCCCATCTGCTCAACCCTGCCCAACTTCACACCAGCCCAGACTCATTTTCTCCCAGCTTTTACCCCGGGGCTTGCTGAAATTAAGGAGGAGGCAGCTCGGCATCGCTTTATTTAGAAAATAATAAGCATACTGCAGAGACAGGGAAGGGAAATAATTTTGCATTGCTGTCTAAATGTTAGTGAATACAAAGAGGAGGAGGCTGCTCCAGAAACAGGGCACAGCTGCCATGTTTATTCTGGTAAAGAATTGGTTTGAGAGCTTTGGGATTGTTCTCATTCAGATTGTTATTCTGTGCCAAACCTGCCAGGTCTCGAAACATTATTCCTGGAATTAATGATGTTCCTGGGAGCAGGGTGCAGTGCCCCCTCCTCTGTCTCTGGTCCTTCAGTCCATACACCTCTGGTTTCAGGGTACCAGTGATCAACAGGCACTGGATAATGCGAAATAAGGAAACAGCATCCATGAAAAGTTAGAACAGCAATTAAACTCTCTAGTCATGTGCCATATTTTTTTCTTATTATTAAATCAGCAACTCCGTTAGGTCTAAAAAACTGACTAATGTTTTATGCTCAATAAGCTACAATATAATGAAAGATTTTATGTGTATATTATTTTATCATTAAGTTAAACTGTGTATTTTTTATACAAAATTGCTTTATTAGAGCTGTGTTAGTAGTCAGTAGTTGCATTAAGTAACAGTCTAGTAGTATTATGATGGGTTATTAACAAAATACCTAATAGTATCACAATCTATCAGGACTTTTGAATTACTGTCTCGGCCAGATCAGATCTCAGAGCTGTTTGATCTACCCATACAAATATATCCAAATAAATGTTGAACTGTTAAGATGCAATGACAAAATTCTTCATATTTATTGCCAAGTACTAACTTGTATTAATTCATGTGAGCCAGTGGAGGCTGGTCACACTAATCTGTGAATGAGAAGGATCAGTCCTAACTCATGCCTTGAAGCATAGCATTTATTTTGGCTTTTGAAGGTGATGGTCTTATTAAGAAATTATTCAGTCAATAGTGTCCAGTGGGCTCTCAGCTACTAGTTAAGTATAAAATGGGATGTTGGAGAAAGATATCAATATTAATGGCAGAGCTCTGAGACCTCATTATGCTGAAGGTCAGTGCGGGATGTGGATTTAGAGCGGAGGAAGATAAACGCAATTCTTCCACATTTACGACGGAAAAGAAACATTTGACTCGTTGTCGGACTTGTCCTGAGGGGAACTTGTCACAGTGACTTACAGGCTTTAAAATGCAGTCTGCCCTCTATAAAACTGTAGATGAGAATATGCTGGACATTACTGCTACTTCAAACAAAAACATGCTATTACATAATGATTTATTACAACAGAGACACTGCAAACAGCGAATGTAGACGTGTACTCACCTACACTTTAGATAGAACTCACAATATGAAGATACAATATGAAATGCTATTGAACATTAAAGCATCATTGAACAGTACTGATGTCTTATACTGTACACTTCTGGCACTAGATCATACTGCTCCACTGAACTCAACGTGATTTCCCAAAAACGGAGACACTGTTTACACAATCCTAATAAACGCAATATTCATTTCACAAGAAAGGCTTTGAGGCGCAATGATAATACAGTATACCAGATATTCAACATTTTCCTATGGCAAAGGGGGCATTCAAATATAACATGCCACAAAAGTGAAAAGTTATTATATTCATGCGATATTCAACATTGTTATTACATTATACATGTTTTCCTGATATTCTGCGGCCCACACTTTCAGTAAAACATATAAATACACAACATTAGCCAGGAAGCAGCCTCTGTCAATTATATAAGCCAATCTCAGATAAAGGGTGAACATAAAAGCATGGCTCTGGAGTAGCATTATGACATAGATTTTACATGTGGGTACTGGCGTGACCAAATACAGAAAGTAATTCATAAAGAATATCTAAGCTTAGAATCTTTAACAAATAATAAAAGCCTTTTACACCACATACAAAAACCCTTCAGTGCCTACTTTAAAGGTGCTGAGTGCTATCAAAGACCTAATTAAGCTCTTGATCAGCTGGCAGTCCTGTTAGAACAAGCCTATAGACTACTTCTAGTGGAGGAAGTGGAAAACATGCTCGTGTTAAAGATAAATGACGGACCTCCTGTTGTCTGTGTTTTGAAGTTAGTGGAGGGGACGTGATGCAACCACCTTTGGCTGGGAATGCAAGCCCCACAAGCAGCGTGCACCCCACACAGCTGACAGACTGATGCAACCCTATTCTTCTCTGGTCTGAATCCCAAGCACAGAATCAGTACAGGCCCATGAGCGGTGCTTTTTGATGCGTTTCTATCAGGCCACAGCATCAGCATCTCTCATATGAACTCAATTTGACTGAAAATCGTTCACCTTTTTAACTCTCAGCAGGGAACATCATCTGTGCACTGCAGTGATGATGTCAGTTTACATTTTTCATCAGAGCTGAATGTTTCTCTTCAAGACAGAATACCGAGCAGCTCAGAGTGTGCCTGATCTTATCGCAGAACGTGTCACAATGGCCTTAAAACTTCTGTGCTACTAACTGACATGACACTTTTATAACAACGCAAAATACAGCCCACCACTAATACATGTGCACTCAGCAAAAACGGTAGATGCCTGATTCACTGTTTTGTATAAAATTAGGGTTGTATGTGTGTGTTAACCAAAGTGTGGATGATAAAGCGGTGGTTCCCAGACACTAGGTTATGAGAGCTGTTCTTTGGGTATGTTCTATGTCAATGATATCAAAAACTGAGAAAATGAGAAATGAGACTTTTGAAAGTCCATCAGCATTGGGTCACAAATCATTTGGTCTTTTGAAATGTTGGTCCCCTTGAAAATAATTTTGGGAAACACTGCTTTAAAGGACACTGATGTAAATGTGAGTGACTGCTGTCAAGTATATTTGAGGCCTTACCAGCGGAGGGCGATCTTGATGGGCGTGGTGAGGCAGGATGTGAAGAGGTCAGCAGGGAGGTCAGGGTTCATTGGCAGCAGCTCACTGGCTTCACAGGCAGCTAGCTGAATGCAGTTCTTCATGGAGGGAGGCAGGGGCATCTGGGCCAGAGGGTGGCTGGGGTTAATGGCTGCCACCTGAACACAAACAACACAGTTACATAGACACAGATCAGAAATACATTTTTCTGCTTTTTACAGCTGCCCACTTTAAGATTGGTTAGTAATTACAGGGCTGCAAGTGAAAAAGCTTCAGAAGGATTTAATTTGACTTTAACATGACTTGACAAAATGGATTATGACTAAGTTGACATGCATTAATTGAAAAATAGCTACAGCTGTGATGAGATGTTTTACTTTGTCGTTGCTGGCAGCCTGATACATTTTTTATTGAAGCCAAAAATATAAAGATCCTATATTCTTTTGGAAGCAGATTTACTTTTTTTATTTTAGAGTGTAGAGCAGAAATAAAACAGATATGCATTCACACCAAAAGCAAACTCCAACCAAGTTAATGTGGAGTGTGAATTTGTACAAATGTCTAGCAACAGGTGAAGACTTCAGCAGCCTCTAACCTCCTACACAAGCCTGTTCCCACTCTTGTCATTGTGTCACATTAAATTTCTCTGTCCACGCAACTTCTCTGGTTTATTAGTCATCAGATCATGTGTCGACGGCCCATTCTCAGGCGAAAGAAGCAAGTCAAATTGCAGTGAGACTTCGATTTGCTGCCTCTATACTGGTGTATTTGTTTCATTACTGTCCACTAACGGCCTCGTATTGAAATTGAGTTTAAATGCAGTTCACCAACAAATTCAACAAACACTGAAAAGTGCAAAGAAAGTAACATGCACATTGAATTTTTTTTACTTGAATTCAGTACAGTGTTGTAATACCCCTAATTTATCCATCATAACAGACAACACAACCCTAATAGTGTAGTGTAGTCACTTGAGATGATCTAATTATATGGGAGACAAATTAAGCTCTTTGCATGTTTATGAGCTTCCAGAAAAAAAATTAAATTAAATCAATGGTTGGTCTGGTGTATAGTGAGTGTGTCGAAAGAGCCTGATAGTTTATTTATCCTTAACAGGTGATATTCTTTTCACCTCCTTTGCAAATGGTTTTGATCTTCTGTTACCTGTAAGTGTTTTAAAACAAAATGAGTGCTCTATAACTGAAAAAGCTAAGAATGGCATAGGTATGATGTAAAACTTCAAATATATTTGGACTTTTGACTATTTAGGTGTTCATTTTGCTGGTGTACTCTTGATTTGTTTGCTGGGAGTTCAGTATGGTTTCTGCTGAGTACACTTTAATGAGCTGTGGGTCTTAATAGAAGCAGTGATCCAAGATTCTCTTTATCAAAGCTGACTGCTGTGCTTTCTTTTATTTCCAAGCTCTGCTAAATTTAAGTAAGGCATTATGGCTGGGATTATTAGATAGTTACTATTCCAAATGCTTTTCTGCAAGTTTTTATTTTTGAAAAATCACTGTTCTGTATTGTACTTAAAATGATGTTCTAGACTTTAAGAGTCACAAAATCATACGTATTATACTTACCGCATCTCAGTCTTAGACAAAGACAACTCTGGACCTTTATCAAGACCAGTCAAGACCACATACTAGCCACGAGTTTGTCATTGTGGGGTTGGACTTGTCACGTATTATGTATTATATTCTGGTCTTGGTCTGGATTAGTGTGACTACAACACTATCAAATCAAGACCAAGTCCAAGATCAGAGTGTTTTGAGACCAAGACAAGACTTTAAGGGATTGAGACCAAGGATATTTTTAAAATTAGGATAAAAGTTTCACCAAGAATGATGTGCATGAATAAACCATCTGTGATCCTGCCCAGTCTTGATTATGTCCATTCCCAAGACAAGACCTTGAAACCTGACAGACTGAACTACACTAGTTCAGTCAGTTCTTTTAAATCGATGTGTCCGTAAAAGAGATCTTACCGCAGGCTTATTTTGGGATTACACACAACAAAGAAGTCGGTAACCATACAAACTCCAGACACCAAACATCTGTTTACTTCAGCATAAAGTGTTCTTTGAGTGCTAAAACTCTTTCTGTGTTTGCAAACTCTTCGTGTCACAGGCAGATGAGGCCGAGCGGGAGCAGAGCGCGTGAGAAAACTGACTGGTACAAAGTGTTAGAGCAGTGAAAGCCCTGGCAATCAAGCTGCAAAGAGAAACGCACGCTACCAGGCAGAATCTGACATACGGTGAGAAATCTATCGAAAAAGCTTTAAATTCAAACAGGCTGTGAAAGACCAGTGTGCGTTTTTTGAGCATCTGATGCAAGACAAGGTAAGTCCACTCTGATACACCTGAGGGTAACATTGAGGCTCCAAGATCTGAGCTCAAAGCTAAGCCCAAAGAATGAAAGATGAGACAAGATCACAATTTGCTCAAGACTATATGTAAAAACATAAGAAAAGAGAAAATGATTTCCACTGAAATTATTAAATGGCTTGTGATACAATGCAGTGTATTTAAGAAATGCCAGTATGTATACACTGCACAGCCTTACTCATTATCTGACTCGAAAAGTGTAAAAAATGTAGCAGAAGTCACAGCTCAGATCTCAGTGTGAGACATTATGTATTTACCGTGCTGCTCTATAAGGAGCTCACATGAATAAATCATGATACAAAGATTACAGAAGAAAAAGCTCTAATTAATGAGGGAAGAGAAATTGCCTGTGTTCGACAGTGTGTTGTTTTATTCTATTGGCATGCATATTTTATTTGAGGGATAGGGTTTTGCTGGCAGGAGTGAGTGGGCGCTCATTGTCGCTGTGAGGATGGATCTGTGCCAATCTTCATGTAATATAATTCCTCTTCGCTGCGTCTAATGAGCAAAATGCAGGGACAGACACCACAAACAGAACAGGTCTGGATTTCTACGTGTGACACTAAGAGGAAGGCTGTCTGCTGAAGGGACATTCATAGAAAACGTCGTAATCCAAACGGTAAACATGACAACATTGAGAGCAGAAGCTGATTAATGCCAAGCATCCACTGTAATTATCACATTAGCATATTGTAATCCTGCAAATTAACATGAAAATTACCATGACAGCTTTCTCTTTTCTCCCCCTTCCACTAGAGATATGAGGCTACTGTTTAATTGCTGGGAATAATGTTTTCTAAGGAAAATGTGTGACACTAATTTATGAGACCAATCCTACCTTGTTTAGATGATTGTGCAACTCAGAACATGGCAAAATAGAGCACCTCTTTACATGCCCATGCACTAGAGAGCCTCAGAGCAAATTCATTTTACATATTAATTATTCATAAAAATGTGAGGAGGCTTAAAATGAGCATCCTGGAAACTAGGAACACACCTAAAGCAGACACACTTGAGCAGGTGAGTGTAGCTAGTGCAGCGTGCGTGTTTACTGAGTTCACACATGAAGTGATGAGATATTTAAAAGAAAGCAGGTGGCCCTATAATCGAGCGCTCACTCTCTGGGGGCGACCGGACTGCAGCGAGAAAGAGGGGGGCTTTAGTGATGTTGTGGAGGAGTGAGAAAACACCTCCTCCTCTTCATCCCTCCTCCATCGACTCTTTCTTGTCTTTCTTGAATCACTGCGTCTCCAAATAAACCCGTCCCTGATGAAATGAGGCCTGCAACGCCGCAACTCTGAAAATGTATGCTCTAGATATAGTTCAAAAGACGTGTGCAGTATTGTTGCATGATTTCACCCGGGACCACCGGCGGAGAAACACGTGGGCGAGACGGGGGACTCCCTGCTTGGATCACATCCTGAATGATTAAAAAGCCTCTCTAGAAGTGGCGCCTTTATCTTCCATTACCACTCGCTGTCATGCACTTCCTGTACGTGGGGGTGAGAAGGGCAAGCGCTCAGGTGGAAAGTGGCTTGTGGACATTCTGTACCTCCCCCTACATTTAAAGGGGACATACAGTCGTTTTAGTTAACTGTCAGCTTTCTGCAGTCACTACTGTATTTCACTGCTAACCAGAGCAATATCTCACCCACCTCAAACAATAAATTATAATAAAATCACTAACAGCTCACCATCTTGATCTTGCTAATTTCACTTAATTCCAAATTGTTCAATATTGCATTAATATTATTTGCTCAGTTGTCCTCATTATTGGACAAAAAGAAACAAAAAAACAAGAAACTGATTCTCAATTTTGTTCCTAGGACATCCATTTCTCTTTGCTATTTAACTCTGTATCACTCACTTCTCCTTTAACTTAATTAATTAATACATTTCCTTTTTCACCTCCCCCCATTACATAAATATTCTATGCGTGTGACTGCTAATGACTTAGCTGCATGCTTCTGTGTGTTTGTGCTCTAACGCAGACTACAGCCATGTCAAGACCTAAAGACCAGATTGTACTTACACAGCGCTAACAGATTGGAGCTGCTAAAACTTTTATTCTGGCTGTAGGCTGAGGAGAAGCCCATGTGGCCCATTACTCTTTAACCCAGAACAAACTACTGGAGTTTCTCTTCCGCCTCCTCTCTGGCCGTTTGAACTCTCCTCTGCTGGAAACTCAAATAGTTCACAGACTCATTTGTAAAACAATAGAACACTAGTAAATGAATTAACATAGGACACTGTCACATAAAATGTATAAATGGGTGTATTCTGTATAACATTACAAGATTATTGTACAACAATCACTTAATTATGCAATCTGTTTGTCTAAAACTAATACAGACATCAATATTATAGAATACTGTCAGTGTGTTCAACTGCTCTGAAGTTTATCAAACAGCTTGTTGTGTGAGTGAAATTAGTGCCATGAGCTGCTGCCCTTCACTTTTTAAAAGGCAATATCTTTTCTCCAAAAATCACGCCTGAAATCCATGACAATGCAGAAAACGCTGATAGCAGACGACTATATACTGTAGGCAGCATAAGCATTTAGCAAAGTCAAAGTTTGAACTGAAGAATTTTAAATGAAGAAATCTTTTTGTGGATTTTACCCTGACAGTGCCGCCCTGCTGTGACCTCTCCAAATGTAACGAGAAGTAAAAGGGAGGTGAGTTTGGAAACACACTTGTGAGGAGCTCTGTCAAAAGCTGCAGCGACTCAGCAGTTTGCCTCTTGCCTCTACCTTTCCTTTAACGGGTAACTCAGCATTCACTGCAACCCTCCTCCCGTTTCCCCGATCCGCGATGTTCTTAGTGCACCCTGCTCTCTCTCGTTTTTCCTGCTAATCTACAGTCTGGCTGAAACTTCCCCATGAATAATTGAGATGAATGACAGCGCCTTCTCATTAGGAATTCACATAACATGCCATAGCCGCAGAGAGGAAGGGCGAGCGCGAAACGTAATAAAAAGATGAAGCGCTGAAGGGATTGGGGCTCCATCTGTGTGTGTGCGAAGACTACACCGAAACTCAATCATTTAGAGACAGATGTGCGCTTGATTGGCTAAATCACTGCGCCAAGAAGTTCTTAATTTTTTAATGGAGCGAAGTCAAGCCGAACGTCATGACTCTGCAATTCAGAACCAACACTTTATAGAGCCTTGTTCAGTCTGTTCAGTTTATCACTATCCAAAAAGAGTCGATCTGATCACACATGGCAGTATCATAAACATTGGCAAGTCTTCCCCTAATGTCACATGTGAGCTTTTCTAATTAACCTGCAAGCAAAGAAGCAGACATTTATGAGCTGCGTTTAAAACATCCATGATTATCCAGGGCCGGGTCACAGGGGCAGGCTCAGATCTCCCTCTAACCAGACACTTGCTCCATAGGATTACTTTATGAATAAATAAAACAACAACCTGCTCCATACTCACGATGCAGCTTTGCTTTACATCATACAGTGAGAGAGTCTAATTTCAGGTGGACTGTGTTTCTCCATCTATATTAACTTAAATTTATGTATGATATGTACATTTTTAATTCTATAGGCCGTGAATGAAAGGATAATGATAATGAAAAAGTAATAATGATGCAGTAATTAACAACATCTAAACCACAGGAGGTCTTTCAGTGCAATTCAGGTTGCACTTTTTTTTCTAGCAGCACTTTTTTCTGCACTCTTTGAGCAGCCTCTACCAAGTCGTAATGACCACACTATTTCACTCTGTTACTGTGTGCACCATCTGTTGTGTATCTGACTCACCTCCTGTTTTAGGTGCTTCTTTGACCAATTATAACCCTACATCTAAGTATCATAAAGCGTGTGTTGTACTATACTGTGCCACTACCCACTTCCAACTCCTGCTCTCTCTGCAGGGCAAACTGCTTGAAGGACTTGACGATGATCCCCGCGTTGGAGCAGTCGTACACGAAAATGGACGGGCTTCCCATCCACGTCTGCAGGTCGTAGATGGACAGCGGGATGTACTGGGTGTAGTTCTGAAAAAAGTCAAAAGCAAAAGAGTGGGTGCTTTAATAACTTACTTTGACAGATTTTTATTTAAAGTCATCTGTTAGATAGTGTGTATGCACAGGGAAAAAGTTGGTGGAGAGGAAATGTACCAAATAGAACAGAGACATAAAGGGAGTGGTGGGATGACAGACATCTGCTGTAAAGGTGTTTTATCTGATATTCAATGGAAGTTTGGTCCTACTCGAGCGGCACGACAAATCCCCACTGATCTTCCGTTTCAGCAGCCAGAGTCACAGCTGCTTCACTTTATAGGACAAGGACTACGTATCAAGAATATAATGTGTGGGAAGAATAGACGACACAAGGCCCGAGGGTGCAGTGAGGACGTGGAGGCACCGGCTCAGCAATGGCTCGGCCGCGACAGCAACGGTGCATCATTGTGAGTGGGTGCTTACTTATGGGACAGGGCAATGAAGAGTTTGAGTTTTTATGTCTGCTTTACAAGCCTGTGAATGTGACTGCTACAGTTAGGCCCAAGTTTGGGTCCTGAGGCCTGAGGTGAGACTTTAGATATGAACTGAAATCGAAATTTGAAATGTCCCAATTGAAAAATGGAAAGTGAATGATAACAAGTAAATAAACTTTACTGTAGTATAAAAAATAACAAGTATTAGCTGTTTTAAATTCAACATACAACATGTTTTGTAATGCTTGTAATATTTATGCTTCTTAAAGAATAGCTATTTCACAGTATATTTATAAGAATTGTTTGCATAAGTCATTCGTATTTTTTTCTCAGGACACTCAAAACATATTAAGTGAGCATAAAAAATAAACTGAATAAATTTAGTAAGATATTACAATGTAAAGTGCAGTGTACTTCAATGTACAAGCCATTAACTGACACTGTCACATTTATGTTTTGACTTGAGTTTATGCCCTCAATACCTCAAAGCTCAACTGTTTTCCTACAGCTGTTTATTTTCACTTTCTTCAAGTAATGAAGTCCTTCTGCATTGTGTTGATGCATTCCAACCAGGCTAGAAAGCTGCCAATGTAATTGCCTTGGCAGGAATAAATGAAGCTGTATTAAACTAACCTGAAACCGCCTGCAACTTGTTCCTTTTGACTTAATTGAATTTTTTGCACCATCTGGACACAGAAGCCTAAGAAAAGCTTACTTTGCCAAGTAGCATGTGCGACACACACCCTTTGTTACATAGTCCCTCACACAGAGTGGTCAATATCACAGCTTACACACACAATCACTACTCTGTTACCTTGTTATATTTTTCTACTTTTTCTGTTTTTTCTGTTTGCTATGAACCATAAGCACACCTCTTGTTATCAAGGTGGACAGTGATAGCTCTTTGAGAAGGACTGGGCTGTTTACTGTTAACACATACCGTGGCCATTGGCCTTATGACACTTAACATTTTGCCATTAAAAGGCACTATAGGGTTAGAACCCATATATGTACCTTGTTGAAAACCCAGATCTCTCCATTGACCGTGGGCCGAGGAACACCATGGCCATTGTAGTGGAACAGGACACGCTCTTCTTTGGCGTTGCGTCTGAGTGACGTGCAGAGCTTCTTCACCTCGTCCACCGTTGGGTCCAGGCTCTGCTTGTACCGCGCCTGGAAAACAGGAAGGAAGAGGATCTCAGCTTTATGTAACATTTATGTTTGTGGTAAGCAGTCTGATCCTCGTGAGCTGGACAACTTGTCCTATAAAATAATAATACCCTGTCCATGTTCTGCATAAAACAGCATTGGACTTTGATAAGAATCTATACTACACAAAACAAATTAAATTCTAATTATCCCTGGGACAATCTTACAACAGTTTTAATATTAACAAACGCACAGAAAATTTCAAAATACCTTGCAATTAAATCAACTAAATCCAGAGAGTATTGCTTTCCCACAAGACCAAACAATGCAAGTGCATTCATCTTGTTAAATGACAGCTGATGTTGTTGAGGTTGAGCACGGAGCCAACAATGCCTCTGGGGATCAGAAGCATGTAAGAAACTATTCATATTTCTAATGTCACGTTATGGAGGAATATAAGAGACGAGCCTCCATGGCTTGAGCTGGTTTTATAGTGTTGTGTACCTCACACTGGTTTGTGAAAGACATAGAGGGCCTTGGGTTTCCATGATACCAGCAACTTACATAAACAAGACCCGCTGCAGCTTTTTAATTGGAGGCATTTCTACAGTAAACCAAGCATGCAATTTTGCACCTTACATCATCTGCAGTGTGTCTCTCTGAGAACAATCACAGCTTTTACATTTAACATTCTGTCTGAATAAGTCATGAAGTGCATTTTGTAACACTGACTGATTTCATGCAGGAGGGCCATGGACCATTGTAACTATGTAACTCAGAGTGATGAGGCACAATTATGTCACCATATCAACATATCTCTTGACACATCTGTTCTGAGAATGATAGATATTTATACCTAACAGTCCCATGGGATAGTATTTTATTGCTTTACTGGGTGTAAATGTTGAAGTGTTGCGTTTAGTCTTAGTCTTGAGTAAGAATACGTCTATACTTTTTAGCAGGAGGTACAACTTTATTTGCTGATGCTGGCATGTAGAGCTGCACAATAATTGAAACTTGACATTGGTGTGATGACAATCTATTTTGCATGTTTCTATTTATTGCTGGACAACTCTGAAAGTGAATAATACAACACAGCACATTGGCAGCTCTGCAAAACTAGCTTGTCAGTTTGATTTGTAGCGGGTTGGAAGTGTAAAGTAAAGAAGCTTCACTCATTTAATCCTCTTAAAGTGTACAGAAGCAGAGTAGTACACAGGGGGTGTGTGCATTGTGTGTGTTTCCTCATTAAATGAAGTGGCTGTGCAGCGTGCGTGGATGGAAGGGACATAGAGGTGTCAACTAGTTATGCAACAGAAAGCGGCCGGTTAGAGTGCTCTGAATCATTATCACACTCACCAAGGCCTTCTGTTACATAACCAACAGGCCGTTTACCAAACAGCCTGCCTCCTGCTGAACCACCTCCAGTCACACTACGAGCCATTTTTTAACCTGCCATTCAAATTATAAATAAGGTACAGACGAGGGCTTTAAGAGTGTTTGCGGATTAAACTCATCAAACAACACAACCTCTTTGGTCATTCTTAGTCAAAGTTATTAAGGATGTAATACAGTTTCTATTTTCAGATTTGACTGTCATTGTTTACATTTTTAACACTGACAAACTGAAAAACCTTTTGACGGTAAAAAGCATAGTCATCTTCAAGAGTCACTGATGGTTTCCTGATGCTTGACACAAAAAGCTTCTCGAACAGGATCTCAAATGGCATGACCTCTTCTCTTCCTGGAAGTTTTTAAAACATGATGATCACGTTCATTGACAAAAAGTTACCCACAACTTCAAATGACAACGAGTATACCGAGACCAAGATCATTTTGTCATACAGCTGTGTGTTATTATTCCCCTGACACTAGGTACAGTGGTTCTTAGTTGTCACTTAGAAAATAAAATAATCACTTCTTTATTGTCCGTCACATTAAACATTATGGAGAAGCTTAATCAACAGTGCTGCATTTCAGCGCCCCATATCTGGATGAGTTTAGATTACAGTGCGATAAAACAATGGGCTGCTTGATTGAATTTAGTGATAACCAGATAAGTCTGAACGTCAGGAAGCGCGACGCTCACCCAGATGATATCAAGTGCTATGTGAATGGCATAATGCTGTTATGGGCTGCCTCGATGGAAGGGAGCGTGTGAAATCAGAGCCGGTGATGTGGAGGAGTCATTTGGGAGGAGGAGAAATTAATGAGGAAAAACAGAGACAGAAGTAGGAGAGCAGACAGGTGTGACAAGGGCTTACTCTTACCTGCTTCTTCTTGTTATTTCACACAAATCCCTGCTGTGTTTTAGCAAAGCTGCTTATTTACATTCAGGACAGTAGGGCACATTAAATTCAAGTGGCTCAGGAAGATTCATATTCATATTTATGAAGACAACAAGAAGCTAAACACACACATCAGAACTGTTGGATTGTGTTGAGTGAGTTATGAGAGCACACAGTGATTTTCTTTCTGAAATCATACTTCCTTTTTGATGTTTAATGGGTTATTTTGAGAGTACCATGACAGTGTATGCCTTTAAAGGTACTTTTGATTGACAGCAAGCAAACAGCCATGGCTATTTTCACTCAATTAAAGAATGAGGACGTTGCATGACTAATGTGTGTTTGATAAGTATAGATGAGGAAAATAAAAGTGAACTCTGTTACAAAGCATGACTAACCTGGAAACAGGGTGGTGGCCTCCATAAATCCTGGCTTAAATTAAAAAACATCAAATAAGCCAGCATTTTTCAATAATAATTGTAGTCTCACTGTCTCTTAGAGTTTCTTTTTTTTACAATCGTATCTTATTGTATCTTACAGCAACTTATTGCATCTTATGTTTCAAATATGCTAATAACTGGTCATACATCATGAGATACTGGGTGACACACTGGGTGACAGTGTCAATGTCAAGAGTCAATAATATCAGTGAGTGTTTACAGACAAAACAGAAATACTCTAATCCTATCCCGATTCATGCCATCCTTTGTGATAAGAAAAATATAAGAGACATGACAAGATCAACTTTTCTTGCAATGCTTACAGTTACCACCTGGGCCTAATGGAGGAGCTCTATCCTGGTCTTTTGTGACTCAGCGTCTCTTTCTTGTTTAGCTCAAAGCAGAGCTCAGTAAAACACCTCCATTACATCCATCAAGGCCATAGGAAACCAACTCTTGTTAAAAGGTATGGTCTGTGCCATTTATCACTGTGTCACTTCCTGAGAACAGGCAACCTTTTCAAACTACACTTAACATTTAGGATGCAATTAAAACGCTGTTTGTCGTGAAGATGCAGTACAAGCCTTCCTAACTGTCTCAATCTTGAACCTAAATCGCTTTGCTGCTGACAGCTATTAGGTACCATCACTGATTATTCATATGAGCAATTCATAAACATAATTCAAAACATATCTGATGAGAAATGTTGTTAAAAGTAACACAATAAGGAAAAGGCACCTTTCGTCTCTCTTCCTTTGAAATAGATACTTGTGAACTAATAAGAGAAAAAACAAAACATATCAAAGGGCATGTTTAGTTAGATGACAGGCACTTGTCAGAGAGGAAATGAGTAAAGCTAACCTTTGTCCTCTGCCTTGTGGGCCCAGCAGCTGCAACATGTGAACAACTCAGGCAACAATAGTAATTCAGCCTTATCCTCATGTCACGGCAAACAACAAATCAATATTATGTCACGTAATTTACAGCGAGAAATCAAACTCAAGCTCTGGATCATATATGACCAGAAAACTAAAAGTTATTTGATTGTGGAGGGCTTTTACAATAGCCACAATTCTGTCTCTCTAACCAAGACCAGGCAGTTAAGACCAGAGACCATGCGTTTCTGAGCAGGAAAAACCAGGAAAGGGACAGACAGTCAGAATCACTTTTTAAGAGAGAAACCATGTGACAAAACTATTCAAAATCTGGCTCATTGGCCGGGAAAAGTAAAAGTCCACCCAAAACAATGCATGAGAGGTGGCCATTATACAAGAGCATGACGTCAATGATGACATCTTTTGAATCACACTCTGCTCAGGTCAAAGGAAAGACAGTTTGACAGCGAATTGCCAGTAGTGATAATGACAACTGGGCAGGCAGCAGCAGGATCCATTAGCACCTTTGTAGCTCAATATTATTGCACACTGGAGGAGGCTGGTGTAAGGCCAAAGAACCGGTCGATTTGTTGTTTTAAAAACTATATTTCCCAAACGTGAGAACTAAAATGAAATTTAAAAAGAGTCGCTCAGATGTAGTGAAACATCTCTGAACGGTAACATTTAGGTTGCAAAATGCTGGTAGTGAGCCAGGATGAGGCCTTGAAGACTCCTCCACTAATTAGATTATCATAAATAAATGGGCTTTTGCTGCAAAGCTACAAAAGGCAGTCTGTATCTTTCAAATGAGAAGTAAAGCCAAGGACAACCCTCATACAGGGTTTATACACAACGTCCAAAGTCAAATTCAAGTACTTGTCAATTGTTTTCAAGGTCCATTGCTAGCTTGCACTGCAGTACATTCCAATTCAAATCACATACATTTATAAATAATGACAAATTTATTGCTCTAAACTGATAAAAATGTTTCAGTTGATCCAAAGTTCAAGGATATTCACAGAGTCTGAGTACATGTGTGAAAATGACTTCCACAAAACTTCCACAACTTATTGATTTTGGGAAAATTTAAAGCTGAAGTAAAAAAAAGAAAAACAAAACAAAAACTTTCTCAGACAATGCTCATGTGTCACCAGCCATGTTTGTTAGGGTAAACAGCCTTTTCCCTGCTGGGTTCAACAGAGTGCACATATTCAGATAGAGCTGATTGCTAATACAGCTGATAAACAGCAGGGAGCACACACACAAGCAGCCATTTCCCTGGTGACAAAATTCCCGCTGAGGCCAGAGTGTCCGGCCTGAGTCAGTTCCCAGCGGGTCACAGAGATGCCACGTCACCTTTCCGTCCTGCCGGCACACCTCCTGCCACTTCACAGCCCAAATCTGGTGCTCCATAGGTGTAAGCAGTTGTACAGTTTTAAAATTTGGCAGCTGAGGCTAAAAATAGACATCAAAATGGAAAACAACCTATTATACGCTTGATGATTAGTTATGCTCAATAATGACACCAGTAACTTTTAAAGAAGGTTGTTCAAATGCATTCATGCACTTTATGTCTGTTCTTGTGTTCAAGTTGAGTCCAAAGCAGGAAGGGAGCAGTGTGTATTGCAGATGACTAAGTGATGTAGTTTATGTAACAGGCAGAAGGTCCAAATGGCTGTGTATGTTCAACATGGTGTGAGGATACAAGTAATATCTCCAGAACAGACTTCTTTGAACACGACAAACTTTCTTACTCACTCTCCTTCATGATGAGTGAATATCAACTTTACTAAAACTTTCTAAAGAGTAAAAACCTTATTTACTGGACATGACACAAAAAGGATTCAAATGAAGCTTTTGGTGAAATCCCAACAATGCAAGAGCATAGTATATTGAAGCAGGTATACCAGGTCCATACAAGGTTGCTGCCTATCACGCTGCTCTCCTCTGCTCTAATCAACAGCTGCCCTCATTTCCAACCTCCTGCAGTGACACTCACACCAGTCTGTGATTGAGGAGGGACCTCAGCGGCCAAAAGCGCCACAAACCATTAGCCCAGAGACAGAGCTTAGGGACCACTGCTGCTTCTGACTTTCTGTGCCACATGTCCTGAGTCTGGGTGCAATTAGGCAAAAGTCGAGTCTAAGGTTTGTGACAAGATTTTGACAATTACCTTGACAAACTGTTTTATCCCAGTGTGACTTCCAAATGATAAAGTCACAGTGAGTGGCCATTCATTACAAAAGTCTTCTGAATACATTTGTCTGGAATAAATAACTATGACGCAGGTTGTTTGCTCAGACTGCATTATATCAGAAATGATACCAACAGCAGGTAGAGGAGTAGTCATTTATCAGTGTTGATTTATCAAACAAGCCCATTACACTCATACTGTGCTGTGACCCCACAACAGTTGGGCTTATGCTGTGTAAAAAAAAAAGCCAGCAGACGCAAAAACAAACAAGTTGGGTTTCCAGGGTCAGTGCAAATGGTTTCAGAATAAATTGCCTATGGATGCAAATGCACACACAATCAATCAGAAGCAGCACTGCATTAAGCCTGACCCATTTTAGATAAGTTACAGTTGGTCCGACAGTATTTTAACCAAGTGGAATTTGCTGAGACGGAAAGGTATTCCAGCGGGACTAAATTGTTAGAAATTACAAGATAATAGATCTTTGCCAGGCTGTAGTCCTTCAAAGAAAATCATAATCGACTAAACTCTAATTCCCACATCAATATCAACTAGTCAATGATGCCATGTAAAATCACATTACCGCCACATATTAATGTCTCTTACATGCCTCTTTCCATGTCACATATGTTTTATTTGAAGAGAATACAGGGCAACATACAGCAAAAAAGCTATTTATTAAAGAATGAAGGTTCAGAGCTGCTGCCAACAGCTGCAACCACATTTCTCGCTGCATTTGATGCACGCTGTGACTAATAATTATTCACAGCCTGTTGCTCATGTAAAGCTGTTTAAATCTAAATGAAAAGTAAGCAGTGCGGATGGTGAGAGACACCAAGTCTATTCAGAGATGAAGCAGTAATGCGTTTACTGACATTAGAGCCAGCTGTAATACCTGCTTAACGTATGTGCAAGATTTAAGTCAATTGTGACCTCTGTTTAATTAGTCAGCCACAAGCTGTTGCTGATGTTTTGAAATCTGAATATATCGTAGCCAAACACCTCCATGAAAAAATGAAATAGCACAAGCCTTTTAGAAGTGCAAGACAATTTGGATTTGGGTTTCAGGGTTAAATTTAAAATATCGAGCAGAGTTCCCTGTTCAGCTGGGATGTAACTAATCCACCTCAGGCTGTAAATAGCTGCTTCTTGTGTGGAGTGGGGGTCCACCGGACGTTACCTACGCAAACAAACTGCTCTCGGACATGTTATGTGAGGCACACAGAGGATGTCTGTGGGGTCTGTACTACAGTGGAGATGGCTACTTCTTGTCCCGTGGGTCTTCTGTAGTAGGGTTGGGTTTCGGTGAGTGACCTACACAAACAGAAAGCATCAGAAACGGAGCGTCTCTGGCCTCATTTCCAAGTCTGTATCGATCACATTAGGTCTTATAATAACTCAGCCGGACGCTGAGGGGTGTCACGAGACATATTTATAACCTGATCGATGGCTGTGTATGGACCCTGCAGCTGGATGGACCATACAATCTCTATGGGGACATTTAGAATTACATTATTATTTCCCAGCGCTCAATCTCAGCATTAGACTTTCTGCTCAGTCAATGGCTCTGCATGCATCATGACCCAAGGCAAAACACTCATCCATTATGATAATATCTTGGACTTTTTCTACCATCTCTGCTGTGTACAAACATAACCACAGGTCGTAATAAGCTGCAAACGATCTATAGGCGATGGGGGTTTAAATAGCGCCTGTAATTACGGTGAGTAATGTTGAAGTGTGTGAACATGCTTGAAATCTAAGCATGTGGCTGTCAGGAGAGCATTCGCCACTGTGATTAATGAACTGACTGTGTTCGTTCTTTTTTTTATGTGTAAACGTGCGACTCAAGCCTTCGGGGCATGAGAGCCCATTGAGAATGCATGGAAATGACCTTCTTGCAGTGTGTGTTGGTGAGTGTACAATCCACTCTCTCCGTCACTGGCAGAGCTGCACTCCAGATATTTCCCTTACCCTCGTGCCTTATTCCTGGAAATGTAAAAAGGCATTTGTCACTAAAATTAGCTCCTGCATCATTGCATCAGATCTAATAACCACTTTGGATGAAGCCCTTGTGTTGGAACAATGAGTTTGAGAGCTCTCCATTGAAGTAATACTGGTTGCATTCATATTGGATTAAAGTTAATGACATTGAGACTAAAGCTCTAGATTGCTTTATTGGATTGGTCCGATGTTTTGTTGGGAAAAGGATGAGGAGGTTACAGCATTCGGCTTCTGGGAAAGTGAAATGACCAAAAACAATAATAAAAACAAAAGCGAGCCAGCAGCTTGTCACATGACCGTGTAGTTCCGATTGTTACTCACTCATTTTATATTGCATCTAAAAATGAGAGAAAACCGACCTCTGGCCTAACCACACAGTGAGCAGCCATTGAAAGACATGGAGTGAAATTGAGCTTGTAGTGCATTCAGCCAGAAGTGATGAGGAAGTGAACGCGTTGATGCAAATTGAACAGATGCAGTGACGATATGAGTTATGAGGAGCTGAATAACAATGCCATGTACAATTATCCACACTGCACATGTATATTGTTGTACACTTCGAGCAACACTGCCAATTGTATTTGCAGTTTGTACACATGAATTTGTTCTGTGAGTAAGCATCTAGTTGTATTCCTTTTTCTTGAAAACAATGGCCTCTTTTGAAATTGGTAGAGATATAACTTGATGTAGTTATAAAAGGTGTTTTATATGCATTTCAATTTTGGTCTTTTGCGCTCCATAATTAGGGATGTAATGATACAATCCAACTGCATGAAAGCAGATGAAAACATCAATTTAACAAAGTGCATACCACTGCTATATAAGACTTGCCTTTGTGTGAGTTTGGTCAATTGTTACAAAAATGTCAACTCTCTGCTATAAAAAAAAGTTTTAATTTTGGCTGCTTTTACTGTAAATGTGTGTAAATGCAACTTCCACTGCCCATTTATTACGGACAACGCTGAAAACTATTTTAGTACATTATGACCTGAATGAAAGGCTCAACAAAATGACAAAATGTGATCTGTCAGCTTCAGAGCGGTACAGAGAATTAGTTAAATCAATCAAAGGATTCATCTGAACTCAAAATAAAGGACTCAGTGTTTGTCTATAAAATCGCTTTAACCTTGTGTAAACTCACTTAAAAATAGCAACTGGACATCCCCAACTCACATTTCTTTAGACTGAATTTAAATGCAGGCCTGAAAAGGTGTAATGTAGATGAAAAGAGGAAAAAGTAAGGTACAATAAAAGGTGAAGCAGAAATGAAGGAGAGGAGGAGGAAGGACTGAAAAACAATAACCATCTTCTCTTGCTGCAAACTTCCTGAAAGAGAAAGCTGATAGTCTGAGGATGAGCTGATGGTGTGAGACGGAGAGGAAGGAGGTAGGAAAGAGCCCGGACTGTATTGAATAACAAAATCTCATTAGACACCAAAGTCCAGTTAATGTGTTACGCTCTCGATATAGTCTCCTCAAATGCCTCTCACTCTTTTATCTAAACATCACTGAGACGGCAATTAGAGAGTTTCTATATTTCCCTGCTATACCAGTATATAATCTGATATAAAAATCATATATGGTGCCATATGAATAAGGTCGTAATGCAATTCAATTTAATGATATTTACCGTGACAAATCTGGCTGTGAATAAATGTATCAACCTTTTGTAGCTGCGCCTCTTTCCGCTAAACAAGAGTTTGAGTCACTTAATTATTTTAAAGGTCAGTCTTCAATTTGCTTTCTGACTTATTTTATTATTTATGCATCTAACAACAGAAAAAAATGAACTACTTATCAGAGCCACTGCTGTGAAAAGAATTGCACAATTGTTGAACCATTTCAACCACTCTTTTCTGACCAGACCTTTTGAAATAAGAAGAGTATCTGATATGTGGTTTCATGAATTTAGAAACTGTCAATGCACATCCTTCCTGTATCGGGTCATGATGAAGCTACTCCTAAAGCCCGAGAGAAATGACTTGTCTTGCCCCACACTATTTTAGTCTGATGAGACAATACCATTGTGTACATGACCCTGACCTTTGACCAGTGTGAAAAAAAAGCCAAAACAGCATTATCTCAATCGGATCAATAAAGTCACATGAGACCAGTGACACCCAGGGTCAAGAAACAAAACGACTGAATTCACCTCTTTTTAACATCTTTGTCCTTTAAAAAGACTGTCTTTCATCTCCCTCTAATCTGATGTTTAAACGGAGAATAAAAGTGTCACTCTTTTCCCTTTTCTTGACTTGCCTGCTGCCTTTGTATAACGAGCCAGTTACAATGAATACCATGCTAATCAGCACGGCCTAGAAATGTGAAGCGACTAAGTAATTCTACGGACTCAACACTTTCCTCTGAAAAGATGAAAGGGAAACAAGTATAAAAGGCCAAAATGTATGAGAAAGAATTACTGTACAAGCCATTCGAGCAGATCAAAGGAGCTGACATTAAGTTTTTTTTCTTGATATTGGAGTTTTCTAAAGAAGATATTTGCTGCTTTGACTGAGTTGACAAGGTCATACCACGAGGAACAAGAGGAAAACGGCACTGGCTTCAAACTGCAGTCGAATTAGGGCGTTTACCTAGTGGCTAAATGTTGCAGATCCATCTCCTCGCATGTAGCCGGTGTTTTCTAATGGTGAACCGCTTAATATAGAGATAAGCTTCACGCGGTGACAGCGAGCCCCACTATCTGTCTTCATTAGGCTGACTGTGCTTGTGGATTGGCTGTGATAAATGGCTTCCTTTGTACGGTGTGCTTCTTATCCCATCTCTTATATTCTTTTTTTTCCAGTTTCCTTACATTTTTCTGCACAATCCTACATCTTTGCTGAACATAGCACTGAGGTGGTTGTTCTAAGCTCATCAGTGGTGAGCATGGTCGAATACAAATTGATTACACACCTACCGACATTAACTTCATGTCATTAACAAGATGACTTTTCTTTCGCCGAATGCAGGGGATGGTCCATGTTGTTCAATGCACATTATATACACATCTATTTAGAATTTAACTTTAAATTAGAATTAAGCATGATCCTACCTGAATGGTAAAGGGTGATGTGGCTGTGCAATGTCCATCTATGTTACGGCAAAGATCATAACCGCAACTATTTTAGTCATTATTGAAATCACAATTATTGGAGTGGAAATGGAAATATGTTGGATTGATTGAAGAAAACAGTAACATAAATAATACATTCAAATGTATAAATAATAGTTTAAAAAATAAACCAAAATAATAATTAAGATAAATAAATAAGATCAACAATGTAGTGCACTTCCACAATCTCATGGAAAACAAGTAATAAATGAAAACAGGTAATGAATACTTGTTTTCTCTCGATTCAGTTTTGTGATCGTTGGGAGACGAAATTGAAATTGAAAATTCGATTAATTGCAAAAGCCCTAATCTAAGTCTCTTTATTTTCTGTGGGTCACAGGTAACAACTATTCAATCTGTTTGATTGATGTACATTGCACTTTTAATTGATTCTTGATTTTGAAGCACACTATCCAACCATAAAGCTCAGGTCAGAAGGACACAGTGGCAAAAGAAGGCTCACTGCAAAAGACTACCTTCCTCAATAACACACTAAGCACTTTGAGTTGCATTTTACATTAAGGCAATATTAAGCAGGAGGTCTGCAATTAAAACATGGTACAGAGATGACACCCAGAGAGAATGTTTTGTGATGCTAAAGACCTAGTGATGAGAAAGAAAGGGACAGTCATAAGTCAAATAAAGTCAAAATATAATTGAGCTACTTAAAAGTTTACGATTTTTGGGATAGTAAGAAGAATTGGTCATAACTTGAAGCTCGTTCTAAGGATCTAAGGAAAATTAAAAACACGCCTTCTTTCTCCAATGGCCACACTTTAATTTGTATCTTAATCTTGGGGAGAGAGAGCAAGCTATAGCTCAGTAAAAACACAAAGAAAAGATGAGGCAAAAGAGAATCACAGGGAAGAGCAGAGATGTCCAAAATGAAACGGACAGTGCAGTAGTGAAGTATAGAGTAGTATAATGATCAATTGTCTGCAGCCGTGGCACACTCCAAACCCCTCTAATCCCAAAAAGACTCCTTCTTTTAGTGATGCAAAGGGACCAAGAACAAGAGCGAACCCGGCCAAATCCTCACTGGTTCAACTTCTAAAACAGTTTGTGGGATTTTCTTGGGTCTCTAATGTTGGCATAAGCTGTTATCACGGTCCAGATTGTGTTGTTATGTACGTTTCAGTGTTAGACGATTCTCATAAATGTACACTGTTGCTGGCGTAAAGTACAGCAGACTTTGAGGCCGAGACTGCAGAGGCGGTGGCTTTGATCACTCACCGGAGAGTGGCTGCAGAATCAAGGGAATGTGTGACAGCATTAACCAAAGGACAAAGCACAAAGTGGAGCTTTTCACTTCTTTATTGCACGCAGGTGTCCAGTGAGTCAGGCCTCATTCAACGATACTCATTTTTCGTTCTTTACGTAAATGTGACATGTGTTCTACACCTTTATGGCACCTCATGAATGATATTGTCATTATCCACTTCCCTGAATAAGTTTTAAGTTTCATTTGTTTTGTTAATGCAAACTTCAGTAACTTTATTAATGACCTATACTATCAGGTTTCAATTCACTCGCATTTCAAGTGTCATTATTACACATGCATAAAACCCATTACTATTGACATTATTTATATAGACATTTGTCTTTGATTAAGTTTACCATATTGGTTTAGGCAACAGTTTCAAGAATTTTTAAATGTCAAGGTTGTAAATCATTTAAACAGAAAAATGAGCATGAGAGAGTGGAGGCTGTTTGGGTGATTGTGACAAGTCTTTTTGATTGGAAGATATTTGCAAACAGCGAAACTTGACTCTTTTTATTTCTACCAGCTTGGGGTATTTTAAATGGTTCAACAGTAGTACAATGATCATTTTATCTTATGGCAATTTAAAAAGAGTACAAAGTAGACTTCATTCTTGTTTGATTGCCCTCATGAAACCAAATTGTGAATGCTCTTCAGCAATAATAGTCTCTTAAGTTTTGGGGTCAAGTGTGACTACGTTTGAAGATGAGCAGCGGGCCATAGAGCACTCTATAAAATGATGCCATTTAGAGTCGTTGTGAATAGGTCGCTGATACAGACATCCCACGGTGTGCGAGTGCAGACCATTAGAGGGAGCAGAGGGGCCATGGAGCCATTAGCTCAAGACTGCAGGGTGAGAGGGCCAGTCTAATGATCTGTACAGACAGCTGTCCCACTAATTAGTGCAGAGTGAGAGGTGGAGGTCCATGCACTCCCAAGTAATCGGACCCAATAGAAAGGACAGTGCTGTTGACTGAAAACAGCACATTATTAAGAATGAAGAATGCTGGGTGGCTGCTGACCGAGCACACAGGGCCTAATGTTGTAGCATATCGACGCCGTGGTC
This sequence comes from Rhyacichthys aspro, assembly GCA_036850595.1. Taxonomy (NCBI): domain Eukaryota; kingdom Metazoa; phylum Chordata; class Actinopteri; order Gobiiformes; family Rhyacichthyidae; genus Rhyacichthys; species Rhyacichthys aspro. The sequence continues at coordinate 16,774,150 of CM072148.1, read as the reverse complement.
TGCACTAATGAGAAAAGGCACATAAAGACTGATATCACAATCAGTTGAGTGCATAATTGGAAGCCACTTTAGGAAAGAAGTGAATAATTACTAAACAATGCACACTAATCTGATCTGCGTTCACCAGAACATAGTCCTCTCCATCTCTGTACTGACAGCAGTTATTGTTTACAGCAATAATACAACATTTTTATCATTACAAATTTGGCTCACGACTCAGGAATCGGTCAGATGATAAAAGGCTAAAATTACTTCTTGATTCTTTACTTTATGTTATTAAAGAAAAAGGAGAACATCGGATACAATGCAAACTTCTTAATTATGCCTCTGTCAAACTGCATCAGAGTTACTGCAGCAAACACATTAGTCACAATTAGTACAGAGCCGCTTTCCAACACTAGCAGTGTTCATTAAAAAGACTTGCACTTCAAGACTAGAAACACTGTTTGTGTATTCAGACACACACATTTACAATTTATACGTAAAATTTAAATTTCAGTCGTCAAGGCTGAGCGCATGTATTTTAGCTGCCCCACAGAGTTTTTTTCCTTGAGATTGAAATGCATGAGCGGTTTCAGGATGTGTGCACTCATCCATGAGCAAAGGTTATCTCAGTGAGCGAAGCCAAGGTTAGACGTGTGTGTACCAATCAACAGTCCAAATGTTTACAGTGACCATACATGGACATTCTGTAGCCAGACGCACTTCTTACCAACAGCATTACACTATTGAACACAGGCCAAATGGGTCTGAATGCTCTCACTGTGACTGTTCTGTTTTATGGCAGCACCGTTATGGCTTTAATGGGCTTCAAATATCCTCTCATATATGATGTCTATAGTCAAGATGAGACAAATACTTGTTCATTATGTCTTTGACCTTGAACAAAGAAAACCCGATATAACTTTTGTTACAATATCAGCCTCGGTGCATTTGAATATAAGCCTTTGTGCCAGCATTATTGGACAGACACTTGTTTTTGGATAGTCTCTGATGAATGGAGGACACCTGGGTGGAAGGAACAGAAGTGCTGCGAGATTGCCACCAAACAATGTGATGAAGGTCAGGCAGACATCCCAAAATGAGGTTTTTTGGCTCCAAATAATGCCCCATCTGTAAAATAGTAGTGAAAAAAGTGCCTGATTTTTACTTGGTGATAAGAAAAATAACTTTTTCACTTTGGCTGGCTGAGTGAACTGAACAATGACACACAACATATCTAACTCTCAAATTTTCCGTGTTAATTGACATTCACAAAATTAATACTAGATTTTTTACATGAACAAAATGTATATGAAGTGCACATCGACTAAAACCTTCAGCCACTCCACTATACTTCTCCAGAGTTTGAATTAACTATAAAATCTAAACTAAACCCAAACAGCTCCATTGTCCTTCAATCAACACACCCTGAACTGTTGCCCACCTTGAGCTGGACTCTGGACACGGAGCCACAGTGAGACGTTCACACATGACAGAATGGAGGAGTGTTTAATGAGATGTGGGCGGTGTGTCTTTATTCACTGTCCTCTGAGTCACATCCTGGCCTCCTGCGTTGTCCCCTCCTGCTCTGCATCCTCTCCAGAGCCACTATGCCAACACAGATCTAGTGCCATTTTAACACATACTCTATGCCAGGATATGATAAGAATAGTTATAGAGGACTCATGATAGGGAAAACTGCACAGGGAAATATTTTGACAGACAACAGCCCCCACATTTTGCCTGACTCCGCATTGATGTTTTAGCCAATTCCATTCTTTTAATTTCACATAAAGGGTTTGTAAGGAAAGCATAACATCATTTTATTTGTTAGTGTTAGTGATTATCATGTATCTCTTGGTATTGTGAGACCACAATGTAAAAGAGGTTTTCTTTTTTTTTTTAAGTAATTTACCACTAACTTTTTCAACTCTTTGACTTTTGTGCATGTATAATATAAAATGCTGCACTTTCTGCTCACTGACTGAATAATTAGTGACTTATGTTTCAGATTAAATTAGCTATATTATGCAGAGTACATGGACCTAGCACTTTAGTCATGTTTTTTTCATTTCTTTTCTAAACAAATGAATATTCATAACTCAAGTGACATGCTCTTCCTTTTCCTGTGAGACACACAAACATACTGACTCTTCCTGTGTCCAGTGTCATGACGCTGATTTCACTTACTGCAGCGACGGGTGGGGTCCATCACATCATGGTGTCATTCAAGCACTGTATTACAACATTGGAGATGTCATGAGTAGTGAATCTCTGCATGAAGCATTTTTTTATTAGATAATAACATAAATTGGGTTTTTGGACTATGAGTGCTTAGCTAAACAATAAAAATGGCACTGGCTCTTTTCAATGATTTATCAATTAAGTGTTCACATTAAACGTTGGGATGTTGGAAAGTCAAATTTAAATGTCAAGTCGTTTTATATATTTTGTAGTCAAGAGCATTTCAAGATTTCAAAGTGAAAAGCCTACCAGTATTTTGTTGCGTGGCTGATGGTCGGCCAGCATCTATACAATCTTGTCTTGGCAAAAGTAACACAGCCTGCACTTCTCCCTCAAAATTACGTTTTCACAATGCCATGTTCCAGTTACTTTTAAAGAGATTTAGTCATGTTGTAGTGCAAGTATAAAAAGATTACAACATGGCATTTGCAAGCATCTACTTGGGCTACTTCAATGCTTATTTTGCAAATCAATAATGCTATAAATATACAATGTGCGGCTTTGTATAAAATGTGTATTATTGCCAATTCTTATGAAGTATTCTTAAACCCTCTCACCTTCTTAGTATGTATCATGGCAAATAAAGAGGACTATCTTATCCTTGCCTTGTTAATACACACCCCACAGCAAAAGAGAATGAAATTATAGATGGCAAAGATTACCAAGAGGATGTATGAACAGTACTAGTGACCAACATACAGTAGTTAACGTTTCTTTTGCCGTCAGAAAGTGTGGGGGCAGATAGATGAAAAGCTCTATGCTACACAATACTCTAAGGGTTTGATCTGTTCTCCTTATCTAAGAGGTTTGACCTAACATATCTCTGCCCTAATGAAGGCACATGCCACAAACGAGAGATTAACTTTCTGATCCTGGGAGCAATGATCAATAAAACACATTACTGCTGCATTAACTGACTGAGTCCTGCAATGAGCTCTCAGCCTACTTCAGTCTTGGTCTCATACTGAGGTACAGTCGTGAAACAGTGCACAAAATTATTAAAACAAACCACATCTATGGCTTAATCTTCACCACAATCTCTGGTAATCTCCTTTTAACCAAAAAGATCTACACGCATCATCTCCAAATTATATTTTAGTGGGATATTTATGAGGTGATCAGAAGAAATCGGATCAATATTTTGCCTCCGTCGGTCCCACAAAGAAATGGCGGCTGAGACCTGTAGCCTTACTCATAAGCATGTTGTTTATGGATGTATTGGTGGGATGTCCATAACTCTCCAGTGGGCTAATGGTTTTCAGTGTGGCTCCTATTGGGCTGAGTGCACCATGAGAGGCAAGGGGAGGTCATTATGATGTTTCCGCGTCTTCCTGCTGCTTCCCGCATGCACACTAGCCATCAATAGGACTTAAATGGGATTCAACTGATTCGGCAGATGAGGGGAGTATTTAAGGGGAGCAATACAATCACGGACTGGTGCTGGTGATTGAGTTGCACGTTTGCACAGAAAGTTTAAATGATTGCTGTCGGGTTGATGCAGGGATTAACATCTCTTTAATCCATTTGAACATGGATTGCTGCAGTGTTTTTATTTGATTCAGACTTGTGTGACGCATTTCTTCACAGCTAATGCAAAGGTTTATCTGCATTCAGTGTTTGCTGATGTGAAAAACATTTCCAACTTCACTACACATAGAGAGAAAATATTGCAACATGAAAAGTGATTTGTGTTCATATAACAAATATAGAAATAATTCAGTCTAATAAAGCTGAGACAGCACTGTGATGATTTTAGTTTTAATTCATCTTCAAGAATACTGCTTTTTTTCCTTCTGCAACAAATGAGAGAAGCAAACAAAAAGGCAGCATGGGAGTTCAAGAAAGAAGCCAACAGATTATTAAATGTACAACGTAAATAAAAAATGAGAATGTATTAGTATGCACAATAAGATCCGACTCATTGTATTTGCAAGACAATAAAGCCCAGTACACAGAGCTGACACCGCCGACATAAACTACCTCGCAAACATCTTACAATTTGATCACAAACCTTCAGTGACAAGTGTTTTTAAATCCCCATGGAACTTTAGAATAAGGCGGTAAACTTTCATTAGCCAAGCTGAGAGGTACATTACATCATTCCTATCTCTCCACAGAAACCCTTCACTCGTGAGCTGTCAGTGCAGTTTGGTGCAAAAGAAACCCTCAAAGCTAATCAGCAGCCAGCAGTGCGCATCTCTGTGATACATAATGCATTGCAGAGAGTGGACAGCAGGGGTTCACAGGCTGTGGCCAGGCAGCAGGAGGGAGACAAACCCGCGGAGGAACAGGAATTACACTGACCAACGACATGGGGCAATGCTTGTTGGCAGCTGCAACATGTTCAGCAAGCAAGCAGCACCGCGCTAGTTTAAAAAGTCCATTTGACAAGAGAGAAATGTCGCTTTTTATCTCAGCAACTAGTGTACATTCAGCACGTCAAGACGGGAGAATTTCCAGATACTTTATTGCGAAGCATGTGCGAGAAAAACAGAAGACAGGGTGAAACGCAGACATGAAATGAGAAAGAACAAGAGAGGCTTGAAAGAGAATACAAGAGCAGAGGAGGCATGTTGAGAATAGACACTCAAAGAGAAAGCCAAGCAAGGTATTTCCATCCCTTCTTCGTCTCCAAACAAAGGCTAAGCTGAATGCAGTGCGGGCTCCTTTGTTAGAGAGGAAAAGTGTATACAATAAAAGCAGACACAGTTTATACATGACCATCTCTGTCAAGATTCATCATAAAGAAGGCTAACAACTACTGTTTACAAATACTAAAGGTCACCACAAAAAAGTATAAGAAAGAAATAGAGGTATGAGGAAGGTCTGTAACGACACTGTATTAGTCTCAGCGGGTATCAGTGAAAATTGTGATTTGGTTACAACCTATAGATTAATCATGGACCGACAACAAAATCCTGCCACCTATACCATTCTGTAAAAAGGCATATTTCCCCACAAACATTTTGCGTGAATCATTCAGAAACAAAAACAGGAAATGTTTAGCCACTAAACCTCACAGCCATGTGATTTGTGCTCATCCTCACTGAATCACAAAATATAAGCATGTGGTAAGACTACTTAAAACCTGATTCTTTCACTCGGTTATTACTCTAATATAATAAAACACAAGGCTCAGAAAACAAAGGGAAAAAAGAGAAGGAGCATGGATGGGCCCTAGGGCAACTGGAGAAAAAAATAGCAATTTGATATAAAGAAGAGAAAGGATGATGAGAAAAGGTCAAAAAATGATTTGGAAAAAAAAGAAGGAAGTGAAAGTGAGTGGGCACTGTGCAGCAGCTTTTAATGTTAATGTCCAAAAAAAAAAAATATGGATTATGCGAAAGGTTGGGTTAAATGTTGCACGTTCAACTGAGGCAGATGACATGACAGTTTATAGATTGGTTTAAAGCATGGTGTTTAAAAGGCTCATAGCTGTCTGAAGCAATCTGTATTTCCAAAACAGTGGGTGGATAAGGACCCAAGGGTGGGTTGGGGGGGGTCATCATTACATTTCTAATTCAGTCCCATCATTTCAAAATCGACTGTCCGAGTCCATTCGGAAAAACAGTTGCTTTAGGGGTTAAGGATATGTCAGGAAAAGGTGGAGGTAACTGAGGATTTGAAAGATGTAAAAAGAAACAAATTTTGCAAATGTAGATAATATCTGAATGCATTTTCCACCATTTATGTAAAGTGTGTTAGCGATTGTTTCACCATGCTGTGGTTCCTGCAGCAGATTCAGAGGCTGGGAATAAGGAACGGTTTTCTCACACTCCCACTCCTCCTCCACCTTTTGCAGCTGACCTCCCTTCTCAAACCGACCAATCCTACATTCTTTTAGCCTCATACTCCAGGGAGCTTCACTGCTCCATCGTCTCTCCATTAAATTCAGAAAGCTAAAATGTAATTCTTTTGTCACAATCCTGCTATCAACATTTCCATGCTAAAACCCATTTGTCACTCGATCAGTCGGACTCAAAACACATTCTTGAGTGATGAAAGGCAATTCAAATCCGATACGTGTAACTCAGTTCGAGGCCTCAGATCAGATTTCAGGAGTGTTTGCTTACATTTCCCCATGGCTCCCTACAGGACACATATTTGACGTAGCAAGAACTGAAAAATAGGATGGAAAGTCAGCACACATTCATCGCCAGTCATAATCTCATCCTGCTTTATGATTCTTTTTTAATCCATATCTAATGAGTAAATATATAAAATCTATGGTAAGGCTGTTGAAGCTAAATTTTAATAATCTTGAAACTTAAGCTTTGGGGAAATTGAGCGGCTCTATTGAACATGATATGTCCCAAGGCTGTAATAAGTGTAGTGATCCCAAGGTGAAAGGAATCCATCTTATACATTTAGGCTACACTTAAGCTCTATATTCCTATAATTAGACATGAAGAGTGCATTGTAAAACACATTATTTGTCATTTAGAAAGCTCACACATGTATCACTTATAGAAACAAGAACTAATGATAGTCTGTATGCTTCATGATATTAATTATTCTTCAAAAACAACAAACAACACTTAGTTACTATGTAAGAAAACAGCATTGTGATAAAAAAAAAAAATCTAATTCTCTCACAAGAATTAGGTCTTTAAATGTGTGTAAAAACACCTTAATAAAACTCCATGCTTTCTGGGATTCTTACAAACATACTTCATTAATAGTGAGTAGCTATAGCAGCCAGTGCGACCAACTTCAGTGTCAAGGCTTCTGTGCTGAGGGGCACTGGCTGCTCAAGAAGGACAACGAGCCTCAAGAGCCCCTGGGAAAACTCAGAAAACAGCTAATGTCCAAGGATAAGGGCTGCCGCCGGCGAGAAAGCGAATGTATTCACACAAACCTCGACCCAGCTGAGTTTAGGAGCAGTGCAAATAATGAAAATACTAGGAACTGCTGCCATAAACATGTGGGCGATTCATTGACAAAGTGCAAACATTAAATTGCATCAACTAAAAAACAGAGCCTCCACAACTGGGAGCACATGCAAGACCTAAACAACATATAAACCTCCTACTGCAGCTGACTTTTACTGAATAGTCGAGTCCTCAATAAAACCTCATGAAAAACCATTCAAGGACTGCACATATTGTACCAAACTAAATCCACTTCTAAAAAACAGCTGGCAAAATATAAGTGCGGTAAGAGATGCAACACTTCAGATCAATATGACCAACGAAAAGTGAAGAGCATCATCTCGTTTCTTTGTGTTTCATTGTGACTGCTGTTTAGTTGCGGTCGGTGGATGATGCATTTTTAAAGTGAGTAAATGTGGGCATTGCATCATCATCAGAAACAGAAGAGGAGCAGGAGGGGGAGAAGGGGGGTGTGGGTGTGAACCTACTCACCCGCGGCTGCCAGTTTTCATATTGTTTCTGCAGGTTGGCCCCGATCGTCTCCAAGGCTTTCTGTGGACTCATCGACAGAGGATCTAGGAGCAAACATACAATCCAACATACAGCTATTGGTATAAATAAAACTCAGGAGCCAACATCAGTTTTTTACATATTTAGACAAACTGTTCCTCTGCTTCTCAATTTGATTTAATTATATGGTTTGTAAAAAATACAACAACCTTTTATGTTAAAATATTGATGACAGTCGATCAATATGGCTTGAAGAAAAGAGGCAGATTAAAAGCAGATCACATTGCGCTCATCAGGCAGACAGGATGTATTGACTTTATTCAGAGAAATAAACCACTGCTGTTTTGATAAATGCACTCAATGCACTATCACACAAAAGACTTATTGGTTTGGCAAATCAAATTATGATATAGATTTATGACATCTGATTATGAAGTAATTTTTTTAGCTTGTGTAGGCATCTTCAAAGGGCAAATGAAAATGTTCAATGACTTTCAATTTCAGCTGGGAAAAAATGTATTGTTGACTGAAAAAATATTTTCTAATGCTTATCCGCTGACATTATCTTGAACATTTGGGGAGTTTCCGATTGACATAACATACATAGAGTAAATGCCTTGCAAATTAAATACTACAACCTTGACTGCAGTCCACGCTTTTGCAGTTTTATGTTGATGTTTTTATGCATATTTATACCCTGATGACAATTCATTTTTCATACATTATACAGTTTGTATTTAAACCTTAGTGCACTTTAGGCCTCCAACTTTTTGAGCCTGTAAAAAGCGACTGTTACAATGTCAGCGTCGTAAAAAAAAAAAATCTAACTGAAAGTTTGGGAAACTTTAAGAAGTGTGGTGCGTCTTTAATGTCCTTTCCAAAAGTTGAAGAGTCTCTAGAGACTGCAACAATGAGCGTCCCATTCAACGGAGATGGTGCTTTGGTTTTTGTTGTGGAGGGGGTGCACTGCTTTATCCCTAGATGACAGAGACCGAGTGCATAGAGCTCCCGTGGGACAATGGGGCAAAAATATCCACAAAAGTGTGAGCATTAACTAACAAGAGAAAGTTGACAGCATCATATTTCCATTAAAGTTTTTAGCACCATATGCCTTGGTCTGGTACATCTTTGATTGAGCAATGCAAGAAATACTTCAGATATGCCTTGTTTCTGTACAGTTCAGAAAGCATCTAAAAGCACAAAAATACACTTCATATTAGTGGTCGGTAATGCACAGTTTGGAAACGCTACTGTAGAACATAAAAAAGTGCAGAGTCAAGATATTAATGAAATGACATACATTATCTTTTATAGTCGCAGCTAATTTGAGCCTCTTACTAAACTCCAAGGACATTTTTCTTTATTAGTAGTATGAGTATGGCCGCCCTCCTGCCTCACAGCGAGAAGGCTGTGGGATAGATCTCCACACTGACCATCAATGGCGTTTCTGTGTAGAGTCTCATGCTACTATGGGTATGGTCTCTAAGTACTCTGACTTTCTCACACCATAAATTGATTAAGCATATACAGTTTGAATGTATACTTTTATGAAATCTTCACTTTGAAAGGCGTTTTTTTTTTTTTTTTTTTTCCAAAAAACCCAATTTTGCAGCCTGTGTGTTTGTAAGTGGGCGAAAGGCCAAAGTGCATTGAGAAATAGAGAGTGTGGTTTAAAAATATTCATTGACGTGTTGTCAGGGCCTAAACTGCCCCTAGTGAATGAATGTGAGTGCGATAGGTTGCCTGTGATGTATGTTTTTGAGAGATAGCCCTGTGATACACTAGTGATTGTTCAGGCTGTACCCAGCCTCAGGCCTAAAGCAGACGGGATAAACTTTAGCTCCCCATGTCCCGTAAAGGATATAAAAGAGTAAATCAATGCCCTGAACCTTCCCAAAAATGTGTAACCAAATGCGCATGTGAATTCTGTAATGCCTAACATAGAATTCCTTATTTTCATTGTACAAAAATATACTAAAAATGCAGGTGCACTATACAAAAATACATACTATAAAAACATTATGCCTTTTCTTCACAAATATCAACATTTCTATTTGCACAATAAGAACATATTTAAGTGCTTATTTTGTGTGAACTTACCAATCCAGCACTCCAGCCTGGCGCAGGGGGAGGTCTTGACTACATCAGGGGGGTCCACTCCAACGTTGAGACACAGCACCAGCGCTACACTCACCGTCTTCATCTGTGGAACAACATACAGTGATATTAAACACAATTTACTGAAACTCTTACAAGAGGTAAATGAAGATCACCATTGTTGTCATATGTGTCATATGAGGTACAAAGTAACAGAATATGCAGGGTTTGTACAAGACTATGTAGCTTGTATACTGTACAATCACAGTTCAATAAAATATATATATATATATTGTTGGAATAAAACGTTTACTTTAAAGAAATTCCTGGGTTTGGCATATGAGCAGTAAACATCCATCAGTATTTAGAAATATTTGGCAGAAACATTACATATTTTTGACCAATTGATGACATGCACAGTTTTGTTGTCTGTCTGTCCACAGTACAGTCTTGGAGTTTTTATAGTAGAACAGCAATTTATAACAAAATGTGATCAAAAAATCTTTATTTGAGTTTGATGCAAAAAGTTTTACTAAATTGGTGTTTATTTGAAGAAATATACTGCACTAGGTTATAAAAAAGTACGTCAGATGAGGCAAGTCTGGGCACACGTCGAGGTGATCAAAGAGTACAGGTGTGCTACAGTGCAAATCACACATCGGGTTAAATGTGAGACATTACTCCACCTCTGGAGTCGGCACCTGAGAAAGACTTCTCAGAAACAGAGCTGAGGATGTCAGCTTCAACGACAATGGTACCTTTAATGAGTTAGACTGAGGACACTGTCTCCAAGATGACATCTAAATAAATGTCATATTTGTATGCCACATACATTAAATTATGCAACATTTCAGCACAAAACACCCTTGATTCCATGGGAACATGTCAATTTTGAAGTCAAACTCCCCCCAAAAAATAACTGCTTGAGATTGTTATTGTATGTCCAATATGCATAGTTATAGCTTATCATTTCCTACAGAAGTTTTTTTTTTTTTTTACAAAGACCATGCATACCAAAGAGAAATGTCTATCCAACACAAAAAGGTGAAACTTTTTCATAAATATTAATGTCTAATCCTATTTACACAAAGAGTGAAGGATAGAGCAATCAGATCCTGTCATGTAGGTCATTAAAGAACTCCTGCTGACCTTTAGCAGGTGGTGTTCGATGGCGTCTCTGCAGTGTAGATCATGTAGGTCGCGTTGATGGTAAAGTGGGTTATGTGCCTTCACTGGGCTAAGTTTGTTTTCAGAGGGCTGTTGTTATGATGGTAATTAAGGCAACCTGTGCTTTCCTGCTGACCGGAAAAAGGTCAGTGTGCTAGTGGGACTCGGTGGGACAAGAATCGACATGTTGGTGTATCCACTAACATGCAGACAACGCATCACAGCCATCCGTTCGTTTCACCTGACCTCGTCACCCAACGGCCTTTTCCTGCCAAAGCCACGTGTGCTGAGATTGCATTTACTACTGGGACCGATGCACAAGTTTTCCTCTTGATTACACAATGATATATGGTCATAATAACTCTGTTACAAAGCAAGGGCACAGCTCCATCTCTCTATTAGGAACTCATATTTAATTTACTGCATGCCTTTGGCCAAAAGCAATTTAGTTGACTCCAAAGCAAATGTGAACCACTCATAGACTGTATATTATAGAAGGACACTATTACAGGTCTGGAATATAGAAATGTTAACTTGATTCATAGTACCCACTTCTGGAAGCAAAGATCAAAATAGGTTTTATGTCATGGTTTTGTTTTAGTAAGATTACGTAAATGTAAATAGACAACTAAACTGAAGCATACTAAGGAAAAGACAGCTGTCATATGATGGACTTGTAATGCTATCCATCAGTTCATCTCACAATCCCTCAAGACTCAGTTGGAATAAGACTAAAAGCCAACAATGGCCTCCCAAGTCACCAGATAAAAAACGGGTATGGCTTCCTGGGCCACACTGTAAAAAAAATTCCACTTCCTTCATCTTTCAAAGAAGTGAGAGTCTTTGAAGCCACTCCACATCTAAGAACAGAGAGAAGGAAAGTTCAATGAGTTTATTGGATGATATGAGGCTGCTGGGCTTACACACTTACAGTGATAGTTCTTATTTTGTTTTTTTGTACAGTCATTCACATTCGTTTTAGTTAATTACCCTCATGCTGCTTACATTCAGTAGTCTAGCACAATCTACCAACATACAAGTCTGTCTGATTAAACCCTTCTAAGCACCATTCATTTCTTCAATCTGTACCTCAAAACTTTAAATAGCTCAATCATTACTAATGAGGTGTTCCCAATTAATGACTAGGTGCACTGCCAACAGAGTATGTGGCCATCTTACAAATAAAAGATTACAAATGTTGTGCAGTACAACGTGTATTTCCAGAAATGTTATTTGCATTACATTGCAACTACAAATGGGAGTCAGAATAAAGCAAGATAGGAAGAAAAAATGATGAGCTAATGCTACATCTAAAGTATGCAGTACAGGATAAAAAAACTGTTGAAAAGAAGCTCTGTACCATGGGTGCTGCATATTTTATTTGGACAGAGCTAGAAAATGCTACGCTGGCGCTAGCTTTGATATTTTAGAAATAGTATCTGGCCTGCTTTACAGTGGTTTCTAGTTTTATTGTGGTGTGTTTGGGAAAAAAAACAGCTAAAAAATAAAAGTAGCAGCTTGGCTTTTGTAACTTTAACATTATGAGATTGCAAGTCTTAAATAAATAAACTTTTCATTAAAAAGTCAGTTATAAGTAAGTTAGTGTGTGGCCAATTAGCTTTTCATAATTAATATGCAACATGTACTGTGCCTGTTGTCCATCAGGCCTTTGAAATATCTACATTTAAATTCTGGAGAAAGACATTGATATTTCAAACACACAGACTCAATCGGGAATACCAGGAGCAGGTTTGGCCTTTAAATACAACAGCTACAATGACAGCACACCTTAGAGAGATATTAATGTAAAGTCCAGGGAGAGAGAAAAGATGTTACTGTCACAACAAGCGAAATGTCAAAGAAACTGTTATCAATATGATATCATTTTAAAATGGCCAGACCACTTTTTTTTTTCTTTTTTTTTTTACTCACAACAAAAAAGCTGCAGAACACATAAATAAATCATAACATTGCTCAATAAGGCGCAGTGAAGGAGTATACTAACAATTATAAAGGGGAGCTGTTAATCATGGTTACAATTAAGAAACCAGAGACAAGAAGATAATTAACATCCTAAAATAAACAACCCCGATGAAATTATTTGTTTCCATCTAGCATCCAGTGAAGGCAATTTATAATGCGTTTGAAATTTCTTTGTATGACAATAATACAGATGAATGGGGCAGTGGTGTTTCATCATGCCATTTGAGTGTGACGGCAAACAGATGTGGTCTGCATCAGTCTTTTTTGTTTTGTGCGCTGGTTTATTTCGCATATTATTTCAACAACAAGTTTATTATCGGCCATCTTTGGAAATTTACTGCCTGGGAAGTAGGCAACATGCTGTGGAAGCTGTTGGACAGACAGCTTATAATAATTTATTCATACAGACACTTGGGAAACAGGTGGATCTGGAGGTGTCCGCTTCCGTTAGAGGACATTAATGGCAGAAATCAGGAATATGTGTTTTTTTTCATTTGAGTAGTAATCTAGTCATTATTGACAGACGGCACAGGCTGCACTTACTGGCATTCTCAGACTAATTATCAACATCTGATGAATTTTATCCATCTAAGTACCATAAAAATGTATTGCTAGGATGTTTCCTGCAAAATAAAGCAGTATTTTTTAAATGTACTAAATTATTTTTAGTATTTGAGTATACCAGGTAGAGACCTACAGCTACAAAATGACCTAAATCCAATCTCACAGTTTATTTGATATTTACCTCAATTTCAATTTAGATAAAAATATTTTATTCTTGTCCTCAAAAGATCAGGTTTGTACTGTAAACAAACTCCTCCTTTAAACATGGGAGAGCCATTTAAAACCCATTTAAAACTGAATGTCAGTTTTGATGATTTTTCCAAAAAAATCAAACAGCGAGGTTCCCAACAAAAAACAAAGCACCTTTTCACTGACAAGTCATAAATCTCTCTGGAACAAGTGGTCTGTTGTCTGCAAACATTAATTTGCAGTAAAAGGCTAAACAGAATTAGTATGGGGTACTACTGTAATAAACTTTATGGATTTCCAATAATTTGCACATTGACAGGTTTTAGGAGAAGGACAGTGATTTGAGGAGGAAGACGATAGATCACCAGAAGAGTGATGGATAATTCTGTTTGCCACACAAAGTCATTCCAACCTATGGGCAAAGGTGATGGAAAGCAGAAGGATGTATGGGCGACAGAGTGAGATATATTGCACGTGTTTGCCTGGATGTAGATTTGACTGTGGTCGTCTTCCTGCTGGGCTATGTGCTTATAATTGGTTGCTGTCCGGTCCTCATTAATATCGCCACAAGACTTCGAGGGACTTCCCAGCCTTTTCCCTCAATGCCTTTTAAGACTCACATGCAGCCCTCAGCGCCACTCGCTGCGTCGATCAATGGACCCTGATTATTCCATTTGTTAGGCCTGCAATAAATGAAGGTTATTACAATGGTGGGGAGCATTGATCTGCCACAGGCGTGCCATAGGTGGCTGGCAGCAACAGGTCACACATATTGGAAAATCTGTTGTTCATAATCTTTGATCACAAAATACAGAATGCTGCACTTTAAAATAGTTCAAGGTAGTTGTAGTTGCAAAGATGTGGTTATCAAAAGTATAACAAGCTTTCTATTGGTCTTTATAATCTGCCTTTTGGATAAATTTCCAGAGATTTATCCACTCTGCTAATGAGACTGTAAATATATAAAGTCATATCCTTACTGTCTCATTAACAGTGTGGGTGGTTAATATTGACCATTGTGGTGGTGTTATTGCAGCCAACCTGTTGCCAGGACTCAATAACATAATTATTTGCAGCACTTACAAATACATTCATCGCCCAAAGTCTATACGTTGCCCAATGGAGTGTGTACATTGATTGAGTTTAACTAATGATGCACAAGCTAAAGAGGCACAGACCTACTATCTCATTTCCACATTATTACAATGAGCTTGGCTATTGATGCATTATTGATTTCATTATTTGTAAGGGTCAAAAATTGCATCAGTGAAGGCACAAGGATGTATGAAAACGATGTGTGTGATGAAGTGTTTTCACAAATTTCACAAATTCAAATGCAACTGTTCACTTACATAAACAAACTAACATAACATCAACAACTGCAATATTCATTTAATTTAGTTTACAAAGATGCATGACATTGTGGTGCGACCAAATAAGGTTAGCAGTTTGACCAGTGGAAGTTAGTCCTGAGCCTTAAATATTATATCTTTTACTCTTTCAATCAAATTTAACTTTGATTGTGCCAAATGGGATCATTCAAATAGCGCAAGTCATATTGTGACTGCAGTATTTAATATAGTTTGATATTACTTGTTTTCCCCAAATTGTGCAGCTCTTGACTAGAACTGTTAATGAGATGACAAACCAAATCACTGGACATAAAGCTTTGTTGTGCCAGCTGTCACTTTCATTTATACGCACTGTTTGTCACAATATAAAAATCTAATGTAAACCCTGATGCTATGTCATTAAAAGTGTCCCAGGATAATGAGTGATTAGATTTCTAGGAAAGCAGAATGCAATGTTATACACTGCTCCTATTGTCCTCTGGCCAAAAACACCACTTCCTGTCTATTTGCTGCTGCCAGTCAGGATCAATTCTCATCCACCTTCATGCACGTCAAGCACAAGAGCGAGACCTAAAAGTATAACTCAGCAACGCTATTTCTGTGTCAACCAGGACAAATGCACATCAGTGACAAAGCAGATGCTGGCTTTCCGGTGCATAACGTTTGCGTCAAGCCACTCTGACGTCATTCAGCTCAGCATCCCAACAGGGAACTGACAATTACATTACACGGGAAAAAAGTTTTAAGTTGGCTCTGGCAGCTTTTAACATAATATACTAAGGCACTGTTCTTATGTGCTTTGAATAAAACAGGAGTTTAATACAAGTTTAATACCATGGCACCTTTTATAAAGTTTATGCAGTTTGAAATATGCTACAATAAAGGAACAGCAGGTATGTATCATTTACTAGTTCTAATGTCAAAAACAAAACAAACACATTCATTCTGTTTGGCCATAGGCTCTTAGCAGTATTAGGGGCAAACCATGAAAATACGCAATTGCTCAATATAGCGCCATTCAGTTCTCAAGAAGTACAATACACCACTATACTTTCATATTATATTATTTTGCTCATGTGATACAAAATCAAATCAAAATGCAGCCAGAAAAATGGTACTAATAATCTTTTGCTACAAAATCTGAGACAAAGTAAAATGAAATGAATCTTAAAATAAATTAAACTATATTTAACACACTGTGAACAGATGGTAATGAATGCTTTATCTTATCAGCTTGAGGTTCAGCTTTGTTTGCCAATTGGGGCATAATACTTTATTCACTTTGAATCAATGAATAATAAAGACATATAAATCCATGTTTTATAGAGAGATGGAATAAGTCAAGATTTGTGCAGAATAAACCTCAAATATGCATTAAAAGCACCAAACTACTGACAGCATTAATAGCTTCCTAAACCATTTGGAGCTGACCTTGTACTGTTCTGAACAATACTGATAACCATTTTGCTATCTGAAGACTCTTATCACAGCTCTCTGGGGCAGGTGTAGAAACCCTACACCCAGTCTTCTTTTGCAAATTGAGTTTGCAAACGTTAAAGGCACACACGCAGGTGAAAGTCACAGACGACAAGGACAAAGGGGTCTTGTAACAGCAGATTGATTTATCCTCCTCCTGTGTTTCTGGTTCAAGTGTTCAGAGTTTGTCCGTGTGTTTTCAAGAGCAAAACCTCCGATTTCCCACAGTGCACAACATCGTTTATGGCTCACTTGAAGGCCTCACGCCGCTCTGCTGGCCTTTAACTCCTGACTGCCTGGCTTCCTTGATGTAACAACTCATAGTCTGTCTCACCTGGCATAATACAAGGCGCAATTCAGCACTGTTAGCATCTCGAATTTTTATCAATTTACAGCTAACATCAATGCTGTATTCTGTGATTACCACCATTATGACACTGACAGAGCTCTGTGTTTGAGCCATGGTTACTACTGAAACAGTGCTTGTCTCTCTTGTCTCTCTTTAGCCTCTGAGCCCTGCGTTATGAGAGCACTCATTGATACAAGTGTATAACTGCAAGTCTATTGCGTGCAAATGCTGTGGGCAATGAACATGTTACCGGTTTAATTTAGCATGACTTTCTGATAAGAATACAATTTTCACCCAGGCCTTATTACCACTTTTAAATCAATACCGCATTCACATTTAATGATGTCGTCTAATTTAACATTTCCCTGAAGCTTGACACTTTATGTGAACAGTGAGGTGTGATTCCAGAGAGGTCCTAACGGCAGCAGGATGTTAAAATTTCATTTGGGTGTATTTATCTAATAGATGTGCAGCTGGAGAGGGTTATATACGACTATGTAGCTTTCGCCATCATTACAGCAGTAGCTCCTTGTAGCCGTGAGGCAGTGAAATAATCAGGTTGGTAGCACTGCAGTGGATCAAACGACAGCTTTATGAGAGGTGAAAGGAGCTGGAACACACTGTAGCCATTCATGAGGGAAAGCTTTGAGGTCCCCTGTCAAAGTGTAGCGCAGCTAGCCCCAAGCAGAATTAAATGAATTGACATTGTGATAAAAAAAGAGGGTATGCAGTAATTTACTGTGTCCTGCCTCTTCAAGTCTCCTCAAAATGTCTCATTAGAAAGGAACATAGGTTTTCACATACACAACATATTATGATTATTGAGAAGTATAAGGCTCCTGCAGGCTGAGCTGGGTGGATGGGCACCAACAGTGGCAAGTACAACTAATGCCAATCGCCAACCATTTATTTCCTGTGCACACTGACATGAGGGAGTGACAAACAACGCATTCATACGTTTGTTTTCCCATTGAACATGCTTGAACCATTAACAGTAAAGACAAGTGATCTGAGGAAACAAAAACTATAGGAAGGTTTAGTTGGCTCTGGGAAAACTGTCTTTTATTGGCTCTCACTAGTTTCTAAAGAAATGGTGTGCTTCATTAATGCTTTATGGATTTGTGAGATTCTTCGCTGGCTTATGGCATCACTAACTAACAACAAACTGAAATCTTTCAAACGGCATAAAAAATACATGGGAATAAAGAAATATTTTATGTAATACATGTAAATTCCTGGTTGCAGTTGAAATGTAACTGTAAAAAGTAACTGGTTGAGATAGTTCTAAAAGCCTAAATGATCCCTCTTACACATTACAACTCTCACTACAGAACAGCAGTCCCAGCTAAGCTCCAGCTAACTGCCAACTTAAAGGTCATAATCTAAATCAAAACCAAAAAGTCATACAATTGTTTTCCCTTTCATCAGCACAATCCAGCTGTTTGCAGTGAGGAACAGCAGCCTATTTCAGCCTAAGTCTGCATTCAATTCAATTCATACAATTACCCTGTATAGTAAAAGAGTAAACTGCTCAAATGTTGTTTTATAAGCTTCTCAGAGGATATCCAACTTTATAAAAATGCCAGATAACACGAGCCCTTTGACCTCAACCCACAGCTCAGGACAGAGGTGTCGCTCAGCCGCTGAATTACAAGCATCTCAATTGGCCGCAGAGCACAAACTCACCCTGTCCTTCATCCTCCAGCTCTGAGCCAGAGCCTTGGAGCCCTCAATCTTTTCTGAGTGTCTCTTCTTCATGAAGGCCAGGGGGAGTTTCCAGTCGTTCATATCGGCCTCCTCTTCTTCAGCCAGGCCCATGGCCGGTGAATGAAGCAGCTCTGAGTCCATTTTCATTAGTGCCCTGTGGGAGCAGGAAAGATACCTTGTTATTGACACTAACGTTAACAGGTTAACTGCATCCTGGTGGTAAAACCTCATCAACTTTTGGTACTTGTGGAAAAGAAAAGAGTAAAATGAAATTACAAACAATGGAATGATGAAGCGTAACAACACAATATTCAAGAATAAATATATGGTGCTTTTTCACAAATGATGCGAAATATAACATCAATAATTTACGGCTTTATCTTATCAACAAAGTTCTCCAAGCATGCAGCAGTTTGACAATTTACACTTAGAAAGCATTTAGCCAATTAAAGCTCTTAAAGCAAAAACGAAAAACGACAGTCAGCATCTCTTGCAGCATTAAATTCCCCTGAAAAGAAAATGTATTTGGATAAAAATTAAGAGTATCACTTGGGTGCAGCAGTGATGTAAGCGACTGCATTAGATTAGGTCCCATGATGTCATCTGTATGTTTGTTTATTTCTTTCTACTTAAACTGCAATGACTCAACAGCAAAGCATTATGTGTAAAGTGCAAGGCATTTGTGCAGTGTACACATCAATGACAACAAAAACAGGAGGAAGAGACATCAGATTTTGAGGAAGTATAAAGAAACTTGACTTCATGGGGACCCACAGACTTTTAGCATTAACCTCATTTTGGAATCTGTGTGAGTTAGATGTAAATAAAATTTTGAAAAACGAGAAAGTGAACTGACTGGCTGTCTAAATTAAAAATCCTATGCAGCTGAAATGTCACACTTTGCTCCTGTAGTAAAGTGCTTCAGATGACTGTGTTATGACTAATGTGTTCGATACAGTCATTATAAACTGTTGCAACTGCAAATAAAATAGCACTTTAAACAATATGGTATGCAGCTATTCCAGATCACCCCTAAAGTTACAAGTTAGATGAAAGTCTTTTTGTCTTGCTTTCACTTTGAGTGTGGAACAGCTGATGATGTGGTGCAGGGGCAGTGGGGCTGGGGGTGTTGTGCGTTAGTTGGTGTACCTGTATGAATTCATGTTAACAGCGCCTGTTCACCTGGACGCCTCAGCCCGGGCAGTGTGCTCCTCAGTTCCCAAATATGCCGGCTAGCCCCTGTTAGCAAAGCTAGCGCGGCTAATTTGACAGCTCTCCGTGTTAGCGCTGTCAGCTGTCAGACTGCATGTGTAGCTGAGACTATTTAAAGCTTTATTTCCAGCTATGTTGCGAAACAGCACAAGCAGTGAGACAAGCGAGACAGAGCAGATGTGCAGAAATGGCGCAAGTCCAGCAGCGGAGCGTGCAGAAGCGTGCAAACCTTGGTGCGGTGCGATTGTGAACCCGTGCTGGGGAAGCTCTCCGTCTGCGGGCGATGACAGAGACAGTCGCACAAACTATTCTCGTCAGAAACTTGTAGGGCAGCGTCCACAGCCTGTACAGTAAGTCAAAGCCGTCAAAGCCGAGGAGGACGGGCGCGTGTTTGCAGGGGAATCCGCGGCTCCTCTCCCCACGGCTCTTCGCTATGGAAAGCGGCTGGGAACGAGGCCCATCTTCACACGGACAGTCTGCCACAGCCACACGCAGCACCGGCCGCACCGATGGATCACCGGGGTCCGACGCTCCTCTGCTACAAACTCGCGTCGCTGCGAGCCGCTTTCCTGCTTAGGTTTTGGCGAAAATCACACAGATCCCAAGTATTTCTCCGGAGAGGCACTTCTTCAGTACTGTAGCCAGGGCGCAGCCATCTTGGGTTGGACCCAGAATGCACTGTGGGCCGCGAGGAGGGCGTCAAACGTCACTGACGTAGGGCTGGGTACGCCCCGGGACTTGACTCTTTACTATGGAAGTGTAAGAAGTTCTTATAATACATACAGTTCATGTTCTTGACTTATTTGAGCTACATAGACTTTTAGACATTTAGCATATCATTTTAAACATTTCGGTTGCCTTTGAAATTATTATTTTTTTGTTATAGGCCTACCTACTGAAGCATAATGTTTTTAATTTTTATGCAATTAAAATTGTAGTGTGGCCTGACACACACACACACAAAAAAAGATGTATACTATTGGTTACTTGAAAGTAGTATGTTGCTGATAATAGAGATGCTCATTAAAATTTTACATTTTAAGAGTTGAATTGATAATATGGATAAATAAAACAAAACTATTCAGTCCAACATATAAAACAAAACATAATAAAAATCTAAACCTTGCCAAGTCCCACTGAAGTTTGAAGGCTATTTGCAAATAAGAAGCTGGTAGATTGTGATGTGGGTATATTTTATGTAACATATAATACGGATTTCCTCATCAAATAGAATTGGAAAATTGTCATTTCTACACTCTTTCTTGTGTTTTGATCCTGTTTTGATAGAATATACTCCATGATGAGACTATTAAACTACAATTAAAACAGCAAAACACACTATGAACATTTAATCAAATTGCATCCGTGATGAAACCTGCCTGAGCACATAAACTAAAAGATTACTGCTATAAATAACCAACACAGACTGATGATGGTTTTATCCTTCAAAAAGAACACCATGACATTTAATTCAATGTTTTCAAGTGAGCTGTACAGTTGGTGCAAATGAGTTGGAACAATATAATAACCCTGATAAAACACTCTCAAAGGACCCTCATGGTGTGCCTTGGATTCATAATGAAAACGAGTGTGATTACAAAGAGTACATGTTTATTTGTCCCTTCTCTGCTGTATGCTCATTCTCAGTACATCTTTTCTCAGCACCTGTGTGATTGAATTGAAGTGAGCACAGGTTATTTCCTCCAGGCTTCACACTCATTTCACAAACAGCAGGAGCTAAGAGTTTGTTTTTGAACTAAGAGTCATCCAATCTGCCCCAAAGTCATAATCTAAGACCAGTTTGCATGAAGTGACTAGAGCAGTCAGCCGTGACATTATCCACCAGCAATTAATTGCCCGCACACCGTCAACATGTTTACCAGTTTGTTCTTGGTCAACAAAGAGGCTTGCTCAAAGGCCTTGATGACTTTAATCAAGCACAACACAGTCTGTCTTGAACTAAAAGGACAATGCTTCACAGAGATGAGTAACAGCTTTTTTGGGGATGTCAGCTCATCAGAAAACATGAAAATGCTACAGCAGATGGATGGAACATGAAAATATCCTACCCAGTGCCTTTGTCAGAGCAGTAATCATCGCTTTGGCCTCATTGGTGGCAGTGTTAACGGCCCTACAAGCAATCTGGCATGTGACACAAGCACACAGGTGCATCCGGCTGAATTTGTTCCTCTCGTGTCCCAGTCCCAATGTCCAGCGCAGTGGGAAATCAATCCAATCTCCGGGGTATGATAGAGGTTGGGACCCGGGATGGCTAATGGCGAACACAGGGAAGATTGGACTGTTTTCCTCCTCGTTTGCCCTTTAAAAAAAACCAAGGTGACACAATCGACCGGGATGTAGCCTAGGAGCAGGATTTGTTCCCCGAGCCAAATCACAAAATCCCTTCTCCCAGGACAGATTGAAACCAAAAGGGAGAAGGAATGAAATGGGAAAAGGGATTCTTCCAGGATGTTTTGCCATCATGACCTTCCATTTGGAGGACAAAAGAACGATGAAAGAAGGAAACTGGAGACATGAAAGCTTTTATGGACCATTACTCTTCCATTTAAAGTCTTCTCGATTTAAAGTAAACTGATTTTGTTATAAAGTGAACTCATTATCTGTCACATTTATCCCCTGGTTTGCTCTGAGACGAAAAGCATGCTATGGCACTGCAGAAAGGAATTGTAAGAAGAAGCCACCAAAAACTACACTACCCACCTTTAAAATACTTTTAAAATAATTTCAAAGATGACTAAAACAATTTAAAAAAAAACAACAAACAACATATAATCTTAGCTCACCACCTTAGTCGCATCTCTTTATTTTGCAGTTTTCAACTCAAGTGTACTGTACATCGATAAACACTGTAGCGCCGTGATTAATGCTTTGTACTCTGTTGAAGATCAGTATTTACTCCCTTAGCAGCTATCTTTACCGACAGAAAAACCACAGCCTTCATAACTCACAGTCAAGGATGAGTGAGAATATGAATTGTACGTCCCCAGATGAAAAATGCAAAACAATCATCGCTACAACTTAAAGGATATTCACTGGAGGCTGATGTTTACATAGAAAGTGAATCATTTTCCTCTCTGCTGCGCACAGGTGTCAGCGCTGTGGTTTTTAATGACAAATACCACCTTTAATTGTAACTAATGTAAAACCAGTGCAATTTCTTTATGCAAATTGTATACATTTTCTACAATCGTAATGGATTTTTGTTGTCTTTTATTGAGTGTTAAAAGCTGGTGGTTACAGTGGACTGATGCAATTAATACTCAATGACAAACTGTGCAGTTGAACATTCTGGCTTTTGCAGATAAAGGTTTCAATAGATGCTCATAATGTAGTCTGTAAAATTACATAAGGTGTTAAAACAAGTACTTCCACAAAAATAAATAAATAAATAAATAAATCATCAGGTACCTACTCAAAAAGGCCTGAGCTCAGTTTGTCAGAGGCCTGTGATATTGCTTCTGGTTTTAGAGACTCAGGTAGATACTGCATTTGAAACAAAACACAAGTTACCATTACTTAGAGCAGACCTGGGCAATTTAAGGCCCGGGGGCCACATCAGGGCCCTCGACTCACTCCTGTCCGGCCCTCAGGAGGCTTGTGTCAGAAAAGGAATTAATCCAAGAGTGTAGACCATGTACAGAACACAATACAAACATGATGCTTTTATTTTGAAGGCACTCAAAGACTTTTTGCCAATTAGTGAAAACAATAATATAACACTCACTCATCTTTTCACTCTGTTCATAAACTGCATGTGTTCAGCTGAGGTCAGGCAGGTATTTTTTATTTTTTTGTGGTGAGGGGAAGCTGGAATAGACTGTTATCGTTAAAAGTGTATGTGCCTGGTTAATGTTGTTGAAGATAAATTCTGATTCCTTGGTTCACACACACAGAGGAAGGAGCTGTTATCATTAGTGTTTCTGCAGGTGACTAGACTTAACTTTAGTGTTTATTGAGTCATTTTCTCAGGTGTCAATAACATGTTGAGCCAGGCCTGTTTTAGAACAAACTGAAAAGAGTAGATCTAAAACAGAGGATGATGTAGCTGTAACAGTGGCATATATTTCACATATTTTTGCTTATATTTTAAACAATACGTGTTTTTATTGAGCTTCAGTGAGTTTGCCCTCCACAAGAGTCTCAGGTTATAATGTGGCTCTACGAGAAAAATAATTGCCCACCCCTGACTTAGAGGTAACTAAACTAGTAACTGTTCATCAGTGTTTAGAACAAGACTGACTGAACAACAGGAATTGACGCATCTATTGATTCATGACTTGTGTGACCAATAGATGTCTGCGTTGAGGACAGCAAAGCCTAGGTCTTGAAGACATGAAGATGAAAAAAGGAGGTACTGGAGGACTACACACTACAAAGGGATGTGACATAACAGAAACCCAAATTTAATTTCTTTGTGTAATAATGGCTTTACCTTTTTTTTACTTTTTTACTTGAGCTTCACATCTGTCAGGTTTGTGACATTGGCTGCAGATGTTCCTTTTTGGTGCAGAGGGTATAACTTTTCCAGAGGCAGGTGTGTAGAGGCTGCAGCAGGATGAAGGCTGAAAGCAGGTGGATGAAGTAAATGTATTTGATGTGACTGTAAACTGTATTTCTCTTGTCATTGAATGCTACCTTAGAGCAACTACAGGTAGAAACGGTGGCTGGGCACAGAATGGAGGCTGAAGTGAAGAATGGAGGCTGAAATGAAGGCTTGTGGCCCAGAGTAGCCTGTAATGTAACAATTATGACAAAAATATAAAACCAAATAATACACTGTGTATGTAATGTTAAAAAAAATGCTGTTATGTCTTAATAAAACTTCTTGTAAACAACAAAAGGCTTAGGCTGTTTGTTGGAGTCAGGCAGAGATTGGAGCTGTGGGGTAAAAGTAGAAGAGGAGAGCTGGAGTTTTAGGTCAGTCAATATTTCAGTTATAATGAGTTGATGTGGACAAAAAACTGTAATTACTTGGCAGAACAGACTGAGGAGATGGTGAGTTTTACTCTGTTTTTGAGACAGGTGGAGGCAGAATGCTTTTGGCTGGTAATGTTAAGGAGCAGCTTGATGTCAGAAGCTGCTTCAGGATATGGCACAGACAGGAGAGATGGTGTAGCATCTGGTTTAAGGAGGAGGAACTGGAGGCTGAGGTAGAGGCAGGAGGTGCAGCTTGGTGGTAAATGCTGCTGAAGGACTGTGTCGAGGCAGAACAGACAGATGTTACGTCTGTTTTTTGAGGCAGGAGCAGGATGGTATTTGAGCTGGAGGCTTGAGCTGCAGATTGATGGTAGAAGCTGAAGGTGGAGTCTTATTGAAGGATTTGATGGAGGTTGAGGCTTATAGTTTTTAATTCATAAAATTGTCTTTAAAAAGTCTTTAAAAGTCTTAAAAATGTCTTGAAAAAATGTTGAAATCCTAGATTCCTTTTGAGAAGTATGTACAGAGGAGAGTGGCTGGCTCTAGTGCAGTCTGTGTCTCTTCCTGCAGGGGGCCTGAGGGGTCTCTGGACTCCTGTATTTTCAAGAGTCCCGAGGCAGTCTCCTCAGTGGGAAAGTGAGAGCCTCCCACAAACACTGCTTGAGCTCACATCCAAGCTCAAAAGAGTGCAAATACAAGCGCCTATTTTTGAATCTTAGAAAAAGAAAAACAATAGGAGTTAATGAAATATATAAAAAGTCTAATATTGGCTGTTGGGTGAGATATAAATGTGTTAAATCTCAATTGTCAATTGATCTGTTTCAAATAAAGTGAATTCATAGAAGTAGACTAGACTTTCTGTGAAGTAAGATCTACTTGACCATGTCATCCACTACTGAGTGGTAGATTCTCTGATACTGCTAACCGAGGATCAGGACTGGCTCATGGCCAGCACCAGAGCTCAGGGTGGGTGACACAGGGGCAGAGGTGGAGTTCTGCCCCTCAGTGGGGGGCTGCGGGCGGCGGGTCAGGCCCAGGAATTGTGGGAGGTCTGCAGTGTTGCTGCATGGCTTAGGTTCAGGACAGTTCAGAGTTGAGGGCTGCAGGTTAGAGCTGACTTTGGACTGAGGAGCAGTGTGGCTTAGACCCAGGGCTTTAGGCGGGTCAGGAGTGGGCTGGGGCTGATGGGGCAGAGAGGTATTAAAGACCTGACAAGGTTCAGAACAGTTCAGCCTCTGATACTGAGAGCCAGGTCAAATTAAAAGACTGTTTAAAGGGTCAACCAGTTCACAATCAGTAGGCCTTTGATTTATTGACCCTTTGGTCCTGGTTAATTTGGTCTAATTTAACAACGAGTTAAAGAGACCTTGTGACAGTCAGAAATAATACTAGATAGAATACCAAAATAAATACTGACTTTTAAATTATCCATACACTGGCATATCTTTAAATACACTATACTCTTTGTTTCTTAAAATATTGGTTTATACTGAAAGTACGTGGCATATACACTTCATGTTGGTGGTGGTCAGAGCTGAGCTCTTGTTACCTGCTTCCAGCATCCCTCAGACAGACAGACAGACAGACAGACAGACAGACAGGCAGTAGTTCTGCTCCTGGAGCTGAACTGACCAGAGACACTGCAGCCACACTGGACACACATGTTACCACCAGACATATGTAAAAAATGATAGTATCTGTCTATAAGTGGATGGATAATAAACATAGAACTAATGGAAAGCTCAGTTGTTATTGTGGTGGCCTTGTCTCTAGCTTTAAATTTAAATGAAAGAAATGAAGATATGGCTTAGGTTAGGCCGTGTTGGTTAACCATGTGACTCTGGCTCCAGTGAATGAACCACAACAGCCTATTTTAAATTATTAAATTGTATCACCTTCACCTTCATATTGAAATATAATTGTTTCAGAGAATGTGTAGGAATTTGAGGTGGAAAAAAATAAATAAAATGAAATACAAATCAAACAATTAAAGAAAAATTCTCATGATACTACTCACTCAAACCTAAATAAGCTAGATAAATATACGTCAAAACATTCATAAATACGTCACATGAAATAGTCTGTTTAGGTTAGAAATTAAGGCATAATAATTAATTGTCAGATGAGTCAAATATTAATATAGCTACAGAGACACTGATGTGGCATTCTATTCAATAAAAGTCACATATAAAAACGTCTACTTGAATATACTATGAATATAAATGATGCGATATCAAGTCTTAAACAGGAAAACACAGTTTAGACCGGCACTTTTCCAAAAGTCTCTGATCTCACATGTTCCATGTTACAAGTTGCTTAGTCGTAGTTAGTGGCTGGTTCTGAGATGTAGTGTTGCCAAAAGCCGTCAGATAAGGTCTTTCTGTTCAAGAAATTGTCAAGTTAAACTTGGAAAATGTGTTTTTCTGCTTGAGGCTCGAGAAATGGAATGGAATATTTTTTTAATCTTTCAAAACATTACAAGATGCGCCTAGAGACGCGCCATAGCAACCGCACAGCCATGGTGTCAGATATTTTATTATTAGGGTCAACTCAATCAGGCATGGCTGTAGCCTGCATTAAATATTCTATAGCCTTGGTCTTTAAGACTAATTTGACTCTTTGTGCAGCTGGAAAACGCTTTTGCGCAAATTGTGATTGAACTCACCTGTTAGAACATTTCAGTTAAATAATGCAGTGTAATATAAACCTATTGGCTTTCCTCTTCACCCCTCAACTTACCTTTAAAACTTGATGTTTTGCATGATGCACTGCTTCCTGACAGTCTTTTGTCTGACCTTGTGTTTATGTTGTAAGCCCTTTGCAGACACCTCTCAAAAGCTGATCATGAGCCCAAACAAACTGCATTTGCACATTTTATTGAAACTAATCACTCTTTTTCAAATGACCTACAAGAGGTCAAAGAATCATAAGAAGACTTATCATGTTCTTAATTCATTGCTTCAATGAGAGATGTATCGGTCCCAAACTAAATGAGAGAAAAGGTTGATTTCCATTGACTTGCAATGATATATAGGAGCATGTGGAGATTTGTCCATCATTAGACTATGGATATAGATGAGAGCCTCAACACACATCAAGACAAATGAGGCTCAACGATTACTGTCACATTAGGACTGTGGCAATAAGATTCAGAAACAAACACAGCTGCCTTTAGGTAATGTCGAAGGTTTATGATATTTTTCAAAAGTCCAAGAAATAACATGCATATCTTTTTTAAAACTATGTTAAGTGAACATAAAAGGCTCTCTATCACAAAATAAATCTCTTTATCGATGATTATTTCTGAGAGGTATGTGAATTGCTTTTGTGTTCTTGCTCCTCTTTTGTGACTGTGAGCAGCTCACACTGACACAATAATCAATAGTCACTTACACAGGTAGCTGTTCAGTCAGGCATCATACAGCCCACGTCTCTATTTAGCCCTTGATCAATGAGTTCAAATGAGCCCAGACAACAGACAGTCTGCTGAATGAATGCGCCTGTCTATGTTGTGTGTTTTCCTCCAGAAAAATGAATCAAGTGTGTTGAAATATGAGCTGCCACAGCATCAGCAGGTTCTGACTTTCACATCACGCTTTGGGGAAACATAACATTTCCAAGAAGGTTACTGGAGTTTATTAGGAGCTGAGTTACAGTAAATCTGTTTCATTATGAACTTTAGCTTTTACCTCTCATTAAGGTGAACAGAGTGCTAGGGTTAAGTTCTTTATCAGTTCTGGATCATCTTGGTGGCGTCTGGACTATAATTCGCACAATTTCAATGATAACATGGTTGGAAAAAAAAGTGATTGCAGTTACTAATATGGTTTACAATGTACATCACAACCTTTTTTTATTATTAAGCTTCAGTTTATATGTATTGAAATTGACACAAAGACATTGTAGGGCTGTAATGTAGATCTAATTCATAAAACCAGATTGTTTTGCTAGAGGTTTTATGTCTTTTTTATGTGCTCCTTTCCCTGAACATAAACTTGAAACAGAGACTGACTTTCAAAGCAGGACAGTGCTAGAAGTTGCACAAAAATGTTAGCTTTTGGTAATATACAGAGGCTTGTTGAATTGTCTTTTCTGCAAGTCGTTTGATTGTGCTCTACACAAACTACACATCAAGTGGTATCAACACTGAAAGATCCAGATTATTAAAAAAAAGGGTAAGAAATCTCATTTTAAGGCCATTTTTCTGGTCACAAGATTTTTGTTTTGTAAAATGTCAGGGGATCCAAATGTACCGTTAAAAAGGAGTCATACAACAGGGAAAGGCCAGAGAGTGGGAGAGAAAAGCGGAAGATAAGGAGTGATTGACCGTGACCTTGCGTTTTAAAGTGATGTGTTTAATAATAGTGATGTCACTTTGTATTTGACAAGGATGACAGGATTTATGGCACTTGAAGCTGAGCTCTTGTCACAGCCGCACCAGTGATGAGGCCAGTACTTGGTCTGTCGCTCTGAAAACACCGGTGACGTGTTCACACTCATCAACTAAACAAGCTGTCTCTGTGACCACAAATACAATAGATGTGAGGGGGAAGTGTCTCTGAGCACTTCAGCTGTTCCAAGGTCAGGTAACACTGGAGCACAATCTGAACCAAAAATAAAAAATACATTATATAATAAGTCTGCTCAAGACCTGGGGCCATGATACACTTTGATTAATTTTTTGTTGGTGTATTCTTTATGTTTGTCTAAAGAATTGTGTTTCTCCAGGGGTCAGTTATATATCATGTATAAGTGGTGTAAACATAATTGACCATCAGGGGACGACAAGGTAAGTTCTGGTCCTCAAGGTCCAACGTATGGTCTAGTTATATATCTCATGTTTTATGGAGGGCCTCCTGTTTCAGGTTTTGTCAAGGCCCCACTACGTCTAGTTTGAGGCCAGATTTCTCAGTCGAAGAATTTAATCTAAAACTGAGTCTGGGATAGTATCATTACAGTAATATTCAAATTGCAACTAATGACATCCTTTGAAAAAGCATGCACCTTCCAAGTTTCAAGGCCCTTTTTGCCGCAGAACAAACTTTGAAGAAGATGAAACTGTGATGTTGTAATCTGTGCAGAAGCTCGGCGGACACATTTCACAAGACAGGATTTTATTTTTACAAAGGATCCACAGTGGGCTGTTCTCTGCACTGAGCTTCACAAACCAGGCGTCGAGGGGCCTTGTGCACAACATCAAAGGTACACACATCACTGAAGCATTGTCTCGAGATGGTTGGAAATTTAGAGCTGAATTACTTGTTGACTCGCTTGTTGATGCTCAAGGTCTTAAATGCGAACAGGAGCATGAAATCTGAGTTAGCGCAAAGATATGAGCAGAGCATGTTGCACCCCAGAGTAAAAAGTAATCCACTTCCAAATAAAAGGAATTGTAACCGGATAAATTCAGTCACAAATGTGTAATTTCATGCAAAACAAAAACACTTTCTTTATTCATTTCAAAAATAAAATCATCTGGGGGTTATTAAATAGTAATTTGCTGAAACAAAGCACTGACAAATGATCAATAAACACTTTGCATCTGTATTATTCAGCTCCCTGCTGCTCCCTGTTTGTTGTATATTTAAATAAATGGGCATGCAGTATGAGGTACAACACTGAGACTTGTAAGGCTTGCTCTAACATTATGAATAATATATCCCTCAGCAAATTGTGCTCAGAAGGATTGTGAATAATGATGGTGATGCTGGTTAGATCATGAGACATCTGTTACATTATGCAAAACAAACCATTTTCTTAAAGCAGCAGAATAATTCTAATACAAGACAAAAATGAACAGTAGCCATAACCGAGACCTTTTAGGCAATAGGATCAAGGCAAAGCAATTCTATGCAACTTTTTACCATGTGTTTTTATAGACAGAATATGCTGAGACTCCCATGTGAGTTTGCAGCTGTACAATTGCTCCGTCGCTTTAAACCAGGACTATTTCATTCAATGAGCTGTGATTATGTGTAGATCATAGCCCTGTGAGACTCAAGGACAAGCCAGGAACAATTGAAGATAACAATACAAAGAACAATAAAAAGATGCTATTTTTGTTCACTTCAGGTCACTCAAAAATCTAATCTACTTTTGGGGAAAATAACCGAGCACAAAGGAAGGCCCTGAAGGAGGAAGATGTATTTTACAAGAAGACGTTTGGACACTTGATGTAATTGAGAGGAGATGTGCGGAGTGCTCACTCTGCCTATTACTGAGTCCCACTCCAAAGCCTTCTGGTTTACGGGGTTTCATCTCACGGATGTTATTGAGTCCTAAAACACACCTGCTCCGGCCTCGCTCTGCCACTAAAAGGCTAAGTGCTGGAGCTTGTCTTTAAGACCGCAAGCTCCCAGGAACTGTTGCTCCATTATAGCACTGTTTAAACTGTAAGACTTTAATATGTGTTTATCTCTGTCAGTGATGCAGCGATGTGCCTTTAAATGGCTCATATTTAAGAGTAGGGCGTTCTGAACCACGTATAGCAAGTCTACAGTCAGCAGAATGTGACACTTTCATGACAGCAGAAATATTGATCTCTTTGAAGCAAAATACGCAATGTGGTGATGTTACAAATCTGGTTTACACAATCACTGCTCAACGGGTGGCACTAAAGCAGTCACTTAAACATCAAGTATAAACAGTTAAACTAAAGTGGATAAAGTAAAAGTTATTTTATGTGTTTGTTTGAAGACATAAAGCTTAGGATGAGTGTTGATCCAGCTGCAGAACACAGCCTGATCCCGGTTTATGAGACTAGCTAAACCCAGGTGACAAGTATTGTGCCAGTATTTAGGATGTGTGATGTCTTCCTGCAAAGATTTAAAAATCACTGTCACACGTCCAAGTTGTTTTTCATCTTGAAGAAAATGTTTATACAAAAAAGCAGTGGACAGCCAATAAGGCGCTTTAAAATCACATGACTTTTGGCTCCATAAATTAGTATTGTAGTACTCAAGGTTGGTCATAAACTGGTTCGAAGGCCACACATTGGTCTCA
This sequence comes from Rhyacichthys aspro, assembly GCA_036850595.1. Classification (NCBI taxonomy): domain Eukaryota; kingdom Metazoa; phylum Chordata; class Actinopteri; order Gobiiformes; family Rhyacichthyidae; genus Rhyacichthys; species Rhyacichthys aspro. The sequence continues at coordinate 16,742,507 of CM072148.1, read as the reverse complement.
GGATTTTAAAGCACCACCAAACAAGACGGCAACTGGTTTATTTTACATTGTTATAGTTGAAAACTTTAATTTAATTGAGTTTGGGATTGATGTGAAAGTCCTGATCATGATGCACTCTCAGTTGATTTGTTTTTTTACGGTCTTGACTGCAGCAATACCCTAAACTCAACATGGCATCAGTCACATCTGCAGTGCTCCATAATAAAACATACACTTGATGATGTGTGATTTATTTACATTTTTTTAACAATTCAATCTTTAACTTTTCACTGCAACTAAAACACATTCCATATATATTTTTCTCTGAACCACTGTAACAGACTTGTCAAAGCAGTGCCATTTGAAAAACTGAAGCCATTTCCTCTTTTGGACTCAATCTGTCCACAAACAAGTTGAAGCCTATCTGGAAATGTTGTTTCTGGAGGGAGTCCAACAAGGCCAACACAAGCGGCTTGATGAACAGCGCTGTCGTTGCAAAAGTGTTAATGTGCAGGCTTTGGAGAATTATGATGAGGTTAGCTTAGTGCCCGCTGGAACGCATAATGCCAGCCGTATTTGTTCATGTCACTTTGGGTTTTAATGAGAGGGGGATGACTTACTGAGTGACTCATGTGCGGCTGGACATCAATAACACAATCCAAGTCTGAGGCATTTTCAACGATTGATCACGAGAAGAAGGTCAAATGCATTTCATTCGATTTTGAGTGTGACTCACCCGCATCCGTGGTGTCTGGGGAAATACTGTCCCCACAGAAACAGCTGTAAAACTATGACCTACTTCTGCTTTGAGGAAAGAGTCCACACCACACATGGTTCTGCTGATATTGGATTATAGCTCCACAATTCTCCATTCCTTCAATCTCCTCTCGTGTCCCCGGGGGGAACACATGCGCAGCAGCAGAACGCATCCCACTGGAGCCTCTGTGGGACGGCTCAGATGGAGACATCAGTGCAGCAGAGACAGTGTTGAGCCCGGTGCTACCTGGCAGCTCCACTCGACTCACCGCTGTCACTTCTCAGCAGCAGTGACATGTGCAAAAAGACAGTAACTGACAGGAGGGACTGGACTCTAGACTACATTAACCAAGGCAACATCACAACCAACACCAGAGTGGCTATAAAACAAACCAAGACCAAGATTTTAGATGTAATTAGTTCATCTATAGCTTACAGAATGCATACACAAAATATTCTTACTTTTTGTTAACAATTTATGGTATAAATGTTCTGCTGTTGCATTTTCTCTGCTTTTTGAAATACTTTTTTTTTCTCAGACTGAGTCAAGATAGCCACAAGTGCATGACACATTACTCATCATTATAGTGGCCCATTTAACATTTAAACGTATAACTTTTCGCGCCAGTCCAGTCAAGAACCATAGTATTGTCCATTTTCATCTGTCGAGGAAAAAAAAGCACAAAAACACATTTGATTGTGACTGGAAACAAGGGCCTATAAAACATAGATAACATGGACAGAGAAAACAAAGTGAAACACGTCTTCTATCTGAGTGCACTTTGCTAGAACACCAAAAGAAACAAGCTGAGTTAAAAATGTGCCATGTCGTACACGTTTCCCGTTACCACACTGCAAAACCGCGCTGCGTCTTGTGTTGTTTGTGCTGTGGTTGTCAGTTTTACAGCGGCTCCCTCTGCACCATCTCTCTCCCTGTTATTGCAGATGCTGGATAAATAAGCAAAGCAGTTTGCTGCCAGAGTGTGAAATGGCTCTTATCTATCTCTGCCATTAGAAAGTGGCTTCTATTATAAAGCTTTGCATTATTCAGTGAGCCTGAGAGTCTGATCATTATGGATTTGAGCCCGTTTCCACTGAGCCCCTTGGGTCAGGCCCGGACCGCTGGCTCATACACACTTCTGACTGTGTGGGAACAATCTCAGCACTGGACCGGAGTCAACAAGAAGAGGTCAACAGGAAAAGGTGTGTGTCAAAACACCCACGAGTCTAGCATGTCCAAACATGAGCAGGGCTGATGTAAAACGTTGACATGACACAGTTTCCATAGTTCCTGGAGTCCTGCTGGAATCACTTTACAATACAATACAAAAAATACAATACTCAAAGAATGTATAAAATAGTTTATAATTTCATTTGGTTTTAAAAAAAATATGAATAATTAGTTAGTAATTATTTATAACCATTGTGAGTTCACTTTTGGGGAGTTTTGTATCCATCTTTTTGTGAAAAAATACTGTATGTTTTTGAGAAGTTGGCAATAGATAGACAGCAAATAGGATGATATTGAAAGAATGACCACTCCATACTATGTGATTTATTATTTTGCTAAAGTTTTTGCTTTATTTGATTACTTCATTTTGCAGCTATTCAACATATGAACCATAGCTGACATTCAATTCATTTCAGCTTTATTAATCCTCAAGGGTTGGTTGTAATGTCTTTTCAGTTAAGTGTATTCAGGCTTCATCTGCCACAGATTGGTTGATTGTACAGTGTTATGGCAGCTGGGAAGACTGTCATGTGACATTTACAGCCTTCAGTCTTTCATTTAATATTGTTCTGCCTTACTTCCTATTCCCTTAAGGGCAGAGGTCAGTCAACCAGCTTCCTTCAATTTTCTCTTGTCTATATTGCTGCTTGAACACATGCCACAAGCTGGATTTACATTTATTGTCATCGGGTACAGTATGCTATGAAATAATACCTGTTGCCCTTTTGAAATATTACTTATGGGCAGAGTATGGCCTGGGAACATGTTTTGTTTGTGTAACATTAAATGGAGACTGGTCTGGCCTCCATTGTCATTACTACGTGCACAGTGAAATAACACAGAGGCCTAAGAAATGTCTATATTTAAATTTGTCTTCAGTTGCTTTGTGATTGCAGCCTATCCATTATTTATTTACCAATAATAAAACTCCCAGTCCATAAGGATAGTCTAATTAAGTGGTCGCTCTTTTTGATTTGTCACACTCTCAAAAACCAAAGTAAATTCTGATTGACGTCTGATGCAATCTTCCTCGGCTTTTTTATTGGAAAACATATTGTGCGGTAGAGAGAGAACATGGCTGAACATATGGCGCCGCTGCACTTTTCATGCGTGGGATAAGACATGAATAATGAAGAGATATACTGTAGTATGTGGCTACAGGCTGCTCATTTTATTTTACAGTAGCCTCCAGAGGAAATGATTGAAAAGCACTCTGTTGGCTCCATTTGGTAAACAAGGATCTCATTTCTGTTGCGTTAACGATAATGACACGTTGCTCGTTGATCCATGTTCAGACTATGAGCTGCCGATTTGAGGGAAATTTGTTACACGCTCGTCTCGGGCCCCTGCAATTAGACAGTGCCATTAAGCATTTGTTCAATCCGCTCTTTCGTGCCTTCAGCCCGGCACCTTGCTGATTACAACACGTCGGATCAATAATTAAACAAATTAAAGCAGACTGCTCGGTCAATTTTCATCTCATCTTTGCCACCGGCTGTGGTGGCGTCAAAGCACAGGAGTGAAGAGAAGCAAAGGAGAGGCTCGGTAAACAGTTAGGAGTTGTTTCAGTGAGAGAGTTTTACACACAGGCAGAGGGAGTCGTTTGTCCAATGCTTCATTTGGCAGCAAACCTTTGACTCGGAGAGTACAAAGCTAAGAGTGACAGGAGCATTAGTGACAGTAGTGTGAGCAGCATGCATTAGGAAACCATGTGGATGATGTTGAGAAGTTTTAAAGTTTCTTTGTATTCACCAACATGTAACAAAGACATGCATCCATAGCAGAATCTAAACTGTTTATAGTAATTCAACGTGAGGAGCAATGGTTGTCTAGCAGAGTGCGTCTTTTGTGAGTGAGATCCCACGACTGAAAGTGAATGAATAGAATATACGCAGGGCTATCATTGGATTACTCATACCTCCATCACTTAAAGTTGTTGATTTTAGCTTTCAAACTTGAACAATGTGAGCAAACTTCTCAACAGCAGTGGACTGGTGACTGAAAAGTGTGGTGTCGTGCTATTTGCTTGTCTGCTGCCTTTTTGTGTAAACATACATACATAAGGGGCCAAATGTATTCGTAAAAAAATGAAGTAAAAAGTTCTGGCTCAAGTTTGACACGAGAGACTAGCTAAAATACATAGCTAAAATAAAGCAAACCATCATTTTTTCTGAATGAGTAAAATACTTCAACACTTTCTTCAACAAGGCTTCATTTGCAAACTTTTATATATATATGTATAAAAAAGAGAAGACGAGAGCCTCCCTACAGTGAGCATGAACTCCTTTTATCTCCAAGTGTGTAGTGAGCAAGTTTGCGTCTGAAGCCAGGATTTCTAAAGGAAGTTGACTTCAAAGTGTCCAAGGCCTCGGTGTACCAGGTTGAAAGGGAAGTGTCCTTTAGCTCCACGGCTTCAGCCCAGAAGAGGTTCAGTCAGTTCAGGTCAGATACCAGCTGTGTGCCTCTGCGTCAGTGAGATCTGATTGGTTATTCCAACATGATCCATTGCAATTTGGACGATCCTCATTTTGTGTTCACTAATGCACGGGCCGTGGGGCTGTTACATAACATACCCTGCTGTGAATTCTTTGGGAAGCTTCCAGTGTAGCGCCTCCTTGTTGTGGTGGTGGGGTTTTACCGTAGCTCTCAGCCCTGCTTTTCTACTCTAGACTGTGCTTGTGCTGGGTTAATACCTCAGATCTTTCTGTTTTTTACGCGTCTGTGGTGTCAGTCCATTACAGTGTGGACACAGGACCCTTTCCCTTGCACTGTGCGTTTCGTGATGCTTTGAAAGGCAGCAGAGGCGCATTGTGGACGGTTTAGGCGGTGCGCTTTTACGCGTGAGAGTGAGCGGTGAGAGTGGGTAGTGGCGGGGACCCCACTGTGGGATAGGCTGCTGCTCGGGAAAGACAAGGAGGGATTCATTTAAGGTGGAGCCATCATTTTAATCATTTTTTTTCACCCAGTACGTTGATGTACAATAGACTTACACGTGGCCGAGGCGCTGGTAAGGACTTGAATGGTAAACGAACTGACCCTTCAAACCTACGTCCAGATGCTTTGTCAAAACCTTTTCTTGAATGTCCTGGATGACTGAGAACCTCCACAGACCTACACGATGCGCAAATCATCCAACGAGTCACATTTTCTGTCTTATACTCGTCATAAAGGCACGACGCACGTTTCCCATTTAGCTCAGAAATGATTTACAGTAAGCAGCCTACTCTTTAATCAAGTTTGCGATTTCAAGTGTCAAAAAAGAGAGCGACTGCAGAGAGATCAATTACAAAAAGCCTCAGCGTGTCTATTGCATGTCTGCGATCAAATCAGACCGCTCCTTTGCAAACATGTGAGTAAATCTAATGTCTATCCGAGTGGGACGACCTTAAAGAGGGCTGGCCCGTGTGGCTCTGGCTCTTCTCTGCCCCCCACCCCTCCTTCACGCGGTGATGTGCGCCTCCTCAGAGCCTCTATATAAAGTCCACGCGGAGCCGGGGCTCTCAGTTCAGTGGACAGCGCCGTGGTGCTGAAGTCGCAGTCTTTCCCACAAACAAAACTGTCTCCCACTCAGACCAGAGCCAAACCAGAGCCATGGACGTCCTCTCGCGGAAACTTTTCCTACTTTCCTCCTGGTTGTTTTTGGCGCAGAGCTCGGCGCAAGACTTCGGACAGACGCAGTTTATTTGCACGTCGGTGCCCAAGGATATGGACCTGTGCGCGGCGTCGATGCAGAACAGCGGACCGGCGGAGGACCTGAAGACCACCGTGATGCAGCTGCGCGAGACCGTGCTGCAGCAGAAGGAGACCATCATGAATCAAAAGGAGACAATCAGGGAACTTACGTCCAAACTGAGCCGCTGCGAGAGTCAGAGCGTCCCTGCGGCGGAGGGCGCGAGCAGCAGGCGGCCCGGGGCTAAGAACACCATGGGAGACGTGTCCCGGGGCACCACGGAAACTCTAGCCCAGCTGGGACAGACCCTACAGACCCTTAAACAGCGGCTGGAGAATCTGGAGGTAGGAGGACCGCAGTGCCACAGTAAACCTGCATTTACACCGGACCCACGTGTCTCTGCACAAAGAGCTCAGTTTTAAGAGATCTTTGGAGATAAGTTTAAAATTAGGAGACGATAGGAATATAAACACATTGTCACAGTCAGGATGCAGCACACTCCTATTTGTTGAATATTTTATAAAGCTTAGAGGGTTATTAGTGTTCACACAGATTAGAAATGTGAAAAGTAGATTTTAAAGTCCTACTTTTGTCGCTTTTGTTTGGTCGTCTTTCTGACATAGATATTCTTAAATTCAGTGACACGTGAGTTCCACATAAACAAGTAATGCATTGTATCAACAGAATAAAACTCTTAGAGCAGGATGCTTTGATAAAGGTGGCTACTTTTGTCTAAATGTTTTGGTTGGGATCATTTATAAATCTCTAAAACTGTAAGTGACTCGATGAAGGTTGATAGTTGTTCGCAGTGCAATCCGCAGAAGGTAGAGCGGTGAGACTGAGGTGACAGCTTGTTTATGACAGAGTTTATTGCCGCACAAAGTGTCCCGTGTCCTGCTCTAACCCCTGGTTTGTCCCCGTGTCCGACGCAGAACTACAGCCGCGGAAACAGCAGCACGGCGCAGGCGAACAGCCTCAAAGACCTGCTGCAGAACAAGATCGACGACATGGAGAAGCAGGTGCTGTCCCGGGTCAACACTCTGGAGGAGGGCAAAGGGAGCTCCAGGAACGACACGGAGCAGCGCAACCGAGTGGAGTCCACGCTCACGTCTCTGCACCACCGCATCACGGACCTGGAGAAAGGTGCGCGCCCCGTGGACTAGACATGACCAGCTTTAATTCTGTGTTCAAACGCTTAGGAACAATGAGTAACCTCTCTTATTATAAACATATCTCTCATGGCACCGCTTAAAATGCCGCAGCCTCTCGTTGCGCGTGGATTTGAGGAGGAGCAGAGTGAAGCTGCATTATTTTGCATATCTCAGAACCTGATTCCTCTTTGTCTTCCTTCACTTTGTGATTTCTAAACGCAGTTTTTTCGTAGAGGAACTTTAAAGATGTTAAAACTAGAGGAGGTTTGCACTGTGCGCATTTGGAGCGTATGGGCTATACAGGTTTTAAACGCGCGTACGGGCGTGCTCAAGTCTTGTATGAAAGGTCCAGAGAGGGAGGAGGTACAGACACCAGACTCTGAGAATATCAAGTAAAATGACGCTTTATGTAAAAAAGTAACAAAAAACCCTTTAAAGGTCTGTATAGTTTATAAAATAGTCTTAAATGTCATTAGAGAGTCTTGTGGCACAGAAACAGTAACAGGTTATTACAGTGTTGTACTCGGCATGTTGTTCAAATCAGTTCCACTAGATGGAGTTTAAAAAAAAAAAACATGAGTCAGTTTATACTTTTTTTGTGGAAGATTTCTCTGTACAGACTAACTTTAAGCAACAGTGATTCTACACGTTTATTTTGAGTAAAGCAGAGCTACATTGCGTTTGAGGAAGATTCTACTGAAACAAAAAGCTTCACAGTTCATTTCTAGTGAGATGTTTGTGCTGAACATTCTTCATTCTTCCCACTGCTCCCCCTGCTGGCAATCATATCACTGTCAATATCCAAACTACACATATCTCCTTTAAAGAGTGCGAGAATATGACACAAAGATTGTTCTTATCCACAGGTAAAGACGGCAGACCCACGGATAAGTTCCAGCTGACGTTCCCGTTGAGAACCAACTACATGTACGCCAAAGCCAAGAGGAGCCTCCCAGAGATGTACTCCTTCAGTGTGTGTCTGTGGATCAAGTCCAACGCCTCACCCGGAGTGGGCACGCCTTTCTCCTACGCCGTCCCAGGACAGTCCAACGAGCTCGTTCTCATCGAGTGGGGAAACAACCCAATGGAGATTCTCATCAATGACAAGGTAGGAACATGGAAAAGTGTCATTAGACTAGTGCATGATAACAGCTCTGAAAACACAGTTCAGCTCTCAAATGATAAATGTGTTAAACGTTCTTCACTGATTAAAAACGGGTGTAAAGCCTTGTCATAGTTTTAGGTTTACATGCCACACTGTGTATTCCAACAACATTGTATGTGCCTTTGTAAACTGACAACTGTGTATCAGAACAGGAAGCAAAATAAAAATAGAGCTGAGGTGACAAATGTAAGGTGTTATAACAGAAAAGATATGTGATATGGCACGAAAGAGCAGGAGGAGCAGAGTCAGCGGAGGAAAAGCTGAAAAACAATACGAGGGAAGTCTCTGCTACACTGGAGAGCGAATACAGATAATCACATGTGTTTCCTGTCGCAGGTCGCGAAGCTGCCTTTCTTGATCAACGACGGGAAATGGCATCACTTGTGCATCACATGGACGACCAGGGATGGGATGTGGGAGGCCTTCCAGGACGGAGTGATGAGAGGCAGCGGTGAGAATCTGGCACCGTACCATCCCATCAAACCAGAGGGGGTGCTCGTCCTGGGACAGGAGCAGGTGAGGAGACAGCTGACTGGACACACTGTAGTGTTTCAAAGCAACTGCTGCTTCAGATGAAATTTGACCTTTGACAACGATCCTCGACAAGAAAGAACAATGTTTAAGGACTTTTTCAAAGATTATGAAAGAATGACAAACAAGTTTATCATCACTAAACCTGTAATTCTGGATCATTTATTAGTGTTTATGAAATTATCGTGACAGGACTTATATCCACAAAGTGTCAACCCAGTATCATTTGTATAGAGGTACACCCCAAATGTTAAGATCTGTAAGGCTCACAACTCCATCTAGTGGTAGAAAGCAACATAACAGTCCTGGGATGGCACTTTCAGTTTCAAACTTAACTCAAAACAAAACAAACAAAACAAAAACAGCATGTATTTCTCATGTGATTAAAGAATTACAACTAACTTGTATATATAGTCAGGTTTGAGTCAGGGCCTAGCTGAAGTGAAGAGCTAACATGTATTTTGTTCACTTTGTTCCACAGGACACATTGGGAGGTGGATTTGATGCAACGCAAGCTTATGTCGGAGAGCTAGCAAACTTGAATATCTGGAACAGAAAACTTTCGGTGGCAGAGATCTACAACTTGGCGACCTGCAACAGCAAAGCACCAGCCGGCAACGTCTTCTCCTGGTCGGAGAGCAACATAGAAATTTTTGGAGGAGCAACCAAATGGACATTCGAGCCGTGCCGTTCGCTCAACTGAACTGAGAAAAAAGGCCTCTCTGTATTTCTGAGCTTTTGTCGTTTTTGTCTTCATTTGACGTTTGTTAGAGACTATTGGACTTTGAGTTATCAGTAAGCTTAAATCTGGGATTTCTGACTTTGTTAGGTATTTATGTGCAGAACAACACTTTTCATCTTGAGGAGAAAAAAAAAATCGTCACGGGAAACCTCAGTGAGAGTCTCTGTTTCTCCAAGTTTTTCTTCATGGATGTTAAAGCACACCTTAAGCTTTTCATTTTGGCTTATTTTGTCTTGGACTGGCAGCTGGCAATCTGCGCCTTCTGTTTGGACAATTCACAATCGAGGCGAGGAATTACACAAGCGCTCTCTGCCCGTTTCCCTTCGGAGGAGCGGGAGATTACGCTGTCCGTCCAATTCTTGTCAGTGTTTTGGCGCCGTGAAGTGATGTCTGACGCTGGTACAGCTCCCCGAAGCCCCCCACCGCCCCCCTCTCCACTCCCTAAAACCCCTCCCGACTCACCCCCCCACCACCACCACCACTACCCCACCCTCCGGATCTTGCACTGTGACTGACAAAGAGGATGAACGCCAGGAGAGAGGAGGCTAACGCTGAAGGACACTGCAAAGTCAGACTGTGGTACAAGTCAATTTGTAATTGTCGTTTGCTTTTTTCAAGTGTCTCCGTGAGAATGTCGTTAACTTGCCAACATTGCTACAAAGCCTGGGTGCCTTGGGCTAGTACGGATATTCAGCACATTTGGTATGTTTTCAGTTGCAAATTCAATGTTTTAACGGTTTGTTGTTTCATTTTTTTCCAGCAGGATTGAGTTTTCCTGTTCTTCTGGTAAATGTAATTTTTGATTTGTTCTTCGACATGACGTGTTTTCGGCAGGTGTTTGTACTACTCTGTATTAGGAATGTTACAGTATCTGTATAGTAACAGCATGAATGACAGAGTGCTGTGAAAGCATTGTTGAAATCTGCTTTACTATCTCTGGGTCTGGGTTTTTTACTGTATTGTTATATGCTCCAAGCATGGCAAAACTGAGAGATGAAGACTTTAATTTTTGTAATAAAATTGTGATACTTAACATCATAGTGCATTCCTGGCTTCTATGAACAGATCCTGGTCACGTTTCTTGACTACTACAGTACAGATATGATCACTTCGTCCGACTCTGTCTATAAAGGACAAAAGGACGGCTGCTCAGACTGCACTTTCTTACTCAAGAAAGAGATCGAACTGACTCAGTGAAACATTCAGAGGACAGTGAAGGTCATCAGGTGCGTTTTTTTCCTCTTTTTTTTTTTTAAAGGAGCCATAACGGAGCAGGTAGGAGTGCAGAGTTTTTAGCTGACGGCAGGAGATAACCCCCTGCTTTGGTGCTGCTGTGAGATGCAGCGCGTGCATTAGAGGCTGTCGCAGGAGAAAAGTGCCTACTCATATCGTGGCCCAGTTCGAGTGAGTCCAGACTAAAGTAACAGTACGACACTCTCAGCCACGCAGTCTTCATCAGTCCACTCAGACGACCTGTTGCATTCACTTTGAAGAGACCCGACAGCCGCTGCGTGCAAATGAGACGCTCAGTGTGCTGTGCGTGCATAAAGAGGAGGAGCTGCGTCTGTCGAGTGGAGCCACTTTAAACCGGCTTTTATCTTAAAATAGTTTTACAGCTCAGTCACTCGACAAGACAAATGCAGGCGGCGATAAAATGGCAACATAAAATGCACTGTCATGTTTGACCTTGAAAGGAATTGTTCTGTCTCATCTTCACATCCAAACGCTTTTAGAAAAACACGGTGTCAATCAGCAGGGCTAACATTTCGAGACAGATACTGACATTTACATTCACTGTGGGCAATTTGACCTTTACTTAACCAGGAACGTCCTATTGGGATTACACTTTTTTTTTTCAAAGTCTGGCTCCACAGTGGGACATTGAAACACGCAGAGTCATCAATAACATCACTTGGATCATTTTGTGTTTATGTGGTGACATCAGCAAAAAACCATCACTATCAGCACTAATGAATTTCATTTTGTGTGACCTCTGCAACAAATCCACATTTTATAACTCATCATTTGGCAGGTTGAGGCTGAAAAAAGCAGCTCAGGCCTCAGTGGGACACAGATGAAGCAGGGCCAGATAAGCCTGGCTCTCATTTTGACACCAGCAGCCAGTCGCGGGTCTGCTTACTTACCACACTCGCCTAATGCCCTCACCGCCTAATGCTGTTAAGCTCCGACAGAGTGCATCGCCGCAGTGAAATTACATTTGTTCTCTAGAGCAGAATTTAGAGTGGACAGACTAAAATAAACCGAGAGTGACTGTCTGACCCGGTAAGCGTCGTCATCTTTTACATTAGATTGATTTTAAGCAACAAAACAGATAGAATTGTGCTAGGATGACTTGACATAAGCACAAGGAGGTCATGTGGCTGGAAGACAATATGCACAGAGCAATGCGTTCTGGGAAAATGGGTAAAATCTCTATGCAGAACAGTATGGAACATTACACAACACTCTGCTGGCAAAGCACATACAGCATTCTAGGACAGATCCTCACCTGGAAGTGCAAACATAAATTAGTGCCCTGTTTTTTAAGGCACATTAAAAGGTTTTGGCAGAGCAATGATTTTGGATGAGATTAAATGAGGTCAATGTCTCATAACTGTAATTGGTGATACAGTATGTTGCGGGGCTGAAGCTCCTAAGGCTGTTGTCATGGCCTAGATATGGAAAAGTCTGTTTATAACCATACACAACACTGCAGCATTTCATAACTGTGGAGTCTCTAGAGTTGAGTTAGTGGTGTTTGCATTTTATCGAAAAAGATTTGGGGAACTCCCTTTCAATGTATACCAACAACCTTGGAGTAGCAGATTTGCTCATTTAAAAAGAAAAAAAAAACCCAAACCCATAGAAACAAACTTCATTCTTTGTAAGTGAAGTCCTGGATTCAGGGTGGTGGTTTTTAATTTAATGCAAATTCAACCAGATAAATCTAAATATGTCTGCAATTTATTACAGCTCCCTCTATTACTCTTTCCAAAATGACTCAAATATTAAGGAGAGAGTGATAAAAAACATATAGTATAAGTTTGGCCAGTCTCCAGTGAAAGAGTGTGGTATATAAGAATGCTAAACACACTATATTCAAAAACAAAAGTATAGTTTGTTTGTTTGTTTCCACATTTAAATAGAGTTGGTATTGTATGGCTCTTACTTTATGAATTGAGACATTGTACACACTGTCTACACTGCATTAAACATGAGCATAAAGTGGGACTTTAAATAATGAATCCCCAAAATGTACTGAACTAGTGCAGCTTTCTGAATTTAAAGTTCACAAAGTTTGAAATAAACAAGAATAAAGAATAGAGAATCTTCTTCTACCTCCCCTTTAACAGTGCTTCTCACACTTCTATCCATGAGGATTTACTTTCTGCCGAAGGTTTGTTGAAATAGGATTTACAGCTTGTACAGTGTCACAGTTTACGTAGCAGCCGCTGTTACGTATTGATTGGAAACTGAAGGTTACCTGCACCAAACCTTACAGAACGCACCAGACATGTATTGTACTAAGTGTAAAAGTGATTTAAAGCGATGATAAATTCAGTAGATATCACATCTTTGTTGAAATCTTATTGAGACGTGCTGTGGAGCAGTGCTAAAAATCTTCAAATAAAGAACAACATGCGCAGAGTAATTAATTTAAATGAATTATTTTAACTCCAGTGATTTTCATTTTTACAAAAAACCCCTAAAAAGTACTCCGAAATGTTTAATTGGACTCATTAATGACCATGAAATGTTTCATACATACAATTAGGAAAACAACTTAACCCACTTAGTCTAAAACACAGCTGGGCAATTACATAAAACTAAATCTAATGCGGTGATTAATTATGGTTTTGACAGCCAACTAAGTGCATTCCCTGAGATTTTCTTTTTCTCTCAGATGTGTCATAACAAAACACAAGCAGGGAACATTTTTACAGATGAGGCCCCCTGAGTCAAGCCCAGGGAGACGGAAAAGATTCATGGTGCTATGTTAAATCAGCTCCACCGGGTGGGTGTGGGCATGCCCTTTTTTTCTACTTTGGGAGAGATTGAGTGGATAAAGACGTGACATCTCTGCTGACATCTCATTAATTCATGAGCTGTCCCCAGTGGCAGCAGCAAAACAGGGAGAAAAAAAACGCTCGAGTTCACAACTGCTGCAATTCCTCTTGTTAACATTTGGGGTGACAAAGCAGCACCGTGTAATGAGTTGGATGTGCCATGTCTCCAGATGACACTCAGAAAGGCTGTGTGTATCAGGCTTGAGGACGGGCTGCATATTCAGAGCTCTTTTGTGTTGATTCAGTGTTGAGAGTGGGCACTTAAAGTGGTCAAAGGGATCTGACTCAGGATCTGACCAGTGTGTGAAGAGAAAAGAGAAAGGCCTTAAAGTTTATAAAATTCACAAATACATATAAGAGAGTTAGAGTCAGTGGGGGTTAAAAGCAGGCCATTTGTCGAGGTTGACTTAAAGCAGCACTATGTAACTTTATCTTAGTACACAAGAAGGCCTTCAGACTTTGTATTTGAATGAATGCATTTTATGGTGAAAAGTTACATGATGTTCTTTCAGCAACAGTGAATATATATGAGTGGCTTTTCTTGTTTTTCTGTTTGGATGACCATAGAAAGGATTAATGTTAAAGCCATCCTGTGTAACTTTCAGTCAGTAGAGGGCGCAGATCGCTCTCTGTGTGACTGCACCGGCGGCAGCCATTTTTATTTACTAGTAGGGACTTTTTACGACTGCCAGTTTGGAAGAAAGCACATGTCTTCTGAAACGGTACGGTCATTTGAGTGTATTTTGCAAAAACACAACTCTTCTAGGGTCCAGTGTGTCTATTTACTTAATTATATGTGTAGTGGGATAGAGCACATCACTCACGTAATCTCTTGCGATATGCCACCGTCCCGGGACAGGACAATTATTTTGGAGGTTTCTGTCCAGCTGAAGGTAATTTGTCAATGAGATTCTACTGATCTCATGTGCGAAAACCATCAAAACAATTATGAGAATATGTATTTTTGGGCTTAAAGTTACGCAGGGGGGTTTTAATGTATCTTTCCTGATCTGATGTTATTTTTTGTTGACTTTTTTTAGTTATATTTTTACAATCATTTTACATTTTAGTAGTTTATGTTATTTATGAAGCTTTAGATGCAGGAGCCACATGAGTTATTTTTTTCAGGGTTATTCCAGGCTTTTTGAAGAGGGGTTGCCCTTTTGGCGCAAGAATACTATACAAAATAGTCCTGAAATAGAGACCAGTGCAGCACAAGTCAGATATTTTTTTTTATTATTATTTAATTTAGCCACTTCTTTGTTTGGTTCAGTTTCTCCACATAAAATGCATATAAAAATAAGGACAAAATGCATAAAAATCAATCACATGAACACAAATTTACACATTTATAACACAGTATGAATATCTTCCTGTGCTCCCCTCCTTCTCGCTCTCGTCTGATGCGAGCTCCCACACTCAGCGGGGAGGGGAACTTGTGACATTTACTCTGGAGCAGTGGCGGGCCTCTAGGCAGGATGAGCCGGGATAATGAGGCTTCCCGGGAAGACGGGCTCACAGGAAGGTGGATGTAAAACGTAGCATGAGGCCACTCCGAGGGTCAGACTCCACTGTGGGACATAAGCACTCTCCACAGATGCCCAATCCTTTTTTAACCTGCTACTTACAACACGCTCAGGTGTCAGACTATCTATAAATACCATTCAATATCACACAGGAAAGTCTCAGTGGGTTTGCAACGCTAACAAGTCTAACCAAGGCCAAGTCCACACCGCTGAAGTCCCTCTAAAAATAACCAGCACATGTTCATGAATGTGAGGCCTTACTAGTTCATGGCTGCAGGAAAAGGTACAAGGTTAGCTACGGTTATCGAAAAGCAATGCTCATAACAAAGAATGAATGAGAAAACGAGAGCGATGAATTGTGTAAAATCTATAGGCGCCCATCTAGAGACATGAAAGAGACACAAACCAATGCTCAGAGTAATGCTTAGAAGAAAACTGGATCAGCCTGCCCTTACATGAATTTAGTGTTTAGTGGAAACCTGAAAGCAAAAAGCGTCTTCATCATGATTAGGAAAACAACCCCAAAAAAACATCTCTTCATTCATCTGAACATTTAAATCTGCGCAACACACTGAGGAAAATCTCCCAGATGCAAACAAACACACGACATGAAAACTTCAAAATGTACCACAATATGCCTCAATAGAGAAGAGCCTTTGAGGAAGCCTACATTCTGGTCAAAGACGGATAATGATTTGAAATAGGATCAAAGGAAGGTGTAATTGCTCTTCCTTCTTTAACACAACACTGAGATCGACTCCGTTGCACTTTGACTCGTCTGTTATGTCAAAGAGTAAAGTATATACCTGCGACACTCAGGTCAACAGAGGACGACGACCAGGACGTGTTTGCATTTAAAGGTGCTTTAAATAAATGCCTGATTCGTGATTGGATGAACCACCTGCCATTAACCACTTATCACAATTTTATCCAATCAGAGCCACACCATGTTCTTTTGTTATTAACCGAAAAGGAATCCAGCAGCTGCACAAGGTCAGTCCAGATGCTTAACCATAGAAATATATACAAGGGACAAACAAAGTATACATCATAAATATTAGCATTTGGAGTTGTTTTGCTAATCCCTTGGTAGAAAAACGTAATTAAATATTCACATTCTGTTTAGCTCTCTTCTGTCTTCAAACCATTCCCAGGAGGATCATTTAGCTGTAGACATAAATACATATTATTAAACCATTAAAAGTTAATAAAATGTGTGCATGTTTAGCGGTAATACTTCACAACATGCTTCATCTATTTACACAAAGACAAGCAGCAACCTCTAGCTTATTCAAGGATGCACTGATATTGACAGAAAGAGCACACACCAACAGCAGTGACGCAACAGCTGTAGCACCATAAAAACAAAGTTAACCGGAAGAGTCTTATGGTTTTGCACAGATTGATACAACCACTTTAGTTGATTGGTTTAGCTTCTTCTATAAAACAGAAACACACTGACAACCCTCATGCCATCCCACTTCAGTCCTGCACTGTCCAGTCACTCCACTGCTTTTCATTTTGCTGTGAGAGGCTGTCATTCAATAACACAATTCTACATGCACCTGTCTGCATCACAAACAGTGCTGGACAGTCCTGACAATTCAAGCCCTTCACTGATACGCAGCGTCTTTTGAAGTGAGTGTTTGAAGTGAAACCCTGCTGAGATATAACCCGGCTCTCTTCAGATGGGCCCTCGGCTTTAGGTACTTCCTGCCTCTGTTTTTGAAGGTGGTCTCGGGTAATTCTGCCACTGCACCTCTTTTCAATGAAGGAATACTTTTTGAAAAGGCACACATTTGCGTAGAGCAGTCAGGACATGTGAAGAAAGAAAAGTGTAACTTAACGTCATGTCAGAGGTGTTGTATTTTACATAAGCCGGAGGAAAATAAGATAAATGTGTGTGTAACTCTTTTTAATGTTTGTTATGAGCATTGGTTTGAATGCATTCAACGAGGGTCTCTGTATGATGCAGTAGTGCTTTTCTTTGCTGTTTTCTATACTTTTTTATCCCTGTGTGGTTTTGTCACCCTTAACAAATACAGATATGGACTTGAAAAAGACAAACAACAATAGCACACAGGACAAAAACTAGAAACAAGGGACCCTATGAGTCTTTCTAAGTTGAATAAATTAGGTTTTGTTGTCAGTTCTATTACTTTTTAGAAACTTTATTGTATAAATTAGAAGTACAATAGCCTGCTGAGATTGTGTAAGACTTGAACTATACCAAGCATTTGTTTATGTTTATAAGTTAAGGTTGTATAAAGTCATGTAAATGTAACTTGGCCACCTCTGTGAAGGCATTATGCAAACCTTCAGGTCTCTCAAGGTGAAACGACATTGTAAAACACAATTACCTTTTCCATCAGAAGAAAAACAATAGCGATGCGCAGAGCTGCTTCCATAACAACCAGCTCTGTATTAAATCCCACCAGGCCACATAAAGTCTGCCTTTATTATTAATGTGTGTCACCCTGACCTACTGCCTCTTACCCCATGCTGGATCCACCATGAAATATGCACAAGTGACGCGTGACAGTGGGATGTCAGACATGACACTCCTGAACAGTGAGGAAGGTGAGGGGGCGGAGTCAGCGCTGCCAGGACTCCTGACCTCATTGAAAGGGTCGTCTGAGGTGAGCACCCTCAGGTATCAGATCTGAGAGCAGACAGATATGACAGCAGAGTGGGGTAAGATCACAAATGCAAAAAGGCATAAAATAACCCCGTGTTCGCAAATGAAATGCCAACAGGTTAAAGTCGCAGTTAGCAGAATGGTGGAATTTTGAAATACACTTGCTTCTTGCAGCGTGGCATTTCAGCAAACAGGCGGAAATACAGTTGTTTACCAAAATCTTTATGAAGAGCTGCAACAGAAAAGGGTTGAGAACTGGACGCAAAATGCTTCAGAATTACATGAATTCAAAATACAAAGGAATCGGCCATTTTGCTTCAGTTAGGTCTAAAAAACTGGTTGTCAGAGTGGTTACTAGTTGTGTTTCCTTAAAGGATAAAGCAGATTTGAATCAAAATGAAAAAAACAAAAGAATGGGTTTATGTCTTTAAACAAGAACTGCAATTTTGGACAGATTCTTACCTTAGCCATCTCATTTTGACCTTTCATTTAAATGTTACCACCATAACACACTACCTTCACTGTACAAAATCCTGCCTAATATTTTCTACAGATCACCACACAATGATTGGTGCCATGGGAACCAGATAAACTATGAGATTCACGTCACCTGCCCAGATGTCAGATCATCTGGATCATTAATGCAGTTACGAGAACTCTCCTGTTTCCATGGCAGCCTTTGTAACGATTGATTTGAGACTACAAAAGCATTTAATGCATAATTGAAAAACATCCCGGTGTTGCAAAAGGTCAGTCATTCCATTCAGTCCATTGAGGAGCCTGTTACATAAGAATGGATGAAATGATTTTGTAAAACTTCTAACTCAAAAACACGAATGGTAGTTATTACTAGAGATTTATTAGACTTCTGTAATCTTTCAGTTCACATGGCTGTCACACTCTTTCTCTGCATCCTATTTTCTCACAGTGACTTTTATTTCCACAACCTACATTCTACAATCCCCACCATTCCCACTGCTTTCTTGCTTTGCTGCTCTGTCTTGTCTCTCAGGGAAACAAAAAATGGGCCATCCACCAGCGTTTCCAACGGGTACGAGTCCAACAGTGGTCCGCTGCGGTGGGAAAACCAACACAATCAAAGGGTGTGGATGACAAGAAAAGGCAGAGAAAACAAATTAATGCTTTGCAACAAGACAAAGAAAATGAGGCGCCAAGAGACGAGCAGGTCAGAGGTTCACGCCCATCCATTTGAGCCAAATATAGGTCCTGATTGTTGGTCAGGACGGGGGCAGGGTTTTTAGAGTAGGACTGAACTGTAAATGGGATGATGTCACCTCCCATGAGGGGTTAGGCACAAGGAGTGATCACTTGTTCAAGGTTAACCATGTAGTGTGACTACCACAGTGCCCTTGAACGTATCAAGATTAAAGAGCAGCTGTCCCAAGAGTTTTGAGGGCTGTGATCAGAAGAAAGGCTAAGACAGGTAAAAAAAAAAAAATGTGAATGAGGAATAGATAAGGTGACAAATGACAAAAGGGGGAAAGAGGAAATGAGAGGACGTGAATGGAAGATCGATGAAATGCAGAAAAATGGGGAAAACAAGGAGAATGTTGGAAGGAAAGGTTATGAGAGACTGGCTGATGAGAGTTGAACATCTTTAACAGATAGAACTTTTCTGTAACTGTGAAGCAGCAGTGATTTCATGAAGTGTTGTACAAACTAATTTTGTCTTATCGCTGTCTCAAACGTAGAAGTACAGCTGGTTTATTTGTCAGCATCATTCTTAACCTCCTTCACCAAACACAAACCCCTCACGATTGTGCACTCGGTTTAAAGACTGGACTTGTTGTGCAGTGTTCTCTTTCCAATATATCATACATACACTGGTTTTGTCTTGATTTGGCCTTGATCGCTGAATGTTTTGAGCCAGATTTGATAACATCATCTCCAAATCAGAGCTTAACAGATTTGCTCAAGCGTCAGAGTCCTGTTTTGTGTCAGGAAAAGCAAATAATTAGGGGACTGGGCTCATGAGTTTGTGCAATTATGTTTAACAGCATTGCACAAGAAAACATAAGAATGAAGTGAGCAGCCTGATGTACTAAAGTTTGAGACAGCACAGTTAAAATAAATAAATAAATAAATATGACTTTGCTTTTTATTCTTATTTTATTAGACTTTTTCAAGGTTAAATATTTTTTTTCTTGTTTTTCTTTTTTGACTGAAAACTGATGGGTTTTTTGAAGTCGTAGAAAATGAAACCACATAAAACAGCTTGTGGAAAACACACATTTGATGGTTGAAGATTATTTGTCATGTGAAAAAATAAACAAAGAGAACCACCAATTTGTCCTCATTTTTAAATGTAGACAGAACAAGTCCCAAACAAGACTTGAGTGTTGATTAGAAGATGTGTATTTCTGTGCAGAGGATTAAATGGCTAAATGTCCTTTTTGAGTCATTTTAATAGCTATATTTATGTTTTGACTCTACCTATTTTTCCCTTCATGTTTTCTGATTTTGATAATGTGCTGGGGGCCAAATGTAAAGCCTGATGTGGTCACCAGTTGATGATCACTGCTATTTATGCTTCCACAGAGGCCACTGACAGCCAAACAACCCACACACACTTGTATATGTTAATAAATCTGGTCCTAGGTATTGATACAGGTCAGATCTGGTATTCTTCTTTTTATATCACTGTCTGATCACCAGAAACTGTTCAGTGTATATGTAAATATAGGCTGCAAGCCAGTGTAACCCACGTAACTTTGAATTCTACAAATGTACACTCTGATATGAAATCTTAGTAGATGTCTAAGAGGTATTGTGTGATTGTTTTGCTCATGGTCTTGTTTCCTGGTCAAAATAAATATAGACCCAGTAAAACACTTAATGTATATTGGACTATATAGAGTTGAAAGTATAATATACCATTGTTGTAACCAGTTGAATGTAGATGTGCTTCATATTTTACCTCTGAAAGTGTAAGAACTTCAACCTCAGAGACTGGAGATATGAGTTGTATCATTGCATCTAAAGCAGGGATTTTAAATAGATTTCTACCTTTGGGTCTGAGTTTTGAAGAAGATGGTGCCACTGGGTGCGTATACTGTACATATTCCATCGTTAAAGCTGCCTTTCTGAGGACCCACCAACACACAGCCTGCACTCACTCATCCTTACTTCCCACTGCTGCTTTCTCCTCGATCTATCTCTCCCTGTCTTTGTGCTGGAGCGCCGCAATAGCACTATGAATAATTGAACGTGCCTGAATCGGGATTGAGAATTTCTGGTGCAGCAAAGAGGCAGAGAGTGAGAGGCAAAAACAAAATAAAAAGCAGGAAAAAAAACTATCTTTGACTTGACCCAACGTGGCACACACTGATGACAAAAACACACCCAGTGCAGAAAAATAAGCTCGTCGCCATGAATTTAAGAGAATTTGAGTAAAACCACTGTTGTACTGATGGCGTCTATGACATTGAGCCGATGTTCAGAGTCTGCACACTTTGTAACACACCTAAGAAAGAGCGCAGAGCCCATGTTTGATATGAATATTCCCACGTTGTTCCCAACCAGAGCTGAGTGAGTGTAGGATTACATCAGTGGGTGTTCCCAGTGGAGGGAGGGAAAGCATATGTAGAGGGTGAAAGTTAGAGACGTGCAGCAGCAGATGCATGTGCACTGTGAGCTGTGCATTGATATTAAATAGCAATGGGCCCAGTTAGTCGTGACTATGATGGATGAGTCCTGTGTGATATGGGAACGGTGTAATCAGACTATGGATTATTGCTCTTTTTATACAACATTTTAACGAAAAAAAGAGTCAATAAAAAGTCATTTATACATTTTAATTCTTCTTATTTATCACACATTAGATTTTTGATCAGATCACAGCATTTTAAGATGAAACACACGCAAATTAATTGTCATGTTACATTATGAATAGGCAATCAACAGAGTGATTGCTTGCATAATAGCTTCAATAACAGACTTTAATGTTGTTAGTGTGTGTCATTAACCACCATCTAATGTATGTTTTTTATTCATTTTGTCCATTAACATTATTATCGACACTCAGTTCCGCAAAACTTATGCTTTATTCGATAATTTAAGGTGGTTTACAGGACAATGCGTTCTCAATCCACAAAAAAGCAAAAACAAGGTGGTATTTTGGTTTTGTTCCTGCACCAACTCTATTATTATAATATCTGTTATAATCTAAACTGTGCTGGATGGTGTCCTCAGTGAAAACGATGACGTGCCACTCAGGTCTCACACAGCTATTGGTTGGTGGCTTCACACAGCAAGTAGAACAACAAAATACAGTTTTATGCTTTAAAAACCTATCTTCTGATATATTGGTTATGGTTTTGGTGTGGACTAATTGCAGCACCAGGGTTCACAGTGTCGTTATACATCTGACAGACATTCCATAGCATTTTCACAGTGTATCCTGAAAGTGCATTTGCGGCCAATAGATTCTGGCCTTACGTAATAGCGCCTTCACCTTGCTCTTTAAACTCAAATAACATTAAAGCAACCTGACACTATGATCTTCAAAGTTTTCCCATTCGCTTTAATTTGTGTCACACTCCTCTCTAGTCTGTGCTGTAGTGCAAAGAAAAAGAACAGGCCTCTGCGGTGTTTGTGTGGACAGGAAACGGAGGCTGAGTACCTGCTTAAGTGCCTCGGAGATGTGAAACAGTGGGAGAAGTGTGCATCCGCAGGGTGTTGTCAGACCAGGCCAAAGCCGGCGTTGCGACGTCTGTAGCGTGTGGATTAGAGGATATATGCTCCATTTCAGGCTTAATTGGCCCAAATCTGCCATTCAGGGAGGCCGCTTCCTCGCCCTGCTGCGTGGCCTCCTGGGAGGGAAATGAAATAAGTGACATATTAAAGCAGCACTCTCTCCGCCTGGCGCCCGTGTGATCGCACCTGGCTCTCTTCCTGCCTCTTCTTCATCTGGGAACCACGCCAACCACCGCGGCTCAGTAATTAGGTCAACCGTGGATTGTTAAATGCAAATTTACAGGTGCACACACGCACACAGGTTGGATCTGATTTGTTTCTAACTGTAATGGTGTAATAATTGAGAAGTAAAGTTCTGATCGTTATCCCTTGTCTTTGAGCATGAACCATTAGCCTTGTGTAGTGTGGCAACATCGCCAGGACATAGCATGTAGTCTGCATAGAGCCCAGGATATGCACATGGAAATGTTACTGTCACATCGGATCATTTGCCCTCTTTGGCTGAGCTGCCTTTCCAAGAAAAAATACATTAAGGGTCTGTTGTCTTTGCATAAATAGGCCTATTTATTACGATTAAAGAAGAATGTCAATGGAGGTGCTCAGTCATCCAGCACATATTATTTATTTATTTTTATTTTATTTTATTTTTGAAGTATTTTATTTGTGATATTTTTTCCATAGAAAAAAAAGAAAGACAATTAATAAATTGAACACCACAGTATAAAAAAGAGGAAAAAACAAAGCACACATAATAAATAAATACATAACATCCAGAACATGTATAAGAAAAGGGTTCGACAAGGCATCTAGACGTAGAGTCCTACTCCCACGAACACACTCAGATTTATAAAGTTCAGTGTTTCTTTACTTGCTGAGTCTGCTGCATAACTCTAACGTGCTTTTGTACCATTTCCAAAATACGATAATAACTTCTGACCCAGTCAATTGAATTCTGTGGCTTCAGTCGCACTGTGAGTTGATTTGAAGTCACAGTTTATCCGTCCACTATTTGTCTTCCTCCGTCTATGGGAAAGTAAATAAAATGTTGTGAAATTTGAAATGTCTTTTCAAAACAAACCCTTTTAGTCTCCCAGAACTGGTGCACTTGCTATTTGGCCACTGAGAACTTGAGAGCAGTGCTGCTGCTGTATTTGTTCCAGTAGCAATAACACGTAACTTCTGTCCATCCTGCAAGGGGTTGTCTCCCTCCGAGGCTCTGTCTAAAGTTTTTTCTCTTTTTTCTGCTCTGGATGTTTGAGGCATTTTCAAAACCTTAAGAGCTTGGAGTCTACGGTGTGATATTTACCTGTGCAGATAATTATTCGACTACCCTTGTATGAGTGATCTGAACATAGGAGTGTGAGAATAGTCGTCTGTTCATTTTCTACTATAGTGAAGGGTTGTGTTTAGTGTATGGCCTTGGAGGGCTGCCTACATTTTTAAAGTGATAAGAATCAAAGTGTGTTTTCACAGAGGTTGTATTGTTGTTGGCTGATGAACACACTATAGTTGCACCGTTTATTTGGTTTCCTTTTAAATGAGTAAACAAACAAAGCTCTCTCTTGTTGATTTCAATTACCTATGTCTTGAAAAAATTGTTGTTCTGCATATTTCTCCTATTTATTCATCACTTCTGCACATCTCTAAACAGACCAAGTGTACTCGTTTCTAAAGACTGCAACATGATGCAGGGAACATCTTATTGTAAAATAGAATTTACTTTGAAAAAGGATGGATAAAAGGTGAGAAAACTGTGAAGAACTGTTTTATGTTTAGCCTTAGTAGACCTGCTTTATATAACGTGCCTGAAAGTAGTATAAAAGTATAAAAGTGTATGAAAAACCTCACAAGGTTGAACTGAAAATGCTAATTTGAGTGAGTGGAACAGACGGTGCTACATTAAAACACACAGAAATATCACACCTGCAGATGTTGCTCATATCACACATCTGTTGTGGTTTAAACAAAATGCACAGCACACAATTAGCCAAATGAAAGCCAGCTTTCTTATATTAAATAAGGCTTGCTGAAATTAATTTGGCTGCATAGTTTAAAGCTAAATCAACACAGAAAGAGCCAGGAGAGAGAAGTACCCCAGTGCCAGTGCGGCTGTAATGCCTAACTAATGCCATCCTGGGAACTGCAAACACATTGGCACTCATTAGTCGTGAGCACTGTTCAGATGAACATGATTCATCTTTGCATAATGCCTACTGGCACATATTGTTTTGAGTATTGCCTCTGCAGCACAAAACATTACATAATGTAACATATAAATAAGTTGGCATTACATAAGCATGCGGAGAGTAGCAGCAACTTTTCCTTCGATCTGCGGCAGGGGACTGAGAACTGGCAGATGATGGAGGGAAAAAGACAGAAACGGGGAAATCAAAGCCATGATTCAGCAAGTGAGCGAAAGCCAAGCCGAAAGCACGAGGTTGAGAAAACTCACGATGACAAGGCAAAGAGAGGAGAGACTTTAAATGCACCGAGGAGAGAAGCACCACGGCTCTCCTCAGAAATCCCACTTCCAACAGAAGTCCAATACAATCTGAGAGAAGACACGAGAATAGGGAAACGGGATCGAAGAAGCAGGGGAGCAAACACAACACAAGACTAACAATGAGCCTGACGGAGAGGGGTCGTGACCTCTGAAGTGTGGAGGGTTTTAGTGGGGCCCTTAAGGTTTGACATCTGTAAAAGTGTCTTCATCAGGTTGCGAAGGTTTTTATTCATCCTGTGAGGAAACAATTTGTACAAAGATCAAAATCTTACCTGTAGCAAATATACTGTACATATATGGAGTCTATTCTTTTTCAATGGACTTACAGGTGTATACAACCAAACTTTGCAGAAACTCTTTATACATATAATTAGTATTCAAACTGACAAGACAGATACACAAACTTCAAGTTAATATTAGTCTAATGGTCATGTTGCATCATAACAATCTCCTGTAATTGCCTTTGGAGTTTTATTCTTTGGAGTTTACAGTCGTCCTCATCAACATTCTAGGACTCTGACTGATTCTCTCGGTCTTTGTTTGGCATTTGTCGATAAAAGCGATGTAAGAAAATACAATGCCAGCTATGTCTTTGAATTTCATGCAACACTGCTGTCGTTTGTGCTGCCTGCTGTCGCTATTGGACCGCGATCAACAAGAGACAATCACAGAGAGAATCAGCATTTGGATTTCGAGAAGAGATAGAGCTGTAATAACAAGAAAATCCGCATGAAACAGCCTTCGTCCCAGTACGGGGTAATGTTAAGCGGCGAGAGTTTTGTGTAAAGCCTCAAATGATGCCCTCAATATGAAAAGAGGTTTTAGAAAGACTTGTCTCACTCCTCTGTTTCTTTTTACTGAAGTGTTTGGATATTGAGCGGCAGACTATGACCTAATGAAGAGGAAACGGCTCCACGAGGGCAACAAGGCCAAATTCCTTCTCCCAGACCTCCTTCCCAATTACTCCGCTGATGTCCCGGAGACAACTTGAGTCCAGCGCACACTTCAGAAATCCCCGTCTCTAACCACACACAGGTAACTCCGCTTCATTAAAAAGCCTTCTGCAGCTCCGCTCTCGTGTGCACGTCTCCCTTAAGGGACTCCTCGCCTCCTCCACTCCACTTAACTGTGCCCAACACTGACCTTCACATAGATGTACGACCTCCATTTCAGACACTTTTGTAAAGCCTCGCCAGCGAAAGGGATTTTTTTTTCAGACTAATGCACTCTCGAGAAGCGGCGGAAACTTTTGGAGAGCTCAATCACAAAGAAAAGAGAAACAATATTAAAACAGTAATGCAGGGATAAGATGCGGAAAGAAAACACGCCACGGAGGACATTAAGGATCCCTGTATGTTGCGAGCTGGTTATTGGAATGCGCCATGTCTCTAATAAAAGGCAGGCTAAATTTGCAATAACTTGAAGCTGTGAGGAAAGGAACCTTACCTTAACAGATTTAGAAGATTTCATATGAATGCTTGTGGGGCAAAATATTTTTTAAAAAGTTATTGTGGTTTTAAAAGGTGTCTAACTATCACAGACTGTATAAAAGACACTGTCAAGCTTTTA
Organism: Rhyacichthys aspro; assembly: GCA_036850595.1. NCBI lineage: Eukaryota > Metazoa > Chordata > Actinopteri > Gobiiformes > Rhyacichthyidae > Rhyacichthys > Rhyacichthys aspro. The sequence continues at coordinate 16,716,263 of CM072148.1, read as the reverse complement.
GTTTGGCATTTGGCCCTCACCGCGGAGCCAGGAGGGATTTGGAAAGTGAGGAGACGTGACATTCATCCTGTTGATGTGGATGTGAACTTGGTTAAAAGCTCAACACTGCTTTTAGGACACAATGTTATAGCATCTGGTACATAGCTGGTAATAATATAGATATTAGTTTGTTTAATCATAATTTAATACTGGTTATATAGTCTTCAGTAGCATCCCATAGCACTTTAAAAGTCTAGTTTTTAATTAGAGACGTACAACATGCAAATGAGATGTTTAGCATTACAATAATACTATAGCTGAGGAAACGTTGAACTAAAATATAACGGATTTGAAACACATTGCTGGTTCAGACAGTTCTTTGTGTTATTGTTATTGTACATTGGACAGGCACCTGTAGCAGGTAGGGTGTCCATTTTGAAGATGTTGCAAAGAAAAGGTGCTTCTATCAACTTGGTGACTGGGTAGACAAAAAAAAAAAAAAAATGATCCAAGAGCACTAGGATTTAAAATGTGCCAAAGATGCCTCACATCTGCGTAACAAGACAGCTGCCAGTGTCCTGTCTGAGTGTTTTCTGTCTTATTGTGGGTTGTGTCCAGATGTCCCGGCTTCCTCCCACCGTCCAAAGACATGCATGTTCAGGTGAACTGGTGAAGCTAAATTACCTCTAGTGAATGAATGTGTGAGTGAATGGTTATATGTCTTGTAAGCAGAAGATGAATGAATGAGTCGGCTGATACTCATCCACTCCTTGAGAGGGCACAGTGCAGATATTACACAAGATACAACACTGAAGTACTTCTTCTGGTTTAGCGCAGTGACTCATCAAGAACATCAACAGTAAACACAGATGTATTTGGTGTTGTATTAGGTATTAGGTGTATAATTGTCAACCTTTACCCATGAATGTGCTCTCATGTTGTTATATTTGTTCTAACTCCTACAACACAATCCTGGCACTGATATGCATAGACTAAGCATGCTAAGTTTGCAAAAGGGGCCCCAAACAATATGAAAACTTAGATTTTGATTTACATTTGGAATTTTTTTTATTCCTTATTCACATGTTTATGAAGGAATTTGAATCCCATTTTCCCGAAGCTGATCTTTTGGGTATTTCTCTGATGATACACATATACTCAAATTTATTTATCTCCTGAGAAGTGAACATCTTAGTGCATGTGTCACCAGGAGATGAGCAAAACAAGAACAAAAACAGGCAGAATGTTGCCTGGGGATTTAAAAGCACTGACACCTACAAACACATATTCACCTGTACATGAGAGCAATGCGTCCCTGAAGCATCAAAGAGTGCTTACTTCAGTCAGAAAGGAACAAAAGGGACGTGTTCATTTTCTCTGTAGCTGTGAGTGACGTGATTTCTGGCTTTACTTCTTTAATCTCCATCCATCTGCAAACCACCATCAGGCCCAGGTATATACTGTAGCTGCTGCAAAAGACAGTTAATATTTCATGTCTGTAGAGACTTTGAGCTGATGAAGAGACGAGGACCGAGCACATGAAACACCGTTTGATGGTTAAACCAAGTGAGAAACCAGCTGGATGAAACCCCACGGATAAAAAGGGACTTAAAGCACTATATGTCTTATTTCTCCTGGAAGTTACACATCTAAAAGAATAAGAGATTGTTTTTTTACAATTCTGGGCCCAGGCTCTGTGATTTTTGTGTTTTATTTCTCCGACAATGCGTGACAAGTCTTTCACTGTGTTATCAGCTTTTATTCTTGTGTCTTTATGACACTTAAACTAGGATGCAGTGAAGAGACTGTGCTGTGCAGGATCAGACCAGGATTCACAGTGAGGTTAGTTTACTGTTAGGTTGTGCAAAGTAGTGAAAAACAGATGCTTGAAATAGGGTTGTAAGATCATCTGCATCCGGTTTATTTAGCTTGGTTTATTCAGATATCAAATCACAATCAAAAAATGTTACCATGTGTATTGTACTTTTAAGGTGTAGTGTAAAACCTTTGAGCATGTATGTATGGTAGCCCTGCAGGGACATGCTGTTGTGCATGATCGAAACCCTGAGAAATTGGCCAAACAATGATTTATAAGACAGTACTGATGTATTAATTAATCATTTGGAATTTATTACCAAATAACTGATCATATATTACATAAGCCTACAGAAATGTATAAAGGCATTGTTCATTATTTAGCAAGATATTACACAATTTAAGAGGATTTAAATACTTGTCCTATAAGCTGAATAAAGCCTGTTTCGCTTGTAAATGCCTTATTGACATATTCATAATGCATTTGCAAGAAATTGACTAATGTTATTAAATGTCTAATAAAGGCTCATAGATGTACTCATTCAGTAATACATTTTTTAATATTAGATAATAGTCCAAAATGTCTCTGTTTTGGAAGTTTATTGTGGCCAATGTAAAAAAAAAAAGAAATATGAGACAACAAAACTAAAGTCCACCTCTTTGTACAAAAACCTCATATTGATGTGTTGCTGCAGGAATCTCTGTCAGCCCTTCACTTTATACTTTTGTTTAGACAGTTCAAGAAATTCTGCAACAGATTCACTGTCTGCGAGTCTTAACAGTGCCAATCAAAAAAAAAAAAAGAACTTTTTTTTTTTCACTTCTCCGAGACAGACATGGCTCTTACCTTTATATTGTGCCTTTGTTTGGCTTTGCTGCAGAGAGACAGACATCTCAAGGGCAGCCAGGCTTTTGGGCATCTTCTCATTTGTCCTGGTCAAAGCTTCAAAAGTTCACAAGATTGATTTCTTAAGTCTCACTTTTTTCTGGAGCTCTTCATGATGTACAACACAATACAGAGGGGAAATGTCATGGCTCTGCACCTTACAGACTATTACTGTTCATCGCTGCTTTTTCTATTCCTTTTATTTCCTGCTCCTTGTCTGTTTGCCTGGGCCTGGCTGTCTGAGGATTTATCGTCTCGCCTAAAAAAGTGAGTCTTCTTCAAAGTATGTCTTTTCATTTTGTGTCTTAAATATTAGCTGCAAACTGTTTGTTTGCTATTCAGCCTAAAGAATTTCACTTAATGTATTTGCAGAAATCTTACATATTGATTCAAGTAAAGTTATGACTTCGCATTACCACAAGAGTCCTCCTGGGAATTCTTTTACTGGCAGCACAATGCAGCATTGACTTCTCATTTGACTTTTCTGTTTTTGAAGGTCAAATGAAGGCTCAGTCTGCCTGGACTTTACCTCTAGACATTACTGAGTCATCTGAGCATCACTTTTATAAATGTTATGGTGGTTTGGACCATGATGTTTATGAGAATGACATTTACATGAGCACAGAAAAACAGGGTTATTTATGTCCCAATATACCATCCTTACATTGTCTTTTAAACACACCTGTGCCTTTTGAGTATTGTACCTTTTTAATGTCCAAGATGTTTATTGTTTGTTTCATCATTTTATATTTCCTGTATCACCCAAAGTGTTAAAGTGATCAAGTGATCTTGTGTGTGTTACATTTTTTCATCGACATATCTGTTCCACAATCCAAAGTGAGTGAGTCTAAACAATATAATGGACTAGGAATAAACTGAATTATTGGAACGGAGGACAACAAGCATGTCCTGACCTTTGGTGTGAGTTATGATTTCACAGTGTACAATGGTGAGCAATACTAAAAAAAATATTTGGCATGAATACAGCATCCTGAAATTGCTGTGGTGTTGCAATTATAAAACAAGTTACTTACTCTTTATTATCCCTGTAGTTAAATTCATTCTCTGCCCTCTCCAGATCTTGTGCTATCTGGAGACTACAGTGCACGTTCTGTTGGCGAATCCTGGAGAAAACTCACCCGAGCACAGGGAGAACATGTAAACTCCACACTCTGGGAGTCAAGCTAAGGACCTTCTTTCTGTGAGGTTATAGTGTTAACCACACAGTGCCGCCTACGTGTGCGTGCCGTATCCTTGAGGCACAATGAAGAGACACTGCAACAATAAGCAGCAATAAGCAGGAAAGTGTCCGTAGTATTGAACAAACTCTCCAGTTTTGAAAGCACACTGTATCAAACTCGCTTTACATCACTGTGCAGCTGTCTGATAGCATATTGTGAGCACGGTTTATGAAATCAGGATATATCGTTCTTATACACAAAGACACAAAGCGTAAGTGCACTCAATGTCCACCACAAAACCCATAAGAAAAAGGCTGAAAAGGACAAATTCACAAGGAAAACCAAAAACAAACACTTGAAAACTATTGAATTAGACACAAGATTAAAGGCAGTGCTGAATGTGAACAGAAGATGTTGAAACAGTCCTGACCTTGGACGAAAGCAGAGGTAGAGCAGTACTCGGACAAAGACTGAAACAGGCACATAGCCACCCAAATTCTGAATTGACAGTATTTGTGCTCAGAAAACAACAGCTCCCAATATTGCTGCTATTTTGGGGCATATTATCATTGCATCCAAGCTCGAAAACAATCTGTGCGCATCGTCCCTTCAGTACATTACAGTGTGCACCCCCTGACACCGGCCGTCCTGTCCAGAGGATCCCTGACCCCCTCCTGCTGATCAATACTGCCCTGCCTGACCACGTCTATTCCTGGCCGCCTCCCTGCAGAGTCAGCCACCCCCATTCTTCCGCTCACCTCAACAGGACCAGAAAGAGAGTCACACAGTACAACGGTTTATCTCTGAGTTTGTGTGTAGTTCACTGTTCTCTCGTCCAGCCACATGGGAGAAGCTCACTGTACAGCCGAAAATAAGCAGCCCACATATTAACAGATCACTCTGAGTCGAAGCGTGGACATTTATGATTTATTTACAAGGCTCTCAATGTAAAAAAGGTGAATGACCCAAAAATGTAATGAGAACAGAATCTAAAAAGAGCCGATCTGACCCACATCTATTTTAAATGTGGAGCGAATGAATAAAAAGGCAGCTAAACTGATGGTTTGCATTGGCCCGAGACGAAAAAAACCTGTTCTTTTAAAAGCACTTGAAGGTACAGCACTTTTCTCTCCGTCTCTTTGGTAAACGGTCCGTCTTCAGAGTCTTCTAAAGTTCAGGAATTACACTCTTGAGATCTGAAACAACAAAGACAAAGTTCACAAAATTCATGCATAACCTTTTCAAACACGACAAATGTGGCATGTCAACCACAGATACACCTCATCGTTTTAGTCCGGAGACATTTACTAGCTATTATTGTACACTGTGGAGGGACAGCGGGAGATAAACGGCGTTGTGTGCAGAAATGTGCACCGCTGCCTCCAGCCTGAGTTACCTTTGATGATAAGGTTCACACAGAACACAGTACCGATCCCATACTGACACTAAAACATTTTCAATTCCCAACCGCGATCACAGCTTGAACTCTTCAATGTTAGGAGGCGCCATAGGGCCCCACTGGCAGCCAAAATGTGATGAAATGTGCCTGTAAATCACTAGAGTAACATTATAACCTAGACAAGAGACAAAACAATTTCATAACTTTCTCTACATCCTAAAGTTGCACTCACACTGTCAATGTATGCACAGGGACATAGGACTGATGTGTAAATAACTTTTTAATTCATTTAAAAGGCACAATGTCCCAAATATAAGACAGAAAGCTAGTTCTCTGGGACAAAAAGATCAGTGAAGACCTTTCAACATTGGTAAAAGTCTAAAATATCTCCTCAGGCAGGGCAGGGCAGTCCAAAGCTAAGGGGCTGTGATTTTACCACCTTTTATTTTTGGTCTTGGCTTTTTAACTGCTAAAACGAAACCGCCTGAGGGTCCACACTGCATAAATACTTCAACTGATAGCTACCACCCCAATAGACCCCTTTAAATGGCCGTTCTTTTACACTCAGTTTCACTAGATCTGTTTTGGGAAAGCATCAAAGGTGAGTCCCCTACCGTACGCATATTATCACACGGTGCAACTGTTATTTCTGTGCTGCAACGGCAAAAAGCGGAGTCTAACAGTGACGGCCATTTGCAACTTTTGTCATTATTTTCACCCACAAGCCTCTTCAGTCCTGTTAGTGTGGGCCCTTCAGCAACACTACACCAAGCAATTTGCAGTGAATAGCCGCCCAGGACATTTTTAGAGCATTACAGAAGCAATCAGCAAGAGCAAGTAATACGGAGGAGAACTGCACTGAGCGACAGGGAGTAAATATAGACAGAAAGAGAACGGCAAAGACAGATTAAAGAATGGAAAAAGGGGCTAGGCAGATGGAGAATGAGACGGAGAGCTGTTATCATGTTACAGGCGGCTGCAGTGTGAGTCAAGGTGCTGAATGGGCAATAAAGGACAGTCTAATAGAGCCGTAATGCCCAGAGACGGGACATTACATAAGACTGGACCAGGGTCGGGGTGAGGAGGATGGAGGTGTGTGCTCATCAACAATGGGATGGGCATCTTAGTGGACTGCAATACTATTATCCAAATGTCATGTAGAAACTTAGACACATAAAAAAATAAGTTTTAGATTTAAAAAAAAGCATTGTGTTTAAATTACAGACATATGCATATTATATTTACTTTATACTTACTTTTTAGTGGTTTACAAGAAAAAAAAAGTTAATTTCAGTCTGTGGAAATGCAAAAGTCCACAAGTCTGAATAAACACTCTTTGCTGAATGGTTGATAGATGTGCTACAATCTGTGTATACCAGACTACAATAACATACATTTATTTAATATTGTTGGCACATAACTACAGCATGAGCAAGCAAGTTCTACACATATAAGTCATGGTTTAAGTTGGTTTGCTTCCACATCCATGCAAATCACTATTGTGTACTGCAGACCTTCTCACTGGGCAGCCTTCACATGCTTAACTTTTTTTCCCCAAACAAAACCCATGACATATTTTTTTCACCCCTTTTACCTGAACCAATATTGCTAACGTCTCAGGACTCAAGACATAAACTCCTATGTTTTGTGAACGCTAACTACAACCTACACAGCAGCTCATTATAAACAGAATGCAGTAGATCTACCTATAGCTGAGTATTGAGTGGTATTCCTGTTGTTGTGCACTTTTTGTGCGTGTGAGTGTGCCAGACAACTCAAGCAGGTGTATTTAGTTTCTGCAAAATCATCTCTGCAGGTGCAGATCCAAAAAACACAGACTGTGTGTGCAGCAAAACACCAAGCATAAGGCACTTTTTTATGTGATTATTCTACTGCTGCTTTGTATGCTACCTCATCTCCATCCAGCTAACACACTACACAATAAATGATTGTGGTTAATTATATCAGATTATTTTATCCTTTCATTTGTTAAGTTGGACATTCTATCAGAACATTTGACAATGAACAAATCCTTGTAATTACTAAAAGAGAAAACAAAAAAAAAAAACCTTCAACATATGTTATATTATTGTGGTTAAAGAACGAGACACAACAATCTTCTGTTTTTCTAAAGTGATGTCTGGAGTCCGAAAAAAGACGACAAAAAAACTGCACAGAATCTCAACTGGGATTGATTATAATCAGTGATCACACAGATGGCCGCTGTGTCAAGTGTCAAATCAGCATGCAGCAGAACTTTGAATTACAATACAATCTTGTGTTTACAATTCCCGTTTTTTTCACACCAGTGTCAAAACATCCTAATAGTCCCTGTGGAAAAGGATCGAACTGTTGGACTTAGAGGTAGTTCACACAACAGTGCGTTTCATCCAAAACGAAAAGATTCTGTTGGGTTTTGGTCATTCGGACTTACTACAGCATTCTCCACAGCAGAGCGCATATGTGTGAAAGGACATTGTTTTGATTGTATGCCTTTTGGGAGGATGTAAATGGCAGCTGAGGGTAACTCAAGTTGAAGGCTGCAGTGGCAACTCCATCTAGTGGTTCAAAGTAGCATTACAGGCCTCCCAAGATTGTACTTTTTAAGTCTTCTATTTTTAATTTTCAAATACAACACATTAATTTCACATTTAAGATCCCTTAGACTTGTCATTTGACATAGTCCATTCTTAATTAAGGTAGCTACTAATGTTTAGAGGTGTCTGATTAGGCATGATGCAGGAAGTCTAAAGGTTGACTGTAGAAACAATATGCCTTGTTTTGTGTTTTTTAACTTAGTTTAAGTCTCTGGAAATGAAGTTTAAAGTACTCCCATGACAGATAGTTAAAATACCTCGAAGTATTAAAAACTGTTTCTGTTAGGGAACAACTTTTTAAAATAAGTTATTATGCTGCTATGACTTAGGCAATTAGAGCTGGGTGTGTTGCTCTAATAGACTATTATATATCTTCTTTAATTAGATAGAAGACATAATGATACATGAGAGGGATATCGCCGGGATGCAGCACTAATTGTAAACAGAGAACAGTACAATTTATATTAATTCATTTAAGGTTTAGAGACTTTGCAGCACAAAAGCATGTTTATTGCTGTTGAGTAAAAGGCCACAATGAGCAGAAAATAGATGCTGTATGTCATCTGTTCAGTCAGCCTTGAGTTTCTTGTTCAAATCTTTTCTGCTTTACCAGGAGCTGTGTGTTATGCAGCATTGTACCATTTCTCAAACATATCAAAGACCCAAGCTCTTTGAAAGATGGAAAGTGGAAATCTGCAGAGTCCCACATTATTGATGGAATAGCTAAATGTAACTTCAGAATGATAATAGAAACTTTGAGTAAACAAGCTGCTGGGAAGAATTTTTGGAAGAATTTAGGGGAAAATGCATTGGAAAAGCTTCGACCAAATCAAATTAATTGGATTAAAACTCACCCCTTAGACTCTAAATTAATGCTGTCTTCTCTAATATCAGTCTTCAATTAATATCAATCTTTAGATTTAGTAGTTACTGAAGAGATGATCTTAAAAGTGTTATCACTATGGTGTGCCGCAGAGATCCAGGCTTGGACTCATTTTGTTCACTGGCACTGAAAAACTGTACACAGTTTTAGCTCTACTGTTTTATTTTGCGGCTAATTTGTGTTTGGTTGTCTTAAATTGTAATTATGAGTCAGTATGAGTGGGCAGGCCAAATGACAAGAATGATTGAATCATTGATTTTAGTGCACATGGCAGAAAACAGAACCCTACTGTGTCCAATCATCGTGCATGTTGCTGATCTTTAGTGACAATAACAGCATCTTTTCTTTGCAATGCCGTCTACACTAGAGGTTGTGTGTATACAGTACTGAGAAAAAGTATTTGCCCTCACAACATGCAGTTTTTAAGTGATCATTTTATTAAGTGAAAAAAGCTATCTGAGCTATCTAAGTCTTTCATATCAATGTGGAGGAATTGTGGCCCACTGTTCTTTGCAGAATTGTTTTAATTCAGCCACATTAAAGGTTTTTCAGGTCATGGTTTGCCTTTTTAAGGTCAAGCCACAGCATTTCAATCTGATTCATGTCTGGACTTTGATTAGGCAACCCCAACCTTTTTTTTAATCCACTCAGAGGTGGACTTGTGTATTGGATCATTGTCCTCGTGTAGAACCCAAGTCTGCTTCAGCTTGAGGTCATGAACTGATGGACAGACATTCTCCTTCAGGATTTTTTGGTTGAGAGCAGAATTCAAGGTAGCTTTTTTCCCTTAATAAACAAAATCATAATGTAAAAACAGCACTTTGTCTTCTATTTAAATTAGTTTGATGATATAAAACAGTTATGTGTGACAAATGTGCAAAAAAAATTAAAAATCTACAATTTCACTTTTTCATACCACTGTAATACCTAAATCAATTAAATTGCTTATATAACTACTATGTTTATTAATTTTCATATACTATAAGACCCTGCCTTTTCTGTCGAACAATGTTTTAGAGAAAGGCTCAAGGAGAAGAACACCATGTCACTGAGCACTTTTCACAAAGCCCTTTTCCACATCCGGTATGTTGTACATTAATGCATGTAAAAGCAAGGCCAAAGCTGCCTCATGGCACCATTAACAGTCTAGTCAGTTTTATTTTCTACTGAGCAATTTTGCAATGGAGTGTTTCTTTATTTTTGATTTATTTGTCTACAATTTTACAAAACCTTCCTTTCTTAAATAGTACTGTAAGTCAGACTGTTGGTTCACGTGTTTCTGACGTCACAACTTTCTCTTCAAAATGTATACATTTCAGACCTGCTTGTTGTGGCTTTTAACGGAAACAAATCAAAAAGAAAAGATCATAAAAATGCCTGATAACATAATCAGGCTTCAAAGACAGCTGGCTCCAAGATTTACGGACATGTACGAAAAATGTAAATGTACTCGTGACGCCAAAGCACTCAAGCCTTCCCCCAAGCCCCCTTTCACTCAGTTACCCTCACAGTGACTGGTCCTGTGCGTGCAAACTGAAGCATTCGCACGCACAAGCCCCTGATGTCAGCACATTTGTGGACGGTAAACGGGCCTTGGAGGTGCTTAGCCATGCCGCTCAGGGTTCAGGCGTTCCCAGCGCTGACGCACACACATACTCAAGGGGCCGTAAACATTAGTAATTTCTTCACATTTCCTGTGCAAGGCAGAAGGGAACGCAGTAGATCTTCGGGACGCGGAGCCCTTCACTGGTAATAATCTGCCGTACACTTTTCAGCGCAGAGGAGATGAATCATGAGCGGCGGGGGTCAGTGTTTTGGCGACAAGGGGCTCAAATGTGCTACACAAGTGCTGACCTCTACAGTCCTTGGTTTTTTGTCTATCACCCCTTTTAAGTGTAGATATGTAGTGCATGCAAAAGACGATGATTTTATGAGCTGCAGGGAAGCAGAGAGGAGTTTACATGAATGCAGATGCAACACTCTTTTATGTACGGCTATAAAAAATCACATAAAATAAACTTAAATTTGCCACCAGCTTCAAACGTATATTGTATTTTTCATAAAGAAAGAGATGAGGGAAGCGTCTGGCTGATGCTGTAACACAAATATTACTTGAGAATAATATTTGATCAATTCTTGCTCTCTAAAGTCTCACGATGCTTTACTCGCAATCAATAATACCTTAATTCAAACAGCTCAATTTTATATTTCAATAAACAACTTTACAAATAAAACATATAAAGTGCTGCGTATTGACTGTCTCTTAATGGGATTCAATGGGAGCCAGGCTTTTTGGAACTAGTAACTTGAGGCTCAGAGCACATGAGCAGTGAAGTTTGCAGGCCACATGGGTCAAACATCACCACATGGCACTGGAAAGCTTCTGTGTTGTGGATTTTATTTTACTGTTCATGTAGTAATGACAGCAAAGCCCAGGATGTCTTTAAGTGGGAGTCTTTATTGATTGATTCATGACAGGAAACATTAAAGCTCCACTACTTGATTTTCTTTTTGTCCCTGTCTCAGCTTCCACTCTCCTGCTTTTCTTAAAAAAAATAAATAAATAAATTGGGCCAATTTTTCCTCCACAAAATACAAAGTTTAGCGTTTAGCGTCACTCAAACTTTATGTGATTGAATGGACAGTATTTATTGCCGTTTCATGTTGCCTCCATTTTCTCTGTTGATGCTTTTTATTTTTGAGCTATTTTGTTGTGTTAAAAGACATATTCAGCACAAAAATACACTTTTTCGACAGCTATTAAACTTCCTGGAAGGTTAGGCGAAAAGCCGGTGTCGACGAATAGGAGCATCTGATTTTGCGAGCATGTGATTGGCCGTTCCTGAATAGAGGTTCTCATCTATAAAATCCCTTATAATAAACAGTGGATGGCATCATAAAGCCTGTTTTTTCACAATTTTACAATATATTCTTTGAGGTTTAAACCATTTTCCCCAACTATCAGGTACAGTCTATTTAACTCAGCTTGTAACACATAGCAGCAGTAGCTCTGCCTGCAAGGATTCTTTCAAGAGGAGAGAAAAAGTAGCAGCACAAAGACAGAACTACGCCTATCCATTCTGTCTAGAGATCTTGAGGTAAATTGAGATCACATAAGAGCAGAAACTAATAGAAATAAAGTTGTTGTATAAATGAACCACTTCCACCAGCCTTCACCTCTGCACAATTTTCCTCAGCAGCTCCTGTTCTATTTGTCCATTATTTTCTTCTGTTAGTGACGTCTCACTTCATTAACATCTGCAACTGTAAAACCATTTAAATCTCTCAAGGACACAGTCAAACCTTGAAAAAAGTTCTTTCCAGTAAAAAAATAAATAAAAAATTCTCCAATAGAAACCTTTTGAGCATAAAATGTTATTAACTTTACTCTGGCTTCATTCCGTTTTTTGATGACGCTTGGTTATCAGAGCAAAAAAGAAGCTTGAAGGTAACTGGTGACACTTTTGAAATACGGATGCAAATTAAATGGAGGGAGGTAATGAGACACCAGTGATAATAAAATATATGGGATCAAACCTCATCAGAGCTCAGAGCGGTGGCCGTTTGTGACGTTAGCACTGACCCGACTCTCGTATGACAGTGTGATAGAGACACCTGCCAGGAGCCAGTCTCCTGATAGACTCTACCTACGCACACCGATGACCGACTTTTGGAAGAAAAAGAAAAAAACGAAATTTAAGAGCAGCATCAGTGGCGTGCTGACAGGCTGCAAGTCAAGATCAGAGGCTGGGATTTTACAAACTTGTGGCATCATGATTCAAAATGACTGGGGAGATATAGTGGATGACAGTCGGGAACAAAATATAGGCTGTGACAGGCGGCAGCACTGGGATAATACCAAGTAGTAGCATAGGTATGGGTATGGTTTGGTGTATCGGGTCACACTAGTTTTGTATGAATAAAATATGCTTGAAATATTTCATCTAAATTTAAAAATGTCTTGGTTACAATGTACCATTCTTCATGTCTGGATCGATGAGCATCCACCAAAAACAACTGTGGAATGAAAAAACTAACATCAGTTATGCCAGATGAAAGACTACCCAGTGTACTCCATGGGACTTTGGACAATTTTGTGAAAGACTAAGCTTCTAAGTTGATATTTTGGCTCTAAATGGAAGACATGTACATTCATTAATATGAATACAGATTAACTTGGAATTTTTTCCTTGGACTTGATTTGATTATAATATTATTTTGCATGTATGTTCTTTTTTTCTATTTTGTTTTTGTTGTTCTTTTGTTCTTATTTCTTAAAATAATGGAACATACAGTATTTAATCTGCAAATGTACAAAGCTCCAATCAGGCTTGCATGGGACACAAGTATATTAGCCCCTGAGCAGTGTCAGTAAACTAGCACTGTGGTAACAACATATGAACTAATGCTTGCTGAAGTTTTAAAAAATGTGTTGTTAAAATAATTTTGGAAGCAGCTTCTTCGGTCCTTGAAGAATGCAATTTTTCAGATTTTTTTCCAACTGTTCTTGGCTCCGTGCACATTAGCAGCTTGCTCGCTAAAACCCGGTAGCATAGCTGTCTTCCTCTCCAAGAGGAATTATTAGCAAAAAAAATTCATTATCTCATCGAAGGCGAGTGGAGCCGTCTGTCAATGTGTTGGTCGAAAGAAACGCAGAGGTATGTGGAACAACGCGCTTATAAATAATATGTAAGTACAAACATAACATACATAATGCACATTGTCCTTCATCTTCTGCTAGTTGTTTTCTTTCCCCACAGAATGTCAGTCAACAAGATGCCTCCATCTTCCTACATCCGGCCTTATTTCAGACCTGTCTCTCTGTTTTGAAAGCATCACAGTCTTCCAGCTGATAAGAAATTCCAAGCAGAGAGAAACCAGTGAAGAGTGAGGAGTTCTAGCAGTTCCCCTCGGTCAGTCTGTTCGCCTGACGGTTTTCCTCGCTGCCTGCTGCTCAGACAATGCTGCTTACCAATACCCACCGATCGTCTTACACTGAATTGTGACTGGGTCGTGCCGATACGATTCACTGCTGCGTCTGACAGTTCAGAAAGTGATAGAAAACAGGCAGAGTTAGACAAGTGGGACGAAAGAGATGAAGAAACAGGACCAGGATAGATGGGATAAGACCTTTCAATATGTTTCTATTGAACATTAGTTTGTTGCAAAGCAGAGGGACCGGAATCCCTTATGTGACTGACTGAAGACTCTATAAAAGCGATGTCTGCTATTAAACTCGTCTTTAATCAAAAATATATTTCTTACTTCTCCTTTAAGTGAACGTGACAGGTGACAAAGACTCAAGATGTAAATGCTGGAGTCAAACACTAAAGCCGAGGGCTTCACAGAGCAGCTGAGCCCTGACAATGAAGTCGAGTGAAGAGAGCGAGAAGAGAGGCAAAAAAGAGATGAGGGGTCCCTGAGCTGCGTCCTGTCATGAACCGAATCGACATAACGAATAGAACAATCTGTGTGCACCTAACAATCCGCACCACTGCCTCCTCAATCCAGCAGATTTACCACCGGGCACACTGTGTTCTGTATGTTCTGTAACAACGCAGCATTATGCCAGAGACTCATTCATAAATTTATGAACACAGCTGATGTTTGCATGAGCACAGAAAAACCCCACTTGTATGACGTTTGAGGTATCAAACATCATTGATTCACGACTCATCTTGGCCACAAATCACAGACTGGGCTTTGCCTGTGGTAAGGTATCGCATTCTCTGATGCAAATGAGCCGTAGTGGGTTTGATGCATGGAGCTGAGTGAAGTGTCTTGGGGAAACTCAGCGTCGACCACCACTCATGTTGATGTACACTGCACCAACACGTCATTACAGCTTATGAATGGCCAGAGACGAGGGATTCCAGCAGGCTGCGGTGGAGAGCACCCACAGGCCACAGCTTCCCGCGGTGAGTGATGATGTTTGAGTGGAGGCAAGTGGGTGTGGGAACAGGGGAAGGATGGTTTGTGAGCAGAGGAAGCCTATTGCACAAAAAAAAAACATACTTACGAGCACAAACATATAGACTCTCCGAGGAAGTGGGAAATGGGAGAGCATAAGCACACACGTGAGAGGGATAACGGCAGTAGCCTCTGATGGGATGTCAAGCCACGCTCATCGAGGCTGATGCTGCAGATCAGTGTGTGATTATTTTAGAGCTCGTACCTGTGAGCTGCATTTATTATTTCCTCAGGGCTACGATGAGAGGAGCATGTAGAAAGCACTGGAGAAGAGCGGGGGTGGATGGCTACAGTCAACAGACAGTAAGAGGCGCAACACAACAAGGACTAGAATCCTCTGGAGGTCAAAGTTCAGTTTGCTGCGTGTCATTTCCCTCTCTCCTGTTATCCTTTCGGTCTCTACTTTTGCCATCTAATAAAGACAAAAATAAAACTTTTGTGTTAGAATGTACAAAAATAAATAAATAAAAGCCACCGATAGATTTGATATTGATGTATTCCATTACAGTTTAGAGATGTGCACTGTGTCTTCATTTAATATAGATCACAAGTTTGCCTTTATATTTTGACGTGAAAAACCCCCCCAACACAGTCCCTAAACTAGTGTCTATTTTTTGTGCATAAAATAAGATAAAGCTTATGTGGATTTGTGGGGATTAAAAAAATGCATTATTATGTTTAAGTCTAGCCCAGTCTAGACAAACAAATCTTTATACATTTAGCAATCTGGTTTGGTGATAATGTGCACATAGCTTTGCAAAAGACTTACTTACCTCAGATTTGTAAATTTTATTTTTACTTTGGGAGGAAAGTGGCTTATGTTTCTAAGAGCAACAAGGTTTCAAGTATGGATACTTGACATATAAAGTGTGAATATCTGTCACATGGACGACCATAATATTGCAACTCTTTGTGATGTGAAGACTGTAATAACTTTGCACTCATATTGTGCAGCCCAGTATGATACCCTGTAATCTTTATGTTTGGGTGTCAAACAGTCGCTCTTGTATGGTGCACGCCATATACTCAACCGTATAAAACATTTACAAGTCGATCTTTTACAGTAGGATTTCTTCAGTTAACATGCAGATCACAGCTCGACCAAACTGTGCCAAAGATCTCATGAATAGTTTAACATACAGTTCAATGTTACACAACAGAGCTTAGGTGAGAATCTCATTAGTGTCTCAGGCCCCTGGTCGGCTTCTGAGAGCGCTAATCCCACTCCTGACAAAGCGGAGCATCGCTGCTGACTGAGGCACCTTACAAATTGGAGCGCCACAGCTCTGCTGGCTGCACGATAGACTCACTAAGCAGGGGTAGACTTCACATAACAGCCACTCAATGAAAACAAAAGCCTTGGCCCTGTCTGCTGAGCCTCTCTTCCCCTCGCTGGAAAATCTAATAACCGATGTTCACAGCCTCGTACAAGGCTGAAGCGTCCTTATTACAATAGATCGGCCTCAATTGATTTGTCTTTAGATGCCTGAGGGAAAAAAGGCCTATTGATTGTGTAGTTTAGAGTGAGGGCATGTGAGAAGTTTAAGCCAATGGTGAAGTGTCTGGAAAGACACCTGGATGACGTCTGAACGCAGCCAATATGTGGGAGAACTGAAACAGCGCAGTGGCAGTGGGGCGGTTCAGGTCTCCCATTGGAGATAAACAAGGCCATTTGTCTGGCACAGCAGCAGTTCACCTGTCATGATAAGTCATGAGGCAGGCGGGGTGGGTCCGGACATCTATCAATCAGACATGCCAGCATGCCACAACACAACACGCAGCGGCTGACAACAGTGGTGATAGGGTACAGCGCCGGAGGGACACGCTCCGGCAGTTTTAGACTGAAATGGATAAACATTAAATGAAGAAAACACACAGGCTCTGTCTGGGACAAATGAGATGCACTTCACACGGATGAATCATCTGACATTTGTCCTGAGAGTTTTTGTAGTTTTTAACTTCATGAAAGGCAAGTCATTATGAAGGTGAAGTGTCAAATTAAAGA
Organism: Rhyacichthys aspro; assembly: GCA_036850595.1. Lineage (NCBI taxonomy): Eukaryota > Metazoa > Chordata > Actinopteri > Gobiiformes > Rhyacichthyidae > Rhyacichthys > Rhyacichthys aspro. The sequence goes on along the minus strand of CM072148.1, from coordinate 16,699,548 downwards.
CCAATGTGGACTCAAGAAATTTAAGTTGTACGCTAATTTATTGAGATGCTGTATTCAACTAACTTTAAATAACAAAAACAAAAGTGAAAGAGTGCAACACATCTGAGAATGTTTCATGCAAATTTTATTGGCATTCCATGACATTTTGTTTTTGAGTATGAAGTTCTCCAAGCATATATTAAATTAAGTTAAGACTGAGAGCATTTTCAATTCTGAAATTCTACTGTAAACAAATCAGAGATGCTCTTTCTCATTACAGGAGTTTGTGAGGATTGTCCACTAATTGTAGGCTCAATGGAAAATAAAGAGATTCTTGAATTTTGAGCATTTGTAGTTGATGCACTTCGGTGTTGTAATGCAGTAGCATTCGTGAAATAACAATAATGACATTATTAGTATTTTATTTTTCTAGAAACTGAGGTGGCATTTTAATCCGCCATGGGCATACAGAAAGGGAACCAGACCAGAACGGAAAAAACTAAAAATATTTGCTATTGAGTTAATCTGTGCAACATTAATTGTTTTGTATTTGGTCACATTGCATTGCATTTGTGCCTGAGCTATAGCAAACAAGTTGATGGCATATATTATAGATTAAGGGATTGATTCTTTAACGGATCACTGTGCAGATTGTCAGTTGAGGAGAGACTTCTGTTTGTTGAAGCTCTTTTTAGTCTTGTTAGACGATGCTCAAAGATAATTTCAAATGGAGGTGTTTCACTGATTATTGAGATATTTATAGCAACTGCCAGAGCTCACAATAAACAGAGAACAGCACTGGAGTTACTCTGATTGTGGGAAGCCTAGAGCAAAAGCTGACAATGAGTGAGCCAAGAAGAGTGTGTTGACAGTGTGGTATACATCCAGCATTTATTTAGAAGCACACTACAAGATGTGTTCACCTAATGAACTGTGTGAGCGGGTGATCAGTGGGTACACCCGCAGGCCGAGTGCTGCTCCTCACTGACATCATCCACAAAGAGAAAAAGTCACAGGAAAAGGTCAAAGCCTGATGTGAAAGCTGCGAAACAGACAAGTGAACCTTTTATTGATTAATCCGTCCATGTGACTTTCCACAGCTGCGAGTCACCTGCGGACCGGTCTCCTGTCGTAAACCGTCTTCTGAACACAGCAGTGCGTCGATGAATGTGCCGTGTGACTCACCCCTCTGACACGACTGCCTCGACGCGTGATTTACTGTCAGACGCCTGCTGCTTAAGACACGCTGTTTGTGCCGAGAACTGTTGCTCGTCAGTAACAAGATGAAGCGGCCATTTAGAGGTGCTATATAGGTCAATAAATTTTACACAAAGAGATTGTTAATTGTTTAACTTATGTGTAACCACTGTGTTGTTACACGTGCTATGTTAAATCCCTCTGCTTCAAATAATGAATAAATTACTTTTTCAAGCTCTCTGCTGTCAAGAGAACTGCCTTGAGAATTTGTAAAATGTTGCACATAGAAAATGCTTTTCTCCATCAACTGGCTCCAAGCCAGTTAAATTGTACATGATGTTATGTGCTGCGGAGAGAAAAGGAGAGGATAATCTTTACAATCTTATATCTTTCATATATCTATCAGTCGAACTTGAGTTCAGTCCACCAGAATCTAAAAAAGGACAACAGCTTGTTTGACTTACAACTTACAATACACTACAACGCATCTTCTCATTTTATAAAATGAAAACACTGTTTAGTAATATGAACGCTGTATTAGAAATTATTATTTTTCCAGTTTGGTCAACTTTGGGATTCAAAGGGTCAAAGGACGTATCAAAGGTTGTGTATCAAAGCAATAAACTTTAAAAAGACTGTTTTCTGCGTGCTTCTGGTTGTTTAACAGAAAAAGAACACCATTAACAGCGAAAGTGATTAAGATTTAAATTTTGTTACTATGGCACCTGTCAGTCATAGTAACGCCTGGTACACTTCATTGAATCTAACCGATTTTCAGAGCAGTTGGCAAACCCACATATAACAATAACAATTCTTTCATTCAGTTTTAGTCTCATTGAGTATGGCTTGCGGTCATGTGACACCACACATAAACCCCTCCAGTTCAGTCTCTGAAGTCAGGAAATCTCACCAAATCACTTACATATAAAATGTGAGATTAAAACAACCATCTATGGTAAGTTCATGCAGTTTTAGTGGGTATGTGTGTATATAGTGGAACAAAAATGAAAAAAGCTGATGAACTTAGAATCACTATGCACAACAATTAAAACGAACTGTTGTGTATTGCTGTGCTGCAGTATTCAGGCTGTTGTTAAATTCTTTTCTTTGCAATAGTAGCTTTATTCAGACTGACATTGCCAAAAAGTCTGTCACAGAGGCTCAACAGGATTTGATTTTTAACAATAAACACCAACACATTGGATATAAATGATTTTCCTTTGTGACGCTGCCATTTGTAAACATGTTGTCTCTATACCTGTCACATACTAAACAAAGCCGTGTTTGTTGCCGCTCCATTTCTTCACACCTTGGTAACCCCACACCCATTTATCCACGCCCCCCACCCCCACGTGCCCTTTCCACGCACCGCCCCATCTCTCATTCTCGGGACTCAGCGATTGTTCTGGTTATCGCGGAGGAGAGCGCGGGGGATTTGTGTCAGAGCGTATGTGTTTGACGAGGAGGCGGCCCTGGTGAAAAATGAGGCTGGGCCGGGCGATTCATCAAGGTTTGAGGCAGAGGTGTAGTGGCCGAGGGAAGCGAGGGGGCGCAAGAGTAGACACGCACAGGGAGTTTTCTGTGTGAGGCTGGCCATGATAAAATGTATGCAGTTTCTCCTCAACTACATCACTACATCACACAGGGGCGAGGGTGGGGAGGGCTTTTCTCAGAAAGGAGAAAATAAAGAACCCAGAACGCAACTGAAAATCAATGGTAGCTGTAGCAAATCTATTTCTCATTCACCCCCCTTTAAAAAAAAAAAAAAAAAGAACTGAACTGAAGTTTAAAATGTATTTATTTGAATTTCTTAAGTATTGTTGATTCCATTAAAGGTACATTGTGTTTTGGCTTTTCCCTTTAAGAGCTGCATATTTAATTTGGCTAGGTTCCTGACACAACACTCTCCATTTGAGGCTTTCTTAATATGGTGTATGATTAGAATAATATGAATAAAATATGGATGACACTAAACACATAACTGTTTTAGTGGCATAAAATCAGTTCAAGGATAACACACTTGCACTTGTCCATAACAGGAAAATACACTTTTAATGCTCCGGTGGAAAGAGCCACTTAACTTCATAAACATGTTTCTACAGCTCCCCAGAGCAGAGATGTTTCACACAAACTCTCATGAAGGCTCAGGAAATCAATAAATGGATTTCAAAATTTGAACTGTGAACTTATCATCTGACTTATTTCAACTGGGCTCATTCATATGCACACTACAAACCCCACCTTTTAAATAAAATATTGAGACAGACCAATAATAACTTTCCTATGTCCCCACATCATGGATTGACAGTTGTGATGGGCAGATTCCTCATTAGCTCACTTTCAAAGCTAGTTATTATTTTGAACACTGACTACTCAAAATTCAGGAGTACTTTAGTTACCGTTATGATATCTTACCTTTTGACATTCGTACAAATATGGAAATAACTTCAGATGCAGAAAACTTGCCTCACAAGCTGAAGTTTATCTGCAAGAAGTGAATATATTGGCTGTTCTTTTGCAGCATAAACACCTGTTGAATTCCCCTGAGAATGGGGGAGCGTTTATGCAACCTTTTAGAGAACTTCATACTGATGTTTGGTGTCAACAACGAGGTGGTGAAATGTCTCAAATAAGCAGATGCATGTTTCAGGTTTAATACATCTGCATATGAAAACAGCATCATGAAAAGAAGGGGATAAGGACTGAGGTGTGTCCTTAACAGCAAATAAAATTTCCTTGAAACCTACATTGCAATACATAATAAATTAAAGTCACACTCTGTCAATTGAAACACTGACCAGCCATATTATTATCATCATTAAATATCCACTTAATCAGGCAGTTATGGAAATAATTTAACGATGTCTCTGGTCTTTATTCGATAGATTTCCTGATCAGGACCACAGCACCTCCCAAACTCCTTTATACTACACTAGAGGCACTCACTCATTTCCTTTTTTTTCTCTCATATGCAATTTGTATCTCTGTTGGCGTGGAATCAGATGACAGGATGCCGATGAGAAAGAAGGAATGAACAAGCAGAGAAACTCTTTCACAGTCCAATGGTGCTCTCCCTCCTCTTTAACTATCAAACCCTCTCCTGATTTATCTTTATCTCCACTCTCAGCCACTTGAATCAGGAAATACCCAGCCGCCCTTCCACTTTTTGACTTTTATGCGATTCATCTCCTTCCCTCTCATTGTCCAGTTCAATACACAAATACACACAGAACCCTGGACCACTTCAAGGCACAGCTTCACATGAGCAAATCAAATCAAGGGTTAAAAATATAAAATGCAGAATTCCCTTAAAATGAATCATACTCCTCGCACTGTGGAGATTGGTCTTATTCCTTTTTCCTGTGGTGATATAAAACAGTGTGGTGGTGAATGTATTTGCACAGACCGCCTGTGTTTTACTGTTTGTACCCTTTTGGGAGATGTTTAATCAGAGTTGGATTCAAACCTGGAGCCCTTTCTAATTTGTACACACAAAACCAGGATCCGGCAAAGAATGTTTTTGTGAGGATGATATGGGACAGGCACATTGTTCTGCCTTAGGGGCACAATGGTGAGTGGTGGGGTAGAATGCAGATGAAGAAAGCAGGATGAACGCTATGTTTTCCATTAGTCTGACAGGAAATAAGGTGGACAGAAGAGATGGTTTCCTCCGTGTCTGTAGTATTATGTGGTAGAGCTCTATAGGGTGAGCCATCAGGCCATTCCAATGTTTTTTTTTTTTACTAATTTGTCCTCCATTTAATAAAAACTATCAAGGCCTCCAACCTAACTGCTCTCTGGGGTTTGAGGATTCAATGTGCAGACTGTTGAGGGTGTAGTCCCGATTTCTAAACACAAAAATGAAAATGAGTAAAGCAAGAGGAGTTCATGGTCCAGATGGCATCGGTGGAGCCAGAGCAATTGTTTATTGAAGATGGATTAAACAACAGTGAACAGAAGGGGGTGTGCATCGAGTGAGCTAGCAGTGAGCAAGTGCATGAAGCTGTAAAAACCGTGAGACCTCACTATCACCCAAAACCAGACTATACTTATACCACAGCAATAGGAAGAGTAAAGACCGGTGTATGATACTTTGGAAGAGAATAGTTATAAAATTCAAAAAGGACAAGTCCTATTTCACGTAGCATTTAGTGGATTAAGCCTTATTTTATATATTTTTTTAAATTCATGATTGAAGCTTTCATTTAGTCACAATAATGATGAGGATAAATAAAAAAGCTGTGGTCGTGGCCAGTCATGATTTAAAATTCAAGGACCTCTATGTCCAAGACTGAGACAAGTAAAAATGGGTTACAGTACACGACTGGACCAAGACTTTTTAAAAGTGGCGTCTCAGACCAAAGGTTAGTCTTGTGTACAACAACACTACTGACTGAGGGGCCCATACATGCATTCAGGCCACAACACCTCAAGTAAAATACTGCTCAATGTCCAAAAATAAAGCCCAACCACCAAATAAGACTCTAATGACAAAACCTAAGCTTTGTAATATAAATACACACCAATTTTAAGCATTTCTACTAATCCTTTCCCCATAAAAAACTCTCTGGACTATTAAAAACACCCTGGCTGCCTATTGTTCCTGACTGACTCACATATATTAATGCCTCCATCTGTTAACGTACAACACAATAAAGAGAATGTGCCAGTATTTGATGCAATTGCCAAAGAAAAAAGGAGCATCACAAAACTGATTAACCAGGACTGAACTGACAGAGTCCAAGCCAATGATTTTGGGGATACTGGTGGGACAAGGACAAATAACTAAGAGGAAACTAGAGAACAATAGAGTGAATGTATGGGCACCCTTACAAAGAGAATAAAAACATAATCTTTAAACCAGCTTCGATTTCTCCATCAAGGATTAAAGGGAGTGTATTGTGATTTATAGAAACAGAGAAGAAAACAAACGATGGGAGAACTCAAGCACAGTGAGTGGCAATGATGCAGTGACATTTAAATTACTCTAAAAAGGATGACACAAGCATTTAGGGCTCTCACTGGGGAAGAATATTGTTCATCATGCACATGGGCCATAAAATATCACTCCAGTTTATTACTACAAAATCTGGGTTACATTCGTTCACACACTGGTCGCAGGAATAAGCAAGGTTTGTTCAAGAGACACAATAAAGTAGCACAGGACTGACTTTTCACTTAGTTTAACCTCTTTTCCTCAATTTTAAACTCAAATGGGCAAAAGCAGAAATGTCCTTGCATCTTTGTATTCTCTGCCAAATGACCGCGGGCTATTCTTTGTTTGCTTATGAAACTGAATGCTGAACATCTTGAAGAATAATATTCAAAGATGTGTTTTGATGTTTCCATGCTGAACAAATTATTTGTATTGTATTAGGAGAAAGATGCAGAAATGCCAGGAAATTGTCATGGCCCTGCATCACCTCAACATGTTTTATTAACTGGAGCTAACAAACTCAGTTGGCGTCAGATGTGTTTGCTCCTTAGTCGAGGTCAGTCTGAGCCGAGTGCCTGATCTACAACGCCAGAGGCAACACTACTCCACCAAACACACTCTGGCATTTATACCACATTTCAAATGTCTAAATGTATATCAAACAGTTCTGGTTGGCTGGGGAATGAGCTGGAGGAAGTGTCTGGGAAGAGGAAAGTCTGGGCCTTTCTCTCTTTCATTTCCGTCTTGGTATTGGAAAAGTTACCATATTTTAGCAACTGGTATTGCCTCGATTTTGTTCGAGTACGAAAACTCTCTTTTAGCTGATGTTTTTTCAGAAAATGCACACAGTCACTCCCCCAGACTACTATAAAAAGGATATAACACTTTACATACTTCAGGCTATAGTGTGTAAAAGCCATGCATTCAGTCAGTTGCAGTGGTAAAATCAGCTCTTTCCTGCAGTTAATACAGATTCTGAATTGTACCTGCAGCAACGAGCCTGTCCTTGCACTATTATAACTTTTTAATGAGAACTTTCACTCCCAACAGAGCTCATTGGTCCAACCTTGGGCCCACTGCCTCCACAACATTCGCCATGACATTTCACAAATGCTTTTTAAAGGGCAGAAAAGTTTATACAACAGCGTGAAGTTGATTGCAACAATCTCTAGTTAAAGCTGAAGAGTTCTCCATTGTTGAGTAACACTAACTGGTGATGGTCTTAAAGGAGTGTCAGCTTTGGTGGTGACACTGCAGACTACAAACCTTACAGACCTTCTTTCTAAAAGATCTATGGTAGCCCTGCTGGTACATATTGTTGTGTATGTATAAATGTTTTATGTGTTAACCCTGTGTTAAAGTTTCAACCAATGCCCACATACAATATGCCCAGTCCCAGTTTTCAGTTTGTGTTTTTCTGTTTCAGTGTTTGTTTGTTTTTTATAAATGTATTGTATTATTGTTGTAAATATTGATATTAAATTGTCACTTGTCGATTTGAAATAATCGTCAGCTTACAGACATTTTGTACAAACACAAGCACTTATGGGAAATCAAACCTGCTCTTGCAGACGCAGTCACAAGCTGTACATAATCCATTATTGTTCTTTGGAGACATTTCAGAGACAAATTTCAAAGGCTTAGCCAAATGCCACGTACAAATGCCAAGACCTTTTGAAATCAGTGCTTTGTGAAGTGTATTCCTACAGAAGGACTAAATGTTGATGACTGACTGCTGTGTTATGCAAACTAGTGTCCTATTCTAGTCAAGATAAACCTGACATCTTCACTTGTACCACTCACTTTTGGGTCAAGAGTTGAGCCAATACCATTTAATTCAACAACTTTTTGGAAGGGTTTATTTTACAAAGGTAAGACTTAAGCCTAAAGAACATCTAAAAGGATAGGAACAGTATAACTATGAATACAACTTGAACTCATTAACTTTTAGGATAAGAAACTGTACTGATTACACTGTAGAAGAAATGGCCAACTCTTTTTCATTGATTTTCCGTACTGCCGTTCCCTCCCTCAGCTCCCTGTTGTTTCCGGCACTGCTAAGATCTCTTCATCTGCTCTCCTGCCTCCGTGCCTTTCATGTGCTTCTCTCCCTTTGACAAAGACCAACTCTTTTTCTCCTCCTGCACCAAGAACGAGGGCCTCATTTACAACCATTGCACATGCACCTCACCAGCCTCAAAAGGGCAGAAGCCAGTTTTCACAAAAAAGCCAGACTGTACAAATCAGTCAATGAGAGACGCAACATAAACGCACAATATAGCAACTTCGCCCGCACGCGTGCCTCTTGTGCCAATGAGAACTTTAAAATTAATTTGTTAATATTCACCCAATATACGTATAATTTGATGTTTTAATGGCTCAGTAAAATATTGTGATTTTCTTATTTGAAAAATGTGTCAGGGGAGAGCACTGACTATTTGTTTTATTGTGCTCAATGCTGCCAGAACATAACCAGTTTTATTGACAGATGGATGATGAACTGAAGAAAAAACAAGATTAATTCAACTTCTTGCTTTGTACTTTGTGCTGCATTTCTCCAAGGACTGATTAAAACTGAGACTGAGCTACTTTACTCAGACAAACAGGAAAAGCAGACAAAAAGGACGATTTTTGTGAGTTTTGTTCGCAACACTGTAAACAATTTGAAGACTATAACATGAGATAGATACATACTACTGCAGGTTTGCCAACTTCCAACGTGCAATCTCAAAGGAACTAATGCAACAGACAATTGTAATTTGGAGTTCTGCTAGCATAGTGAGCTTTATACAGTGTCAATGTGGTAGGTGTTGATAAATAAAAAGGTGTCAAAACTACATATAATCTTTTGTCTATAGCCTGTGCCCCAACCCCAACTCCTTGTCTTGAATTGCCCACACTAGACTCTCCTAGTCTAGTATTGAAAAGTTTGTGATTATGCCCATCATCATCACCAGGTGCTTGGAAAGAAAAAAGAACACAATACATTTACTGCATTTTTGTCATTATTACGGTACAGTAATAATGACAAAAAATACTGTACTGCAATAAAAAGCAGTATTTGGAGGAAGTGTGCAGGCGTTACTTTTTTTTTCTACAAACATGAACCTATACCATGATTTTGGACGATCAATGTAGCTGTGTGAAATGTTTTTTGGCTTGGTCAGGTCAGGCACTGCAAAAATCCCCTGCCACGAGATAAAACTTGACATAACTCATGATTGCGATGGCATTGTAATTCTAATCCATGTAACTGCATATAATGTGGTGCTGATATAGTCTTGGAAACTGCTTTGAGGTAATGCGATGGCGTTCTTGAGTATTTGATGAGCCGCCGAGGTGCAGAGTGTGTGTGTGTGAGAAAGCGAGCGTGAGGGTAAAGCCGGGTTAAGGCCTAGAGGAACCTGCTACAGCCCTGCCGACTCAGCACAAAGCCTTTCCGGCCGCCTCTGTCTCTTTGTAGAAGAGGCTGATCAAAGGGTGGAGTGCACTCAGAGGATTCACCGCGTCATGGAGCTTGTGCGCCGAGTAACACGGACATCCCATTATGGTTCCCGACGGGCTTCAGTGAGGGATGCTCGGGCGCTCACGGTCTCCAGGGGCTGTACGGTGGTGAGCAAACCATACCTTACAGAGTCCGCGCATCAATTCAGAACACGTCCCGATGTGGAGGAGTTTTCTGAGCAAAGGATGTTTGACTATCCAGCATCAGTGTGCGCCTTTGATCGGTAATGAGGAAGGTAAGCTCGAAGCGGGTGGATGGGCCTGTTATTTCAAATGAAGATCAGACCATCAAAGGGGTTTTCTCACATTTTTCTCTTTCTGTTGCATGACTGTGCTTAGCCTCCAGCATCCACATCCCACCTCTGACCCTTTATGACCCCCCAAAACTGTAGAGAAACTGCCAGTCAGGTCTATTGAGTTTTCGTTGTCAAAAGGGGTACAAAGCATCTCAAAAACATGTGGTACCGCTTTGAACACCTCTTTCTTTTGGTACCAGTGGGGTTTGGCTACTAAATGGTGGAGCTAAATGCTGCAGTCTGTTAGCTAGAGAATAGCCCATATTTGGAATGAGAATAAAAAGGAACTGTTTAGTTGCTGTGATAATCATATAAGAAAAAAAGAATGCAAAATGTACTTTTTCAAAGAAACTCAAAAAAAGCTACGGTTTATGTGCAACAGCTGTTCACAGATTAAGTCAGTTTAGCAACATACAGCTCTTGTTTTGTGAAATAAAGCATTGCAATTGGTGCACTTCACTAAACCCAAGCATTTTAATTCCCTTAATTCCCTAAATCCCTAAAACGTATGAAACTAGTGCAGCTCTCTGAATGTTATGGTATAAACTGGAAACTTTATTCCTCTATTACAGTTTATTACAGCACTATATGGCTCCAGTCTGTGCCGTCACACCACAATTTGTTGCTTTTTATTCTAGTTACTGACAACACATCTGTAATTTAAAAGTGCCCTTCAGATCAGATTTATTCAATGTATGAAAACAGTACTTTTGTCCATCACTGTTTAAACAGATGATGCTCTTGTTCGTGTTGTGCATACGTCCCCATGGAAACGAAAGGAATGCTCAATGGAAACATGGCTTTTAATGGTGCATTCATGTGGTCCTCTGAAACTCGGGAAAACGTTTTTACGAGTTGAAAATTGCACATGAAAGGCATGCTCAAGTTAGAACAACTACTCGGAAACTCAGGTGAGTCGGAGGTGAATTATTTTTATTAGGAAAGCAAACGTTTAAGATATTTTAGTAATGTTTCATTTTAAATATTTCATACCAACTGTTTTGCATATTAATAACTTTATAATTTCACTTTATTTTATATTCGTTTTTTGTCTATATAGGCTTATTTAGACTATATTCTAAGTATTTATTTATTTATTTAAGTCTGGTATTTAGAGGTTTCAACATATGTTATGTTAACTTCTTATGAATAGGGTACCTTTTCATGAAACTCCTACTACTTTGACTGTATTAACTCATTTAAAAATAACATCAGCACATTTTTGACTTCACGGCCATTTTCCTTGTTGTTATGGTTTAGAATGTTTTGACTTTCCAAGCTGAAATAATGTGAACACACCGCAGTCGGAAGAACAACATCCTAACTCTGATACTCTACTACACACAGGTCAAACTCAAGGCCCGGGGCCAAATGTGTCCCTTTGCAATGTTTTATATATTCCTTCAATACTTTTGGAATATAATATTTTGGGGGTTTAGGTTTTAGTTGGATTTTAGGAGGTTTATATTGACTTAAACAGGTTTTAGTTGGATTTGATTATGTTTCAGTTGGATTTGAGCAGGTTTTACATGGACTTCTACAAGTTTTACTTGGATTTGAGCAGGTTTTACATGGACTTAAACAGATTCATTAACTTAAATGTTTTTGCTGGTGGCCTTAACAGCTCAGTTGAAGGTTAACAGCTCAAATGGATTTCTAAGACCTTTAATTGCGTTGCCATTTCAACCTTCTGGCACAGTCTAAAATAAGCAATTGGTTTTCCAAAGACACCACAATGTTTGCTTTCTCAGTAAAGAATGTACTTGATCAAATTACTTTGGGAGAATGGGAGAATCCTCCATTAGTCACTTGCTGTGGTTATTTTAAGACTTGTCAATCCCTCGGCTGCTGTTAGTGAGCACCACACATACAATAAGTGAGAGTTTACCTGCTCCACACTTACCTCATTTGTCATGTATCTGCAGCTGGAAAGTGAACACGCAAGAATTCTCTGGAGCGACAGTCGGCCTGCAAAACCGGAAAGACAAATGAACCTTTAACAAGTTGTCACAAAGCGATTGGGTTCACAGCTGCACTTTGAAAACGTTTGTCTCAAGTTAGAAATTAAGAATAATTTCCTCGAAGCAGACTTTATACGGAACAACAACCACATAAATCACATCTGAACATGACTAAGTACTTCTAGTTTTTTTCTTGCCCTGTGTTTCACAACTTGAAATCTGCATTTTGGAGGAAAAAAGTTCATTTTTTACACTGTGATATATATTTACATGAAATACATAGTGTTGAAATCTGCCAAAATGCATAAAGTCATTTTCGTCAACTTTAAAATAATATTAACTACTGACAGTGCGACTAATTCACAGAATCTTGGGAGTAATGGGTGCAAAATTTACATAGATTTACTTCAAAGGTAAAACAGGAGGTTATGGAGATGATACAGACAGCTTGAGCATAAATGGGAGAGCTTAGTCACGGACAATCTATGAATTAAATTATGTTTTTTTTTTAATGAAAATTTTCAAAGCCATGTGCTTTTTGGTTGTGAGCTTATGTAGCACCTTTTCTGTGTTGTTGATTCCTTTTAACTTAGGGCATTAACTTACGTCACTCTAAACTTTTTTTTTTTTTTTTTTTACAAAACGTCAGAATGTAACATAAAAGATAAAAGATGGTCCGTGACCTTTTAGCTGTATCGCTGGTTGAGCATAAGTGGATACTATGTCGAGCCTTCTTTGTTAACAATTTAATAATACATTGACCAGGATGATATTTTAAAGATGGTCAGATGCACATTACAAAGAAATGTTAAAGTAATAGTTTCAAGTTTTCAGTTCCAGTGTAAACTTTCTTGCAGTATTTGCCATGTTACACAACAATGAATCAGCATTAGAAGTTTAAGTCAAAAATGAAGATGCAGATGATATTTGAAGCCAATTTGTGCTGTCCCTTCCAACCCATTTCAGAAATAGACATCAATCCCTCCCTCTTTTGATCAGCGCTTTTAATTCTGTGAAGTTGTTTCAGTTCATAAACCTGGCCTCCTCAGATCAAACTGCTTCTCACACTCATCTGATGTCTGCTATACCATTTAGATGCAAATGCAACAGCCCTCGGAGACTGCGTGTAGATGTCTGTATGAGTGACGCGCAACATTTCAGCAGTGTGTTCAGTAAACGAAAGCTTAAACATCGGTGGTTTTTATACCAAACAATCAAACAGAATCTCTCTGCAGCCTGGGACTCTCTATTTCTTGTGTTGTTGTTGTTGTTTTGTCTACTACATTTTAATCCATGGGGAGAGCAAATTTGCACAGCGAGCAGTGTGGATACTGCAGTGACTAACAAGCGACCCTGCTCTCCAGTTTATAATCCTCATGGAGAGCTGTTGGAGGAGTACATGTACGCTGTAAGATGGCAGAGATGAGTGACAGCTGGACAACTGTTTGAAACCAGCGTGTTTCAGGGTGCTTATTTGAACGGCGCTGTAAAAAAATCAACTCTTTGAGCCTTTGTTTAGAAATGAGGAAAGTAAACATCATGTGAACCTAATCACTTGAGAATTATAATCGTCTTGTATAACAGCCACGACGCCCAAGTATAAATACGTTACATATGTTTATATAAATACACTGTATCTGATCTTCCAAACTGGGACAGGCACGCTACCAGAAGAAGAACACACTTCCCGACAGATCAATAAAACTCTTCCAATTCCTGAAGACAATACTCCGAGGGGACAGTACCTTCATTGAATTAAAATTTTTTAGTGTTGCTTTAAATTAAAAACAAGGGGGCTCAACATTTTGCTTCTACTGTTTATTCCCATAGCACATAAGATTATTCTATAGCTCTGGATGCTTTCTTTTTTTTATTTCCGTGGGTGCGACTAAATGGCCGTTTTCCAGGGTGTACTCCGCCTCAGGCCCAAAGCTGCTGGGATAGGCTCCAGCCACACACAACCCCCAACGGGACCGAGCGCTAGAAAATGAATGAATGACAGGAGGTGAACACGAGTGCACTGGTGGCCCTCCAGTGGGATTTATGGATACCTTCTAGCCACACAATCACACACATACATAGATGCACACAGAGGTGTTGTAGTGTTGGTCCAGTGGCCTCAGGCAGGTCTTTATCCTGCAGCACCCAAAGACCTTAAAGCCCTGCAGCCATGTCAGTCTGCCTTCTATTTTTCATTCCAACCTCTCTTTACTCAACAAATTGTTTTCTCCTTCCCTATGCCATACACCATTATAATTTCTACTCATGTTCAAGTACTCGAGACAGATCTTAAGTTTTATAATGTCCTGGTCTCGTCTCAGTGTCATTTTTACTCAGTCTTGAACATAGAGGTCTCAAGATTTTAAGTTAAGAGTCTTGGCCCTGTCTCGATCCGTAAAAGTTTTGATCTCGATACACCCCAGTCTCAGTTAGATTTGTTTGAATCCACATCTATAGCTTTCTTTTCGTCTCCAGACTCCAGTCTTCATGGTTCAGTTCAGAGCAGTGGCTGAATGTCACAGAGTCATATATTAACATTTAGACAGCCTCAGGCCCAAAAGGAATCTTGAGTTTTTAAATCGGTCAGATCTTCTCTATGCATTCTCACCAACTTCTGCAAACAGCTGGCACTGACGGAGCATCGCTGTCGATCTTTACGGATGTTTTAGCTCGTCATTGTCTGCTCGGATGTGTTCCTTCTCAGTTTGGCTCTAAGGCTGGTCTTTTTACTTCCCATTCCTCTAAGCAGCTTGCGTTTGTATAGGTTTAAAGTCATGTCAAGTTGGTGTAACATTGGCGCAATTTAAACAGTTCTGTAGACCAAAAATGAGAACTAAAACAACCAAAAGCGGTGACAAATTAGTTTTATTTTAGCCCTGTGCTGATGTGTAAAACCCTGGGGTGTTCTTATACTTTTTTTTTAGTTTTATCCACATACTCGCAGTTATGTAAATGCGCTGCTGCGTTCAGCACCTTTCACCGTTTGCTTAATGGATACATTCTTGATCTTGGTGGGAATAACGAAGATAAATAATGATTAAATTAATAAAAGCAGACTTCGGCTGATCATGACTAATGGGGCCTCTCAGGTTGTGACCACCCAAGCTGAAGTCCCAGCACATTTAAAAAGTTGTACTCACAGTTTAGTCATAAGGCACAGTTGGCAGCCTCTACATCTAGACCTGCAGTTTTACGTCTGCAGTGGAACAAGAGACTGGAACTGTGTGACTAATATATTGCCTCAGTGTTATTTGGATGGTTCCTTGAAATGAAACAGGGTGAATAGCTCCCTTCTCAGAATCAGGCCACTGAGAAACTGCACTACGTAAGCTGAGGTGAACCACCCGGAGACATGTTCCTTTCTCTTTCTTCTGTTCGTGTTAGAATTATACTGTTTTTGGCCACAAACAACATCATTTGAAAAAGCTGAACACTAGCAAAGAGATATATGCACCAAAAAAGTGATATTACTATGGCGTATCAGTCTACATGCTCTTCACTTTTCAGGTGTGGTTAAAAAAAAGAAGGGAGGACATCTGAAAGGAGGCCATAATGTGATGCTGTGTTTGAGACAGTAGCGCAATGTTGCTAGGAGTTTCCAAGCAAGGATCATCAATTAGAGCAGTGGTTGCCAAACTGTAGGCCGGGGCCCCCTGGTGGGCCATGAAGGTCCTGCAAAGAGCCCGCAAGAGGTTGTCTACTTAAAGTCCATAAAAAGAAATTTAGTTTGAAATGACTCACAAGTATGTACAATTATATACTTGCTCGTGAATAAGCGTTTTAAATACCACACAGACAGGCTTATTATAAACTGTAATCAGTGTAGCAAAGTCCAGGTTTTAAAAGATACGGAACGGAAGGTAGCCAGATGTCAATATATTGTACACATTATTTTCTTCATGTTTGGGTTGGATACTGTGCAATTTCAGACCCATGATAAATGTGCTCTAACCAGCATGAAACAGGGCGCTTTTTGCACATCATTTAGAGATGAAAAATTATTATTATTAAAGAATTTATAGCCAAAAGCCTGTGTTGTTTGTTTGTTGAATAATTAATCAGGCAAATACTTCACCACGAGTCTTGCATTTTGATTCGAGTGAAAATTTCAGATTGGGTGGGCTTCAGGATTTTGTGATTTCAAAGTGCGTCGTGGCACTCTTGACTTGAAGGTCCAGATGCAATGAATAATGTCCTTTGTACACTTTCGCCTTTTATCAGTTCTGTACTTTGTAATGCTGCAGAGGGCAAATAGCTATAAATGATCAATATATCAATAATAATTCAGATAAAACAATAGATTTGGGGGAAGGTCCATCCAGACAATGACATTTAACGTCTTACATATTTTGGGACACATGATCCAGCTGATTAACTATTGCATTACCCTGCACATGGGTCAAATGCTACTATGATGACTGACGGCTTGTTGCAAACTGTGATTATAGATGGAAATGTGGCTCAATCACATCATGGCAACAAAATTTTAAAGATGACGGTGTTTCAGATGCTCTCCAATGAACACCATCAAATTTGTTGTCACTGGCTGCAGGACAGAGACATGGTGAGACCTATATTTAACCTATAATCCATGTTACTTTATAATGGGTCCCGCGGAGGATTCCTGTTTGTCTCACCAGTTCAGGTTGTGTTTGTGTTACTGCAGAGGTAACAACAACCAAAAATACACTAGCTTTAGCGGGCTGAATTATTCAGAGAGTGAAGACAGAGCAGTAGGGGGAGGAGACAGATGGATGGATGAGACACTCCAGAAAAACAACTATACAGTGGGGCCGAACAAAGTCAAGGAGAAGGAGAGTTAAAAAGTGGGGACTTGAAAACACCAAAATAAAAGAAAGAGGGAGGACACACAGAAACAACAGGCTCTGTGTTATGGCCTGCTGCGGAGCGCGATGAGTTCTCACTACTGAACACTGCAGTGTAAACAAAACAAGGGGAAAACACACTCAGACAAATATATCCCATGTACTTATATCTGCTGCAAACAAATTCACATCAGCAAAATCTCCAGAACACACAAAAAGCCTTCTTCAATCTCTTTTATTCTGGGCTCCCCCGTCGACAATCGCTCACATTGATATTCCATCTGTTTTTGCAATCTGGGTGTGCAGCTGTGCCTTACTGCCCGCCACAGAGGAAGAGTACCAAAACTAAAACTAGAGACTGGTGCAACGAGATACATTTATTGCCTGTGAGCGGGGAAGGCTGCATTTGTTTTCCAAGGGAGCTATCCTTAGCATCTGCAGCTGTTTTGTAGGAGAAGTAAGTCATTTTGGTTAACTTTCTGTCCGTTTTTGCAGTTACTATTACATTTCACTGCTAATTTACCACAACATGTTAAACAGTTTTTATCGACGTTTTACGTTGCCTCCTTTTTCTCTATGGATGTTTTTATTTTTATTTTTAACTGTTTTGCTGTTAAAAGCCATATTCATCACTGATAATACACTTTATTGGCAGCTATTTAACTTCCTTGAACATCATTGGGCAATGGGAGCGTTCCTTTTTCCAGCACGTGACTTTGCGAGCAAGTGATTGGCCCAGGCTTTCTAATAATTATAATAAATAATAGATTAGATTTCTTTTCGAGGCACTCAAAGAGCTTCACAATTGAGTCCATTATTCATTCACTCCACTGACACAAACTGGTGGTGGTAAACTACTTCTGTAGCCATAGCTGCCCTGGGGCAGACTGACAGAGATGTGGCAGCCATACTGTGCCTACGGGCTTTCTGACCCCCACCAAACATACTCACACATTCATACACCAGTGCCACAGACACTGGGGGCAGGGCGTCAGTGACAGTATGAACAGGAGACTTGATTTAAATTGGATTTCGCAATTGTCTGAGAGAAAAAAACAGGAGTTCTGTAAGGGTAACCTGCTCTTTCTTTTGGGTTGTGTCTTACATTTGTGTTGCCTGTTGGTATAGGGATATATGGTGGTTTTAATGCAGGCAGCAAGGGTCATACCACAGCAACAGGACCCATAAATCTGTGCATTTCACTTTTGTTTTCCATCAACATTGTCATGATTGAGTCACTATAGGCGTGTATTCTAATCACTCTTCTCTCTTTAGCCAGTGAAAATATGTGTTCCTAAATGTGTTAGGTTCAATCAGAAGCAGCTGATGGAATGACGTCCCCAAAAGATTCTTCCATTCTTTATGGGCATTAATGTACTGGGGATGCTTCTGCCTCCGGGCCTATTAGAAGATCTTGTCATAGCTGTGAAATGAAAACCTTAAAACTGCAGTGTTGATACTTCATTAACATGTGCGTATATGATAATACTGTGGTAATACGTAAATTGAAGATTTCAGAAATGATATGAAATCCGTTGGCTTGATGGCATGTTGACTTGTATCTGAAGCAGTATTGTTGAAAGTCAATATAAACATGTATTATTAGATATTGTTCTCAGAAATCTAAAACAGCTAACGGCATGACATGCTTGAAAAGTTTCTAACATTCTTCATGGGAAGTCAAAATCCCCAAATCCTTCTCATTCAGCCTCTGTGGCTTTCTGTGGTAGAGCGCATACTGTGTAGCATGGAGACCAGGGTTCTGGCTTGGGCCATACTAGTTTCCCCCCTCTTTCTTACTCTATTTCCTGTCTATCTCTAACAAGGCAAAAAGACCAAAAAAATCCACCTCAATCAAGCAAATAAATTTGCTGTTTGCTGTTCTCATAAATAATTTGTAATGTAATATATATTAGAATCTGTCCATGGGGAGAGAACAAACAAGAAAGAGTAGAAATGAGTTCTCACATCGGTTTGCTGTAAAGGATTTCAACAGCCATGTTACTCGCTAAACTCGCTGAACACTCATGAGTTACTCTATTCTTATATAAAAAAGCAGAAATCCGTGCAAAAAACAGCTGACAAACTTTACACCCCACTTTCAGACTCCAACACGAACGATTCTTTTTTTCTCCAACTAACGTGAAGTCCCCGAGTGAGTGCAGTGAGTCCAGGTGTGACTGCTGCAGACACAGCCAGGACATAATTAGTGACTTCCGCTCGGTGTGCAGCACTCAGACAGAGAGGAGCGGCCTGGAAATAGGCTGTTACTGTACGTCTCAGGGAGCTCCTCAGAGTCCCATTACCAGTGGATGCCTTCCCATCAGCCCCTGTGTTTTTGTGCACGGAGGAGGAGAAACGGACAGGAGGTAATGAAGATAATGAGCGATGGATGTGGCTAAAGGCTGCACGCACCCGACCCCAGTGTTGACAAGTAAACAAGAGGCACACTACTGTATAGAGGTCAATAAGATCAAAAGATAACAGATGACTAAAATAACAAAATTCTCTCCCTTGGGCTGGGCAGTCAATTAGAGTTAAAGATTCAATTAGGGATTGAAAAAAACCTGGATTTATGTGAGAATTAGATCTGCTGTACTACTTTACAATTACTCTCTATTGTTTTGTATTCTATTGAGTTACATGGACTGTACTGACACTTTTTGATAGCTAGGTGCCATTTTCTCTCAATCCTACTTACAAGCCACTCTATCTGAAACAATATTAGAAGCATTACTGTAAATATCCTTTACTGATTTACTTCAGTGTTACAATCTCTGTCATTCCTCCTGTTAGCTTCTCCAGATGGGTGCACTATCTAGGGTTATATTTCAGAAACACTGAATGGACCCTTTTAACACTTGCCTACCTATCAACCGCAAAGGAGAAGTGACCATAACTAATACATTCAACCTGATATAAACCTCTCATATTACTGCACAGTCTGTAATTGCTTATTAGTTTGACAGCTATTAAGGTTTATTCTTCAAACTTGCTGCATTGCACCATTTCAGGCGCTAACTTTTTCACTTAATATAAACTTGTTTTTAGGGCAGAGCAGTTCCCCAAAGGCTGAATTCATTTATATATTTTTATACATTTTTCCTATAGCGATCCTAGCAAATAGACAGGTCTGGTAATTCAGGGTGAGCAGCAGTGACGGGACCCTAGCGTTTGTCAAAGAACATTAGCTTAGAGAAAATTAGGTTTCACTCGAGTTGTACTGCTGTCTATTAGATCTGTTAAGTGACTGCTGCGGGAAGGAAGACGTATGGATGTAGTCTGTGGTTTTAAAAAGGTCAGAGAGGCTCTTAGGCCGGGATGACCATGTTTCACAGACGGAGCATGAAGCATTAGGGCCACAGTGGTTTGTAATGAACGCATCTGAACATCATGAGATATCCATATTGAGAGATATCATATGAAAATGATATGGCATTAGTATGAGCGTGTTATTGTATAATGTTAGTCATATGTCGTAACATGTTTTACCGATATACTTTAATAGAAATATTGTAAATGTTTGTTGCATTTTAGCATTTGTAGTTTTGGAAAATTCTCTATAAATGGCTCGAATTGTCATTACTACAAATACTACAAATACCAGAGGCCCTCAGTCCGGATCAGAGGAAGGGCCTTGTAAAGGTGTTTTATGGGAGATTCACATCAAACGTGACAAAATTGCTTGTTTCAGAGATGTTGTCATTAGCGTGATTGTAATTCAGGATTCTGCAGTGTGCAACTTTAAAAAAACAGTACATAGACTATATTTTACAGGTTACAGTTGAGCCATGACAGGATTGATAAAGTACACACACAAACCACAAAACAGTTCAAGTGCTTTCAGTCAATATGTTACAGACACCAGTGACACATGCCTGGAGCTTCACATCTGATCAGTGCCTAATAAACTTAATAAAAAAAAGAAGAGCATATGAAAATTCAGCTTATGATCCATATGTTAAAGATGGAGTGTTCAATGCTGTGAAATAAGATCACACAGGCTGGTGTTCAAAAGAACTATTTCATGTAGATCACTCAGTCACAGTAAATTGTAATAGGCTGCAGTCAGATATGAGTCCATTCAGCTTTTGAGCTCTGATGCGTTCACTGACAGTAGACACAACTGTAGCAGCTCTGATAAAAGTAACATATGCAAGTATTTGACTAATGAGATTTCGTTCTGTATGTATGCAAAGGTGTATGTGTGTGTGTATGCATGTGGGTATGTTATTATTATGTATGTATATAGATATGCCATTTTTGTCCTATATTGTTTTTGACTTATACAGTATTTTATATGTTTCTTGTTTTTGTATTGTACTGCAGCATTACCCCTTAATCCAAGACAAATTCCTCCCATGGGAGACAAATAAATAAACCTTGAACCTTGGTACTTATTCATATCTAACTGTCCCATGTGAGTTTGCAGCAGTGCAGTAGCTGACTTTAGAAAAGAAGGGACTGAAAAGCATAGTGTTGGGAGGATTTGGGGGAATCCAGCCAACTTCCATTAGAGGCATATGATCGCAACAAGCACAATAGTTTAGTATCATTTAAACTACTGTGCTATGTCTTCCTAATGCTGTCTAATGCAGCTTTGAGGTCAATTTTATTGAACAGAGGACCCACTGATGTCATTAAACCACTGCAGAAACTCCTCTGCCAAGTCTTGCCAAAAAATGAAATAACATCAGTGTCATCCAGTGCTTGTAATCCTGCTACAGATTTCTATGAGCGCATCTGGCCACTGGTTTCCTACAGTCTGTCAGTCTTTGCCTCTTTGACCTCTGCCTGTCACTCTGTCAATGGCAAAATGACCAACAGGAGGAAACAGAGAATGAGAGGAGGCAGGTGTCTGGCTGCCTTCGAGCTCCCATCAAATGTTCTCTTGGATTTATCAGGGGAAGCGTGGGATGCCAAAGGAGTGTGAGAATTGAATGGTGTGAGGAGCATGAGAGAGATGGGCGTGAATTAGTCTGCTCCAGTGTGTGCTTCATGTGAGTGAGCTGCAGTGCATTCGCACATCAGCCATGAGCTCATCCTTTATCCTCCTCTCTCCAGATTCGTGAAGGAGGGGCTTACACTGCAGCTCCATGAAGGTGGGAGATTACATCAGTCTAATGTAACCATGCACTCAGCATTTAAGAAACGAACATCCAGTCTGTGGCACAACAGGACAACTTTAGACCGGAAATCTTTTTAATTATTTTTGATACATTCGTTAGCCATCAATCTCTACTACTTTCAAACTTTTAATCATGTTTTTACGATAAATATCTAACAACTTGTGAATGATATATTGTGTGAACAAGCTAACTTTCACTTACATTAATCTACAGGCTGCTTCCAAGAATATAAAATATAAGTTTATATCTCATAAACCTCAACATTAATGTCTATTTTTCTTCTTCCTGAAATGTAATATATGTAATATAATCCAATACCACATTTTAAATAATATTATTCATTTCGAACAGCTTCAAATGAACTAATATAGATATTTCTCAGTTAAGAATATCCTTGTTTATGCATATATTTGCAAACCAGACCATCATTATTAATTAGTAGATGCATAATATTACTGACATGATGGGACATATAAAGCTAGATTTACTACTAATAATAACTGGTTGACATGTAGAAACACGGTGTACTGATGTTGCACGTTCAGCATTACTGCTGCCCCACTACAGCAGTGACAGTAATAGGGACATTTACAAGTTGGCATTAGCTCACAAACCTTATGTTCAACAAAGTCAGTCAGCTTTTAGTGACTTCCAGTGACTTGCTGCACACACAGACGCAACACACAGGTCATGTGACTGCTGTATGGGAGCCAGTGTACATCATTGTGGTATACTGTAGTGGGATATAAGTTTATATTTGTATCAATCACGTAAACTGTTAAATGTATTACATTACTCAACAAGCCTGATACCATTCATTTCATTTGATTATTTGCCTAAACTGTACTGATTATGCAACTTTACTTTTATCTCCGAATCTTCATGTGAGTTTTCTTTTCTAATTAGATTACTATTTAATTTGCTATTTCACAAACTTATGTAAATATAAGGATACTGAAATGCACATCTGCACATTCATCCTCCACCTGTTCTTTTTTATACCACATCAACTGCACAACCTGCTACTTCCTGAATACATTCATACAGGGCTCTGATTTCTTGAAACCCTGAGTGGGAGCTGCTTCCTGTGGTGAACCAACAACAACACAGTGTGAAAACACAGCACCTGGAGACCTTTAGCAGCTTAGTCTACCTTCACACAAACATTTGACCTCTGTCTGACCTGTTCCTCTTGGTCCCAATAACAACAAAGACTGCAGCCCGTCTTTTTCTTGTCTCTCAATCTAACTTCACCGAGGCAAACTTTATGTAACACAGGTCCTATGTCAGAAAGGCAGCGTTTATGATTTTCCTTCTGCAAAAGTTGTGGCTGAGGTTTCACAGCCATCGGGGACAAGCATTCAAATGGAGTCGAGCTCTGCCCAAGAAACTGTGACGTACACAAAGAGTTCAGCTACGAGCATGAACTCCATCTCACTCTGAGGTTTGAACTTTAAAGAGAATAGGATATGTCTTTGGAGTTGTACAGACAGAGAAACAAATGATGAAAGCAGATGTGAAAAACAGAGGAGAGAGTGACCCTTGGTGTTGTCCAGTTTTGAGTCCTGCCTCCCACCAGCTAAATACATCACACTGACGCTTTGATGAAATAAAACTCACACAGGAGGGGATGCGTTAGCCCCAGCAACGGCAGCTCCCATGGCGAAAAACTGATTCTGAAATGTGTGTGTGTGCTCCTGTGGATTTGCTGATGATCTGCTGGGACTAAAGCACAGCATAACTGGCAGAGACACAGCACAACCTAGTGGCAGAATCAAGCTCCTCACAGTTTTTATGGCCAAACTTCTTTTTAATGCAAATGTAAAATGTGCAGGATATCACGCGTCGGACACCACTCATGAATGTCGCAAAAGTATCGTTAATTTTCGATGCGCTCTTATGCAGTAATGGGTCACAGCGGTGTTGCAGAATACAGGGAACAGGCAATAAGAAACGAACAACAATAAAAACTAATCTCAGAGGTCATCTCCAGGCAACAATTCAATTCACTTTATTGGGACATCTTAGACTGTTGCAGCTCATTGCCCCAAACAGATTTGTTATGTGAAACAAAAACAAAAAAACAGGTTTGGGTCTGTTAATATTTAAAGAGACAGGTCACTTAAATGTGTGTTTAAAACTCTTGACTCAAAACAAAACAAATAAAGACAAAAGCCCTAACTTTTACAAAGCCAACCAGTACTGTTTAGTGATAATGACATTTGGTGAAGTCTACCAAATGGGATAAGTTTAGACTGCATGCCTTACTCAACTGGGACATATACATGTACAATTCTATTTACAATTACATTTATTTTTGGGAGCCTGGCCAACAAGACCCTTTCTTATCAAAGTGAAGAGGGTCTCAAACCTCTCTTGTTGACTTCCATCAAGTTCAATACAATAGACCAGTTATAATCTATTTTTCTGATTTTTTGGTTTTATGTTTGTTTTGTTTTTTAAATTGCATTGGTTTCTGCAAATGTTGGTAGATTCAATATGTTCCTTTGCCAGGAAATTAAATTCAAACCAAGAAGGACCAGATTACTTATTTGTATGGAGAAGAAAAAGAAATAGGATACAGTTTAAAAGCTAAAGGGGAAATTCAAATATTCTTCTTTTTGTGTGTTTAATGGAGCTCCAAGGTCATGTATGACCCTTTCTATCGCTGGTCTTGTCTTTCTGACCAAAAAAATGGATGAATTCATGAATCAGCCACTAATTTAAAGCCTTTCTTTACATTCCTATTCATGATTTCCTGATTTAGAGGTGTAGTTTTAAAAGGACGTCCAGTGAGCAGTGTTGGTCCATCCATGATTATTGTAATATATATATTTTTCTTTTTCTATGGCATTAGTTTCCCTTGTGAATGCTAATAGAGTGTGTTTTGTACCTGTCTGATGGGCTCGGGCACTCTGTAGCGGCAGCAGGAGTGGGTGAGACGCACAGCGGTGTCCAGGCTGATCTTGTGGCCGATGGACACATACACAGGCTTTGAGCTCTTATCGCTGCTGCGCAACGCCTTGAAAAAGCAGGAAGTGGACATTTTATGAGTCAGCAGCAGATCCCTGGTGCTTAATATGTATGTTTGATTTGTTGTCCTTTGTTTTACCTTTCCAAGCACTTTGCCTGAGGATGCTGCAAGTGGGAAGCTGTCTCCTCCTTTTTGCAAAGCAGCAATCTGACGAAGCAAAAACAAAATATCAAAGTCAACAAATGCTCAAGAACCGAAAACTATTAACCATCTAAGGACACTTGAGAGTCTCTCATGTTCCTCTTCTGAACTCACCTTTTATATCTGTGTACTGTGTTTCTTTCTTTCTTTGTACACAAACTGTTGCACAGTTTTGACCAAAAACTATACTGTGTACTACATACATACATAGAATTAAAGAAACAAATACTTACAAATACTTAATAGTGTATGAAGTGGCTCTTTTTGTTTTTGTAAATTAGCCTTCAGTGCTGTTCCTGGTCGTTGTAAGAGGCTTGGCTAACGCCAATTTGGGATGGAGTCATATGTCTGTCATAAATAAGTCTTGTGTCATGAGATTTCAAGGATACCAGTCAAAACAAAGCTTTATGAAGACATAAATCCACAAAGTCTTCCCCAATGTAATGTGCAATCTTCACTTCCCTCAGGAAATGATGTTGCATTGCAATCATTTTCAATTACAGTGCTGAATAAAGATATAAACATTTTGCTATACCTCTTTGTGTTATTATGTGGTAAACTTTGTTGCCACTTCTGAATTGTTGTCTTAAAAAAAAAAAAAAAAGAAGTAATAATTAACACGCTTCAGATGAGTTTCAGGTACGATAGAGTACTAAACTAAATAAATTAGACGATTTGTGAGTATTTAAACAGCAAATGAATTCCCCCAATCCCCTCTGAACAAAGTCTTGTCCACTGTGACCAGGGCCTTATTTTAAAACGGCAGCTTCCTATTAGTCAAAATCAATCTTAAAGAAATAACAATCCCACTGCAACCATCGGTCAAAACACAACTCTGCTCAATAAAACCCTCTAAAGGTGTGCACTTTTTCACACATTTATTAGCTACTTACAGGTGACTTTGTGTTTCTGTTTTTATTCGGTGAAGTTTTGAAAGAGACAATACAAAGTCAGGAGATGAGGCTCCTGCCGCCGCTGACAGGTGCGCTGTAGGTTATGGGCCAGAGCCGTGAAGGGAGCTTAGCCTCGATGATGAATGGCTTGTCTGCTCTGCTATGACTGATTACAACAAAGAGCCAGAGGGGAGACAGAAGGGGCCGCAGAGGGCCCCAGAGCCCGCCTGGGAATGGGCCAACAGTCTTTATGTGTGTGTAAAACGCAATAGAGAGGTTTGGCTGGTGTGGAGCAAGTGTAGGACTTAAGCCAAAATGACGACAGAGAAAGTGATCAATAACAGACTAGTTACAGCCGAGCCGACAGAGAGGGAGAGACGCAGAGGGAAGAGAAGGGTGAGACAAAGGGCCAAAGGGGCAGGAACTAAAAGAAGGACAGGTGCAGAGAAGAAATGGGCTGAATTCAGACTGTGAGCCTTAATAATATACAACAGATTTAGTGGAACCTGTTGTCCACCATTGTGAGAAAAAATATAGTGGTAAAAGTAGTATAGTTAGTCATAGTATTGACATAGAAAGTTTAGAAAAGGATTGTGCTTTTTGTGTTTTAACCCCAACACTGTGCAACAACCTCCCAATGAATGAAGCAGCATCATTTTAAAAATCTGTTTAAAACATTTATCTACAGAATTGCTCTCACTTAAAATGTAGTTTATCTTTATGTTTGGTGTATGTTACTCTTTGTATAATTTCCATTTGCATTGCATGGTTTATTTGGTGAACTATCTGGTAAATCTGCTTAAGAAATTATTAAAATAAAATGTATTGTATCCTTATTGTTAGTATCCATGTTTGTTTACAGGAAAGTTTATAACCTTCAGGGACATTTCTTATGTAGCAACAACAATAATTTCATTTCAAGACTCATTTTTACTTTGAATTGGTTCAGAGCCTGATGTGACTTGTGTTGTCTAGATTAGTTCCAAGCCAATTTTTCAGGATGGTAATCACACGCCCGGAGTCAAATCTGCTGAGCCCCTGAGAATCACAATCACATCAGTCTCAAGCATGGCGTAGCATTCTTGTGTTTAAACTCTATCCAATACCTGTGATGGTTCAGTCGGCGCCAGGTGCTGTTCAGGCTCAGATTGTATCAGAGATGTGTTAGTACATCCTCAGAGCTGCTGGTTGTACACAAAGGGATCGAACCCTCACATAAACAGTCTGTGACGCCAAAGCCCCTAACACTAATTGAGGGAGATGGATGTACTCTTAGAGAATTGAATTAGCATGTAGCTACAACATGAACGACGGCGGCTGCTGGGGCTATAAGCAGAAAGGCTACTACGAGCTGATCGAGTTAGCTGCACCTCTTTTGTAACTTTGGTATGGTTGCATCAGCAGCTAAAGACATAATGCAATAGTGTGACAGTATGAGGTATGAGATTTGATCAGACATTTATTCTATATTATTTCTTAAATTCATTCTTTGGTAAATTGTGTAAGGAACGATCTAAATAGCAGCTTTCCTGGAGCACACTGTTGGCTTTAACCTTCTCTCCGAGTGACATTTGACTGGGGTTTAGTTGTTGACATTTTATTCAGCTTAGTATTTTGCACTGTATACTTGCATTTAGAGTTATTCAGTACTTCTGTAGTCCTTTCAGTAAATGCTCTGTTACTGTAGTAATAATAAGATGGCCGCTTTTACCTTTACCTTACATTACTTTTACTGACTTCTTCTTTTATATGTGCATAAATTAGCACTAAACTCAGCGTATATTTTGGTATGTGATAACCTCTTGCCCTCTAATATTCTTTAAAGCTATACAAACATACACAATAACATGCTTGAAATAAAACCTTGAAAACTTGAAAAAGGTTATTTACTGTTTGTTGAGGCAGCAGCCAGACGCCTGTTCATCAGCTATGTTTCCCTCTAACTTGTTTTGTTTTTCCTTTAACAGGTCACTGAGGCTCTAGACTGAAACGAAGTGAACATTTGCATATTAATGAAACCCAAATAATTTTCTTCTCCCAGTGGTATACTTTAACCAATAGGTATTTGTTTCCAGCTCCATTTGTATTCAGGAGGCCACATTATCATTAGTTACACAAGGAGGCCTTGGCTTGCAATAAAAGTCACTCAGTAAAAGCAGCCAACACAGCGATACACATCAATATGTTGTGGCTTCACATGCGCACAGCCACACAATCACCCGCAACTGAGGAGCTTGCCCTTTGCTTGGTTCGTCTCTGACATTGCTTTGTGATTTTAAAAATGCAATAAGCAACTTGCATGAACGGTAAATAGGGGAAGACATATGTTAATGCTGGACAATGACAAAGCAAATTATATATTATATAAGGGGCAAAAACACCTGTCTCACCTGTGATTGGTGCTCTTCGTTCTTGTACACGCCCTCTACCTGCAGCAGGTTTTTGGCCACGCCCACACAAGGTAGCCCCGACAGGACGCCCAGGTGACACGCGAGGCCGAACTCTGCACCAAAAAAAAAAAAAAGAAAGAAAGAAAACTCACCAAATGCACTATGAAAACAAGAAATGTATTTATGTATCTTTTTTTTTTTTATTTAACAGAGGCACATAACTCTTTTGACCATGCTATTATTTATTTAGAAAAATGCACAGATTCAATAGATTGTAAATCCACCTTTAAAGAATGGTTTTCAAGTATGACTTATGCACAATACAGAAGCAGTAATGGCCATTTTTCTTTCTAATTCTGTCCTAATTCCTGTTAAATAAATAATGTGAATGAGTTAAAAGTTATCTGTTGTTGTTCATCTGAATTACTTGTCTTACGCTAATTCCCAGGTCAAATCGTGTGTGTTTAGCTAAGACATGAAAAAAAAAATGTCCAGAGTGAGGACTTAAACCTCAGCTGTGATGGTGTAAGTCTTGAGTGAATATGAAAGACAAACCTCTATAATGGAACAGACCATTCCCATCCACAAACACCACCTGTTAAGACAACACAAAAGCAAAACAAAACTATATTTTTTGAACTTCATGGAGCAGTAGGACATGTCTTATACAATATAAGATGACGAAAGATGGTTTCAGAGTTAAATGTAGTCATGGATCATTCAAACACTAAATAAGTCCATACTTGTAACAATGACAAATGCACGCCACGGTTTGCTAGAACTTGCATCCGTTTGGTGTACTTGTTTATTACTGACAACAAATCAAGTTTCCCTCAAATAAAGTAAAAATAAACTAATCTAAAAGAATAGTATGAATATGTGACACTGAAGACATATTCTAATGATTAAATGTACACAGAATACTGATGGGAGCTGGTCACCTGTGGCATTAGATTTGGCTTGTTTTTTTCCAATCTCTGCAGAGCCTCCAAAAGGAAGGGGGTTTCTCTAAAAGCCAGAAAACCTGCGATGTAGGGAGCAGTCAGTGCGACCATCTCACTGTCTTCGTACAACACCTGAAAACATTATAGAGTTTCTGGTGAGAAAAAGGCTCTGTTCGAGTTCATCCACAGTAACAGGCATTTTTCCCAAAACAACTTACTGTCACCTTTATGTAATAACAGAGTTATAGTGGGTCACAAACATGGAACATAACAGAAACATAGCTGTAATACAAGGTGAGAGCTCGTTTAGATGACAGAACATCTTTGTTTTTTTTCATTTTCCCAGCCGTTTGGACACACTAAACCTTATGTTTGGACCATTTTGGAGTGTCACGAATGGCCTGAGGTAGCAGTGTAGGAGTAAATTGAACCCAAGAGGAGAACATAATCATATTATTGGACAGCTTTTCCGACCATTTGATTAGGCTTGTTGGAGCATGTATCACCACCGCCTTGACAAATTCCATTTATTATATGAAGTTACATAACAGGAAAATGCCAGCAGCTCTTAATGTACAGCTTAATAGCAGAGAAGATTAGAATGTGTAAGGCTGCACAAAATGTATTATGGAAAAATCAAGGCCACTGGGGTTATTGAAACAACTGGCAGTTCATTAAGATTAACCTTGTGTAGAATTTTACTATATATTAAATTGCATATTTTAATGTAGAGAGCTTCAAATCATATTTTAAAGGCATAATGTGAAAGATTCCCAGAAAAATATTAAGATGCAGCGTAAATACATCTTACTCCACAACTGTGGTTCCTCTAAAATAATGTGGAACTAAACATATGTGGACTGCACTGTCTGGTATTCACAGTTTCTTTTCTGTGTTAAACGTAAGTAAATACAGCAAATATAATAATATAATATAATAACCTTGGTTCTTTCAGAAAAACGTTTGCCAGAGGAAGCCCTCAAGCAAAACAAATCTCCATCTTTCTCTTAGGATTAATTCTCTGTTTTCTCTGATTATATTTATCTATGCATTTTTAAGTTATCATGAATATAGAATTTTACTGGTATTTTAAATTCTTTTTTCCACAAAAATGGGTCTTTGTGGATTTGAGTTGAGATGGCACTGCCAACAAATGCAGATTAAAGTGACAGTGTATGCAATTAGATAGACATGAAATTAATGAAAGAAACAAAGCATCACATAAAGCCTGCCCCATTTTAGATAAATATTTGGCCAACTGTGGTTTCTACAGGGAGGAAATCATTGTTAGGGGAAGGAATAGTGTCACCTGGAGGTCTGGGTAACTGAGGACCACCAGCTGGGCGCACGCGTTCACCTCATCCCCTTTGATAAAGGACAGGTCCACCCCTCCCACTCGCTCCAGACCTGAGAAGTGTGGATTCCTCTGCCACTGCTCTGTGTCCTCCTGCACCACCAGCTGTCGGAGATGGGCCTGCTCACTGGACACACAACAGAAACACAGGTTATAACGGCTAACAAGGAATTTACAAGGTAATTCACTTTATGTAAGTAGTTACCTTTCGCTGTTAGGGCAGCTGAGATTATTAAACAATTATAAATCAAGTTAAAGAGTGAGTTACTTCTCATGTGGTAATTTGGTATGGGTTGAGCAAGGTAGTAGTGTTGTAGTCAGAACCACATTAAATGAGACATGACCAAGCGTGTAAGACCAAGACGAGAGGTGACAAATGAAATATTGAAAATATTCCAAGTATATATATATATATATATATATATATAGATAGGTATATCTTAGGCATAAGGCATGGGTGGGTTTGATTTTGGTGAAGGAACCAAAGTTAGAGGTTTTTTGTTTTTGTTTTTTTTAGAATTTGAAATTATAGAGCAAGTTTTCATCCAAATACAATACTATGGACAAATAAATGAGTTGTTGTCTTGACCTATAATATATAATAATATAACCAAGACAGGACAGTAGAGACCAAAATTTGAAATGAAAAGACCAAAACTGGCCCGTTTTTTTTTTTTTTTTTTTTTTACTATGAACGGACAATTTACTTGTTATTATGATGCAGAAACTACAAAAATTAACTGAATTAGGTGAACAAAAATCTTTGCATCAATCATTGCAAATGTGCACAGAAAATCATACTATCATTGTTAAAGCAGCCAGCAACACAATTACCACAAATACTACAATTTTATCCCTGTCATGAAACATATTTGTTTTGCAATAACTTTAATGAGTTCTCCTGCCTCTCAAATGCTCATCTCTGCTAACACACATTGCAGTGGGACAGCTGACAAGCAGCATAAGGACATAATACAAACACATGGCACTCATCACTGAAGTCTTCATTACAATCTCACAAATCAACAGTTTCCAGAGGCCCAGAGCTGGGACAGACAGAGTTATAACAGCACTGGGACACAGGAAGAGAAACATCTGCCAGCGCCTTATGGAGCAGAGCAGGGCCATAGTCAAGGGCTGTTGCATTACTCTTAAATTTAGATGTTGGAAGATGAATGGACGTTGGTTTACAGATTAATACACTTTTGAATGTTTGTAGAGGGTCACAGAGATGGAATTAAGCAGTTTTACATGGTACAATGCTTAATTTAAATGGTCACAAAAACCCTACATATTATGGTAAAATATAATAATTGTTTTGATTATAGATTGCCAAATTTAGTGGGACATTGGTTACCATTACTGTTAGCTTATATCAATTGAACATTCAACACAAAAGTTACATGCAAATTAGATTTATAGTATTAAAACTCTCAAAACTCAAAATATACTAGTAGAGCTGTGTTTTCATGGCCACCTCAAGAAAGGCTTTTGGATTTTTTCATTTGTTTCTTCCTGCGAGCAAAAATCTCAGCCTTTGTAACTAAATGATGCCCAAGCTGAAGTGAAACTTGGTGTAATGGTAGAGTTGCGTTTGCTTCATAAAAAAATAGGAAAGCTCTCTTACCTCTCCCACTGCTGAACCAACTCTTCTGTCGGTGGAGTAGACATTTATATCACTCAATTAAAGTACAATTCAATATAAAATTATTATTTTAAAATGCATAAAATACACTGTCACATGAACCCCAGTGTTTTTTTCCGGGTTTGACGTCGGTGAAAGGCGGGGCCATGTGTTGCCATGGCGTTGCCTCAGCGACAGCGCAGCGGTACGTGGGTTAATGCTGCCACCTACTGGTTCAGTGGTGAATCGCATACCACTGAGATGTTATGGAAACCAGATGATCGATAATATTCACGTTTTCAGTTGATCATAATGTTATGCCTTTCTTTTTTCCCTTTCTTTGTAATACAGTAAGAGTTATGCTTTATGTCTGTAGAGCCCATTAAATATAATCTTCTTGTGATAGTTGCAAATATTCTGTTAATACTATAGCCTACAACCATACTTCACTTGATAAAACTGACATTAACCAATTAAGTAACCCAGGAGCAGAGTAGTCTTTTTCACCATACGCCTCTATTTCTCTGAGCATGAGCTAGATGACCATGTTTATTTCTGAATATGTCATGTGTTTCTATTTAGTTAACCATAAAACTATTAAAAGACTCCCTTTGGGGTTTGTACACTATTTCCAAGGCCATATTCAGTTACTTATTAAGAACTTCCTAGGTCCATTTTCAAGCTTTTCTCACACTATGCGGCCATTTTATGACTGTAGTTTTATTATCTTAGCATTGGGACGTGCATTGTTTGAGGTTTCCTCTTTATGCAAAACATATGAAGACAAAGCAGATTGTAATAGAAAGAACATGGCATAAATATATAGTTTTGTCATAGTTCAAGTTTAATGTTTTCAAAAAATGTAAAGGCGCCATATTATAATTAATTCAAACAAATACTTTTTACATAATTTCTCACATCAAGGTTAAGATATGCAAAGATGTCAAAAGAAGCAGAGAGAGACACAAGAGTTGAACAGTCAAGACAAACGGTTATAGCCCTCATAAATGAGATCACGATCTAAGTGTCCACACTGTGGGAGGAGTCGGAGAAGCATGGAAGTAGTGCTCTGGTAGATTTCAAAAGAGGACATGTCTGATCTTAAGACATAACTATAGCTCCAAACCTCTATGATCCACAGAAGGTGTCTTCTATCAGACTAAGTGTTGGGAATTGGAAAATAGACATCACAAGAAAATGCAACAAAAGACATGAGAAATGCAAATAGCTGCTGGAAATGAATAAATGAAGTATGCTGAAGCTAGTTAGCGAAGTTAATCCTGTGGTTTTAGACATGCTTAAAAGAGGCAGGTTAAAGTTACAGATCTATCAAACATTTTACAGGTATTTTTTCCTGCTGTTTTTAACATTCATCCTTTTACACCATCATCACCATTACACTCATACAGTAGCCCTCGATCTGAGAAGGTCCTTTTCTTCAGTAAAGCCTTTTGATTAACTGCAGGTAATAGATGTGTTTCCATTAAAAACAGTGTGCAAAATTTTGGCGAGTTGTTGCAGTTTTTTTCTGTTTTGACAAAACTTATATATAACAAAACATATGTATATTTTCAACCTTTCATTTTGAGTTAAAAGCAAACAGTCTCCTGATTTTCCAAATGGCTAGAAAATATTTATTTTCCTTCCGTCAGTAACCAGTGATTCCAAGCAACAGTGAAATTTGTAACTGTTCCCTAGGAGTCATAAAACACTACTTAATGCTTGATTTTCAAACAGTTGCATGAATGTGTTGTATTAGAAATGTTTGTGCCAATCAGTCCACACTCACTCCTGACAGTGGTGCGAAAAAGCACATTTTTTTCAAAGTGATTTTTTACAAAGGCTAAAATGGTATAGACACATGGCTCTTAAATGGCTGTAAGTATTCTAAATTTCAAATACTACATCCGTAAACCCACTCGAGCATGCAGTAACACCACACACTGCTTCACCCCATCAAGTACTCACCTCCAAATACAGTAACAAATGCCAAACTGAACTAGAAAATATCAATTACAGTATCAATATGTTTGCTACTGGCCCTCTCCTTCAATGATAAAGTAACATTCTCTCCAAACGGAAATATAGGCTATATATCAATGAAAATAAATGTTCAACAATGGCAGTTCATTTAACATCACAACCTTCCAAATTCAGGCAAATCAGGTTAGCATACACTAACCACTAGCACATTCAAAAATCAGTGACAAGGCATCTTTCTTGATCACTTGATCTTCACTTAAATTCCTCTATCTCACAGTAAGCAAACATAACAAAGAGAAATTTAGGATGTTCCTCTTCTCATGGGATGCTAGAGACAAAAGCAAAAGTGATAATGCTGTCGTTCCTGGCTCAGTTTTTCTTTCCACTGCCACTATACAATAAAGCTAACATCATGGTCTCCAACTTAAACTCTACAAATATTTTAATGATAAATATATTTCTTTCACAATGTAGAAAGTCAACTTATTGCTTCTAGCGGATTACATCGCTAAGAGTCAGACCTAGCTCACATGAAAGTTTATTTGAAGTATTGATAAATAACATGACAACATGGCCGCCAGTAACCTTGCAGTAACACCATCTGTATTATGGTTTAGTTACCCTGAATGATGCTCCTTGAAAAACGTATTGTAACCATCTGACATTTGACACAGATCTATGTAAATTTTAAAACTGCACAAATACACTTGACCTTGAAATGAGTTAAACAAACCCCTCTGGCATTGTGGAAAACACTGAATAATTCCAAGTAACCAAATGTTTTTATGTAACAGCACGTTCAGTCTGTTCAAGCAACGCACTTGGATGAGGTCTGCGTTGTCAAAGTGCTGTGTGTCTGTACAAATGCATATATGTAACAGCGTTTCCAATGTCTTCATCCGGTCCCAAGATGAAAATATTGCTTCACACAGCTTCCTCATCACATCTTACCTCTTGACCTTTAAACTTGCCAGTCTGCACATAAACATTCTGCTTATGTTCGGATTTAAAATGCTGCCCAACAATGAAGTCAGGCACCAAATATATATATATTATTTTTTGACCTTTGTGCAAAAATGAGCCCTTTGAATCTGTACACACAGTTTTTTTCTTTTTGCCTCAGATTTTGTATTTATTCTTTGTTCTTTTTTGTGCAAGCATGCTTTAGTTCCTTAGAGACTGGCTGTGCATTAGGAACAGATACGAAGAGGAGGACAGTTGGTTTCGCTGATGGAACAGGCTGTAGACTGGAGACAGATGGAGAATTGTGGGAAATGAAGTCTTCATTGGCCAGTTTCTACCTGGAGATCATGGAGCTGGACTGTGATTGGTTGGAGGAGGTGGTGGCGGCGCTGAGTTGAGAGAAGCCGCTGTGGCTCGACTCCAGGCTGGTCATGGAGCCCCTGAAACGTGAGAGCAGAGAAACCCTTGAAAAAAACGTTCATTCTACAATAACATTGTCATTTCATCACATGTACCAACCCTATAGCAATGCAAACACCTGCTAGTGACTAACTGAACTTATTCAGTGCCCATGGTGCACACCCAAAAACCATGCTTTCAATCAAACCCCACAGGATCCAGTCTGTGCACAGGCTCTGCCATAGGCTGCAACAACCATCAATGTCAGGAAGGGTGTTAAAGGAACTTTAAATTAGCTCAAACGTAAAACATGAATATAAAACAGAAAGGAATTTGAGGTTCAGGCTGAGCTTAAACTAAAAAGCCTGTTGTGTGGGAGCAGCATGCAAAGGCCCAGCTGCCTATGGCAAAACATGACACCTTTAGATCTTTTAAGTGTCAGTGTTTTTTTAGATGACAAGTGTCATGTTTTTCAGTGAAGTGTATTCATCAAAATTAAGTTACATACATAATTGTAAACTTATTTTGACAAAGCCTTAAATCAAATCTAATATGTTAAATGATCCTAGCTGGAAAACAGCAAAGTAAACATTTGTAAAAGTATATACACTTCATAAACACAGTCTGCATTACAAAAACACAAGTAATGAAGTGCAAGGAACGATTTAGTCATTGGGTAATGTAAATGAATGAATGTAGGAACATAATACACATGGCAGTGCAAAAAAAGTTGAGTTGTGTCTTTTATTGAGTGACTTTTTAACATTAACCTAATATTGGGGATCTTATTAGTCATGCAAGCAGGATGACTGAAGCCAGCAGGGAGGTAGTGGATGGCTATATTCTTAGTGTAGTTATACTTTGTGATCAGCCATGACAATCTGTTAGGCAGTGCTAAAATTCCATAAGCAAATACAGATGCAGACAAGCATCTCTTTGCTCAGAAGCAGGGCTGCCATGGAAGCGGCTGTTAAAATCAGCAGCCAAAAGCAGAAATGTAGCAACAAGCTACTACTAAAGGAAAAGGGGCAAACACGGATCCACTTACAAACTCTGCACATCACAGCAAGCCGTTCTTCAACAGGAAGAAGACAGAGCAGAAGGGGGGGTGTAAGCGAATTGAACAGAAAAAGCTGATTAAAGAAATCTCAGTGGGACAACAGCATTCTTATTCAAAACTAAAAGGGAACTCAAGGTGCTCTCAAGGAACTATTGAAAAGCAACCTAAGCTTTAAAGATATCTCATTCAAATATTAAAGGTCATACGTGGCACTACGTGGGAGGTTGTAGAAAAGGAAAACTGAAATAAGACAGCAGTGAAAATGAGCAGTCTTAACGGAAGAGTGTTTTTAAATAAAAATATCACTATATCACTATGGCAGAACACCACTTAAAAGTTCACATAATGGTAAAATATGATCAGCACACAGTTATATTGAATGAACAGAAATGTACAGATATGTTACAATCACACACTGAACTACCAACCTGAAGTCCTCTGAGCCCAGCACTTCAGTGTAGTACATGACTTTACACTTGTGAGAGGAGACCTGCAGCGTGGCCAGGACATCGTCCACTCGGGGCAGGTTGGTGGCAGAGCAGGCAGGCATATTGTGAAACTTCCACTGGAGGATGTAGAAACCTGGCCACCGTGTGATATGAGAGCCCTGAGGAGAGATATCCAGTTATTAGCGTACACCCAGTAAACGAAACTAGCACGAGTTTCTAATGTCAGGGCCTCACCTGCACACTCTCTCCCTCCTTGCAGGTTAGAGGGGACTCCACCATGCTGTAGTCTTGCCCCAGCGTCCATGACTTGTCGATGAGCTGGACGTTGTTGCCTCCTGGTGAAGTGATGCCGTGAGCTCCCAGGGGGTCTTTACGCGGAGGCTGTGGGGCTCGTTTGGAGTGGTAAATGTTGAAAACGACATCCCCCTTGCATACATCAAAGTCCCAGGTAATGACAGACGACGCGTCGATGATCTCAATCAGGATCTAAAGGCACGAGAAAGAGAAGTGGTGAGAAAAAAGAGTAAGATTAAGACACTAATAGCCCAGTAAACATTTCGTAGTCCAGTAGTCTTTTAGTGGGTAAACATTAATAAAAGTTACATAATATTTAAACACCATCTCCTTCTCAGAAACTTAGAAGTGAAAGTGTGAATGTGATTTTGACTTGAACCACTAAATTTGATTGGTGTTCCTCTCAGGCTTTAACAGCTTACAACCACTAGGTGGCAAACTTAGCAAACACTTCACTGGCAGCAAGGATACAGCACAACTCTTAGTAGCCCTGCCCTACATTGTCATTGAAATGAATGTAACAGGTTTGTCTAGCTTTGGTCTTTGGTCTCACCTCATGTGGGGCTCCTTTGAAGATGCTAGCGCTTTGGTAGATTGTCTCTGTCCACAAGCGAACATCTTCATTCTCGAGCTCCTCGGGGGTCCTGTACATTGACTTGGGAACCAGGCCACCTTCTGGTACCTCACACTGTAGAAAATTAGAAAAAATATTCCAAGATTATTATCGCATTCCCAAGGCTAGGGCACAGAAATGGGTTAGTAAAGACGACCAAGGATGTACGTACACTGATGATACATGTCAGGTTTAAGAAGATACCCACCATACACTCTCCTCCGAGGAAGTCTGGGATGATCTCCTTGTCTATGTAGTCCACCAAGCCTCCCGGACCCTGGTAGTCATTGCCTGCATAAATGAGGAACTTCTTGCGTGTATTTTCATCAATGAATGGACTGACCTACAACAGAAACAGTGGCAAATATAGGTCAGGACCTCACCTGTTGTGAATTCTTTTATCATTTGTGTACAGACTCAGTTTCTCACCAGTGTCCATAGCACAGGGAACACTCTGGGGGCCCTTAAGATAAGCAGGCGCCCTAGAGTCTCGGGATAGTTCGCCTCCACAACCTCAATGATTCTCAGCAGCGCTTTGACTCCTGGCCTCCATAAGTGACGCATGTTCAGTCCCTCCAGATCAACCAGGCATGTCCAACAACTACAGAGCAGAGAGTGATAGCTCAGTGTTGATAAGTGCCACAAACATACACCGCCTCTTCCTGAACACTGAGCAGCTGTCATCCTGAAGTGAGGCTTAAGTGGTGAAAGCAATGCTTGCTAATTCTGGACCCCTTTCAGCCCCTTCCATAACTTCCCTCTCCTCTATTCGGCATAGGGCAGTGCCGTGACAAAACCATTCACATTTCCCATGGCTTCCTGCATGGCTCCTATCCCAGCCACCTCCTGCTGTTTGAGAAAGCCGACACATGACAGACACCATCTCCCTTCCCTTCCCTGCCCTCCCCTCACCGTCTCCACACTCCTTTAAATTAGTCTAGAGCTAGAGTATTATTTCTGTTTTGGCTTATACTTATACGGAGGTGAGATTCTGTTCAGGCGTACACCCGTGTCAAAGCGTATACTACTAATACAAGTCCACAAAACTTTAATCCCCAGGAAATCAAAAATATAACTCTAAAAGAACAATACTCGTTTAATGCATGAGGCTAAATTTGGAGAATTTCAACGGTTTCTATGTATTTACCTGATGGGACGGCCGAAGACTTTGGTGTTTTCTTCACAGCGCCTCAGTCCTTCCTCGTTGATAGACAGCACCTAAAAAAACACAAATTTAGTCTGCTGCAATATCAATGTTTAGTATTGAGCGCTTTATTGAAATAAAAACTGCATTAGATATAATGGTGTGTAACAGTTGTCAGGAGAGATCAGTGTGCATTTATTACCTAACCTGTAATCCAGCCACCAATGCTTGACCTATTAACACAGTAAACTATGCTACTGCACATACAGCCACAGACCTATTTACACACAGAAATAGGATTAAAAGCTCTTTATGGTGATACATACATGTCTGAGAAGAGACTCCTCTCCAAGGGCCCGAACCAGTCCTTTGGTGTCCATGTGACCCAGCCTCAGGATGTACAAGGGACGGCCATCTTAAGGAGAACAGTTGTACAACATCCATTACATTTGCACCGCTAAACTGATCTAAATGAGGGTAAGAAGCTTGTGTACCTCTGTCATGGTGGTGCCAGCCTCCTGTGTAGTAGTCCTGAAGGACCTGTGGTGAGGTCCAGGTCTCCAGCAAGTAGTCAACCTGGTGCTGCTTTCTCCAAGTCAATGACTGGCACAAAATCTCCCGGGCCTTGTCGATGTTAAAGTCCCTTGCTCGCAAGAAACGCAGTATGTGCTCATCTTTAGGAATCTAAAAATTGAGGTTGCTGTTAATTTATGCCTAAAATAATTATAACATCTGCATTACAAACTTTTTCAAACTACCTTTCCCTTGTGCGTCTCTTGCAGCCATTTACGAAGTCTGATAAGACAGCTTTCCTGCAGAGGTGTGAGGTCACCGAGGTAACGTTTGATATAGTCTGCATCTAATTTATCTGCAACGCAAACACAAATAACACTAAATAATTGTTTACTCTGTAAGGCATAGACTGGAATTTATTCCATATGCATATTTTTACATATTTTTACTCATTTCAAGTGAAATAATTGTATTATGGTGAGACCTTCAGGTGTCCCAGCCAGCATCTCTGCGAGGCTGTCTGTCTGAAGCACAATGCTGTCCTGCTTGGCCTCCTGTAAGGTGCTGTCCTTGGTGTCAGCAGGCACTGGGGTGGAAACTGTAGGGGAAATTGGGAGTGCAGGAAGAGCAGCTGGGCCGGTGGACAGACTGGTCGGTCTAGGAAGAGCAGTAGCCTGGGAGGAGGGTGTCCAGCGCGACACATGTGTGATCCCCTCATCTTCAAGCTCCTTCAGGTAAAACTCAATGATTTCTTTTCCCTACAAGAGGCACAAATGAACATGAAGCCTTGATTTAAGTCTAACCTTTTAATAATTTTTTATATTATATATAACCAATTTGACAATTTGCACAAAACTGTAAAATATTAGTTGTATTAATCATTTTTATTTCTCCCTGAAGTTCTTGCTTTAGATCATGCATTTCTCAGAGAAGTGACCAGCTCTGTTCACACTAAATGACAGATGAGTCACTGTACACACTGTAAGATCCGCTGCCCACATTCAGTGATTATACAAGACTATTTATGCCATAACAGCCTGAGTCATTCGTCAAAAACCTCTTGAAAGCACCATCACTCATTTCACACAACATAATGTCCAATTCCATTTTGTTACACTTGGAAAACTAGATCCCATAATGTGTATGGGAAACCAGAGTGTAGAATGAATGCAATAAGATGTAAAGTGGACACCTTTTTGATGCTGGTAGCATACTGCTTCATGGCAATCTTTTCCACTGTGCTCTCAAATCCAAAGAAGGACTTGATGTCCAGGCTGGCGGTCTGCTCGAAGCAGGTCCAGTCCTCGTTCTCAGGGTGAACCTGTAAACAGTGCATACTGTAAATATGCTATACGTCAAAGAAATAAGATTACCATAGAAACCACACACCCAGCTTCACCAGCAAATGACGCATACAAAACACAGCCACACAAAACAACATAGAACAACATAGAAATCACACATATGTTCATTTATACATTTTAATATTTGCATTTGATGCGCTTTAAGCACTGAGCTGGTTTTTCATTTATTCAAGGTAAATTCCTTTATGTTGAACCAGATCAGTCGAGAATGTCAAACAAGTGGGAAGGACATTATTTGGCCATAATGAGAAGGGACTGAATAATTTACAGAGAGTTGTGCAGGAAAAAAAAGACCAGCATGCTCATTGCTAGTCTAATGCATGGCCTCACAGCAGGGAATGAGGGGGAGAGACTAAGGCACAGACATTAACATGGATATGCTGCCAGCAGCTTAACTTTCAGCAGCAAACAGCTTTATAGATCTGTTTATGTTCATTTGTCCATGTAAACTGAAAATAAACATTGTATATAAACACAAAAAGCAGTAGTTTTTAGTAAAATGAGCAGCATTTTGGATTGAAATCATGTTGGTTTATTGCTGACCGAATAGCAGCAGGTCTCGTGGATGATGACCCTGTTGGAGAAGGTCTCATTGTGGGACTCGATATGCAAGGTCCTTTCTTTTCGGTTCAGTGTGTTTTTCTGGATGAAGTAGACATAGTCCACACCTGCGATCTGTAAAACAGGCACATAACAACTCATATTACAACACCATATCACTTTAATAGAACCTTATTATATTCATTTAAGCACCAGCGTACCCTTTTAAGAAGGCGTGGGGCGTCCACATCCAGGGCACAACGCCGTTCGATCTTGTGGCTGCTGCCATCTTCACTGGTTTCCTCACAGACCACGTCACTCGCCACAAACATGGGGATGAGGTGACAGGTGGGGAACCGGCGCTCATAAGCCTGAATGAGGAATAAGAAACAAAGTATTTAAATAATCCATCAGGAAATACATTTAGGTTTGAAGTTACATTCAAAATTAAATTACAGTAGGAGGAACATTAGTATTAGTATTTCTATCCTTCCATATACTGCTGACAACTGTTAAAGTACATGCAGGACATTACATGTTATTTCAACACTAACCACTTTTGACTAGTCAATAGAAAACTATTTCAATAGGTGGGCAGAGAATGTCCTTTTGCTGAAAACCAGTGAGAGGCCAAACAAAGGCTTCTTCACCTTCTCACTTCGACTAATTCACAGCAGAGAATGGCTCAAGACCAATTCTAGCAATTTACCACAAAACGTCTTCATACACAAGAACAGCCTTGTGCCCAGGGGCAACACTATTTCTCCAAACTATTCTCATAAAGGCACAACACAGGCCGACTCAGCTTTGAGTAGACAGTTATGCAACTTGGCCTTGCCTGCGCATTATGAATACAGCAACAACCTCTTTTTCAACATCACCACAAGGTTTTGTCATCTTTTGAAGTTTCATAACTGGCATGTCACAATGTCAGACAAGACACAGCCTGGTATGTCAATAGTAAACACTAAAATCAGACTGTTTGAGACAATGTTCCAAGATAAAGTTTGATTTGGATAAAGTTAGTCATATCAACAAATAAAGGCTACGTATTGTTGCCTAAAGAGCCACAATGATGCACTTTTTTGCAGCAGAGCCATACATTCAGCTGGTATTTGATAAAGTAGGACTAAAAAATACTGCATCTCTAAAGATAGCAGTGCAGCCAGAGGTGAAATAAAAAAGAGGACAAGGACAAAAGGAGACTAAAGACGCTGCTCACAAGACTTTTGGGTTCTGAGTTAAGTGTCAGCTGAGTCTGGCTGATAAAGGTGTTGTGTTCCTTGGAGCGTGGGACCAGCCAGATGTCTTTGAATTTTCTGATTACTGCAGAAAATTGCAGAAGACCTCAAAGATTACAACTTAAAGCAAGATGTGGACAACATACACCAACTGTACTTATTGTTGTCAATAAGTACAACACAAAGCTTATCACATCCATTCTTGTGTATAAGCAGGAACCATTTCTGCCCACTGTCCTCTGACCGGCTGAATGCTGAGCTCTGTTTTTCAGGCGTGACGCTCTCGAACACTGAGCACAGGCTTTGTACTGCAGTCAGCACAACAGCACCGACTGTAAACATCATTCTCACACATTAAAAACAACCACGCAGCAGAGCTAAGCCGAACTGTACCTGCCAAAAACACAATTTGAACAATAGGTGAACCTACTGTGCAAAAGCATAGGGTTTACTGTACATCTGACAAAGAGAAAACCACTAAGAGCCACGCTGGGCTTAAAATAACACAAAACCAAATACGTGCACCTGCCTATTGTCAGCTCATAATAGCTCAGCCTATTTCGAGTTAAAAACAGGAAAACAGGGTCATGTTACTTTCAAAAGGAAATAACTGGGAAAGTACCGCTAGACTACAGTAGGATATTTAAAAATGGCCTACTCAAATATAAATACCAAATCTTTTTTCTTGATCAAATACAAGATTCTGCAGCTCTCTGTTGCTACTGTTCATCCAGGATGTGTGTCAACAACAACTTCCTTATACCTTGACATTGTGTAGTGTTTAAGATGAATGACTAACTCAAAAATACACACAGTCAACAGAAAGTATTATATGAATAGAAATTATAGAAAGGGAAGGACGTAATGTCAGCTATTTATGTCATTCATTTCGGGGTAAATTTGAAGCATCTAGAGAATGACGGAGAACTTGCAGCATAGTGGTGACAGTAACTGAGGTGAGGCTAATGAATGTGCATTGAACAGTGGACATAAGACAGACATGACAGACATATCATTGTTGGTTTGATGTAATGTATTCGCATTTCTGTGGTAAATTGGTGCAGTTTTCTTTTTTAAAACTAAAATAAAACACACTTTGCAATGTTGTTATGGGGTGTTGGCAGGGCGATGAAAGGAGTTTTTACCATAAGCAGCTTTAACTTGCAGAGCCCACTATGCAAGAGGCAATAGTTATTATAAATGGAAAAAAGGTTTGAAATACTCTCTCATAATATAAATCTGAAAGAAAAAGAAGCTGATAAATGCTGTAGAACCGCTTGAAATAATATAATGCATCTTACATAACACTGCATTTTTTTGTGTAACATCAACAATACTCGGTTCAAAAGTGTTTTTACAAGAGCTTAGGTGGCAGTCAAAGTAGTCATAGTCACAGTAGAAGCCAGTGATGACACAGTAACTCAAACAAGACATGGTAAACAAGCTCCACACTGCAAATAGACTTGAGAGACTTTCACTTAGATATCTCTGAAAAAGTAAGTCTTCACTACAGTTCCTTGACTTCCTAGCCATCGCCATGGTGATGGGTTATGTTTGTGCACACCCAAAATGGCCAAGCTATGAGTAATTGTTTCTGGATGGAGACTGTATGCCTTTCCAGGGACACAAGAGGGAAAATATGAAAAACAATGCGTGGTTACTTAATGCCTTCCTGAAAACTCAGAGAACATGTTCTCTTTTTGGAATACAAGCCATAGAGAGTGTATGCCTGGAAAAACAATGTCCCTGCTGCTTAAGGAGGGAGATCAAGGAAATTAAGTGCTTAGAGTGCATACTTATTACACAAAAGAGATGAATAGTGAATGCGTACAAGAACTGATGAAAACAAATTGTTCCCGATGGAGGCGGTAAGCTGGGTCACAGCTTGTTCTGAAAGCATGCTATTTTCCCCTTTCACTTCATGTCACTGCATGTTGTGAAGCCCTACAGAGGGAACAGAAGTGG
Source organism: Rhyacichthys aspro (assembly GCA_036850595.1). Classification (NCBI taxonomy): domain Eukaryota; kingdom Metazoa; phylum Chordata; class Actinopteri; order Gobiiformes; family Rhyacichthyidae; genus Rhyacichthys; species Rhyacichthys aspro. The sequence continues at coordinate 16,654,812 of CM072148.1, read as the reverse complement.
CAGGAGTTCGGTATTTACCAATGCGGTACCACAACATTATTGTTAATTGCACTGAAATTACTGGTGTCATGGAGTCACATGTTTTTGAACACTTATTTATTTCAATTGCCTTGTGACTAAAAGTTTAAAACTATTAAAGTGGGTTTGTTTTTCCTAATGTGAACCATCTCGCCTTAATTATGATATTCATGAGCAATATAAGGAGGCCTGAATTTTGATTCGTAATTATTTATTAACTGCCCCCCTTCAAGGAGAGATTTGTTCAGTTTTCTCCTGTGTCTTGCCTTTTTTGTCTTAAATCAGCGCCATCTTAATACACTTAAACTGATCTTTGCAGCTTTCTTAACAAATGAGGTCCGTTGAGAAAAAGGCCACACTTGGGAACAGACTTGGATTTCTCAGTAACAATAACAAATCTCTGGAGCTTATGAAAATGGTTGTGTAATAGAGATGACAGCCTCCTAGAGGTCAGTGTCTTCTATTTTTATCAGCTGGATTTTCAGACGGCTGGGGGGTACATTGGTCCAACGTTTTAAGATTAAGACTTTACAGACTGTGGGAAGTAAATTACATTTTGAGAAGCGGCCAGAATGTTGAAAATGAAGTGTGGAAAATTACTAGTAACTCTTACAAAGAACAAGGTTCCACAAGTTTTTTTATTCAGAAGCTGAAAATTGATATTACCATCTACGATTTCACATAAGCAATTGGTAATGAATGAACCCTTTGTCAACAGGTAAATAAGGGAATGCCAACAAAGAGGGAAATTCTCTGAACTGACTTTCCCCTAAAAGTGCAACACACCGACAAACCAGTTGACGTCAGAAACAAGCAGGGCTTTGACTGAGATCCACTGCCAGCCATGTGATGTCATTGAGCCAAAGTTTGAAGGCGAAAAATCATTATTTTCTCTGAGGCATCTGTGGGCCTTGACTTGTACGTCATTGCCACGGTTTATATCACACACTATTCTAAATATTGGCCTGTATTTAGCACCAGCTATCATGCTAATGTCTGTAATTAATTGGATTTTTTGACTGGGGCACAGTTATCAGTGTTGACCTAGCTTTCGATAAGGATGTTGTCTGATCTGAACAATTGGGGTCACAGAAGATTTGGAAGTCCAGAGAAGCCATCTCTGATGTCCAGAATACTGGCACAAAAATACAGTGGTCCTGCTGCACATGACCAACCTAATTTGACATCAATAAGTGATGACGCAAAAGGGCTATGAGGTCGTGACTATGACGAAAAAGGGGGGTTTAGAGATATTTCATTTCTATTTCACTGAAAAGCTTTAATCAAAAAGTAGGTCATCGCCCAAGATGAGGGCAGAGCAAAGAGAACGATACAGAGGCGACAGCTTAAAAGTCTGTCCTTTTCCGGATTGGCCCAAATGCCAGAGACAGCTACAATGGATAAAGAGACTTTGATGTTTTTTCCTTCATGACATTTCACACTTGTGTGTCAGAAACTCTTGATAAAGACATTTGCTTCGTCCCTCCTTAAGGAGAAAAATCTTTCCAAGAAGATTTTAGTTTAATCTACAGGCTCCACAGCTGATTCGATCAAACCTTTGGCCCAAGTTATTTTAATATTTTTACAGAGTCATAGATAAAAACTATGCAAGTAATATAAATTGTTTGGCAAAGACATGACAGGCCATTGAATATGAACAGAACAACATGGTCCGCGGTGAATCATTGGTCTTTGCTGCTCTTAACATAAGCGCCATGCCAGCTTTGTGCGTTTAGATAATAACTGCATCATGTACAAATATACTTACCTCCAGAGAGCTGTGTGTACACACTGTGCTGAGGTTACGCAACGCTAGGACGTACACATAATTTGTCTTGGACCACTTTGCTCCATTAGGCTTTTTAAAACTCATTTCATCTTGAAGGAATGTGAGGAGTCTTTGAATCCTCTGAGTCGAGTTGAAACCACTTGGAAAAAAGATCCTGTAATTAAACAGGAAGACATCCCACTCTGCAGCGGGCCTGGCCAGTCAAACAGCGTTGGAATTAAAGGATATAGACACCTTATTATAACCATCTGGGGTGATATAATGATATATTAATAGTAATGAGTAGTTTATATTTAAAATAGGGCTATACAAAACACTGCAAATTCTGTGTTATCACAGTATTGTCACCTTCACAATATCTGTATTGTAATACCATATTATTATTAATAATAAGGTTTTGATTCCGTTTCATATGAATTTATGTCTGTGCAATCAGCTAAAGGAAACTTATTGGTCAAAAAGTGATAAAGTGATTTTTTTTTTTTTTTAAGTACAGCATTGTCCGAGGCCTAAAGGTGTGGACTGGAAGTGAGGCGGTGGAGAACAAGCTGCTGATTGAAAACATACAACAATAGAGCTTTTTAAGTCTTTGCATGCCATACCACCCACGTCTTCAACCAGCAATCTCACTGCAGTGCACTTTGTAATGACAGGAACGACCAGCTCGTAATAAAAACCTGATCTTATAAAAAGCTCCTAAAAATTTGTTGAGGCATGGAAAATGTTAAACTGCTCAGTTATGCACTGTATGCATGACTGGGTGGGCTGTATAATATGCTTGCACCAGGGAACAGAAAGTAACCATCTGTCGCTTATCAAAAAATCATCAAGTCAGTAGAAGGAATGCTGAACTAATGCATTCTCAGCAGCATTACGCTTACCATAACATGTAAACTGTGTTAATGATCGGCAAATAGAGGAAAACACAAATGTAAGATATCGTTCTTGACCTGATGGCATAATTAATAATTAAAATTAAAAATGCTTTTACCTTAATAAGCTAGAGGCTCACAAGTATCATGTGATGAAAACGCAACAAAGATAATTCAAAGAAAAGGAATTACCATTTACTCATTCTGTGAATGACTGAAAACCATTTCCACTAAGGCAGAAGTTCCAGGAAACAGTAGCAAAGCAAGGATGCTGACAACTTATATGGTCTGATCTCATTGCACTCATTGATTTAATTAAGTATAATGCACCTGCACTATTTACAATAATTAATTTTGTGACGTGATGTGATGGGGCAGTACATTCGCAGCTGATCGGCGACGTAAATACAGTCTCGGTTTACTGTACACGGTTAACGTCACTGCTGCGGCACAGACGTGAGTCACTGTCCACAGCCATTCTGTAGCATGATTGCAGTGTGAAGTGAGCTGAGGGTCATTGTGTAAGAGCATTCATCTGTGCCTAGTGGAGGGAGGCAGAGTGGGGGAGGGGCACAGCATCTCGACCTTGCAGCAGGAAAAGAGGGTGAATGAGCATCCTGACCGTCAGTGAATGAAAGCAACTCCACAGGGCTTCTATTGGTTTGCCAAATCACATGACGCTGCTACAGTCATTTTTTTAATGCAGCTCCATGCAGCACTCGGTCTCTGCTAAGCGCCTCTCTCCAAAGCAGGCCATAACTCTGTATTGGGTTTTGGCAAAAAGCATTGAACAGAGTATGAATTAGGGCAGAGCCACGATGGATTCATTCACAAGAGAGGATGTGGACTGAATGAGAAGAGACAAGTGTAAATCTATCAAATAATCAATAATCAAAACTGAATGTTCAGCAGTTAAATAAAAGACATGACTAAAACCTTTGAGTGTTTAATGGACCATTTTATCAAAACAAAGAGACTTATATGACCTTGTTTCCTTAAAAATCCTCAAAATAAAAAAAGAGCTTTGATTTGGCAGAAATGCACTTTGGTATTTGAAAACAGTAAGTGATAAAAGGAAAAGACAAGAAGCAATTCACAGACGGATTACAACCGAGTAAAGGCCGGGGTGCTACTGCGCCAAAAAGCTGTGCTGCAAAATCCTAAACAAGACCTGGCCATAAGTGGGTCAGGACACAGTGGAAAGGACAGAGTTCTGAACAAGCAGAGCAGGATGAGCCAAGTTTAGAAATACTGGCTTTGCAGGAAAACAATACAAAATGATACGTGGTAAGGGCAACTCTTCAAAACGTGTCAGGGATGACCCACTTAAAGGAGACAGGAGACAAAGGAATGCCATCCAAAGCAACAATATCTACAGTGAGACGAGGCATTTCTGAATTGTGTCACTTTGAGTATTCTGTTTCTGGCAAGAAAATGAAGCGTCACCAGACATCTCGTGTGGCTTTATTCACTGCTGATACTAAAGAAAAGTACAACTGAGTTACTCTTATTTAATTATTGAAGGCTTAATGTGATGCAAATGATAGCTCTTTCTCTAGTCAATGCAGACAAATTTAGGGCTACCTGATATGAAAAAGGCATGGAATGTGCTTTTACCATGTTGAATATTGTGAAAACAATGTGACCTGAGATTGAAAGCAACTTTGGCAAAGTTTGTTTTTGTTGTTGAATGCTTACATGTATAGAAATGCAAGACTCTGGACACAAAACTAATGACTGTCTTCAAAAGAGGACCATGCCAATTCCAAAACTGCAGTCTAATGTCGGCTGCTGGCTGTACATGGTTTGAGGTCAATTTTTTTAGAGGCTGAAATTCTCACTCACTTTCACCCCACAGTCAGCTAAACGATAAGCATGACCCCCACTGAATGGGAAACACTACAATTCAGAGAATCTCAAGGATGTTGTACGCTGGCTTCTGAATAGTGTTGCCTTAGTCAACACATTAAGGGTCTTCCTCTTTTGGCCGAGTGACCTGTCTTGGTGCTATTTATGGGAAGGTGTCAAGTTACAGAAGTCCTGCTTTGCTTCCTTAATACTAAACATTTCTCTGTGGTTTGTACTTAGCAATCGGAGTGCATTTGTGGCACCTAAAACAAAACTAAGAATTAGACATGCTTATGATACAATCATTTATCCGTTATGGTAGTATGGCATGTAACTGACTGACCAACCAGGGCTTAACAGTGACTTCATCACGGCAGCTTTTCATTATATTTGCTTTGGACAATGTGCTTTGACAAATTATTTAAAGTGGTTTGTTAAATTTCGTTTCATTCTGCCAAGTGAACTGCTTTGTTTTGTATGTAAACATTTCGCGTCCAAAGAACTTGTGACTAAACTTTAAGAGGCACTACACTTGCATAGCACATCCTGTTCTTTTCCCTGAGGAAACTCACAGAGGGGAAAAAAAGTCCTTTGTCCTTGTGGATTAGCTACAGGCCTATACGTTTCCATGGAGCATGTTCGGGTACGATATGCTTCTCTACACTAAGCACCCTCTGTGTGCAGCTTGCAAACTGATACATAGCTACAAATTAGGTATTGTCTTTCAACCTCAACTACAGCCACTCCAGTCGCTCATCAGTGGGAAATTGTCCCCTTCTGTTTGACACAGCAGCCACGGGGTTATTGTGTTGTTTGACATTCCTCAGAGGCTCCCCGAGGAAGGACGACTGCTTCTGAGAGAGCCCTGCTGCGATAACAGCAATAACAGCAACAAGTACATTTCCTGTTATTGAGATGCGGCAGTAAACTCGAGGGACCGCTGTGGCCGAGGCCGCTGCACGTTCTCCCTTCCTTAATGCTGCTGTATCTGCGAATGAAAGGAAGGAAAGGAGGGAGGTCTGACGGCTATCAAGTCATGATCTATGCAAGTTTCAAGTCAATACTGAGAATCGCTGTGGTGTGGCTTTCACTTCTTCTAAGCTACTCACCCTTTAAAGAACAGGCCAAACTCCTAACGTGGACAATTCTGCCACAAATCACTTGGAGGAATGTTACAGCAGCATCTTTAATTAAGTGTCATGTCTGGTCTTGTCAAGTTCACTTTGTTCTACAGCCCTCAATCAGTGTTGTTTCAAAGCAGCTTTACAGATATGGAGTGTGAACTGTTTGTGATTTATGCAATGATTACTGTAGACTGTAAAAGTTGACAGATTGGACTTTTACGGCCAAATTCGAGAGCCAAGTGCAAAACATTCCAAGAGGCTATCAACACACACTAGGAATAGCATGTTCAGACGAGGGTACATTACCTGCGAGAATATACAAACAGCTGAAGGGCATCCAAGATCCACACTTATGCAACAGCATATTAAAGTCGGAGCAGTGATATCAAGAGGTTGAAAATACACCAAGCACCTGTCACTGAGCTGAGTGACTCCTCTGGTTTGAGTAAAGAGGGGCTGCGTTTCATCTCGAATGGAGGAATGTGTTTAAAGATGTTAAAAAAGGAATGTGGGGCCTTTTTAGTCTCGTTAAATAAATAGGTATTTCAAAGATAGTAAAGAAGCAGGAGAGTCAAATGGAGAGAAAGCACCAAATTCCTCAAAGCAAACTGTCAAATATAATCCCCCAGACCAAAGGGAGCAGCTCAACTATATGTCACGTAGAAGTTGTGTGAGGAATATTTCAGATACCTGCTAAAAGAGCTGTAGGCACAAAAACAAAGTTGAACTATGTAAAGCTTAATATACATTTATTGCATGAACAATTCTTCTGGAAATATGAAAGCATCTGATAAAAATATATATTACATGAATGCTCTTTCTGCAACTGCATGGAGCATTAAAAAATGAAATTACTTATTGTATGTATTGATACACAGGTATCAATAAACAATTCAGAAAGTGCTGTCCTGGGAAGCATTTATTTCACTTCACATCATCCTGAGTCATTGTGAGTGGAAGGCTCTGTCTCTGACACAAGAGATCAGCCAAAAAAGTGTTTGTTTTTTGTGATGAAAGAATAAAACTAAGGCTTTCAGGTAGTAATGCAAAGCCACAACACAAAGAGAGATAAACACAAGGTACAGGATTCAAGATTTTCATGAACAATTAAGGTCACACAATTCATTCCACACTAATGGCCCACTACAACAAGGTAGACGTAAATGTATTTGTAATCCAACTGCCCTGTGTTTGTATTTCAGCATTTTAAATATTTGTTGAGGGAGGTGCGTTTAAACTATCATGGTTCACAGAAGAAAAGATATTAGAGCAACACTATATGCCAGGATAATTTACTTTATTAAAAGATCTTTGACTATTTCTCATAACCATTAAAAAAGAGGATGCCTGGAAATCCTTCATATTGTGTAATAAAAACAAAAATGTCAGCTATTCACCTGCTGTCAGTTGTTAGGAGTCCATTTTTACATGACATAAATTTTCTTTGACAATGATTTTCTATTCCCCAGAAATGCTATCTGTTTCTATATGTATATGTTGCAATGATGCTAAAGCCTCTCTAGAGGAGGTGAGATATCGCTTGTTTTTAATAAAAAAGAGCCAGCCTTTGCTGTGACGCACCATTAGGTCTGCTCTGCAGTGTCTGCAAAATACTCACTGCAGAGAGAAGTTACTAGAAGAGAAAGGATTCAAAACACACTGGACTCAGCCACACTGAAATATCCTGTACTGTCATATTATTTTGAACAATTCAATTCCTTAAAAAACAGCTTTTCACATTAGTAAATGCACAAATTAAATAATATATGCCATTAAAACAAGCTCAAACGTTTATCATTGAATCACAAGGGACCAGTTTCTAATATTAACCACATCCAGCACTGTCCTAGTTTGTCAAAGAACTAAGGCTAAACTAGGAGTAGCTCCTAGGTCACCTCTAGCTCACAAATTATCGGTCTACTCTGCTTTACCGTCCTCCGCCACAAGATGCACTTTCAGACACAGGTTGGGTACCAGCCCCCTATTTATAGCATGTGTTAGCCCCGTGCTACCAGCCTGAGTTAAGGAGATTTACTGTTCTCACATCCTCAACCCCGCCCGGGAGAACAGCTTATTTCCATTTAAAGAAAGCAGCACCTGTGTTTCATGTAGCTGCTTAAAACACATTAAAAGAAGGTGTGTCAAACAACATCCCGGTCATTAAAAGTCAAACGATGAAAGAAACGTAGAGGAGATTTACATTCATGCATTCATAGCTAAAAGATTATACAATATTGGCTGCAACCACTAGTTTCCCAGGCACTATGAAAGCAAGCAGACCTCACTCAGAGAAAATTATAGCAGATGTCACTTAACTCTGAGAACTATGCATAAAAAGGTGGGAAGACAGTCATTTAAAAAACATTAAAAAGACAAATGCAAATGTAAATTGCTATGTCACTGCACAGTTTTTCAGACTTAAAGTAAATGAAAAACCTACAGTCAAACAGCCTTTCAGTAAATGCTAAGCCAAGTCACTGAATTTTTTACACTGCAAATGGACTTTCACTACAGAGTCCGCAGTGGAACGTGTGTTTGACATAAGAGCTGTGGTGTAGTTTCACATGAACGAATATCAGACAGGTTGAAGTAGGGCAGAGCAATTAAACCTTACAGTCCAATATCCTCATTATGAGAGTTGCAATTTTGTGATTTAGTCAAAATGTGTCAGAACACTTTGAGAAATTAAGTACTGTGCTGCTACAAAGCGGTCCTGGCCTAATTGCTGTGCTAAAAAAAAATCTGTTTCCGCTTTTAGTGCAAATGAAAATTACTTTTTATTCCAAAAGCATTAATTTCAACTATAAAAGGAGATACTTATTGACTCGGGTTCAGCTCTACATTGAAGAAGGTCACCTTCAGTTGCCCTTAGGTGTGTTTTTGCAGCATTTATTAGAACAACAGTGACAATGCAACCAGCAAACACCAAAGTCAAACAAGCGGCTGAAACTGGAGCGGTGATGTCAATGCAAACAGTGCGTGCCCTGCAGCTTTGCCTAAAGCATTTCCAGGAGGAACTTAGGAGCCGCATGAAAGGTGTGTGCAATGTAATTCAATGACTACCTGCTGAGGGTGACCTCTGAAGCGAACACCCACCACAGTATTACATAACTCCTCATCTATACCATGCAATATTCATGCTCTTCACCAGCGGCTCTGACAGGTAAAAAGACTCACCGCCATCACCAGCTCAAAGGGATGCTTGTACACCCGCACAGGTGACTGGTACTTCTGCACCATGTTGGCGACGACAGTTACTCCAACAACCTGAAACGGAGAAAACATGTCAGACAAGGAGGGAATGAAACACAAGGACAGGAATATTTAACTCTACAGTGTGTTTTTAATTGTCTAAAGGGACATAAAATAAGCTCACTACTTTCGCCCACCATTCAATGAGAAAACAAAAAAGAAAAATTGCTACACCACTACCCACTGCATTTGTCCAATGAAGAGTGCGTCACCTAAAATGTAGAAACTTCACACATCTGTAATGCACTATCAATTTACAAAACCAAGAAACAACTGAAAATTTCTTCACTTACAACATAATTTCTACATAGAGCCTGTTATGCCAGCTATACCAGGCAATTTCATTGTTACACATTATACTCACTTAAGGACTATTCATTCACAATCTTACACTCACTTTATAGAGAATTAACCTATGTAACGCTGGTGACACAACATTACTTATGTTGCTGACGCCAATTTCTCCACCCAGCTACACACCTCTCAGTGGAAATGCAGTAAACATTATACCAAACAGTGCCGCACTGAAATAAACCATACTATACCTCTTTTTGGAAACTAGGTTATTGAAAAGCAGACAAGGTGAGCTGAAGGACTGTTGATTCCTGGCATGATTCTCAGTAACAACACATCGAGCGCCAACATTACGCTATGATAGCCGCATCTGGCCTTTAACCAGGGACTCGGCGTGTAATTAAGTGAAGGTGTGTTTTGGCTGACTGCTTCAAAGATGCCAGGTGCTTGTGAGAGAATGTGTTATGAGTTGGAGAGCGGCCAAAGGAGTCGGTGAACAGTGAAATGTGACAGGCTGCAGAAGGGAGTCTCTGGAGCCGTGACCCAAGATCCCACAGATCAATGGATGCAGCATTCCCCACTCATTTATCACAGACTGTACTACTGCAGTGGCATTTCTCTGCAAACTACTGGGGATACAACTCAACTATAGCACATATATATTAGCACACAGTTAGGGTCAGAGGGACACTTTGATGCCACTTGATCACACATCTTTTCAAAATAACTACAGAGACCAATGCCAAATTTGAACACAAAGTGGAATCAGTTCTCAACTAGTGCCAAGTTTGGCTTTGACATTGTTTGCATGCTGCTACACGTCTGTAACTCCTGAAATGTTCTTGTGGGAACATACAAGGAGGGGTGTGAGCCACTAACTTAGAAAGGGATCAGGGCAGGCAGACTAATAATAAAGGGGCTGCAAAAATAGGTCGCCACAATAATCCACTTTAAACAACACATATTTAACGCTAGCTACTGTTGTTCATTATAATTACCGTCATGCTTCAGGATCTGTCAGCAACTTCAAAGACGATTCAAAACAAGACAATTACTTGAAGTTAGCCAGCTAGGAAGCTTACATTGATACAATCACAACACAAGCTTTAAGTAAGTTGCACAAACTGTTCACATGTTAAGGCTATTCTTTTTTTTTTTAGCCTGTTTTACCCCATCAACAGTCATTTGTTGGTGTGTTTGTGAAATGTTTTGATTGAACCGAGACTAACGTAGACTTACCAAACGTTACTGGCTAATGTTATGGTTGAGGATGAAATGTTTTGGAGTTTAGCGCTAAATTCTATGACAACTTTGGCAATAAAAACACCAATATGAACATAATGGTAAAGAAAAGCCACGTTGACCGGGTTTATAGCTAGCTTACTCTGAGCAGTTGGTGATGGAATGGGACTAACCGCTAGTCTTCGAGCTAACTTCAAACACTGCGGTCAAAGAAATAAGATTATTACAAAAGGTGTCTTACCGCTGAATAAACAGTAACAAAACTGGACTAATTCCGCGTGGTTAGTTGTTTCTTCTCAAGGAGTCTTTTGTGTGAAGTCTTGCCATTCCGTCCTCGGTCTCCACTTCGCCGGTGGTGAACTGGAGCTAGCGTTGGTTAGCTTTGATGCTAACTGAAGCTTCCCATGTTGCCACAGTTAGTTTGACGAGCAAGACTTCCTCACAGATCTACAAAGGAGCGCATATTAAGACCTTTCAACAAAATATCCGACACAGGCTGCTGATATATTGGGTGATAGTAGCCGGAGTGTTGGTGGAGGAGGACGGTATGTGCCTGTAGTCCTCCTCTCCGCCTCCCGGTCATGCCTCTCTGACGCCCCTCCTCCTCTCGGTTAAATCCTGGTGAGTGAATGTTCGGTTTTTTCCATCGTCTCAGAGCTGCGCAGTGCTGCTTCCAGAGGAGATATAGCCCGAGCACATCTGTCCCAGTGAAGGGCGAACAGATCACAGCACTTCTGGATGCAGATCATTAGAGAGCAATTATCTAGAGATGTTCATAACGAGTGTAATTACGCGTCTATTTCTAAGAAAGCCTCAGCTGTGACGGTTTGTTTACGCAACCAGCTCAACAATGGTCTCTAGGTTCAGAATTTCATTGAAGAGTATTATTTGTTAATCCTGTTAATTTATCATTGATATAAATAAATAAATAATAAAAAATAAATAATGAATGAATGTTAATATGAGGTAGTCCAAGAACTGAGCAAGAATAGCCTCTATAAAAAAATAAAAATAAAAAAAAGGTTAGGTGTTAATAACATTTCCTGATACTTCTCACTAGTTATGTAGCCAATCAATATTGTAGGCCTCTGTGAATCATATTTTCAAATTCTCAAATTCTATTCTTACAATAATAGTAAAACAATGCTGTTACTCATAACCGTGGACTGGCCAATTTGAGCTACAGGAAAAACCTGATAGTAGTTTCAGGATGACATGGAATGAAAATACCACAATAGCTCACTAAAAGGTTTAATATGTATGTATGTATGTGAATCATGAACGTGAATCATGTGTCGTGGTATTTAAAGTCATCAATAGATCTCAAGTCTTAGTTCGAAAGTGAAAAGTATATTTAAAAACAGATTCATTGTTTTCCCATATGTTTTTATACTAAACTGCTGTGGCCTATTGTTACTGCAGAGGAATGTGTTGAAATAGGCTACGTCCAGCCTCGGCAAGGAGCCAAAAACTGTAAGTACTGAATGGAGCCGGTGGGGACCATTTAGGGCACAAGTAATCAATGCTGCTGTGGGAACCGGATAGGGACTGTGTTGCTCACATGTAAAATGAGCTTTGTAAACAAGTAGTGGTCCATTCTGGAGAACTACTACAAGGTATAAATGATTGAACACACTGTTACGCAGAATTAAGTTTATTCTGTTACACCTTACTCTATTCTGCCTAACATTTTGATGAAATTGCAATTGACAGGCACATTTCTTTATTTTGCTCAACTTATTTGTCCATCTAATCAATCTTTTTTCTACTGTAAATATTCAATATTAAGTACTTACTCTGTCATATTCATTTACTTACATTTACTTACTTATTTCATCATCAGTTCCTTTATATGACTGCAGATATTGTCAGTACTTTGCTCACCAACGGAGTCACATGTTCTGGTCTCATCTGTTGTTTTAAAAATGTCTGCACATTGCTGTGGCTAAATAAGCTTGTGTTTAGTTAAATGCACTCACTTCCTAATTATGTAAGAGGTTTAGTGGCGATGGCGGAGGTTGATAGCAGTAAGGCGATTGTGTTTCAAAGGCCAGTGCGGTTCACACCAGCATCAGCTATGGCGCCAAATGTTAAAGGACTGCAGCAGTATGTGGGCCATTGTGAACCCATTACAAAGCCATATACCACTCATTCCAGCAACATAATCACAGGATGTACCAGCAAATATCACAGCTTTGGCTCAAAAGGTCACTGGTGCTGACATTGTGTTCAGTGCCAGGTTGTGCGTTGCCCCTCGGGAGGATAAAGAAAAATGCTTTGTAATGTATGTTAGACCCATGTCCTCTGTGCCCCGACCTGGTAGAAACGCATGGTGGAAGCACAGTCATGCAGAGTGGATTCCTCATTGATTACTAATTTAATACATTTATTAATCCAATACAAGATGGCAGTATTACAAAAGCATCAAACAGAGCATCAGAACTATTTATTACATGTCATGATTTTTACAATAGAGCTAAAACTGTAGCACACTGGCAGTGGAGCAATACAAATGATATCGTCTATTATGCCATATCATTATTTAATGTTTCAGTAATAACAGACCAAGTATAACATTCCAATGCATATTTACCCAGTGGAGGACTGGAAACAGGAGTGGTCCAGTGCTTTGAGGAACAGAGTCATGGTAAATGATTAAAAAGACTGTATATTTAAACACTGTATTAATATTACTTTGCTCCAAAAGTAGGTTTTTTTTTTACTATTTTGATTCTAAACCACAGGATTTTAAAATGGCTTTCATTTACATCAGTAGCGCTCTCTGCTGGAATTTGATCGCAGTTACAACAAACTTGCAGGAGAAAGAGAACATTGTTCAGCTTTTAATGAGCAGCAATGTTTTAATTGTGGATCGATTTTATTAATGCCATGAATGCAATTTTAGATAACAGAAGATAATTGATCATGTTTTTTATAAACTATATAGACAACAGGCTACACGAAAATCTTCACACGTTTTTGAAACACATTTTTGAACAGTGCAACCTGGGCAGTCTAAGTCTCATTATGTAAATAAAGGTGTCCCCTGGCAAAATTATTATTGGCTCACGAGACATTTCTATTTCATGACTCAGCCATCAATAAAACAAATGAAGAATTGTACTTTTTGATATGTATAACATATTCAAAATGATTCAACAAGAAGAATTAATACGATTAGGCCATATTACATAACAGACTAGATTTAATGAAATATGTTTGCTGTTTTTCAGTATTCTAAGCACAGGTTGCAGATGTTTCATGTCTTTAGGTGCTTAGGCAAAAAACATGATTATTTCGACAGATTTTATGCAGGTGTGTGCCACCAGAAAACAGCATGAGATCAGGAAGTGGTTTCCTGGTCAGGAAGAGCCGCTTCAACAGGAAACTGATATAACAGTCAACAGTCCATACACCCACAGGTAGCTGAACTGAGTTTAGTAAAAACAGAATGTTAAGGGTACATACAAACTCATACAGTCAATTATAATCAGTATGAAGGATGCATGGAAACTAAAACTATTTTAGTATTTTGCCAGCTGTCAAAATGGTGGATTAACCATGGACGCTTTTGTTTTTTATCAAATGTTTTAACAGAAAAAAATGACATGTTGACAGAGAAAAGTATAAAAAATAAAGAGCGGGAAAAAAGCTGTATGATTTTGGGTGGAAAGGTGAACTTCTCTGTGTTTTGTCATGAGGAAGCACACAGTGGCTACACATTTGAGTGCAGCAGAAGAGGAGAAACCACAGTCAGAGCAGTTTGACTCAGTTGCAGAGAGCATTTTGCAAGACAGGAAATGAGAGCACTAAAGAGATGTAGGCAGTGTAGGTACGATCGATCATCAATCGTTACTCTAAACTCTAAAAATAATCTCCAGGGGTAAATATTTAAGGAAACAGATCAGGTACTCCATGAAGGACCTACAGTATTTTTGATATTTATACCTTGTAAAGATTTGATATGGGCACTGAAGAGAAGGACTCCGAGCCAACAGCTCAACAGATGCTGAAAGAACCAGGATCAGCAGACAAAGAAAATGAATTGCCTGTGGAGCATCCTGGAGCTCAGACTGAGAGCACAGATACTCTCAACACCTACAAGTGGCATACAGGCTCAAAGGGAGCACTAAATGAAGTAAAGGAAGGCGGACAAGGTGCAGCAGCTTCTTCAACATCAACCATTGATAAGTTTCAGAAGGCATCCACCAACAAATGGAAGAACTGGCGCAAAGCCCTGAGTGAGGACCCAGGGGACAAGTCTACTTCAAGTGGCAAAGGTGGAGAAGGGGCCAAGCCTGAGAAAGTGTCAGGTGGAGGTAGGAAGAACCCGTTCAGAAGGGCACTATCCGAGCCTCCGGGGGCCCTGTTCGCTGCTCTGGTGCCGTCCTCCAGCTCAGCTCAGGCTGCTCCATTCTCTGCTGCTGAGGCCACAGGGGTCTCCCCCACAGACCCCTCACAGAAGGCAGCAGGTGGAGGGGCACTGTTTAAGAAGTACCTACGCACTGTCTCCCAGAAACTCAAGAAGCCCAAGCTGCAGAGTCGCAGCAGTAACCCCTCCTTACTCACAGGTATGTTTCTCTGGTTTTGGTTTGGTCTAGGTCCACATTGTATCTGCTAACATGTTTAAATATGTGATCAGTTACCAAAATTGTGTTTTTAGAATGCAAAAGCCAAGCTGAATAGGATGAAGTGTGTGTCATTTCAAATTTGATGGCATGACCTGTTGAGTCCATGTGTGAAATGTTAAACTGTTAACTGCATGTTATTTAAAAAAAGTTATCGTTATACAAAGGGAGGCACATGACGCAAGTCTGTTGCCTAAGCCCTAAGCAAAGCCTTTTGTGCAATGATGAAAGCCTATTCATGTCCTTCAAATGAAAATGATTTGGTACTATATAAGAAATCTGTGTCGAGGCCTGTGTGCTTCATTGGCGTGGAAATGACATGAGTAAAAACTACAACCACAGGATGTACGCAGCTCAGAGCGATAGCATCAGTAACCCTGGTTACTCCACAAATGGGAGTGGTCAGTGACAGATAAATCTGTCATGTCACAAACCCAAACAATGGCCTTGTGCATCTGTAATGACCAGGATGTTATATAAGAGAGTTTCTATCTATCTATTATTTCTTCCTTTTAATAAAGTCACTGATGATTTGACAGATGTGGCTGAGGTTGAGCCTGCTCATGCTGGGCTCAGTGAGCTCCCGAGGCTGCAATGGGCCCCCCCTCAGGAGGTGCCTTTATGGGACATCAGCAACTGTATCCTTGAAGATGGACAAATCCTTATTGCCCCGGAGGAAGAGGTACAACAGCAACAAGCATTCTTCATTTTGGTTAACTTTACGCACATAATTGTGGGACAGTAAACCATGTTCATAGTTAAACCTTTCTTTTTGTTTCTCAGCCAACAATGTGGACCCGCAACCGAGTCAGCAGCTGTCTGTCCAACCTCAGCATGCAGAACCTTGTTGACATGGATATGGGTCAGTACTTTACAAGCACACAGTTCATCAAAAGAAACAAACTGAGGTACACATGTATACATTCAAAATACATAGATAAAAAATCCAGACTTGATGGCAGCATGCTGTCTACTGACATCACAGCAAGATTAACTTAGCCTCTGTGGACAACAAGAGAGGAAATGGCTGAATGTTTATGCGTGCGAGTGTCAAATTGCTTCCTCCATGATAGCATCATTCTTCCATCCAATCAAATCTGAGAGAGAAGTGTCTTTACAGGACTGTGGCTTTTTTCTTAATTCACTGTAAAGTTACGCCGTCAAAGTGTCTCACTTTGAGGAAGAGGCATTAAGTTCTAAGTAGAAAGACTTGAAAGACTAGAAAGACTAAATGATGGGATTTAGACGTTGGATTGTTTGTGGAGGGGCTTTGGGTAAGAACAACATGGAAAAATATTTTTATGTTACCTTGACTTAGCTTCATTGTTCATTCGTTGTATTTTTTTTTTTATTATTATTTATGAAGTAAAATGATTGCTTAGTTCATGCACATTACTTCCTTTAACACAATTTTAAACTTTTAGGCTTTTTTAAACTACACTTACCACTAAACAACTTACAATTAGCATGACCTGGTTAAATAAGGAACTTTCAGGCAACATTTTCAACCATCATGACATCATGGTCACTGTGTTTGTTTGCATATCCACAGAGTGTAGCCCTGACAACGTGGGACTGGCCGGCCCTCGGCCCAAGAACCAAGATGGTGGCGTAAAGGTGAGAGTTGTACACATAAATCCCAATGATGATTTCTCATTTCCGTGTCTGTATTACACTCCATAATGCTTCCCTTCACCCCACACCTAAGGCTATGATTAAGAAACGCCTCGAGAGTAAAGCCAAAAAGAATGGTGCTGCACAGTTGAACTCTCTGGGGCTTCTCAAAGGAAGCAGGTAAACTTGATGTCTTTAGAGTAAGATAATACAATGTTAAACGACTGTCTGTCATTTGCATTCTTTATTGCAATTATAATTTGACTGTTTCTAAAGGCACTATGGCTCCAGAGAATCCGTCTCAATCCCAGTTTTGCCAAGTCTGGACCTGAGTACAGACACCAGCACAGTTGTCAGGCCTGTTCACAGCTCCATACTGGGTGAGAAGTACTGCTTTGAGGTAAATTTAGACTTCTGCTTGTAAAATCAACCAGACTACATCACCATTTTGACTTCTCTTTGGATTGCTTTGTTCTGCAGGTGATCACCTCTGAAAATACCCACTGCTTTGGATGCTCTTCAGCTTCAGAGCGTGACCGTTGGATTGAAGATCTGAGAAGGGCTGCCCAACCTAATAAGGTCTGTAGAGATTTGTCCAAAAGAATATAATTCATGCTAAGTACGGGTTACTCAGCAGGGAGGTAGGAGTTTAATCCACACACCATATGTTGTGGTAATTCAGTAATTCAGTTCTCTCAGCCAGCAGTGGACTAAAAAATTGCAGCATTTATGTGACATGTTGCATTATGGCAGAGTGTGTCTGTTTTGTTGCCTTACAATGCCACATCCTACTGCTCCCCACTCTGCCAAATTGTTTATTTTTCAAAAAGAATAATCTGTTAAATGTGCATTGCATAAAATGTTATTGCATTAACCATAGCAAATGGAACAGTCATAACTATAGTGTATAATAATCACATCAAAACCATACAATTTTGGAAAAACAGTCTGTTAAAACCAAGAGCAGACAAACAGAGACCTACTGGAGGAGAAGAACGCATGCTCATCATTTGAGCACACACTATGCCATGAGGCTTTAAGACATTAATGAACTAAATTAACCTAGTTGTAATTTTTATAGTGAAGTCACCATTAGACCATTTCCTACATTTACTAACATGATCAGTGTAAAATGACATGGATTACACTGCCATGTTGCCAATATATACACATAACAACATTTGACACCAGAGCCTTGTAAACCAAGTGCAGAATTGCCATAAAGTCATTTCCTTTTAACTAGATTTTAAACATGAAGCACTTTTTTAAGCCTCTTGTCTTACCTATGTTTTTAAGCACATTCACAAAGACATGTCTTTTACTTTTTGTAGTAAAAGACAGTTACAGTTTCAAGCTGAAGTCTATTTGCTAAACAGTTTTAATACGCATCTTCCAGCCAATCAGAAAAGAGTACTTAGCCAGACTTTGCTATAATCTAACACAATATTAAAATGTTGTGTATTATTAACAGGACAACATAGAGCGCACAGAGAACTTCCTCAGTCTTTGGGTGAATGAAGCAAAAGAGCTGCTTCCAAAAAGACGTTACTACTGTGAGGTGCACTTAGACGGGACCCTGTTTGCACGCACCACTAGCCGTGCTGTTGGAAAGCCGTCTAACCGCTCAAGTCTGGCAGGAGATGGCACTACGGGCTCCATGGGAGGTCTGAACACCAGTGGAGGAGTCATTGGAGGATGTCAGCTATTCTGGGGTGAATTCTTCGAGCTAGACAACCTTCCCTGTGTCTCCCAAATCACCCTGCACCTTTTCCGAGATGAGGACCCCAAGAAGAAACGCCACTCCCGAGATGAGTCTAGCCT
This sequence comes from Rhyacichthys aspro, assembly GCA_036850595.1. Lineage (NCBI taxonomy): Eukaryota > Metazoa > Chordata > Actinopteri > Gobiiformes > Rhyacichthyidae > Rhyacichthys > Rhyacichthys aspro. Next base: position 16,636,310 of record CM072148.1, on the reverse strand, counting down.
GCACCCACTGGGAAGTGTGACCATACCTCTGTCTGAGATCCAAGGTAGGACCTATCAGGAAAAGTGGTATCCCATTGTGCCCTATAAAGCCTCAGGCTCAGGAGGGGCCAAAGAGCTGATGGGGCCCCAAGCGTCACTTCGAATAAAGGCCCGTTTCCAGAATCTGAAAGTGCTGCCCATGGAGAAATATAAAGAATTTGCAGAGTATGTGACCGTCGACTATGTGGAGATGTGCACAAGACTAGAGCCGCTTCTGAATGTGAAGGAGAAAGAAGAGTTGGCAGGAGCGCTGGTCCATGTGCTGCAGAGTATTGGAAAAGCCAAGGTGAATATTACATAATTTTACTTTCAAAATCTATTTTATTATGTAATTTTTTTGTAACTTGTAACTGCAAAATGTAGGCAAAATAACCACGCAAGATGTCATTAAAATTGTTTAAGGCACAAGTTAATTAACCCACTTGCATCACAGCATCTAATAGCTTGGACTGAATTGGTTTGGACAAGTATAACAACAACAAAAAAATCCACTTATGATGCAACCAAAGAAGAAAACATTTCTTCTTTGGTTGCATCATAAGTGGATTATGTCAACAGTGGTTCATGTCTGCAACAGGAAGATACTTAACATATACACTAAACACTTCAGTAGAGGACGTGTTGCACAGTAACTCTGGTCCATAAAGCGAGCTAATTAAACAAACTAGGTTGATAAGTCTGGGTCATTTTGTTCTGGTTCCATAAACAGGTAGCCTGGCAAATCAGACCCATTCACTTTCTTGGTAAATGGAATCCTGCCTGACCAATCATGACCGTTTAACTAGAATGGGGTGGTCCGGAGGAAGTTTACTTTGAGTTTGTTGGTACTTTTGCCTAAATTCTGTTTGTTTGTAGTGTATGTCCATGCATCTGCACTTATTTGTTCCTCCCCCTGGGAATCAAACTCAAATCAACAGGGACCAGACAAAATGTTTGTCTAGAAAAGGAAAGGAATTTGCATGGCCCAGGCTATAAAACAGGTTCAACTGAGTCAAACCTACAATAGAAATGTATGCATCTAAGCCTGTACATTTGAATAGACTCAAATTTGAATCTCTGTTAATGTGCTCTCCCTTGTCACCCCCATTCGGCCCCCTTGTGTGTACGTATAAAGTTAGTGTTGAAGCTTCAAATTTTGGCTGTGTAGATAGAAAACTGCAGTTTCTAAAATATATACACTATATATTCCTTCCTTGTGTTATTTATTTCATCATAATTAAGGTTCTGATTTCAATTGCTCCTTTTTTGGGCTTTTCCTCATCACATTATCACATTTAACACTAGTGCATTCATTTTAACAAGTCAAGTTGCTATGGTTACAAGCCGGCAGAGGACTTTCAAATGGGGAATATCAAACTGTAATAATTTGATGTACTCCTGCCAGCCAATAGAAGAACCTTTTAAACATGACCACGATATAAGTGGCAGAGTAATATGCTAACACAACTGACCTGACATGTTTCTGTCTGTTAGGAGTTTCTTATCGACTTGGGCAGCGCTGAAGTGGAGCGTCTTGGTGAGAATGAGGCACTAATTTTCAGAGAGAACACACTGGCCACTAAAGCCATTGATGAATATATGAAGTTGGTTGGCCAAAAGTACCTCATCGACACATTAGGTAAGACAGTTTAATATTAAATGAAACACTAAATGTCAGTGTTTATTCCAGTAGAATTTGTTGGTTCTTACCTTTTTTTCCTTTCTGTACAGGGGACTTCATCACTCGACTTTATGCCTCTGCAGAGAACTGTGAAGTTGACCCTCGTAAATGTCCTGCATCTGAGCTGTCAAACAATCAGAAGCACTTAAAAGAGACCTGTGATGAAGTGGTGCAAAAAATAATTGAGATTCATGGGTGAGAAACTGCAACAAGGACATTACATTAACTTGGCTGAAGAATTCTGTAACCGTATGACTTGAGTTATGACTTCTCTTGTGGTTTCAATGAGTACAGCTTATTAGACTGAAACTCCCATGTTATCTTTCCATTAGGCCTTTTCCTGAAGAGTTGAATAAGATCTTCTCCAGCTGGATGGAGCTGTGTGAAGACCAGGGCAGGCCAGAGATCGGCCAACGTCTCATCTCTGCCTCTTTGTTTCTTCGCTTCCTGTGTCCTGCTATTCTAAGCCCATCTCTTTTTAATTTGACACAACCTTACCCCGAACCAAACACTCTGCGAACTCTCACCTTAACGGCCAAAGTCATCCAGAACCTGGCCAACTTCACTTTGTGAGTAATATCTTAATTACATAGACGAATACACCACACATGTCTAGTGGCTGATGCAGTCTCTTGTGATTCAGGTTTGGGGAGAAAGAGGAGTACATGCTGTTCATGAATGACTTCTTGGAGCAGCACTGGGATGGCATGAGAGGCTTTCTACAAACAGTGTCTAACCCAGAGACGGAAATCCCAATGACATCATTTGATGGCTATGTAGATCTGCCACTGCGCTTGGCAGTGCTGCACGGCCTGCTGGTAGACATCATTTACCAGAGGGATCAGGTAAAACAGAAAGCAGCCATCTTCTAGTCATGATCAATTGCGAACCAATAATTTGTCTCTAGATGAATATCAGACACACTAACATGCACTTTGGGTCGGCTCAGGCTAATGTAAGGTGCTATGTAAATGAAGTTTTGAATGAATGATTTGAAAACATGCAGTGTTTGCTCTTTAGGAGACAACAGACAAGCTGCACCCACTACCTTCAATTCTAAACCAGATAACAGAGTCACTGGGCCCTGATGCCCCACGCATCATGGTTAGCAGGTAAGATAGAAGATAGAAGTTTCTTACTAAAGCCGTCACTGTGTCATCTCAGCTGTTGGGGCTTATTTGCTTTCTGTCATTTCCCTCTTTCTGTTTCCTGTCCACTGTCACTGTAGGAAAGTCCAAAAATAATGTGTAAAAACTCTACAGTTGTTAAATGTTCACACTGTCTCTTTAGCCAAGCAGGTCAAGTCAAGCCAATATATGTACCACCTAAAGACTTGGCTAAATACAGCCCTCTTCAGTCGTCGATGCAGCAGCTTCCTCTGGAGCCCAAAGGCCATAGAGATGGGTATGATATTCTTCTAATATTAGGCATAAAAGAGATTTTAGAGCTTCTTCCAGTTTAGTTTACTTGTGAAGAGGCCATTAACTTTTGAATTATTAAACCAAGCCATCTGTCTTCATTCAACAGGGATAGTAGGACTAGGAGGGGTATCAAAGAGAGGAAGCCGGTCCACAGAACCCAGAGTGCTCCACACAGACCTGCAGGCCACAAGAAATATGCCATGAAGAGACAGACCAGCTCTGAAAATCTGCCCACAGTCGAGCTCGAACAAGAGCCAGAGATTAACCAGCCTCTTATCTCATCACCACAAACTGTGAGTGTAAAGAGGAACTAGCAGAGGTTATTTTAGTTACCGAAAACCGTTACAAAAAATGCAAAATGTCTTGTTACAGAATGAAAGTATTAAGCGAACACCTGCTCCAGTTCCCTGGATCAAAGTCATGCAAAGCAGAGAGTCGAGTGAGATGAAAACAGAGACCGAACAATTCAACGTATTAGATCGGGTACTACACGTTAAACATGCTACAGTTTATGTGTAGTTTGAGAAGACATTTGTTTAAAAAATCTGTTTCCAATGTGGCAGCACACTCAGGAGTTGTCCGAGCTCCGCCTGGGAATCGAGCAGGTGACAGAGCGGGAGCTGGACATGGCAAAACGACTGGAGGATTTCATCAATCAAAGCCAGGATCAGAATGAAATGCTTCAAGCTGAGGTCAGTGAGCTTCGAAATCTCCTGGCAATGAGAGAAGAGCAACTCGCCAGTGCCATCTTCAGGTAATAATGAAGATTCATGGTAACTGTGGAAATGTAGTGCAATCTTTTCATGCTTTGTGGCTCACTGGGTAATTTGATTAGATTGTGGGTGAATAGTATGATTTATTTCATGAGCATATTTCCTCACGTATTTGTTACAGGTTGGGTGTGATCGAGGAGGAGCGAGAGGAGGATGAGAGGAAGCTAAATGTTGCTATTGCAGCAGCTGATAGAATGAATGTATTGGTAAGACAGACAGATAAAATTAACAATTTGCATGTACACTTTTGCTTCTTTTTAACTGAACATAAGTATAGGTTTACCCTCTTTTGACAAGACAGAACTACTATAAGCATCATTTATTGTGTTTCCAGGAGGAGCAGTTTGCAGGGATCCTGAAAGACCTTCAACATTTCAGTGAAGTCAGCAGTGGTCAGAACAACATCCAAAGGCCACACGTCAACTGAATGAAATAAGAAAAAAAAAAGTGTTAAGAGCAACAGTAATGTTATGAGTTTATAGTAACTACCAATGCAAGTTTTACAGTTCTGATATTTGTACCATGTGAACCAACCTTATGGAAAGGTCAATAACAGTAATGCTACCTGATTTACCTGCTACCTTTATCTGCTTTTTGAATATAGCGCTCCACTGTGTCCTATAATGATTGACAACAAATGAATGAGTCTCATTAAACTGCCTCAGAACATTTGATAAACAATCTATAACAATCTATAACATTTATTCATTTTTAGAAGCCATTGGAGGTGAAATAAAAAGCAATTTCATTTTGCTTTCCAAATATTGTATTTTTTGACAGCTTTATGATATATTTTTTGCATTGTTACATTAGCCAGAGGTAGGCAGAAGTGTACATAATACAATAAATAGGCTTACGTTTTCTCACATTTTTTGGTTTTGTTCATAAATGCCTCACAGAAAAGCCTGCTTCCTATATCAGCCTCTGTTTGTTTAACATTTGGCTGCATGTAATTTAATAAAAGGTAACTCCTATTTCTGAAGAAGAAGAAAACAAAACAAGAAAAGTGGGATATAATCCTTCTTATGACTCAATAGTCTACTTTTACATAAGCACTCGTTTCACGTTTAGCCCAACCAACCTCTCCTAATTAATTTACATGCAACAAAAACACTGGCTTTTACTTGTTTTATTGTATAAAAGCCCTATGTGATCATGAATTCACAACTATTTTCCTCCCGTTTTCCATTTTCCTCCATGTCCATTTTTATTTTGCTCGCAGTGAGTCATTATCTCTAGAAAACAAACACAATCATATATTTATGACGAGAAAACATGAGGCAAAAAAGTTACGAATGCTTTGCTGCTTTGGGCTTCCGTGTTTTTTGTTCTTTTTAAATAAGGACGTGTTATGTAATCTACAGAACAATTTTCAAAAATAAAGGCGTGCTAAAAGTGAAAAAAAAAAAATAGGGCGTGCTGTAGGTTGGGCCAGTTATACCAGGACGTTGAACCATTGAACTCAACACGAAACGGAAGCTGCTGGGTGAATCTTAAACGAAGGGTTACTGACGGAACAAAGGTAATTTGAGATCTATTCATGTACGTTTTTACTTTAAATGTAACTTGTGTTGTCTTGAAGTAGCAGTATGTAAATGGCTAACTGTGGTCCGTAGCTTATCTGAGTAGCTACATAGACAAAAATGAATAGGAAGTGTGAGAGCTAATGTCAAAAAACAGAAAGACGCATTGGTCTTGACTCTTGGGACTGTATAGGTTATCTGACACAAAATAGACACCCACAAACTAGAAAACTGAACAAACATTATTAGTTTTTCGTGTCTTATGCAATGTGTTTCGCTTTAGTTTCGATGTTGTTAGGTTTCGTTTGTCTCTCACAGTGTGCGTCATCATCATGGCCGCTGTGGACGACGAGCAGTTTTCTCTGCTGAGTTTGGAGGATGAACTCAGTTGCAGCATCTGCCTGAGTCCCTTTGAATGTCCAGTGACGATCCCGTGTGGACACAACTTCTGTCAGAGCTGTCTCCTGGCCACCTGGGGGGACGCTGCTCCCTACAGCTGTCCACAGTGTCGCACTCACTTCGCCACCAAGCCTGAGCTGAAGAAAAACACGGTCCTCAGTAATGTAGTGGCAACTTTTAAAGTGAGGGCGAACAACTCCGAGTCCATCCAGACCACCGAGACCAAAGAAGAGCGCCCTACTCTGACAGAAGCTGTGGTTCGCTGTGATACATGCATGGTTGCAAAAGCCTGCAACACTTGCCTCACCTGCATGGCTTCATATTGCGAGGAGCACCTGCGCCCTCACGTGGAAAACCCCATTTTTAGGCTGCACCAGCTGACTGGCCCAGTGGGCGACCTGTCTGACCGTATCTGCTCTGAGCACCACAAACTGATGGAGCTTTTCTGCCGTGAACACAGCCTTCCAATCTGCAGCTTCTGCCTTCAGCAAGCCCACAAAGGCTGCACCTTCGTGTCTCCAGAGGAGCAGAGGAACATAAAAGAGGTGCAGATTGTTTGTATATAACTTACATTCACATAACTGATACACGAGGACAAAGATGCAGTCAAGACTAAACTGAGGAATGACATGCTTGTACAGGTGACTCTAAATTGCAGACAGTAAATGAATGTGAAAGTGAATGGTTACCTGTCAAAGTATCTAAGTATTAGTCCCATGATTGGCCAGGGATATCCCAACCAACCCTAAAGCAGCTGGGATAACAAGAAAAGGGGTAGAAACTAAAGTTTTTTTTTGCCATTGAAATCACCTGGAACATGTTATACAAATATCCCATATGTCCTTATGCCCTTCTTTTTTCATGTTTTGTTGCACATTTATTTTGAAACTCAACTGTGTCACACATATGTCCTTCTATCAAACCTTTTATGACAGTTGGTGATTTGTCTGTAAAAGGGTTTCTTGAAAATAGTGGGAATCTTAAACCATGTGTTCAGTTACAGATACAACTGTTACATAAATGTATAACATTGTACACTTTTTTTTTTTTTTTTTTTTTTAGAATGAACTCCGAACCAAGCTGACATTTTTGGATGGGAAAATCATGAAAAATGCAACTGTCTTGTCTCAAATGAAAAACATGCAGACCCTGCTCAAGGTATTAATTGACATTAATTTCACTGCATTGCTTTTCATCCTATTTTAAAATCGTCTGCTCTTTTTATATTGGCACTTTGGTTTGTGACTTTAAAGGGGCACTGTGTAACTTTTCTCAAAATCATTTTGATGGTTGTTAGTCATGAGTTAGAATCATATCTATCTCACTGTCACAGTACGCTCAGCTGGACAGAAACCTCCAGTATAACTTTCCTTTAATAATTAGTTTTATAGCAACTACAGTATTGTGCCTGGACAACTCGGATAAACCTATTGACTATTTCAAAGCTGTTGTCACCTGTGTTTAATATTGAAGTTTAGACTGTATTGTTTTCCTTCCAGAATGGCCTGCTACTTCTGTAAGGATTTTAACTATGCTCTTCCACAGGACTCAGCTACCAAGAGAAAGAGGGCTTTATCAGTGGAGTATCAGCAGATGCGAGAGATGTTGACCCGGGCGGAGAATGAAGCTCTGAGCACAGTGGACCGAGAGGTGGAGACTGGTCAGACCAAACTTGAAGGTCTTATGAAGAAATTCAATGAGAATGTGGACAGTATGAGCACAGCCAAAGAACAGATCTACACTCTGTTGGGACAGACACACACTCAAGCCTTCCTTCAGGTGAGACATGTCAATAATAAGACATTTTACCCTAAACGTCTGTAAGTGTAGCTAACAATATAAAGATTAACCTAAAACCTTTTTACAATGAGACAATATGATTAATTAAATGGTTGATTCTTCCTGGCAGACTACATTGAATCTCCCCCAAGCTGTGACTTTTGACCCATACACCCCTCGGATCAACCTGGACTCCAAGAAGGTGCTGGCAAATCATGCGTTTGCTACTGCCTTTAAAGAGCATCTGAGAGAGACCTTCAAACATCCTGTTGAAGCTAGAGTCGCAATGATTACAGCAGGTATTCAGCAAATGCACAACCAAACTAAAAACTAGTGCCAAAAAAAAAAAGGGTGATCACGTTTATTGTGTTCTAGATGTTAAGGTTGACCGTAATGAATCTGGTGAGTGTTTGCCAGATGACATTAAGAGGATAATCGAAATTCAAAACCATATACAGATTTGAGCCAAATCGGAGTAGGGCTGCACAATATACTGCAAATTTATTGTAACTGCATTAACAACATTCGTAATCCATTTTGCAAAGAACAGCTAGAATTGCAATATTATTTCTGGATGACTGTGGCCAAATTGAGTGGCAACAATGTGACTTTGCCAGAAATCTCAACATTCATAATAGTTATTAGTAGTATATTTTGCAGCCCTACGTTAAAGTGGTGATGATACACTGGGGTAACTTCTGCATTAAGATAAGTTCTGTTGTCCATGTCAGCTGATAACACCTTTTTGCTATATTTTCTCACTGTGTTTTAGATTTTCCTGTACAAGGCTGCTCAGAGAGAGAAAATGGCCCAAATTTAGCATTAAGATTGAATTGATATGTATCACTAAGACTTTACTTTTCTGATTATGCATTTTATAGTTTATTTTATAGTGATAGTTTCTCTCTCTGAGACACTCCTTTATGCTTTGTAGAACCAATAGCATAGGCTACTTTCTGGTCTGGCTGCTTGTTAAGTAAATGAAAAAGTTTATAAAACTCTACATGGACTTGACCTACTATCCTATCATGCTACTTGTGGCCTGGGACAGTGTCCTGTCCTGAGTATCAGAGGAAATCTGAACTCAATGACATTTATAAAGCACAAAAAAACCTTTAATATGACTCTGTAGTGTTTTACAAATTCTCATATCTTGGTCTCGCTTTTGGCTTTTATTTGTTTTACAATGGTTGATTAGTTATTTTGTATGATATTGTTAATAAGATCAATTGGAGCAAAATGCCCAATTAAGTTCATTAATTGTTTTTTTGATATTGTGTGACGACAATTTAGGTGAAAAGCCAGCCTCAGGATTTGCACCTTCAGGTCCAGTCCCTCCACAAGGTTCGGATATTTAGGTTTACATCTGGGCCCACAGCAAACAACATTTTTATGACTATTTATTTTTTGCAAATTAATTTCAGAGATGGGATTTCTTCCTGGAAATAAAAAGTTCCCAAGGTCTCACAGCCCAGGTCCCGGTGCTCATTCCAAATTGGCTCCAAAAAAGAAGACTCCAAGTGAGTAAAATCACAAAATGATATTAAATCAACATCACCTGCACTTTGAAATGATATGCTGTGTTTTTCTCATCAGAACCAAACAAAATGTCAGAAGGCGATTTGGGAAATCACGCCTGTTCGATGGATCGTCAGGACGCACTTGGAAAAGACAAACCTAGAGGCCGTCCTTCTGTTGAACACAAGGAGAAACCAAGCAGACCAGAGACAACAGATGTTAATGGTAGAACCAGCATTTGCAGAGATACTGTTTTTGATAATGTGCCTTTATGATAGATGGTTGATTTGTTCTTCTGTGTTGTAGACAATACTAGGATTCCCCTGGACATCACATCTGCTGAAAAAAGAAGTGACCTTTTGAAATGTGAGTGCAATCCACTTTATTACAGAAAACCCACTTTATTACAGACAACCCTTGTTTTACATACAAAGTAAAACAAGGGTTGTCTGTAATAAAGTGGGGTTGTTATATAACTAGACTTTTATGTGTTGTTTTCACCAGATGGCACAGTAATTACTTTGGATCCCAAGACGGCCCACAAACGCATCCTTTTGACCGACAACTTCACAAGAGCTGTTGTGTCCGATGAGCAAAACAAGTACCCCGACTGCCTAGAGCGCTTTGCTGTCTGTTCGCAGGTACTGGCGTCAAAGGGCTTCTCTACAGGGCGCCACTACTGGGAAGTCAAAATGAGCAGTAACAACTTTATTGGCATCGGTTTGGCTTACAACAGCATTGACCGTAAAGGCCCTAACAGTCGCCTGGGCCGCAATAATCAGTCGTGGTGTGTGGAGTGGTTCAATGTCAAGCTGTCTGCTTGGCACAACAGCAGTGAAACAGTGCTGAACAATCCCAACCCGACTCGTGTAGGGGTGCTGTTAGATCACGAGGGCGGCACTGCTACGTTTTATAACGTGGCAGACCGGGCCTATCCCTTCCACACCTTCGTGTTCCCTTTTGCTAGAGCTGTGTATCCAGCTTTCTGGATTTTCTCTAGTGGCTCGTCTGTTCATTTGTGCAAGCTGCAGGCATAAGATACACTTAGTTATACTAATACAAACAGCATGCTTCTAATTATAATATGAAAATCATTTACAAGCATATTATTAAAGTGAAAAAAAAGTGCATTTATAGTTTGAATACATTCAATTAGTGCTGACTAATATGAAAGATTGCAATCATATAATTGTTTAATTACTAAAGCATAAAAAAGGATCAAATCTGTAAATTGTAAGATTGATCACCATAATCCATGCTAGCTGTGATTAACATGAGATGCATCTGAAAAATTGTTATTGTAAAATGTTGCTTCTGCTCTCAAGTGTTTAATAATACAAATGAGGCAAAATGCCTTGCACTGTATGAGTATGACTGTGCAGGCTGAGGGCTGAAGGGCCAAGCACAACCTTCTGTGTTTGGCACAATGAATGAGTTTAAGTCCTTGTCTCACTAAAATATCAAACATGAGCAGGAATTTCCTTCTTTTCATTGAGGAACAGGCTCGTAACACACTGTCCATTGTTGTTATGGCACAGTTGTGTTGTGTTGTAACCATGCAGTGTTTGTCCAACATTGTGATGGTTATAAATGTGTCCTGGTAAAGTATTGCTTTACATGTGGTCACATGGTTCATCAGTTTTTGATGTCATTTGCTGCATGTATTGAGTGTGTTAGCTGAGTAGGGTTGGGCAATGCATCCATGAGAAGTTTAAAAACTTCTAATAAACTTATAAAGTGTGAAGGACTCCAGATTGATTCCAATGACAATGCACAGTGCCATTCTAAAATAAATGCATACTGTGGACATAAATGAAATTAATACTGCATGTCCACCATATTGTCTGATTGGCCGTCCACATGATGGCACAAAAATGGCTTTCATTGATAAGATGGCTTATTCATCCACTGTAATTTATTTATTAGGCAAAATTCAAAAATGATGACATACTGTATTTGGTTTTCTTTAAGACGTGGCTATCATTTTTTGTATTTGGGTAAGATGTGTTTCGACAGCCATAGACTGTACAAATGTAATTTAAAAGATTCATGTGCAGCTTAGTCATAGCACAACAGTTTGTTTTTGCTCATCCCTACAAGGCCACTCCTTCAATAATCCTGACTGACACAGACCAAAAGTCATATAGACTATGTTCTGCCAGTCTGCCCTTTTCCTCTTTTTTTTTTTGGTTGATAGGAAAATTAAGAGATAGAGGAATGCAGCAAAGTCCTTGGTCCATCGTGGTCCATCTTGGGGTTATATAATGGCATCAAATGACCGAATGGCTGTATTGCATTTTGTTAAACAAGTTGGTTAGTTAGAAATCCGTAGTAGTTCCACAGGGTCATATAATTTCTTGATCCCACATGTGAGATGACTTTGCTAAAACACAGTGACATCCGCGGCCCTTTCAGGATAACTGGCTGTTGTGGTGCACGTGCTGTATATCAGTGTGAATGCAGATCGTTGTATCACACAAGCAGTTTTGTCTTGCATGTGCCAAATGGTGTGAAACGACTGTCAGGCAGTACAGATCTTATACATTTTAAAGCAACACTATGCAACTTTTTTAGGACCCACTAATGAAAATGCTATTGCAACCTTAAATGGGACAGTTACCTCTCAATAAATATATTTGTAAATTTGTATTAAACTGGAAGTATTTGGCAAGATACGTGTTCTAATCAGATGGTAGTGTGTCCTGTCATTCAGTTACACTCAGTAGAGCATCTGTCAGCACCGGATTTTTATTCAGGCTCTGAATTACATAGTGTTGCTTTAAATAAGTGAAGGGCTATAATCAGCTCTTCAGTATTTTTAAGTTTCTGTTCTGCTGCAGGATTTGTAGATAAGCTGCGGGTGGAGGTTCACACTCTTAGGTTGAGGGTCTATACTTTATTTCTGCCCTCAACCTGTATCTTTAATATAGTTCACCTTTGCTTAACTCGCTTGACTGTTTGGGATGGGGTTGTAGACTGTTTACAAAAGCGGACAATTCAACCTTTCTGCCACTGTGTAAAAGTCAAAGTGGAAGATAATGTTGCTGTTACACTCTGGCTGCTTAATGCATCGTAAAGAATACTTATTTTAGTCCATCATTTAGTGTAAAAGGCCATCAAACTGTTAAAGGGTGCAGTGTGTAGTTTATGTCTTCATCTAATAGCAGATTGTTTCCACGGCCCGTCGGCACCTATGGTAGTCCTGCAGGAACAGGAAGAAACATTAACAAAACAACTGTAAACCACAACACACATTTAAACCATTTTAGCAGCATTTGAACAGTATTTATGCCTTAATACCCATTACCATACCATATCCCACCAATAATCATATTTTTGCCTAACTTGTATAGGGTTTACGATCCACTTTGTGTGTTTTGGAATAAGATGCATGCATACAGCTAATTTCAGCTCTGGTATTGAGTTGGTTTTTTACTGTCTAACTCGATGATGTGAGAGTTATGTTGCTAAATGTTCTATGCAGCATTTGGGACTTAATTGTACCTTAAGAGTTAAGTGTTTTGGTTATGGTTGAAATTTAATCTTGATCTGTCATTGTAATAAAATAGGTGTTTAGTGCTTAATGTATAAAGGGTCCACTGTAAATTTGTTTATTTTGCGTTGTGGCATGAATACTTTTTGTTTGAACAGTATGCTTATATACTCTACTATTATTCATTATGATACTATGGTAATTGTAATGGAAATTTTGTCATTGATTCAGTCAAACAATTGGGAAACCTAACATTTCTTATAAGATTATTTGAATCTGTTTTACTTTCGCCAAATGCCATAATCTGTTTAGGTCTGCTCAAGAATGATTTTACATCTAAGAGTGAAAGTTTAAAGCCTCTAAAATGGGATGTAAAAGCTCAAAGGAAATTCCAACTCCTGACGGTCCAATAGTTGATATCATGAAGGGGAAATATGGGGAAAAAAGTGTACAATATTTAACCGCTTGGGCAGTAGAATTTGGTTTTCCATTGGGGGGATCATTTAGCTTAAAAAATGTGAATACATTAGAAGTAAAAATTCAAGAAAAAGAATGTGAAATGAGAAAAAAGAGGAAAATATCGGTTAACAAACTCACGAAAATAGAAAATTACAAAGAATGCCTAAAAATGTGGAAGGAAGAGGCAGAAAATAGAAATAGAAAAGCAATGCAAAAACAAATGTGTCAAGAAACACCCCACTCGCAGACTTCTTTGTCTTCTCAGATGGTTGCCCTGAAGCTGGATTCAGACCTGGACGGCCCTTCACCCCCGATTGCTCCACCACCATACAACCCTGCAACTATGACAACGCCATGCAATGGACAACCTCCTCAACTAGCCACAAGGGGAACAGACTCTCAGTCCAGCAGAAGTGATCCACCTGACACATCAACCTCACAGGGAAATCGAGGCTGTGGCAGAGGACACAGCAGGAAAGTGGACTATGATACCTGCCTTCATTGTGGCCAAAAAGGACATTGGCGACGCTCCTGCCCTGAACTAACAGCACCTTCTTCAGACAATGCATCAGACTGAGAGCAATCGGAGGGGGTCGGACAGGGATGGATTTCAGCTGATGAGCCCAACCAACCAATGAGATCAAACTATTCTTTCATTTTCTACAACAAGAAAAAGAACATACAAACCTATAAGGACGACTGTAATGATGACATTTTTAAATCCATGTGAATTAATGTATTTGATAAGTTACTCCTGTAAGGATTGTTCTTATCTTAAGATACATGATTATTGAATAATCAAAAGGAGGGAATTGTAATGGAAATTTTGTCATTGATTCAGTCAAACAATTGGGAAACCTAACATTTCTTATAAGATTATTTGAATCTGTTTTACTTTCGCCAAATGCCATAATCTGTTTAGGTCTGCTCAAGAATGATTTTACATCTAAGTGTGAATCAAATTAGCACATACATGTTAATTAACATATCCCCTACCCAACAGTTCCCTTTTCCTTTAGTCCCCAATGGCTCTTTGTAATGTATGATCATCTGTTGTTTTTCCTTTTGTTTCAAACTTCCTTAACCCCGTTGTTTTCTTCCCACCTATCATTTGTTTTGTGTTTGATGTTACCCCTATATAATACTGGTCTGAACCGAAAGGCAGGGTCCAACTTCATTGTCACCGTGACTCTGTCACTGGATGGTTGGAACTTTCTCTGCCGAGAAATAAAACACTGGCAAGCCTTTATTTCGTAAACTCATCGGCGCCCGAGTCTTTTTTTTTTTTTTTTGTAACAGTAATAGTGTTGTGGCTATAACATTGTCTTAAAATTGTATTGCACCTTTTCCAAATCAATAAAAGACATTCCTTCATGTCATTGTGGTATTCATCTTGATAAATACGAATTCATATTTATCCTTAGATTTTTGTGATTGTAGAAGGATATTAGGACTATATTTTGCTGGAGTTACCTCTGTTCAGTCGTCCTAATTGCATTTGACGTTTTGAACGGTTGTTTTATTTTGGACCATATACAGAAACCACACCTCCTCTGACACAACTTATATATACAAGTTATAATTAAGCATTTGTTGAAGAACATGTGGTGCAAGCAAAACTTGTTCAGGTGTGGTCTTTGTCTGGGATTAGTCACAATGTGGAGATTTCATAATAGTGACATTGAGTTTCTACTTTACAAGAGACCCTACAATAAAGTAATAGAAATGATTATAACCTATATAAAACCTGAGTGATTTACTTATCATTTGTGCAAAATTATATAGTTGTGTACTGCATTAAGTTAAGTTACTTTAAGTATAACCTGGCCATTTATCAAGTCCTTTGTCACAAGTTCAGTGCTTTGGGAGAGGTCAAGTGCTCTAGGATTCTGGGCTTTAGTTGTCCACACAAATCAGTTCAGAGTTTTATACATATAACTGCTCTCTTAATAAAGACATGACACGTGACTTATTTATGAAAATATTTATGGGAATGTTAGATTCAAAAGACCATTACATTCAGTTCAATCACAATTTGTTTGGACACTGATGCACTCTTGTAAACAGTAGTCTTCATGATTGTTAGGAATAAATCTTGCACACTATACTTTTCATTTCTTTTTGGCAAAAATCACATGAGTCTTGCACAATATTGATTAATTATATTTTCAACACAATCAAATCAGTCTTTACGCTTAAACTGATTTGTGTGTGATGTTAGATGACAGATAACACGGTCTGTCATATATATCATTGATAATAACTGCATGTTCATTCACACAACACAGTGAAATGAAAGCAGCAGCTGGATTAAAAACCCAGTGCTTTGACACAGTATCACACAGTCTTCTACTATCAAATATACAATATATAAAATACTGTTATACACCTGCCAAAAGGAGTTATTACAAAGTTTCAGAGCTAGGAAATAAATGACCCCTGTATTTTCTGTACAGTGAGCAAACTTACTATCTTTAGTCACACTAACAGCACTTTATGTGAACTCTTTAAGTGAACTGCAAACAAATAGTGAAGGAGTGTAGATCACTAACTCTTGGAGGTTTGGTGGCCTCTAGTGGCAAGGCGGCAGGTTACAAATAAAGGCCCTAAAGTATAAATTAAGGTATGCAGCCAGTGTTCAATTTATCTGTTTTTTTTTTCTTGGCCACTGTAAAATGTACTACTGTAGAAATGGCAGTACAACATGTAAGACCTTTGAGGAGTCTTTTTATTTGTAAATAATTGAGTTTTTTATACAATAAAACCAATACGGTGTTTATAATCAAAGGTATTTCAAAAAATCTTTTTACCTGCAAGGCCATGAAAAATTCATGAATACAACACAAAACTGCAATAATTTAATAATAATTTATATCAGCTTTAGCTAACATGTGTTTCATCTGTTTCTAATTAATATCATGCAATGTAAGCATGAAACTAAAGTCAAACTGGCTGTCTCTTCTACGTATCATGACCGACTTGAGTTAAAAGAGTGAGTCATTACAAAAAAGGAGGTTGTTGAGGAGCACTGGTTGCATACAACATAAGCAATGAGCTATCGAGATTAGACAGACATCATAAAAAATGTGTGGGAATGACCTACTTCACCTTACAGTCCAACCTTTACAGAGACAAAGAGGTACATGTCTGGGGCAGACTGTAACACATTCTTCTGCTTCTATGATTCTGTTCAGACAATTTACTAAAGCCAGAGCTGTGCAACCAACTCAGTAACCTCTGACTAACTTCAGTGCAAGACAACACAAAAGGTAAACAGATTAGAAGGGTAACCATGAACATGTTAATAATAAAAAGCCATTCACAAACCAGTTAAGGACAATGAAGCCACAAGGAATTGTTACCAGCCAATAAGGGCATAGTATTAAAGCAAATGCGTCACACCGCTAAGAGCCTGTCATTGTCTGTCACTTCAACCTGACAAGCAGCAATCTGCAGATTCACACCTAAGATCATATAATAACATCAAGTCTATTCAAATATGGCTGTAAGCTAGAAGTGACCATTTATCACCTCAGACAAGCACAACAATGGCCATTTACCACAAATGAAACACTTTCTGGTAGAGAACATTCACCTAACCACGCAATGGGTGAACATGCTGTTAGTCTGTTATGTTGTGGTAGCCATTCAGGGCTGTTTAAATGACACTGACATGCACATGAATATTGAATTACTGTATGTGACAGCATAATCTCATTAACAGTAATATTGGCAATGACATTACAGGAAAAAAACGTTTCTTCCTAATTAGGCGACTATAAGTAAATAAGTGCCAAAAACAGAGCAACACAACTTATGAACAGAAGAGCGATGCAATGAAAGACAAAACAAAGGTTCACATCTCTGGAAAAATAGATCAACCCCACAGCAGTTATTTGGCAGTAGTTTTCAATACATCAGTCTCCTGTAGCTAATAGAAGGTAAACATAAACATAAGTTGGAACAATACAGCAGACAGGCGAGCTTCACGAGACAGTGCAGCATGAAGTAAACAAATGAGTCTTTCATGAGGTGCAGCCTTTGACCTACCAACGCTTTACGTAACCATCTCATCTAAGGTGATGACTAAATGACACACACCCACAACTTTGTACCTCACCACCAGACTAGTGGTGACGTTCACTAGAAACTAGCAGTGGATGCTGTTTGTGCTCAGTAACAAATAAATTAATAAATATAAAAATCTGTCATTGTCTAATCAATGCTTTTCTTATTTAGCAATGGCTTTGGTGAAAAGGATCCTAGATATTTTGTTGAAAATGCATTTATAGAATCTCTCTATATAGAATATCTCTATATAAATTTTCAATGGCACAAGGGGTCAGTGCAAATGAATAGCAAAAGAAATATTTATCTCGAAAACATTCACCACTGTAAATGTTGAGGGTGAACCTGAGATTGGGTGGATAATGAAACATAAACTACAGCTCTCTTTTTTTTTTAAACCAAACTTTACAAACTGTGTCTTGACGCATACATAATTAGACCCTAAAATATGGCATATTAGGTAACAGAGGTCAAAGTGTATTCAAGACAAACAGCAGACGCCAGTGAATTGAAAAAAAAGAGGACAGGAAAAGAAGATTAATTTCGATTACATGTGTGGGACGGACATGCTCAAGCAGAGGCTGATCCCGGGGGCCTGGGGGAGTCATGGGGCGTGGCACTCTCTGTCTCTGAGGCGCTGGATTCATCATCGTCGTCCGTCTGCTCAGAGCTGTGGTACAGCATCAGGGCCTGGGTCTTGTGCGTGATGGTGATGGTGCAGGGTCCCTGTGCCCACGGCTCTCCATCCACCTGCATCGGCATCTTTGAGCTCTTCAAAACCAGCTGGAGAGAAAACAACATATACAGTGATTATTGTGCTTGCTGGGGTTATGAGCGATCTAATGTACGTGGAAATCCAAATGTGCCACGTGAGTACACAACAGCTGCAGCCGTCCTCTTGTGCTCATGTGCCTCATCCGATTTGATTAGATTGTACAGAGCTGTACAGAGGCAATTTGTAGTGAAAACTAATTTGTGCCTCTCATGGTCTTCCTCCAAAACCCATTTACAGCAGTACACAGGAAGCCCTAGCAGTGTGTGCATGTCGAGCCTTACCCTGACTGTGTGGGCCTGCCCCAGTCGAACAGGGTTGGCCAGCTTCACCTGGATCTGAGCACAGTGAAATGAGCCATATACTCCCACAACCTCCAGCAGACCATCATCCAGTCTGCAGGAAATGACACACCACCAATGGTCAGTTTGTTGTCATGGTAACTTACATTATTTATTATAAACACAGTATCCACCACAGCCTAGATTAAAAAGAATATGTGTATCAAGGCAAATAATTGAGGAATTTGCAATACATTTAGCTTACTGTGTCGTGAAATTAGAAAACAGCAACTATTTTTAGCCCGTCTCCTCTCAGTATCTTTTTTTTTTATTACAAAAAAACAAAAAAGAAAACAACACACAAACAGAAAAATCACATAAAAACCCCACAAGCAATCACAGACTAAAACATAAAACAAGCCTTAAGCAGTCTCTCACACACAAAAAAAACCAACAAAAAAACAAAAAAAAGTCCCCTGTTTTATTTTTTTTTATTTCTTCCACCTTTGTTTGTACTTTTTCTTCAAGGATAAAATGATAATACATACGTTTTTAAAGTATCTGATATTCAAAGAGAAACTTTTTTTGCCTTTAAAAATAAATTGTTTCCCCAGTAAAAAGTTATATTGTGACAAAATCTAAGTTAAAATTCAAATTAATTTTTTTTTTACACATTTTTTGGATCTTCTGAGCATCTTACCTGGTGGGAGGACAAGGCTCGTCTCCCATTCCATCCCACAGTCTGCAGCCTCCGCCCCAGTAGCCAATGTTGCACACTATAATACCCTCCAGGCTGGGAAGTGCCACCCTTTCACCATCCAACTCCAGCTGTGGTCACACCATAATAAAACTGTTATTACTAGTAAATCTGATTGTGAAAAGGATATGCCGTTGAATGTAAGCCAGTTATTCCATTTGTGAAACGTGTTTAAACTTGGCTGTACCTCAATCCTCTTATCCAGATCCTTACATTCCTGCACTAAACAATCTTTGGTGCCATACAGGAAATACACAGCCTAGAGAAAGACAGGCACATACAAGAGACAACTATTCAAATTCAAACACAGACAAAATTTGCACAGGATAATGTGTTCAAATGAGGTGGCTTTAACTCTCCTGACCTTGTTGATGATGCGACTGGAGAAGAAGGAGGGAGTTTTCTCTCGATGTGCGTGGAAATTAAGGGCCATCAAAGCATCAGGTCCAACAGAAAAGTAATTATTCATGGACAGAACCTAAAACATGTCATGTGGGTAGTTTTAATGTTTAGAAGTTATTGATACTTGTATAAAGAGATAAAAGGCCGGGATAGCACTATAATCAGATCCCCAACACTTTTAGGATGTTTAAAATGTTATAGTTTTTACATAATAGGTGATAGAAATTACCTTTGGTTTTCGAAAATACACGCCTTTTGATGCTACTTGCACTTTCCATCTAAAAAAAGTCATACAAAATTCTATAAAATGTGATAAACAAGTTTAAAATGATGAGTTTATTACGAGATATTACCTGTCCATTTTGACCACTTCAGCATCAAGTATGTTACGGAGAACCTGCTCCACAGGAATCTCTCCAGCGTAGCCAGCGCCCCAGCCTAAAGTGTTGGAGAGGTCATTACCAGTTCCCAGTGGTAGGATGGTTACTCTTGGGATAAACTGGTCCTGGCCCTGACATGGGGAAGTACAAGAGCAGCGGGTTTATTATTAACTTGGCAAGAGACACAGTGACAGATGGCGACAGAGAAGGGAAAGGTGTAATAAATGTCCTTCTTATGTGGCTTACGTGACAAAACTACCTCACCTTGAGCTTCATGGTGTCAATGGCGTCAAGTACCCATCCCACTGTGCCGTCACCTCCACACACCAGCACCCGCACCCTGCCAGGGGGGAGCAGGGTGCACAGCTGGAGGGCTTTGGAGGGGTTGAGCTCTGACAGGTCAAACACCTTTGGGGAAAGCAGAGAGAGTCTTGACTGAATAGACGAGATAAGGCTTGATGGTATTTGGCTGAGACCCGCAGTGTACTGACCTGCACTGGATTAAGAAGGGTTCGAAACTCTCCCAGCAGCACCTCCCCCATGTTGTTACCGCTGCGTGTGTTCGCTAAGACCAACACTGGGGTCCAGCTGCTCCCACAAGATGTGGCCAGCTACAAACATACACACAGACAGTGGTTTAAACAGTGTCCTGAGAGCAGCAGTGACTCAGATGAATAAAACGCACCTTGTTGTACTCGTCGGGATGCTTGCGCCGCAGTTTGTTGACGAGGTAGAGGTAGTGAGGCGGGATGATAAGGCTGTGGAACTCACCCAGGTCACACTGGTCCATGTTCGCCATATCATCCATGCAGTCATCGTGCACAGTTCTCTGGCACCACATACACCTGAGAAACAAACAGAGGACACTATCACACATGTATACACTCTTTTTGTGAGGTCCAGCTGGTCACCCCCCCTCAGGCCATAAAACCCGGTTTAAACTATGTTGGACTGTGGGAGTAATGTCTCTTACATTACTGGGATTAATATAGTCTCCAAAGTCCTGTCACAGCAGAAGCATCCATCAGGGAAAATTAAAGGAGGCTTATGTACCTCAAACTGTTGCAACACAATTTACTGTAACGCTTTAAGCTGTGAGTCTTCTTACCTGTCACCGCACCTGTAGCAACTGTTACCTACCTGAAGTCGCACAGTTTGGGCTGAGAGCCACACTGCTGTTTGCACACAGCGCAGTAGCTGGCGAGGGGCACGTTGCCTCGTACCCAGCGATGGTCCATGGCCCCGTCGGCCCGAGAGGGGGCCATGATGTCCTTACAGGGCAGGCTCCGATCCGCGGGACGCAGGCATTGATCATCCGTGCACACGCCACAGCAGTCGCAGAAGGCGCCTTGCAGGATGTGCTGGGAGCACACGCAGCAGTACGTGGGTTTGTTGAACAGATCCGTGTAGTGCCAGTCGTGTTTGCTCTTACGGAAGAAATCCTTCATGTGCGTTTTCCTCTTGGAGCGCTGTGAGCTGCACCACAGCGTGATGATGACCGGCACAATCACGGCCAGAAACGTCCACAACAGCAGCGACCATTTGTCCGCCGCCTCCGCAACCATCGCTGCGGGCTGTGGCCAACTACAGAGACCTGAAACAGCGGAAACCAGTGAAAAGGAGCTACGTAAACAGCACTATTGACCCCACACAGGACGTGCCACTCGTTTTCAACACGTTACCCATGTTCAGGCGCACCGTTTCAACACTGGAGGCAGACAGAGGCCAAGTATAAGCATTTCAGTGAAAGCTAACATCTCCAACTACAGCTGTGGGGCGTACATCCGCAAGACACACCGTCACAAGGCTACGGCGCTAACTTAGCTCAAACAGAGATGGTTTGAGGAACAAGATGGTGACTAACACAAAGAACGAGCCCATAGCTCGAGCGCACAGCGGCACCACGAGGCACCTCACACGGCTCTGCTCTTTACATCACGTTATTATTTTATGAAAAATAATTCCTGGCACTGTGCTCAAGAAAACCGCCAAAACATTATCTTCATTTTATATATATAGATTAATATATACGTCAAGCTAAATGTCACTCTTTGTTCAGTGCCTATTATGAATTTAATGTTTAATAATGTAATCAATATTATTCAAAAAACAAAATTATTCTTTTCTTTCCCTCTTCTTTTTCCTGATAACATTTAAGCGAAACGGGAAGTACAACGCACTGACTTTGTATTTCTCACAGAGGTCTTTGGTCTTTGCGTCTGAGACGCACGCATGCGCCGTAAAGAGCGCTGAGAGCTCCTGGCGTGTTAGATAATCACATTGTGGAGACAGCCTCCCTCTGTCCCTGTCTGCGTTGTTAATCGAAGTGTGCCGTGGTGAGGACACAATGATACATCTGGTGATACAGAGCGGCGCTCAACTTTGGCTTTTCATAACGCAGATTAATACAGATATAACAGACTCATCACTACGTTTAAGAGGGGCTGCATTTGCCAGCAAACATCAAAATACTTTGTCCCACACTGCGTTTACATACAGATTTCAACTTATATATTATATAATAACAATAATGGCCATTTATTTGGCGTCACGCGCGATGAAAAATGTAAACCTATACTAACATCTGTAAATAGGATACATAATATTGCCATCTAGTGGACATCTGCCGCAGTCTCCTAATCCATACGACAGAACTAGAACTTGAAATAACAGAGCTTTCACGTGTAATTAAGTACATCTATAAATCAGCTATAAACTTTTTCAATACTGATCGTTATTGTTATTATTATCTCACATTAGCAGTTTTGCCTAGTGCTGTATAGCTTCTGCAGAGACGGCAGGAGGAGGAGGAGACCCAGTTTACCCCCTCTGCACTGTGGTGAGGACCCTCAGAGTATTGAGGACTCACTTAAGAACAAGGTTGAGAAGATGAAGAAGCTGGTTGTGTTTTTTCTCTGCATGGTCCTGCTGACCATCTACACAGGTAAGGACTTATCTCAGGACGGTACCGTTACCTTTTGTCTTTATTCATTGTAAACAGATTAGAGCTTTTTGCAATTAGTAGTGAAATTATTTAAGTGAGTAAATCTTTAATTTGATAAAACAGAAGGACATATTTACTGGTCACTTTATGGATGATGTTTCCCAGATTAAATGTGTTACAGCTTGTTTATCTACATATCCTTATGCTTCATTTCACTGTTTGTAGCTTACACATTCCACCTTTGTATTGTGCAATTTGCTTAGCATTTTCAGCACTTTGTAATAGACAAAAGAGTTCACAGCATAAATCACAGACACTACCTATTTTGTTATAAACTCTGGTAAAAGTGTGGATGTTTTGCCACGTCGCTGCAGTGATCCTTTAAACAGCAGCAGCTCAGCTTTGGATTGACAGAGGTTTTCTGCAGCAGCTCTCCCTGGGAGAGATACGGAGAGAGCCAGTCGTCCAGACTGCCAGCTGGGGTCACGTGCTGCACGGGGCCGGACTCCCTAGAGAGCCAGGCCATGAATGGGCACTTTGTTACCTTACTCCAAATACCCAACTTGTCATTGCCAGCCTGCACGGCTGAGGGAGAGGGAGTCAGAGAACCCCTCCAGTCTGTGTCTATGTGTGTGTGGGTCAGGACGGAGGAGGGCAGCTCCCCAGAGGCTATTTTTGGGGAAAAACAGCCTCACATGGACTGGCCAAACAGATGAGGGCAGCCGCAGATAGTGGTGAGAGGTTTATTCATGGCTCTGAACACAGCCTTCACTATGAGCAGTGGTTTTCTGACTAGTCAATACCCAGCCGCCAGCAAACAGCTGTTGCTTATGTTCACAGCAGAAACAAAATAACGGTGCCATAGGTTGAACTAGAGCAGACACTTAGGTTCCTGAGACGCAAGAGGAAGTGCAGAGAGGAAACTGCAGAGGCGCACACAGCACAAAACCAGAGCAAGATTTTTACCAATCAAGTTAAAGCATGTCTACTCTTGTGCACTGTTACTGGTGTGTGCTGTAATCCACTTCGTTAAAATGTATTTACCTCACTGCAGTGTAAATCTTATCTGTATCTCCCAGATGCTAACCCCATCATCAAGGAGAGCTTTGCTAAGCAGCTGCTCCGCAGTAAGAGGCAGAAACCAGGTCACCCTGATGAGCCCATGAGGGTAAGGGTCAGTCCAGACCAAAGAATTACCAATGTAATATCATATTGATGAACACAACAACTGATACATTTTATAAACAGTTCATATTGTGCTTCTAATGCTCTTTATTAATGGCATGTTGGTCACTCAGAAAGTGCTCAGTAGAAAAACCCTTGTGTGTAACAATAAACATGTTAAAAATATGTTTGTGTTCTCAAAATATAAAAACAAAAATAAACAACTAAAACGTTAATGATAAATACCATATATGCTGCAACTGCATTACAAAAACAAAACAAAAAAGATTTTAATGTTTACAAAAATAAAGTCTGACTTTTTTTTTTTATATATAATTTCTTGCTGCTTTATGCAAACTATAGGTGCCATTTTAAAGTGAAAAGGGTTAGAAAGGTCAAGGATCAAATTGTCATATCCCTGAATAGACTTTAATTAATGATAAATGTATTAACTCTATAAATTACACCCAACTACAAGTGAACCTTGGCAATGAATTCTAAAATATTAAATATTCACTGTGCTAAAGAGGAACTGGCTGAATTTGTGACTCACTGTGGTTCATTTCAGGAGCATCTGCTGCACATGCAGGCCCTGGATCAGAGGGCCCAGGAGACCAACCTGGAGCACTGGCTCAACCCCCACTGCTACCCCCGCTGCGACCGCAACTACGGCTACCCCGTCTGAGGATGGCTGAGGTCACTGTCAAACTCAATATATCTCTGACCCTATTGGCAGCCAGGAATGTTTCTCAAGATGTCTTCTGTTTATTTTTGGTGATTTAACTCAACAAGGCACAAGAAAGAATCACAAAAACCCATAGAACATGGTCTAATTAGCTTTAAGGTTTCATTTTTAGTCAAACCAGTTCCAGCTTACTCAAAAGCAGTATAATTAAAATGCCGTTAATACATATATTTAAGGCCTTTATGTCTAATTTGATCCCTGCAGTATTTCTTTAATCTGCACTTTTTTTTCCACAGAAAAGGAGCAGAGTGGCCAGAGCTGAAGACAAAAGACAAAATGATGATGATTAAAGAATAAAACAGAAGAATTTGTATCTCTTTTCTAAATGACACATACAGTAAAAAGTAATGCATGCATAACTGAATAGAAAATGTAGATTGTGAAACCAAGTTCATCTAATCTTAATAAAATACAACAAAATGCACAAGCACTGAGCGCTAAGGCCTCTACTACACTATTATTTTGATTTATTTGTGTTAATGTATATTTTTGGTGCAGTTTTATTTAAAGGTTGGGGATAATTACAACCTGTTGAATGGGAGACAGAGATAGGCCTATGACTTAATCAGCCTTCTTAATGCAGTTACAATGAAGTTTATACCTACAATGTAACTGTGGCACTGAACTGATCTTCCTGGCTTTACAGTAACACGTGACTGCCCCGAATTAAAACCAGCAGCTTATTACTCTATAACAAACTAAGGGTGATAAGAATTTTTGTCTAAACCTCTTGGAAACGATCACTTATAAATCACAATTTTACTCAATTAATTTAACAATTTCAGTTTTGTCCTCGTCTACATTACATTATTCGACTATAATCTGTTATTATTCGATTGTAAGCGGGCCTTTATAATGAATTTTGATCTATAGGCCAATCGTGCGCCACTTAAGTCTCTGCATTACGCAAGGAATTAGTCTTTATTCCCAGGTGGCTTTGCGATTTCAGTAAAGTCGGATAAATATTTCGGTTCGCTCAATAAGGCCTATAATAGGTTTAGAATGGAACTACAGGCCAAGGCCTATTTCTAAACACCATTATTAAAAAAAATAAGAGCCACAAAGTAATACGACCCACCGTCGAGGCCCGTGCGTGATTTCATCCACGTCTCGAGGTTTATGACATTTAAACTCGGAGCTAAAAAGTAAAACAACTTCTTTCTGGACTTAAAACACAAACGAGGCCGACAAAATTCACCACATTAAATGTCCTCTGCAGATGTCGAGGCCTTTGTGCGACCAGCCTGAGCGCCTTCTTCAAATACGATTAAACCTTTCAAAATAAACGGGGAAAATAAATAAAATGGCCAGCCTATACTATGCACACAAAAAACATGTGACCAGAAAAGACAGAAGTCGTTCGTTTTATTGAAAATCGTGTGAAAACACTTTAACACATAAGGTTTTCGTTACACCAGTTTCATGGAGCTTTCTATGAAAATGTAAAATATATACGTTAATGAAAAATAATTGCAAGAATAGGGAAAAGCAAGACCCTAATAACGCTTAATTCATTTTTTATTTAGAAACCTTATACACAGCGTTAGCAGCTGCTGTGGTCAGCTGTGTCAACACAAACCAATTCTTTAATACTTTTCTTTTTAAAAGTGCTTATGCATTTTAAATACACCCCCAACAAAGTGAACAGGGTATTCAGTCTAATTAGTACAAATTAGAAATGTTTAGCCTCTCAGGCTGAAGATACAGTGCCAAAAATACAATCTAGTTTCATTTGTAAAATAGGATTCACAAAGTCTGAACAGAAAAGAGCTGCAGAGGAACATGTTAATGTTAACCAATGCACAATATGAAATAGACTTCATTTGGTCAATACATTAAATAGATGTCAAATTTTATAATATATACATTTGCACATTATGTAATTTATACACTACATACAAAAGGCTGCTTTTAAAACAAGTTATTGAAACAAAGCAGAGACAAACTGGATCATCTTTTGTCTTTGAAGAAGCCTTTGGAAGTGCTGCTCTCTTTGATGGTGACCGTCAGGAAGTTGGTGGTCACATCCGTCACCAGGACATTTTCTACGTGGCACAGGGAAGGCCTCCACGTCACTTCCTCTGCATCGTCATCAAGCGGAATCGGAGACGGCCTGTCCACAAAGTACGGCCTCTCCGTCTGCGGCCGCTCGCCGGGGCGACCCAGACTCAGGCCCGTTCTGGACTGGTGCTTGAAGTGGGCAGGTGCCAGGTAGTTCAGAGTGTCTTTTGTCCTGTGTGTGTCTATGTCTGTCCTGTGAGGATGCAGGCTGCGGTGGGAGTAGAGCTGCTTGTGGGAGTCTCCTCCGGACAGAAGACGGCTGTTTGAGTTGTTTGAGTGCTGGTGATGTTTGTGGCTGTGGTTCTCTGTGTGTCGACGTGTGGCCTTGACCAGCCTCGTTTCTTCTGTGTTTTGGAGTTTGGGCAGTTTGTGATGTTCATGCTCCATACGCTCCTCGGCTTTTCTCTTGTAGTGCTCATAGTCTTCAGAGCTGTTGTCCTTAAAACGCAGCTTAGGCTTTGGCCCTCTCTTTTTCGGGACATTTACATCAGAGTTGGTCTGCTGAGAAGAGGGATGCAGCAGGACCAGCTCTGGTGACTGAACACAAACACTTTCTCCACGGTTGATAGCGCTGGGAGGAAAAATGGTTGGGACTACAGCTCTTAGGCCTTCTCTGGCCCTAGGGGTGACCACTGGCTCTGGAGAGGGGTAAGAGATGTGCATCCCTCGGACAGCATCGCTCCTGAACTCATACGTCTTGGATTTAACGTTAGCTTGGGCCTGTGGAAATAATGCACAGAAAAAGGAAGAAGAAGATATGCTGTTTAATTTCACACTTTTTTTTAATTGTGTACATTGAAAAAAGGACATATTAGAATTTATCTATACAAAATACTGAGAGAGCAAAAAAGTTACTCAACAAAACTACTGAACAAAAAAAATAAGTAATTACCAAATGTTAAAATAATTTATTGATTGAATTTACCACTTTTTTTTTTTAATGTGGCCAACTTTCTTGAAGAAATTTCTTGGAAAATAATTACTTTTTTCTGATTGCAAAGCACCGATGGTGTGAAAAAAATGTGCCAGAGGGAGGAAATTGTGCAACTACAAATGCAGGGTTAACATCTTTGATAGAAAAACGACTCACACTATCAGTTTTTAAACAACAGCCCTGGCAGCTCAGGTATTTAGAGCAAGATCAACTTTGGGCCATTAGGCAATTTTCACGGTCCGCTGTCTTAAAAAGCAAATGCCTAGAGCTAATTGGATCGTTTCCAAACGTGTTTGCCCCGGGATCTTATTAACATTTACACTGTACGCTAAGGTAGCCTACATAAAGTTTATTTATCAATGACAAAATAACCACATGTCAAATGTCCGGCAGTTCGGACGAAAGGCCTTTTTCAAAAGTCAATTAACACCTCATTACTGAATACACAAAGCTAATACACAGCAATTAAAGGGTGCGCTGTTTGCGACATTAACGTATTTAATTAGACGAGGCTGAAAAAATGGGCGCAATGATTGTAACGAAGCTGTAGAAGTTTAGAGCTTGGTATGACGCACAACTTTCAGACAAACATGCAGAACAATGAGATAATTAACCTTGAGCAGAAATGTCTTGGGTTTTGGTCCTCTCTTTTTGGGCCCATACAGCTCCCTCTCACGCTCCCTGTGAACACAACAACGGACAGCAGCAGGTTTGAGTGTCACGGAGCAAAGTGCAGCGCACACGCCGTATATTAATTAGACACATTCAGTGCCTGTGCGCGTAAAGGCCATCGGAGACCGCTCACCTCTGCTCAAAAGCGGCCAACAGCCGAGAGTCCAAGATATTCTCCTCGGGCTCCCAAGTGCTGTATCTGCCAAATAAAACATGAAGTTAATCCGAGGAAGCGAGCGCTGTGCTGTGTGGATGGCCACGGTGTTAGCCTGGAAGCTAAAAATCTCTAACGCGCAACTCTACATTTATTTAATGGCGTTAGCTTTAGAGACAGCAACGACACCAAAGCTGAAAACATGCACCAGACACAATGTAGCAGGACTTACTTGGGAGACCAGCCCTTCCATTTCACTAGGTATTCAATCCGACCCTGCGTGCCATCAGAAACAAACGACTTGGTTAGCAGCTTGCAGGGCAATTGCATGATAACAGTGGCAGAAAAAAGGCAATCTTTCACCGACCTTTCTTATCCTCCGTTTAATGATAGACTCGGCTGCGAACACCCTCTCCCCGACGGCGGACAGCTCCATGTTTACCCCCGTGCTACCTACCTCTCTGCCGCTAGCTGGCTGTGCGCTAACCTTAGCGAGCAGATATTTTTCTCCTCCAGTCCCAGCCACTCTGAATTCCCGACAGACCATAATACTCCCGAACAGCGAGGACGTCAGCGCAATTTTTTACGTCGTTGCTAGGGTAACGCAGTCGGTGGAACCTCGAAGTGAGCGCTCATTGGCCAGGCCGTTGCTACGTGCTGTGGGTTGCTAAGTGATGGGCGGAGCCTGTGAATTCTTTCAGGGGGAAATGGTGGCTCGTCCCTCCGCGGCCGATGAATCATTTTATGCGTTTTACATTAAAAACGCAAACGCTACATTTAAACGAATGAATGAACACACATGTGATAATAACTCCAAGCACGAACAGAAACAACAGAATAAGATGGTTTTGTTTATGCAAGCCGCGAAGAAAAAAAAAAAAAAAAACCAAAAAAAAAAAAACGTGTCGTGTTCCTGATTTTATAGTTTACAATGAAGCGTCGTCTTCATATGAGTTAGTTTCCATATTAGTTCACACAACGATGCCCCAGCCCAAAGCCCACGGCGATGCAACATTTTGGCCTGTCATTGCTGCCAATTTATTAATTCGACGCTTTTTTTCTACCAAAACATCACTAATTACATAACATATAGACATGCTGAAATTTAGTATTTATTTATTTATTTTTTGTTAGCCTGCTAGTACTGTCTTGGCGGTCTAATGTGCCAAACTAGAGCGGAGACATGTCAGTCGGTCAGACCGATCACCCGTAGACACGTTTCTGGACTGAGTAATTTGTCAGCATCTCTCTTCTATCGACCACATAATTCAGAGTTATGAGAAGAACTAATCTAAAGCAAAACATTCATGTTTCCTCCCCAAACCTATTCGTTTATTATTAACTCTTATGAAAAATAAAACATATTTCAAAGCGTCAATCACCTTCGCGTTATAAACTCAAGTTTTGTGCATTAATCTGAGAATAAATAAAACTCTGCATTGTTGCACATTAAGTTTGAGTCTTTTAATTCAGTTTTCACAATCTGTACAGCAGTCTAAATACGGGAATCTGTTATAGACTGCTGTTGTTTGTGCGTCATTTACGCACAAAAATAAGCGGCGATACTTGTGAGCCTAAAAAGTCTTTCTTACTTGCGGCTCTAAACTAAAAAATCCCCGAATGAAACATGGAAACATACAGGGCTGGTTCTTGGCGTTGAATTAAAGGTCAAAGCTTCCAGGTTGATAGAATATTAATCTGTTATAGTTTAGTTTTATTGTTGATCATTTTTAAGAGGGGAAAACGTGAGCTCGGGGAAATGTTTGTGGTTTGTGGAAATCAAATGTATGTTGAAATGGCTTTGTTCTGGTTCACTTCAGGAAACATCTCGAGGCAAATAAATTTAGAACCGACATACAGAGGCTAAGGAAATAATTACTGCCACACTAAAAACTCCAAAACCATGTGGCAACTGTAGAGGCGCGACTCTTAATCCAGGTGAACAGTGGCCGAAGTTAAAAGAGACGGTGTCCATGACTTCTTCAGACATAAGATATGTTCTTAAAAAAGGGGTACTCTAGACATTTTTATTTTGACTTTATGACACAATATTACGAATCACAGTAGATCACTGTTATTATTTTACTTGTAGATTTGGATTTGGAATATCTATGTGAGAAAGAAAATGAAAATCGTCGTGAAATTTACGCATCTGATGCGCTTTTACACAGATGATGTTGCAAAGGGATCAGTTCAGTTTGTGTCATTGTTTTACTCTCAGTATATTTTATTTATTCTAAATAAACTGCGCTGAGCAGGAGTTATATTTCCATGTTGATGTACTATTTGAAACAGGTAATAGGTGCCGTTTTGCCTATTATATATAACACAAAAGAGAGCAGCCCATGAGGCCTTTGAGAAGCTGTTTTACTGAACCGGCATCAGGCTCTCTTTATGTTATATTTTGACAGAATTTTGATACAATGAGTCTGTTGTGCGTAATATGTACGTAAGTGTAAAAAAAAATAGATCAAAGAAAATGGCCTATATTTGTTTAACAGAGAACGAATGTAACATTAAAACAGAAACTCGTGAAGCCATTTCTACTGCTTATAGACACGTATAGAGTCGGAAATAAATCATGTTATTTATTCGTTACCTGTTTAAAATGAATGTTTGTGTTTCTTGTGCTCTCATGTTTGTTTCTATTTGATCCGAGACTGCTGTCGTCGCATTTGGGGCCGCGAGGTTTTGCGCAGGTGTTTTACTTATTAACAGTTAATCATTTTTGGAAATGCTCATAATGAAACTGTTGGTTTAGGGACGGCGTCCTCGTGTGCACTAAAGACACAAACAACAGAGGCGCGCACAGCGAAGATATGTTGCACACTTTTACTGAACACAAAATGTCTACATTTTACCTGCGCGAGACAAGCTGGTCCCGCTTTGTATTTTGAACATTTTTTTGACAAAGGCACGTTCACTGTGTTTAATAGATGCAACGCGTGCGGAGCTTGTAGAAACCCACTGGGTTATGTCCATTAGATGGTTTACGTTTTTGGGATTCATTTCCTTTAATGTGCGTGTTAAAAACCACGAGCACGAGCAGAAAGAAGAAGATGGGCGCTGCTCGCGCTCTGGATGCGATTGGTCTGCGTGCGCTGCACTGCAGCACGCGGCCGCGCCAGACTCCATTGGTTGGCTTGTATCTGGGCAAGAAGCTCTTCTGTTCTCGCACTCGGTGTGAGGGAAAACCCAGGCACAAAGGCTGCGTTTCGTTTGGAGCAGAAACCACATGGTGTGATTTACACTAACACTTGAGTCCTCGAGGCACAGAGCGCGTGCTTTATTTGAAGACAATGGCCAGAGAAAGGAGCCATCTTTAAGATTTGAGTGTCGATTTGTCCTGTATTTATCTAAACTGTAATACCTCACGTGTTCCTATAATTCTAATCTTAAAGGTGAGGCTGCGTTCGGGCTGGGCCTGTCACGTAATAACCGCTCCTCAAAGAGCGGCATTTTAGGATTCAACTAAAGCCCCTGTTCAGTGGACCACCAGGGCTCATAAGGACATTAATCAGATTTCTAAAGGCCTGTTCATTCTCTCCATGTTCAGGTGAAGCTGAACACTTTGACTACAGTCCCGTTCAGTGAATCAAGCTCGAGGCTGAGTCGTTGTACGGTCACAGCGGCGGGTGAATGAACACGCACAGACACGCCACAGACACGCGGCAGAGTCGCCGCTTCAGCGTTCTCTTTCTTTGTCAGTAACAGGACGCACCGCGCCCTCTTTAATGTTAGGGCGGCAGGCGCTCTGGCGCGCGTTCATCTGCAGCAATGAAAGGTGCCATCACAAGCCTCGTGGATTTCTGTCAGATTAGTCCAGTGAGAAGGGTTTAGGAAGTCAAGGATGTTTTGGGTCTTGACCTTCTATCATTTGGTGAAAGGTCTAATAAACGCACCAGAACTGACTACAGATAAGAAATACACTTTTGCAGAATAGTGTATTTAAATGAAGATTTACTCTAGAGGAGCTCCTTTGAGCCGATGCTGCATTCAAGACCTGGATCTACAGTCTCTTGGAGGCCTACGGTTTGTCTGGAAGAAGACTCAGTGAATTTCTTTCAATTATGTTTGGCCTCTGGCCTGTTTATTACATCTTTTTTATCTGTTGGGTTACTGATTATGTCTGTTTTTGTAATTATGTTATGTTGATTGAGAGAAGTTGTCTCATCACCAGAGAACTCAGAGCGGGCTGAAGGCCTTGGAGTCAGTAAAGCAAAAAATGATATAATAGGTTTATTTTTCGTTCTTCTATACATTTGGATAACACCTACATAAGGAGTTCGAGTTTTAAAGTGAGAATTAATTGAGGCTCCTTCTTTTAGCCTGGAGAGGACAGGTTTAGTGGAGGCTACAGAAGATGACGGCTGAGGACTGCTGCTATTTCTGTCTGTCAGTTCATTCGCGAGACTGGGATATAGGGTACACCTCAGTTAAGTTTTCAAATGAGAAAGACCGAGGTGATTCTTCGAAGAAGCCCTCTGCGTGAATAAGAGCAACTCAAACTGTAACGGTTCCCCACAAAATAGAAGAGATACCGCCAAATGTGCGCCTTCATGGAAAGACGCATAGCTGTCATTTAAGCCACAGGTCATTGGTCAAGCAAGGAAACTAGGGGCCTCCCGGGCTTTTCTCTTTCTGTTTCACTGCGTCACTAGATTGATTCAAGAGCACATCTGACAGGAACAGCTGCTGCAGTTGAACTGGGATATCACCTTCAAAAACACTCGGTCTTGCTAAAACATCCTTTTAACTAATTAATTATCAGCTGTCATAGAGCTTCAGTCTTAAACATTGTTGCCAGATGAATCCATAGAGATAATTATGGCCAATACAGACAGCTACGTTTGCACAAGGACCAAGAATTTGGGGATGGGCCATAGAAAGAGCAATATAATTTAGACTGGCTTATTAAAATCTAACCAATCAAACTACACTACTTTGACCATCAAGGGGCCTGTTGAGAATATGCCACTGAGTTTCTTGTGTTGCTTTCCAAATGTGGTAATGATCTGACCTGTAGCTCCAGCCTGTGCATACAAATAGTTGGGCTGAAAATAAACCCAGAGGCTCTATAATAATCCTCACGGCCCGCAGTCTCCACACAGCCACAAATAGAGCCTCTAACAGATTTAGTCATTTCTATAGCCATGTAAGAGCATTAAAACAGTCGGGACAATTCAACTCAGAGAAGACAAGTCACATACAAAGCCAGATACTTGCAAACAAATTTTATTATTGCAAAATTTATGAGGAAGCCTTCAGTTAATCCATCAATCCACTGTAACAACATTAATAGTGCAGCAGATCTCATTAGTGGACACTTTTGCAAACGGTACCAACAGAAAGAGGAAGTATGTATGACACATAGGCGCGGGACTAATAATGAGAGACAAACAGAGAGTAAAATAAAAGCAAACAAAAAAAAATGTATCCAAGGTGATGTCTTTTAAAATGTGTTTTCCAAAATGAATCAAAACCATGACGCATTCAGACTTTATTTTTCAATTGCATCCTCAGTGTTACATACATAAATCCTGACCATTTTCATGCCATTTCCAGCTCCTCCCGTCACATCCTTAACTCACAAAGCGGACGTATTATCACACACATGACATGCCACTTGCGAAGAGCGTACAGTAATAACACTTTTTGTTGCAACACTACTCTTGACCCGCTGAGTCATGATTTTAACCAACTTAAATAAATACAAGGGTTTGGTTTCAACGGAAGTGACTTGTGGCTCGGCATTAGATATTGACCTGTTAACAAACAAATCTGGAACATTCCTACATCCTGAAGCCACCTCCTCATCTTTTGACGTGGGAAATGTATTGATATCGGTGCAATACAGTTTTATTTACCTGCTTGTGTATGTGATAAAGCAAACAGCGAGCGTCCTCAATTGAATGTGTACATACCTCACACTCACACAGCCAAACACAGTGTAATTTACCATGATTCAATATAATTTTTCTTTCTTACAAAAGCCTCTGATCGCCAACATCTGAGACGATGTAGGATATATGGATCAAACAACATAGAAAAGTGGACAGTACAGTATATACAAGAATAAGTGCAACTTTGTTTAAGCTTCTTTCCTTTTTAGATAACTTAGTCTGTTCAACTACATCTGAAGCAGCTGACATTTGATACTGCATGTGATAAAATAACATCGAGCAGAGCTTATAAGAAATACTATGCAAATTAGGCAATAAGAAACAAAGAGTCTTTATCCAAACTATACAAATAGAAGACAACATCAAGAGTTCATTTGTACATTCAAGCTTCAAAATACAATTATGTCCTGTACACAGTTTAAACACTCAGCCCAGATTGCTACGCCGTTATGTATTCCTTAAACGTCACCGTGAGGCAGTTCGTAGTGATGTCTGTTATCACAATGTTCCCAAGAAATGGCTGGAAAGAAGGAAAGGACACCTCTTTTCTCTTGTTGTGGTCAGAAACAGACAATGGACTGACGTTTTCCTCTGGAGTTTGTTGTGTTACGGTCTGGGGTTGGGTTTCTGTTGGTGCCTCTGTCGGTGATTGTGTTTCTGCTTGTGTGTGTTTGTCGGCTTGTGTTAAAGCTACAGCCTCGGGGTGTGCGTCAACGCGGGCCGCTGTTGAAACTGAAGCTTTAGGCCTGGATTTGTCAATGCTCAAGTCAATAGGTTCGTCCTGGTATCCGCAGTCCTGTAGTGGATTGTCAGGGTGATGCTGGTGGATGGTTTGGGTTACACTGATGCTTTGGGGTGCAGGTAATATAGTGCTAGGAGTGTTGGGACTACTTGAAGTCAAAAACCTCTTACTACTTCCATTCTGCTCACTGTCTGTGTCAGAGATGTGTCGCTTTAGTGTTTGAGCTCCACCTTGGCTAACTCTTTTCTCCGCCGGCAAGGGGACTCCCATATCCAAAGGCAAAGAGACCAGATTAGGCTTGGCTGTCAACCGCAAAGGCTGATCCACAAGAAGCTGGCCCTGACCCTTGACCCCGACATGTTTATCCTGTTCCGTCACAGTTGGCTCCTTTTTAGAGGTCTCCTCCTTTTCTTTGGGGCAAACCCCGTTAAATCCAGAACTGGGTTTGTCACTGGGTTTGTCTTTGGGCATTTTTGTAAATCCATTCATAAGCCCAAGCTTTTTGACGAGTTTCATTTTTTCAAGGTGGTTCTCCGTGCTGCTGTCAGGGACCTGCAGCTGCTTTTCAGAGTCATTTTTAATCTTGTCTGATTTCATTCCATTTTCCATGTATTTGCTCATAACAATCACAATCCGACCGTTCTTGTTCTTATTTTTGACGATCTTTAATTTCCCACTTCTGACACCATTGGGTTGGGGTGAAGCATCCTCTTTCGGCTTCACCTTCTCAGGTTCTTTGTGCCCATTGAGATCAGCTGGAAGCTTTTTCAGCTCCATGGTGATGTCCTTTATTTTGGTCAAACAGCCTGAGTCTTTGTCCCGAATCCATTTTTGCTGCAGCACTGGGGGAAGATTGTAGCCCTTGTTGGTCAGCTCTGGAGCTTTGACCTCTTTTGGCTTGACAAACACAGGCTCGTGCATCTTGAGGTCAGGCTGGTAATGGTGGTGCTTCTTACTGTTGAGCTGATAGTAAAACTTCTTGTTGTTGGCCTGGTCAGCCTCACGGTCCTGGCACAGTGGTTGGTACTGGTGGTGCTTTTTGCTGTTCAGCTGATACTGCTGGCCCTGGGGACGAAGCATCTGGATGGGGTTGGACTTTTGATGGCTGTCCTCATCGCGGAGATCTGCCAGGATGTTGGATCTCCGGGCAAATGAGGGGACCTGAAAAACAAGAGCAGATTAGTGTCACAGAAAGACATACAAAAGCTATAGCACAAAGACTGCGGAATGAAAAATGAAAAGATTTGTCTTGTGATTGTTGTCAGGCTGTCCCACAATGTATAGATGTGTCTAGACAACAACAAAAAGACATGTTTCATTTGAGGCCCAAAAGCTGCAGGAAGAAACGGTGTCTGGAATGTGTGAAGGGGCTCGTCTGAGGCCCTAACCACTCTGACGTTTGTTACAGAGGCCCTCCGTTCATGTTCACACAGCCCTCCGACAGTCACTGGCTGCTCTTTGAGGCCTGACCATGAGAGTGACATTTCAAAGTGGCTCCTGTGGCTGTGACCTCAGCTTGGAGGAATGTCACTGGCTGC
The DNA here is from genome assembly GCA_036850595.1 of Rhyacichthys aspro. Taxonomy (NCBI): domain Eukaryota; kingdom Metazoa; phylum Chordata; class Actinopteri; order Gobiiformes; family Rhyacichthyidae; genus Rhyacichthys; species Rhyacichthys aspro. The sequence continues at coordinate 16,599,729 of CM072148.1, read as the reverse complement.
TTTGTGCCCCATCACTGACATTATCCCATGTGTTACAACCAACACCCTCCAGAGAGGAACAAAAAGCTCCTCAGAGGGGTTCCCTTGCCTTTTTGGAAACATGATGGATGTACAAAATATACAATTTAGCTACATCTGCGAGGTCAAAGATTTATTGTATGCTCTGGTGTATTTAAAAATGCAGCTGATGTAAAAGCATAATGGATAACTATATATGTATTATAAAAGCTTTGATAAAACACATGAATTTCCCAAGTGTAAGTATTTGATTAAAACAAAGAAACATAAGCCTCACCTGAACTAGAAGATGCTTAGGCTTAGGTCCTCTCTTGCGGTAACCCATCAGCTGCTCCTGACGCTCCCTGTGGGAAAAGAAAACAGCAGCCAATTAGTGCAACTATCTCCCGGAGATGAGTGGCTGTTGCATGGCAACACCACGTCACGGGTGTCCTCCTCTGGTGCTGTGTAGTCTCCACACCCATAGAACAGCATAGAGTTACATTTCCTAATGCAAGGTAATACTTATAGAAAAATGGTGATGCATTTTGTGTTGATGCAAGTGTTACACCTCAATCTATTTCAGTGCATACAACAAAAGCTGACATACAAAGGTTCATCTCAGTCTTTGAGGATTTTTGTTACCACATTGTTATGTTGGTAAGGATGGACTAATTCATATTTACAGGACAAACTATCTGCAATATATAAATGAGAACATACACTGCAAAACATGGACCATAAGACCAAAATGTAAAGACTTTGAGAGCCCAGAGTTTGTGTCAAGAGAAAAAGTTAGTAAGGTTATAAAGTGACTACGAAAAGAGAAGAAGGTATTTCATTCACAAAATAAAAATAAAACTGCCGTCTTTACTTATTCAGATCTCTACAGTTGTTGCATAGACACATCACATTTGGGACATGGGGTTTATAAGAGCTACAAACACTGAGGGCTACAAGGCACATGTCTCCTTTTGACTTTCCTTAGCTGTCTTTGGTCTCTGTGCAAGTCTTACCAAAGCAGTAACTCAATACCACAGACAGGAGTGATGTCAGTCCCCTCCCCCACACTCCTCCCTCACATCTAATTACAACGACGACTCAGTGTATTTTCATAGCCTGGCATTCAGACAATTTGGCTCCCCGGAGAGACCTGCAATTAGTTTCAATAAAATCTCCCCTTTAGAGACAAAAGTAATTGCTGAAACAGACACAGAGTGATGTTGATGTTTTGCTTTAACGTGTGACGTGTTTGCTTTAAGCAGAGAGCGACAGCACAGAGACAAATCAGTGACAGTTCAACACCCCATGAATTAAAACTTTTTTGCATTGTCCTTCACATAAACAGACCCGGAATGGCTACTTGGAATTGAGTTAGTAGAAATCAGAAATGTGAAAATGTGACACCCAGGCTGCTAATTTGAGCTTGTTTGAGTTCTTTTTATATGGCCCACAAATAAACTGTAATATGGCTAAAATGCTCTTGTGTGTAAGCTATAATAAATGATAATAAAAAAAATGTTGAAAAGGCCGTGATGAAAATATAAGGTAACATTTGTAGCTAACTATTTGTAGCTTAATTATGGTGATGAATGATTAAGCTCTTGACCAATTAGCCAAACAGAGCAGCTTCGGTTCTGTCATGTGGAAGGTGACACAGGTGCATCATGTGACCGTATGCTGAAAGAGCAGGTAACACTTGAGAACCCAGCGCTGGCAAACACCTATCAGGTGACTAGACATACAGTAGACACTTGACAGACGTTTTCTGCAGGTGATGCTGACCGCAGGTTAACCCTGATAGCCCTGATGACACCAGCATTCATCCTAAGACTAACCCTGAGATTAAACAGGCTCTAAATAAGTCCAGCCCAACTTTATCCCACACCATAATGTTGTCAGAGTATTATCAGCTGTCCACATGGTGTGAACAGGCAGGACTATTTCTTCAAGGACAGACACAAGTTCATTTAAAGAGACAGCTCACTTTGTTTTACTGCTAGTTCTATGAGTTACTTTAAGTTCGTTATGATGTACAATAGTCCTGGGTTAGAGAAGCAGAAAGGAGTTCCATCACTTTCATTATGTAACACAAACTGGTCCGGTTTGTATAAAAATGTATTTATAACAACTCAATAAGATACAGGTAAGTATCTGATGATCAGTTGTGTGTTACATACACCATAGAAGGAGACGAAATGCATGTATTATCTGTCTTTACGTAGCCAACTGTTTAGCTCTATAAATATAGAGATACATATAGGCATACATTGTATATTTACAAAAAGTAGGAAACTGCAGCTGTTTTTTTTTTTACATATATTACCAGTGTCAAGAGAATGTATATAGACTGGTTCAATAATTTTGGGTGTACTTCTTATGTATATCATATCATATATCTTAGTTGATGTGTTATTGTCCTGCCTGTTTCTTCTAACAGGAACTTCCTGTATCTGTCCATTAGCAGCCAACCTCATGAAACCACTCATCTATCACTACATCTACATTTGTGTTTATAACATGTCTTAAATTCTGTAAAGTAGCCATCTTGTTATAAATTAAGCTTGACAGTATGTTTGTGTGTTCAGCTACATCTACAAGAGACGTCAAAAACCACTGATGTGAAGAACTGTGTGTTTGTAGCAGTTCGTATAGTTATTAGGTTTCCTTTACAATACTTGTAGATACTTGTCTCATTACCTGTCTTGGAAAGCATCAAGCAGCCTTGGGTCCAGGATGTTTTCTTCTGGCTCCCACGTGTTGTATCTACAAAAGGGAAAATCAGCTGTGAGCAAACACTGACCTGTCAAAAGTGGACAATCTGGATAAATAGCACTATTTTCTGACTCAGTTTCAGGCTGAATCTCTCTGTAACTGATATTTGCATGTGTGTTGAGTAAACATTATGGTAAGGCACTTGCACTCCCTGTGGACGCACGTGTAATACCTCCATAACTTTTACGCACGGCCGTAGGGAGGAGGCTATAGCTCACCCCTGATTCAGCTGTGGATATATGAGCATTTCTACTACACGGTCTTCAATTATAGCCGTGTCTGTTTCCTAATTGGCACACTGGGGATTGCATACATTGTAAAATCACATCCATCATCGCGGCCAACGCGTCAAGCGCCAAAAACAAAACGCGTAACCGCCCATAAGCGCGCCCACGCTTAATACATCGTATTGAATTGCAATGTTTTTTATTTTTCATTTGTGAGAAGACTTACTTTGGGGACCATCCTCGCCACTTGACCAGATACTCAATCCTTCCCTGTGAACGCAGAGAAACGGGATAATCAGCGAAACATAAGGCTACTTTACGCAGCAATATCCACTCAGCATTGCATCGTCAGCACAGAAATTATGTCGGGGAAAAGCACATATAATCCATCACAGCACAGGCAGTCAAACAGGACTCGTCCCCCTCCTCTCCGCTACAAATGTCCTTCAGAGCTCTAGTGACAAACCTTTCTGCTGCGCTTCTTCTCGATGCTCTCCACCGCAAAGACGTGCTCTCCCGCGGCGGGTAGCTCCATTTTCCCCAAACGAGACAAACCACACTTCAGTAATTCCTTTCCGACACCTTATCCTCGTTTTCGGTTTGTTTTTACTCCTCTCTTGCTTTGCCAATGTGAAACACAAGCGCCTCTCCTCCTTTCTCCGTTTCCTCTGCGCCTCGTCCCTCGCGTTGCCCTCGGAGAGTCTCGCTCTGCAGGCGAGTTGGAGCTGCAGCAGAAAACACTTCATGCAAATAGCTGTCGGAGTGACGTCGGAGCAGGGGGAGGTGACCGGGGCGGGGGTTGTTCCCGTGGTGCTTTCAGGGGCTGCGGAATAAACAGCAACTTCAATGGAGATGACTCTTCTTTCAAAGCCAGTGCAGTTACCACAAAGAAACTACCCACAGCAACTTTTAACTGTAAAATACAATAGTTATTTTGTCGGTTCTCTGACATGAAAAAGGAAGACCCCACCCCTTTAATAAATACAGTGCAACAAGTTCAACATATTCAGTTTTATGTAACTCTGAGTGACAGACGCATTTCTCACCAGATGATCACATATTTTACATATATGGGTTACATATAGACGTAAGAGTCTAAATATGTAGCATACATTTGCAGTACTGTAGTTGTACTTAGAGGAATTAGCTCATGCAAACCAACAAGTTAGACTGAGTTGCTTTAAGAAATAAAAAATCATTCATATTAAGAATACCACCAAGAATGTAAAATCAAATATGTTATTTTAGAGTGACACGGATACAGCTAAAACTAAAACACAGTCTGGAAAAAAGAAAACATAATTTTACTATTTAGTTTAGTTTGTTCACAAAAGCCAATAGTTCCAAGCTCTCACATTAGTGTCCTCAGAAGCCGATTAAAGCTTATAATATAGGTGGCCCAAAATACCAACAAAAATACAAAACAACATACATGAAAAAGCAATAATGAAGGTATACTTAAAGAGAGTCTTTAGGCGCTTAACAATATCAACAATCAACCTCGTATAATATAATATTTGAATGCCGTTTGAAGCTTATTGCTTGTCACTTTTTATTCGCTTGTTTATTTCGTGCAGAAGAAGACCTTTTTTGGGGCGATGACTTTGAAATTGCTGTGATTATGCATATAAATCAATACTTTTGTGTGTCTCTGGAGGTTCTCAGTCATCCAGGACATATTCAGGAAAGGTTTCAACAAAGGCATCTGGACGTATTGTGTAGAAATCTCATTCTGCATGAAAGTTCAAATCTCTGGCTCAGGATGTGTCCATAGATATGGATCAACTTAGACCTTAGCGGTTGAGAAAGGCTTTAAATGTCAGAATTGTAACACTTTCAGGCTTAAAACTAGGCCCTATGCCTGCTTTGTTAACTGTGCATGTACATGGCCTCCTCTTTTGCTCAACAGCTGCAAGACAGAAGCTGATTGGAAACGATTGGAGATGAGCAAACACATGAATGACTGTCGAAACGCACCAGGTTGTGCCTTATTCATAATCACAAACCTCTCATTCTGCTGTCGATGACGAGATTTCACCATAACAACTCCAAAATCGGAGCTTAAACGCGCCCCTGAACGCCCCATCACCCTCTGACCAAGAAGCGCGATCTAGGGGAGTGCTGTGAAAGAGTGGTGTGATTCATCCCACCACACGATGCCCTGGACCCTCGCCCCCAGCCCCGACGGCCAGCTCGCAGGCCCGTGACGCACTGGTGTTCCTTAACAAGTGCGCAATAGCTGCACATGATCAGGTTGCATCCAAAATGTGTCATTCTTACACTCGGCAGCTCATTATCTGGTTATGAGTCTAGAAGAATGGAGGGTTACAAGGGCAGTTGACTGATTCTCGTCCCTAAGCCTACTTCAGAGAAAGATTGAATGTGGAAATCACGTAGAAATGGACGAATACTCTTTAAGATGTGGGGTCTGTGTGGTGTGGGTGAAGTGGGTGAAGTGGAATTGTGGTCAGAGTTGAGCCGCTGTCGTGTGGATCTCAATGAATACATTTCCATATGCTCTAAGTCAAGGTCAGACAAAGAGATGACATTTCAGATGACAGCGTGTCACAAGGATTTTCTGCTGGATTTTCACTGTGTTAAAAGAGAGCCTCTGGTTGTAGGTCAACATCCCACATCAAGGCTTTGACTCCAGCTGGGCCGTTTCTGAAAAGACAGGCTCAGGCCGGATCACTATCACTTGGCAAGGCCCCGCTGTATGAACCGGGTCAGACTCACACAGACTGGCACCGAGTGGAGAAGAGAGAGGTTAAAACCTTCACAGCTGGACAGGGTCATGGTCTGGTGTGGAGACCCACTCGTGTAATCCGGGATTAGACCTGAAATTCAGTTTAGTTTAGTCTTGGGTTTAGCCTCGGATACGGGTTTGGTTCTGCAGTTGTGTTTTCTTTCTTAAAATGTTGGTTTAAATCCAGTTTAGGCCTCACTTTTTGTCTTGAATTTGGTTCGATTCAGGTTTAGACTGAACAAAAAACAGGCCATTTATTTACTTCAGTTCTGTAGTCTACTTGATCCTGGATTAGTACTTGGTTCTGTCCTGGTTCATTGTAGGTTTAATCCCAACTTTATCCAGTAAAATTAATATTTGACGTTGGTTCTGGTTTGATTTTGACTTAAACTCTTATGTCATTGGTTTAGTCCTGAATTTAGCTCTGACCTGGACTTGATCTGTTTTAAAATCCATCAGAAATCCTAATCAAACAGTTTCACATCAAAGTTCTTAACCTAATTTATATAAAACAGTCTTTATATCTATGTTGGTTGTGTCTCTATCAGTCGACGTTTTGAAAATGGCCTTCAATCAGTCTACTGCTCCTTTCCAACATTCAGTATGAATATTTTTTTTTATCATTTGCACCAATTTCTTTAGAAAACATAGATTTGTGTGGCTCTAGATTCAGATGAAGAGGCACAATGGTTTGGTTTGCCTCCGTGGCATTGTTTCAGGCGGTGGCACCAAATTAAATTCAGCAGCGGAAGGGTTAAAGCAGGTTCCCGCAGGCTGCTGCTCGGCCTATTGCACAAAGGCACGACTGTCTTTCCTTATAAGGCAGTCCGCGTCAATCCACAGCGGAATATTTCACGATGTGGACGTAAAAGCGCGTTCACAGCAGTACCTTTGACTCGAAGTGCTTCACATAAAGATAATAAATGCGTCGATTCATCATGATCCTGTCCTCTACCCACTCTCGCTTCTGCGCGCACACGACGCAGCGCCACACACGTGCACTGCTCCTATTTTCAGCTGCGTCATTCCCAAATTAAGACAACAGCGAGCCACAGAGAAGTGATGCAAACCTTCACTGCACACAAGGCTTTGGTATTTCTATAATGAGTTAATCTGGGTTGATAACCGGGGGTCGTTCATGAGCCGTGCCCGGACAGAAGTCACCTGTCCTCAGCCTCAGACACAGCCGAGCCCCGCTGAAATCAGCCTCGGATCCACTGGATTACACTGGATAAATTTAACAAGGGGCACCGGGGTCTGTACGGTACATGCACACGCACGCACACGGTCTCCACGCGCTGCTTTGACACGCGGCACGTGCCCCACGAGCGAGCGGAATGTGACGCACGTGTGCGTGATATTAATGGACACCCCCGAAGTTCACCTGAAGCAGCGCGAAAGCCTCACGGAGAGAGCGACGCGAAGGACTCCATGATTAATCACTTCAGGGTTTATTCTGCAGAAGAAATAAGAATAAAAACTAACAAAACAAGAGCGTGACGTGATGAAGGAACACACAGTCTGTTCTGTACCACAAAAAACAGTTAGGAGCAGGAGCAACATCTGTCCTAAGTCCATCTTGATGTCAAATATTCCAATTTACGGTCTATTCAGAAGATTTAATTTTGAAATAAATATTAAACTGTGTCCAAACCAGGTCTAAACCACGATAAAGTACAGGTCTGTATAGAACTGACCCAGGATTAAAGGAAACAGGATTACACCTAAGACTAAACCAGAGCTAAACAGGTCTAACTTAAATCATTTACTGAATTAGGACAAGACCCAACAAGAACTTACCCAGGAGTAATGCCCTCCACTAAATCATGAGTGAACCAAACCAGAACTAGAACTGGACTCCACATCATTTGAACAGTCATTTAGGTCCTGAAGAGAGGATGGTCCATGGAGTTTTGTGGCTCATACGTTCACATTCAGGTGCTTGTACTGGGAGGCGTAAAAGGTCTAGGCTTGTATAAATGAGGAACCGAATTCAAGTGAGTCATATTATGAAAACAATGCTTGTAAATGCCATCTATGTAATACCGACTAATATTCAAATGTTTTTTCACTGGACCTAATTGCAGCCACCTATCCACTATGTCACTGCTGCAGTCGGTGACTCACACCAGCAAACAATGACCCGGGCTTGCCCTTCGCTCACAACGCACATGAAAAAAGAACCAATAAGCTGCTCCTCCTCTTCACCTGACTCACTCCTGACAACCTGCTTCTTCAAACTGGGGATGTGCAAAGTCATCTAATGCACGGAATAAATGACCTTTCCTTTAAGCATTACAAACGGATTTCTAGTGGAGTATTGTGCTGTCTACGCCCTTTAGAAGTGAAATAAATAAAAGAAAATGTGTCATTCCAACAAATCAAAACGACGCATTAAAAGGATCTCTGTTTGGACTGTGGAAGTGGTTCGTTTTGGGAAAGAAGGGAAGAAACAAGAAGGGAAAAAAATCTCTGGCTGCTAAGGGGGGAGTGGTTGGCAGATGCAGAGGGGCAGCAGGTGAGGACATGATGTTTATGGACTCCGACGGGTGGATGCGATGACGCCACTGCTCTTTCATGTGACTGAGATGACATTTCCACGGAGGAAGAAGTGACGGCTCTCCTGCGTCACGGCGCCGGCCTGAGGATCGGGTGACAGCGGAGGAAAAACAGGAGGATGGGGGAGACAAGGTGTTATGAAACGAAGTCCGGTGGAAAGGATGTGGACCGAGAGAAATGGATAGAAGCGTCTGGATGCATAGTTTGACAATGAAGTCACTGTCGAATGAATGAAATAAACCGTTAACCAGACACGAAAAGTGACTGGCTTTCACTTGTTGTGCTCCTGTGGTCATTTAAACATTCAAAATCTGTTGGATAAACAAGAAAGCCTCTTATTGTTAACTGTCTGCTTCATTACGTCACAGCTCTTTAACGCAAGTAGGCTGTACTTTAATGCATCATGATTCTGTGACAAAACGAGTCAATAAAAGTCAATAACAATGATAAGGAATGGACATTTTTACTGGACACGAGGATCTAAAGGAGTAAAGTGGTTGTTTTACATAGTTCAGTCATGATTCAACAATCAATAATTGGACTGAATGCTATTCTGTCATGTCTTTGAGAGTCACTTTTTCAGAATTTTTTTACAAAGTCACAAATTTAAGCCAGAGAAATATGTGATATGGCAACAAATGATATATGGTTGCCACAAGCGTCATGTAAAGCTCAGTGGGTCATTACTGCAGCACGTTTCAAAGCAGAAATGTGATGATGCATTAGAGTAGTTTAAGCAGCAGCTACAGCAGTATAGTGAGACAGAGAAAGCAGAAATATTATCTAAATAATGTCTAAATGTCTAAATAAGACGCTCAAGGATTGACGTGACGCATGCTTTTGTTAAATAGTTACAAAATGAGTCACTGCTGAATCATATAAAGGGGTTTCCTGGGTTAAAAATGGAGCAGGTTTCATTTTGACGGATTCAAACAGCAGGAGTACACGGAAGAAGTCAGAGGTGTGAGCTTATTTATTAGAGATTTGTCTTTGTAAGAGCCTTGAAAAGAAATTGTACTCTGCTGCTGGAAAAGAATCTGATTTCCCACTGTGTCGGCGTGTGACAAATGTTTTTAACCTGCCAAGGTGACAGAGTCAATTCTGTGGTATTCATGAAGTCACACTCATTAACTCCCCTTGAGTATCTCTCAATAGGCTTTGGAGACGCACAAAGCCAGCGCTTCACATAAATCACCCATGCGCAATTAGGCATTCGAGTTGTAATGATGATATTGAAGTTATTTTTATCTCGATTGGAGTGACGTAAAAGTCAATAGGCTCACATGAGTCATTGTGAGCTCAAGGGAGGCTTTGCTTGATTTCGCGCAGGAGTCCTCTGGTGTACGTCAGTAGTGCTCATGACAGTTCGTATCTCCTGTGCATTTAGAGAGAAAAAAAGAATGAGATGACTCAGCCTCCTCTTTTCCTCCGGCGTATAAATTGATGAAGATGTGTGTTTTTACAGACGTCAGAGGCAGGTAGTGGTCACGACTGAGCAGAGGCCACAAAGCAGGCTGACGCACACCTGTAAACAGTGACGTTTGCCCTTTGAATACGACACACATTAGAAGTAACCAACACGTCTAACAAGGGCAGCTCCTCTTCTCCACCTGACTCAGTCACGATAAGCTCTGAAGATAATGAGACTTTATAAATGTAGGAAACTTGGGGAATTGCTAAGTTTCCTCTCATTCCACTAAATCAAGCCTGTGCAGTTAGAGCAACATCTGTTATATAAAATAGATTACTCCGATAATTGGTTACATAAGGATATTGAATTCACTGGACTAGTTTGGCACAAACATTTTCACATATGCACCATTTGCTTTCCATTGCTATAGTTTCTCAATTTGCAGCAATAAACCCTCGGATCTGCTGTCATGAGCAACTTTGAACTGAATCTAAAGAAAGAAACTGTACAGAAAACAAATCATGAATAGCCTTGACATAAATCAGTAATAAATATGACAAGCACAGGTCTGAGTTATTCAGTATTAATATATAAACCTCATCATTTACCAATGCCAAAGTCCAAAAGCATTACTTACCACTTTACTGTAGGTTGTAAAAAATGCTAACCAGTTATCAAAGTCTGTTGTTTTATATACATCAGTAATATTACAATAGGTTATATAGTTTCATATCTATTCACTTGTTTTATTAAGGTGTCTACTATTACCCTCACCATAAAATAGTTCAATAAGGATTGTTATTAAGTCATAAAACAATGTGATTAAACGGGTACAATGTTTAAGGAAGCATGTGAAATATAATAGTCGGAGGTCGGGAGGATAAATGCACTGAACATTTCCTCAAAACGATCGATTCACCCTGTTGTCATTGTCCAAACTGTATTGATTCCTGTTTGTCACTGTTCACACCGATGAGTAGTGTCAGTCTCTGATGAAATAAACTCTACTGAATGGCTTTTAGAGCTAGTATGTACGGTACTGTGTGAAGATATACAGTTAGAAGTAAGTATGGAAAAGTGAGTGAAGAGACAAAAACTTCCTGACGTGATGGTGTAACCCTGATCCCATCCTCATGGAGTCTAGCCTGGTTCTAGCTGGGATTACATGGTCTGGTTTAACCTAAGTTCCTTCTAACATCTGATGGTCTGGTTCAGTCCAGTTTAGCCTGGTTTTGTCTGTCTCCAAATGTTTGAACAGAATCTGCCCAGATCCTTCAAAAACAGACAGTGGAACTGCTTGAACTGTTACTGTTTTGAGGCAAATGTTGATTTGATTTAGAATTGTCTCCTGTTTTTTCACTTTGCATTTTGTAAACTAATAAAAATAAACATACTTTTCTTTTTTTTTTATCCACATTTGCCTTAAACTTTTGCACTGTTTTTGAAGACCTATACAAGCCACTGTAAAATGTAAACTGGATTTGTACTGAGATTCCTTCATATCAACCGAGCTTACCGTCTTAATCACTTTTTCTCTTTCATACTACAAATTGGTCTGGTCTCTGTGGACTTGAGTGGATTTATTGGAGGCAGAATAAATGCAGAATAAACTGTATAAGGACTCAATTGGAACGACATACAACCAATCAGAGGAACAACACATTGCATAAAGCCCGCCCCATTTTAGATTAATGGCTGACTTGTTGTTTTGACTGGATTTTAATGAGTGGAAACTGTTATTACTGCTATTTCAAACCCGGTTCGATGTGCTGGTGAGGTTAATGGGTATGTCCTAATTCAGGCCAGTATGTTCAATATATACTGATGCAGATAACGGATCAAGAATGTATTAACCCAATCTTAATAGGCATGCTTACAACGTTATATTTAATGTAATTACGGATTTATGAGTCTGATTCGGTTTTGCTGGGACGAGCTGAAGACATGCCAAACACTAATATAATCCTTTAAACTGTTTGTGCCAAGTTGTGTATTGCTGTGTGTTTATGTGTGTCATTTGACAGAAAGCTTGCCCTGAGAGGAACTTCATGAGCGAAAGCTGATAGGAGCTTGGTTCCAGAGACAGCTTGAAGTCACTGCAGGCTGATGAGTGTTGAGCCCGGAGATAACGGCAGGGAGGACTACTTCTCCGCGCCCCGAGGTCCCAGTGAACCCATCCGAAGTGATGGTGAAGGGCTGCTGGTGTGTGGTGGGCCTTGGGCAGCGCTCGGGACGTAGCTGAGGATGAGCAGGGGAAAAAAAAAAAATCTCACTCATTGGTTTGTGAAGATTGTGTGCGTTGTGTGTGATCATGTGGTGTAAATGTTACCAGTAGCCTGTAGCCATGCTGACAGTGCACTGCGGGGGGTGATTACAGCGGTGCCATCCATCTCACAGCCCGGCTACAGCGGCAGAAGAGGCAGAAGAGGCAGAAGAGGGGCCTGTTTGGAAGACACAGCAGAAAAAAAAAGGAGGGGGATTACTAGCCAACGCTGATTAGCTGGCAGCTTTACAACATGCTGTGTTTTCCATCTCGTCGTCAGCACATGACCTGAGGCTGATTGGGGGAAATGAAACGGTATTTTTCTGATTATTTGCGGAGAGAAATGGAAAGCGGAGAGGAGCTTGTAGCTGTGACATGAATATTCAATTTAGGCAATTACAACCTGTCCTACTTGGGGAAAGGGTGAGTGATGTGACAAGCAGCGTGAATTCAGTTGTGCTATTTCATGCAAAGGATGGAGTCGGGTCAGTTTGTCAAGCCAGAGATGGACGGACTGGCTCAGAGCTGTCTGCTTGTGATGGGATCAAAAATAACAGAATAATCACAGGATTGTTTTGTGTTAGCCCAGTACATATGGTGTAAAATATACAGGCTGCATAAAAATACATTCCAACACCTACTAAAGATGAATTTAAGTGAAGCAGAAGTGAGCAGCAGGGCCAGCCGTATCACATGATCGCATTTCACTTCCATTATTTTTGATTAATATGAGTTTCCAGATACAAAGGGGCTGTTTTTATAATCCAATCTTCCTGTCGTACATTTTATTAAGCCAGTGCTGCTATTCTCAGTGAGATGAATGTGATTGTGGCGTGGCAGTGACTGAGTGTCATGCTTAGGGGGATGAATGGCGTTTTCTGGCTCATTGCTTCGAAATGACTTGCCTGGTGTCATTGTCAACGAGCTCTGGGAGAGGGAGGATCTTTATCTGCTTCTTCTCTCTCTCTCTCTCGTTTTTTTCCCCTTCTCCTTTCCCTCTAAAGAGCGCCAGCGGTGTCTTTGCGCTCACTGCCAGGCTTTCTTTCCTCTTTTCCGAGAGCAGGGCGCCCCCACGTCACCGCTTCCCTGGAGCTGCCGGAGTGGGGGATGGGAGCGGGATGAGAGGCAGGGAGGAGGGAGGAGAGGAGGGGAGGGTGAGCCGAGAGTGTGCCAGGCTCAAAGGAGGCGGAGGAATTCTGCAGGTTGCCACGGAGAGCCAGTCGATAACACACTGAGCCACTTAGCTGCCCGCAAACGTGAATCCTTTCTTTGCCTCGTACCTGAGAGACAAACAGAAGAGAGGCGTCAGGCTGCAGGAAGCTGTACTGTTTACAAGACCACGCCCCTTAGTTACAGTTGCTACCGTCAACCTCCCACCTCAGCATAACTTCATTAACATCCTGCATTAAGTTTACATTGTTGGTTAATGAATCAGTGAACATAGAGGCTACAGTGACATGAAAAACTGATTTCTTTTTGCACATTTGTCACATTTAACAGTTTCAGAACAAATTTAAGTATTAGACAAAGAACACAAAATGCAGTTTTTTAAGTGATGATTTTATATATTAATGGAAAAAAGCTATACAAACCTACCTAGCCCTATTTGAAAAGGTAATTTTCATGGCACTGTAAAAGCCTCAAGTCATTTTGTGTCTGCAACAATGTTTGTATCCTCATATTTATGATGACCACACAGAAATAATTCAATTTTCATAAACAACAAATAAAAAAAACGAAATAAAACTCATCCTCAACAACATATGATCGCAAAAACTACAAAGAAGTTGAATTTTTGGTGAGTTTCTCATATGGCATTTGGCCAAAGCAGATTAAACTCAATTGTTCTGAAGATAAGTTGTGCTGTGCCACGAGATTCACAGTGAGCCAATAGTGTGAGGCCTTTCTATATAAATATCTCTATGTTTTTGTTGGCCTTTTCAGTCTTTATCGATAGTGACAGAGAAGAATAGGAAGAATACTGGGAGAGAGATGGGAATGGCATGGAGCAAATTGATCTGAGGCATATTTGAACCCAGGTTGCTCGCTTATGTCTTGCATTGTCTCCACAGTAAATTCACTGTCAAAAATCAAAAAATCAACATTTACAATAAAACAATAAGTTGGTCTTCATTCACAGATTACTACATTTTGTATCCCTCCATTAGAATCTGAAAGTATACTGTATGATGCTACAACAACTAGGCCAATGTACTGAAAGGTGCTGTTGTGAAGCTTTGAATGTGCATTTACTGTTCAGGAGAGGAATTTAGCAAACAGTCAATTATGCCAGCTCATATAAACAAATGTTTTAGACAGGAGGGCAGTGTATTACCCACCCACCCACCAGCTGCAGCAGCAGAGCCAGACAGGACCCAGAGCACATCGTGGCTGCCGTGAGTGGGATTAATGTTAAGTGGAAACTTCACATCAACATGCCATAAATACAACCTGTCTCAGTGTTTTTCCTCTCATTCCCTCGGTGCTTGTGTACATGCTTTGCGAGCGTGTCTAAATGTCCTTGTCTTTTGTCTCCTGTGAAGTATGTGTTCATAATATAAATGCATTTGTGCTCATTGGAGAGAGCCAGAGACAATCTACCAACTCGTCCAATGTCATGCAAATTACGAGCTGCGGGCCAGTGTGGAAGGAACAAGGCCATTGATTGGAGTACCCTGCACGCCTCTCAATGATGTCCTGTGGGGGAGCAAATTTGCTTATTGTGATTGAATTTTCTTTTTTCTTTTTTTTTTTTTTGGAGGGTGCGAGGTGGTGTGGAGTAAAAAGGCTGAAGGGACAGGGCAAAAAATCAAAAACACAAAAAAGATGTACTTCAACATATAAATGGCTGACCTATAAGAGCCATATTATTGTTTGTTGTTGTTACATCTAGAAAATAGAAAATGGTTTATGGGTTAGGGTAAGGCATATTCTACATTTTTCATAATAAAACAGAAAAAAGAGAAATCAATTTTATCAGTCCAGTGGGCTGTGTGATCTGATCTGATCAATAAAACGATGAATTAAGCACTGCACACTGATAAACAAGGAACCACTGACAGCTTTTTTTGAATGGACAAAGACAAGCTGGAATTTTTTTTCATTCATTTCATCTTAATTCAACAAAATATCAATAAAAATTCTGCCTGAGTTGTAGTAACAGCTTATCACAAACCTGTCTGCCTATTTAGTGCCTATATACATACAAATAGTGTATGGATCTTGTTTACAGCTGCCCTTGGATGTGTGGTTTTTGGTGACATCTGGTGGCAGAAATGCTGACTGTAATTCCACACCTGACACATCTCCTTTTCAGAGCATGTGAACAGCTATGGCACCTGGGGGCACATGCTGTCTGCGAACGAACCCAGTGGAAATAAAAAATCTGATGGTGATTTGTGGAAACAGGAAGTAACGGATCTTGACTGGGTCCATGCTCACAAAGTTCAAACATCTCTCTTTTTGAAACATTTTGCACGCAATTTTTGATGGTGAGGTGTAGCAAACATTAACTGATGATTTGGTTTGTTCTCATGGGTTCAAAGTGGCTCAAATGTAGCATAAATTTGCAGATTGCACCAAAAACCCCAAACTACTTTATCATCACTAGTATTAGTAAGTAGCACTATCAACCAGGCTTCAGCTATACTGGTCAGCCTTAGTTTTGTGTGTTTTTTTGTAACTTTAAAGCACTTTTTTCAGCCTCCAATTGCAAAGACTTTACCATTAAAACAATATTCTACAAAACTGCTTTCTTTAAAAATTACAGCTCCATCTTCCATACTGCAACACAATAGTGAAGTGCGGTGAATGTATCTGAAAAAGGAGCAGGACCCTCTCCCGGCGCCTTTGCACTGGTATTAATCACTGCTCGGCCCTCATCCCGCTCTCCTCGCCCACTGTATTCAACTTGACCTTTTCCTTCTCTTGGCTGCTTCCACTCAGAGCCCAGGAGCCTTTTGATATGTGGGAACATTTTCTCTGACCAGACATCTCTCACCCTTGGTAACACAGAAGAGGAGAGGAAGACGAAGAGGGGGGGAAGGGGGAAAGATAGATGAAGAGCTGGGGGAGACTAAAAAGATTGTGGGACAAGGAGAGATGGGCAGAAATTGTATTAATGCAAGCACTGTAAGGCTTGTTATTCTCTCGTTACAACCCCAGTCTGTATGCGTGTTCCTTTTGTCACAGTGTGGAGAGAAAATCGGATTTCATGTATAATGCCGAATGTATTTTAATTAATTATGACTCACAGAAAAACTGAAAATGTAGTGTATTATTAATCCGAGCACATTTAGCATTCTGTATCACAATGGTCTGTAAGTAAAAATAGATTAGTGAGCACTCCAGACTCACAGCAAAAAGGTAGTAAGGTTGTCCTGTCAATGTCCAAAGTGAATCAAAGTCTGTCCATGTCTGTCTCATAGTCCTAAACAGCTGAGATCTTCTCCTGCATCCTGCAATCCAAAAAGGATAAGCAAAAGACACAAATAAATAAAAATGTGTATGTGCTGTATGTATATTTTTGGCAGGTTTTTAATAAGGACAAGAAAACAATGGTTCTGTGCATTTGCTTCAACCATTTATCTCTATTTGCCCTAAAAAATGATACTGATTATATTTTATTTTAGATTATATTTTATATTTTTGCACTCTACATTACACTCTATACCAGTGGTGTCAGTGAGCCAGTGGTGAGGGGTCGAAATAGTGAATAAGAATCCGAACATTGTGACTCTTGAGGTGCTTTTATTGAATTTTGAATGTGAGGTTTAATCTTGATTTAACATTCATTTCCTCTGTTTGTGGAAACAGGTTTTAGAACTGGTTTTATACAGATTTATACTGGTTTTAACTGTATTTGAACAGGTTTTAGTTAGATTTGAATGGGTTTTTATGGAGCTGAACTGGTTTTAGATGTATTTGAACAGGTTTTAGTTGGATTTGAATAGGTTTTATTTGAATTTGAACTGGTTTTTACATGGATTTGAACAGATTATGGATATCTTTGAAGCAACAACTGGCTTAAGATTTCAGGAACAAATATAATGAATCTGATTCAAATCTATCTAAAACCTGTTCAAATCCAACTAAAACCTAGTGCCAAAAATATCACCTACTAAATTGGAGGGCCACATCAAACATTGCAAGGTCCGCATTTGGCCCCCGGGCCTTGAGTTTGACATATGTGCTCTATACTGTACACTTTTAAAATGTACAGTATTTATCAAGATATTTATTGAGTTTGCTGCAGTATATTTAGATACTTTTGAGCCAAGGCAACAAAATTAGTTCTGTGTTCACTTGCTGTATATCTGGATGACAATAGTTGGTCTAAATCTATGTGCAAAATAGAAAAGTAGTCAGCAAAATGTGATAAATAAAAACATGTTACATACCGGAAACTGTACTTGTACAATTCAATGAGTCAAATAGGATGCAAAATCCAGTCTGTGGTTGCAAAGTCCAACTCACTGTATCAAGCTACCAAGTCTATTCAGAAACATATCACCACATCAGAGAACTAAGAGAGAAAATGCAGCCTTTAACACATTTTAAAATGCAGATGTAGAGATAAAAGGATCTTTGCGCTGTGAACGTTGAGACATGAAACACGTATCATTTCACATTCAGTTTATTCATCATTTGTTATTGGAAGTTGACACTATTGTTGAGTTCTGTTGCATTCATCTTCTTCACTTATTAGCTCAAGGTTGAGATGAACTCTTAAAACTTATCATGGACGCTGCCCGAAAAAGGGATGGAGAGAGAACGCAGCACTAGATCTTTTTACATTCGCATCACAGATACACAGACAGTGAGGACAATTAGATTTGATTCAGTGGAAGATTTCAAAATTACACTTGAATTTCATTCTGGGCAAAAGAGCTGCAGTGATAGAATATAGAAATGGAGGCGAAGGAAACGGGATGAAGCATTAGCGACAAATTAGCAGGAGTGGACCTGGGAGAAATTAGATTTGATTCAGAGGCCGGCGGAGGAGAAATTGGAATTATCTTTCGGATCTGCGGGAAGTACGGCAGAGAGAGGGAGGCCGAGATGGAAAGGGGCCGAGGAGGAGGGGTGGTGCTGTAAAAATGGGAAGGGATTTTGGAAAAAAAAAAAAGCGTAGTGTTTCAGCTTGGCACAGACTCTGTTGAAAAAGCTGGCCTCTCCACTCCCTCCGCTCCTCTTCAGGGTTCATCACAATCCTCTCGCTGAGTTAAAGACCCCATAAATAACTCACACTCCCATCCAGACGCACAAAAGACAACACAACGGCTCGCAGCTCGGTTTCACTGTTCTGCAGTCGATGTGTTCTGCGTCGTCCGTTACAGCCTGAAAAATGCCATTAAAAGCCAATAGCCTCCTTTTGAAGCACACTCCATCCTCTGGCCTTGACATTGTTGTGCGTTAATTGTGTTAAACAACGCAGCGTTAGATCCAGAGCAGGTGGCTGTTAACAAGGCTCAGGCTCATTGGGATCAAACGCTTGTTAACTGAGGGGTTAGTGTTTGTACGTCGGCGCGAGAGCCGAGAAAATGAGTGGGATAAACAGACAGGAGAACAGAGAAGACATAGTGCCTAATGAGATGGACCAGTGCTACAGAACACAAGATGGTGTTAAGGCATAAAATATAATACAATACCCATATTAATTTGGTTCCTAAATTACTTGAAATTTGCATGATGTTATACTTTATGGTGAAAATGTCAGAAATCCTCTCAGTTAATCATAAATTAAGAATACAAAAACACAGTTCAAGGCTAAATACACATACACAGAGAATCCACTGATACAAATACTCTTTGTGATGTATTCTTAGACAAGTGTCCTGCCTGTTAAATACATTTTTATTCAGTTTTGTTTAGGTCAATGACATAAATCAGTGGTTCTTTATAAACTGGATCTTTTTAGTTGTATTTATCTCTAGCCCTGAGTTATTGCCCTTAAAATGTAGTTGGTGCTATAGTTACTTGATGTCTTTCAGTTCTGTTTTGTTTCTGTGGATGACGTAAAAATAAACATTGGTATAGCTTGGTGGTACTTGGGAAATAGGGATGCACAAAATCACCAGATTATTCTTAATGCAATATCAACAAACACAATATCCATACATTACAAGAAACTGCTAATGTTTTGATCAAAATAAAAGTCCTAAAGTACAATAAACCAGTAGAAGTGAGTCCAGAGCCATGAATTTCTTCACAAATTACATTTAATTGCCGTTTAACCATTAACCAACTCGAGGAGTATCCAGATATTGCCACTCATATCATTCTCTTTAACAAATTAATTCCACAGTGAATGTTTTTCTAATATGGTGCAGCCCTATAAGGAATGAATTCATATATTAATTAGGATGAGGTGTACCGCTTGTATAGAGATTTCAAAACACACTATAACTGATCAAATTAATGTTTGTTACTCAAAAGGCAAACTTAAATTTTCAAATGGAACCAAAACATTACAGTTACTGGTATTTCTTGATTCAAATTTCAATATATCATGCACTACTCCCTCGGTACATTCTGGTCTCACTCAGGACTTGGACTATAATAGATACACACACGTCTCAAAGCTGTGCAAAAGTCAGAGCTGGTGAGTAGCCAGTGAGAGGGAGGGCTGTTTGTAGATTCATAACCTAAAGGCCTTGAGTGAGACCGGAGACAAGGACACACACACACACACACACACACACAGCAGACATGGATAAACGTACTCAGAGGATCACAGTAGGAATGAAGACCGAGAGGCAGGAGTTTGGGGGGAGGAGAGTATGGCGCAGGACCAGGAGGTCTTGGCCGGGTTTGCTCCACGTGTCTGAGCTGTCCTTGGGTTTCCGGTCCTCACAAAGCGGCGGCTGATTTATGCGAGGGACCACTGCTGTGTGCATGAAGCAGAAGCAGATTTAGTGTCTATGAAAACAGATTGTACAGTGCATAACTTCAGGAAACAGTGGAGTTAATTATACAAACCTGCTCTTTCTACATCACATATGAAAACATGCGAGCGCTCCAAAGTCAATGGAGACGTGTTAACACCCCAACCACAAAATCTGATGGGTTATGAAAGA
Organism: Rhyacichthys aspro; assembly: GCA_036850595.1. Lineage (NCBI taxonomy): Eukaryota > Metazoa > Chordata > Actinopteri > Gobiiformes > Rhyacichthyidae > Rhyacichthys > Rhyacichthys aspro. Next base: position 16,579,673 of record CM072148.1, on the reverse strand, counting down.
CGAGGTATATGGTCTAATCTAAGTTATTTAAGCAAATAAAAGTAAGGTTTGTTGAACTGTCAATTAAAAGGAGAGCCAAAGACAACAGGAGAAAAACTGCCTCTATGGCTAAATCTGGTACATATACACAATGGGCTAATACAAGTTAGAGTTCAATTAAAAATAAAAATGGATACTTTTATGATAGACATCCCTCTTATTCCACATCAATGGCCCTTGAGATTAATGTGCTGACATTTTGGTTTTGTAGTCTTCAGCCAATCCAAACTCAAAAGTGTAATAAAAAAAAACAAACAGTGGAACTAAAAGACAAATGTATAAAGATTGTTTGAAAGCCAGAGCAAACTCGAGGTTGGCTTTAAAAGAGTTTGTATATAAAAAAAGGAATGTGGATCTACACAAGGACAGGTTTTGGTATTTCTTATTCAACACATTAGTATATTGCACTGTTCCTTGTTACATTTTCATTCATTCAGAATACAACCTGGACAAACCTGGCCACCTAATCGCAGGGCTAACACTTGCAGACATACACTCACACACACATTTCCATAAATTGATTTGTTATACAATTCACAAAAACTACAAATTTCACACAAACAAGAAGAAGAACTGATGGAAAACAGAATTGAAAGCAACCCTATTTCATACAACACTGTGTGGGTCCTGCCTTTGTGCAATGACCCTCACTGCCTGAATTAAAATCAGAGCATGAACTTCCATAAAGAGACACAAGCCAAAAGAAGAGGACCAAATACGTCAAACATCATGAAAAGTTATATCTCTTTTCCCTCAGGCTTCTGCAAATTCCAACTTAAACTTTGCTAATGACAGATAATGATTCACTCACGTTCATTCACTATGGAAAATTTAGATTCACCTACTCATGCATGTCTTTGGTGGAGAACTAAAAATATAAAATTTCCCTGGTGTTGCTCACGTAACGCCACACGTGCTACTACCGCATTGTTTCCTTTTGTGCTTTAGCCTGGACAGAACTTGTATAAATAACAACACAAAATGAACCTAAAGTGGCTCCGTTAGTCACGTGACCCAGGTGTAACTCACAAAAGGGCTGAGCTCCTGAGCTGTTGGAGTTTGTGTATTGTTAATTAGACACATAAATACAGCTGCGGTGCTCTTAAAGTTCACATTAACACCTGTGCTTCAGTTGCTTTAACAGGTCACACTCGCTGCAGCACATTTAAGGACATGCTGTTACCAGGCAACAGTGACGTGTGACGATTACTGCGCAGCGTCCCATTAACTAGTCCTGTTGTTCTTGAATGTTTCAGTGAACTCAACTGACTTCTTCCCCCCTGTGGGTTTGGACACACTTTAGAAATACATTACATGCATTTTAATTTGTGTGCACTGGATTTCCCTTTGATTTATTGCTATTTTTTATGTGCAGCATGTGTCAGAGGAACATTTGCATACAGTGAGTGTCATTACAGTGATTTGCATAAAGGGTGCAACATCATGTTGTGTGTTATCTGTTTCATTGTTGTTTGTTTCTTGTTTCATTCAAACTGCAGGCCTTAATGCTCAATTTGGATATTTTTTATATTTTTTTGCATGGTTGTTCACATTATAATTTAAATGCAACTGCTGTCAGTCTCATGTGTGAACTGTATACGGCCCTAAAGTGACCCGGATGTGCAGAAGAAGACATGATGTCAGACGCAGTGCACTGTGTTAACCGAAGTAAATATGGATGCTGCTCGTAATAGCATGTGTGTATCAAATTGATAATAATAAAAAGATTTAGAAAACCTCACTTTTTTTCCAGTGACTAGCTCCATCACCGTTGTGTCTTTGATCCCTCCAGGTTCAGCCTTCTCCAGCACACAATTGTGACGCATTTCAACAACGTAAAAGTCGGATGAAATGCAACAAGGCCGTTCAGACTGAAGTTGCGTTGCAAAACATCAGATATGCGTCAGATATGGGTCACATAAGAGCAAAAAAGTCAGATTTGGGCCCGCAGTCTAAACGTAGCCAAAGACAAGACTTGAGTGTTGTTAAAATGAAACACTTATACTCCAATCTGAGACTAGTGACAAAATATTTGGGATTTGTCGGTGAAGGAGGCAGAGAGAGGTTATTAGGGATTTTAAATTTAAAAAGATAAAATGATAGACAAAGAAAAAATCATCCTGTGGTCTTGATTTCAAACAAAGTCTCTATCTCCAAGACAAGACCCAGTAAACATGAGCTCAAGTCAAAGATGACACCAAGACCTTTAAAAAGTGGTGTTAAGTCCAAGAACGCTCTCAAGTGTTACCAATTTTTTACTTTTTAAGCCAGACCTGAGTTTTTACTTATATAGAAAAAGCTATGTTGGGGTGGTGGATGTGTACTCAAAAGCTAGGACTTTCACATGGGAAACAGGAGCACTTGTCTTTTAGAGAATGCTGACACCCTAGGTAATAAATGTTAAATTTATTTATTTATTTTGTTGCATTTTAAATGACCAGATTTTTATAATACAATCAGCTCTTCCTGATCCACGTGTGTTTCTTTCCTTAAACATAGTCATAAAGGTTATTCCAGTATTTTTTCCTCACAAACACAAATGTTTTACCTATCTGTTTCAGGATAGTAGTGTTTTTTTTTTTCTTTTGCATCAACACACACTGGGAACTGCTGAGGGAGAGACATTGGTGGAAGAATAGAGGGAGGCAAGCAGTGAAGCGTGAATTATAGATTTTGAAGGATTTCCCATTGCTGGTGTTGATATATTGAGAGAGGCAGGTTAAACTTGAGAATGAGAGAGAAAAAAAAGAGACTGAGGAGCGGCGAAAACAAAGCTAATGCCTGAGTAGTTCAAGCCAAAAGAAAAACAGAAGACAAAAACAAGGCAGCCTGTTTTCTTTACGTAGCTCTGGGGGCAGGTTCAGAGCGAGGGCCGGCACGCCTGACCGATCCTACGCCTCTGCCCTTTTTTTCCTTTTTTTTTTTTTCCACAACTTGTGTGCCGCTTCTCTCCTTGTGCTCCCCTCAGGCCGCTGTGTGAAACCGAGCACAGTCAGGTGGTGAATGCTTAACCACGTGTGGCAGCCGATCAAAACATTTTTCTGGTGGAAGCGCTTTAGCACGGGCTGTAAAACACTGGATAGCTGATAACCTCCACACAAACACACACACCAACACACACATCTGAGGCGTTTGTGCTTACTGATAAGATTTAGTGCTCACTGTGTTCCCTGCCAATCCAAACACATTCTTTTCTCCTCTGTTGGTCCCATCTACCTTTGCCTTTTTATAATTTTTTTGGGGGGAAGAGACGCACACCCCCTTCTCTCTTTACTGTCACGCTCATGGCCTGGCAATACATCAGGGTGTCGTTGTGGCAGGTTCTCCCCTGGACACACACACACACATACACACACTGCTCTGGAGGCTTCTTTATGGACAAAGCAGCTGTCTGCAGAAGGAGCAGCTTTCTTAGAGATGGATATCTGCTAATTAGATGATTTCTGTTTTACAAAATACAGGGCAATATAGTTAAAAGGAATCAAACGCTAATTAACCTTTTTTTTTGTGTGTTTAATATTACAAAAGGAAATATGTATGTGTAACCTGATAGATTTATTGAATGAGATGTTTTGGCATGTAGTTGTCATGTCTTGCTTTATAAAGGCGTAAAAATATTTACCAACCCATTTAAAGGAAGAGTGTGTAGTTTTGGGCCTTTTTCTCTAAACAAACCCAGAAAATAGGTCTGATGTTCACTGATGCTCATGTGTTCTCAAAAGGAAACAACAATGTGCTTCTCCTCCAGCAGTGCTCAGTTTGTCTGCTGTAGGCAATTGTAGGAACAGAAGTAATTAAGCTAAAATGGCTCCTTCCATTGGCGTCTGGGGGCTTGTGTTATTTTGATGTGATTATACACTACAGAAAACATTTGGTTCAGCTGCATATTACATTATTTAACACAATGCATTTCTAACAGCTTCACTGACGGTATTTGTCATAATGTCTGTTTTGGTGTTCTCATGTTAGAAATCTATTACCACTAATCTTCAGAATGAAAACAAAATAGTCAGAGCCAGGTTAGCCAGTTGGCCACGAGGAAGACAAATATTGTTATTGTATTAAAATTCATAAGACAAGCATCTTAAGCTTCAGACATCAAAACAATACTGTGCAGATATTTAAATGCAGCAGCTAGAGCCTTACATATATTCGATCTGTAGTGTTATTGTTGGAGTCTGGTCTATCTTTTCTGCAGTGTGTGCCTTTGTTCAAGAACCTGTTGGAGATAGATAGCTTGTAAAACCTATTCCTACATCTTGATTGCCACAGTCTTATGTTGCAGCCACCACGCATTAAAATGTGCTGTGAACACCTACACCCTATTGACATAAAATATGAATCAAAATATAACAGGTATAATAGGTGTGTTTGTATAAACTGTTGACTTTCTTGAGGAACAGAAGATTCAGCTCTTTGGTACTTTTGTGATCCCACCTGAGAACAATGAACAAAGACATGCTCTGGTTTTAATGCTGACAGTGAGGATCCTACCATAACACCTGGACCTGTCCATTTCACTGTTTACTGTCAATATTGCTATCATAGCCTCTACTGACAGCTGACAAATTGAAACGAATGCAACAAAAAGTGATATTTAAAAATGCTAATTACATTTTCTGATTGGAAACTAAATACAGAGTCAGTGAACACTATGACTATGTCGAACCACAAACCAAATGTATATCTGTATGTTTATATCTGTACAATAATCTACAAATCTGTCCACAATCCACACTATATAAAAGATACACATAAAGTGAAAAAAAAGAACTATTGTGCATTTACATGGACTGCTATGTACATAATGTATATAGCATATAAGCATCTTCTATAACATGTGGATATATTCTACTCTGTTAGAAAGTAAATAAAAATGCTTCAGTAATAGAAATTCCTTTATGGGATACAATCTTTAAAAATAAACAAAAGTTTAGTTCTTTTGAGGTCACTGCTGGTTTATCAAGTTCTTTATCTGCAAATTGAATCAAACAGGGATCAATGTTGGTGAATACATCAGTGACACAAAGCCACTTGTCAGGACTTGTCACAACAAACTCAAATATAACTAAAATTGAACTTTGGAGCGGTGCTGATAAGCCTCAGTGTGAATCTATACATGTAAACATAACTAAAACACTATATTTTACAATGATTGTTCTGCTTGCTGTGTGTCGCCAGCAGCCAATAGGTGTCTAGAACAACATCCTTTTCACTGTGTATACAAGCACAACAAAGTGGTGAGGGATACTTTGTGTAAAATAAAAGGCCAAAGTGCAACTGTGAACATGTTGCAGTGGAAACATCCTTTTATTCATTTGGAACTTTAAAACAATACATTGTGTCCATAGCACGCAGTGAGCTTCTGACCCAGTCAAGAGTCTTGGCGCCTCAAACTCAAGTGCTCAGCTTGTTCTCTCCAGCCCAGTGCATGGTTACTATTTGTACTGTTTACTGTTTGAGTGCAGTGGAGGGTAATAATCACAGCCCTGTAGCTCCACTTCAGACTCAGCCAGACGTGACATGGCTGCAGCACAGTCAAGCACATATATACGTCTGTCAGTCCCTGAGAGTCACAGTCTGCACCACAGCTGGGAAAAACATGGGACAGGTGTGGGTTCGTGTGGCATTTACATGTTTCCCTCCGCCTTCCCCTCGGCTTGTTTACTTCTCTCACACGAGCCGACACATCATCCAGAACCACATGACTCTACTCTGGCTGTTACGTAACTCATGGCATTGGATCCTTATCATTATCAGTTTGTCATGGTAAAACTTTTATCAGCAGTCCACGCCCCGTCTCTTGATGTTATTCACAAAAACTGCTGACGTCTTGTTTCTCACTGTGGGTCTAAAGGTGGAGAGTGGACGGGAAACAGGAAGCAAATAGACTCTGGTGTAAAAACACATTGATTTGTTGGCTCTGCCGGAAGAATCAAGGATATAGCATGTTGTAAATGTACCATATCATTAATCATCAACACTTTAGTTTTTACCATAGAAGGTTCTTGCATGTGAAAGTTTCATTTTTATTGGAAATCCTGGGATGCAACCCTAAATTTAAGGTGTTATTTGATCTATACTAAACCAACAGTCATTATTAAAATAATACATCCACTGTTTATTAAAAACTAAAAAATGACTTCTGAATAAGGCGGACTGGAATAAAAAACAGCAGGGAGATATGCCTTTTTACAGATCCACACACAAACCCATGTTAATTTGGGATTTGTTTCTAAATGCAACTTTAATTTGTGATATTTTCGATCTGGTTCGGTTCCTGTCTTTCTACAGCCTAAAATAGAACAGATTTTTAACACCGGTTGCGTGCGTTCAGGTTAAAATTCCAGATGAGTACTTGACTTTTGGACTTCATGTAAATATGGCGTTGTGCTGAGACTTTAGAGACATCTGGTTGAAGGACAGACCTCTTCCCCTTCAATCGTAGCCTTGCACAAACAAACACTCGCTGCATGCTCAGTGGGAAATCACTCTCAAATCCATAAACACAGACTGTGAATATCGTGATCGGCGCAGAATCACAAGTGCCCTCTCACGCACTCCTCTGTTTTCTCAAACAACAGGGACGTGTGAAGGACATTGTGTTGGACGTGTTACACACTGTTCCCACTCTCTGTTGTCGTCTAGTCCTTATTTTAGTGCACGACTCAAACAACAGACGCTCACAAACACAACCTTTAACACAATTCTTGCTCTTTGCTATAGACAGGTTCCCCTTTTCTAGACTGAGAAATATTTCTGTTTTCCTTTCACAGTTCCCGCTGCTGTGCCGGACCCTCTTGGGTGCAGTGTGTGCTTGTGTGTCTGTGTGAGCGTTTGTAGTTAATTAAAGTTGGGAGGAGAGCTTTGGAAGAGAGAGCGAGCTGCCAAAGGCTGTTGCATAAAGTAAACAGGCAGACACAGTCACATGCAGCCAGCGCATGGATATGAACACGCATCTGAGCACGGCGGCTCAGAGGCATGCACAGCAACGCTCCACGTGTTAACCCTTTCAGCCTCGCTGTCTCTTAAACAACGCTTGATACAAACCAAATAACTTCAGAGCATTTCCTTTGTTTTACAGCACTCATTAGTCGTGTTTCTACTCAAATATTGAACTTTTGAGTCAACATATGTGCTTGTCTATATAAATGACACTACATCACTGTGTAAGTTGGACTAAACAAACAACTTAAATAGTTTTGGTTTTGACCGTTGGAAATAGGTTGAAACTGTATTTCTCTCTCTACTCAGTTTATTTAAAGTGGACATGCCAAGTATTCTGTTCTGAGATGGCAAAAATAAATGCACCTCACTCATACATGATGACATAAAACGTGTTAAATATGTTTCATGTGAGGTGATAAAACAGCTTTTGCAACGTTATGGATTAAATTTCAAACTAAAATGTCGTAGCTCTCGGGTCTGTCCCAGTTTATGGCCCTATGTCATATTCAAGAGATCAAATCACTTCCTGCTTTTGTTGGCAGAACATGTAAACCTTTCTTTCAGAGTTTACAGTTGTTCTGAAATAAAACACTTCAGCTTTAACATTTTCCAAAATGGAAACACCAATAAAAGCACCATCCATGTTTTTTTTATTCTTTTATTACTGCATAAAACGTAAGTGTAATTTCAGAGAGAAAACCACAGGACAGCTCCAACGGACAATTTACCCGAGTGAAATCACTTCGGCCATGAACGCCAGACAATCAGCCAACACTCTCTCGAGACGTGAATGGTTTGACCACAAACCTCAAAAATGTTGGGGTAATCAAAACGTGTAAACCGTTTTAATCAATTACACCACAGCAAACACACATGTACAGCACCATTAACCTCATCATAAATCTAGCAGAAAGCAGCTGTGGGCCGCAATTATGGGTCAAACACAATAACGCCCTGGTATGAGAATATCTTTTAGTTTTGAGCTACGGCTTGGTTTTGGCAGAGGCTTAGGTGGCTGTAATGGTGCAGTCCCAAGAATGTCTGATCATATATCTGAAATTAAATCTTAATTCCCGAAGAATACTGAAGATAGATGGCCCTGGTTCTACACAGAAATCCCCTTCTCAAGTGTCTCCACTCTGTTTTCCGTCTCTTATTTCCTTGTCGCCCTCCAGGCTTCAAACCGGTGCTTCGTGCACTTGGATGGGAGGTCTGTAGATGATGTATTCAGGCCTTAGAAGAGTGCACACACAGATCTACTCCTGTTTGAGAGTGAAAACGATGAGAGAAAGAGCAGGGGGCCTCGGCATGTAAAACCCTGTGCCGACTTGATCTCACTGCTCTCGGTCAGAGCAAACTGATTTGGGCCGCAGTGAAAAGGGAAAAAGGTGGATTTGGAATTTCGGCTAATTTATTTTGTGAATTGGGGCTCTGTGAAATTCCTCCTTCAAAATTCCTGCTACTACTTTATGCAACTTGATCCCTTTTTTATTAAGTTTCTTCACTGAACAACACCATACAAATCTGCATAATGCCAACCTTGGAAAAGGCATTTAATTCACTCCATTTCTGACCTTCACTTTAATAGTGAGCCATCAACTTTTGTCTTATATTTCAGAAAGGTTTATGAAGCAAATGTTGGTATATGTTTTCTTTTTAAATCTGTTTTATGTAGCTTATTGTTGGGGTACAGCACTTTGACCCTCTGTGTTGATTTAAAAGTGCTTCATAAATAAATAAGAATAAAAAACAGCACTGACGTTTGTTTTTTCAGGCATGTTTATACACGTCTGAAACTACCTCACACAAACTTACTGAGAAAATCTTACTGTGTGAGCATAATACACTATGTTACTTTTTATTATCCCCATGGGGAATTCATTCTCTGCATTTAACCCATTCAGTGGAGCAGTAGGCATCCACTCAGGAGCGCTCGGGGACCCTCTCCAGATCTTGCGCCGGTAATTGTTCATGTTACTAACCAGAGACTACATTGCATGTTTTTTTATGTTGGTAATGGAAACCGGAAAACTGAGCACGGGGAGAACATGCAAACTCCACACAGAAAACGTGACAGCGCTAACCAATTTGCCACCATGTCGCAAAAAGGAAAGAGGTGAATTCTGTCTTGTGGATTTTAAGACCTGTAAATCGCCATCAATATTAAAGTGGATAAAATAAGAAAACTGACCTCCACCCCATAAAAAGAAGAGAGGATTTGTCACTGACATTGTGACTTTTAATGCTGTCCAGTCAAAGAACAAGGCCCCAACACAGGCACAAGCTAAATTCAACATCACATTACAACCGAAGCTAATAGAAATGCATCTAGATAAACTATATTTTGAGTAACTGTCTATATGAAGTGGTTCCACGTGCAAAAACACACCCAAATACTTAAGAGAGGAGTGTAGCAGGTGTAAGTCAGAGCCAGGAGTGGATGGGAGTGGGACAGGTTCAGCCGACAAGCCTCGTTGGTCTGAGACTCACACATTCACACAGAGAGACCCTGTCTGTTTTATTTGACAGTACAGGCCTGATTTCGATTTATGAGCGAATTAGCGCCATTACCCGAACACGCGTCGAGCCAGTGCTTTACTAAAGAGGTGGAGGGTCACGTCTGGCTGCACCTACGAATGCCACGAACAGCACCGAGGACGGAGAGTCAGAGGGAAAATGGTGTTCCTATTCAAATTGATCCAGATGAGGTTGTTAAAGGCTAACAAAAACGATTTTTATAGTAGCAAGTGTATATGTGTATGTGAGCAATAAACAGGAGCGGTGCAAAGGCCTCAATGTAAAGTGGATGAGTCCTGTCTGTGGGCATCATTAGAGCATTCATGGGGTGGTATTAGCTCTGCTCATTATCACCATCTCCAGTGATACTGAGATTTATTCGTTGGTGTCAGATTACATTGATTAAAACAGTAAGCAGCAGGATAAACCAGCATAAAAGTACACTTGACACTTCTTGATGCAAATAAAATGCACTCACTTTTTTTTTTTTTTTGCTAAAAGATGCACAATTAGGATTCACCTGGTATGAGATCAGAAGCTCTTTTAGCTGCCATTTTCACATTTTTTCATTTTCTTTTAAATTGCAGCCTACAAGAAAGGTGAGTGCATTATCCCTATCGCAGGCACTGTAAACACTTTTCAGCATCTACACTCCATTATTTCCAATTAGAGCTGGAAGAAGGCGTCATCCGTTTAATTATGACACTAATGTAAGTGACATTTCAAAAGCGCACACTGTATCCGCACCGGGCATGACACGGGACGAGCTAAAACAACAGTGTGGCAGTTATGGCGACCATCATGACAATAATAATGGAGGTGTGCAGCGGTGCCTCGGGCCGTCCCTCCAGCCTGAGCACGGGGAGGAGGATGAGGAGGAGGAGGAGGGGGGCAGTGAGGTCTGGCTGGGGCTCCCTCGGTGCGTGGGGATGCATCACTGGAATCATTTAATTCATACCATAAACGTGACAGGGTTAATGAGTGGCAAAGAGAGCCTGGGGACCGCGCGAGGCCCGTACGGGGGATAGGGGCGTGTGTGTCGGTGGATAGGAGGTGGGTTGGAGGGTATAATGTTTGTTGTAGCAATGGTGTGAACATGATAGTCTGGGTCCAAAGTGCTCTACCCTGCAGTCTTAACTAATGCTCTTTCATTCAGAGCCGGGATGCTTTGGCTTACGCTGATCTGGGAAGCGGTGGAGAATCAGCAGCCGCCATGTGACCGAGAGGTAGAAGTGGAAGAAAAAAGGTGGTGCAGGAGGATCAGGTTTAGGGGGAAACAGATGGTAAAGCCTGGGAGTTTTTTTTGTGACTGTGACGGCTCTAATTACAATGAATACACTTGAATATAGGAACTTTACATACGCTGACTGAGAACTATATGGTAAATATCACTTCAGCCTCTAAACAGCAAAAAGATATTCACAATCTGTGTTTTAAGATTATTATGTTATTCAACTGATATGTTTATACTTGATTGTGCTGGTGTGCTTTGCATTGTAGCTCTCCTTGTAAGTTTGTTGTTAATGAGTGGAATGAGCAGCATCTATTTCTGCCTGATTTACAACATACTCACCTTCAAAACAAAACTTTTAGAGCTTTATTCTTTGATTATATTAAATTGTATAGGGTATTCTCTATGCCCAACCATCTACAATGTGTTTAAGTAATTATTTATGAATGGGCCTGCTGCTTTACAGACCATTAGTTTCCCTATCCCTCTAGGTTGCATAGATAAAGCAAACACCATGCTTTACTTGGTGATGTAGGACTCAAGACAAGTCTCAGCCTTGTCTCAGACTCAAACAAATTTTAGCTTGTTTTTTATTGGGCGTGGACATAGAGAGCAGTGGATTTTAAAGTGACACTAGGTTGTGATTGAATGAAAACATAAAAGATTTGATCTTCTAAAAAATCTGCTCTGAGTCTGCTTCCTTCACCAAATGCGAACCCATTCCATGAGTTTGAACTTGGCCTGAAACCCGACTGGATTTTATAGCTCTATCATGGTTTTAACATAGTTTAGTCTCAGGAGTGACTTGGGCTTAGTTATTGTTGTCTTGACTACAACACCATCTTTTCATTTCCTGATCCATTTTTTCTTGTATGTGTGATTTCAGACACATGTCAGTGGTTAAGTTAATTGTGCTTTTAATTATTGTTCTCTGTAGCGCTTTACATGCATCTTTCATTATTATTATTATTATGTGCTATGGACTGCATATCATGAAATCTGGTGCATTTCCACGAGAGACTGACGCGTCGATGACAAGATGCAATCAGTGAATAAATGACTACTAGCCACGACACAAGACAAAACCACCGCTTTGTCTGGGCGCCTGCTGGAATAGTCTTTTTGCAGCATCTCAAATTCTGCGCTCACCACCAGCCGAGAGGAGAGCGGCGAGTACAGAGGACAAAAGCGCGGCACTCTGCGGAGGAGAGAAAAATGAGTGAGGACTAAATTGGCTGGGTGGAGTGATGGAAGACGGAGGGGAGAGAGAGTCAGAGGCGATGGTGATGGATGAGCAAATGGTGGGCGCGTGACGGGGGAGAGCGCTAGGGGCACGAGGAGGGGAGACGAGATGTGTTCGAGGGTCGGGAACGCAAGGAAAAAAGAAAAAAAAAAAACCCGGCATCCCCTCCCTACACCTCAGCTCCCTCCCTTTTCTATTAACACATTGTGCCGCCTGGTAACACTAGCACTTATTGTCTACGAGGCGGGCAGTTTACACTCGCCTCTGCCCCTCACAATTAAATCTGGCATCAACACAAACTGCTTTCACCACCTAAGAGCACACCAGGCTTTTTCCCTCTCCCGAATAATGCCCCTGTCAAGTCCGCTCTGTGAAACATATTGATCGGAAAACAAGAGGACGAAACGATGAGCGCTGTAATTATGAAAAACAAACCATAAAGGCGGCCTTTTGAGTGTATGTTTTGAAGCCGGCGTAAGAAAAAAACAAACAAAAACAGGTCGTGGCTCATCAAAACTCGAGCTGCGGAGAGATCAAGGCCTCGGAAGGAAAAACAAAACCCCCCTCTGCTCCACCCCCAGCACCAGCCTCTCCCCCGTCCCCACTGTCCCTCGGGACGCTATCAGGACAAGGAAAGGTCAGGGGGTCTGGTAGCGCCACGGTAACCACAATAAACACAGGCACATATTGAATGTCATTCACCACTACCTGAACACACCAGCACCTGCAGACACATAGACTGATCAATTACGAACCCTCATTTCAGTTCCGAGCTAATTGAAGAGATGCAGGAATACGTCTGTATGACCTTTACTTGTTCTTCACAAGACAAATATGTAATAATACGTTAAAATAAGACAGAGAATATGTTAAAGACTTTGTAATTGTGGATAATTATGATGCAGTTTTCTTTTAATCACTTAAGAACCACATGATAACTACTCTCCAAATGTAACTCAAAAAGTAAATTAAACATTATTGCAGATTCTTTAAATATGTGTTAAACTACAATAAAAATATAGTAAAAGTAGTATAAGATGCCATTGATGTATGTATCCTAAAAACCTTGAGGTCTGGACTTAACATTCATTCTTTTATTTTTCTGCGATCTTGATGTATGTTGGCTCGTTTGATTCAAATGATTATCCTGTTAATAGACTCAGTTTGCACCATGTTTTAGCTTTGGGACAGTTGACCTTACATTTGCCTCAAGAACAATCTAACAAATCATCAATCTCCCACCGACAGTGCAGAATCAATGTGGAAGTGTTTCTAGAAGTGTTTCTGAAAATGCTGTGTTTGGTTTTGACCAAACAACTTCACTTTGGTCTCTTCTTTCCAACAGCATAGAGACAGAGGTCTTGAAGTTTTCTCAGATGCAGTTTTCTCAGTCTTCGTTTATGCGTTCATGTTATTTTTTTAGACAAAAGAAGATTATAAGATTATACTTGCAGTCCTTTCAAACAAACCATAGTTTATCTTCTTATATTATTATCGTCTGTTTCTGTTTGTGCTGTCATGGCTCACTGAGGCCTGCTGGGTCTGAAATGTAACTTTTGGGATTTTTTTTTTATATTTCTCTGAGCATTGCATTGTCTAACTTTTGGGTGAATTTGAAGATTGTCGACTTCTGGAAAAATTGACTGATCACTTGTATTTAATGCTTTCTATTTTTTTTTTCTTTCTTTCTCACTGTCACATATTGAACTCCAAACATATAGAGACAATGGGTTATCTTATCCCTTTTTGGGATTGTGAATGCATTATCATTAACACAACATACATACAAAGAGCAACAGCCTTCTTCTTCTTCTTCTTCTTCTTCTTCTTCTTCTTCTTCTTCTTCGTGAGCTCCCTGTTTTAGCAGTGCCCACTACAACTTGATAAGATATTGAATATTCCATTATTACCAGTGTTTCCCTGAGTTTTGTGGCTGTTGCTCACATTCACAAATCACTTTTAGCCTCTGTCTAATTAAATGTTCATTACAAAATCTATTTCCGCTGTTTCCCTGTATTAATGAATGTCTGCCTGTGCAGGACTGATGATGCTGCGCAGAAACAGGTCTTTCTGCCTGATACAGTATCTACTTAAATAACACATCTCATTAAGTCTACTGACTAATGAGGTGATTAGCCCCGGCTACCAATAACCAGTGCTAGCCTAGCGTAGCCCTAACGCCTCTCTCCGAGGGTTTAAACGCACTGATTCAGATGGAGGGGCTAATATGGCTGGTGGTTCAGGCTTTTAATTGCCGAAAAGCTATTAGAACTAATGTGCAGATATGTGGAGGACAAATTACTTTAATTAGCCTGTGTTAATGTGTTTGCTCGCAGAAATATTAGCACATTACATCGAGAGGAAACAGTAGTAAAAGAAAGAATGGCTGCCCTGCTTTGGATTAAGGCTGGAGCGCTTCAGTGTGTGTGTGTGTGTGTGTGTGTGTGTGTGTGTGTGTTAGCAGCACTTTGGGAAGGGCAGGGGGCCTCCACAGCAGTGAAGTGTGCCACAGCTATTTATAGGCCCAGTTGATTGCAGATTTATTCTCCAGGGAGGGACAGGCTGGTGCGGGGCGGGGAGGTGCGGGTTATAAAGAGGAGCCTCTGTGGGAGGAACAGCTGTCTGTCAGGAGGAATCTGTTGGTTAATTTCCTTTGGGGAAGAGGCAGAAATGAAGGCTTGGTCCAGACATATCTGGATACAAAGCAGATTGGTTTTGCTCATATGAAATCAGATTTGTTTTTTTAGTTTAAATGTTATTTTCTGAAGTATAGAATCAAATTTCCAACCGGTAGGCAAGACAGTTATTATTTGTCAATATCTGTGTCATGGAAGAAGATAGTCAAGATGATTTACACAATAGATAGCTAATTATATACGTCACAACAACCCTATAGATTCTGGAGTGGTGTCAGACTGATGTTATGGCAATAATGTAATTATATTAAGGGCCAGAGGTACACTTTTTGGTTTTGTTTTGTTACTTTTTCTCTCTTTTTTTGTGATTTAGAAAAATGTATCACTTTTTACCAGCTATACAAACAAGACACATATTTACAAGCTAAAAAAACTGCTAAGAGTTTGACACACTGATTTTTTTTACTAAATGATTATACTTTCTCTCTGATTATACTTCTGCACTGGCCGCACTTGCTTCCTCTAAATGTGACAGAATAAAAGCTCATTCAAAACTGTTGGTACAAAAAAGGCATTTCTATTTTATGCAGTGTTTCTTCACAGTTGTTTGTGTCTACTATGTGGTCAGCAGTGTGCACGTCGAGGAGGAAGAATCAAGCAGCAAGAGTAAACAGGGAGGCTGGATATGGCTCTGTTTTGACAGCAGGATGGGAAATACTGCGGCCGACGCAGGGTATTAGATGAATTCCTGACTAGGGGACAAATCTGACGGAGACAGCCGTGGGCAAGGAGCGAGGGAGGAGAGGGAAAGTTATGTTGACAGGGTAAATTACATATACACCAACGAACACGTGCTCACGCGTCAGTGATACATTCAGGAGCATGTGAAATGCACGATGCTTGAGTGTTTCGGGATTTTTCTTTTAGAGCAGAGATAGAACATCCGTAGAGCTTAGTATAGTTTGGCTGCAGTTAAAGCTTACTAAACTAAACTAAAAAGCCAGTACCAAAAACATTGACAAGAGCACAATGGATTTTCAGATTTATTAAAAAAACAAACAAATTCAAATAGGGAAGCCTGTGTCGTCGGAAGATTTTAACCACATGATGCCAAATGACCAGGATTTGAAAATCATTGGCTCTCTGTCATTTCTGTTTCCTAGATACTGTTCAACAAAGGATGAAATTCAGTCTTTTGTTTTTCGTCTCTACAACACACATTACGTTATGAACAAGAATTCAGGAATCCTTTGTCTCTGCCAAACTAGGATCAGTTTACAACAATGTCTGATGGAAAGCAGATATTGCGAGACAGATTACTGGATCTTCATGTGTTTATAAGGATATTGGTGATGATAAAGATCTCTGCCTGGATGTTTTAAGAGAAAACATAAGGTATATTTGTCAGATTTTGTGATATGATTGTTAATTTTTCAACGGATGTTTGGTCTGAGTGGAGCTACAGTTCTCCAGTATTAAACTTGTTTTGTTTTTTGTCATTTTTTATCACTGAACATCATTTTTAGATCACAGTTTGCTTAGAGGATTCTGATAGTTTTACCAGATAGCATAAATGGGCCTTTATCTGGAAAATCATGTTGATATTCTCAATAGTAAAGAAACCTATTTGAATTTTGCCAGTTTTGGGTTTTTTGGGAGTTCTTTGCTCCAAAATGGGGGAGTTATTTGACAAAGTTTAAAAAAAAATCTGTGATATGTGACGTGAAATCTGCCAAGGTTTAATATGTGACTGTGATGAGCCCATAGCAGCCTGAAAAACACACACCACAGTGGTTTGTGAGGGGACAATGGCACAATGAGCAACTAACAAACAGAGCTGCACACTACAGGCCTGCCTCTGTCCCCTGAGATCCGGGCCAGTGGCTGGATGTGGGATCATGTGTGCAGAGGCCCGCCTGGCATCGCTGCTGGTGATGGATAGCATGAGGCTGCTGAGCCTGGGCCCTTCTCCTCAGAGCGCTGTGATTTGCCAAACAACCCTCTTGCCAAGAAAGGCAGCGTTACAAATACCTCACATTAGGGGAATTATGTCTTTATGCGGCATCCAAACGGGCGCAGAGGCGAGACAATGGTGTGAGGGAGATGGTGTTTCCGTTACAATTAGCTGCATGCTAATCTGTTTTTCCTCATCTTTTACTTCTCCGTCTTCCTGCCTCCAGGGCTTTGCACACAACAAAAACAGTGAGGACAGTGTAGCATCTGCAAACATCGGAAAAACAAAAGGCTGTCTGTGTGAAACAAGACGAATGTGTGTTCGAGAATGACTTCAGGGGACAGAGGAGGCGACAGTGTGCGCGGGGTATCAGTAGCATGAGAAATGTCTGGAGATGGTATCTTTTAAATGTCTTTCACGAGCATAAAACTGGGATGTAATAACACACGTACACAGCGCAGAGGATTTCCCCCAAATAAACAAGTATAGGTGAAGGCTTCTCACCCAAAAAAAGACCCATCACCCGTAAAAATGCAATTTCCTGAAACAAGACACATGGAGCAAATTGGGCCGTGTTGTTTTCCTCCTCCGTCTGCCTATTACCACCGCTACAGCTCTGTGAAAGCCAGGGCCAGGCTTTCCGCAGGCACTTTAGTGAGCATGAGAATCCAGTCTATTTTTCTGGGATAAGAAGGGGGGAGGGGGTGCAGGCAGCTGCGGAGCTGGTGTTTTTGTCTGCCCTCCGAGTGAGAGGGAAAGGAGGGGGACTGGGAGGAAGAGGGATGCACTGGGAGGCCTGTAACAAATTACAATATCGCAATGTTGTAATTACAGAGAAAATGTTAATTTATTTAAAAATTTGTATCAGTACAACAAAGAGCATATTTCAGCTCTATTTTAACAACAAATGGCACTTGAGATGAAAATTAGCACCAGCTAATTTTCATTAATCTGCAGGCACTACCACTGCTACTGGCTGCAGTTTAATAAGCATCTGCTGACTTTAATGTTATTTGAAATATCCTGACACAGCGCAAAATATTACGGGACTGTTTGTAAATAGAAGCATAACAATAATGACAAATGCTATGACAAAAATGACAAAAAAACAATACTTTGACTCTATTAGGATGTCTTTCTGTTGGTGTGAAAGTCCTGTTATCTTAGCCACTGTTGCCATTTGTTGTTGATTAAACTAATTTGTTTACAACGTCAAAATTACATACCATTAGTCAAAATTAATCTTGGAAAAGTACCAACATAGCAACACTAGGGCATGTTGAAAATATGTAGAGACAAGTAAATCAAAAAAGTGCTCTGCTCTACTGTACAGCACTGGATGTTACAGTTGGAGAAGAAGATGCAGCCGTGGAGGCAGGGGGTGTAAAAGGAAACGGGTGGTTGATTATGGAAGAGAGAGACATAAACAGATAATCAATCAGCAGAGAGGGATGCAGATACAGGGAGGCAGACAGATGGGGAGGGTGTGCACAGCTGGCTGGGGCTGGCAGTGCGCCCACAGACACTGCTTTCCGTATGCACCGCTGTCCTCTTGCCCTCTCCCACCGGGTGACCCCTCTGACTGCCTCCTGTCTGGGTCGTGGCGGGGGATCTCGGCCGAGCTGGGACATGAGTTAAAACATCCTCTGTGTGCCGACACTGGCTCTGTCCGCCCCCTGCTCTGCAGTTTGAACTCCCTTTGGAGCCTGAGGGTGTATGTTTTTGTTTTATTGGGGCAGTAGGCTCTGACTGGGGAAGAGAGGGGCTCCCAGTGAGGCTTTCAGGTGTTGGCCACTGACATTACCATACCACACCTTTTAATTATTATTAGCTAATGTTTTTGGCAATTACTGACAGCTAGAGTGAGACAAATCACATTCAGGGAAATGAGACGCTTTTTTTTTACTGCTTTTTTCTCATCAAAATAAAAAGGTCATGTGGCTTTGCTGGTTTGATGCCTGATTTGTTTCCTGGACCAGACATCCTTTGCAGGTCAAAATAGCTGTCAATCATTTTTAAGGCATACAAATCCTTCATGTTTAAGGGACATATGGTAAAACAAGAAAACATATATTTTATTATTTTTAGTATAAACTAGTCTTATTTTGTGCAGTGAAGGAAACTGAAATGGTAAAGATTTAGCATCTGTCAATGATAATGTGTACAACAGAGTACAACAGAGTACAGTGATGTATCAGTGGAGAGCCCATAAGTGAACACATCCTTATGTATTGTATCTAATTTGCTGTACTCTCTGTTTAATGAGGTTCAGAAGTCTTAGCTTGTGGTTTAAAGATGATCACATGACCTTTAACATAGCTGCATCCTCTCCTCTGAATGAACACAATGACATTTCAGAGGACTGTAACAGCCTCAAGATTTTTTTTAGTTTGATAATCCAAATTAGGACGCTATAAATGGCATGACTGACTCTGTCACCGTTGTCCCCATTTTCATTCAATCATCGTGTTTTTCTGTGCCCTTTGAAATGTGAAAATGGTCTAAAACTACTCGGGCACAAAACAATATTCACTCGGAGCGTTGAGGTGATTTCCTGCTGTTTGTGCACAACATGAGGCAGGGTCTCTTTGACATTTCACACACCATCTTCTCTCCATTTACTTCAGTTACCATGAGGTTAACTGTTGTGAAGGTAAATGCTGATATGCAATAGATTCCCGACAGACTCAGTTCATATTAACTCAAATGGTTCAACAAGCTAGTGGCAGAAGATTGTTTTTCTTGCAATTTCAATACATTTACAACAATATACTATAAATTCTCATTCAATTTCTACCTGTTATTCTCTGTTACAGCTCTATTGAATGTGTCACATTGATTCAGGTGTTACCTTGAAAGGATCAGGTCATCTTCTGTGGCTTCTGTATCGACTGCGTATTCATTTCTTCGCTCTTTTACTCCAAAAGACTTGAATAGATGTAAAGTCATGGCCAGGAACCTTGCATTGGTGAAGTGTTTGGAGGTATGAATGTTCAAAAGTCTCAGATGAATAAGGCTGGTGTATTGCTAAAATGTGAATCCGGTCATTATACATAGAGAGGACCCGGTATAACAGGAGCACATATATCGTCAGTGTGAGTGAGGGAGAAGTCTTTAATGCGAGTGAATACCCATGAGAATACCCTCTGAAAACAGGAAATTGAAATAAAGCATGATTTTATTGCTGCCTGTACACATAAGTGCTCTTCTTCTTTCTTCAGGCGCTGGTTTCGTTTAGTGAAGGTCGTGTTAATGTTTTTTTCTGCCACTAGAGCAGAGTAACAACAGGTGGATCATCTTTCCGAGGTCTTGGCCCTGCGCCTGGTCAGGTCGACGTATACGGTACAATTTGCACATTTAGTGAACACAAACATTTAGCAGAGATGGCTCATGTCTGCTCATTACCTCAGGCCTAGTGCTGCTGCTGGCATAATATTCCTCTAGATGGAAATGTGCCATCATATCATATTGCCCATTGGCTGTTACTGCTACTGTCTAATTCAGTCATTTACTTGTTTGGTGGTTATTTGTGCTTATTTTCCACATTTCCCCTCCAGGAGACATTAACGTGCCTCGTCTTCTAAAAGGATGTGATAGCGTGCTGCATTTTAGGAGCAGTTCTCATCAGTCATGCAGTGAAAGGACAAAAGAAGCTCCTCAGTGTCTGTCCCCTTGTGCTTCACTCTGCATCTATGATGGCATTTACATGTCAGCTAAATAAAACAGGCTATTTACATGTGAGCGCTGCTGACATAATGTCATGTGACATCTCTTTATAGACGCAGTGGGCAGGCGTACTGATTTACTGTCAGCATGACTCTATAGGAGCTACATTTATTTCTCCATTTCATGTAGGATTATCCTCTTATTTTCCACACAGTTTATGCAAATTGATCTAGTTAATACAAAATATACTGTTTATAAATGCATGCAGCATGTTATCAAGAAATGACAAGCCCAGTGCAGTGAACACAACCTCCCACTACTGCATTTTCTTCAAATATAGTTAGAACGAATAAGACAGGAAAACTGAACTAAGAAAAGCCTGTAGATGTGACTGGCTCTTATTAACAGCTGCATTAAATCCACTGGGACTCAACAGGGCGCTACCTTCAGGGCCTTAGTGCGATCAGCTAACAAGGAAACACACTAAAGCATCATTTCCACCAGAACAGTAAGGGTTGGGTCAGTAGGTGAGTTTCAAATGCCAAAAGGGTATGAAGTGTCCCAATAAAGCACACCATACTGTACTACTATGGTAACCCCATAGGTTTTAGATTCATCACAGTGGTCAGCTTTTTAAAGGGTAGAGCTAAACACAGCAGCCTGTTGAGAGGAGATAGAGTCTAATTTATGTGAAGAATTGTCATACTTCATAAAGTTTGAAAACAAAGCTAGCCTTTATTATCAGCAGCTGTTTGCAGTCTCGAGTCTGCTTCATACGGCTCTTGCTTTGTGAATTAATAACATTGTTGTAGTCGTCTACATTGCATTAAACACAATCATTGCTGGATTGAATGTTCATAAAGCTGGGAATAAACCAGAAACAGTCCCTTTCTACTGTATATTTCAGCTGTATACTTCCATAACTCCAGCGTCTCGCTCCAATTGACCTTTTACTTTATTTTAATAAAACAAAAACAAAATGTGTGGCACTTAACATAGCAGACTCCTTCACACAGAACAGTGGAAACAAGCCCTTTACCTGTGCAAGAACTACTGTCCTACTGACCCTACAGTGAGAATATGTCTTAAGTATTAGCATTCTGAAATCAGGGTTTATACTGTAAATAGGGATAGTATTGTAAATAGTGCCATCATTGTGGGCACTATTAGATTAGAGATGTTTTAGAATAACTTTCAAAGCTTTAAAGATGACTCCTGAATCACTGTCCCTTGTGGCTGTCTTTGAATTAAGTGTGGGTTACTCGTCTATAGAGGTGACGGCGTGGGCAGGAGATGCAAAGCGGGCAAAAAAATGAATAAAAATACATGAAAGATATAAAAGAGGTGATGAAGATGAGCTGGAGGAGGCAAAACATAAAGCAGAGGGAGGTACGGCAGCGCTCTTTTGTCTTCAGCTGCAGTGAGTTTCATTAGCACACCACGACACTCCCCTCCTCCTCTTCCTCCTCTCTGCCCAGCCCCAGACAGAGCCCGGTTACTGTCCTAATGGCTGCTGTGTATTCATTATCACCTCCGCATACGCCTCCACTCCCCCCCAGACTCTAGCCGGGATGGGGGGGCTGCCGTAATTGATAATTAAAGAGCAATAACACAGCGGTCAATGCAATCTCTCTGCAGGAGCGCCTGAGACCCCCACCTTTCCCTCAAACACACACACACACACACACACTGAGAAGTCAATAAAAAGATTGCACTGATCATTACAGTTACACCGCTCAAGACCTGGCACGCTCATACAAAGAGCAAACACACATTTTTTCCTTGGCACAGATTCTGACGAAGACGACAAGCTGAGTGTGTACAATTTGATCTGTTCATGCAAATAAACACACGCCCACGGAAGCTAAGGTGGTGCACAAAAGGAGAAAATAAGCACAAAAGGAGACACATATGTTAATTTAGCTGCGCAGTAGATCAATACATGGACATAAACGAGAGGCCGCAGCTCTATTGATTCGACCGGGGCCTGTTGTCTGGCATTAGCAGTGCTAGCGTGAGGCAGGGCTCATTAACATCTCGTTAGTCAGCATATTTCATACACAAACACTGCCGACAACTGCTGCTAATTAAAGGGCCGCTCATTAATTCAGGAAACAACAGACTGAGGCATTATAGCACAATGTAGTGCAGGACGTTTTGAGTTGTAAATGTGTTATTGTGTGTTTTGTTTTGTTTGATCACGCCGGCGTCGTGTGAGGACCCCATTCTGTCACGGACGACCGGGACAGACAGACTTTATTACGGGCAGTCTCTCGCTCTCGAAGCCCGTTTAGAGCCGCGATGAGGATTCAATCTGCCTCTTGATGCGGCGTGTGGGATGTAATTACAGAAGAGACGAGGCAGAGCTTCCACTGATTAGAGGCAGAGTGAGGGAGAGCTAATCATTATGTACGGACTTAAAAACACAGGTGACGTTTCCTCTCAGTACTGCAGCTTCTGTCTCACTTGAAATAAACAACAACAACAACAACAAAAAAACCTTTAAATGCATTCATTCATATTAGGTCTGTGTTCTTGGGGGAAAAGGTGAGGAGAAAATGATTTGCTCTAGGCTGTTCATATTGGAGATATGTCAGTTTATAAGGAAAAAATCTCAGTAAGATTAGGTAATAAAATCTGTATTGGCGTACCTTTATATTACCCCGAGAGTGATATTTCAGGATATTTTTGAGGTACTGTTATATGTGGTACTTAAGTCTAGTGAGTGATAATAGAAGTACATATAATGAGAAAAAATAACATACTTATGCTTTCTTACTGTACATTATTTATGCCACAAGAGTTTAGACACAATAATGTGATTTGTAGCCATGGACACTGACATACTGCCTGTGTACCGTGACAAATGTACTACTAAAGACTGCAGACACAGCTTGAACCTGGTCAGTTTTTTTTTTTTTTAGTTTAGTTTATTCACAAAAGCCAATAGCTCCCAGCCCTCACATTTTTGTCTTTTACATAAGACTTTTGTGAAATGGGACACTCTCAGAAGCTAAGGCTTGTAATATAGGGGCTCTAAACACCAACAAAAATACAAAACAACATACATACAAACAATAATAAAGGTATACATAAAGGAAATTGCCCTTCCAGAGTCTTTAGGCCCCTAACAATACAAACAATCATTGGACAAAGCTACAAGACGATGATGTTGAAGATAATGACCCTCAGTTGTGGGACAATGAGGCATATTTTGACAACAGCTGGTCCTTCAAGATCTCTTTAAAAACATGAAAAGATGAAGACATTCTCATGGTATCGTCCAGTTCATCTCACTTTTTTACCTTTTACCATTGTTTCGAGTAGTATGAGAATGTGTTAGTAAATAGATGTCTGTGGTTCAGTTTCTATACATTATGCAGGCATTGTGGTAAAAAATACATTCAGGAAGCTTTAGGGGCGTATTGATAAAAAAGCAGATTACTGGGCATGGACCAGGAAAAGGCTCTTTCTGCTTTCTTTTACATACACTGTATTAGATAACTCGGGTATGTATTACACCAAATAACATTACAATAATTTAAGTGAGGATCAAATAGAGACCGATACAGTAAAAGTAGAGCTTCAGTTACTCCAGAATAGTAAAAAAAAAAAAAGTACCACATACATACTAGAATGTCACTGCTCTGGTATGTGATTTTTCTGAAGAAGAAAATGTTAACAATTCATTGAAGTTGTTCTCAAACATTAATTAATACATGTATCACTTCGGTCTGCAGCTATTTCCAGCACAGTCAACATAACATACATTTTAGTGAGGCAAATGTGCTTTATAGATGTCAGATTGTATGTGTACTGTCAAACACGCTCTGGATACGCAACATGTTGCACACCTTACATCAGTTTCTCAAACCCAGACACAAGTGTTGGACTGGCATTGATTTACCAGGGCTCTCAGTTGTTTCAGGTGAGAGCAGACCGACACCGACAATACAAGCACCCGCCACTGACGTGTGTTTCACAGCCAGCCAAACAACAAGACAGAGATGGATATTTCTCACAAGGCCACAGTCCTCAAACTGTATCTTTTTCACTTTCCCAGACAGATTGAATTTTCTCTTGTCTCTTGTGTTACCTTTTATAAGCAGCTCATATAAATGCAACTGACTTGGTAGGTGTTATTTTAATAGTGGCATAAAGAAGGGGAATAAACAGAAGTGTGGTATGGTCGGGGATGTGTGAGTAATTGTGTGGGAGAGCCATATGCTGTGAAATGGCAGCCCAGAGGGGGTGAGAGACTGATAAAGATGGAGTGAGGAGTGGAAGAGAGAGGGATGAGTGTGACGGAGAGTTTTCATACTAGATCGACTGTAGCCAAGCTGTCAGAGCGCTGCGCATCACGCGGCGTAGATGAGACCTGACGTAGTCCTCCCTCCATCAGTCCTGCTCTCTGTCCCTCTCAGCCCTTTCCTGCAGAGTGCTATTGACTACGTCGGTTCAATGTTGGCTATTTCCATTTTCTCCTGCGGGAAAGAGGAGACAAAGCAATAGAAAGTAGATTTCACTTTAACCACGAGCCAGAAATACATTACTGCCTGTGACACTCTCTGTCTTTACCATGCCTCACTCAAATACACACAGATGTATACACACAGATACATGCACATGGATATACACACACACACAAATGCACGTGCCTCAAACAGTGCTCAAAGCTCTGTGGAGCTCTCTGTAGTTCATTCCCTCGAGGAGCACAGTCAGGGAATAAACAAAGCAAGGTAGAGAAGTGCAGCTTTACCTCTTTCACTCATTCTCATGTCATAAACAAACTCACCGAACCCTGTTAAAAATGAAAACATAAAAATTGAGATTTGTCAAAGGGAAATTACAGTCAGTCCAGTAAAATAAAATAAAAAACTTTACTTTTACTATATATTTTCCTTTTTTTTTTTTTTGTCTTTTATTTGGCAAGATGGTGGATAGACAGGAAGCAGGGTGAAGGAGAGGGGAGTGACGTTGGGTAAATGACCCCAGTGGGAATTGAGCCCGGGTCTCCCAGGTGTATGGTATGTGCTCTACCATTTGAGCCACCCAGGCGCCCCCAGCTTATTATACATTTTCAACAGCAAAATTTTACATATGGATAAAAGTTTGTGGGGAAAGTGGAAAAAAAAGTCTTCATCCAAAACTGAGTAATCCATATTGATATGTCATCAATGAAGAATCTAAATACCACATGTTAAAATAAGCAAAATCTCATCTCATCTGGACATTTTAACACACATTATCTCGAAACTACTCTAAAACCTGAGATGTAGGAGGTTACATCCACAGCTTCTGAAACCATTATTCAGCCGTCTCAACACATCCCCTGTAAATATATTACATGCACACGTGCACATATATTTACATACTGTAGACAATACTCACAGACAGCATAGAGTTCAACCAGACACACACCTCTGAGCTCAGCTGTGTGGAATGAGGCCACTTTGAAGTGCTTAAACCCGTCCTCCCTCCACTATCTGCTCCCTGCGGGACGTCTGCTATGGCAACAAACAACACACATGCTCCTCCGCGCTTTTTTTTTATTTTTTTTATGAGCGTACACTCTTCACACCTCACCCTCCGTGACCACAGCAGTGTAATCACCTTGTTATGTTCATATAGCACTGACAGAATAATACACACAAACAAACATCCATTTCCACCCAGTAGCTCGACGGCCCGATGGTGAACATGTGGAGAAATGCCGTGCACTCATTAGGGCAAATTTAGAGCTAAAATACAACATGGCAAAGAGGAGAAACGGAGCAACAGCCCGGAAAATAACACTAAGTGAATGATTTTTCAGAGAGACGGTATGAGGACGAGCACAAAAGACATGATTTATTGAGTTGAAACATGTCATTTATAAAAGCTGGATGGCGAAACACATTTATTTTCCCTTTAATGCCTGTTTTATTAAACTCTATTTTTAACTTTACTCTGGATAGAATCACCTGGAAATACTCTTGGCTGTATCTCAGGTTGTATCAAGTTTTCAAATGAGAGATGAGCTATTGATATATAGTGGATGTTGCATCAATTGAAGCATTGCCAGATCACTTCCCAACTTCCACATTCAAAACTAAATCCCAGAGAAATAACTTTACAAGAGGTAGATCTATTGCTTCAAATGTACAATCACAGAGAAGTGTGTATTTCATTTTCTTATGGCATTATTAGAGCATTTTACTTGGGTTTATAAGCGTTTCTATTACTTACGCACCTTTTTATGTACAGTATATTATGGTATAAAGCAGATGTCTGTTAAAAAAGACCTGTTTGACATTCATAAGAACTTCTCTTTTATTATCACTTTAAATTATATTCAGATGGCATTGTGGTCTCTTCTCAGTGGATCAGAACCAGAGCATGAAAAAGCTACCACTGGTTTTATAGGTTGACAACTTCTTGGATTTATATGTTACAAAAACGAAGGAACTTATCTTTTATTTCAGATGTAAAAAAGGACTACAGAGAGTAAGAGAAAAAGTTAAGTCTTTTGCTTTGAACACTGCAGCTGTTGTGAAACGTGGACAACAAAGCATCCAGTTTATGCGTAAAGTGTCCTGTTTCTCAGTCACTCTCACCATTCTTTGTCTTTTATTGAGAGCCTCCTGAGTTTTTCATTTATCTGTTGATTTAACAACCTCACTCCCACTTAATAATATAGTTCAAATCTGTTCTGAAATCACAGGAGTGCAGCAGAGATTCTCCAGAAGGCCAATGCAACTCGAGCTTCATCTGGACATGTCCTAAAATATTTATTTTCTTTGTTGCCTTCGGGACGTCACTATTTTTTTCCATATTGTGAAACAAATCAGTATTTAAAATCTTTCCCAACAGCTATTCGTCTTTTAAATTCCCAGTAGTCTCTTTTTAATTCAGATTTATTCGTCTTTTATAGCATATTTATTTTTTATTCTATTACATAAATGTTTTCCTCCAACTGTGTGCTTAGTGTTGTTTATTGTCATGTCTGTTTGTTGTCTTGTTTGCTGCTCAAATGAATCGCTCCTGGTGGGATTAACAAAGTCGTCTGAATCTGAATCTTTATGGTATACATTTATTAGCAACACACACTGAGGTAAAACTTTAGCCACCGTCTAGAGACCAGAATCATATGGAACTACACATTTTTTCAAAGTCTTGGTCATAAATAACTGCGTCCTTGTTCAGTTTTTTCCACATTTGCACGAATCCTCATTGACTGTTGCTGGTCTTCAACATGTGACATCCCCAGTACTGGACTTCCTCTGCTCACCACCTGACCACTCTGCCATTCTGGTCCCAACTCGGTCTTAAATCGCACAACACTGTCCCGATTCTGATCTCTGCCATTTGCACTGTGATCAGCCCTCTTGCCCCGTACACACATTCCTCCCTAACAAGCGAGCCCAGGTCGATACTACATCCTCTAATTCTAGCCCAGAGGCACACGCCACACAGACCTCAAATCTAATTTTGCCCGGGGCTCTTTTGGGGGCCATGTCTGTCAGAGCAGGCAGCTAGTCGCCTCTATTGCACAGGTAATCTCTCCTGTATTGACTTAATGGGTTCAGGCTCTGTAATAGAGGTCATTTACTGCCACGGTTTAGTGCTGGGGAACATTACGGTGGAGAGTGGGGCTTACCAATCCTAATGTTACATTTTAGCAGCAATTTGGGGATATTTACGCCTTTACGTCAATCCCTGTGGTCGCCCCCTTTGAGAAACCCCTGAAGTAGCACTCAAACAGCCCCTCGAGAGCACGGATTTACCGGATCATCTTCATATGTGTTGAATGTGGGAGCGGAGGGCGGTTTGTAGATGGCTGAGGGCATTGGCTGATTTGCTTTTGTGAGGATTTACGCAGAGAAAGCTTTAGCTCTTTAAAGTCTTCCTCTCTCCTCATTTCTCTTTTTTCAGCGAGGATGGGGAAGTAATTAACAGCCACTCGAATTCCCTCGATGGATTTTGTGGACAGTGGAGAAAGGGGGGAAAGGGGCAGAGCAGTACGAGACAGGCTCTATGCTCCGAAGGTTAATGCTGCCACTTACAAAGTAATTTTGTCCCAGAGAATGTTAAAGACTGGTTGGGGAACATCTATTTCCCAATGAGGGGTTATTTCATGAACTGCAATAAAACAAAAAGCTGCTAATGCATAACGGAAACCTATTTTTAAATGTGCTGTGATTAAGATTTTAACACCTACTTGTCTCTTAGCCAATAATCAACTTAAGCCTCTTATACTTGAACAAACGATGGGTTATGAAATGTTTTGTGAATGTTGTGCTGACAATATAAAGGGAAAAATCTGAATCTGTCCTTTGTAAGATGCTAAAGATTTTAAAATTGAAGGGGAACATTATGACACAGTATTTTGATTATATTGCTCTGCCCAATATGATAATAATAATGCACATATTGATATTAATATTGTAATAGTGATACATTTTCGGTATATTGCGCCGAACTGAATGGCCCAGTGTCTTGCAATTGCTCTAATGCACACATGTCAAACTGAAGTGCAAATGCGGCACTTTGCAATCTTATATTTGGCCCTTAATACATTTGGTAGGAAGACAAAAGACACTAAACTAAACTAAAGAGATGTAATAGGGAATAATGCCACCTTACACATTGACAGTTAACGGGGAAGCCATTTTGAAGAGGACAAAATGGGACTTAAAATGAGGGCAAAGTGGCACAAATTTAAGTGTATTCTCAAAATGATGCATGAAAATGAGGCACATAAGGAGAAAACTGATGTCATAAAACTGAACTAACTTACATTCAAACACTGTAAACTTTAATAAACGGTACACAAGTGTCACAATCTTCCCCCATTGAAAGCATTCTTATTGACAGTGGTGTTTGACACCACTGCTCTAAGGTGTCTTCCCTTAGTATTCCAGAAAGACTAATGGTGGAAGTGTAAAAACTATGTGCACAATAAGTAACATTTCAAATTGCAATAAAAATATCTAGAGTGGAGAAACATTTGTGGCCCTGTAAGTCTCTTAAACACGTAACAAAAACACAAATCAATCTCCAACACGATTTAACGATTCCACAGCCATAAATCAGCTTCCTGTTGACATTTCTCCCCTTGTCAACAGGAAGTCAATAACGGCTTCATTACTGTGTCCACCACTTTTCACGTGCCAATATCCGACACATTTCAGCGCGATCAAACAGCCGTCCCGAATAGGAGCGTCAGGACTTCCTCTCGACACGGTTGAGCTTCCTTTTCAGCGCTAACGGCTGTGTCATGTGTGTGTCAGGCCTGCCAGATCAGATGTCCTGTGTGCTGCGCGGATATCAAACCAGACAATAGACCTCCTGCTGCAGGCTGCGAGAACGCCGTCTACCCGAAAAGCATTCATTTCCCTTCCCCGGCTAATCCTCTATCCCAGGAGAGACGAGCGGGAGGCTAATGAATACAGAGGGGGAAATATGAGTCTGCAAGGCCCTACGTCCTCCGTGCCATGAGATGCACACCTTACTTATCCACATATAACCATTGTTTGGATAAATACAGGTACATACATTAACTCAGGAGGCACACACACATGCAACACTATAAAGACGTCGTACCAAATCTTTTCTTCCAATCTTATCTCGAACCTTTTCACATTTTGACATGTGCAGATTATTCTCCGGAAAACATGACGTAACCTACAAAACAGGATCATTGCTTTGATAAGATCATTGGTTATGAAAGACTCCTTATAAAACTAACACGGCCTACTTCCTGTACAGGTGTGTTTGTTTCGTAACTCGTTCAATAAAATATTCACTGGCCACAAACCTCACAGCAGCCTGATGCTTTCATGCATTAAGCAGCAAACACGCCACGCTGCCCATTGTTGCGCCTTGTTTGTGTTAAATACATCAGCGCAAACATTAGCTCATGAAATTGACTGGAAAATCTCTGACAGATGGAAGCTATTTCTACTTCTTTATATCAGCGTTATTACTTATTTTTGCAGAACACTGATATGTGACATCCACTTGTGTCTTTTATTGTGCTTAATGTCATTTCTGCACTGACCCATTTTTAAAATATCCTCTTGATTTTACACAACCCTGCGATTTTACGCCCCTCTGAACCTGCCTGTAACACAGCAGTGTAGTTATCTATCGGCATTCTTAACCGTCAAAGTAAGGCTGTCTCATATCTGTTTGATGATATCATTGTGTTACCTTTAATGTGAGGTGGCAGAAACAGGAGAGAGTCTTGACTCTGTAGCAGTCAGGGCTGACACCTCAATAGTTGCCGTCCAGCCACAAACCTGTAATCAGCCTCCATCAGCTGTCTGATAGATGATATAAATACCCTCCATTACTGAGCGCCTGGCAGGGGGCCGATCGAACGCCACAGCTTTGGCCCTCTTAGAGCAAATAGGCACTGCGGCCCCTCTTAAAGTCTCAAAATAGAAGAGACAACTTCCACCCAAAGCCAATATATAGATCTGAGAAAGTGTGAAGTGCCTTGGTAAAGCTTTTAGGCTTAATGTGAGAGGTGTGTGTGTGTCAGGGTGCACTCTTAAATCAATTCTCCATTTATTCCTCACTGTTCATATATAGCTATCACTTGGTATTAGGTCACTATCTTTATTATTATCTTTGGAAACACATTTATCTTGCTTAAGAAACAGAGCACGAAATAAAATAAACATCAGTATTTGTTTGGTTTTGTAATTAAAACACAGAGCTTCTTTTGCAAATCTCTGTTTGAGGGTAATCTTTGTGAAAGAGTACTTTGACTGTAATCCATAGCCGCTGGTATTACACAGGGAGGAACATGTTCAACTATTTCTATTGTTTGGCTAACAGACGAGCACAAGAGACACAAAACTGGAAAATCAGGGAGTGAAATGGTTTAAACTCCAGTCTGCAAAGTATAGCAGCCTCAAATGGTCTAGAATCCAAAAAACTCTCATTGGGTTTGCATACAGTGACTTATCTTAACTTAGAAGACTGAATTTAACAAAAAATATAAAAGGCTGAAATTCCATTGATATTTTTCAGAAACTTAGTTTTCAGGACATACATTTCCATGAGTTGTGAATCTACATATTTCCTGATTTTCCAGGGTCTGTGGGGATGCTGGTGTGAGTAAGAGAGAGACTGTAACATGGCCGTCTCTCGCTGAGGGACAGATGCCTCCTGACCGCTCTCCCATCGATCGATAGCCCTCACTCTAGGTTTTAATTAGCTAATCAGTGAAACATAGGCTTTTAAGCGTGCTGGGAGAGCGCGGCTAAAACCTGGCGTCAATACCTATTAAAAATGTGGTTGTGCAGGCGAGGCCATTGACTCATGGCCATTGTCTTTATGGCATTCAAAGCAGCCTAATGCTGTAATGAAACTCAATGAATAACTCTAAAGCTTCACCAGTCGGAGCTGCAGTGTCTAAAGGCCACTGCGGGCCACTTGCAGCATTAGTCAGAGTTAGTATCAGCAAAGGAGCAGTAATATAGGCTCGAACTAATTACCAGATTATTCCTGTGTACATGGATAAACAATGCATTGTGCATTTAGGAAATCATTTTCATTGCTAACAAAGTCACACAACAGAGGTTTATCCACTAGAGGAGCATTTGCTGCATACTAATATAACTGGATGTAATGATATCACATTTTGTAGAGAAATAGCATTTAGTATTGTACTGCTTTTTTCAACTATTTGTATTTGATCAAATGTGATGATACTATCGTTGATATTGTACTCTTAATAAAATGGTTATTAAAAATGTGGGAGAATGTTTTCCTTGTGCATTTTTTTTTTGTACAACTTTTACAATAATGTAACATTGAGTAACATTCATACTGTACCCACTGGTCAACCAACACAAACAGGATTAGTAAGATAAAAGCAGGCTAGGCGGATGTTTGTTGGCTTAGAAAGCTATACGACAAAGCCGAACCCCGCCCTGTAAATCCTCCCAGAGGAAGACTGAAACTGGCCACCGCATGAACCTGTCACATGCTGCAAATACCACAGAGATTAAAATGGAGTGACACAAAGCCAAGGGAGACACTGAGCTTTCATTGTAAACTTCAGTAAATACACTTCTGTGACCTGTGCATGTTTCAAGGTTAAAGCAGAGCGGAGCATGTGTTGAAGTGTGGGGATGACGTCTGTGGGCTTTAGGGTGAGCGCATGTGTAAGACCAGACACCTTAATTTATGAGCACACAAGTCCGTCAGCAGAACCACTGGGCATGACTTTGTTTTATGTAATTGTACATGCTTGTGGTCAGTGTGGAGTGTACTTTTAGACGCACACTGGCGACACTGTGTTTACCTTGAGCATGAGCCTCGGAGGTTTTGTCTGACTTGGTTTTTGTTGGCCGTCACCTGTGGTCAACAATCAGGACAGTGCACACTCCATCAAGACGCACGAAGACGGCAAAGTCCTGCAAAACATGTAAAAGACATAGAGACGTGAAGTTGCGTGTTGCTGATGTCAGAAAAGGAAAGGCTAGCTTACTTTATTGTCATTTTGACATTGTCTGTTTCCTCAGTTTAAACACTAACCATGGCCTATTCCTGAGACAACTCCCACAAAGTCTATAATTACAGTTTGATTTAGCGTGACTATGATGATATAGCTCACAGTTAGGAAAACACTACTGATGCAACACAGAGCAACTGTTTAGTCTCACATCACACATAGTAACTGTTTTCCCTGTGCAACTGAAGGCATAGGCATGTAACCTTACATCTGCCTTCTGATATGGCCATAAAATCCGTCACTTTACACACAACACATTACGCAACGGCAACATGAAGCTTACGTAACGTGCAACCACAGACAGATTAAGTAGTCACTGCCCTCTCTTTGAATTCTATGTTTTTGTGCAAAAGCAGTGTTAGTATGAGATATATATTTACAACCTCAGATAAAGAACACATAACTTATTTGGCCGTGGCATTGTTTATTTAGCAAAAATGAAACCTAAATGAAAAAGTGGGCACAACTAAGGACTTTGTTAATGGATCATGTTGAGTAGACCTCTTTAAAATCAAGGGTATGGGTAGTTTAATGTTGTAGGGGGCTTAAGTGTGACAATGACACACACCTTATTAATATATAGTAATCAAAAACATTCAATAAGAATTTAATAATAAATGATGAATGCTAGGTTATTTGTAGCAATAATAAGTATGACGTAACAAAAAAGTATTTTTAAGAAACCTGTAATTAAAAATTAGTAAACACATTTTCCATTTTGTTGTTATGACTAATGTTTTCTCTGACACCAGCTGAAGACTTTACCCTGTGTGTCATCATGGCCGACGGCAGCCAACGCACAGGTGGGGCCACTGAGGAGATCCCGGTTTTATTGGCAGCTTTCAAACAAACAAAGCGTGTCATGGGGAGACTCGACTAGAAATGAAACCTCTAAACATTATTAGCTCATAAAATATGGTGCAATAACTGGCTTTGTTGTTTGTCACAAATACAGTAGCCTGGCTTTTAACTGAAATATTAAAAAAAAAAAAGTTTGAAGAATGTGTGCACTTGCTATCATCCGATTATGCAGCACAAAGCATATTCTAAGGTTTGTTGGTTTGTGAAATTAGGCATTTTCAAGCTCTTGTTCTTTTCGGATTAATGTGTTTCCCCCTGAGCAGTAGCGGCTTAAGCAGGTGGAGGCTTTTCAAAGGACACAGCCTGCTTTTTGTGGCAATAGTGGAAATGTTTCTCATTTGACAAAACATGAAGAGGACTGACCTTCAAACGTTATGATTTAATCACTGGCTGATAAGATCGTTGGACTATGGAGCCATTTTGAAGAGGCCTGAGGCTTTGTGTTATCAGCTTCAAAAGAGTTCAGTGTGGTCAAAAAAAAAATTACACTGTATAGAATTATGGAACTACATATGTGTAGTATATTACAGTGTGTTGTAAAGCACAAGCTAATGACTGTATAGGTTGTAACATTTAAAAAAAAAAAAAAACAACTATATTTTTTCTGCATTTTTTCAATTGACTGGCCAGCCACTCTTTACCAGTGCAAGGAATCAGGAACTACTGCAGTGCCATGTCTATGTTGGTCAAATGATGACAGAACTACAATCTCTTTTAACAGCAATGCATTTTATATGTCTGCCTCAAAGTGAATATGTAAGGTAAAATAAGCCCATTTAGACACTAAACAACATATTCTGCTGCCGTGTAAATGGTTTGCTTTGACTCATCCTCCACCTGCTACAGTGAATGAGATCACCACATTACTGCTTTACAAACCTCAGCTTCTTTTATGAGCGGCCTCGCAGACAGCCCACGGGAACTAAATATTTTTTCAAAGGTATAACACACACAAGTATCTGGCAATAAAAGCAATGATACAAAAGTGTCCATTTTCACTCGGAAAAAGCCAAGTGGGTGGATTATGAGGGACTGGTCAGAGGGAAGGAGGAGGGGAGCGTGTGGGGGAGAATAAGTCAGGCTTTAATATGATGACACCAGGCGGGTGAGGCCATTATAAGCCTTGTCGACGGCTCTGAACACAAGACTCACAGACAGCCAGGGAAACCACCCCCACTTTAATAAAAGGGCCCCTTTGCCATCGCCTGATTAGAAATATCATTTCCTGATGCCCGTCTTTCCCTCCATTAAATTGGTGGGAGCAGAAATAGACTGTACATAATAAGCTGGAGAGATGAGGACGGTAAAAAAAGCTCAGGTGATGGACAGGGAGATGCCTTGGTGGTGGCTACAATGCAACAGGCGCCTGCATAAACCTGAGAGGTGCGGGTATTTTAATCTAAATGGGCGAGTCTAATCTCCTGCCTCTTCAGCCTGTCTTTCAAAGAAAACGCAGACATAAATAAACCAGCGGCTTTCAGCAGGACGCACACAAACACCAGGTGACCTAGATAAAAACCTGATCATTAATGCTTTCATCTTGTGGTATTCGCTTCAAGAGAAATCCTTGCGTTATGCGTGTGTTCAGTGTTGAGAAGACTGACACTGTAAATTCCACAGTGATTGTAAGTGTCAATTAGCATCGTTATAATTATCTGTGAAGCTTATTACCATGCCATTCCTTGCGTGTTTATGTCCGCGTCACTGCCAACAGATAAGGCTGTTATTAAAAGGCTCATGGCTGCTCCAGTTTGCATGATTACATTATCATGAAGTGAAATGGCCATCTTCGAATCAAACACACACTTGTTCCCGGCCGACTGAGGGAGATAGCCCGATAAGTGGGGACATAATAAATAGCCCGATCCTGAGGAGAACAGCATGAACACAGCCACTCATCCAAGACTTTTTCTCTCACAGCGTCTCTCTTCGGGCCCTGTGGCCAAAAAGGCATCTGCTGTCCAGGCTGATGTCATCTGGAGGTAATAACCGGGCCCAGCGTGGCACCGGGCCACAGCCAGCGCCTCAGACCCCCTCTACGCTGCATGGGCTTACCCTGATGTGGCAACCTGCATCTGTGGGGGAAATGTGGACCTGGCAACCCACAGAGGGAGGCGGCTGGGGCAGCAGAGAGATGGAGGGGTGGTGGAGACATGCCGAGCGGTGCAGCTGGGCTAAAGACACGAACGGTGAACAGATAAGCTGCGTTAAGCCCAACTTTCTTCACATCTGATAAAAATGAGATACATTTTGACATACAACAGTCCCATGAGACCTTGCAGCAGTGCAGTTAGAGTTCAAGATCTGGAGGGAGCCAACAATAGCATAAGGAGGACATGCAGAGTTCATACACAAAGGCCGACAGGGATCCATATCACATGTTTCTTCCTGTGAGGCAGCAGTGCAAACCGTGTATTACAAAAACCACTAATTATAACAGCCAGGATAGAGGTAAATAGTCATTAGTACTGCATACCACCACATCACATCATGCAGTACCGAGTTATGATCACTGTATACTGAAGGGAAATAGGCTTAATTATATATACGAGCGAGATACCACACTCTTTTCTGTTGGGGTTGTAAAAAGATAATTCCATTTTCTTGTTAGGTAATGTACAAGCATTAATAAAGCAACTGAGGTGAAGAATAAAAAAGAAAAAGAAGTGTGAAAGACATTTGCATTTCAGTCATTTCAACACAATAAACCTATTTTTACCGCAGTAAACGTATTATTAATGTGAAGTGTATTGATGTACGCTTATTTGAATACATGCCCTAAAGCCTCCTATCCACCCAGCCTTTTCTTGCCGTGCCGGGACTTCCTTTCCCTTTAACAAAGCAGCGTCTAACCCACACACAAGTGGACGCTGCAAACACACACCGCCAGACGCTCCGAAGCCACAGAGCAGCAGCAGTGTCCGTAATGCACATAATGTACAGTGCCCACACAGCTCCCACTGACATTACGCTGCCACAAGGTCGGCTGCGGCGGCCGTAATTCACCTCGCCGCTCCTCTGTGGGTTAGTAAATCTATCTGTGTACACGATCGCAGGGTAAGAGGTAAGAGTGGGGTATCTGCTCTCCGCCTTGATGTGCTGAAAGAGGCTGAAACCAGAGAGCAGAACGGAGGAATTGAGTTACTTTGGACAGGATGGCTCCCTTTCTCGCCGCCCACTAAACTGCGGTCCATTATAGCTGCTATTAAAGGAGCTAACAGGCGTCAATCAGCCCATTTGGACAGCAATGAGTGGGTGGACTATATTAAGTGGCTGCCTAGATGGCCTCTCCTATTGTCTTTTTCCTTCCTCTGACTCTAGCAGCCTTTGTCGTTGATTGTTTTGCTTCTTGATTGTTCCCTTCACTCCTTCTTGTCTTTTTTTTTTTTAATCGTAATCGCTTTGCATTTTCCCTCATCTTTAATTCTGCACCTTGCCTCTCTTTCTCTTGCCGTCTTTAAGTGGATCTGCCCCGTCTGTTCCTGTCTTTGTCTGCTCTACCTTTTAAACTTGCTAGTCTCTCTGCTCTGGAGCCTGCTTCTGTCTGAGGAAGCCTTGAAGACTAAGAAATCAAATTGTCTACTGGCGTCTAATTCCTCCCGACATCCACTTGAGCCTGGCTGTCTTTGCCCGCGTCCTGAGGAAAACTAGAAGGGGGGGCGGGTATAGGCTGTGGAGGAAGTAAACGAAGGAGCAGAGGTGATGCTGTGCACCTGAGTGTGCGTGGGGGGTTTGCTGGAGGCGCTTTCTGACTTTCTGTGCTTCTTGTCAGATCGAGCGTAGATCAACCGCAGGCTCAGACCTCGACACGGCTCCGATTTTACAGCATCAACCGAAAAACAGAAACACACAATACTGTATTTCTTCATGACGAGGAGTAGAGCAAAAACGTCAATGAAAGCAATATCCACTAGATACGAGCAACAAATGGAGTACAAATGGAGCCACTGAATAAACAGTGATTCCATTTGGCTGGTTTTTGATTGTATTAAGCCCAGTAACAATACATCTTTGTGCACAGCAATTAAAAAAAAAATCACTGACGATGGCTTTTAAGCTTTAGCTACACAGATTAGTCATTGTTTGTTTTATTCGTTATTTTGTCTCTCAGTGAATCCACTCGCACCATCTTTTTCTTTACTGGTTCATTTCCTTTCAATCAATAAATCATCTCATTATTAACCAGAACTATTTCAGGACAAATGAGGTGTATGTTTTCTACATTGAGTCAAGTTGGACGAGAGAGGGACACAGTGGGACCATCACATGTGGAAAATGGAAAAAAAAAAGGCCTTACAGTTAAAGATTTTTAACAGATTTCAGCTGGACGACGGAGCACTGCTTCAATAGATCTGGTCCTAAGTCACATTTAACCTTAAAATATAAAATGATTATAACAGTGCCTTGATCTAAAGTAACACAGAGATTCACAGGTTTTTTTTTTCTTTAATGAGTGCATTTAAAGTACCTCCAATAAATGCAAATCTTCATCAAATCAACACAATCTTATTTAGTACACAGATAGAAACAGAAGGATCTAAAGTGAGATCTAACACAGTCAATAAGGAGCCTTAAAGCAACACTTTTGACCTCGAAACCCTCAAAGTAATTAAATAACAGTCTCAGTTCCATTTTGATTTGACATGAAACAGGGAGAATAACCCTTTTTAATAACTAAGTGCGGCTGGTTCAAAAGATAATCCAAGAGGGTATCTATGACTGGCAGGGCCTTGAGAACAATAAGTCTCATAATGGAAGCCATAAATTCATCTTCAAAACTCTGTTGAAGCTGACATTTCTATATGGGCTTAGAGCAATCGCAGTGATCAGAGCTTCAAACAAACTGGTGAAATGAGGTAATAAGCAGCGGCAGACCTCCAGTCTCATCATTATCTGCGGTTTGCTGTGAGTAAATGACGTCATTATCGGAGCGCATCGATCGTGCCGTGGCTGGGTGACGGCAGGTCAGCTAATAGATGGTGCTTATTCCTGCAGACGCTCCGTTTATAGACTGGAGGGAGCTTAAGACCAACACATTATGTCTTCGGCCGACGAGGGCATTAAACTCCAAGACGCCATTATTGAACATTACCTCCACATTATGTGTCATATTTATATAAAGGCTATAAAAAGACTTCTTTGCATGCACTAAAGAGCCATTTCTGTGCAGCACATAAAAGAGATTGAAGTCTAAGAAGAAACTGAAAAATTATTCTTTATGCTCTTGTTTCCTAATCGAGTTTGAAAAAGTCTGCACTGTTTTTCCTTTTAAAGCAGTATTAGGTCCGCTCTCATCAAAACATGTGCTGATTTTACATCGGTTGCATGATATATCAAATATGTGTCTTCAATGCACAATATACATATTGCATTTAACTCTTTATGGCTCTCCATGTGAAATTTACATCAATATATTAAGATAACAGAAACCTTCAAAGGAAGAGTGGATAGTTTTTGGCCTTTTCGGTGAAATCTGGTGGGTGCAGATCCACATTTATTTCTTCTCTTTTTTAAAGCATGTGATCTGCTATGGTAGCCCTGAAGGGACATGCTGCTGTCTATGAACAAACCCAGTGAAAAGTGCGTCTGATGAAGACTTAAAGAAGAAGAAAATCTAAAACCTAAACCTGCATTAAACAATGTGTGCTCAAATAGAAGCCTGAATGTGCTTCTCCTCCTGCAGCGCTCAGTTTGTCCGTTCCACACACTTCTGTTTCCAGGATGGACAAATGCAAAAAAGTGTTATTTTGTGTGCTGTGATGCATAGGTGTGCTCCATTTTGTTAAGTCCTTATCTTATACCATTTTACACAATGCACCAACAATTTTGTCAATCTATTAAAAAACTACAGACAACAGGAAATCAATTTTGCTTAATATTCAACAATACTGCACACCCCACATGTTCTTGTTTTGTGCAAATTTTACCTCTGAGGGAATAGTAAACAGGGTAGTTGCTTTGTCACTCATTTTTCTAGCACCTATTTCCCCTTAACTTTACAATTACAGACAAAAAAAATAAATAGAAAAGTTGCAAAATATCAACCTAAACTACACACACTTGTTACTGAAGTGGTGCGGCCATCCCTCCGCTGACTGTGACCCTGGCTTTGTGTGGCTCTGACCTGCTCTGACCTCGGGACACAATGGTTCCTCTCACAGCGTCCAGCCTTGGCCCTCGACCGAAGAATGGAGGGGGAAGAAGAGAGCTGGAGATGCAGGGGCGCGGGGCGGGAGGGGGCCGCGAGGGCTCAGATGTGGGACGTTGTGATGGGAGTCCTGATGTCGCAAATATTCCCTCTGATACTTGCTCTCACAGCCTCGTTCATGAAACTCTCCACCAGTGCCAAAGTTAAAAAGAAAACTGAGGCCAAGCTTTAAGTCTTTAGTCACACTGTTCCTGACAAATGAACAAAATGGCGTCGGAAATAACATAAAAATAGGGTTATCTTAATGTTCATTCACATGCAGGTCTTTATAGGAGCAAAGGTCTTTGTAGATTAAAGTCTGAGGAACTAGAGAATTTAATTAGCTCACTTTAGTCGCTGAATTGCCTCTTGCGCTGCTCTCAGGGCGCCCTCAGTATTGTCCCATTCTGCTGCCTGCCACTCAGTTCAACACAAAGCTTCAGTGTCTTTGCTGCTAAAAATTCAGAATGTGGCTCTCGCTGTGAATGAACTTGTTTTTCTTTCCCTCTTCCTAAATGTTTTGATCCTCATCCCCATATTTGATAGCATTTTTATAGTGTCATTTTACACTACGTTCAGATTTCAGCATTTTAAAACGAACAACATCTACGGCACGTCTCATTTCTCAACAGCGTGTCACAATTTGTTTTGGACCGTGCCACTCTTTCACAAGCTTGTTACTAAATAAGAGCGCATGTGCACCATGTGGGTCTAAGTGCACATCCTCTTACGAAAGTTTGCTGGATTAGTTGTTGATACTGCAGCAGTGGCTTGAGTATGTGTTGACGGAGCAGAGTTCCCATGAGGGCCTAATCTGTGCTGGTACAAAGAGCGATAAAGCTTCACTCAAGGTGAGCTTTGAGCGGGTTTATGTTTGTGTGTGTGTGTGTGTGAGTGAGAGTGACTGCCCCGGGACACTCACGTGGGTCCTCACTGCGCTGGGTCATCTGGAGGTCAGCGTCGAACGTGGGCTGTGAGTGACAACAGAGGAGAGGGTTTACAGGTTTAGTCTGGGCATTCAAATGAGCAAAAACAACTGAAGCTTCTGAAGTTTTTATTAAGGTATATTACAAATATTTTAGTAAACAAGAAGCTGTTTTCTTTAACCAAGATACACTAAGGACCATATCTAAACAACTATTGAGATCAACTAACTGACACAAACTGGTACAAAACTCAACAATAACTCTATCATTAAATAAATACAAAGAAACTGAAGAGGGACAAACTGTGACCCGTTTAAATTATCACTTAGCTAAAGTGGAGTCATCTTTGCTTGGCACTTATATTCATCTCTAGGAACATTTTCAGGGCTTTCTTCCACATATTTACAGGCCTCTTAACAATTTCAGGGCACTTTCTCATCGACAGTTTCATTCCACACTTTGTAATCACGCAGAGTTCATGAGTAGCCGTCGCCTGGAAGTATTGAGCCTTGCTTTCGCCCTCTGCTTTCCACAAACTACAGCGGCCTCAGAGGGTCAAAACTCCCAAAAACATCCCAAATGGGTTTATAGAAGGACATACAGGTTGCATTATTAATCTGAAGTCAGGTGATTCAAACAACACGCCCAATGAAGTTTACGGATCTTAAAAAACAATTTAAATTTCCCAGGAAATGTATGTAAATTGTCCGTGTGTAACTACTCTTTTCACTAAATTCCCATGGTAATGTTTAAAATGCATGTAGTACAATAAGATATTGATAATATATTGAGATATTGAGAGAGAAGTTGTGATTTATGTACGCACTTGTAATTAGAAGCACAATCACACATGTTTTGCTGATTAATGATAGTGTAGTCTTAATAGTGTTGTATGAAAAAAAGGGAACGACCATTTAAGTAGAATCTCTTTGGACTGAAAAGACGTTTAAAATTAAACACAAAGCTCTATTATTCCTATTTACGTGTTGAAAACATTTGCTCCAGACAGAATAGTGAGAGTCTGAGTTTAGTGAGAGTGACAGTTTAAATCTCACATCAAAGACAGAGGTATTTGGCAGCGCTTTTGACTTCAGTATGAAACTGTTTATAGTGATAACACGTAGACAACGCTCCGAGCTGCAAATCACACACCGAAAAGGCGGACTGTCAGTTGCAAACGCAGCCTGATGGAGAGTAATTGCAAATAACAAGGCTTCGGCTTCAACATCCAACCTCTATCAATTAAACATCAAATATTCCCCGAACACACGACAGCCCAAACCAGAAGGGGATCGAAGCATGTTACTAATCGAGGCGTACAGTGCAGAAAACAGTGTGTGTGTGTGTATATTAAAGGGAGAGACAGCACAAAAAAAGAGCGCAGAGCCAGACTATATGTGCGTGTAATCATTTTCCTCTCTCTCCCCGTCACTGTCTGTAATGCAGTCTGACAACACACAAATCACTGGAGTGGTTTCCCAGCAACAACAGGGAGGGCTGCGGCTCTGGGAGATGATGAAGCCAAAAATGTCTTTCAAGAAAGGAAATTGATTTAGTGGAATTCCTAAAAAAATAAAAAAACAACTCACATCCGTCAATAATCGCCACCATGCCAAGAAAAAAATGGGAAAAGGAGGCATTGATTAATCGTGCTTTGTGCAGCGCCCTGAACTACACACACACACACACACACACACAGGCGGTGAAACTAACTGCTGGGGAAGAGCCAGAAAAGCAGCATGACAGCCGTAAAAAGCACAGTGGAGGTTTGGGCTTGTGGTCAGAAATCGGAGAGGAGAGTTTCCTTTCATCTGTCTGTGCTCATCCCTCTCTCAGCAGGAACAATGTTTTCCTCCCAACCACTCCCTCAGACACACATTCACTTCTCTCTGCTGCTCCCATGTGGCGGGCAATGGACACAGGAACTCTCTGTACCCAATTTGGATTCTATTTAATATGTTGCTCTGTGCATGTGCAACTGGTTCAATAGTAATAGTAATATAAGTACACAATATTATTTCGGTCCTTTTTTTCCTAGTTACTCACTTTCTGTTCTTAATCAGTGGCTCCCAAGCTCTTCACATCAAGTACCACCCCAGAAAATATTTGTCTTTCTACATATCGCCCTAACGCTGATACAGACATATGACACTTTAAGTTTTAAATGAACACATACCTACATGAATGTTACATTGTGAATCCCACAGCTTTTTAACAGTGTAGTAAAGTACATACATACGTTAATGGACAGATGTCATT
The DNA here is from genome assembly GCA_036850595.1 of Rhyacichthys aspro. NCBI lineage: Eukaryota > Metazoa > Chordata > Actinopteri > Gobiiformes > Rhyacichthyidae > Rhyacichthys > Rhyacichthys aspro. The sequence goes on along the minus strand of CM072148.1, from coordinate 16,536,695 downwards.
TGTGTTTTTTTTTTATTATAATCCACATTTATATTTCTTAGTCCAGTAGGCAGTATTTTATCGTTTTTATATCCAGTAGACTATTGTACTATAATATGGTCTTTGCGATACATACACAGTTGGTGGATGAGAGCAGATAACAGCGTTGTCTCAGGCTAGAAACAAGATAATTCATGTTTTTGGCCATCACATCATTAAATCAAGGCTCCTTTGAATGAAGTCATGGCCCTCGTCGTCATCACTGCAAAAACAGATAAGATGTAGGATTTGTTGTAATATTACAATGCTCTAAATGTCTAGTCAATTAAATAATCATGACATTTGGAACCTGAAAGTAGCTAATATTTATCAGATTAAATTGTATTTCGTTCAAATTTGTGTGCTTTTTTTGGTTTTCTTTTACTTTGTTTTGCGCATGTGTAGTAGGCCTAATGAAAATGCCTTGGTGTTTGAAGTGTGCACTATAAACAGGACACACCTACTGTGCCTTGCTTTTTGGTCATTTTAATCTTAATTCTCAGTAAATTTCTCTCAGGCCTCGTCACGTGGTCTTCAGATTGACGCCTCTTGAACCAAGCAACAGTATTTAGCACAAGCTGTACATGACTTACATTGTAACTACAAGTATTTGGGCCTGGGGCATTAATGTCAATCAAAACCGAGCTGCGGGGCTAAACCCAGCACTTCACCGGCTTTAGGTTACAACCATTTTCATGTACTTTTGTCCATTTGTGCACACTTCACTTACACATCACCCTCTAATTAACAGAAACCTCACCTGAGTGGTTGCTCGGGGGATTTTTTTCCCCCCAAGTTACACGAACGGATTTCTTCTGAAACCAACACCAGCTTTACCAAAAAACCACGGGGAAGGCATTTACTGTAGGCTACACTGATTTCAGTGGGTTTTACGCCCCGTTGCGCTGCTGACGCACAGCTGCATTCATTGCGCAGGCGTACTCTGTCAAACCAGCTGCATCGTTCTAACGAGACACAAATGACTCTAGCTACTTATTTTTGCAGTAAACACGCAGATGCTCACTAGATATCTGTGATATAAAGATTAGTGAAACACTGACAGTGGATTCATTGTGCTATGGTGATACATAGAGACACCAAGTTCCAGCTGTTTCATCTGTCCTTTTTCAATTTGTTTGCGTTTTTAGTTTCTTATGAAAACCTATTCGTTTTTCGTCTACTGCCTGTCCAGTGAACTTGAGACATTGTAGCCGACTTGTGAGCAAAGTTATTGTGATTATTCTGAGGAATGCATTTAATTCCAAAAAATGGTTTTCTTTACAAACTATACATGTTAGCTGGTCTTTGCTGAGAGCAGTTACTTGTATTGAAATGTGCTGTAGATATATTTAAAGAGATGAATACATTATTTAAATGTTACTACATTTATTGCAATAATGTTACAATAAGGCTGTTAGTAAAATATAAGAAATAAAAAAAGAGGCAGCTCTCATCTTAGTTTCACTTTTAACTGAAAACTGATGCAGAGATTAGTAAGTATGTAATGCTGTAATGTAACATGGAAAAAGGTTGTAACACACCCAAATGACTATAAAGATAAGAGCATACAAAAATGTACGTACAGAATCCTGATAAAACAAACACACAAAGTAGAAAATGTTTGTAGTTATAGCTTAATACACCCCTTAACTGATGTAACACATTATGAAAATCATTTACCCAGTTTCTCATAAGTATCATAGATACATACTGTTGTTTACAAAAACTTGTAAAGCTTCCTCTTCCTAAATCTCACACTTTTCTCACGTTCAAGCAAACATTTATAATTCTTGTTTCACAGAAATAGGAAATTTGCATTTAGCACATCTTCTATTTCAGTTCCTCAGTGGAGTTTCACCACACGTCAGGCTCCACCCACACGATCTTCTTCTGCTCCTCCCAGATGACGGTGCGCAGTCTGGTGAGCAGGGAGGTTTGGTCGCACCAAGAGTCTGGAGGTATGTTGTGATACAGAGACGGCAGCTTGTCCAGCAGTGGCTCCTCGCTCCTGGAACAGGCCAGCAGCTGTTCCTCTGAGTGGCCATAGCGCTGCAGTTTGTACCTGAACATGACAAATGCAGACAACGTCACAGTGTAACTAAGATGTACTTTCTACAATGACAACATTGTTCCACACTGAAATATGTGATAGGACTAGTTTTTCCAGGTACCAGGGTTCAGAAGTATTAATATACTAGAATGTAACATAATGAAGAAAAGAATAAAGAGGAAAATATGTAAGTGCGTAACCAGGTAAGGCACAAATAAGTATATTAGTTCAATAATTAGGATGTTCCTGTAATTGTAGAGGCCAATTACACAAACACATAAACCCATTGCTACTTTTATTTTATAGTTTGGAGAATTAATACTCACTTTTCTTTTATGCTATTCATCTTTAATTGAATATAATCATTTTGCATGCTCCTAAAACTGTGAGAAATCTGATTAATCAATTTAAGACATAACTGAGACGTTTACCTCAGTTTGTGTGCACTACGAGCAGTCTGTCCAATGAAGATGATGATTGGGAAGATGTCCGCCCTGTGCAGCCTTCGAACACAGTCCAGGCCAAGGGGCAGTACACAGTGAATTCCCTGTAAGAGAGCAAAAATAGTGAGAAATTATCATTCATAATCAAACCCAAAAAGCAAGTTAACCTGAAACATTCCCCGAAATGTCATTAAAAAAAAGCAAATTCCTTGAAATACCTTTTTCATAATTTTCTCAACACTCTGAATGGTGTAGCAACAGTTTTCAGGCTGTACACACTCCTCCAGGATCTCAGATTTCTGTAGCAGAGCGGCGTGTTCACAGGGACTGAGAGTCTCTGCAGTGGAAAAAATGAGAGTAGACATGACGTTGTCAGAAAAGTCATGAATGAACTAACATTTGCAGTTATATACCCTTTTGCTATGAGAAATACACACTGTATTATTTGAAGCATATTATTATTATTTTTTATCTGCTTGCCCTGTTGTGTTTTTGATATTGCTCTAATAATAGCGCACACAAACTGATTAAACGTAACTGCTTGGACGTTTGTCAACATTTACTGTCTTTATTGGCCCTTCCAGTTTTATAGCTAGTTTATTTCCCGACAAAGCCATAAACTGTTTAACAATGTACAGTGTGTTTACAAGGGCGGTAAAACATGCTTTCATAACACAGTGGAATCAGACAAAGTGACACTGGGAGACATAATAAAACGTTTGACCATTGAGGACCTTGGTGATGTATCTGTCTAAACAGTAGTATATCCCTCATTAATTCTGTATCTTATTGCATGCAGCAGTGTCTTACCAGGCTCTAGCACTTGAAAGCCCTGCCATCCTGCTAGCTTTTTATCCAGGACACGTCCTAGAATGGAGGGAAGGAGCACGATTGGTCTGCAGACAGGAGGGAAGTGAGGGGTGACCAGAGTGTAGGGCATGAGGGTAACACAACCTTTGGACGAAGTGTCACCTGCAGCAACAGAAAACACAGCAATGAGTGTTTTAACGAATAGAGAATGAGTGAATACAACCTTTTGCAATGGAGTTAAAGGCTCAAATACCACACTCTGGGCTCCCTTCGTCCTCAACGCTGACCCACAGTGGATTCCTTCCCTGACGACCAGTGCAGACAATCCTCACGTTTTGTTTCTGAGGCACCGTTCGCCCAGACTGAAAGCACCAAGCATTATAAGAAATGGGCTGCCGCTGTAACAAAAGAAATATTCTCACTAGAAGATCATTTTACCTTTTGAGACTTGGTTTGAAAATTCATGTCTTCAAGTGCTCGAATCAGAAATCCCTGTGCCCTGTTTTATCAGAAAGAGGTAAACAGTGAGTAAACAGGAGTACACACACTGGTATTTTCCTGCTTCCAAAACCCACTCATTTCATCTATCTCAAATGACTCTATCAACCTGAAATAGTTGGGCACAGTTCCACTTTGCAGGTGCAGCAGCTGACAGGGGTGCACTTGACTGGCTTCCCATGAATCAGTGGACCCAGACGGCCATGTATTAGTCACATGGAGGATGTCATTGCAGGGCACAGCTAGCGTCCCATTAGGTCCAGCAGGAAGGGACATGTTGACCCGGACGTAGAAGGAGTCTCCGGACGATATCTCACTGCTCTGCAGCTGCTGCAGTAGAGCCTGGTAGTCTGAATGAAAAGAAGAGGCACATGGATTCATTAATATTACTTACATGTACATTCATGTATTCTTATAAACTACAACCTTGTTTACATCTTCTTCAATAACCCAGTCTTGTTTTTTCACATTATTCACTTGTCACATTGACTAGCACAGGGTGTATTTCTTTTGTTCTACCCTGTAATCAATTGAACTAAATTATTCTGTATTGTTCCATATAGCTGCAACATGAGTCATTTGTTACATTGGGGATAACTTGCTTACTTGCGTCAGCATTACAAATGAGTCATGTGGCACACATTGTGATTTGTAACAACTTATATAACAGTGTTGTAAAAATGTAAGGCATATGGCAGTTCCCCTTTTTAATATGTTGTGAGTTACATAACTTTTGAGATACATTTAGGTCACATATATCCGTCATTCAAGTTGTGTCATAGATATATTAGTTTAACCTGGTCAACTGCTCTTAAACCTGAGGACCATATTATTTGATGGGCTCATACCATCTGGCCTGGGCCGCAGTGAGAGGTGACAGAAGCCTGTGACCTGACTGAGAGCCCAAACCGCCTCCTCTAAAGTTGAGTCCTCCAGCACCATACTCAGAGCTTTCTTCTCTCTCTCTCGCTCATATTTCACCTGTAGAGATGAGAAACACTTTTAGAAATGACAGACAAATCATTCCTGACTATATTTCTATTTAATCCCGGTCTCACCTCAACTATCTGCGCCCCAGGGCTGATCCCGACCATATGAGCAGCGCTCCCCTCTGTCACCTGATGCACAAACACTCCCGTTTTGTTCCCCCCAACAACTTTGAGCTGACTCAGCAGGGTCTCTCCCTGGAAGGAGATGGTGAGGATGCGGCCGTTGATGCGGATGGCTTTAGGACGAGATCGCATGAGGAATGGAGGCGCTGACATCTGAGACAGACTGGGGACAAAAAAGGAAAAAATCAGCAGAGTAAACATTTTGGTACTAATTATTTTGTACTTAGGTTTATTCATTTGAAAAGTTGTCATACAGTGTAGGTTAAAGATTATTTGCTTTTTATTGAGTAGATTTACACAATTTGTATGGAGCTATATTTCCAATAGCAAACATTTCATGGAAAGTCAACAAGGCACTTCAATGTCATGTAAGCTTAGCAGCAACCTATTTTGGGAGTAGTTGTAATCTTAGAAGACAATAGGGCATTTAATCCCGTATTTCATGTTGCATCAATCATTTTTATTTTAAACAATGCTGAACAGACAGTCGTACCTGTCACAGCTGGTGCCATTTGTTGAGGAAATCTCGAATGTCTTCTCGACTTCAGTGCCAGCTACACAAAAGACAAGCTGTTTAATCATTTGGCAGTAAGTCCAGCTTCCAGGGAATCATTTGTATGAGTTAATGTCCGACTTGAAATATCTGGCTATGGTTCAACATGATTCAACAAAGACTCTGAGAGATGCCACACCCTCCACTCACTGCAACAAAATGCTTTCAAGTCAACGTCAACACTTACCAAGAGGCAGGAACACAAAGTCTTCCAGCAGAGACTCGGTGTCAGTATTTTCCAGGCTAAAGGAGTAAACAAACAAAACATCCTTTTGTCTTTTATATACACAACATCTCAATAAATAATTTCAGATAAAGCGGATGTTATTGTCAAGGTTTTAGATTACTATCACAGACCGGTTTGATGGGTAGGATTAAAAAAAGGGCTGAATCTTTTGTCATCTAAACATGAGGCAGTACAAGCAGGACACTACATGTGCAGTATGTGTTAACAATAATATGAAAGCAAGCACACACCTGTTATACGTATACAGAGCTTCCTCCCTCCTGCGAAGAGAGTCTGCACCGGGAGGCTCCGCATTTCGGGATCGGACACTACTCACTGCAACATCTTCACTCTTTAAAAAAATAAAAGGATATTATAAGATATATAAGACAGTCATCACCACTCGCACACCTTTTTAATGACTCCAAAATTTTCATGACAAAAAATGGCCTAATACTTCTCTTAAATTGGTTTACTGTTTTAATTAACTTTTGTCTTCTTTTCTATCACTCAATACCATAACAGACAGCTTTGATAATTTCTGTGACTTTTATTACCTAGATAAAATGCATGAATATTTGTCTATACTAACTTCTACTACATGTAAGTTAATTTTGTCTGCTTAGTACCTCTGAAGTGGGCGAACTCAGAGACATTGGATTGACTGCGTCCATGCGTCGAAGTCTACGTCGAGGTGGGACAGTAGAATCTTCACAGATGGACCTTGGAAATTCCCAGCAACTGTCCTCTGACTCCTTTTGAAAAAGAGTTAAAAAAAAGAGTAAATATTATAATCTGAATGTTGTGTGTGTGTGTGTGTTGGTCTTCTGCATCAGGATTTACATTTGAACTTTGTCTGCGCTCCCTGGAGCTGTGGATAGCTTTCAGGCTGAAGAGTCTCTCCTGGAGCTCCACCAACTGGGACCTGAGGGTGTCCTTCTCAGCCAGGATGCGTGCGATCATGGCCTGGGCCTCGTCTCTGGACAGGTACGCCTAGGAGCACAGCAAAACAATGGAACAATGTTTATCCAAAACCAAATAACTTGCGGTATTAAAGTTCAAGTCACAATAGCACTGTATCTGTGTCTCTGAACTTAAAAAAGAAGATCTAAGTTTGTAGAGGCTCGTCTTGGTGGCACCTCGACATGAAAAATAAAGAAGGCCATTGTTGGTGGAGTCTGTGGATAACATTCCTGAGAAGACATTAACTGTGCAACAATGCAGAAATGAAACTTGACAAATTACATCTTGTTGTCATTATGCCAAGTATTGTTTATAACACAAAGAAGCATCCATGACATAAGCAGCGGCATATTAATGAATGCTCTCCAAAGCCAATGTGTATAGTGAGGTGAGATGAATCTGTGATGTTTGAGAAGGGTGCAGGTTACATTTGACCAACTTAACAGATGGATTATTGATATTGACTCTAATGTTTTTTTTTCTCCTAAACTTGAGGATAGCTGTTGAAGTTAATGTTTGGCTTTGAGCTGAATAGAGACTAAAGCCATTTAAATATAGAAATTAGATTGTCATTGTAATAATTTTACAGGTGGCCGTATATGAACAGTGGCAAAATGTATTTTTTCCTAAATTCTAAACCAGCATTGAATTGTGAAAGCTTACAAGCTCCTTAAAATATTTTCCACTGACATACAAGAGGACCCATACAATTATTTCTTTTGGAGATAAGGTTTGCAAAAGAAGTGATGTGCAAATCATTAACTTTAACTTAGCACTTTCACATTCCTTGGATGTAAGTTCAACTTGTGTGAGCCAGGTTCATCTCGTTATTACATTATTACAACTTCCTTATGGACAGAATAATACCTGTAAAATAGGTGAATTTAATGATCTAATCTCTCTTGAACTGACATAGGAATATAAGCAACAACAAGTCCTGTAGTTTGTACTGAATAGTGAACAGACTCAGAGATTGACCTCTTTCAAAGTCATGTAATTTCCCACACACAAAACACAACAAAGACATGATTTGTGGGAGGCGAGGGAACATGTGATATTTGATGCCTCCTGAAGAGACCTAATGGAAAACCAGGCGTGAGAGAAAAGTTATGAAAGCTTTATGCACAATCTGTTCTTTTTTTTTTTTTTTTTGCCTCACCTGGTCTCGCTCTGCCCTGAGTTCTCTAATCTGGTCTTGGATCACAGTGGTCTTCTGCTCATGCATGGTACAGTCCAGGGTCAGCTGCTCTACCTGGAGGCTTAGAGACTCCTTCTGATCCACGAGCTGAAAAGGACAAAACAAACACATATGTAGGAACTGATCAGAGAACAGTTTTAAGGTAGAGCATACAAGATTTCCAGCAAATGTTGTGCTCATCAGAACGGCAAAGTCAAAACTAGCTTAACACTAGGTTTAAAATGAATTCTACCTTTCAAATAGTTTTGAGTAAAATGTGTGAAAAAACTGAGGCGAAAAGAAATTTATAGATGTTACAGTGTCCTATGTTTATGTAATGACAGATTATTTTTCCTATGCCATGTCAGGGAAGCATTGACACAATTTGGAAACTATATTTTTTAATAATTTGAAGGATATGTGATGGAGAATTTCAGTTTTCTTTCACTTATGGCCTAAATGTAAGTTGTCACAGACTAGTCAGGTCAGCTCCTTCCCACTACGTCAAGGCCAATGTCACACAGATAACTCCGCTCGAAGTTTAGACTCAATTGGGTAAACACCATTGCTTTGGGCTGGCATTACGTGTGCTCTGACCTTCTATTAGTCTTTATAATCTCAGTCCACAGAAGCATAGATGGACTTGTATAATCAATACTACACTGTGTTGAGTGTCCTGTCTCTGGGTCCCGTATTGATGGTTAATAAACTTCAAACAGAAAGTCTCCAGCCTGTCTTTCTCATGTGACTACTCTCAGCTCAGATATTCCCTAACAATATTATTAACAATATATTACAAAAGTTTCATAGCTAGAGTTTAGTGTACTATATTTAAAAGGCTGTTGCGGTGATTTGCCTCAACTGCAAATACAGCACCAACACACAACACACCGCTTGTTTCTCTCTGAGCAGCTGTTCGTTCTCTTCTCCGTAGCACCGGAGCTGCTCGGCCAGCTCCACCTGGCTCCCAATGGCTTCAGCCAAGTCCTGGGCCAGGATGTCGTTACGGGCCTTAAAGAGACACAATCACAACATGGACTGTTATTTTTAAATTCTCATATGACAAACACGGTCTATGTGTTTGTAACTCATACCGGGTCAAGTTTTTCAGCTTTTTCTAATTGGCAGCGCAGGCTCCTGACTTCCTCTTGTAGTTGGGGAGCGTTCACAGAAGAAGCACACCTGAGGGAGCACCTCTTGTGATACTCATTCTCTGTTTGGGCTTTCTGCAGCTCGCTCTGTAGCTGGTACACCTGCAACAACATGGGACGATCAATATGGAAAATGAGAAGTAATCATCAAATTCTGACGATTCATAAATAATAATGTTCGGGGAAATGTGTCTACTTGATGCCTAGATTCAAAAACTGGTAATATAGTGTACTGCTTCAAAGGAGGATCTGGGATAACAGATATTACATTACAATAGACAAAAAAAATACAAAACATTCATGCTTTAAAAATAACCTTTAGAGGAGAGGCCTCTGGGATTTGAGCTTTATGTATGATGCAGGGAGGAGTCCTTACATTATTGTAGTGGACTGTATGGTCTCAGGGGAGAAACACTACCTGCAGCGTGAGGTCATGAAGACGCATGTTCACTGCAGATTTCTCCTCGATAGCGGCTGTGTAGCGCACATAGAAATCACACTTCTCATCTTTCATCTTGGTTATTTCCCGCTGCAGAGCACGCATCTGCCTCTGCATGTGCTCGTTTTCTGACCGGATGTATCTGGCCTTCTCTTCTTGCTCCATGATGTGACCGATTTCTGTTTCCAGAGAGGTGCAGCGTGCACTCATCCTGTTGGCCTCGGAGCGGGCCTCTTGGAGCTCCTTCTGCATCCCAGTTACAGCTCGGACCAGATACTCTGTCAGCTCTGAGTACTTGATCAGACCTGTGAGTAAATGATTATAAATCAGACTTCAGGAAGAACAATGTGTGCTTGTGACACCACAAAATCGAACTTATTGTGTACTTAGGTAAGAGTTTTTAAATCTTCCAATCCTCCACGACTAGCAGTCTAATGCTGTTCAAACTGTGTGATTTTAAAAAATGATGGTCAACAACAGGCAGAGTAAGCAAGCAAAAAGAAAAAAATAGTGTCTGGACAAGTTAGCGTTTTGGAAATAGAAGACAAATGGGTTCCAGTTTAGAACCCATTTGATAACTAAGATTGGTTGTCTTTTGTCCTGTCACACAGTAAAATATCTGGCCATGGATTTAATGCCACTACATGCGCTTTTCACAAGATTAATTTATTCTTTGTTGCACAAGTCACATGGAATTGAAGCAAAAATAAAAAAAGTTAGAAAGGGATAATGGGTGACCTTTAAAAGCTCTAAGGACACTGACCACTGAATCTGGAGGGCTCTGTGCTGGGTTTACGTCCAGTCACTTGGGTGTATAGTGTTGGATAATGGATCATCAGGCTGTCCAGCAAAGCCACCGCTCCATTCCTGCCCTGGGTCCGCAGCAGATCCAGCATATAACCTGGATAAAAAGCAGGATATTACTACCATTTATTATAGTTTAAATACTAATTTTATCAAGAAAAAACAATAATTATGAAGATAAAATATTTATAGAGCAATCTTTCACATTTTAGCCTTAAAGCCAAACCAGTAAACTAGAAAAAAGATTGCTGCAAACTCACAAGAAGGTGAAGTTGCTCATTTTCACATTTTGAGGTAAAGATTTACGTCAATAAGCAAAACTTTGTAGTGCTGATGTTTGAACAGACAGTGTGAGTGGGTGTAAACAAAGTGGAGTAAGCCACATCCAAACAAAACTTCCTCTTTTTAGACAGCATTTCACAAGAGTTGATGACAGGGTAACAAAGTCTTACTCGTTCTCATGGAGCGGTTGGTGAGAGTGTGGCTGGACAGAATCTCATCCTCATCCACTTCTGTGAGCACCCTGGCCTGTCTCAAATACGGGATCACGATGCACGGCCGAACATCCAATGAGATCCGGTGGCGGTTGTCATTAATTAGCTCCCACAATTCATCCCCGTCCATATCCTTCAGATCTCGACCCTCTGGCGCGCACTCCCCTGCCATCCTGAGCCCTTCTGCTTCTGAGCAACGGGTGGAAGCAAAAAGACGGACACACACTTTCTCACCCGCTCATACCTGGAAGAAGACTGACTGGAATAAGCAAAAAGGCATAATCAAATAGAGCCGTCTCTTTCCACGCCCTGTAGGTGTTTGTCTTGAACTATGCATGTTTATGTGTGGGCGTGTGGGGAAACCTGTAAGACAAGATGCAACACAATAAAGAACTGACTGTAAGAGTGCTGGCACAAAAACATGAGCGCAAACAGCTCTTACATTAATCAGGTGAACCGCACACCTGCCCCATTCACACTCTCACTAGCTTTGGAGCAATTGTTTGCTTGTGCAGATAATTCAATATCAAATTACATCATAAACCTGCTGCCTGAATTAATCAATGGTGGACGGTTTGTTTGTTGAACAGAGCCCAGTAGCAGTCAGTGATGTACATTTACAAAGCTGTTCCTGACATGTAAACATAAAAGTTTGTCTCAATAATTCCCAATCAAAGAAAAGCAAACACACATACCAGACGAGTCACAGGAGCAAACAGAGAGCAGCGAGTGCAAAGTCCTCTGAGAAAGCAGGAAATAAGCTCAGTGGTTTAGCACATGTGGGTTTTCATTACCGAGGTTTTTCATACTTGATGGCTAACTTATTGTGTGTGTGCAGCTTTGTGTGTTTACCATCCTGTAATGGGTTTAGGCAAACAAATGAAGGCTAAAATAGCACCTACAATAAGTAATATAACAGTATAGACACAGGGAGGTGAGGGTGTACAGACACAGGAAATCAAACAAACACTCCTCAGTTCATATTGTGGAAATGCTGGGTTGTTTAATCAACAAACCCAAGTTAACCAAAGACAAATCATGTTGAATAATATTAATACATGCCTGTCCTCACTGCCAGAAGTGGCTAACATCACTTTAATACTGAGTGGGGCAAAAAGAAAATAGACTTGTTTTTTTTTCCTGAAAAGTATTTGAAACGTTATCCAGCATGCTGTTGTCAAGACTCTTATCATTTCATAGCATCAAGACAGTGAGTTGGAATAAACATGACCAGGGACTTCACCACTAAACCTGTTGAATAGGCAGGATAACAAACACAACACTCAAAGACACCTGACTTTAAATGATAGGTATAAAAAAAGACCAAAAAAAACACTATCTTTTTTTGTTTTATTTTATATTAACCATCACATACTATATTGTCTAATCTGGATATTCAAGCTGGCACACACATCCAGGAATAAATCCAGACCAAGAGACATATAGTTATACTGAGGCAATTTTGATTTGATTGACTGCATTAAAGTGTGCTGCACAAGAGAAATACTATAACAAGTAAATGGCAAAATAAATACATCCTCATTACAAAGATTAAACATAAAAGTTACATTTGGATATCCAATTGCAAGTCGTTAGTGTGAGTGTACAGAAGCTGGGTGGAGTATGAGGAAGATTTACAGGTTGCTAAGCTCCCTCTTTTTTATGAGTCAATGATACAAATGCATTAAGTGACTGCCTTTTTTCGGAAACCTTACCTAACCTAAATTATTTTTCATCGTTGTTGATCCAGGCTGTATACAAAGCTGGTTCCACAGCATTGTGTGCCAGCCACACCAGCTGTGCGTCACTGCTGTCTACAGCTGAAATGAAGCAACCATAGATTAGTCACGGCAAGGTCAATCACAAATGATAACCTTGAAACAATTACTTACTTTTATAAAGCTGTCAGTATTACATGTAAGAAATCCAATCAATTCCATGTGACCTGAACTTAATCTTATTCTTACAATAACTCATGAATGACATTTTTAAAGAAATAATGCATTTTATTCTTGCTGAATTCAGATTAGGTCAAGGATGTGAAGTAGGTCGACCACAGAAAATGGCAAGCTAAAAATAGTTTTTGTGGTTGCTTGAGGTTGTAAAATGGAGGCCAGTAGCCTCATGTTGTGATGGTGCTTATATTGTTCACATGTTCATTGAAAACTGTTATTGTTACAGATTTAAAGTCTTTATTGATCTTTTTTTCCCATTTCATTCAAAGCAACAGCACATAAATAAATATCTCATTCTTTCAGTAACTCCTGTAAATGATTGTATTTTTATCTCTCTTTTGATTTTATCTTCCTATTTTGACACAGTCCAGTCCACAGTCAACAATCTAATTCTTCTCTTACATTCAGGACACCTCTGCTTCCAGCACATGCTCCTGTGAATGAGCTGCGAGTGTGAGTGACAGCCTCCGGAGCGCCCCCTGGTGTTGGGGGAACTCCTCACACACTCGGTGTAAGATGGTGTTGGCAGTGTGCACCCGCTCCATCTGTCTGTGAAGCGCGCCTCCTATGGACTCACTGTTGGAGGAGGGTTTGTAGCTGCCCTGGCACACGCCCTGCAGCTTCTTTGTCCTGTTCTGCAGGACCACCAGCTGCGATAGGTTCTGCACAGATTCAGTGTAGTGGAGTAAAGTTTACTGAAGATAATGTGAAAGTAGAAACACTGTATTTTGGAAATATATCAAAACAATGTATAAAATGTAAACTTATCGTGTGTAGTCCTTACCCTGTCTTTTGTGTCCTGAAGATTTATAGAGTCCTGCTCCAGCACAAAGGTGTTTCCGCAGAGATCCATGAGCTGCTGCTTCTGCTCTGCTAGCTGGCTGCTCAGATTCACCAGGCTCTGCTGTAGCTCCCTGATGATCCGGTCGCACTCTGCAACTTGCTTAAGACATGAAAAAGCGGGATACTTTTTACAGTTACAAGTTTCTTTTGTCATAAATGCAAATATTACAAATCTACCACCAAATAAGCTACAATACCTTGTGTGTGATGTGAATCTTGCGCTGCTGACCCTGAATGATTCGCTGTAGTTCACCCTTTGTTGTTTGTTTGGGTGAATTGTGGATCATAGATTCTCGGCGTAAAACAATGGTCTCGCGCCTTGCCACTGTTGCCTCACTTTCCCTCAGCAGCCGCTCACGGTCCTTCATCAACTGTGTGAGGCGCACCTGGAACCACCATACACAAATACATCAGTCCCAGCTACTGCGGGAGGGTATCATCACTCATTACAGAATAATTTTATGTCAATTTATTGTTTTAAGACTTTTGCTATGTCTGGCAATAATCCTAGTTTAAGATGTTGAAATTGACATACTCACTAGTAACTATTCTCAGAGTCAATATTATCTCTCACCAAAATAAAAAAGTATTTTCCACATAAAACAGTTACCTCCATACGGTGAATCTCTGCCTTCATCCTCTGAATGCCTGTCTGCTCTCCCACTGACTGCACAACTGAATAAGTCTCTTTTACAATCTGGATCTTCTTTTCCCACAACATGATCTGCCGTCTGTCACCAAAATCAGATGTGCACATTTTAAGTACATGTATGATGAAATAAAAAAAACAAAAAAGAAATATAAGCATGAATTCTGAAATAAATACTGACTCTGCCTCAACCAGACAGTTAAGAAGTCTCTCTTTTTCCTCTTCAGTTTTCTCCTTTTTCATTTGCATCTTGATGGACTCCAGCTCCTCCTCCTGAAAGGATTAAAACATAGATATTACCCATCAACATAACTGGCAAGTGCATAGGAGCTGAATAAGATGAGACCCTGCCTTAAGTTTTTTGTTGAAGTCTGTCTGCATCAGTGCATTATCCTGCTCCAGAGCTTGGCTGAGCTGTTTGTTCTTACTCAACAGAGTGTTCATTTTCATCAGGTCTCCCCTTAGTATCTTTGCGTTTTTCTCAATACCCATGTCTTCTCTGCGTTCTCCTTCAATCACATCTGTTGGGAATAGAGGTGGTAAGCACCAGAACAAATTAAAGACAATCATTTTTGGTACATTACATACTTTCCAGGCGGATTTTTTCCTGCTGCATGCATGTGAGCTCTGCCTGGAGTTGAAGGATTTTCTTGCTGTTGGACTCTAGCTCTAGATTTAGTCTTACTAGAGCTGTCTGCCTTTTGATCCAGAGCTGGTGGTCATGGTTAATACTTGCTTCCAGTTCCTCAAGCTGTGCCTTTATTGCATCTGCTTTGATCTGCAGAGGACTAAGATCCTCGTGCTAGATATAAAGGCACACAAATCAATACTTCTGCTTTCAAAATAAATGTACGTTTACTCACAATGTCTTACCCCTGTAAGAGCTGTAATGTGGCTGATCTTTTTCTTGAGTTCAGTGAGTATACTCTGCTTCTGCCAAATTAAGAACATGAATGAGGAAACCTTAGCCTGATGAGCTGAGAGCAGCTTGTCGGCCTTTGCTGTCTCTTCATCCAAGGCCTTCTGGGTGAGAGCCAAGTTGTCCAAATGTTGGCCAACTTCACAGCTTTCCAGGTCTGCAGCAACTATTTCGTTCTCCAGCTGCCACAACTGAGTAATCTGATGGGAGTAGGAACAAAAAGCAGACATGTATTACCCTTTCGTAATATTGATATTTTTAAGGCGAGCAACACTACCTTCTCTTTTTTAAGTGTGGTCATCTTGTCAGTCAGTCGTTGGGAGCAACAGGCTGCATTGTTGTGAGTGAGCTGCTGCTGCATGGCGGCCACTATTTTGTCCTCTAATGCCAGACGTGTCCCACTCTCTTTCTCAAACTGCCTCCTTTGATCTTTTACTTCTGTCTCAAGGTTACCACTTTCCTAAGAGAAAAGATTGAAGTTGCACTTTGGAGGTTTGTTGATACATCCTGCAGCAACAGTAGAAACTATAAGTACCTTAGTGAGTTGTGCGAGTGTGTGCTCTGTCTCACGCAGAGTACGCAGGTTGGTGCTGTATTTAGCTTGCATATCCTCTTCTTGAGCCTGCTTCTGATTTATTAGTGACTTGGAGGTGGCATTGTCCAACTGAGCCCGGTTCAGCTGCAAGGTCAGTATCTCATTTTGCTCCTGCTCTTCTGTAGTAGTCTTTTTATAGGCCTTAATCTCTCTGTCTTGTGATAGCAACTGGTGCTCAAGCATTCTGCAGGGATGCATAAAGGAAACATTTATAGGTGTGATAAATACACTAATCTTTTTGAGGACAAGACGTTCTCACCGTGCGGCATCCTGCATCGCTGTAAAGGCCTCGCCTCGTCTCCTAATCCCCACCAGGCTGCTGTTCCACTGCTGCAGCAGCTGTTTATGGGCCATTAGCAAAGATGCCATCTCCATCTCAGCCTGCACACAGACACTGAAATGACTCAGCCAAACGCAAAATAAATGCAAAGATTCATAATATATGTATTTTACAGTGTGAGAATTTAAATTATTAGTCCAACACAATTAATAATCTTAAAGGTAAATATAAAGATTGTGCTGGTGTGGGAAAGCCACCTTTTCTTGACAGATGTGAAGAAAGTTTTGGTGCTACACTTACCTCAGAGAGGGCCTCTTTAGCTGCCTGTCTCTCATCTGCTTGGGCTCTGGTCTGAGCCTCATACAAAGCCACCTGCTCTGTAAGTTTCTCCATTTCTTTTGTCAGCCGTTCCACATATAAATCCTGTAGTAATTAGTAAATTAGGTTCATGTGCAACATGATGTGGTGATTTTCATTTTCAGTCTGCACACCTGCTTCAACCTCTGCTCTTCAGCCTGTGACTTCTCAGTGTCTGCTTTATGTGTAGCGTTCCTCATTGCTTTTATGTTGGAGTGTAGTTCATCACTGATTTCTTGAGTGAATATGAAATGTGTCATCAGGCTGTCTACCTCTGACTGAAGCTGGGACACTAGAAAAAAAAGGGATCAGAAAACCATCACATGCTTACAATTTGTTCACAGTAATCACAATTAAAAGATTTTATAGACCGTGTTATTCTCACTATTGACATTAGCTTTTTTGTGCTGGTTTGTAGTGCTAGAAAATTGGCTCTTGGTGACTTCCAGCTGATCAAGTGCCTGATGGTGGTTGGCTTCAGCCTCAGCCTTGGTCTGGTGGAGGTTGTCTAGCTTGTCTTGTAGTCTGGCCAGGTTTTCATTAAATCGGTATATCTCCAAACTCAGGCAGGTCATGTGCTCTTCATCTGCCTTGTCCAGTGCAAGCTGCCAACAACAACAACACAGGAGAGCAGAATGATGTGTGAAAACAAATACCTCTAAATTTATAATTTCTAAATGGATGTCATAATTGCCAAATCAGTGGCACCACCTGCTGGTCACACATTGCCAATAACCTACAGATATAAGTATGGGTGAGTTAAATTTATATTTTTATTTATATTATATTTTAGCAAAGAAATATAGATATATCATCATCTTCAAAAAACAAAAAATACAACCAAACAAACCTTGTCCTTCAGTGCCAAGTTGAGTCTCTCTAGCTCCTTGTTGAGCTGAACACTTAGTGCAGCTTGTTGCCTTCTGACCAGTTCCTTCAAAAGAGAAAAAAACAATCATCAGTGACAGTCAGAAATATATGTTGTAGTGCATCTTTCGATAATTTAGCATGCTGTTATTTACCACGTTTTTTTAAAACCATAATTATAATACTTTATATTGAATTATGTAAGTGTTGTAAGAAAAGCAACAAACATGATCAGGATCAAGAACAGTAAATTCCTCCTCCTCCTCCTCATCATTATTCTCCAACAGTGGCTCCTGATCCTGCATAAACTCTGATGTGTCCGACAGGTGAGGGGACACCTGAACCTGGGTCTCATTGTCTTGAGCTGAAAAAAGAAATTAATAAATAAAAACACACACACAAATTGAAGAGAATGTAAATTAAACTGCATTATTGTACACCATGATCATTTGTACATCGCTTCCTTTCAGTTTCACTGTCCACATAAGATAAAAAAAAATGTGTAGCTCTATTAAATCTAACAGCTACCAGTGTTTTCAGTTGCAAAGTATTCATCGGCAGCAGAGTGGTCGGTGTGGGCTGCTGGGTCGTCAGACTCTGGATCTACTGGCCTTTCATGCTCAGTTTCATGCAGAGTCTGTGTGTTCGTCTCCTCTGCTCCATTGACAAACTCATTCTGCAAAGAGGTGTCTGTCTCCTCCATCTCCTCAGGACTCTCACCACTACTTCCCAGCTCTCCCTCTTCAACGGGGCTCTGCATTGGACCTGCATATACAGGTGCGGCAAATAGTTCTCACAGTTTTTTTTCTGCAACATTACATTAGTTAACTATCATGGACCTTAGCATTGCTAGATAGTACACCAATTCATGCTTTTTTGTATTCAAAATTCTAAGACTTCATAATAATTAACTAACGCTAGCTTTGGGTTAACCTAGCTAGCTAGGCTTTACAGTTTATTAGCCAAAGACCTGTGTTACTGTTAGATAAATTCGGCGCAGCGTAGTGGGAAAATAGTTTCGAAAGAAAAAACAACAGAAAGGCAACAAATGTCAGACTAAAAGCTGATTAAATTGTATTATAAATGAAGGAACCATTTTATTTCGAATGTTCAATGGGAGACCTCAAAGACCAACTCACCGCTACTGCACTGTTGCCGACAGTCGAGTTGCTAGGCAACCGCAAACTTCCGCTGGAGGAAGGGCGTTAATGGTAAAGTAAGTCCTACAGTAATTAATGTAACATTCATCCAATGAACTACCTACATGTCCTAAGCAAATAAATTGCAACTTTTGCTTGTACTACTTATAAAAGGTGATTTCTGTATCTCTTTTTTGTGCTTTTGTCATGTTTGTGTGTTTAAACCATGTGTTTTATCCCATCATCAAATTTTATTTAATACATTACCAAAGTGTGATTAAATGTTCCCCTTGTAGGCCCAACAGCTGCATGCCCTACAGTTACACTTCTAAACTCTTTTACGGTGTGATCCGAAACCAATTAGATCAGAGTAAAAGAAATTGTAAAAGATCACAGATAAGTAGAATATAGACTAGAGTACTGTGCTTAAATTAAAATTGCATACATAATAACAAAACCTAAATAAAAATGCAGTGACAAAGATTTATTCAGCTATAAATAAGGCAAATGCATGTACAACAATCACTGAATTTGGCCTTAAAATTACACATTTTAAAAAGTCATTAATAATTCACAGATACAAATCATTACATTATATTCATATATCCTCAAAAGATTCTCTTTTTGTTGTTTATTCCAAATAAGTAGACAAAAATACAAACATAAATAATCTCGTGTAGTAATTTAACATAAAATTAACACAAAGGTCGAAGGGGAATGACAATCATTTGGTGCAGTGCTTTGCGAAGAGCACATTCGGAAACAAGATAATTCCTGTAAACAATATTGTATTAATTGTTAATGCATGTATTATTTATGTAATTGTATTAACAAACAATGCTATATGAATACTGGATATGTACCTTTAAACAAAGCAAGTTGGCACAGGGCCCATCATAGTACATGGATAAAAGTATGTTAACAAAGCCAATGTCTACATGAGGCTCTACAGTCTTGGCAGAACAGAAATAACTGGATTATATGTACCATAATTAAACGTAAGTGCCTTTCTATTGTAGCAAGTAGGTTCATTTAGAGTTTTCTCTTTGAAAAATGATCATCAGCATTAACAAAGAAAAGAACAATTGATTTAGAGAGGAACACACCAGCTGGTACTTAAACAATCTGCATTAAAAGCAGCATATCAAAATAAAACAAAATGTCTTATCTGTGCAAACAATTTGCATATCCCAATCAAAAATGAAAGGGTTTCTTCATACAATAAAACATACATTCAACATTAGTACTTCACACCAGGCATACATATAGCAATAACTGTAGTAAGATGCTCTATACTCAGACGTATTTTTCATTTTCTGTAGGTTAATAAAGTTTTCTTTCATTGCACTTACAGTGTTATAATAATTAAATTATTAGCTAAAGGGAATTGTAATGACACCTACTACATTCTTGTTTGTTGTACATCAGTGGCATAAAAGGGGTTATTGACAAATAAAGAGGTGTTCAGGCCTCTGTGTGATCACAGCACTAATGAATACTGTTAGTTAACACCTGATTAGCTGACAAAAGCCACTTCAATTAATAATGTCAAGTATCCTAGCTTTCCCAATGGTCTTTTAAACATGTATAATATAAGAACTGAAATAACTAATAATTCACTTTTTGCAACAACAAAAACTAGAACTTCTCACTGTATTATTTCTGTTATAAAGAGGCGACTGTGCTTCATTTCTCTCTTTGGCCTTGGCAGAAACTAGTCCCATGGAGGCCATAAGGTTATCTGGTGAATGCTTTAACATTAACATGTTTACAGGACACTTTGCACCTACATATGCTACTTCTATTACTCCACTGTGGAGGCAAATATGACACTTCATTCCTCCAAGTCCTTTTAAGACAACTTGTCTCTGTCCCACTAAACAAAACATTATGCCCCAATGTGTTGTGTGTTTCTTGCAATTCCACCTCATTTCATTTCACATGCTCTTCTCTTGGCTAAGTGAGAAAACACTCACTATAGGAATGTGTGTATTACAACAGTATGTGATCCATCAACTTTGGTTCCAGTTCTTATTGTATGTCTTCATAACCTATAGAAATACTGTAAACAAACTTCATGGCTGACAGAGGCCATCTGGGCCTGGCTCTGAAGGGTCTGTGTCTTCAGTGGCCCCAGCTAAGGGCCCTCCGGCTGTGCGCTGGTCCATTGCAGAGTGCATGATCGTCAGCCACACATCGTCCATATTTGGCATTACAAAGATTTTCTAAAGGTAAGGAAAATTAGGAAAAGATGTGCTTTAACAATGAAGTAAAACATTTCAGATATTATACAGTTATATAGAGTTTAATACACAAATAATGTGCCTTTTTGGCTTCCATGTCCAAAAATATATTGTGGATTTTAGTGTTAATACCTGAAATTCCTGGTCCAGTTTTCTCTCTATCCAGTCCGTAACATGAGCTAGAGTGACTTCTCTTTCTCCTAGTTTTGGTCGAGCTTTTAGTTCAAGGTGAGGTGGTGTCCTAAATCCATACCTATGATTAAAACAGGGCAACACAAACAGCACAAATGAATGGTAACAACCAGCAGAGGGCACTGAAGTAAGACAAAAAAAAGCACATTAAAGTGTTAGATTTTTCATGACATTATGTCTTGTTCAAAATACACATTTGATATTCAAAATTCAACACACACTAATATAAATGGCTTTAGCTCACCATATCCTGTCAGTAGGAGGAGGGGGGATATTGACGGCCAGAGTTCCTCGGACTTCCTGCAATTCCACTGTGAGCAGAAGGGGTGTGTTAGAGACCTCCTCCATCTTCTTTTTGATGAATTCTGTCTCTGTGGCCTTCTGAAAGTACTTCGACTTTGCAATCTTATCCACAAAGCGCATAATCTTGCTTGGTCTATGACCTCCAGCAAAACTGTAAACAAAAAATATTGAACTTAAAGGTGCACTGTGTAAAGCTATGTATCATATCAGTTAAAGCTATGTTTCAGTAGTGTATGATAGCATCAAAATGACACTATTTGCAATTGTCTAGACATTCATGGGTGTTTCACTCCAGGATCCTTTTTTTGCAAGTATCTCTTTCAGTGTCAGTTAAGTGGCTACAAAAATGTAAGAATGCACTGTCCTGCTTCAAATATTGCAGCACAATGAATTGAATCAGCATGAATTAATTTGTTTGTTTACAACAGTTACAATCATTTAGTCAAATTCTTCCTACTCTACCTTCAACTTGAACTCACCCCTCTGCCCCAGTGGAGTCATTTGAAAGCTCTGAGGTGTCTTCCTCATCTGATGAGCCTGCACTAGATGATTCCTCATCACTGTCAGCTAAGCAGTAAGTCCGAGGTCTGTATCTGAAAACACACAGATTAGTCAGTGCTAGCATGCACACGTACATGTCGATATCAGTGGAAATAAATGTTTGGTCAAGGTTTAGTAATGAAAATGATTATTAAAATTATATAAATATAAAATAAATATTTCCCCAAAGATGGAAAAAAATGAGCAGTACAGTAGTGGTAGGTGGGATAAGTGTGAAGAGTCAAACATGGACAAGAGAACAACATGACAGTTGAAGAGAGAAGGGAAGAGAGATGTAAGAAAAGGAGCACTCACCAGAACCAGAACCAGAAACAAACCCAAAAGTATCCATGTTAAGATAAAATCCAGAGGGCAGAAAATCCAGAAGACATAAGATACAAGAAAATGACAAGAAAGTACCAGAAAGTAGGGCAGACTTCTGACAGAAGCAAATATACACAAAAACAGAGAGGGTAAAAGTTAATGGTAGAACAGAGGGGGTCTTACCCGTCTTTGCCAGGCTCCCCAAAGCGAAGGTTCTCCCCCTCTTTGCCCAAACGAATGAGGTTCATCTTGGTTTCAAGAGTCATCAGGAATGACCCACTATAGGAAACCTCCAGATCAAACCATAGACCTGTGGGCACACAGCTCATTAGCAATGTTAAAGGAGGA
The DNA here is from genome assembly GCA_036850595.1 of Rhyacichthys aspro. Classification (NCBI taxonomy): domain Eukaryota; kingdom Metazoa; phylum Chordata; class Actinopteri; order Gobiiformes; family Rhyacichthyidae; genus Rhyacichthys; species Rhyacichthys aspro. Next base: position 16,514,403 of record CM072148.1, on the reverse strand, counting down.
AAATATATAAAAACAAACTAAACATAAATGTTCCTCACAATCCCATTTGATATCAATGAGAGTGTGGGACGACTTTGTGCATGAAACTGTTTTTTCTTCATTCTTCATTCCTTAGCAGAGAACACTTACAGAACCAGAGTGTGTAGGGAAGCTGTATATTGTGTATATTTTTGTGGTCCAGTTGTATCTAATCTTACCCATTTAAACCCTTTCATTCTGCTAAACAAATTACATGTTTGCTGCTTCTTTTTTAGGATTTAATGTGCCCCTTCCTTTACACCACTAGGAGGTAGAAGAGGTCCACAGATAGGATAAAGTACAATGGTTAATATGAAAATACAACTGGGGCATTTGAACATTTTAAAACACACCATTGTGCAACAAAAACATTTCTGAGAGAGACCGAATGTAGTTTAATCAGTGCTCAGGCTACAGCTGCCAGTATCACAATAAGTCTGTTGTACCAGAGAGAGAACTGTAAGAAAAAGAAGGACAAAAAGTGAGGAAAAATATCCAAGCGCAAAACATAGAAAGTACGAAGGTCTCTAAGTAAAAGAAGCCTGCTAGAAGGTGCACTAAACCTAGAGGGCTGTGTTTCACTCAGGAGGAATGGTGACTAATAAGATTGTTTCTGGCTGGGCAGGGATTGTGTTATGGGGGAAGAAAGAGATGAGCCTCAGTACAAGTTGTTGGATAAAGAAAGTGCTTGCTCAATTAGGATGAAGCCACATGGTGAGAAGATGTGTGTTTGTGTGTGTGTGTGTCCAACATGCTGGGAAGAAATGGACTGACTAATTTAGAGCCTGTTAGCATTCAGAAGTGGACAAAGACTGTATGCAAATCCAAACAAGGATTCACACAAGTGGAAAAGCATTCAGATACAACTGCCTGTAGAGATCTGGACACAGCTGGAAAACTTGATCATGAACATTGATCTGGTGCATTCGGCAAGCTTGTTCCAGGAAAAAGCAGGGTAAGGAAACCTCAAGAAGCCCTGAGGCTACAGGCACACAAGCACCAGAGCAAATGTTTCACTGAAACAAGTCCCAGAAAAAAGAAACATCACTAAATGCCTGATAGTTTCTAGGGAAAATGTGTATATTTCATCAATAAATCACTCCCCCAAAAAAATAGCTGTTTCTAAATTATCAACAGTAACAGAAAATATGTATGCATATTTGCCTTTTTGTGGTGTTTTTGCAAGAAACTGTTTCAGGAAATGCAGCTTCCGTCACAGCTGGAGGTGCAATCAAATCCTGCTCTCATTATGGGGTTATGTGAGAGTGATAACAGTGAGACTGTGACTCATCGAAGGATGGAAAGAGTGAAGACAACCAAAAAGCGGGTCAGGAAAGAAGGGGAGGATGTAACTGTAACTACGAGCATGTACAAACAATATTATATAATGAACTGTCATTTAAAAAAAAAAGGTGTAAGGGTTACTCAAAAAATGGCACAAAGATAATCAGATCTAGAACAGAGTGGGCTGAAAGTCATTGTAGTTGTGCAACTGCTGTGAGCAAATCTGTAGTTGTACACAAAGTTAAGGCCTCACATAGCTAAAGCTGATCCACAGATAACCTTCTAAAGTGCTTAAGTTTCCTAACCAGTCAAATGGTGTTACTCCCCTATACATAAGGCTTTTAGTGTTTATTATGTACAACAGCTGTGGGAACCCAGGTTTGTTTTTGTGGGTTACAGACATGGTCTTTGTTATTATAATGTAGCACTTTCCCAAGGGTTAAAGCCGGTCAAATGCACACTAGCAACCAGATGAAAGAAATGAGCTGTAAAATTAAGCAAGAGATCTCAACTAACAAGCATGTCTGCCTAACCCCAGGGGTACCACCACCTTTCAATCGCACTAAGTGTGTTATTTTCCAGCTTGATGCACTGTAAATCTCATTTTGCACATTCGTACTGAATGGAAGACGTTTAGACAGTACAGCTACTGGTCGACAAAGGCTTTTGTCTTTGCAGCTGTTTTGTATTTAGTATTTCAAGCTTGGTATCTCCTATATAGAAGGAAAAAAATGGTGGGATAAGAAACTGGCTAGCATTTCAAAGTGTTTATCTTTGTTATCTCCTGTGTGGACAGAGCTAACTGACAACTAACACAGAATATCAATGTGGGGCGAAGCTCAGTGTTTGTTGTTGTGTTCAGGCTTTGTCCCTTGCCTTGGTAGTCGATGTAAGGTTTGGATGCCCCAAGGATTCTGGGAGTGGCCGAGCCCATGTCCAGTTCTGTCAGAGTAAGTTCATTCATAAAGTAAGGCAACTGAAAAAGACATTAGAAACAGATAAGCTGACGGCACAGATTTCTGTTAGTTAAACCATTTTTCCACAGGTTGCTACATTTAAAGATTACAAAATGGTGAAAAAATGTTTTGCAAAACTAAATGATTTAAATCAACTCACTCGTATTTTGCTGAGCTTCATTTGAATCTTGTTTGACACCAAGTTTGCCCAGTAAGGTTCCCTCAAGAAGTCCCAGAACAGGCGTCCAAGAGCAGCATTCACCCAGGCAACAGGATCCTCCTCATCCCCAGTGAGCTGCACCTGAGCCGAAGGGCTGCTTTGGAGCTGAAGAGACAGCTTGTATGAACAAACAAGTCTATACATTAATAGACACACACACTGACAGCACAATGTGTACCTGTCTGGTACACACCATGTTATCAAAGGGGACATAGGTTGTTACTGCAGTCATTATAGCATATGGTATAATTATGTTGCCAATTTTGTCAGAGAGGGAAATTAGAAATGGAAAGTAAAATGGCATAAAATGTCAAAATTTTACCTTCTTGTCTGCCCCAGGACTGCTCATGGGACTCTGTGAGGAAGAACAGACAGAAGCAGGGCTGACTGCCTCCTTATTTGGCAGTAGGTTGGCCATGTAGACGCTGTAGTCTAGCAATGGCTTGGTTTTGGCACTGCCTGCTGTCAATGAAGAGGCTGAAGAGTCTTTTGGCTTGGACTGAGTTAATAGTGCCTCATCCAGACTACTGCGGCTACTGCTGCGACTGTGACAGCTCCCAGCTGGATGGAACAAAAGATTAAGGGAATTTTACCCTGGAGACTTATACAACAAAAATATTATTGTATATTTATGAAGAGGTAAAAAATAAAAAAAGTAAACACACTTTTAAACACAGTAACACTAGATGATTTCTTCAAATGCAATTTGAGCTTGGAGGCCTGTAGAAAGTGCTGGAACCACTCCTCTTTCTCCCGTCCCGTTCTTCCAAACAGATAGAGGGTCACGCTTTGGGATGAGGATGAACATCCTGTCCCTTCTGCTTTCTCTTTTGTGCCCGAAACCTCACTGCACTCCCACTTATCACCTTCTGCCTTCGACATAAAGTCATCTTGTTTATCAAGTTCAATACAAATAGGGTATTTTTTGTTCCATATCCGCTTCCTGGCCAGGCTCTGAGGCACAAGATGCACCTGTGGAGGGATTAAGGAGTACCATATGTTAGGTATCCACATTTTACAGGTTATGTGTTTCTTTTTAACATTATACAGAAAATATGATTTCCTTACTTTACTGTTGCTGAGGTCGTAGATTTTCTGACTGATGTAGATGACATCAGGTTTTGGCTCATTATGCGTCACCCTCCGGGCGATGTTGTGGTTGGGTTTAGACAGACGAATGGTGGAACCCTCTAAGCGGACATACACTGAGTGAGTCAGTGTGGCGTGGTACGTCTCTGGGTCATAGTTTGATATCTCATTCATCCACCCCTAAGAAATATGTGCAAATGGTGAGGATTTCATTAGCATTTGTTTTTAGTTTTTTGTGTCACATGACTGCCATTAAGAAAAAACAAATATCTGGTAAAACCTCAGTAATAAAGACAAACAGGGCCAGTAATGCAACACTTCTTTCAAGATTAAAAGAGAAACTTGTCTCTTTATACAAGCTGAAAATGGGTCATTATCTACAGTCCACTGGGGCTTTTATAAATCGTATCATAGATAGTTAAGCACATATGTAGATTATTTGCTAAATTGAGTGTACAGTATAAACTATCAAATCACTGCGTCTGCTGTCGCTTGTGGTCCATGCTAAATAATAAATACTATTATTTCATCCCTGTTGAGAGGATTGAGAGTTTTTAGACAACAAGTGGTATAAGTCAGGGGTCTTTCTTGTGTAAGATTAACTAATAATGAAAAAAAATACATACTTTGTAGATTTCTGGTTGTTTGATGTCCAACTTTGTCCATAGCTTTCTGGAACGTCTTAAATCACTGGATGTTTTTGGTCCTGTCAGCCACACCACTCCGATAGCTAAGAGGAACCCCAGCCCAATACCAAGAAACATTCCTCCAATATAACTGGGCCATGGCAATACAAAATACCCATAAACCAGTAAAGTAAGAAAAATGAGAGTGTAGTGTGGAACGCTTGGTGCTGGCTCAATACTTTCAGATTCGTCCTCACTGACTGGTTCAGTGTCACCACTCAGTGGCACTTTAGTCTCATCAGTTTGATCAACACCGTCTCCTTCTGTGTCAGTACACGTCTCAAAGTCTTCACTGTCCAAAATGCAAAAGTCTTCATCTTCCTGTTTTGCAAGAGCAGCCATAGAGAGCAAAGATGTTTTGTTGGGGCTTTTAGTGTCAGCAGTGGAGGATAGTGGTGATTCTGCCAAAACAGAGGGTTCACCATTAGGACTCTCTGTTTCCCATTCACCACCTTCTTCCTCTTTGATGCAGTAGTTGTTGTTACTTTCTAGGTGACCATTGAGTGAAGTAAGGCTGGAGAGTTCAGAGGCACTGGAAGAGAGCACCTTAGGTCGATAAATGCTGCCACTGCCTATACCAACGCTCTTTTCATCTATGATCTTACTGAGCAGCTGAAGCGGCTCAGCGATAACCTCAGAAAGACGCCGCTTGGTGTCCTCGATTCGCGCCTCCACTTCCGAGACTTTGAAAAAGCTGCGGTTATCTGGTGAGGTTAAAGGGGAGGAAGGTGCTGTTTTGGAATCACCTAATGACGTCAAGGTGGAAGATGGCAATCGGGACTGTGTAAACTGCTTGAATAGCTGCAGGTTAAGACGAGGCTCAGGAAGACGGTATGTTGTAGATGAAGATGGATCCTGGGATGTTTCTGAAGAGAAGGACTTAACTAGATTCTTCAAGTGTCTATGTCTCACTGAAGGAGCTGACGAGGAACTATCTTTAGACTCTACATCAGAGGACAGGGACTTGACCAGGCTGAGGAATGGTTTGTCACTGGAGGGAAAGCTCAATGATTTAGTTGGAGATGAATTGGAGCTTAAGCCTTTCTGTCCATCTGTATGAGACGATGTTGGGGTATTGTTAGTGTTGTGTCTGGAAGCTGGAGATAGTCCTGTTGACTCAGGACTGGCAGCACCTTCTGCTGCTAAGTCCTGAGGTGCCTCCTCAAACATCTCCTCGCTGGCCTCTAAAGCCGTCACAATATTTGAGTTGTCCTGAACTGCTGAGGTAGTGGACTCATCTGTCATGTAAAGTTCTTCCTCCTCCTCCTCTTCCTTCTTCCCAAAAGCTGAGAAGTGGATGGTGATGTTTTCCTTTGACAGCGATTGCTGGACATGGAGCTTAGGAGCCACAGCCTGTGGCTGTTTGTTTGTTGACTTAGCACTCTCTGCATGGCTAGGATGGCGGCTAGTCATCGCAGAAGCCCCACTCAGATGAGGTCTGTAAAAAAGAAAAAAAATCATTACTAATACAGCCCATCTCAACAACATATTAATCAGAACCAGAAATGTTTATTAATGGCCACACAGCAAGTTGGTGGAATTTGCTTTCGGTAAAGTATGACACAGCTCAGAAAATCAAAAACAACAGGACAACAATAATAACAATTACATTTCAAACAATAAATTATCTCACACAAATACATACATAGGCATGGTCAAAATGTGACTTACATTTAGTACATGGCCTGGTTTAGTGTCCTAATGGCAGTGGGGATGAAACTGTTTTTGACCCTTGTAATTTAGTGGGCAGGGCTCTACAGTGCCTCAGTTAGAAGAAGTGATGGGCAGGGTGAGAGGGTTAAGAGGTGGGGTCCTGTGTTAGTTGAGTGGTTGATTATTTGAGATTTATCTTTCATAAGTCAACTATTAAGGCCAGAAATATGATGAAAATATTAAGGAAACAATAGCTAAAATATGGACATATGTGGGCTCACATATTCAGTGTTGTATTTCCCAATTCTTTGGTTACACAAGACTTGAGCAATCAAGCATCCAATCATTATTAACACACACAAAGTTATTAGAAGCCACCATACCTATCCACCACCTGCTGACTTGCCATAAATACCTCCCACAAAGCATACTGAAATATTCACAAATCAGCTTAGCTCAGTGCAGCATTTAAAGGTGACAACAAAAGCAACAAACAACAAGACTAACATTATATATTACACAAATAAACCAACAGTATTCTGTCAGAGGAGAATCCATTTCTCTCATTCCTCAACAGGTTTTTAAGCTTGCATTACTTGAGCACAGATTATGCCCAAAGACAGACAAAGTTCAGATAATGTAATGGAGTCATGCAATGTTAGATGATTAAACAACAGTAATGTGAGCTCTGACAAGTGAAAATACACCATTGATAGAGCTTATAGTCAATAAATAGATGATACTAATGTATGATAGAACCTCATCTGACCAAACAAGCTGGCATCAAACCTTTTAGAAGCATTTTAATCAACTTTTTAAACAAACATACAAATAAAGAAAGACAAAACACCCAAGAGTTAGAGCAGCTGATAACAAACTTTGCCAGTCTCTTAGAACAAACACCTCAGGGTTAGTACACAAAACTATGTAAAACAGTTTCTGTTATGCTAAGTTACGGATTAGTGTGAGCTCAAGACTGCCTTTGGAATAAGAAAAACAGCCATGAATGTAGTCTGCTAATAAGCTGCCCTGCTGTGCAATGCACTTAGAGATAAATTCTTAAGCTGAACTCTTAGCTCAAATACATCTATATTGTCAAAACACTCTTCTGACTAATAACTAGGTAACAACAGTAGCTCTGTGTTCATCCGTTTGCCTCTGTGTCACTTTCTCAGACAACAACAAAACTGTTAATGTCTTGTGCCTTGTCTGGACAACAAAGTGGACACAAGGTCACGCTGCCTCACTTATAAACAGGCCCAGCTTGGCCGCTCATTGTCACATGGGTCATGGCTGAGCTTGTTACCCACTCTGGCAGTCGGCCAGTCCCCTCTGTCCCTCGCTGGACAACCCTCCGTCAGCTGCAGCACAATGAGGCTATTCTAGTCAGTCACCAGTTGGACATAGATTTCCACAGATTTCCACAGTCTCTTAATGGACAGAGTGTCATTCTGAAAAGAGATAAAAGCCCTGTATGTGCGGTGGCATTACAACAAACAGTTGGCACATGCTTTTGGCTGTCCCTCCGACTGTATATATGCACGCACTCACAATGCACCCACCGCGCGTCATTTCTCAGAGCCGTTTCCAAAGCCAGTGAGTGACTTGAAGGAGGACAGTGTAGAGGGAAATCTTGCCACTGATGCTGATGAAGCTAATTACAAAAGCCTCTCAGCCTCATTAACTGTCATGTTATGCACTCATTAGGGACATGTTCACAGCTGACTTCTTTTTTTTTTTTTTATCAAACCCACACTGGTAACAAGGAGAGCAGGCACATGTTTATAATGTTTGTTTTTTTTCTAAAACAAAACAGCTATTTAGCAAAGAAATCATTAGTCTTATGTCTAACAAACATACTAGCTGTAAATCTTCCATGCCAGGACACTGGGTAAGAAAAAACAAAAATCAATGTAGAGAGTTTACCAGAAAAGAGACTGATGTCCGCACTGACTATGAATCTACATCTCACAGAAACTTTCATAAGAATGGTAAAACTAATTAGAAATGTATCAGGAATTTTCTTTGGTATTCATGAAGTTGTATGTAAAAGCCATGATCCAAGCAAATTGTCCCACTTGGATTTAAAAGCAGACACACTTCATCTGCTGACCTCTGTAGTTGAAAAAAACAAAGCAAGTGCAATTAAAAATAAATAAATAAATAAAAAAATCTTGTCTTTATATTAGGGTGTAGCGTTATACCTCCAAAAACAACAAGAGTTCAATTAATCATTTTGTTTATAATAATCAATATGAGATGCATAGTGCTGCTTCTTGGCATCTGTTCTGACATCTGCTCTGGGTCATTTCATAAAAACAACATGAGTATTCCTCTCTTTTTTTACACAAACTACAAAAGCCTTAGAGGATCATCAGAATTCCCAAAGTTGAATTTCCAAGTCATTCCATAACAGGAAAATGGCTCTAAATTTCCAGGGTTTACAGGATTTCCAGGTCACATGACAATCCTGACAAGGTGTTTTTTTAGTGATTGTTACAATACAATATTTGAGGAATATGGAGGTCTTAAAATAGCCACTGTTCCCGAGCAGCATGACTAAGTGTGTCACAATGAGCCCGCCCCTGCATGACCTCAGCTCCAGAGCCGGTCCAGTCATCCTTTGTCATTTGTTAGGAAATTCTGTAGACTGTACCAAAGGGAAGCAACTTTCCTTCCAGAAAGTTGGAAGACAAAGCTTTGGCATTTCTTCACAACATTGTCACTTTTGTCATATGGAAGATGATACCATAAGAAAGTCTGTAATACACAACAACACATATGATATCATGTTTATGACACTTTGAATTTAATTTTTTACTTTAATCCACTCTGGAGGCCAAAAATAATAAAAATCCTTAATAGACTTGTGTTGTATTTGTAAAGGAGTTTTCTTGAGTTTGGAGAAGCAGACATAGGTTTTATGTTTTATTTTGCTGCTAATGGGGACAAGTAAGCTCCTTCTTTCTATGGGAAAAAGTTATTGGTCTTTTGATGGTGTAATTATGATATATACCTGTTATGGAATCTGCTATAAATGTATACAACTCCTTACTATTCACACAAGAACTTGTGGCTGTCGAAACAAAATATGGGGTTTGGACATGTAGACAGACAACCATTCACACTCACAATCAATCCTTTGGGCAATAAGAGTCACCAGTTCACACAGTAATTACACCCATTATATAATAACTATTCATGAATCAAATGTTGAATTCTCTGTGCAAACATCCAAATCTATGTTAAGATGGGTAGGGAAGTCAACCTCGCCCCTGATGTCTACGGAAAGACAAGAATATTATATTTCCTGTGTTTCATATGCAGCTTTTTGCAAGTCATCCTGTCTATTGCTCTCCACCATTAAACCACCACACACCATCCCCTCTGAGAGTGTCAAATGTCATAAACACAGAGCTGTTTCAGATGAGATCAGTGTTGTTGTAAAAAGCATAAGATGAATATGAAACAAAAGCCCTTAAAGACATGTCTCCTTTGTGTCCCAGTGGAAGAAATAAAACAATCCCCCAGCACTCTGCCTCAACCAGGTTGCCTAGTAAGGGATTACAACAAGCCCCCACTTCATATCCTGCTGTTTATTTGCTGTAATAATGGCTTTCCCTGTGCTTAGACTCACAGTTTAGCTAATGACTTGCAAAGTGCTCACAGAACACCGCAGCTACAGTAGCAAACAGTCCACAGCCCCAAAGGTAATGACAATTTATAGCTGACAAAGGACTATATACCCCGCATTGTTTGGGGATGTTATTAAAAAGTAAACACGAGGCGGAAGAAATGAAAGCTTATGGCAGAAGGTTGGCCTGATAAATATGAGAACAATATGTGAATACAATTGTCGTGAAGTATGGTAAGGCAAATGCAGAAGCTGTCCCTGGGGTCAGTGGGTAATGTGTGAGCAAAACACAGTGACTAAGCAGGCGCATTAGTCTCCCCGGTGTATTCTCTGGTGTTGCTTCAGATTTCAGCTTGTGGGCCAAATAAACAAGAGCAAACCAACAAAACTGAAACTGTTCCCAAGAATGCAGGCAAACTGGTGCGACAGGCTGGGACACAAATGGCAAAGCAGTGAGATCATCACGGGTATCAACTCTCTCGGACGGTTCTGTACCAACCAGCCACAGAAAGACAAAACCAGAATGTATTACTTCACAGAAATTGCCCAATCAGAAAATAAAACATTGCGTTATCCACAGAACAGGCCCTAAACAGGTATAATTTGTTGGTATGTCTGTTAGAAAGTGTTACAGTTGTAAATTTACATAGTTCTGGCATACGCAAATGTGTGAGCACTGTACCTGCTGCTGCACCTGCTTGTAAAAGGAGTGGCAGTGGCTAAGTCCAAGTGCCCACATTACCACTACACTCACGAAAGGCTAGTCTATTTGAGCCGTGACTTTCTCAATCTGTTTCTCTAAAGCCCTCCATAAATGTTACATGCAAATAAGCCAAACGCACATACTCCAACTCTGCCTTTTTCACAACAGACACCAATATAACACCAACATTTGTAGAAAAAACTTACTGTACATTATCAGTGAGTGTTTATTTTAATGGGTTTGTCATTTTGTTTTGTTTAGATTAGGTGTAGGGAGTGTATTCTAACATGTGAAAAATTCAATGTTAGCAATTGAGACATTTTATTCTGATTACAACAGTTGGCTTGCTCAATATATTGTGGGGCCTGTCTGAGCTGTGGTGGATTACAACAGTGAAAGCACACTGGCTCGTGGGAAGCATGTGACTGAGCAGCTACTGACACAAGAAAGTCAAAATGACTCTCTTATAATCCATACAGAAAGCCACATAACACAGAGACTTAGCTACTATTGAATTTGATCATAGACGCGAGTAGAGCCATTATTAAACAAACAAACAGCTCCATTAAATGCTGGGCATGGTTCACATGCACTGTCAGAGACTTCCATGGTAAATAATGCACTCCTCACTTTACCATTTAACCTTATCAACAAGCCCTCATTGTTTTGGTATAGGACTGTTGGCTGCTGCTGTGTCAAAAGTCTGACACGGATTAAGATCTGCCTTAGTTAAGCGTTACAGTGATTTATTCTTCATTTGTTCAAATATTGCCAATATTATATGTTTGATATAGTCATATCCATTTACATTACATATTAACTGAAAATAAATGACCTTTTTCCACCTTCATTTCGTAGATGTGATGTCATTTAAAGCCAAACAGGAAAAGTGGAACTGTTCCATAAAAAAAGAAAAAAATTTGTCAGTCAAAATGAATGCTAGAATAACCTTTTGGGACAAATTACGGCTTGAAGATATGTGAGGTGCACCAAACAACCCAAACCATATTTGAAAAAAAATTTAAAAAAGTTTTAGCCCATGATTATATGCTTCATCTGTGCATTTGGGAGCAACTTCCACAACAAGGTGCTTATCAATTTAATAGCCAAGGGTTTCAACAGAAAGGAGACAAGGTTATCTTTAATGGAGTAGAAGTGGTGCCTGTGTAATTCAGTTTTATGGGCAGACCATAAAAACAGACGAGCGCTTTCTTCTTAAATGTCACTGGTTTAGTGATCGATTACTGAGAGAAGTGACAATGTGAACCCCTATGTAACTGGAACCAACGCAACACAACTGCACAACAAGAGAAAACCAGAATTAAAAAATGCATTGAAACTTAATCCCCAGTTTGTGTCACTAGGGCTTAGGGAAAGGCATCTGCAAAGCCAGCCTCATCTGGATCAAACCCAAGAGAAAGACTCACACCAAGGCAACATTGAGCATCAACAATCATTAATTCCCAGGTGATTTCGAGAACAATGCCATTAACTACCCCAGTAAGTGATTACGCCATAGCACCGTCTCACTGCGCAGAGGTGGGCTGTGGATTACACTCCTCAATTTTCTGATTACATTCAGCTCACCTGTTACTGGCTTCCTTATCTGTGTCGAGTAATTACATTTCTGCACTACTGCTATTCCCAACAGCCGGCCTTTAGACACTGAAGAAATGCTGCTTCACAAAGATATAATGTAGAAACTCTAGGAAAACAAAGATCCACAGATAACATCAAATCGTGCCTAGTAGGATTCGCAACAAAAGCTATATTCATACATTTATTGGTATCAAAGAATGCATGAAGCGTTTCTCTATTCTGCTTCATGAGAAAATCACAGTTTGTACAACACTGTATTGTTATAGTGAAGTGAAGCAGAGTTAATTTCTAAATAGGATTCAATCTGGTAAAAGACAGCTGCTCTTTTCCTCAGGGCTCAACATCTCAGTGAATACTGTTTTCTGTAAAGATCCTACTTGAAAGCTGTCTCCATTTGAAGTAAGAAAACTCTGAAGCTATTATTTATAGACGGGCTATATTTATCCACCTCCCACCCGATCTCTGTCGTTTCTGTCTGGTACTTGTTCTGCTGCGGCGCCGAGATGAATGCTACTGACAGCACACAATAAAAGGCTGCACCTGAAGCAGGGCTGTAATGGCTGGCAGCATGACACATACCTGTGACGGCTCAGTAATGGTCATTATTTCAGTGAAGGCTCAGTGAGGAGCAGCACCTGTCTACAGCCTCACTAGTGTTTGCTGGAGTGAGGACAGAGCAGCTTTTTTCAAACGGCAAATATCTTAGATGTGCTTATTACAAATGCATAATGCCAGTGTGGTTTTGATTTGTAAAAATGCATGTGTTTATGGTGTTGTAGATAGGATTGTAAAGACCCCACATAAAAAAGACCAACTCATAAGTGAGTCCAGAGTGTACCGAGACAAGGCCATGACTTTAGGACTCAGACCAAATGTAAATGCAAAAGGTTGTTTGCAATTTAATTGTCTCAAAGACACGAAATGTTTAGTTTTTGTTTGATGAATTTTAATATATTCTGTGGGCTGATGCTGCTAACCTGCACACACCTCTGTGCCTCTTTAAGGAAGTAGGTGGAGCATCACTTTAACCACACTGGAAATGTGGTTAAAGTGATAGCACATACTAGTCTCACACCAATGACAAACTCATGAGCCGGAGTTATTTAAAACATCATAAATCCAATAAATCCTTAATTGCTACAACATTCCTTGTATTGAACGTTTTAGCATCAAATGTGTCCAGTGAGATTGGCCTAGACGTGTAATATAATGAAAAGATCACATGTTCAACAAACGCCTGGACATTGCTCTGATAAGCTCACACTCATGTGACCTGACCTTTTAAATAACAAAGTGTGTCAAATTGGATAACTTCCCAATAAGACAAAAACCCTCCAGGCTATGTGTGCTGCCTAATAGTTGACTAGTGAAGTTGTGAGTGAAGTGAAGTGGAGGAGGAAACAACGGTCCATACAAATCTAACCATGCTTTGTAATTTAATCAAAAAGCACTTGGTTTGAGTTACTTGAACTCATGAAAAAGAGCTGAGGGCTAAACAGCGCTGACATATAACAACCCTAAAACTCAACTAGCGCCTACAATATTCTTTTCAAATGTTTAGCAGTTATTTCTCTTTGTCACTAAGCTGACAAAAGAGACCAGTAGTTTAAAAATTACACTGCAAGGGCATGTTTTTATTGCGCCATTGTGAAAGACACAGATCACTTTCAGCGAAAGTGTAAACATACTACAGTGGTACAATTCTCATCTTAACCTAACACTGCTTTTTGTGAACAAGCCTGTATATGTGACAGCTCTCCTTATTATTTCATGTCAAAAGAACCAGCATCTCTCGATCTTTAAAAAGCGTTGACAGAGCTTTGGCCAAATAAGAGCTTAAGAGTTGTAAAAATAGGTCAGACCTGGAGGGAACTTGGATGGCCATGAAGTGAGTCAAAGCTATGAACAGGTGTACAGTCAACAGGGTGTAGGCCAAGAATGATAAGCAGCACATGTTGTTCATGGTGAAAGATGACTATGATATAATCTATTGAGAAGGAAATGGCTGATATAAAAGCAGTGCTATAACCTGTCTTACTGCATTGCAAAACAGCAGTATCTATTCCAACTATTGTGCTAAGGAATGTAAAAGGTTACAGTCTCTTAAAACCACTTCACATTCAGTGCAGAGCATGTTTTTTATTTATACACACAGACATGTATGTAAGCCTCTTCAATTCATCTGGATTTGCTGCTAGCTCCAGGACCAACTGATGTTCGACACCTCTTTTCATCACACCTGCACCTCCTCTTTTTAAAGAAGGTGTCAGAATCCTGTTTTTCCACTCTCTTTGTACAACAAACTGGCACCTTTCTCTCATGTGGGATAGCTACACATAAGAAATATCTTGAGCAGCAAAATAGATGGCTGTGTGTAACCAGTTCAGCATGCAAAATGTAATTAATTGGGTTATATTACTTTCTATTAACTTCTTCTCAGGCCTGTCCCTTTTTTCTTCTCTGTAATCAACAGCATAAACACTGTACTGTCCACTTACCTTTTCCCTTCTGAATAGTCTCTTACAGTCAGAAGTTAGTAGTTTTTTTTTTTTTTCCTATTGTAATGCTTATATATATTCTTGTACGAATTTATATCTTTGTTGTCCAAGTGTGCTATTATTTTATTGGTGCACAACCAGGCAAGTGGTGTAATAAAGATTTATCTGTGATTCTTAATTGCTGGCGTCGGGAGTCGCTCGTGTGCATTTCTTCTGTTTAGAGTGTGCTGGAGTGAGATGCTAGCACAAATTGTAAGCTTTAATCATTGTTTCCTTTCATCAAATCACTCATAGCGATTGCCTGGCCATTACTACTCAAACAGTAAAATAAAAACCATGAGCATATGTGCAAGCATGTTAAACCCAAACGCCAATATCACACCCCATAATCCAATATAATCAGTGTTGTGAATATCTTCAGCCATCTGTAACCTTTGTCTGAACTTGGAAATACCACAAACGCTCAATAAGTCCCTTCAATTTTAAACACAGGTCATGTGGACTGTTTTGAACTACCAACAAATGAATTTCAATTGCAGACTAGCATTTAAAATACAAATATGTGCCTTTATAATAGCAAGAGCTGTGTGTAACTGTGATAGAACACAACAGATATATCATCCACAAAAATGTGTTGGTAGTTATGCAACTGTAAAAATGCTGAATGATTAAATGAGAAGAATACAAGAAGTACTGGAGAAACAGGGTCTTGTAATAGTCTGCACTGCAGAATGGAGGTAGACACCAGGTTTGAGGGCTATTGATTCTTACACAATAAGGATCTTTGACCTCAAGATATCAAAAGCAATATAGTGAGGTATGACTCTGAAGCCTGTGCTCATAAGTAACATGCAGAGACCTAAACTCCAATGGTGTGTGTATACATCCCTAAGATAAAAATAGAGTATGTAACTATGTAAAAAGTGTGATGTTAAATGTAGCTTGAGGTAAGAATTTTAAAAAAAAAACCTGAAAAACAGCTGGCTCCTGTTAATACCAAACACTGCAGAGCTTTCAGTTATGCAAAGCAGGACTGTATTTATTTGGGCAAAGTGCATGACGAGCCACACTTGCTGAAGGCCTTGGGTTCATTTGTGTAAATAAGATGACAATTCTCTTTTAGGCAGTCCTAGATAAATATAGTATATAGTTGTCGAGTGCCCTAAACTAGGCCTATGCTGTTTCAGAGCTGATTGTACACACCAGCATCATTAGTGTGGTGACTGACAAAGGGGGCAAACCTGTTCGCTACGGTCACATTTCCCAGGAGCTAAGACAAACAGACATTCACAGAATTTCTTAAAGCGACACTAGACAACGTTTTGTAGAAATTGGACCCATTGCAGTACTCCGTCTGCAGCTACACTACTGCAGATTCACATGGGACTGTTACACCTGTATTTTATATACAAGATAATCTATATGAATGATTTCAATAAGTAGTAGGGTTGCTTGATTATGGAAATCATTAATGAAATCTCGATTATTTTACACAATTACTCATTGACTTTGGGAATATGTTGGATTTATTGAGCAAAACTAGTGGTTTCTCCTTAAAAAAATATATATAAAGTATAAACAAATAGCGTAAAAAATAAAGAGAAATAATAATTAAGATAAATAAATGAATAAATAAAAAAATAAATAAGATTAACAATATAGTGCACTTTCACAAACTCATGGAAAAAAGTAACAAGTAATAAAAAACAATAATAATAATAAATAATTGTTTTTCATCAATTACGTAGGTTTTGTGATTGAAAATTTGATTTATTGGACAGTCCTAAATTTGAGGCTATGTTTTTATGGTAAAGGGGTTAGATAGTGGTGCTTTAGGATCATATTTAGAGAATATTATCAGGTAGGAAATCACAATATCCCGATAAGATTCAAAATCACTGGCCCAAATACCAGCAGCACAAGTGATGTATTCATTTATTGAAATATGTAGAGTCTTTGCTTAGTCGCTCTAAAACAAAAAAAAAAAAGCCACTGCCAATGCTCCAATGTAGAACAGACTTTAAAACAAACATGTCAAACTTTCAAACCTTTGCAATGTTTTATATGGCCCTTCAATACTTTTGGTAAGTAATATTCAAGGGTTTTAGGTTTTAGTTGGATTTGAACAGGTTTTATACGGTCTTAAACAGGTTCTAGTTGGATTTGAATATGTTTTAGTTGAATTTAAACAGGTTTTTATTGGAATTTATTAGGTTTCATTTGGATTTGAACAGGGTTTATATGGACTAGAACATTTGTTATATGGTCTTGAACAGGTTTCAGTTGTATTTGGGCAGATTTCTGTTGGATTTGAACAGGCTTTTGTAGGATTTGTCACATTCTGCGTCCCCTGAAAAGCTTCTTATTTACTATTCCGGCCCCTCACCGCTTTCAGTTTGACACCAGTGCTTTGAAAGATATCACATACATGCAATCCTTGATAGTGACTTATTTGCTGGTTTAGATTTGATGATATACATAGCTGATTGTTTTAAACTACAAACTAGCTTTACATTCCTTGACAAGTGGGATTGCTATCTATTATCTCCTAGAAATCCTAGATATAAAAAACAGTAGGCTAGTCTCTTATTGCATTATTGCATGTATGTTAAAATCCAACCTGCCAAAGTGGCTAGTTGGAGTGACCAGGAAGACTAATGCATACTTTTACATCTCATCATCTAATTATAATGTCTTAGATATTATACATTATTTTTGTGCATTGAATCCAATAACCCACTGCCTAAAAGCTCATTTGCTCTGTTTCCTCTGTTTCTCTCTAGACTTTGCCCTCACTGAGGTCGCCAGTTACTCAGGAAACGGATCAATAATGAGTTCCAATTTACTGGCAAAGTGCTTACCTTGTATCCTCACTGCCATTCAATCCAGGCTGGGACTCGCATCTGACTGCAGCAGAGTCAAGTTTCACATGTCCGTGGAGCTCAAGGAGATGCTAGGATACAAATCAGAGACAAAGACAATGCATTTAGATAAGAAAACACAGCAATTACAGCACACACTTCGAGACACTGTGTTTAATCTTTGGTGAGAAGTAGCACTGTATTCCTACTAGAGAGGATAACTAACAATATGGCACCGAGTCAGATTTGGGAGAAGTATTCATAATAAGTATGCTACTTGTCACGTTTTAACAGCAAAACTCGACTCGCAGAACCTGAATGGCTTGTGATGCAAGTGGAGCTAACAACAGAGAGGCTTCAATGGCATTTTAAAACTTGTTCTTCATATTCAGCGACATAACCGACTGGTCTTAACGTAAATTAAATCCATTTTAAAATCGATAAATGTTGTTTCAAAGTTCGTGCTGCCTGAGGTCGCACACAATACAGTCCCCAAAACAACTGATGTCTGCTTACCGTTTAGAAAGGAGTACATACTGGCTTGAAAATGGCGAACAAACACGGAGTTTTCGCACAAAGGCAGCCCGAAATAAATTTGCCTGAGCAGACTATAACGTTGGCGTAAACCAGTTCCTCGTACCAAGTTATATGGCTCGTTTCTCGCAAGCCTGTTGACAACTGGCTAAACTCATCTGGAGCCAGTTCCTTAAAGAAAAAAAACCCTGGAATCTGTCCAGACCAAAGTAATCGCATCAGAGCGGCGCCTTATGGTTTGGAACGAGGGCAGCGGCTGTGATCGATGATTCGACGATCTGTTGTGTGGGTCTGGAGCAGATGAGGCAGATGTGACAGTGTAAACAGTGTCAAATGTAAATATAGGCTACGTTTCAACAGTGTCGTTCAGTGTGTGTAAAGTTAGCCTGTTTTTGAGTTTTACACTACGTAAAGGGGGAAAAGAAAGTAAAACGAAAATGTAAATAAATCATGTTTGAAGCCTGTGTG
Organism: Rhyacichthys aspro; assembly: GCA_036850595.1. Classification (NCBI taxonomy): domain Eukaryota; kingdom Metazoa; phylum Chordata; class Actinopteri; order Gobiiformes; family Rhyacichthyidae; genus Rhyacichthys; species Rhyacichthys aspro. Next base: position 16,496,200 of record CM072148.1, on the reverse strand, counting down.
TTTTACAGTTTTACCGTATGCTACTGTTCTATGCGTCATATATTTGAACGTTTGGTTATTTCTGTAAACTTTACTACTTCTTTCTTGTTGTAGCCTGTGATTTAAAGTGTGTGGTGATGACATTAGGGCCATCTAGTGTAAAGCACAGGTATTAATAGTATTAATGGGAGCCTATTAATAGGACCCTCAACTGCACACACACACTCAACGCACACACATCAAATTATATGCACCATGAAAAAATAAACATTTAAATTAAATACTTTACAGTTATATTGCTATTTATTGATTATTATTATGCGTTGACACTTATTTAACTAACTTATTTATTTAAGTGTCCTGAGTGAAAAATACAGTGTCACTGATGTGTGTGTGCATCATCATTTCTCTCTGTAGATAGATAGATTTTCACTGTTTTTCAAATAGTGAGGGCCAGAACAGGAATGTGTGATTTTTCTTTCTGTTGCCATAGTATTTCAAATTTAATAATTCTGAAACTCCTCAAGCATTTTTGTAACAATGCAATGGCTTTTAATTCATTCTTTTTGAAAAGCAAACCTCCAAACAATAATAAAGAAAAACACGAATCTAACACCAAAAAATAAGTCTGGTGTTTTTGTTTGTGATTGATCGTATTGTTATCGTATTGTTATCATCGTTGTATCTAAAAACATATTATAAAATCGTCAGTTTCATCTGAACAAAGTAAAACAGTGATGACTTCATACACTTAGAAAGAAATATTGTTTTGCGCTATTTTTCATTTTTTGAGGTCACTTGATTCATTCAAATTGCATATTCAGATTGACTTCTTTCAGAAAGTAAAGTCCAACAGAAGTCATCAAGCTCCAGCAGACACATTAATGACATTATGGATATATTAGTGACTCCTATCACACAACAGTTTGATGGAAAAGGCTAGATCCACAGTGTAAGCTAACAGCGTGATGCTGGCAACCACTGTCTCCATGACAAACAGTTCTATAATGTTTCGAGGTACGTAATGTTTAGGGTCTTTCAGCTGCAGTAGCTTGGTAAAACAGATGACTGTGGCCACCATGTATAAAAACACCCCAATCAGACTGAATCCAGCCAGAAATCTGTCAAAAGGAAGAAAACATTGTCCTGCAAAGTCACCTAGAATGACCACTAGTGTTATTAGAGACATAAGAATACAGATAATGTATGAGACAACAGAAACCCACAACTGCCAGCCATGCATCTCACTTGGCATGTCACGAATGGCTTCTACAACCAGAGGGATCATCTGACAGCCTCCCCAGACTTGGACTATCTTGAGCAGGCCAGGTTTGCTGCCCATGTAGCCTCTCTGCTCATGTGTCTGCCGCTTAAGTATGCAGGACTCACAGGCGTACCCCAGGAAGGTGAGACAGGAGGTCACAGCGGCTGCTACTGGACGTGGCATCGGCATTTTATGATTCATGATGAGCCACGGGAAAATCACAGAGGCGCTGAGAGACATTAAAGCTCCTAGCATTGCAACGGTGACTGTCAGGTTCTTCCATGAGATGGGAATGAGGCTGTGAAACTGTATGGTGCTGAGAATATGGATGAGGAGGGTCAGAGTGAAGAAAAAGCACCAGGTGAACATGCAAAAAGTCCAGTATGTGTTGAGTTGGGATGAGTCCTTGTCTACGTCTGTCTGATCCAGGGAGGCGACAAGACTGAAGGTGGCACAGCTCAAGAAGACTTCCCATGTTCGAACCAAGAAGAGTGGACTAGTGAAGTCTTTGGCCTCCAATACAATCACAGGCATTGTTCCAGAGATGCAAATCCAAATATTGCTGCAGTCTTAGTTTAAAAATGTAAACTCCAAAGCACTTCAGCTAAAATCCCAAAACATAATCTCAGTGTTGACAAGTTTTGAATAGTCCAGTGAAGTTTACAACCAACAAGAAAACAAAACAAAAAAATAGTTAAAATGTGTAAAGGTTGAGCACAGGTTGTAGCACATCAACCTTTTTTTATAATCGGAAACCACCTCAACGTTTTACCTCTTGGAAGTTATTTTGCATCGCTGCTAAAACAGGCCCAGCCTACTTCCTTTGTGAGGTTGATGCAGCGCACTTTCAGTCTCTGTGAAGTTACATTTGAGGACCACAATAAAATGATATGCAAACAATGTTATCTTCCTCCCACCGTAGATTCTCATGAAATTATGTTCCCTTTTCTTCTGGCATACCTGCAATAAAGTAATGTGTGTAAGGTTCTCTATCTACATAGGTACTTCATTGCTATAGGCCTTATCCAAACATTTCGACCTCAGTGATAGGGGGATGAGTTATGATCACTGTATAAAGCTCTTCAATAGTTCTTAACATTGGTTTTGATGCCTGTAAAGAATTCTTTGTCATCTGTACTGTAAAGACTAAATAGACTCAATATACACACAATTGCTTCAAACCAATCCACTGAATATGCAATCCACTGTATGGTTCATGTACTAAACACATAGTTTTTTTTTATTACTTGGTAGAATGATATTAGTTCATCTCATAGTGTTTTGAAGAGACAATAAATCAATACTTTTGTGTCAGACAGCTCAAAATTGAAAACAAGAGGGCACAAGAGAAGTTGGGAGCTTACACATCACTTGTGCGCCCCGCTGTGGTCAAAAGAAGAACTTCAACAGAATTTCAGAGTTCCGAAACAGCAAGACTTCACCACTTATTGCTATTATTATTCTTTTATGGTTTCTAGCCAACATGACTAAGCAAATTGTGATTGTGGTCTCATCTGAACCAACACATATATATTCAGAGTGTTATCTCTTTTTTAATGAGTACTGTTAAATAAATCACCAAGTAATTTAATGGGGAAATCTGCATCTATTTACCAACACCAGAATATTTAATTCAGTTTTAGATATACTGTATATTGCAAGGGTCTACAGCAATTGTTAATGCAGTCAGTGATGTGCATTGAAGAGCATAAATATAAAGGTACTTTTTAGTATGAGACCAGTAGTTAGTTACAGTTCAATATTTCAGTCTTCCTCATAAAAGTAAATGAGATTCACCAAACAGTGTGAAAAAGAAGTGTGAACAGTAAATGGCAGAGTTAACTTCTTCTTCTTCTTCTTCTTCTTCTTCTTCTTTTTGACAAAGAGTTCAGTGTCTTAGTTTACGATGATAGCTCTAGTATAGGCAAACTGACAACATCTTCATCATCATCAGGTTTCTCAATAAAAATGTGAGAGATGTGTGATCTTTTGGTTCAGCTACATGTTTTCCAAAAAAAAATAAAAAATCATACGAGCAAACATTTTAACAAAAGTATATTTAAAAGTGAAATGCAGACATTCAAATCATTAGTAGCATGTGTCATAACCCTAACACATATGTTTTACCAGTAAACTAGAGGTCCTGCTGTCATTTTCAACTAGACTATAAGTCAGTACACCTTTTGACCTTATAAGTTTGCACTGTCACCACGTTAAATCCATTTTGTTTTGTACCATAGGTAATATTAACTTTGGATCAGTTTGGTCAGAACTCTCATCATAGCCATGAAGGAAGTATGGCGCCTGTCAGATGGTTATTTAAAAAGGTGTGAGATTTAAAGATGCAGCGATAACTCCTCCTCCATGACACTACTCTATATTTGGCAAGATTTTGTGTGCAACTAACAGAGCCCACCTATGATACACAATAAGGTAAGGATGCTGAATAGTCAGAGCTCAACTGTGTTAAACTTATTTGCTTCCCATATCCTTACTTTTTGACCATTGTGCAATGTCTTTCTACAGATGGCGAGCACCTGGCAGCTTCTTCTGCTGTTGGGGACATGGGCTCCTCAGTGTGAGCCGTCCATTGTAAGCTATGGTTCACCTCAGGAGTGTCAGCGCGCTCACATGGTGCCTGGGTACAACTTGGGTGGAGAAGGCTTTGATATCGTCACAATGGAGCGAAAAGGTGCCTATGTCATCGATACTGAAACATGGGACCTTGGAAATGGCACATGTCGGCTTTACCCCAACAGCTACATGGGCAGGGAGAAGCAGAAAGTCCCAGTGGCCGTTGTGGACTGGAGAGCACTCCCCAAGTGCAGTTTGACAGTCTCAAGCGTGAATTACGACTCTGCCGAAACTCTTGTCAACGATTCAACTTCATCTGTGAGCAATAACTGGAAAATTGGCCTTGAGGTCCCCGTAGACCCCACTACTACTGTTGGGATGGGCTTAGGTGGTTCCCACTCTAGAGAAGCTAAGTTTGCCATGCAGAAATCAAAGCAAGACCGGTACAACTTCTACCGACATTCTGTCAACTGCAATTTCTATGGGTAAGTTGTGTTATTTGTTAAAAAAAACAAAACAAAAAAAACACACAAAAATGTTTTAAAAAACGACTGACTTTTTGCATTTTTTGTTTCTCAGTTTTGGACTAGCTACAACACCACCAATGAGTAAGGAGTTTTTATCTGCTGTGAACGCCCTTCCTAAGTATACCTCTCAATCTGCAGTACGGTACCGCAGTCTGATCGACACGTATGGCACACATTACATTACACAAGTGTCCTTGGGAGGAGAGATCAAAGCAGTCACTTCAGTCAAAACGTGTGAGGCCAGTGTGAATGGCCTGACCGAGACAGAAGTCAGAGACTGTTTGTCGGTTGAGGCCTCAGCTAGTTTTGCTAGTCAAGCCAGTGTCAAAGCCATGTCAGAGCATTGTCGGGCGAAAAGTAAGAACTTAGGCCATGACCATAGATTCAGCAGCACATTCAGTGAGCGTTATACTGAGGTCACAGGAGGAGACATTTCTGGAGCAGATGTCCTGTTTGACGGTCAAACAAACCCCTCTGTTTACAACAACTGGCTTAACTCACTGAAGTCATCACCTGATGTGGTACAGTACAACCTGAAGCCCCTTCACAACATTTTGCCCAGTGGTCATTCTGCCGGGAACGGAATCAAGAAAGAAGTGGAGACCTACATCAAGAAAAATGCATTGTTTAAAAAGTGCTCTGAAACTTGTCAAATTGGTCACAGATCCAGTCCAAGAGACCCTTGTGCTTGTGTTTGCAACAGCAACCAAAATCTCCGGTCAAACTGTTGTCCTGCTGGCAAAGGTCGTGCAACTTTGAAGGTCTTTGGGCTTTATGCAAAAGGCCTGTATGGGGATATGTGGACTCAGACTGATGGCTCTGTCGAGGTCATCTATGACAACCAGGTAAAACGTACAAAAATAATTAGTGAGAACGACAACCCCAGATGGAGTGAGACATTTGAATTTGGCCCCATCATCATCAACATGAAGAACAAGCTCCAGTTCAACGTGTATGACGATGATAAATATTTTAATGAAGCGCTGCTTGGCAAGTGCTCATTTGATCTCCGTCAAGGAACCGTGATAAACTCCTGCATGTTTGATCACGGCACCTTTTTCTTCTCGTACCAAGTACAATGTGCTCCGAGCCTCAGCGGAGAGCAATGTCAAGATTACGTCCCATCTCCTCTGAGTTCTTCTGTGGCAAAGCGGTTCTACACCAGAAATGGTGTTCTTCTGGGACACATGATGGGATAGTGTCTGATTTTATAACCATTCAAATGCTTTCTAATTGCTCTCTTCACTCTTGCATGAAATATCTGTTTTCTTTTTTCAATTGCATTCAAATTGTGTAACAACATAATTTGGTTTGGCTATTTCTAGTTTAATAAAGCATCCACAAAGACAACATCAGTGTGTGTCTGTTTAAATCTGTAAGTTCAGGTAAATTACAGTTTAGTATTGTTTTGTGAACAGTTCCTTTCTACTGCAACCATAAAACATGTTTGAGGCACTTATTTGCAACCACTGTTGTGCATTTATGGTAGGTTTTATTGGATTAACAGATAAATACAATTTGATTTATGATTCACACTTGCGGTTTGTTTTCAATTTAAAATTGATGTTTAAGTGATGTAGAAAGGGGAAGTCATGAAAAAGCCCATAAATGTGAGGAAATGAAACTTCACTTAAGGTAATTATTCTGCTATCAAGCTGATAGCAGTGACCGCAGCCATCTCTCAGTATAACAGTTTATTAAGTGTAGTGATCATGAAGTGATTATTTAAATCTGCATTGTGTTGAGGTTATAATTTAAATCGACTTCAGCAACATGTTTTCCAAATAATTCACTTTAAATACAATCTTTACAACAAGACAATAGCTGTTCTGTTTCCACTTATATAGCAGCTTTAGGTGAATGAGGTTTATTGCTAATTGACGTGAACAAAGCACACACAAAACATGCTATAAATGGACAGTTATGGTTTCCAATGGGTTTCACTAATATTTTTCTTCTTAAATCATTATTAACTTGTATATTCTATATACACAGCATGATGCAATACACCTTTATGTTGTACATTTAATGAGTTGGTGCAAACCATAGAATGTATAAATAAGGTGCAAACAAGAAAAAAATGAAATACTTCAAATCACCCAGTAGTAGTACTTTCTGCATGAGACGACTGCCTCTCAGTGGTGGAAACACAAACTGCAGCACATCAGGGCAGTGCAAATTGGGAAAGCAGTGTCACATAACCAGCAGCAGAGGGCAGCAGAGGGCATCACCCAAATTTACTAAACCAAATGGACATCTGATTGAACCAAAATGTACATTAAAATCAATAGAAGCCTAAATAAATGGGCCACTTTGTAATTTCTATACGTCTAATAAAAGTTGCTTATTCATACTTTATTATGTTTTTTCATGCTGAATCAAATCCAGTTCATGTTTCTGCTCATGTGGCACACAAAGACAAACAAGACAAGCACTGACTTCCAGCACTACTGTGTGACACTGGTCATCAAAGCTTTGTCACATGTCTGTGTGCATCAGTGTGTTGGTTTTGGTCACAAGGGACACAACCATAAACATATAACATAAACATATATAAAAATTTCCATGATGACATTTATAATATGAACTAGCAAAGAGATACTGGAGGCTCTTTAACACAAACTATGTCCTTATCATTAGGGCTGAGTCTGGACTTATAATGTTTGAAGTTGAATTTCTATGTGTTGTGTAAGTCTCGTCCCATCTTCAGCTCCTTATAGTGGTTTTGGTCTTGGTTTGTCTTGTCAGTGATCTGAGGTCTAGTTCATGACTTGGCCTCAGTCAGTGTGATGGTAACAACCACACTACTCAATACATTTAGAGCTTGAGGGAAACTGGACAGTAGCTGAGAGAATGGCTTGTCGTTTAGATATTCACATAATGACCTTAAAGCAGATTTCTGAAAGGACTCAAAGAGCTGGTTCAAAACTACAATATGTTTTTTTATTGTATGCATTAAAGATCACGTAATGTCAAACATCTGCCCAAATCTGGGCCAACTTTAAGGGCAGTGTACAGGTACTGTTGATGATTTTACCAATCAAATTAGACATGACTATTCCAAATGCCTTGTTGAAGAAAAATAAAGGTTAATTTTGATGTGGCACGAACAAGAGGGAGAATAACTACTCTTAAAAAACTCTGAGTGGCAGGACACCTAACGTTTTGCAAAAAGACCAACACATACGGTATGTAGATAACGTGATTATTGGAACATAACAGTCTTATATCAGTTGCATCAATGGCAAATCCTGAAGAAGATTGCTGTTATTTTTCACATGTCTTTAAATGTTTGAGAACCACACTCTTGGTTCTCACTCTCCCCCTCCCACTTATCAAAGAATGACCCTTTACCAGCACCATTCTTCAGCCTCGCCCCCTCCTCCAAAACGGGTCATCTGCGTTCTTCAACTTGACAGTCTCCTGCTGGTCTAGCTTATCCACACCCCATTCCTTTCTCCTTCCCTTGCTCCGAGTAGAAAAGAGGGGATTTGCCTCACGCTAGGTAGCTGTTTTATGTGAAGCACATGAGAAGGCAGAGAAGAAAGGCGAGAGGGTTTTTTTTTTTTTTTTTTTTTTGGTGAGGCTTGGTGAAGAGAGCCAGGAGCCCACTCGAGGAGAAGCAGGTCTTAGAGCTGGATGATTTGTTTGGGGAAACCCTCTCCAGCCAAAAGAAGGATTAGCCACAAACAGGTTCCCATGAAACCAAGACGATCTGGAGAGGACTTTTAGAGGTTACTACATACACACTTAGATTAGCATGTATGTGGATTCACAACATGCAAAACACACACGAGTATAAACAACACTCTGCACCTGTCCAGTATGCTCCCATGATACAGACTCAATAGGACTACAGCAGGTGGGCCTAAACCTCAATCTGCTCTGCACCAAATGCTGATGAGAGGTTTTTTGAAAGTTCAAAAGTAATACCTAAATGTGTTTTATTGGCATCAACATCATACAGGCCATTTAGAAAAGTTATCCTCTGAGACCATGGTGTGATATGTTACCATTTCCAGATCATACAATTATACAATCTTCCATTAAAACCAAAGACAAAGCCTTCCATAAACAAAGTGAGAGAAGCTTAACCACCTTAATGCACAACAAGACTGAAGTCACCCACCAGCAAGCTTCACATTAGCTCACTACATGGGTAAACCTGGGGCACATTTCTGTAGCTGTGGTCCTCAACACCATAACACCATCTCTATCTAAAGTGGAGCTGCTGCCATCTGCTGGTCCAACAATTCAACAATATTTGGACCAGTTCAAGAACAAAAATCCATTATGAATGTTAGAAAAACTAAACAAAAACAAACATAGCATCAAATCACAAGAATAATGATAAAAGTAAAGTAAGATAATTATGCAAAAGATATTTTATCTAAAGAACAAAAGAAGAAGAACAGAAACAAAATCTGAATATACAAGGACATCTACATTTCTAGTTTAGAATTTACTCAAGATTCAAGACTGTTCAAGTTAAAGATTAGAGTTGTGATGAATATAAAAAGCTTAAAATAAATTAGAGGGGACAAGACTAAGCAAATGTGGTTGCGGTTTCATCTGAACCAACACATAGATATTCAGAGTGTTTAACCCAAGTGTTATACACCAAGTAATGCAATGGGTAATTCTGCATCTAATCACCAACACCAAAACATTTAATTCAGTTTCATTGTATATGTATATATATATATATATATATATATATATATATATATATATATATATATATATATATATATATATATATATATATATATATATATAGATATAGAGAGAGAGAGAGAGAGAGAGAGAGAGAGAGAGAGAGAGAGAGAGAGAGAGAGAGAGAGATAAATAGATAGAGATTTAGATGTATGGATGTATGATATATATGTATTGTATATTGTCAGGAAGGATCTACAATGATTATTATTGTCAGTGATTAGAGTGCATTGAAGAGCATAAATATACAGGCACCTTTTAGTATGAGCCCAGTTAGTTACAGTTGGTTCAATATTTCAATGTGCACTTAATCATTAAAGTACATAAGATTCACCAAACAGTGTGAACAACAAGAGTGAAAAGAAAAAAGTAGAGTTGACTTGATAAACTGACAAACTGAGCACTGTATGGAACATTAAGCTCACATAAACTGAAATTTATCATGTATACATATCATCCAGTCAAGTGCAGATAGTTGTGAGTCTGTCAACATCTCAAACAGGTTCTGCAGAAACAATGTGAGAAATGTGTGATCATTTGCTTCCTGTGGTTGAACAAAAACAAAAACACATTATATGAGCAAACATTTTAACACAGGCATATTTAACAGTGAAATGCAGACCTCTATTTATTCCTACACGCTTTAGTCATAAACCCACCATTTCATTCATTTTAGAGACCCAGTATGTCCAAATCAAGTACCATGTGTCTTAATCCTAACCCATGCTTTATCTGTGAAGAAGAAGTCCTACATTTACAACTAGACTATTAGTCAGTGACTGCACTGTCACCATGTTAAATCCATTTTGTTTTGTACCATAGGTAATATTAACTTTGGATCAGTTTGGTCAGAACTCTCATCATAGCCATGAAGGAAGTATGGCGCCTGTCAGATGGTTATTTAAAAAGGTGTGAGATTTAAAGATGCAGCGATAACTCCTCCTCCATGACACTACTCTATATTTGGCAAGATTTTGTGTGCAACTAACAGAGCCCACCTATGATACACAATAAGGTAAGGATGCTGAATAGTCAGAGCTCAACTGTGTTAAACTTATTTGCTTCCCATAATTTTGACCATTGTGCAATGTCTTTCTACAGATGGCGAGCACCTGGCAGCTTCTTCTGCTGTTGGGGACATGGGCTCCTCAGTGTGAGCCGTCCATTGTAAGCTATGGTTCACCTCAGGAGTGTCAGCACGCTCACATGGTGCCTGGGTACAACTTGGGTGGAGAAGGCTTTGATATCGTCACAATGGAGCGAAAAGGTGCCTATGTCATCGATACTGAAACATGGGACCTTGGAAATGGCACATGTCGGCTTTACCCCAACAGCTACATGGGCAGGGAGAAGCAGAAAGTCCCAGTGGCTGTTGTGAACTGGAGAGCGCTCCCCAAGTGCAGTTTGAGAGTCTCAAGCGTGGCTTACGACTCTGCCGAAACTCTTGTCAACGATTCAACTTCATCTGTGAGCAATAACTGGAAAATTGGCCTTGAGGTCCCTGTAGACCCCACTACTACTGTTGGAATGGGCTTAGGTGGTTCCCACTCTAGAGAAGCTAAGTTTGCCATGCAGAAATCAAAGCAAGACCGGTACAACTTCTACCAACATTCTGTCAACTGCAATTTCTATGGGTAAGTTGTGTTATTTGTTAAAAAACTAAAATGTTTCAGTAGCAATTGACTTTTTGCATTTGTTGTTTCTCAGATTTAGACTAGCAACAACACCACCAATGAGTAAGGAGTTTTTATCTGCTGTGAACACCCTTCCTAAGTATACCTCTCAATCTGCAGTACGGTACCGCAGTCTGATCGACACGTATGGCACACATTACATTACACAAGTGTCCTTGGGAGGAGAGATCAAAGCAGTCACTTCAGTCAAAACGTGTGAGGCCAGTGTGAATGGCCTGACCGAGACAGAAGTCAGAGACTGTTTGTCGGTTGAGGCCTCAGCTAGTTTTGCTAGTCAAGCCAGTGTCAAAGCCATGTCAGAGCATTGTCGGGCGAAAAGTAAGAAGTTAGGCCATGGCCATAGATTCAGCAGCACATTCAGTGAGCGTTATACTGAGGTCACAGGAGGAGACATTTCTGGAGCAGATGTCCTGTTTGACGGTCAAACAAACCCCTCTGTTTACAACAACTGGCTTAACTCACTGAAGTCATCACCTGATGTGGTACAGTACAACCTGAAGCCCCTTCACAACATTTTGCCCAGTGGTCATTCTGCCGGGAACGGAATCAAGAAAGAAGTGGAGACCTACATCAAGAAAAATGCATTGTTTAAAAAGTGCTCTGAAACTTGTCAAGTTGGTCACAGATCCAGTCCAAGAGACCCTTGTGCTTGTGTTTGCAACAGCAACCAAAATCTCCGGTCAAACTGTTGTCCTGCTGGCAAAGGTCGTGCAACTTTGAAGGTCTTTGGGCTTTATGCAAAAGGCCTGTATGGGGATAAGTGGACTCAGACTGATGGCTCTGTCGAGGTCATCTATGACAACCAGGTAAAACGTACAAAAATAATTAGTAATAACGACAACCCCAAATGGAGAGAGACATTTGAATTCGGCCCCATCATCATCAACATGAAGAACAAGCTCCAGTTCAATGTGTACGACGAGGATACATACTGGAATAGCGATCTGCTCGGCAAGTGCTCAATTGATCTCCATCAAGGAACTGTGAAAGACTCCTGCATGTTTAATTACGGCACCTTTTTCTTCTCGTACCAAGTACAATGTGCTCCGAGCCTCAGCGGAGAGCAATGTCAAGATTACGTCCCATCTCCTCTGAGTTCTTCTGTGGCAAAGCGGTTCTACACCAGAAATGGTGTTCTTCTGGGACACATGATGGGATAGTGTCTGATTTTATAACCATTCAAATGTTTTCTAATTGCTCTCTTCACTCTTGCATGAAATATCTGTTTTCTTTTTTCAATTGCATTCAAACTGTGTAACATCATAATTTGGTTTGGCTATTTCTAGTTTAATAAAGCATCCACAAAGACAACATCAGTGTGTGTCTGTTTAAATCTGTAAGTTCAGGTAAATGACAGTATGTTCAGTATTGTTTTGTAGTACTCTTTTGTACGGCAACCATAAAACATATTTGAGGCACTTATTTGCAACCATTGTTAAGTTATGCTTTTATGGTATTTTTTTATTGGATTAATAGATAAATACATTTTGATTTTAGAGTCACATAATTCACACGTTTGTTTTTCACTTAAACTGGATTTAACTGAGGTAGAAAGGGAAAGTCATGAACAACACTTCAATATAAGGAACTGAAACTTCAAATAAAATCTGAATATAAAGCAAGATGATTATACTGCTATCAAGCTGATAGCAGTGACTGCAACCATCTCTCAGTATAACAGTTTATTAAGTGTAGTGATCATGAAGTGCTTATTTAAAACTGCATTGTGTTGAGATTATAATTTAAATCGACTTCAGCAACATGTTTTCCAAATAATTCACTTTAAATACAATCTTTACAACAAGACAATAGCTGTTCTGTTTCCACTTATATAGCAGCTTTAGGTGAATGAGGTTTATTGCTAATTGACGTGAACAAAGCACACACAAAACATGCTATAAATGGACAGTTATGGTTTTCAATGTGTTTCACTAATATTTTTCTTCTTAAATCATTATTAACTTGTATATTCTATATACACAGCATGATGCAATACACCTTTATGTTGTACATTTAATGAGTTGGTGCAAACAAGAAAAAAATGAAATACTTCAAATCACCCAGTAGTAGTACTTTCTGCATGAGACGACTGCCCCTCAGTGGTGGAAACACAAACTGCAGCACATCAGGGCAGTACAAATTGGAAAGCAGTGTCACATGACCAGCAGTAGAGGGCAGCAGAGGGCATCACCCAAACTTACTAAACCAAATGGACATCTGATTGAACCAAAATGTACATTAAAATCAATAGAAGCCACTTTAAACTTTAATAAAAGGGCCACTTTGTTATTTCACTATGTCTAATACAAGTTATTTTTTTCATACTTTATTATGTTTTTTCATGCTGAATCAAATCCAGTTCATGTTTCTGCTCATGTGGCACATAAAGACAAACAGCTACCTTTGAGCTTGTAATATCAAAGGAGACAAGACAAGCACTGACTTCCAGCACTACTGTGTGACACTGGTCATTAAAGCTTTGTCACATGTCTGTGTGCATCAGTGTGTTGGTTTTGGTAACAAGGGACACAACCATTAACACATAACATAAACATATAGCCCATCACAATTTCCATCCTGAGATTGGACTTGTACTGTTTAAATTTGAGAACTCGGTGTATGCACTTGTCTTGATCTCGATCTTCATTGTGGTTGAACACAGCTCCTTAAAGTGGTTTTGGTCTTGGGTTTGTCTGGACCTCAGTGATCTCAGGTCTAGTTCATGACTTGGCCTCAGTCAGTGTGATGAAAAACCCCCCCCCCCCCAAACCTTTTGGGCCTGGGAAAAGGGCCGGCGGCGGGGGGAGGGGGGGGGGTTTTTTTTTTCCCCCCCCACCCCCCCCCCCCCGTTTTTCCCGGGACCCCCACACGGGGGGGCCCCCCCCCCCATTTTTTTTTTTTTTTTTTTCTTCCACACCCCCCCCCTTCCCCCCCCCCCCCCCCCCCCCGCCCCCCCCCCGGGGGGGGGGGGGGGGGGGGGGGTGTTTTTTTCCCCCCCCCCCCCCCCCCCCCCCCCCCCCCCCCCCTTTTTTGGAAAAAAAAAATGTTTTTTTTTTTTTGGTCCCCCCCGGGGGGGGAGATCCCCCCCTTTTCTCCCGGGGGGGGGGGGGGGGCCCATTTTACATAAGACATACACATACAGTATGTGGTTAACCTAATTATTGGAACATAACAGTCCCATGTGAGTTGCATCAAAGGCAAACCCTGAAAAGTCCCATAGTGTGCTCATAAAAAGATTGCTGTTATTTTTCACATGTCTTTAAATGTTTGAGAACCACACTCTTGGTTCTCACTCTCCCCCTCCCACTTATCAAAGAATGACCCTTTACCAGCACCATTCTTCAGCCTCGCCCCCTCCTCCAAAACGGGTCATCTGCGTTCTTCAACTTGACAGTCTCCTGCTGGTCTAGCTTATCCACACCCCATTCCTTTCTCCTTCCCTTGCTCCGAGTAGAAAAGAGGGGATTTGCCTCACGCTAGGTAGCTGTTTTATGTGAAGCACATGAGAAGGCAGAGAAGAAAGGCGAGAGGGTTTTTTTTCTTTTTTTTTTTGGTGAGGCTTGGTGAAGAGAGCCAGGAGCCCACTCGAGGAGAAGCAGGTCTTAGAGCTGGATGATTTGTTTGGGGAAACCCTCTCCAGCCAAAAGAAGGATTAGCCACAAACAGGTTCCCATGAAACCAAGACGATCTGGAGAGGACTTTTAGAGGTTACTACATACACACTTAGATTAGCATGTATGTGGATTCACAACATGCAAAACACACACGAGTATAAACAACACTCTGCACCTGTCCAGTATGCTCCCATGATACAGACTCAATAGGACTACAGCAGGTGGGCCTAAACCTCAATCTGCTCTGCACCAAATGCTGATGATGATTATATTTGTTGCAATGTTTGGCTTTGGATTCAATTTAGACGAACACTTTGTCAAAGATTGTACATGTTTGACAGCACAACAACAAGAGACACATGTATGATAGATGATCAGATGTGTGGAGTTCCTGCAAAGTGCATTAGCCATGTGTTTACATTACAACACATCATTCTTCATCTCAAATACTGCCTTCCCATTCTTCCATAGACAGCAGCTTACAAATGCAACTTAATAAAAAACAGCAGATGTGGATGCAATAAAAAATAAATTTAAAAAAATTAAAAGTTCAAAAGTAATACCTAAATGTATTTTACATTGGCATCAACATTATACAGGCCATTTATAAATGTTTTCTTTTTGGTTCTTCGTAGATATATCTATGTTCTAGCCTCTGAGGCCATGGTGTGATATGTTTCCATTTGTTACATTAAAAACAAAAGACTTCCATAAACAAAGTGAGAGAAGCTTAACCACCTTAATGCACAACAAGTCTGAAGTCACCCACCAGCAAGCTTCACATTAGCTCACTACATGGGTAAACCTGGGACACATTCTGTAGCTGTGGTCCTCAACACCATAACACCATCTCTATCTAAAGTGGAGCTGCTGCCATCTGCTGGTCCAACAATTCAACAATATTTGGACCAGTTCAAGAACAAAAATCCATTATGAATGTTAGAAAAACTAAACAAATCAACTATAGAATCAAATAACAAGAATAATGATAATTATAAGAAGGATATTCCTATTATTAGTTTATTAGTTTCTCAAGATTAAAGATTGTTGAATCAAGTTCAAGTTAAAGATTGTTGTTGTGATGAATATAAATAGCTTAAAATATAAATAAGAAAAAAAACCCCACACATACAAACAAACACACATACACAACAAAAAAGATGGCACTCTAGAACTGAGGAAGAAAACATGTTGTCACGCACGACGCCATCACATGGATAAAATGCTATGTTACAAAGACATGCTGTATGACACTTTCAAACTCCTAAAACCAAAACACACTTACACTTATGGCCTCATTATTTATATTTATCTCATCCAACTTTCATCAATTTCCATAAAAACCAATAAATCAAGGCCATTATTACTGGCATATTAGTGGACCCCATGGTGACATCACCATTTAAGCAGCTGCCATGGCGACCACCCCTCCCTCCATGAAGAAGCCCAGTTGCTGTGGCTGTCCATGGAAACCTGGGAATGATTTGGACTCTTTGATCTCCCAGTACCACCCGAGTGGAGGCCAGAACAACTGGTGGCTCTGCTGTCATCGCCTTAGTGTACACGCACGGACAGCTCGACTCAGCCTTGTGGCAAACATAGCTCAGATTAGCGTGCCATCAGTTCTCTTACCACACATCTCGGACAGCATTAGCACATGCTAAGTCAAGGGTGTACGCTAGGGCCAGCTGTCAAGTGGAGGGAATTCCTGGTGCTTCAGTCAAGGTCGCTCCCACCATTCAAAGCAATGGGGCCCTGCCACGGCTCCCACGCTAAGTGTTAACTTGGTATCGCTAACAGTTTAGCTTGGATGTCCTGGCATGTTTGAAAGAGGGTCTTAACTGGTGCTTTACATTCACACAGCGGAGATTCAGAGTGTGGCCATCACCTGTCGCACAACACAGCATTAATCATAGGGAGCTCATGGCGAGGAGGACCTCAGTATTCATACTAGAGTAATGAACAATTTCTTTTGTAGTGATACTGTAGTCCATCCATCACTGCCTTTTCAATGGAGAAGAAAAATACAAATACTAAAAAATAATAAAAAGTTATCTCAACTAGAGTAAACATACTACACAAGACAACAACAACAATACCACACTTACTGACCCTCAAAGCTGAGGATCTCATCTGGAGTCACCTCTTTGACTCACACATCAAAAAATACATAACTTTTCTACAGATAGAGCCACAATCATGAATTATATCATGTACGGATAGGTAAATGTTTGTATTCAATACTGTCAAAGTTGACATTTATTATAAAACAGGTCCAAAGACAAAAAGTGGGTCAACTTTTGACAACTGCAACAGTTCATGCTGATTTAATTACAGCCAACATTGCAGTGCATGGTACATTTAAAAAGAAAAACACACACAAGGCTACGCTTCAGACAAGTCCTCTCTCTACTTTCCTTCTATGTCACTCTTTCTAGTCCTCCCACCCTGTTGCCCCCTCCTTCTCTTTAATCCAGTGGCGGGATTTCACTCGACAAGTGATCAAAGCCCAGTCGCACGATGCCAGGTGCGGCTGCAGCTTCAACTGTTGACAACCACCTAGCAATTCTTTCCCCTTCCTTGTCTTTTCTCAGAAATAGAGAGGAAACCTAAACAAAGCTGGACGAACTGCTGTTTGTGTTTGAGTTTCTGTCTGTCTCCCCCTCCCTCCATTATTTTTAACACTTTCTTCTTTTCTCCAGAAGGGGAAGTCGAAATGTTATTTTTCTCTTCTTTTTTTTTTCTCTTGATGGTGTTTTGCGTTACCTAGACTCTCGTCCCCCTCGGCGCACGGTGTGGTGGCCGGTTTGAGGAGTTCTGTGACAGTAAATTACGGCACTCTTGAGACAGACGACCAGCAGGAGTTGGGGAACAGAGAGAGGATGCGCGGCGGGAATTAGGCTTTATTAAGACTCTGTCACCGTGGATGGGCACAACAACACAGCGTGCGAGTGTGTGCGAGTAAAAAAGTGAAGGATGTGGCACAAAGTAGCTTTCTCAACCTATAGGTGGTCCAACACTGAAGTAAGATCCACATCAACTCTAATAGGTATTGCACGTCTAAAAGGGCAGCGGTACTTGTTGAGAGAATGTCACAGCACCATACCATTATATACCTGCACAAACTTAAGGAGCTCTGAAACCTGACAGTACTAGGCTCGAACGATGCTTACTTTCTATTGGATTATGCTTGTATCTTCAATAATATATAAAGCAACATGTTCAGACTGCACTTTTAATGATCATGTAACCTAGAGCTCACATGTTTAAGACTGTTCAAATCTAATCTGCTCATTTACAAATGTACTCCTCACAGGTACCGGTGTGAGTTCTTTAACGTGACCTGATTGTGAACAGTGCTGACAGGATACAAGTCACTTAAACCCCACTCTGGTCACAATTGTGTACTGCCCATTGTCAAGCATAGACACCAGCCAAACAGGCACAAACCACTGTCCTACAATATCATCATCACTTTATGGCTGTGTCCGCAATAACACATTTTTTCCAACCTTTTAGAAGTGAAGTTGAATTGTGGACTTCAGCAAAAGTGTCAATGTCTATTATAGAGGTCATTTTTTGTCACTGTTGTTGATGCGGCCTGGTGCACATGATGTTTTCTTTCTTTATTTTTTGTGAATACGTTTGGCAGGAGGTTTGAGGTTTTAAATTGAGAAATGGAAGTGTCAGATCTGAGCTGAAATCAAAAGTGAGCATCAAAGCTTGCACGGTTTCAACAGAGTTTGCTCAGAGCCCTTTGACCTGGCTCATGAATGTATAAGAAAGGCTGATCATTAAATATGTTGTTTCTGTTTGTGTTAGAGGATACATGACAGGTGGCAAAGCGAGTCAATCACAGTCGGCTGCCAGCTGTCGTGAGCCCCCTCCCCAGTACTCTTTAACATGAGCCCACCCTCATCCCCTCCATCCTGCCCCATCCCACTTCACTCTGCTGCCTTAACCATCCTTCCTCATTTGACCAGTGCTGTATCCAGACTAGGCTATCACAATGACACACATTCTTTAAAGCTCAGAGTCGAATCAGTCATTCATTGTAGAAAACAAAACAAACAAAACAAAAAAACGCATTTATTTATTAGTGCAAGACAGTGACATGTCGCTAATCATAATCCAGTTCCAGTGTCTTTTTGTTTTGACAGAACTTAAGTTAACTGTGATTACTGATTACTGCATTTTTTCTCAAGTAATTTTTGTGTTTTATATATTATACATTTATATATTTTATAATATACATAAATCAAACAGGTCTGTGAGCTTACATCACACAGAGGAAGAGGTGTAACCAGGTTTGTATTGTTATTACCCAGTGAGAAGCTGGGGGTAAACTATGTTCAGATGTCTTTTTTTTAAGATCTTTTTTTTTTTTTTGCCTTTTTTGATATGATAGTAGACAGACAGGAAGCCGGCTGACACAGAGGGGAATAACAATGGACAAATGACCGGGGCCAGAATTGAACCTGGGTCTCCTGAGTAGGCGGTATATGCTCCATCAGGCTCCAACTTTCACCTGTTTTAATAGGTAAAAGTTCATATTTAATCATATTACCTGTTTTAACTTTTTTAAACCCATTTTTCTCATTTGGAGTGCACATTATTGGTTTTGAATTGGTCATGTCCCATTTGTTGAGTCAGTATTTTTTAATTTGTCCCTAATGTTTTCAGAACAGTTATGTCATGTATCATCTTTTATAGGCCCATGTATTGCATTTGCGTTTGTATTGAGTTGCCTATGTTGTTCAAAAAGGCAAAGAAAGCGTATTTTTTTCATGATTTATGTCCTTTGTCCCATTGCCTCACTGCTTGGTCTCTGACAATAAACATCACAGTTACATTACATTAGCAATGTATTTCAGACATAGTTCAGTTCTCCTACTCTTTGTTGAATTAAAGTGTCTGTATGTCTTGTCTTTATTATATTCTACTGGTAACTTTCCGGGGATCATGGATCACACTATAGCGTGCCAGAGTATCAACAGTCTCAAGACAAAATAGTTTAGTTTATGTAGCATATTTCTATACTTTTATCGATCTTTATCTGTTTAGGACAGACAGAAAGCATTTGCATTTCTTACACCAAAGACCGCTGTGTACGCTTCTTTTCTGCAACTGGCCATCTTTCAGCAGTGACAAACTAATGCTACATGTCAACTCAAGTGTTAAAAGGAGTTAGAGGTGACATGTGCAACAAATAAGAAGGTTGAACAACAGCAAGAGGAAGGAATAGCAATGCATGAACTAACGGCACTGTTGTTCTTTTGAGCAGTGGCTGTTTTTTTTACCCTTTGAAGAAGTGGTTAAGAGAGTAAATCTGACAGGAAATTACCCGACTAAAAGAATATAACTCCAACACACTGAGCGACTGAAACAGTGATGATCACATTAAAGAAAATCAAGCAAAAATATTCAGCCAATTCCTTTCAAGTTGATATGAAAATGGATTGTTGAGAAAAAAAAAAGAAAAAGGGGGCCAAAGCAGTCTTTTCTGGCTGTTAAATTGGATGTGCATATGACAAATTTCAAAGGCTGTCAAAATAAAAAAGGGGGGAGAAGAAGAAAGGGTTGGAAAAAATACATTTACATCATAAATGCACAGGTTCCCTTTCAATAGGCCTCTTCAAAACTCTGTCAGGCTTTTAATGGTAGGGAAGTTCAAAGTGGCACTAGACTCCCACTGCTTCCAGAGATAGAAGTAGAGCAGCGTGTGTGTCTGTGTGTGTGTCCATATGTGGTCACACAACGTAGCATGTGAACTAATGCCTCTTTACTTTCTGTAGCAGGTTCTCAAACCAAAACCTTTAACGCTAACTGCCACTCGCTCATAGTTTGCTTATAGGCATTTCTTTGTGGATTTTTCTTTAGTTTGAACAGTGCAAATGCCAACACTAAAAATAAATATGGAACTGTCTTAAAGATTTTACAAGATTTACTAAATATCAAAGAACTTCAGTAATCAGAAGTCCTGTTTAGAAGAATTAAAAGCCCATTTCAAAGCAAACTTGCAGCACAACCAGAGTCTGCCATCTTTGCAAAGCATTAGCAGTTCACAACATTAGATTATGTGCTGCTTTTGACGTGTTCAGTGATTATCAATCAATCAATCAATCAATCAATCTTTATTTTTATAGCACTTTTCATCTTAATACAACTCAGGGTGCTTCACAACATAAAATCATTAAACACAGTATTCACAACAGTGTAAAAACAATGGTGGCTTTGTTCACTGTATTTTACAAAAATACAACATTTCACAACAATGTTTTTCATCCAAAATGAAAAAAGTTCTATTGTGTTTTGTCCATTCTTTTTTAACAAGGATGAATTCTCATACCACAAAAATGCAAAGTCTTTTTGTGTGGGCCTAACAATTTTACAGTTAACTTTGCTCCAGCCACATTTCCCTCCGATCTGTCCGTCCTAAATCATCAAGTGTCCTGGATCGTTAGCAAGGGATCGCTCAAAATGGTGTCGTGGGGAAAGTTGCTAATGCTCTGAAAGTGCTCCGGATCCCAGAACCAGGCAGCACCAGTCGACCAGCCGTGCCCCACAGTAATCTTCCCGCATCAAAGCCACAAATCGTACCCTTTTTCTTCTTTGCCTCCCTCCCTCCTTCGTTTTTCGGTGTCTCTTTTTCCACGGTGGCACTTCCAGCGGCTCCAGTGTTTAAACTTCATATATCAGCCTCATTACGGAGCCTCAAAGCCTTCCATCGATTCTAAAGGCGCTCATTTGAATTTTTAATCACACGTATGTACGAGTGCTGCGCTCAGCAACTATCAGGCACAAGCACGCCCATACACAACCACATCTCCGCTCCTTCAGCTCTTTCAAAGTGCTTTTCCTCACAAGTTTTGAAGTTTAAACTTCCACTTAGAGAAAAAAGTCCTGGATAATATTCAGGCTCAGTCGAGTTTGAATTCAGAGCAATGGTATACTATTCAGGATATGTCCCACAACTCCAATAACTGCATCTAACTCTATTTGGTCAGCTGCTTGACACTAATAAGTGCGTCACTAATTTTGATGCTGAACATTTTGTGCCGAAGCTAAAACTTTAAACTGATCCAAAATGAAAACACACACAAAAGACCTTTAAAATACCAATTCTCTACCAATTCACTTACGTTTATTGTGCCTTTCCTGTTACCACACATTTCATGCAACCAAATCAGAACCAACATGGACTCTTGCAGCAGCCGACTCCCTGTTAAACCCTGGATATCCTGTCTGCTGTGAGCACAGTGTGACACAGGTTAACTGTTGCCGTATTAGGCTGTCTAGCCGAGGTGATACTTAGCTTTGCTGTTCACTTTGATGTCAAATATGTAGTTTGAGCATAGGAAATAGTCTATATAATACATACGGTTTTCCATCTCTGAGGTGAATATACTGTAGTTATGTAGGGCCTACTCACGCTTGGTTACCGTGTGCATACAAAGTCCTGGCTAAGCTACAGAGAGACTTTGTCACTCAAGCAATAACAGGGAGAGGGAGAAAGAATCCTTTAGATCTTCCTGCAAGAAGTACACCTTTGAATCTGAATTTCCTTGCAGAAAAAAGTGCTTTGAAAATCTAATGCATAAACATTATCTTCTTTCCCCCCATCCTTCTTCTTGCTCCCTTCATTCCCTCCCTTCACCTAAAGCGCACAGGCTTCTGAGCGACTTTGGAAGAACTTCCCTTTTTTAGAGTCCTCAGTAACTTAAATAAGAGGCGGTCGGGGATTTGGATATTGTTATGTCTCATCAAAGGCAGAGATCTTGAGCTACCCTCCCTTGCCTGCTCTCTTGCTGTCTGTCAACGCCCAATCTTCAAGAAAGATGCTTCTCCTCAAGACTGATGTGCTATAATTTCCTGTATCCCCCAGTTCGACTTCTTTACTCTGGGGTGTTTGAAAATCTTTGTTAAGGCGCATGCTAGCTCAGGGGAGAAGTCGATAATGTTAGCACCAGATCAGTCATCGCTGAGTGATCCTACTTTAAGGCATGATGAAACGCCAAAACCAATAAAAGAGGTTGCCCTTGGTTACGAGCCATGTGGAACAATTTAAAGAATTGTCCACATGTTAATTTCTCATTGTTCAGACAGATTTATGCAACTATAACTTTCTCTCTGTCTGCTCCTAAGTAAGTTTTTACAACATGTCAAATCGAGGTGCTTATGGCTACAATATGCAGGATATTTATGAAAATCTAACTGTAATGCAAGATAAATCCCCTCTACTACACACTTATGGGCCTCTAGAACAGACTATACAGACTCGTAAAGAGATGCTAGACATAACTGGACAGGCACGCGTTGCTATCTTCACTGTTTACCTTCACACAGCAGGTTCTGGATCACTCAGTTCCTGCTCGCCGGCCTTTGACAGTGCTGTCTACTGCTTTTCGTAAGCCGGAGCATCACCACAGCTCAAAGTTCAATGGATCATAATAAAAAGCTCATGTTAGTGCGAAATCAAGCAGAAATTTCATTATTGAGCCCCATGCAGCGACACATCTCATTGGCTTACAGGCCTCGGGTTTGATTCCATGAATGCTGCCCATATGTTACCCCCCTTGATCTCGCCTCACATGCTCTTTTTCTGCTTTCCACAAAACGGCCTGTACCCCCCTCCGTCGCTCCCTGCCCGCCGCTCCCTTGCACCTGCCGCTGTGAACAGCAGGATCCCAGTGTGTGTTTCTGTTCATCCCTTGCTTTTTTTCCTCCGCTCTCACCGCTCCATCCCTCCATCCCCTTCTTTCATGTGCTCTGCTGTCAAGCCCAGCTGGATCAGGCCTGCCAGTCGAGTCATACGCAGCCTTTGTTGGTGTGGAAACAGCCAGTGCGAAGCCTGTGATAGCAAACTGCATCAACTTGTGTCTACTGTAAGGCCTGCACGCGCGGGTGGATGATGGGGGAAGAAATGGGATCAGAAATAGGATCTCCTATACAGTAAAGGTTTTTCATGCTGTACTGTTGTTTTGTGATATATCCAGAGACAGAGATGTAAAGGTGAGTTGATGAATGTAAATATGAATGTGAATAGTTGCCTGGTAGTAGCTGTCTTTTACCCAAACCTGCAGGGAAAGGCTGGATTTTCTCTGCAACCCACCCAGAGACCAAATGTGTAGAAAATATAACACATGTGAAGCAAAGCTAATGTGTAATGGTTACACAAGCTGCCATCTTCTCTCCATCAGTTTGGTCTTCCATAGCTTTTTCTTTATAGTTTGTGCCAGTGTTTATTTGCTTTTTGCATGAAGTCTTTCAATTACGTCATTACAAGAAATAAATAAATAAACACAGATTTATGCTTTACAGCAGCTTAGAGCAAAGTCAGCAGCAGTCAGCTTTGTCCTGACTATGACTGTAGTTTATACTATGAGGAACAACTAAAAGTGTTTGGCATGTTCACACCAGATTGTGTTATATATTTTGAAGAAACTCGACACATGAAGTAAAAAGATTTTGATATCTTGGGGTGCACAGTGGTACAGAGGTCAGTGCTGATGTCTCACTACAAGAAGGTCATAGGTTCTGTCATGTCCTCTCAGTGGGTTCTAGAGACATGCATGTTTAGGTGAAGAAACAAGTTAAAGCATGGCTGATTAATAACCAAAACTGTGAACATTAGGTAAGATCTATGCATAGGCACATTAAATTAGGCACTTTCAAATAGCTGTATTAATCACAAGCACTTTATGATATTTAAGCATAGGTAGAGTCCTATGATATGCACAGTCTAGTGTACAGTAAAATTGTACTTTAGGGTAGGTAGGTTTGTTCTATGATGACTGTTCTATGTCTTGTACTCCATCGTGGTACTGTACTGCCTATATGTCTGTTGTATTGGACTATGGACTGTTGAGACTATGGATGGAAATTGGCATTGTGCTAAATCCAGCGTATTTACAACAATTTGCATTGTACGTTCATTGATATGCTCTGTCTCAACCAAATTAATGAATAAATGAAAATGAAAAAATTGAATTCAATCTAAATTGCCAAGAGTGTTCCCCGCCTCAGGCCCAAAAGCTGCTGGAATAGGCTCCAGCCACCTGTTACCCCCAACGGGACCAAGATGGTTGGTAGAAGATGAATGAATGAATGAATAAATAAATGTTTATATATGTTTTTATGTCACATTAATACAGACAAACCTCAAAACAATACTGGCTTTCAGATGGCTATGAAAACTGCTGTGAAAACCCTATCTTTCATTCCTGTTAACTTATCTGACTGCTGTCAAAAAATAAAAGCATCTAAAATGTTTAGTGACTGTGAAATGGAGAAAGCAGAAATATAATTACATCAACTAAAGTGTTTTTTAAACCCTTTGTCCTTGGTTTGAAAGCCTCTTGGAAGATCACAGTTACTTTTCTGATGACCAAGCCTTGAACCTCTGTCTGGTCCCAAATGGCTAACCCTTCTTTGACACACGTAACATTTCACTGGGTACGACACTCAAGCAGACCGTCCTCCATTAGACTCCAGCTTCATCCTAATTCCTCGCAAAACATCTTCCACTCTTCTTGATGTTTCATTTGCATGCACCGGGAAAAGAGAAAAACATCAAAGATGAGCACTTCAACAATCAGCTATCACTCAATTAGCGCTCGACAATTTCTCTCTCATGTGCCCCAGAAGGAACGCGTGGAGGGTGTCGAAGAGGAGCGGCAAAGTCTTTGAAAAATCATACTTTTCCCTTTATCACTTCATCTCATAGCAAAACAATTTCTTCCTATTATCCTCACGGCAGGGGGTCCAGTGTCCTGTAAAGGTGTGCCGTAACGCTTTATAGCAGCGCAGGAGAAGAGTCTTTTATTCTTTTGCACCTTGTACCCCGGATACATTAAACAGAATCAAAGACGACATTTACATACCATTTGTGTTTCATGTTTGAGGAGTTGAGACAGAAACAGTGCTTGTACTGTGTGAAAGAGGGGGTGCTTTGACTTTATGAACTTTGGAAGGATGAGAGGAGAAGAGAGAGCGATGAAGAGCTCTCAAAGTTTTTTCAACGCAATTTTCATTTTGTCATTCTGTCACTGCTTGTCATCTAACTTTACTGTGAACATGTCAGGAATTAGTGACAAAAGCTTTTCATGTGAAATTCTGTCTTTGTAATCTAGCAATGCTACAAGGGTTTTTACTGTACGCTCAACAAATGTACAAGCAGTTACTTGGTTCACTATCTCACTACAAAATGAGATAAAAAATGTTTCTTTTAAACCTCATGTTATGTTCGGGGTCAAATTAACCTGTTTTAAACTTTAAAGATATAGAAAAAATTAAATAGATAATTTCTGAATCATGGCACCTTTTCTGCTTGGCTTAGTTATAGTTGTGAACTTATAACTGGAAGCTTTGGTAACCCTCCATACACCGGTTTGTTACACACATGATGTTCGGGTCATTTTGTCTGGTGGCCCCAAGGTGCATCATCAAAATTGTAGTGGGATTTTTTTTTTAAGATCAACTTTATGTTTTTTTTATCAACTTTATATAAATTGCAAAATGTTTTTCTTTTTCAGGTGTCTTATTTTTTGGGGGGGACTGTTTTTTATTTGTATTTTACAATTGAAACATGGCTTTAATTTTTCATGGAATCTTTTTTTTTTTTTTTTGAGTTTAGATTTATTTTTTTAGGAAACATCCCCTATCTTTTGATTTTTCTAGTGGACAAAACCTTTTTGATGATGCACTTCAGAACCACCGTAATTTTAACCCATTACTCAGAATTAAATGTACAATTGTTTTGTTTGTTTTTTTGTACTTTTTTGCTTACTCTAAACCCATGCACATTCACACATGCACAAACAAACACACAACATTCTCAAAATACAAAACAGCTTCCATTGCAAAGCATCAAAATATGCAAACTCATGTTAATTGATATATGATACTTTAAAAATCATACACTTACTCCCTATATTTCTATTTCTACATTTCTACATCCAACTACACTGGGCTGTGCCACATTTAAACATAACAGAAGGGTTACAGGTGTAGTACTCAAATCAGGTATTGTTCTGTGGAGCTTTAAATGTGAACTTCTTCTCTCAAGAGTCTCAATATTTTGTTCAATAAAACATCTTCATTGTCATTGCCACTTCATTACTCAGAACAAGCCTCGACTGTTGCTGAAGTTTCCATCTGATCAAATGGAGCCGTGCATCTGACAGGAGGCAGAGGTGTCTCGTCATAGATCAATTTCAGCGTCGTCCTTATAAGTCGTCTCTCGTGATATGATCATGTTCAGTCCCCCGGCGGCATTCCTGTTATTTTAAAGCCTGTCATTTATGAGCTGGTGCTCTCCGCTCTCAGTACGGAGCACACTGCTATGTTTACATCCCTCCAGCTGTTTGCGGATGGACATCAGACGGTTACACAGGAGTCCCCTTTTAAAGTATCTGAACAAGCGGTGCCACAGTGTCTCTCTTTCAAACTAACTCTTGATGTACTGTAAGAGGTGGGAAGTATCCAGCCCTAAGTTTGGGTTAAGATTTTTCAAGTTATTTAAATGATACTAAACCTACTGGACACATTATTTTGGATGTAATGTGTGTACTGATTTTCATGAAGACAAGGTGCTGATTTCAGAAATGAGGTAATCACGTTTGTAAAATGTATTTATTGCAGCACCTTCTTCTAGTGATAGATATGGGACTACTTATGTTGCAGTATTTATGAGAAAACTTTTGTATTTCTGAAGTTCTGCAGCAATACATTTTATATATGTTATTTTAGTGCATACAGCCAACAGACGAGAACAAAAAATAAAAGTTGTTAAAAACCTCTCTGGACAATATGAATGACAGCTGATATTCACTTTGAAGAAAATACAGCCAACACATTGATTTATTCAGTATCCACCACTTATTTTCTAAGTATATTTCAACTGAAAAATATAAACTCTCTCATTTTGATTGTTCTTAGACATAAGATCAGTAGAAACATGCCTCTCTCATTGACACAGCACCCTCATCTCGACAGAAACCTCCAATATAACCTTCTTGACGATGATTTCAAGAGATCATGTGAATGATGCACTTTATGGCACTCAAATAGAGGGTGTGGAAACAGGCTAAAAGTACTTGTACATAATATTCTAAAATTACCCTACCATTTAACACAAATGTTTTTTTTTTACTTCTAAACTTGCTGCTTGGATAGTCTCCACTTGAAAACAAAATATATCCGTGAATATGATCCCTTTGTCGTAACAACACAGAGAGTCTGTTGAGCGATCTACGTCCCCTACTGGATAAAAATTACACAGTGCCTCTTCAACGCATGATGAAAGGTACAAACAGGACAATTCCCATTTAATCCCACGGCTAACACCTAATAATTACAGCCAACCATCCAAATTACACAATACATGGGGACGACATGCAACTACACACAGAAAAGATGTTAAACAAAGAATCATTTTGATGTGAGGCAGGAGTGCTAACCACCCCAACATACTCAACAATCTACAAATCAGCAAATTTTGAATGTTTATTTAAACATGGTGACCTGTTTGCAGACATAGGCTACAACTTTACAACACTTTAACAATAAAATAACATTTAACCAAATACACACAACAAAATAAATCATTCATAAAAGCATCTACACTGTTGGTAATGTACACTGATCTAATTTGATATGACTGTTAGCAACAAGGAAGTGTATTGCCCTTAAAGAGGCATTACTCCAAAATGTTCTTCTGTCCCGGCCTCCAACACAAAACCTGCCCCCAACAACAGTAACCTGTCCTACTTTTATTTCATTAAAAAAGATAAAACTACATAAATTCACCAAAATATTAAGACATGACATCAAACCAATGTTTCGAGCTTACTTTAAACTTTAAGCAAGCGGGTTTAAAATCTCCTATAGTCTTCTAGGTAACAAAAAGCACAGCGTTAATGTACATTTTACTGTAAACAACCCTGTGTAATGTACCTCACCCACAGCTAAAAGACCTTTCAGGTTTGTACAAGTTCATTCCACACGTGACCCTTTAGAGAAGCACCTGCGACTAATAACATTAACGGCAGCTCTGTTTCGTGATGGAGTTTCAGGAGGGAACACCTGGGAGTAAAGTGAAACCACGGGGAGCACTGCTTTAATTAATGCCACCCTTTGCACCTGCGGCCGTCCCATCACGAGGTGGCCGCCATTTATCAACGCTCGTTTAAATGAAAGTGGAGCAGTCAGAACGCGCGCTCCCCCTCTGAAGTGGATACAACTACCGAGGCCGTCAGCGCGAATGTTTAACGTCAACACACTTGTGAGGCTAAGTGGTCTTGTACGAAGTCACACCTGCAGCGTAACCCCGAATAACTTCACCTCTTTTGTCCTCCTTTTACTTTCCTTAACCCAATGCGATCGAGCCCCCATCCCCTCTGTCCTTCCTTCCACGTTCCTGCACCTTTCTTTTTTTTTTTTTTTTTATCTCCTCATCCCCCCATGTCCGCTGCCCCCCTCAGGTTTAATGAAGTCTGCTCTCGTGTAATCTCCCAGCGATCGGGCCCTCTCACCTCCCGTCTCTGACTCAGGTGTGTCCTCCAACAGAGAGCCATTGTTCTCGGAATCCTGCGCCGAAGCCTGCCTGGCACAAGCACACACCTGCGGCCAACAATGATACCTTTATTCACCTTACACAGACGCATAACAACACAGGAGAACAAGCTCCGCAGCGGTATGTGTAGTAAATACCGAACGTCTGAAATCGCATCCCGATATCTCCGGTGGAGGATCAAAAGGTGAAGGGAAAATGGCATAAATAAAATTGGCAGGTTTTTGTTAGAACAAGCTTGTGGTGTATTTGATTTCATGAGACAGAAGAGGAGCTGAGGAGGGGGCGGGGACGGGACAGTACACATGGCCCAAAGTAAAATAGTAACATGTTTTTACAGTTTTTTGAATTAATTGTAGTTTTAATAGTAGTTTTTCTATTGTGATTATTGTCCAGAATAAATCTTACTCTTTCAGAAGACAATGCAGGACATGTGTTGCATCAAGCCAGGTAAGAAAGCTCCAGTACTTCTCAAATTGGAAACTGCATGTATTTGACCACATTGAGCACCTTGGCTGATGACTTTATTCAATTAATGTGATGTGACTAGAGTAATGCATCCAAATATCAATAAGATATGGACAAGGAAGAGAAGGAAACTTACCTACAGTTTATCAGTGAGGTTTGCTTCAATATACTTAAATTAAGGACTGTATTCATCAGTTTCACATCAGCCCCACCACTCTCTCCAAATAGCAGTGTAGTAAGCTTTCCTGCTTCTTTTATTTTAAAAAAAGACGGGAAAGCCGTATCGATTTTTCACCACAAAATACTAATATGTTACATTAAATCAAAGTTTAGAGCTTTCCTGAAACTAGCTTTGGAGTTTACCGTTAGACTGTAGCCATCCTGTAATTATCTGCGTTGGAGCATTGCCAACATTTATCCATGTTTAATTTGCTGCCTGTTTCTCTATTTTTATCCATTTTGGACAGTTTCGCTGTAAAGTAAGATGTATTTTGCAATGGAATAACTTTTTCCTTTGTTTATTTACTTGGTCCTTTGTTGTTGACATCCGTTTCAACCAATGAGAGTGCTCCTTTTTACCAGAAGCAAGCTGTGATTGGCTAAAATTCCACTGTGGGCTCCTCATTCTCATCGATCAAAATCCTTAATTCTAAAGCCTAGGTCACGTTTTAAGGTATAATTTTTTCACAGATGATTCCTGTTTCAATAAGCCTGGACTTTTTAACTGCAATTTTTTTTTCTGTAAAGCAGAAGTTTAGAAAAAAAAAGCCTTCTTGAAACAGCATATTTTGTACAAATACAACTCTACAAATACAACTAAAGCACGTCACTAATGTCTTATGAGTCCTTGTCCCGGTGACATGAAAGTTACATTGGTGCTTCTTTTTAGTTCTTTTGCCTGAGTTGTCTTTCTTCCACAGGTACACATTATAGTTTCTGAACCTCTGGTATAACACGAGTGGTGGTTAACGTTTAGTATCGCTCACACAGACACAGCTCTGGTCACAAACCGTGGCTTCACGTTCTCTCAGGCGATGTGTCTCAAAAATAAAAGGTGATCTCTGCCTCCAACAAAAGCCGAAGTGGGGGATTTCCAATACACCTGCTGCAGTTTGTGTTTAGGGAAATGGCCGGCTAATCCCCTTTTCCTGCGTCTACTTCTGAAACCTGAAATCACCTCTTAGCTCAGGGCAAAACGAGGGGGAAGAGGAACGCGACAACAGAGCGGTGGGGGTAAGAAAAGAACGGCAAAGCACAAGAGGTGAAAGGACACGGCAGATGAGACACGGTGAAGCAGAGGCGAGGGGTAACACAAGACGGGGAAGGGAGTGCAAAAGGGAAGGTGCTCTGTCTCTCGTAGCAAAGATGTGACACCGGCATCACCTGCGAACTGGTGCAGGCCTGCAGGCGGGATTTTCGAGGGCTCAGATGTCAGTGAGTGTCTGAGAAACACCGAGTGACTGTACAGTGTTTTGCTTGAGGATGACACAGAAACCAAGCAAAAGCTCACATTCATCTGTTCCGTTTGATGGAGAGGGATCTAGAAAATATGTGATAGATCTTAAAATCCCATGTGAACTAGTGGCATGTTGGAATGTAGACATGGTTTTCATACGTTCTCATTGCCAGGGCATAATACTGTGAGTTTTAACCAGTTTACTGTTGGTGTAGCTATGACGACAAAGGCCAGCACTTCTTTTTTGTTGCCTCCATGAATCATTGAAGTGTTAAATAAGTTAACACTCAGAATGGTAGTGGTATGTCAATGCACCTTAATAGTCAGAGCAGGATGAGCCCTTTGCAACATTACGCCTCGGTAGTAAGAAGTGTAGCCTGCTGCATTGAATCAACAAAGACATGATGATTTGGATATGACAGATTCATTAATAAAGCACCTACACAAATGATTAAACAAATCTGACAGTTTTACAGAAGCCAATAATCCTTGTCATCCTCGTCCCACGGCTCATCTTTACTCCAGCCAAGTGTCCAGCCTGCGGTTACAAAAAGCACCAAAAGCTCATGCTGATTTATAAAACTCACCTGAGAATTACATGAGGAAGTGTAGCTCAAGGCAGAGCAGCTGGTGACTGACTGACACCTTGTCCCCTCTGGGTTCACTTCAGCTCTTTTCACTGTTTAATACTGACTCAAAGCAATAGACAACCATTTTTTACTGAATATTGGCCCAGTATTATCGATTATTTAGTTATCAATGGGAAATCACTGCTGTTTCTCCAGTGTATTAGCCTGAACAGTTAAATTCACTTTATCATGAAGCTGACTTATTTTCCTGTTGTGTTGACAGTAGGCTTCTATGTTACTAATGGAAAAAAGACCATCAAAACAGCACATGAACACCAGTAGCTATAACTTCACATTTTAATGACCAAACGCGCAAGCTGGCTTAAACAGAACTGTAAATATGAGTGAAGATAATGTGGAGGCTGCTGCTTTGTTACAGTATTTCTTTTTTATCACATTTACAATGATAATTCCATGGTGGGGGGTTTTGGGTTTTATTTTAGAATATTTCCAGGACCCTAAGCTCATGCTGTGACTAATATTTCCCTTCTCTAATACCAATTATCCATCAGAACCACTTAACTTTACAGTGATTTACTCCCCAGCTTGATCTGTATTAAAGAGGGATAGAGCTCAACACAAGTCTCTCATTACAAATGTTACTTTTTAAACCCAAAGTTCACAACCTTAGCTTCCAGTTTGACTTTATTACCTGAACAACAGTGTGCACTGGGAGCACTGTAAAGTTGTGAAGTATTTTGAGAATCATCTAAGTGGGTTATTCGCCTCTCTGACGTTGGAACATGGGGAAAAGGGGTGGGGTATGAGTGAAGAGGGGGTATAAGAGGCCTTTTGTAATTTTACATGTGACAGGAGTGAAGCGAGAGATGGAAATAGAACAATGGAAGAAATGCTGAGCTTCTGAGGAGGCCCTCAAAGACTTCCAACTCAGAGACTGATAAAAGCCCCGTACTTCATATCCCTGCACCCCCTTCTCTGTCTCACACACATGCACACACAGCTCTCTGAAGAAAATATCTTGAAGCTTTGTGCGTGCGCAGCTGAGCGACAGATCGCCAGGGTGTGACAACGATGATGGTTTCAAGCTGAGGAGACGTCTTGAAACAGAGTCACGGCAGTGTCACATCCTGATCGCGCACTGATAAAAGTAGAGTAAACATGGTAAACATGCCAGGAAATTTTGGTCAAATCTCTCAAACGGAGCGATACAATAAGAGGATGCGAGTGTCTGTCTTCCTGCACTTGGTTGGACTGATGGATTAACTGTAGTGTGGAGGTGCAGTCTGGGGATACTGTTCCTCTGAAAAGTGCTGTGGAGTAGAGCAAACCAAATCAGTAATTGAAGTAAAAATCTTCTCAGTGTGAAGTTTAAAATATGGTGGGATCCATCACTGGTATCTTTTTCTGCTAGATTGAAAGGAATAGTTCTTTTTTTTTTTAAGTGGCATTTTATAGGATAGATAGCTGGCCTATTACCTGTGTTTTGGGCAGTTTACTAAAAAGTTAGTTAATTTCTTTTCTCGATAAAAGGAGGGGATTTTTAAAAAAGTGTAGTAAAATCGAATAAGATAATCATTTAATGTCTATTTTTAAAAAAAACAAAGTATTCACCGTAGATCTTCTCTCTCAGCCACGCTGGTGTAGCTGTGGTTTGTTGAAATAGAATAAGTTTCGCTTTCCTTACTCAATCCGTGGTTTTTTAGTTCACTCAGAAGTTAGTTCTGCCCATGATCCTGCCTTAAATCTTTTATCCTGTCCAAATTTATTAAAAGAGAAAGTGGTTGGGCTAGTTTTGGGTCAGTCTGGGTTGTGAATAAGCTGACTAACACTTCAAGTCATGTAGGACCATATACAAAACGTATTTTAAACATCAAAACAAAGTTAGAAGTAACAGTGATGAACTAAGGCTGAGTGTGAGTTGTTTTTTGCTGTGTTTAAAGCTACATCATTATACTTTTAGCAGAAAGTAAGATCATATTCCAAATCATGAGTAATTTTTAAACTTGATCACACATTTTGGCAGATAAACACAACTCCTATGGGTTCAGGCGGGAACAAAAAAACAGGTAGGGATGCCAGTTATTGCAATGTATCTAACTCATCTCCATGTCAGTTTGTCAAAAGTCCAGTATTTGGAAGAGGGACTGTGTCATGATTGCACACAAAAGGCTTGAAAAAAAAAGGTTTTAAAATGGTTTTTTAAATTTTTACCCCCCGAGTACAAATACCTGAAAAGGTGTTAAGACTGTTGAATAAAACACAGATCTACTTATATTAACACTTATATCACTAATGTTTTGAGATAGTTTAATAAAGAAGTCCATGAGTTATGAGCAGTGTTCAGTGGACCTTTTTTTTTACACATGACAAATGCTGACAGAAAATTGTTTGCATAGTGTCCCAAACCATTCAGTAACTGAGGCCACTATAACTCTATGTAGTGCGGCATTATACAGTGGTTGAGGGTATTCACATTGGATCCTAGACCAGTATGTTGTCCTTTTTTTGTCTTGACATAGTTCAGAAGTGCCCAAAATTTTTGCAAAGTGGACCTGATTTGATGAGAGAAAATTTTCCAAAGGCCAATAGTCTTACCTTATTTTAGTTTATTTTTGTCTTATTCCATAACATTTGAGTCTGGTTTGAAAAGGTTTTAGTCAGATTTCAACAGGTTTAAGTTGGATTTTAACAAGTTTTAGCTGGATTTGAACAAGTTTCAGAAGAATTTGAACAGGTTGTAGATTTAAACAGGTTGAACCTATTTGTATTAAGCTGCAGCTGTTTGGGCCATCACCAAAACCTTATCTTGTGCCACAATTGGTCCCTGAGCCTGACTTTGGACGTGTCTGATCTAGATGTTCATTTTTCTAGATTGTAGCTCTGTTAAACAAGACGTTGAGATAAATAATTGTCCAAAGACATCCTCCCACTGAGCGACTGACGGGTGTGAATGACAGCTTGTTGACTACCACTTGCTCCACTGATGAAACTAGATACTCTTTCTTCCTTAGCTCTGCTGTTTCGAAGAAGTAGCAGTGGTGACTTATGAGTACATTTTGAATATCTTTCAATTGTGTAACCACGAAGCAGATTTTTACCCTGGCTCACTTCATCACTTGTTAGCATATTTGAAGTAATTGTTGCCTGAGAATATTCATTGTCTGCACTTGATGTTTCTGCTCGATAACTTTCTCTTCACATCTTTCTTGGTTGCCTTCCTCTGATCCATGTTGAGAGAGGGAAGCTAATTAGAGTTGTGCAGCCTTGGAAGTTGAAGAGTAGGTGGTGGTGGTGGGGGGGGTAGTTAGCTGGCGGACTCATGGCGGCTCCCTGTGACATGATTGATTTGGACTGTCACTGCGCTCAGCTGGACGTCCTTGCATGGCGACAAATAAAGGATTACATCGTCTCACCGTAAGGCCCCCCCCCCCAACGATGCCGCCGCTATTGTTCGTCTCACTTCAAAGCACAAAGGAGCTACATTAGCATTTTTAATCAGAGGCGAGGCTGGGCGCTGTGCAGACACCCAACGCTGGATTGTAACTCTAATCCCTCGGCGCCCTTTCTTTTGACTTAAAATAATCTCACTGTAAACTAAAACCGTCACATTTCGACAAACGCACTCGTCAAGGGCCGTGGCGTGGGTGACAGTGTGACCCGGTGGTGGCAAATTAACAAGAGCCGTGTGCAGTAAGACTTTAATTAGCACTTCAGAGTTTGCCCTCATGTTGCTGGACAAAAGTCTGCCATTTTTTTATTTTTTTTTTAGCTCTGTAAACGAGGGCCAGAATGCAATTGTCCTCTTCTTCACTGAGCATGGCCTCCTCAGAACACGCAGACGGATAATTAGAGCTCTACTCCTGGTGAGAGGACAAAGATGATGCTAATTCCATTCATAAAGGGGTCTTCCGCTCATTACACACCGAGTTGCGCTCTCTCCACTGACTGAACAATTGCACAGCTGAGTGGTTAAGGTTAAAGGGAGCAGCGTTCGTGTTTCCAATCAAACGAGATTAGCTTTGATTGGTGTGTCCCTTCAGTCCTCTCAGGAATAATTTACCTAATAAAGTACCTCGACTATCTTTTCTCTCTCGTTTTGAAGTCAGTCGGGAAAGTAGTCAAATTAAGCCAAACTTACGCAGATGTAATATTTTCATCCAAACCTGTGATCTAGGCAAGAATATCACAAAAGAATTTATAATGGTAACAAAAATAGGCAGTAATTATGTGTGATTTCAAGATTTGTAATGTTAGTGCAGGAAAATACTGAAGATAATGCTGCATTTACATGAAAACCGGTGCATGAGACATGGCAAATCTCAATGTAACGATTCACACTGTATCTTAAATCATACGTTCAATAAGTGTTATTTATATACATGCATGTACTAAGCTGGTGTTATAAAAAGTACTGCTAAACATAAATTCCCTCTAATTATTACATAAGACTATCCCAGTGTCCCCAAAGTTTGCTCCAACATTTACTCAAAAATCTCATTTCAGTTTTGCAACATAAATTTAACAATAAACAAAATATTGTAAATAATGTCCCTCCAAGTCTATCACTCTCCATTTAGTTAATTCTTTCTCTAGCCTCCAAATGTGTGTAAAATATCATTGTAAACAGCCAAACAACATGAAAGAAATTATTCAAAAATATATTTTCAGTAATGTCAAAATTGCACTAATTTGCCTAATTGTCAGGAGTAATTAGTTCTGTCACTTCCTGTTCCTACAACGGTCCAAACTGTGTTGACAAACTAAGCACTGCAGAAGGATAAACACACTCATTGATTTGAGCACACATTTGAAGGTTTGGAGCAAATTGATGTTGATTGATTGGCCAGTGGTTTCCAAACTTTTTCTCCCTTTGTAAGCCCCCATCCCTTTCAGTGTCGTGTCAGTGTGTGTTTTTCCCTCTCGCTCTCTGCCGGTGTCGTTCGTTGTGTGAGTGTCTCTCCGTCTGTGTTCAAATCAACAC
This sequence comes from Rhyacichthys aspro, assembly GCA_036850595.1. Classification (NCBI taxonomy): domain Eukaryota; kingdom Metazoa; phylum Chordata; class Actinopteri; order Gobiiformes; family Rhyacichthyidae; genus Rhyacichthys; species Rhyacichthys aspro. The sequence goes on along the minus strand of CM072148.1, from coordinate 16,459,765 downwards.
ATTAATCACTATAAAGTGCACTATACAGTGATTGCGCCATTTTGTAGTGGTGTCCGAATGTGTAATGACGGAAAAGTTTCTCACGATCCATCAGTGGAAATCAGTTGAAGTAGCGAGCATCGACGCACTAGACGATCAAAATAGACCATAATGCTTTGCAGAATTTTAGAGGAGAGCAGCGTGACTGTGATGTCTACATTGACATTGCACATAGAACAACAGATTTCAATAAAACGAGTTAGAGGCACAAGTTTAACACTTTGCAGCAATTTATTCATTCATAAATTGTGATTAATAAACCGTTATGATGTCAAATAAATAGTCGGTCTGTAACAGCTCTGGGACGCAGTGCATATCATGTGAGTTCCACTTAATATTTTTATTGATTGTTCACTATCTTTACATATTGTTTGCGGTTGTATTTGTTATAATTTTATTTTATATTGTTTTACCGGTGTGTGTGTGTAACCTAGATAAAACATACCCAAGCTGGGAATCAAAGCCATGTCCCTCTGTTTATGTGGTATACACTCTCCAATCTCTATCAGAGCTCTTTCCACTGAGTTTGTTGTAAAAAGCTGTTAAAGCTGTTAAAAACCTACACACCCAACCTTTCCAAGAAAATCTAGAAACACTGTCATCCTGACTGTAGGTGTAATTGACACCAAGACCCACAATAAATGATGGAGGATTGATTTATACACATTTAAAGCCTTATGACCCTTGACCTTTAACATCTTGAACAAGCGACAGAGGTGTAGCTCATGGGGAACTATGGCCAAAATGCTATTAAGATCACACCTTACACGCACAAGGTCAGATACATACATTAGTAGCACTCTTACCTACTCTTACCTACTACCTTATAACCTGCCTTATCCACTTCCCCTTGGCTACGTGCCACTTCTAAAAAGTCTTGGTTCATAACAACACTTGCAAGAGTGGCAAAAATGAACATCCCAACACAATAAAAGAGTTTAGCGGGGCGTCTGAAAGAAACAAGCCTAATCTGCATGATCATCACTATGGCACGCGCTCGTGATCAAATACTGAGAGGGCTAAATAATAGATCACAATGGGGCTGTCACTGCCTTTTGTTTTGATGTGTGCACTGTGATGAGGCAGAGAATGTGCCTCGCAGTTTAACTTACACACTGCAGCGCCTCTACTGTAGCGCGCCACGTTTGCCCTGTCACCCGCAGCACACGACTTGATTTGGGAGGAAGAAGAAGAAGAAGAAGAAAAAGAAGAAAAAGAAGAGGAGTGCGATAAGAGAAAGCTGTCACAACCGAGAGACGACGTGATAGCTCCTAAAATTAGACAGTCGGAACGTTTGCTAGAGAGAGCGTCTGAATGAAAGCGTGGCAAAGGTTGTCTCACCCCGCCGCGGCTGGTACGGCGACGTTTGAAAACGCCGGCGAAATGAAACAGACAAAAATACAGGAGGGTGCTGATTACAATGAGGGAGAAAGCAGAGGGGAGGGGAGCAAACAAACCGGAGTCATCGTTGCTAATCGTGTTATCGTACTTTGATGTGTCACTGGCGTACATGATGTTCTTCTATCATTTATGACTTTTAGCGAACGCATGATGGCACAGGATTAGGTTTGTCAATGGGATGCGGGAGGGAGGGGGTAGCCTTTGAGAGAGATATGCTAATTTAGCCAAGGAGCAAAAGAACAACATCAAATATAGACCCGTGAATAACCAAGGGACTTTTAAGCCCTAATATCCTTTAGAAGTACTTTATCTGAGCGCCACAACCTGCGTTTACGGCTCAAACGGGAAAAGAGCCGGTTGCAGTCGAGCCCTATATGGGTCCGTGAATTTAATTCCAGATCAGGCCTAATAAAGGTTATCGGCCAGACCGCTAATGAAACAAAGGCGGGTGCGTGTACCCGAGCGGCGTTAGCATGTTTTCATAGCCTTTCTCTTCTTCTTCTTTTCTTTTCTCCGTCTTTCATAGTCGACGTTTGATTTTCTCTCTGTTTTTTTTTTTCTTTTTTTGCATTCGCGTTTTAAGTTCAGCATCAAAGTGACTGGAAACAATGCGCGACCCGCCTGACTCCGACTCTCTTCGCGCTCTCCCGCAGTCAGCGTTTGGAATCATAGCAGGGTGGTGCTTGTTTGATAGTTTGATAGTCATTTGTTTTGATCTATGACTCCTTTGTCTCTGTTTGGGTCTGAAACAATAAGAGATTAGACCCTAGACTGAGGGTGCGAGCGCAGAGAAAGAGCAAATGCTGTCTTTGTTGTTTTCCTTTAAAGTTTGCTTCTTTCTCGCCACATTTCTTGCCATCTCCCTTTTTCTTTTTTTTGCCTCTTAGTGACTTGCTTTGCTCTTAAAGGCCCCCTCAAAAGTCCTCCTCAGAGCGTCGTTATGAGACCGCGCAATAATGATTGGGAGCTGCTAACTTTTTCACACAGGCTGACAATAAGGAACCAATTGATTCTTGTGGGTCAGTGATGGCATCCCAATTATGAAAGCATGAACTTGAGTTGTAATCGAAAAGGAACTGTATTAAAGGATCTTTTCTCCATCTTCATCATCAAACATCAAGGAAAGATACAATGAGGACTTGGAGGACAGCGCAGTGTACCAGCGGAGGCCTCGACTGAAGATGAAAGCTTCCAAGGAATCAAAGGACTTCAATCACTCATTATACTTGGAAGGCCTCAGTCAACCCAGTCAGTCACCTCCATAAAGCAGGGTATCGCTTAAGATGGACAGGCCTGTCCGGGAAAAAGACACCGCTTTTTTAATTCATGAATACCACCAAGGTGCATGGACTTTTTAACTAAAACTGCACTTACTGCCATTCTTCCAGTGTACTTTTAGTCATAGTTCAGTCTAAATACCATAAGAATGTTTGTTTTTTTATCCTGTTATCATTTCCACCTGAATGAAATGACACTACTGCTAACCTGTTATGGCTGGTATTGAGGTCCCAAGCGTTAACATAGTTTGATATTTAAAAGACGATCTCTCTCGTCGCCTGTCATCTCCTTGCTTGATGCTCAAAAATGTGAGTTCTGAATGAATCTCTTCTCAACTAGTCCCATCTCCTCCTCCTTTTGATTGGATTTCGTCTCTGTTCATTTTCGTTTCCTTTTTATTCATTGACGAAAGTGTTGATACATTTAGTTTTCGTGCTCATCAATGACTTTTTATGTGGTTTTTGTTCTGTTTTCAGCTGCAAAAATATATTGTAGAAAAAAATTATGATGAAAATGATTTGTCAACAAAACTGCTTTCTTCTGAAAGGATGGTCTATAAGGAGTGTTTAGATGGTCTTCAGTACAAAGAAAAATCTAAATATTTTATCATTTTATTTCTAGCGCATTACCAGAAACTTTGGACATTTATGACACTAAATAGTTTATAGAAATTTCTAAAGAAACTTATCTTCTGGCCAACATGTATACATAAGCAAGAGTATGTCCCCGCATGGCTACCGTAGGTGCTTACAGTCTGTAGAAGGGGTGGGTGTTATCTGCAATGTCTAAATCTGACACTGTGATGAGTAAGTTTGAGGATTAATTGACTTGCAAAGTAGTAAAGAAGGATAAAAAGAAGGAGACTTCATGGTGACTTATTGAGATATCTAGGGAGATAGGCAAAACTGTTAAAAAAGGGGTTATTCTGTGATGGGTAAAGTCATTTAAATGATGGAGCTTAAAGGTGAAAGTATGAACCTCTGCTGCAGTTTCCAAACGATAACATGAACAAGATTTTTTAACAAGGCACTGCTAAAATCCACCAGTTTCTAACAGTTTGGGTTTTGAAGAACAGGTTGATACACAAACACAAGAACAAGGCAGACCAGAGAGATCAGTGACCTTAATAACCAGACTAATAAAGATGTGACTCAACATTGACATACATTGTCCCTGTCACAGCGTACGCCACGTCCCGGACCGTCACCTACCCTCGCTCATTTCCTCCCATCGCTCCCCACCACCGCCCCCCCGTCCCCTCCCATCCCTCTGTTGTTTCTTTTTATCTCTGTGAAAAATAATGAAAGCAAGCACTTGCAAGCGCGTTTCTATTGATGTTCGAATACACAACCAGCAGATTCAAAAACACATTCTGGGATCAAAGTAAAAAGGGGAGGGGGGGTCTTCTTCCTTCCAATGAAATTATGAGCGCGGAGGAGTCTGGGGTGCAGAGCTCATTTGCTAAGACTGTGAGGCAAATAGTCGTTAAAGAATGGCCTGTAAGTAGGCATTAAATGGAAATGCCTGCGATTCTGGTGGATTAGCATAAGAACCTTTTCTTGCCAGGCCAGCTAATAATATTCATTTAAAATAAATACATGGGAAACGAATCTGTTTGAAAAGCAGGACGATTGCACATATTTACTGAAGGGGCCGTCGAAATGAAAGACTGGAGAATCGCTGAGCGCTTGGAGGGATGTGGACTTGCGAATCATCAGTTCTTTGAAGTCCCAGAGAGTGGAAAATTAAAGTCTTTACAAAAAAATTAGGGGAGGAGAAAGGTTTTATGATTGTGTAGGCTTGTGAGGAACCAGTGCTGAAGATGTCAAGTACGGACAATAAATCAAAGAGAGTCCATTACTGCAGCGTGATGGTGCAAATGGTGGTAATAGTGTTCCAGTACTCCAGACCGGTCTTGGCCTCAAGATTGTTCCTAAGACCACTTTTATAAGGTCTTGTGTTAAAAGCAACTACACGTTTTTGGTCTTGGACATGAAAAAATGATCATGTATCATGTCTTTTCTTCTTGGCCTCTGTCCCTAAAAGTTTGATTTTGTCCTGTTCTTGGTTAGTGGAGTAGAAGGACTGGTAGAATTTAAAATTTTGAACAATACAGATATCAACTTTTTTTGTAAGAAATCTTTGTGCCTGACTCAGCATGTAACACTAACTAGAGATGTGAAAGTTTTATTTTGCTAGCAAAGTCTTTTTGTGACATGAAAAAGTGAGTCCTCAGTAGTCCAAACACATCAGGCCACTGTTGCTCATAGGTTATCTGCGGCTCATAAGTTCATAGGCCGAGCCAATTAAAATGACCCCCCTACCCCCCTAAAACAAACACACTTTCCCATACACACTTCCAATGGGCCTTGTTTATTGCCCCTGTGTCAGCAAATGTGTCAATGTGTGTCCTGTGTGCGCCGGCTTCTAATGATGCTGCCCCGTCACGATGGCCCAGTCAGACACTGACAGCCAAGCGCTAAAGTGGAGGAACTCCAGCCGTTTCTATAGCTACTGTGGAGTTCAAAGGCGGCCATCTTTTTCTGAGGATAACAAGAGAAGAAAGAGGCCATCACAGAGCAAGAGACCAAAGACGACCTCCGGGGTTACACGTCAAACCTAACCCCCTCGACCCCCACCTCCCCGCACCCCCAACCACCACCCTCACCCACAGCGTCGAGCCGTGGTCCCTGGATCTGGGGCCGAGCTGTTAGAAGCTTGAGACGAGGTCAACGCAGCCAGGTAAAGATTCTCCTATCAGTATTATATTAGCCCACTTTCTTAAAGTCAGTGCTTTGAAGTGACACCAAAGTCTGTTGCAAGTATCTCTCATCTTATGTCCTTTTTTCTAAAACACTGCAGTGTCGACATTTCAAGCATCTTTCTGTGTTTTATGTTGGGCCTTTGATTTTTTTTTAAGACACTAATTTTAACATCTTCAAGGGAGAAGTGAAGTTTCTGTTTGTGTTCTTTTGTCTGCTGTCTTCTGCCCTTTCTCTCTCTTTATGAAATGAAAAGCTCCTAAAAGGCAGACTTGTTAAAAGGCGGATCTCCATCAAAAGTATTGCAGAATGTGCTTTTTGTGGTGACATTTCTGCTACTTGGCCATTTTAACACGATGCCTGTCATCAGTTTTTTACAAAAGAATGCATTTGAAAAAGCAAACAAACTCAGATTGAGAAACCTTTGATATATTATCATACAAAGTTGAACATCAAGCAACAAAGACCAAAAACTAAATAAAAAAATCACTCGTGTTGTGAAATGTGGGGTATTCAGCATCAAGTGTTGAACCAATTTCTGCACATCTGGTATTGCATTAGTATCTGCTGGGTGAAACTATTGACATATGGAGAAGCAAATTGTTCCTGGAGATAAAAAGAAACAGAAAAGTCTTTGTTCCAGCACCATTTATCTAATTTAATTTGAGCATGTTTTTCATAGAACACAGTTTTTGCTTTAAAATGCAAAGACTTTTTTTTTATAGCTCGCCTAAGACACTGTAAAACTGTGACATCATACTTAGTATGGACACGAGAAGGCATGGACAGACTTTTTGGGAAAAAAAAAGAGTTCAGGAAGTGCAAAGCATGAGGGTCCTGTGGCTTGTAATGCTAACAGCCAACAATGTAAAGACAAAGTATAATTTAATGATTAGTTGAACACATTGTAGAGGTTTAGGAGTCTCTAAAAATGCCTTTGTTATTACTTTGTCCCTTTTTAAAAGAGAGTGTTGAGAGACGTGTAAAAAAAAAAGTCAAAATCTTTTTCAATGAGAATAAAAAATGAGTCTTGGCTGTTGGTTTAAGCTACAAATAAAGCACAAAATAACCTGCAAAATGTTCATCAAATAAAACATGATTCTGTAAAGTGCTTATAAGTAAATTTATTGGCTCTTATAGGCTCCTCCACACCATGCTGAAATTTCAAGGGCTTAAGAAGATTAAGACATGTTAAGGTATAATTCTTGATTCACAATTAGAAATAGTTCAAGAGGACATTTTACATCACAAACTGCTTTTAATGGTAATAATATTGATGAATATTAGCCCAGAACTTGATAACATTGTAATTGTAACTTTTATTTCTGCATGAACTTCATTGGCTCTTGATCACATGATCCACTGTTCCTCTACGGTCAACATCAGTATACTGGCTCTTCAGAATAAAAATCCATATAGACGCTGTGTTTCTAACTTGGATGAGACACCTGTTGTAAGAAGTGCTACCGTCCTATGTCTCCAGTGACTGCCCATCTATGGATGTCGGTGTCTGGTAGTCGCTGCCTCAAATCCAGCACTGAGAGAATAATCAGGTGACCATTCACTGTTGGTTTGACCGGCCCGAGACTGCTGCTGTAACAGGTGTGATGGAGCTGTAACATCGGTCATATCCCTTTCCCCATCTCCCGCTCCCCTCTCTGCCCCCTTTTGCAGCGAAGGATACCGGTTTGTATCTATGTACGGTATCATCAAACAAAAGTGAGCTTCACATCACATCAAGTAAAGAAGGCATGCCCGGGCACTTCTAAGAGCCTCCCAAAGAAGCCTGTTTCAAGTCCTCACAAGAAGGCTGCCTCTCATTGAAGTTCAAATGGATAGCTCTTGGGCACAAGCTTTCCAGGGGGGGAGGGGGGAGCTTGCTCACCTCTGTACCAAACTCACACATCCTACCAGGGAGCTACGTGAGGGGGGAAAATTAAAAAGTGCACCTCATGGGCAAAGCAACTGATTTCTTCTTTACTGTCTCTCCAGTAGCCTTCTATCCTCTTTTATCGCCTGAGCAGCCCACATCGCCCCGTTCCCTCCAGCTTCCATTGCAATGTCAACAAAATTGGGCCTGTGAATGTGGCCGCCTGCTGGAAATCACCACGATACTTACATTAAAGGCATCACGTATGGTTACATATATTATTATAAGCCACTTTCATGGAGAAAAGGAACTAATCATCTAGTTATTGGTAATTCATACTATGCCCCAGCTGAATGTGGCATCAAATTAGGGGCCTGCCTTTGAATAATGACAATAAAACTACAAAGGCCCCCATTACAAGTCTTCTACTTTGATGATGGAACAATACTTGCACCAATCCTGGAGTTCCTCAGGGTTAAACACTGAAACAATGCTAAGCTGCATCAAATTAAGTCAGAAGGGGGAAGTTCATTTAATAGCTTCAAACTCCCGATCTCAGACTAAATATCTTTTCCCGTGAGCCGTTGCTTGTTGTGCCCCTCCTCCTGCCCAACAGAGAGGCCTAATTTTCCTGTTTTCACCAAGAAGATTTCATGGTTCATAAGATCAAAAGCTTGCATAAGCTCCGCGTCTGTTTACATCAGCCTACACCCCGACAAATAAAAGTCACGTCGACTATCTTTTTCTTTCCTGGCTTACACCATCCACCATCACATGACCTCCCACCTCCGCATACTGCACATAGAGAGCTTTGATTGTACATCCAACATTCTCAGGTGGACCACAGGAGAGGGAAACCAAGCGATCATGATTTCCCTGTTGTAGTCCATACTCCTCAGTGATCCCAAAGAATACTGCTCAACTTTTCTCCTGGTTATCACACAACCCAAAAGTGGTCCTTTGATATTTTACATTGAAAGTGTGACGTGAGGGGCCACTGATCCACTGTTTTAATAAACACTACTCCAGACTCATGGCTTCACTTGCTATACTTCTTTTCAGCTTCTTACTCAACTGTGTGAGCTGAGATGTTACAAGACATGCGTAAGTTGTAGACCTTGATGTCATAAGTTCAAGGTCTCAACTGAAGTGAAACAAAAAGGACAGTTTTTCTCTAAAATAGTCCCATCTGGCATTAGGTGTCCTGGTCTGTGCTGGACTTGCGTCATCCATTTGCTGAGAGTAAAAAATTACTCATATTGCCGTGTCACTTTTTTCCATGTTTCCATTCAGGCAGTGTCTAGTTTAGCCTGTTTTTTTTTCAACATTGATATTTTAAAGAGAAGTTTATGTCCCACAGTATTTCTGTATGTCTATGGTTATTAGGTTTAGTGGAGTGTTGCTTTTTTCTTTAACTGAGGAAGATTGAGAAGAATGACGTGGTTTAGAGTCTGGTGGATGGGACATAAACCTCAAACAAAAGTGCATTTTATTCCTCATGATTTTCTTATAATCTCACATGACTGCTTATATCATTTACCAGGTGACATATGTACCTGCCTTTCTTGGACATGTGACCATTTCCAACAGGTACAAAAGTGTGCCTTGATAAAGGCCTAATCTGCAGTAACTCGTTGACAATTTTTAAACAAAGAGCCATGTTTTAATAAAGGCTTTTTATGTATTTCACCTTTTTTGAGTGCCTCAGTTCTGCTGTTTACCAGACTGAGAGATTCCTTACTGAAGAGCACCAAAAAGACACCACTTTCTACATTTGTTATATCCAAGAAGCATTCAAACATGCCATTTTGTGAGGGGACAAAAGACATTTAGCTTCAGATTGTTTAGAAGGTTAAAAAAATACTAATTTAGCCTTTAGACGATCTGGTGTACAAAAACTGTTTTTAGATGTAGGCCAAACATCCATTGCGTTTAATTTTGACAGTTGAATGTTATGTGTCATAAGTATGTTGTTACTTAAAATCAGACAAACGTAGCACTGGTGCGATTTATTCTTTGTTTCTGGACACACAATCTTGCATGAAGGCTTAGGATATCTGTAACCTATAAATGGCTGTTTCCCTAAATTGTGAACTCATGGGGGTCTAGAAAACTGTGGAACTGCAATCAGAAATGTCAACACTAGATGCCGCCAAAAACTACAAAAACAAACTAAAAAGGAACAACAGAAATAACCTAATAGTTCTCCAGCAATGAAGAACGGTAACGGTACAATTCGCTTCAAACTAATGCATCCCACACCCACACCTGGCATTACCAATTGATTATATTTTACAGTGTGAGAGTAAGGGCTTCCATCAGTTTGAATCTAAGCCAGAAGACCAATAAATTAAGCCCTCTGCTTCCCACAGTCTGTGGAAATTACAAGGATCTGCTGATAAAACTTCCCAGATTGTGTGTAGTCCTTTGAGCAGATTACAAGCCAAAGACGTGCAAAGGAGAATGGAATGCAGAGGGGCTGGCACACCTCACCGTCTTCGAGACACAAGAGGAAGAAAAGGCAAGAGGAAGAAAGGAGAGTACCTGGTCTGGTTCTGGGTAAGGCTGTATAATGCTGAGCCCAGTGCCAGCAGTGGAGGTGCCCAAAGGCGAACAGAGAGAAAGAGCTACAGCAGGAGAGTGTACGCCGCTCGGCCTTGGCCCCAGAGAGACAGTGGGATGTTACACAAGGAAGAGATGAATTACCAGCAAAATATCTTATTTTAGTAAACTGAGGTGATCAGATAAAAGTGGAGATTTCTGCTTGAAACAAAAGAGCAGAGATCTAGATTTGGCATCAGGAACATCCTCTTGTATTGACATATTTACATAAGATGAGATTTTTTTGGAAAGGCCACAGCACGGCCCGGGGAAGAGTCCGATCTGAAGATGATTATGAAAACCTATTTCCCTCTGCCCATCACAGGAAACAAACAGTCCAGCTCTGCATTGAACTCAGCAAAACCAGAACCATATGCCTGTCTTTCTTCTGCCGTCACCCCTTTCCACCAGCCTCTTTTCATGAGAAACATGCAAATACAAAGAGCCTGAAACACATGTGGTTAGTCATAAAGCTGCAAACGTAACCCCCTCCCTCAATTCTTTTTCCTGCTCCTCTCTGTTCCGCCCCCTGCCGCGACCTCCTCACCCCAGAAACAAACCCGCAACAAACAAGCAGACAGGCAGAAAGCTAAAGAATAGCAAATCTGAAAATAAGAATGTTTTGGGATCACTGAATTGGGAAACTATCTTAATTGCCAGTGTGTGAAAAGTAAAAGAGGAGAGGGACAAGCTGGCGACATGAGGCTGCTGTGGGCTCCTGCTCACTGTCTCCTCACAATGGTGGCCTCTTGTCTTGCCAGAGGGGCATGTTGGCTCATCACTAAATGGCATGTGCAAGCACAAACAACAAGAGACATTGCCAGTACAGCCCTCATTAAGAAATGGCTGCTGTAAGCTTGACTTACTGTACATTTCACAGTTTTTAGTTGTACTACTTGTGTTTTGGTCAAAGCCCCACAAATAGAGACATGAACCTTTCAGATGCACAGCTGTCGGACAATGCTCATAGCTCAGTTAAGCTGTCAAACTTGACTTCTGTCTTTGTCTGAGTTTACATTCAAAGGGGACATAGTCCTCAGTGTTCTGCTCAGACTGATGCTGCATTCATGTGGTCTTGGTATTTTATAGCACGCAAAAAGAAATAAAAGGAGAGCTACTTTTAAATCTTACTTGGTAATGTTAGATGTAAATCAACTGGGCTATGCTACTACATAATCATCAGTTAACTCATGAATAGAAACATTAAAACATTTCTGGTTCATGAGTCAGAAAGAGAGCACATAAATGCATCATGAGCTACAGTAGATGAGACTTTTTATGTCATAACATACAAAAAAAACAACAACCAAGACACATGTTTCCAGTTGCAGAGCAGCCTACAGTTTGTACTTGGATCTGTTGATTAAATTACTTATTACTCAAATTACTTATGTTACTGCAATTTTCATTAAAATAATTGTAATGAATAAATCACTGCATACTTCTGTATCTGGTTTGGAGAACTACTGTATATACAACATTTTATAGCCACAACTTTCTACAGCTTTCTACACAACTTTTTTCAGTCCCTTCCCATCATGGAGGCCCATTAGAGTAATCATTTGTGCTTGAGAGAAGGTTATCTTCTTGGGTGTTGGATGGAAATGGCTTGCAGCTGGGTTGTGTACAGCTCAATCTCTAACAGGTGCTGGGCTCTGTGGGTAAAAAGTAAACAATGGTGCCTAAGCCTTGAGCTTTGCCAGGCAAAGTATCTGTGGTGGGAAGCAGCCAGGACTGAGCGCTCACTCTCCCACAGCCCAGGTGGCTCTCAGAGGCACAATTAGACATGTTTAAACTCTTGTTGTGGTTTCACTTGTCTTGGATGATGAAACTTTAACTAAATTAAATCTTGATCACTAAATTGCAATCTGGTTTGGATTAACTGCAGAGATTATTCTCACATAACACCATGTTGATTAAGTTGATACAAATCTGTTTCCATCTTCTCTCCAGTTTCCAGGGAATAGCATCACATGACTGTATCACATGACTTGGGCTAGTTTTTGATCCCTGTGGTGCCTGGGAAGCCTCCAAAGCCAGAGTGGCCTCACCACATTTCCCACAGCCGTCTGGGGAATGGACTGCAGACCTGAAGGTATGTGTGAGGCACAACACTGAAGCGCTGAGGCTGTCTCAGGATAAAAGCAGAGAAATTCCCCAGTTCTATAAAAAAGATGAGTTCAATAATGTTAGTGGCAGCCACACCCAGTGAGTCGACGTGGATGACAGCGTCTGGGGCAGCAGGTCACCGAGTCAGTGTCGGGATCTTTCAACTGAATTTCTTATGTGTTTAAATTTAAAATAGGTTATGTGAACAAATGTTTATTAGATATGTGTTTTGTCTATTTGATTCTATTGGTTTGAGCAAATGGACATGTAAAAGAGCTAGGTACATGTTCAGGTGTACAGGTTATTGACTTCCCAAATATGGAACTGAGACAAATCCAGTTAAACCAGACAAACCTGGCATCTGCCGCTGAACTATTTACAGCAGAACAAATTGAGTTAGTTTTGAAGTAACATCTAAATCAAAATGGGAGACAAGAGGCACTTACACCTCCAGGTTTTTAATGATCATTCTATGTTAGGTGATCTGCAGAGAAATCAATCCACAGGATGTTGTGGGAATAAGTTTAAACCTTAGTAACATACTTTTATATTATTTGAGACACGTGTAATGACCACACCCTGCAAACAAGTGCACGATCTTTAAACTTTTATTGCACTGAATGTGTCTCTACATTGAGATAAAGCTGACATATAAGTTTGCTGCTAGAGAAGTATGTTCTCATCCGTCCTGAACGTAACGGGGGTAAGTTTAGCACGTGCAAGTGTGCTCTGACCCTGACCTCCGTGTTTTTTATTGCAGGTCGTCCACTGTACAATGTAATGTGGACAAATGTGTTAACAAGACTCAAGCTTGCCATATATTGACACATTAACATGCGTGTGTATACTGTGTGTGTATAATTCTCCACGGGGAATTCTCTATTTTGAATTCATGGAAAAAACATAACGCCTTTATCAATGTATTTTAGGAAGAACGTTCCCAATTGTCATAATTGTACAAGAAAAAACAAGCGGCTGATGGATCAAAAATACACCACACACCCTCAGAGTGAGGCCACAGGCGAAGCCTTCGAGGGACTGCATTCCTTCAGGTCACAGAGGAATGTGGATGAGGTTGCGTGCCATGACAAACTGGTGTTATCGGATCATTCGAGCAGTCTGAAGTTTGAAACAATGGCGGTCCAAGTGGTGGTCTGTGTGGACCAACTTTGGGCCACATGGCATTATTCTATCTGTGTTTCCCCTTTTGAGATCTGAGAGGCATGCCGTCCTGTGGTCTTCACTGACGAAAGAACACTGCTAAATGCAGATGTGGTTCACCAATCTGTAAATATGGCCTTTGCCAGCCAAATTGTTCCCCTTGTTGACAGTGGTTAGGGCCCAGAGCTCTATCTTGCCCAAAGAACACAAGCTTCCCTTGGGGGTGGTTGGAGACCCGACAGGGGGTAGTTAGACAAAATAGACAATGCCTGTCCACCGCTGTCACAGAGCTGGCAGATGTAGAGAGAAAAGCAAAAGAGATGGATGGATGCTCCCAAAATAAAGCGACAAACTTGTCCTAAAAGAGTAGTTTAGAAAAGCAAGACCAGAATGCTTCTAAACACTATAAATTTTTGTGGGTATCTCAGAGTTTGTGCTGACTGGAGGCACCGTGAGGCTGTGTTCTCAGGAAATTTGTTTAAATTTGTTATTGTCTTTTTAAATACAGCGTAGTTTTCCACTTTGCCTTTGAAGATATGTGCTGCTGTAATTATTAGCATGGTCCTCCAATCGAAATATTTTAATGTTGATTAAGGCAATTATCTGTGGACATCTTTAGGTCAAGGTTCATTTGTGTAAAACTAGTTTTTGCCTGGCAGCTGCTGCACATCATGTCATCTTTATGGAGTAAAGTTTGTAAAACAGTAGTGTCATTTACAAGTATTCCAGCCAAAGTTATGTTGATTCTAGATGTTCCCTCCAGATAGAAGATACCCCTCAACAATCTCACGCCCACATACATATCACCCTCACAAGTGAATGACAAAGAAAGCAGATAGTCCAAGGAAACCAGGGAGATAAGTAAACCTGACAACACAAGAGAAGGGGGGGTGAGACAGACAGACAGACAGACATCAAGACCGGAGGAGAGAGCCAGAGACTGAGAAAGATCTCCAGCAGTGCCAGCTGAAAAGAGGATCAAGGATGATTTTGGATGAGTTTCAGAGGTAAGCTGCAGTTAAAGCCTCTAGCTTGGACCGTTCACACGCAAATGCCAAGCCCTGCATCATGAAACGAGACACAACATTCAGGTGAAGGGTGGCAGCAGATGGGACGGCACTGTTTCTACATTTTATTAATTCACTGACAAAATATAATGTCTTTTATTTATTTTTAATCCCAAACCCTAATTCCTGAACATTGAGCACAGTGCAATAGAGCTGATAATTTATAAAAATGTTGAAGAAAGAAAAACATCAGGTCTATGTTGTCTTTGTTACTGACCCAAGGCATTCGTTCAAGGCCACACGTATGCAATATACATGTAAATGTACATTTTTTTAATTACTTGTGACAAGAACAAACTGATGTTTATGAGGAAGAGAACAGAAAAAGTCACTGTCTGTGGTTCTGCAGAGCATATACAATATGCACATCTTCTCTGCAACAATATTTTTTTCTGACTGCCTTATGACTAGAGCTGTACAGTATGTGTTGGATTAGTATTAGTATTTTTAAGAGACCTTTTAACTGAACAAAGAGATACAAAGGATTCCAGTTCTAACAGAGAGGTACGGTTACGAAAAGTTGGTGCTGAAGTGAAAGAAATACTAAAAGTGAAAGAAACTAAAAATGATTTTTCTCTCAAATGGAGCTTTTTGTGTTAAACAGTCATTGACTGCTATTCATGGTTTTCTGGTTTGGGCGATAGTCGTGTCTTAGGGCTGTAGATTTATGATTAAAAAACTGGTGCAACTCTCTGGATTTAAAGTGTATACAATCTTCTACTGTTAAATGCAGCATAATAAAGCTGTACCTCCAGCCTGGTGCCACTACACACAAGATTTTATACTACTACACTTCTTTATACTAGTTATGTAAAAGTTCGATTCAAATCTAGTTCTTATCTCACACATAAACCTCCAAACTTGGATGCCATCATTCTTGCCATCTCAGATGCCTCCACATTTCATAGGATGAATTGAGATGACAGTTCAGTAACCCAGTATTTAGAGTCAGAAAAGTCTCAGTGATGAATTAAAAGACAATGACTTGAAACTATCCAACTCACCCTCCAGTCATTACGTTAAATAAAAGTGAACAATCCAACCATCTTTTTTTTCTTGCACTTTCTCTCCAGTCTTTCTATCTGGCACTGGTTTCCAATGTTTATGCGTTTACTGAGATTGCTGGCGGGATTGTCAGAGAAAAGGGAAGGTTTATTTTTTTTCTTTTCTCTCTTTTTTCTGTGCAATCTCTTGCCTTCAGAAACCATTAATGCCCATTCAACATCAACATCAAGGCGCAGCTTTGATGTCTATTCTGGCAAGAGTCCTCTTTCTTTCTCCGCTGCCTGCTGCTCCCTCTATCTCTCTCCTTCTCTCCATCCCCCTTTTATCCTTTCCTCTTGCCTTCGCGTACTCTTTACGGTTACTGTACAATCAAATAATTAAACGGATTGTCGACAAAATGATTTTACCTGGCAATTAAATATGCAAAGCGAGTCGGGCAGGCGTAGTATGAGAAGGCGATTAGAAAAGGGGCCCGCTGCAAATCTACAAAGGCTTTAGCAGCACAATAGGCAGCGGCCCCAGCCTGCTTTGCACACTAGCTTAGCCTGGGGAACGACTGGTGCCTCTCTTTATACCAGTCTCACACAGCCATGTTTACAATAGCCCCGACCATGCAATGCCAATTACCACAATGCAAAGAGAAATAAATTCCGCTGTTTGGAGAAAAGCCGACATTGAAGGTAGCGGCGTATGGGACGTATGGAGAGCAAAGACGGCCAAGGAAATCAAAGTCACGCCGCAGAAATGTTCCCCATTGATAAAACGACACTGTGAAGGAGTCGTGTGGTTCAAATTAAAATTTAGGTTCAAGCATAAAATGGAAGTCAAGTTTCCGTGAAGGAGGGAACTTTAGAAGCTGTCCGACAAAGCACCTTTTAGGACAGGAATGCCACAGAAAAGGCCGAGAGAGAGATACAGAACCAGGAGTTGGTGGAGGGTCGGAAGAAGAAGAGCGGACTCGGAGCGAGGGAATGCGACAGTCAATGTCCGTCTATCAACGCTTCAGTGGGGAAAAATGCAAGCAATTTTCCTGGATAGGTTTCCCTTCAAAGTCAGAGCCCCGAGAGGCTGTAAAAATAGAGTTGAAGGGGTGGAGGGGGGTGGTAGGACGGAGGGTTACACCTGCCCCGTTCCAGACAGTTCAGTGGAAACGAGCTGCTTCGGCCTGATTAAACCCGCTCGTTGTGCAGTCAAAGGCGTGAGCGAATGGATGTTAGGGTTCGGAGAGCCAGCAACGCATTGATTATGTTTTGAAGTTTCACCACACTGAGCTTTTTATCACAAACTCTGTGGAAATGAAACTACTGTGATGAAATACAAACAGAAAACCCTGCAGTGTCCCATAGTTGCAACATTCACTGAATTGTTCTGTCTTTTTGCCTTCTTTCCAAACCACACTAGTGACTGTTGATATCTCACATTTTGGCCAACTGTAAGTGGACATAAAGATTTCAAATATAGAGGATAGAATGGTACTGGTCGGGTCAGTACAAGTCAGTTTTCTTTGTGGTGGATACAATGTGTGTCTTCTGTCATATTTCCAGAATATATAATACTAAATGTACTTTTTTGACAACAAAGCTACGGTGACTCCCTACAACATATAGTCAACTGGTGCAGCTTTCTTAAATTAAAGTTTAGAAAGCAGTTTATTGCAGCAAAACACGACTATACCACCATTCTCTGGCTGCACGGCACATTCTAATTAATGACAAAGAAGCTAACATTTGAAATTCTGCTCATGTCTCATACAGCACAGTTTGATGCCACTCTTTATGTACAAGTGTGTGTTCTTTTGCACACAGCACAGTGGAAACACAAGCCTCTTTGATGGTGCAAATACACAAACCGTGCCAACCCGAGCTATAGTGTAACGATCAGTGATACATTGTCAGAGATGTGTCTTATGTCAGGGCTAAGAGCAGTGCATAGCATGAAATACCAGTTTAAAATGCAAACAAAACAAATCTAAGATGATCATCAATGACTAATTTATGATCAGTTGCACTTGGTGAAACTAATAATGAACATGCTTAGTTATATTTAATTACATTTTTCATCCAATCCACTTAGCAGATGATTTTATAATAGAGTTTTAAAGCAGATCTTGAGTACTACAGCACTAACCAAAATGAATCAAGCCACTCGAGTCAGCTCCGTGCCCACAACCATTCAATTATTTCCTGGTATTAAATGTTGTTCCCTCCTCACTGCTGAAATAAAGCCAGATAATTCAGGCGAACATGGCTGGAGCCTGTGTTCATCATGTGGATGCAGGGCGCTTCATCAGTGTTTGTGTTGACTGTCAGAGAGCTGTGCTACTCCTCATTGCTCTTTAATAGGACCAATTAGCCCATGCCCCCATTTCCATGCTTAACGTCTCCCATTTAAGTGCTGAATACAGACTGTGCATGTTTAACCACTGAAGAGCTGGAAGGCATCAAAAGGTTACAGGCTTTCAGTGATTTCTATGAACACTTCATTAACAACAAGCACTTGTGGATCTGCAGTTCAGGTATTGGCACGGTCTTTCTATTGAAAATCTTGACTAAATCTATGATGAGTTTTTATTTTTCAGGACAGTTTTCAATGATGTATTTGCCAAACATTACGTGATTTTGGGGAAGGATTTTTACATATGATACCAGTGTTTAAGAGTAAATTGACAGTCTAATTAAAAATAATCCTGTTGGTACAACTTAGAACCAGTGCACAACATTTTCCTGTTGCAAAGACCATTATTGTTGTCTGCAACCAGTTCCAGAAACATTTATGAAGCACTTTGCTCAACAGAGCCCACAGAATTTTAGTGAAACATTAGACTGGGTGAATAATATTGTAGGTGGTGCATGACTGACTGCAGGGCCTCAGCAAACATACTGTCACTCAAGTCATTGCATCACAACTCACTTCACAAGACCGTAACCTTTACATAAATGTAGTTTTCTTTTTGTCTTAATAAGAAAATGAATGATCTGACCTTTAAATAGATCCCACAAGAAACCAATGAACTTACTTTTACTGTAATAATTCATTAAGAGTGATAAAAGCAAACAGACACAATGCTACAAGACCGTTTTCATTTGAAAAATATAAAACTTTAATAATAAAGGCTACATCTCTCAATAATTACAATAATTATAGGTCCATGTAAATCTTTAAATGAAACTCTTTATATAATGTATAATTTACAGTTAAGATAGCATGAAATTAAAAAAGGCTGTGGTGTAAAAACAAAACAAAAACCATGATTACAGGATATTATTAAAAGCATAAAAATATCTTTTCAACATAAAACCCTTCTGAAAACCAAGGGATATATATTAAAACCCTGAAACAGGGTAGCACATGGTATGGCATCCATGTAGGCACAGGTGCTGTACTCAGAAACACCAGCAAAAGTGTGTGTGTAAGTGTCTAGTTGGTGTGTGCACGTGAGTCAGTATCCATACTTCAGAATGCATAATTACAATGTGTACAGGAGCTCTGGAAAAACATTCAAGGGATTTCAGAGCCAAACGTCTTCAATGTTCACTTTTTGTGTGTGTTTTTAAGTTTTTGACAGACTAGCCGACTTCCTGAAGAAGTCGCTCTAAGTGACCCAAACTGGTTCTTGTTAGCACAAGTTATTTTGGTGTGCGGGCTGTAAACACTGCCATTATTAGATGGGACCAACTTGTGCGCCAGGTCTCCGCTCTGTGTGTTATCTGCAACAGTATTCATTTCCCCCCCGTGCAATGTCTGGTTTACAAACAAAGGCACAACAAAAAACGATTGAGCTCTGTTGCCGGGAGAAGGGATGGGAGAGAAAATGCTAGTGTGATAAAACTTAATGTTACAAACTATCAGCAGCATATAAGACTGGCTCTGACATTAGAAGTAGTGAGGGAGCGCCTTGGAGAAGACCACCGTTTAGGCTGTTAGTCTGGGTCACGCTGGGCTAAAAAGGCTATGGGAGGTGCTAGGCTAGTGTCCTGTCCTTTCTGTAAAACTAAACTAAAAAAGCTAAACATCACCACAGTATTCTCCCAACATTCAAAGCAGCTTGCCCATTGGCTGGAAATGGGGAGGGGAGGGACACAGGTTTACAAAAAATTGGGAAGGAAAACGGGTTTTCAATAAATACTCAATAAAAACTTTCAACTTATGACAAAAGCATCAATATATAATACATGTATATATACATATATGCATTTATGTATATGCACACGTACAAAGTTGGAGTGTAACGTTAAGAGCAGGTTGGTGCGCTGCGTTTTCAGCGCTTTCTGGTGCATTGTACTCGGCTAAATGCCAGCGAACACCACAGTCTCTCATCACAACAACAGACAGTCTTCAGTGGTTATATTCAAGAGGCGGGACTTCCCCCAGTGGCCTCCAATCATCATCGGTCAAACGTCTCTCATGTCCTCCTTTTGTTTCTAAGGCTGATTGGTTGAGAAAGTCAGAGAGGGGCGGCACCTCCTCTGGATTTCAGTTTACTTCATTGGCTCGTCTTCCTTCAATCACTCCTCTTGTGCTGGATATATTAACTCTGTTTAGCTTAATATTAAGAAATAATAATTAAAAAAAGAGTCCAAAATGTTTTTAATAACAGAGTCTCTAGCTCCTCTTGTAGCTTTTGGTTGGGCTGGAAAGGGCATTGGTTAGCGCGTGACTCTAGTCCATCCTCTCCACTTTGCCCAGGACTTTGCCCTCGTACATGGGCAGCACTGTGGCGTCCTCCCACACCTCCTCGAACACGGCACCGCACTCGAACTCGTCGCTCGCTTTCTTGAAGTAGTACCTAACGAGGGAAAACAAAGACGAGAACGCCGTGATTAGAAACAGTGAGCGGAGGTGTTTGTGGGAAAACTCAAACACAGGCTGACAAAAGTGCATCTGATACATTTCATCTGCTTTGAGGCTCCTACACGACTTCCTCCGTTCGCGCTCGTGCTAAACACACACACACCTTCGCTGCGCGCCAGAAATGGATCCCGCTCAAAACAACTTAGTCATAGCCTTCAATGCCATCGCTGCTCACTTCAAAGGCAGAGGCTGACTCCACATCACACCGTTGCACAAACAGAGCTGAACCCTCCGTTTAAAGACTCCCTCTGATAATTCAAGCCGCTAGAAACAACCTGTATGCTTGGCTCCTCTTCTTCTCCCTGCTCATCCTGACTGCTGGCTGTTCTACACATGCCTATCTGTCCTGCAAGGTCTTATTTAAGTTGAAAGGTTAATTAGAGGTTGTCTGAAGGCCCCTGTCTCTTCAGCGGTGCCTTCCCCCTCTCGCAGTCCTCCTCTCTATGGCTTCTAATTGGGCAGGCTGTCAAATGAAGGGCCTTTCTGTCACACACACTGACATTTCAGGTGCCTGAGAGTCTGACAGTGAGTGCGAAGGCTCCCTCCGCCGCCTGGCCTCAAACAGACACTTGCCCCAGTCACAAAAACACAAGTTTACACTCACTTAGAGCAATTTTGTGAACGCAGAAGACACGAGGATGTCAGAATGCTAAAGACTGGCTCTCTAAGTGTCTGGGATAAAAGAGTTACTCAGTTTACAAAAAACTGGACGCCGGTGATGCCTGAGGGTCTTTACGTCATCAGAGCGGAGGGTGTAGAGTCGCGGCTGCTCAGACAGTCTCCTGCAGGGTCACGGGTCACCTCGCTAGCTCACTCTTTTTCTCTCAAGCAGAGATAACTCCTGAGGTTAGCATAGTCCCGGTGACTGTGCCGTCCCCTGCAGCTCCTAATGATTGCTCCTGTGTACTTTAAACCCGGCAAAAGATCAGCAGGAGGGGACTTAATGATAAGCTTTGTAATGGAAAAATGCCTCATTTTAGTCCATGTGCGCCTGAATACAAGAAAGAAGAAAAAAGGCCCTGTGGTTTACGAGTCGCTCCATTTAGAGTGATTCAAACACATGTACAAAAGGGGCGCAAAAAAAAAAAAGTGTGCTTAGAGTTTGATTTTCCGATTGTGAGTTTACAGATAAAGCGCGAGGAGTGATGTGACAGTAGTCGGACTTTCTTCTTGTGTCTAATCTCAGCTCATTACTCGACTTCCATCAAACCAAATCAAAGTGTGACCCTCGTCGGATTAATTAGTAAAAGCTATGACAGTCTCACTCACAAATGGTTCAAAGTCATCATTTTGTCTCCGAGCGAGACACAGAGAGATGCAGAGGGCCATTTCCATTGGAACATGTTTTATGTGGCAGAATTTTTCTCTTTGCAACATCTGGCACCAATATTGTCTGGCAGAGCTGCGTCGTACTGTTCTCTGGTGTAGCTCTGCCATATCCAAATTAACCAACTCCACACATTCTGCTGCCATTGAAGCCAGACGCCTCACATCCCCCTCCCGCCCCTTTTTTTTCAACCTCCTCTTCCAGAGTTATGGGATAGTGACGGACTTGCTTTCACTTTTTTTCTCTGTGACTGCATTCTTATGTTTGTGTTGTGGCCGTGCAAGCTTTTTGTCCTTTTATTGCCAACCTACACATAAATAAACCAAGGCTTAGGTGCCTAAAATTGCCTTTATTGTTTAGGAATTCCACATTATTACCATGATTTATCACTCACTAAAGGTATTTGCATCAGTTGAAAGTGTTTGCGGCGTTTGATTTTAAATCCTGATGCAATAGTGTGGAGGAGGACTCCAAAAGGCCCAGCAACAGTCTTTGTGCACAAAATAAAATGGCCCAAGCTTCAAAGCCATATTTATTAAGGCTGCCTTACCATGAAAATCAGTACCAGATGTGAGAAAAAATCCACTTCCCCCTCCTCTTTTTCTCTCTCTAAGCTCTCAATACATTGAATCAGCCTAGTTTAACCACTGAGCCACAACATTCACACAGTATAGAGAAGAAGTGCTTTTGTTGATGAAGGATATTCACCTGTAGTTGCCCTTCTTGCTGAGCTGTTCTTTAAAGTGTCCGAGCGTGAGGCAGTGGGTCTTCATCATGCTCCGATAAGGGATCTCCTCACCGCAGAAGAAGTAGGTGACCACAAGCTCTTTTGACCTAAGAATTAAAAGGTCAAAAGACAAGTTTTCCATCAATTGTCAATGTATATGATGTTAGGTAAAAGGTCCAATTTATGCAAAAGATGTCAGATTTAACACTAGCTAAGCATGAAACACCCACTCCGTTCAGCAACCACTGCACTAACAGAGCGGAGAAGTTTACCAGAGGCTACTGAGCACATCGTATTGGTTTCCAGTAGTGAGTGTGTATTGGGGAACTAGTGGGTAGTAAGGATTCGGTATTAAAGCATCTTAAATGATTAAAAAGCGAGGAGTTCAAAGACTATGCTGACTCACAACATCTCTCTTTCAAAGGGAGGATAGAAAGAAGAAAAAAAATCTGAGAGGAAGAAAGCTAAAACAGAGGCTTGAGGAGGGAGGCAATGATCAAGTAAGGGTTTAAATGTGTGTTGAATTAAAAAAAAAAAAAAAGAAAAAGATGTGTTAAGAAGGTCGTACTCGTCTGTTAGGAGTCCGGGGCTGGTTAGAGAGCTCCCTCCAGAAGAAAAGGAAGCTGCAGGATGACTCCGCTCTCTCTGAAGGCTGTTGGCTCCAGTCGAATGCCTGTCAAATGATGAGATGAATGATTTCTCAATCCAAGGAGCACTGCTGTGGGTTGTACATGTGGGTTTATGTGTATACTTGTGTGCTTACCTCTGTTTGGGGGGCTTGGAGACCTCCTCTAGTCTGCGACAGGCCTCCTCCAGCTGTGCCAGGGTGTTGGGTGGAGGCAGGGGTGGCATGGCCGGGTCCTGGATGAAGGGGTGGCCTGGGTGGTGACCGCGAAGGTGCGCCCCGCTGCCGATACCACCGCCGCCCCAAGATGAATGGGTCCGACCAGGCAGAGTCTTTAGACCTTGAGTGCTGTTTGGATCAAATGGAGAAATATAAAGGTAAGGTTTGTTGAATTTTAGAACTAATGGGTTTAACAGCTGTGTCTTATTGTTGTGTTGGTTAAAGTGCAGTAAAGGGTGATGACCAATTCGACTAAAATGCTAGTATTTGTTTAGCCAGACAATTGTTTAATTATCTTTATATAAACCAGAACATGTGTGGTGATGGTGACAGATTCGTACCTATGTGGTTTGTGTTTGCCCTGTCGCTCACTCTCCAGGATCCACTGCCAAACATTCTGAGAGCGATCAGTAACGTCGAGGGGAAGGCGTGGAGGGGACAGGGCGTCTTCTGTGGCCTTCACCGGCCGCTTGGACAAAGTGCTGCAGCGCCTAGAACAAATTGACAGACAGTTAAGAAGGGGTTTGGCGTTTGAGGTGAGACTACTGTCAAAACTTTCGCTGAATATCATTGAGTCGATGTGACACTTACGCAGGGCTGTAGTCGGAATAATTGGCGCCCCCTGGAGGGCAGAGGCACTGCACACGCTGAGCTGCCTCGGCCTCGATCTGCTCCTTGGTCTTGGCCCCAGCGTGGTGATGGTGGATGTAGTGGTGGTGGATGTGCTTTGTGGACTGCCTGCCCGTCATCAGGACCTTGTTTGTCCCGGGGTAAGCGCTGAAGAAAGAGCCGTTCCCAGAGGACACTCCTGTCCGGTCTGGGGAGTGGGATCGAGGAGAGTGGCGGACCACACCTGGAGACTGGCAGCCGGGTGTCTTCAGGACGCGGGACAGGTGCTCGTCGAGGATGGCCTGGGGGTCTTCCTCACACTGGCTGTTTGAAGGGAGCAGCGGGTGGTGCAGGGCAGTGCTGTTGGCCAGGTCCCCGCTCTCCTCACGTTCTTCCTCCTTTAAAGAAGAAAAAACTCTGGTCAATTGACACATTTCAACAGTCAGAGAGGAAACAGCAGCAGGCTGAGAAAATTTATGTCTCAACTTACACCAACTTATGTCTCTCTCTCTGAAGTCTGCACGAGCAAACGCTTGGATAACGTGATTTGGGTTTTCTTTTTGCTGTACTGTTATCTTCACTAACAGGCTTTGGGTGTGCTTCATCTATAATGCAGAGTGTGCCTGTGCTTCACACGGAGACTGGCACTACACATATTCAGCAAACGTGCCACTGGAGAGCAGCTAAGTGCTAACTATTTGAAGCAACTTCAAGTGTGTCTCGAAGCATAAGCTGAAATGTTCCCTCACATGAAATGGTAGCGGACACAGAAGTAACCAAGGCAGACTTTTAAATTTCTTTTGCCTTTTCTTGAATATGTGAAAGCTGCCAGGAAGGCTTTTGTAGTGCAGTTCAGACCCCTTGTCCCAAGCTAACTTAGACACAAGTTTCCAGTCGAAGCTAAAGGGAGTTTTTTCAAAGCGGAAAAGTGGTGCTTGTGGACTTGTACCTCTTGGATCTGCTGCAGCCTCTCCTCCAGTGAGCTCATGGTGTCCTGCTCTCGCTTCAGCTTCTCAAGTCGTGCTATGAGCTGGGCCGCAAAGGCTGATGGCTCTACGGGTGTCATCTCCTTAGGCAATCGGTGTGTCCTCTGTATGGGAGACAATATAGAGAAGGACTCCTTAGTGCTTGTGTGAGTGTCACTACTTAGTGTTTGTGACAGATGCAATATGGAACATTAATCCACTGTCCTTGTCCTAATCTTGTTCCAAAAAAACCTGTGACTGCTCCAAAAGGCCTAATCCAGATGCCCTTGCCCTGGAGTTAACCTGAACCTTCTCTGCCGCCTGTCCCGTCCCAGATCTTATCATGCCCAGTGCCCTTGGCAGTGCCAGGCTGCGGGCGAGGGGGAGAGAAAAGGGGTAGTGATGGTGGGGTAGCAGTTGGTCTCGCTCGGAGGGGAGGCCCCCTGCCTGCACCCTCTGTAGCCCAACCAAGCCATCAGCTAGGCAGCCTCTGAAGTCAGCACACTTCAAAGGGCCCTTGTCAAACATCAAACGCACACTAGGGGTGGGAGGGACACGCAGCTTTAAATCTCCGAATAAAAGCCAGATATCGACAGCGAGGAGAGAGTGAGGAGAGGGGGAGAAAGCAGGAGAGGGGGACAAAATTAACAGCATGAAAAAAAGAGGAAGAGGATTGAGATGTGCATTTGTGAAGTGGCAATGGTGGCACAGACAGAGAAGGAGGGGAACGAGGGAGGGAGAGGATAGAGGAGTCAAATACTGAGAAGATCTGAGGGGAAGTAGTAATTTATTTCCCGACTGCATGCAGGGCAGCTCAGAGGTACTCTACTCACATTATCCTCCTTTTTCTTTAACTATATGCGCCGGCTTCTCTCGTTCCCTTTCTTACTTTTTGTTATTTGGCACAGTGGCTTTCTTGATTTTGACTCTTTTTTTGTTGTTTCTCTCATCTCTTTGTAGACACGATAAAGGGAAGAAGAAGAAAGGCAAGCGGAGCTGCTGGCAAAGGAGCGCCAGCCCTGCACGGGGCCCCCGCTGCCTGGGGCTGGTGCATCATGGGAGACAGAGCCATCTCCAAATCAGGAGGGAGACATTAAAGGAGCGCAAGTGGGAAAGGAAAAGACAGAGGGAATGAGAGCAAAAAAAGGGAGCAGACAACACTATCAAATGCATGCACAAACACACTCACTGCCACATTCACATACCTGTGTTTGAATATGAAGACAAAAGAACTTCCTGTCTTTTTTTTTTTTTTTTTTGCTTGAGACGAAGCTACAGTATCTAACTAGGCATGGGCCTGTTACCAATTCTAAAGTATGCAGAATTTGGAAAAAGTCACAGTATGAAAACCACAAAGATTTTTTGTCATAACTTTAAAACAAGAGACATTAAAATCTGTGACCAAAGTGATAGGACTGAATCTTATGTTGGCCAATGCCTACTTCCAACTTCTTCTAACTCATTCTAACCTGTGCCAATGCACTCCAAACACAAGTCACTAACTCATTACAATTACACATTCAAAGCTACTTTGAGATCCAAATATAGGACTGGTTAGAATTAGCAAAGTGGCCTGCCCGCATTACAATTATCCAAAGTGATGGGTGTTAATTACCTGTGCTAAAACCATATCTTATCAATGGCAGCTCATGCATGCCACACTTTCACACAAGGAGCAATACAAAGATGCCAACAGTAGTTTATATTTACAGCCCAACAGAAGCAGCAGGAGGCGAGGGGGGGTTGGTGGCTTAAAGCAGCAGTAGAGCAAGAGAAGTGCTATGCAAATCCTGCCTTTCATTTACCCCGACTTTTATATGAAAAAGAGCAGGGGAATAAAATATAGTATTCTGTCACAACATTCACTCTGAAAATGTAATAATAAAATAAAGTCGAGCTCCTCGGGGGAATCAGGACCCAGTTGTCTGTCAGAGTGTAAAAGTTTGGAGTTTAGCAGATTACAAAAAAGGAAACAGAGAGACAGGAAGTAGAAGTGAAGGGAGCATTGCTTACAGGAAAGTGGGGTAGTGAAACCTGGCCATTGATCTTGAGGCTGCGATGGATTTCTCGCTGAAGTTGCTTCTTGGTGCCCAGTTTGTAAGGAGGAATCCCATCTCTGGAAAAAAAAGATACACAAATACACGAATAATTAACAAAACTAATCCCAGACATCTCTCAAAGGACACAATTTCCAAAACTAATTAATGAGTTATCACCTTTAATCACTTCGTTCAAAGGAAGAGCTTCATTTAACAATGAAGTGACCAACTCCACAAAAGCCACTAGCCACCCACTAGGTCCATTCCAACTCAATCAAAAGGCAGAGGAGCCCTTGAAGCCAAGGCAACAAAAAGCCACATAACAAAACTCTCCAGGACAATGGGGAGATATGTTAAACGTCCCACTGTGGGCCTCACAAAAGTGCCCCACTGATAAGATAACATCGCTGCTTGTCAACTCTGACATGTATAAATGACAATAATGAGAATTAGCCTGAGCTTGAAACACGCATGCTTCTGCATTTGTAGTCCTTTCATAATAAATGAAAATGGGCATGAAGCGAGGAATACTAGCAGTCTCAGGACAATTAGCCGTTTATTCAGAGGATATTATTCTCCGTTTTTCATTCTGTCTCTGCTAGCTTTTCCAGTCAGCTGCCATTTAAGCTGGGCCAATTATCTTGGCCATTTTGGCTGCTCAGAAGTGTCTGACCTAGCCCAAACGCTACTTTTTCTGCTGCCTCTTTGAAATCTCACACTCATGCACATATGCACCCGCTGCCATCTTCGTTTGGCAAGCGCTCTGCTGTGAGCCTCTGATCTCAGCAACATCAAAAGGCTGGTTTGTAAGATAAGGTAATGTTTGAAGTTGGTGCAGCAGCATTCCCCAGTGTCCAAGTAAATCCATAAATAAGATATAAGCAAAAAAGAGAACCCCCACCCCCTTCTTCTACCCCTCTTCCCAAATCCTCCTCTTCTTGTTCTTTATCTGGGAAATGAGATTCAAATTTGCACTGAGCCTTTAAACCACAATGAGAGGACACACTAATCAAACTGTTCCTTCAAATGAGAGCGTTCGAAGCTGTGTTTTTGTATTAAAATCAGTTAGGGGTGCAAAGAACTGGGGACAAGGACAGGAGAAGTCTATGCTCCAAATACTTTGTTGAGAACTATTAAAAGAATGACTTTGGCTTTCAATGCTGCCAAACAATGAATCAATTTTTATTCTTTAATTATCCAAACAAGTTTTACAAGTCACATTTCACTCTGACAGTCATAACTATCACACAATTGATCACACAATTGATTTTATCCATGCCGCAACCAAAGCTAATGCTGCACAAACTGTACCCTTGAGACAGCAGGCCATCAACCCTCAAGGCTCAGGAAGAAACACAGGAAACTCTTCAAAAGTTGAACTCAACAGCCCAGGGGAACTTGTGTGCTAACAAGAAACCAAAACTTGGCTGCAAAACATCATTCCCAACAACTCTGGCCAATCTTCCCTCGCTCCAACTACAGTTTTTTAGTCAATCTAAAGTTTCCCTACTCTCGTGAGTCATGTGACGGCTGGATGTTTTGTGCAGGTTGGAGAAGGGGCCCTTACTTTAGGGGAATCTCCTATTCAGTTGTGCAAGTCATTTTCAAAGCAGCCAGCCACCCTCTTATCCCCCTAAGCTCCCCTCACCTAACAATAGGCTGAAAGCGATTCAGTTAAGCCCTTTATACTCCATGCACTTTATTTTCTCACTCCCTTGCACTGAGAGCCTCACCTCTCCTGGTTTAGGCTCCGAAGGGTGGAGCGGAGAAGCAGTGAAGGGTTAGGTGATTTTTTTGGGGGGGGGGCCCATGTCTTGTGAGAGGGAGTTCCTTCTTGCCTTGTCCTGAGGTCTAGAAATGAGTAACCCCTGTGAAAGCCTTGCAGACACATGATCTCAGCACGTCGCAGAGGCCAGTGGCAGGAAACCGACCCACCATGTGAGTAAG
Organism: Rhyacichthys aspro; assembly: GCA_036850595.1. Taxonomy (NCBI): domain Eukaryota; kingdom Metazoa; phylum Chordata; class Actinopteri; order Gobiiformes; family Rhyacichthyidae; genus Rhyacichthys; species Rhyacichthys aspro. Next base: position 16,431,163 of record CM072148.1, on the reverse strand, counting down.
CCTCCTTTCATTTGGTGCCAACATTTTTCAATGAGTTTGTCTTGAGGCCTGAATGGCCATTTCCCTCCCCCTCTTCTCCTCCAGCTCTTCAAAGGGAAAAAGCGATTAGATAATATGAAAAAAACAAGTCTGTTGTGGCAGAAGGGTGGGTGGGATGGATACATTTCAACTTTGAGGAAAATGAGGCAACGCCCCCACCCACATCAAGACGTTCTCATTTTTTTTTCTTCCCTTCTCTCCAGCCTGTAACGCATCAGAATAAACTTCAAAAGGTCTTTAGACATAATGACTTTGCCAGAGTTGTCTCCCTTGAGGCCAAAGCAACAACTGCACATTAATCGAATTACCTGGAGTCAATCATTGAGGCTAATTAAAATACATTACACCCATTATTTCACAACACTTCAGTCCCAAAGCTGAGTCTGCTGAACTGCCAGGCCAAATACCTTTTCACACTCCTCAACTCTTTTCCTGGAAAGCTTTGACTGAACTCCGACCCAAACAAGTTTATATGCAAGAGAAATCAAAAATGCGTGCAGAAAGTGGCCTGTAAACCAAGTTACCACTAACACTTTCACAGTTATAACAAGAGAGAGGACATACACACTGCTGTCGGTCATCGACATGGAGTCGTCCGTCGTGGCATCGCTCGAGATTTCGCTGTCATTGGCACTAGTGGCAGGGGCGAAGATGTATCCGGAGTTGACAAAGTAGGGACTGGCTGGGTCTCCTCGGCGGTGGGACCTTCAGAATAACACAAAAAGTCATTGTTATACTTTTACTTCATGCTAGGTTGTGATAAGACACTGAAAAGACTTGATGATGACGGGTTAGAGGGCATTTCTGGTGCAAACTGTGTCACATTTTAAAGGAAAGGTGACAGGCAAGAGTCTCCTGTTTGATGAAATTTGAGTCACTTTGCTCAAACTCTGTAATTTATGCACTTTTCCGTGTGTTATTATTCACTTAGCAGTTGCTTAATCTATCATTGGTGTTGTTATACCATCTTATTGTTGTATTATTGTTGTATTTTTCCCTCTTCTCTCTCTCTTGCACTATCACTCAGTCTGGGGCCCCTCCTTCACCAACGCTCCCCTGCTTCCCTTTCTCTCCGTCTTTCTCCTCTCTCCCGCTGTGTTGCATTCCTGTTGCACTCGTGAAGGGGGTGGACAAGGAAGAGCGCGGGCAGAAGAGAAGGGGGAACTTGAGCTTTGGAGAAAGGGAGGGAAAGGGGGAAGGAGGGCCCCTTTCTTTATGAGAATGCCTTCTGCCGAGAGTGCTGAGAGGAGAACCCCAGCATGACTAAAGCCGTAGGCCCCAAGCACAAACCTGACCTTTGGAAGGTCCATGCAAAGAGTCAGGTATTTAGCACAGCTGGGCTCTACGCACCCCCACTCTCTTTCTTCATCTCTTTTCTTTCTTCTGCGATCCCCCCTTCCTGTCCTTCCCCTCCTCTTGTCTCTTTCCAAAGCATGCTCTCCGTCAGACAGAAAAAAAGAGGAAGTAAAACACCAAAAGGCACAGAATCGACAGCAAAAAAAAAAAAAAAAAAGTCACTAGTTGAATCTGCAGCTGGAAATGTTTGGTTGTTGTGTTTTTAGAGTAAAGTGGACTCAAAAAAGAGGGGTTTGTGCAGTGGCAAAATTAGTTCCACATGTTTGAAATGGAAATTGGTTGACCCAAAGAGATGGCGAGGGGAAGGGGCAACGGGGGAGAGAGGGAAAATGGGTAACGTAAGAGAAAGCAGGGGGCTCTCTCTTTGGACTGTCGCTCTTTTATTGAAAAACAAGAATGTTGAGGGTCACACCGGGAAACCAGGAGATGTCGACACGCCAACAACCCCGGTGCTTATTGGTTTGTTCACCTGACATCGCTGCTTTCAAGCAAATCGATAACTGTACACTGACATCTGCTCTCATGATAAATACAATCCTTAAGGGTGTGTTAAAGGTCAATTATTACGCTTTGTTTCCTTTGTTTAAAAGGGATGTGTTATTTGTGAACCACTGTTTCCATAAATGTTTAGTTAACCTGAAAGGAAATTTATGGATTATCTGTAAATTACACTTTTCCTACCAACAGCAAAGTATAAAGACTTTGTCAACGCTCTCCGTCTTTGGGTAATAATTGCATCCAGATGTGCAGACAAAGTAGTTAAACTTTTTCTGAGAGTCCTTTGATGCGGGCCGGCGCATAAAATCCTATTTTTGAGAATGTTCTTGGCTTGAAAAGATTTCAGCTGTTGGACAATGTGTGGGACGAGCGCTTAAGATAAAAGCCCAAATGCTTTCCACAAACAGTTCTGCTTTCATCTCCGACCAAGAGAACAATATCTCCGCTTGGCATGAGACCGACTGCTCAAGTTGTTTTAACTCTGTATTAGCATTCCTTCGAGTATAGGAGATTTTCTGATGGTGGATAACAAGAATATGGTTAATCAATAGGATAAAGAGAAAACAGAGCATGACTTACAATAGACTGATAGTGTTTTGTGTTGTTGTAGCAGTCATGAGGATTGGTGTCTGAATTCATGCCTGAACCGGAGGAAGGGTTTCAAAGCACAGGAAACTTGAGCAAGCCAGCAGAGGGCTGCCTTCAAGACACCGTTTACTTAAAAGGAAGGCTCAGATCCATTGATGTTTTGTAGCCAGCCCGCCCCTCCACCCTCCAAACCCTTGACTAACTGCAAGGCAGGAGGGCACAAATATACAGGCATGCTCCTCCGAGACCCTTTGATCAGCTGCCTTTATCTCTCTCTTAGGCATTTGTTAAATAACCTGCCACAAATCCACAGTACTTTGACTAATGTGGGAATTCATGGCGGCAGTAAAAGACATGTTCATAACCTTTACAAAAGTGTTCCCTAAACTTTTCCAACATAAAACACAACAAGTTGCACCACTTAAATAGTAAAGTGTCTATTTTTATTGCAAACTATCACACCCATGTTTCTTGCTTTTTTTTAAACTGTGCTGTGGTACATTTTTAACACTATTCACAACTTCAGGTGCCCTTACCTGCAACTGTTGTCCAGCATGTCAGCTGCTGTCCGGATAGTTGCAGTAGCCCTCAGGGTTTTTGCAGAGAGACCAACAACAGTCCCAAGTGTTTTTGCCTTCAGATCATTGCAACTCCACTCTTCTTCCTCAATCAGAGGAGGAAGATATCCACACATCAGCTTTAAACTGCCCAGACCGCTGTGGTTGACGTACGCCGCGTTCTCGCAGCCGGTGCGCACGTACTCGAGGTATATGTCAGAGGTCAGAAACATCTGGTAGGAGTTCTCCTCCATGTTGGACTGAATCTCCGTCTGTGCCTGGTCAAACATGGAAGAGTCGATTTGTTGTTTCTTAATACTATCCCTTATAAACGTCTTGGTGGCCGGTTTGAGCTGCTTGGCGACTATGCTGTTGTTCTCGATGTACCGCTTGAAAATAACTTTGGCAACTCGCAACGTTTTGGTATCCTTTAAGTCCATTTGCCTGAAGCCGTTGCAGGCAAACCAAAAGTCCAAAGTGTCCACGCAGTTCTCCCGCTCCAAAAAGGTCCTGAACAGGTGAGCACCGTCTCGGTCACCCAGGAGAAAATGCAGAGACTTTGTCCACCGAACTAGGGGCGAGTCCGGGGACGCACTGCCCTCCGGTTCCCCGAGTCCATCCTCGTTCCTCCGCGCCGTGGAGCCAGCAGCGGGGATCTCTTTAACCTTGCTCTGGGCTCTCATTTTGCCACTTCGGTTGTGGTTGTAGCATGACGCCTCTCCCTCCTCGCCCGGCACCGGAGGACGAGGGGCATCTTCTCGGAAGCTACTGCTGATGTGCTCCGTTAGCGCCCTGCTCATGGCTCTAGCTCCGGTTGGCGAGTGAGAGTGCCGTCGTGCCTCCACTGAGCTCCAGCCTAATCCTCCTCACTCTCTAAAAGCAGCGGGGGAGCTTCTCAGCTCCTCTTCACTCTGAAACACAAAGTATTGATCTAATCAAAGCCAGATCCTGCTGAACTTCAAAGAAAGACATCAAGTAAACAGTCGCTTTCAAAAACCCTCGCAGGGTTCAGAGAAAGGAAATATGAAAGGCTTTTTTCGTTTCATTTATCTATTTATAATCTAAATGAGAGATCAACTGCAGCCTACATTCTCTGCGTGCATTGATCTGTCACATCACAACAGATTTTTACAAGAATAATCAGCGCACAGAGGCTCACTCTTCACTAAAACCTCACAACTGTGGCTTACACGTGTTTTCCTAACGAGTCCATGTCACAGGCTTCAACTCCAATTAATTCCCAATCTGCTTCGGACGCACCCTGCCACTGTCTGCATCACGTATAACCTACACGTCTCTACTTTTCCACACTTGTTCTCTCCATCCCAGAATTGAACCGACGGCTGGATCTGATGAGCACCACAATGACCTTAAACGATGTAATGTGCGAGCGGTAAAAAGCCCACAGGGAGAAGAACACAAGCGCTTGAGCGACCAATCGACTCCCCGAGACTGTTATAGCTCATTAGAAAAGCCAAACGCGTGTTAACCTGATTTAATTACAGCAAAAGAAATCGCCAACGCGTCGATTGAAAATGGCACATGACGTTGTGGTGTTAAACGCTCTGAAAGTGAACGATGGTGTGAAAGAAACGCTACACGAGCACCCACAAAGCTTTTACGCGTAGCGTAACTGTAAAACTTGTTAAAGCATAGGTAAAATCCACACAGAAAGGCAACACTGGAGACATACCATCGCAGGAAGCTACAGTCGAAGTTAAATCCGTGGAAAAGTTAAACTAATAGTCCATTTACAACAGCGCAAAACTCTCAAAGCGTAAATCCAGCGCAAAAAAGACACCACAGACGACGCAGGCTGCGCGCTATGCCACATGTGTCCCGTGTCGCTCCAAAAAGAAAAAAAGCCACTGTAGTTTAATGTACCCTGTCCCATTCAACACTGACCTCGGAGTAGGCAGGCTCGGAGCCTATGTAGATCACTGGGGGTGTCAAAATCTTGAGGGGTTGGTTGGGATGGAAGGAGGGGGGACTTTGACTGTGGAATACATCCCACTTTTTTCCCCAGCTAGATCCGACAAATATTCGCCTTTTTATCTGGTCTACACATTCACACAGCCACACACATAAGCTTCTTATCTATCTCACCGTATTTCTCGCCCACAAACAAGAAACATAGCCCGCATTTCTCAACTTCAAAGCTCAGCAGCAGCACATCAAAGCGGCCAAGAGAGGGGGCCTGAGAAACAGCTTTCCGACAACTTACCATCCATGTAGCCCAATATCCTCCCTGATTAGAAAAGTAAAGTAGTCCAACAACAGACGGTGCCCACAACGCGCCTTAGCGTTTCACTCCGTCCAGTAACAACACAAATTCAAGACATTAGTCCGTACATAAAAAAGGCAACAGGGCTTTCCTTCGTCTTTCTTGTCCAGGTAGTGTTTCAAGAAGTGAGGACAAGCGGTAGAGATCCTCCAGGCTGTTTCTAAACCAACTGGGCTGAAGGTTTAACTGTGGACTTCAAAGTGAGGAACCGCTGGCCTGGTCCCGGAAGATACATAAAAAACAAAGCGGCGCGTCCTCGGAGAAAAGCGATACGAAACTGAGAAAACTGCAGATAATCAGACAATCGCGGTTACATTTTACAACGGGGATAAAATTTAACAGCGATTAAACGAAAATATTGGGCTTTTAAACCGCTCTGTGGCGAAATTTGAACTTTTCTAGACAGAGAAAGGATTTACATGAGGGCCAGGACCTTATCAAAGACAGGCAATCTCGAGCCAACTCCCCGAGGCTTTTGAGCGTCAGGAGTAAGTGATCTTCCGCGCCAATAGCGTTATTCTTACAGTCCGTCTGTTACTACACGAAGTTTGAGGAGAAAACATTCAGCAAACAAACGCATTTGCTGAAGACAAGAAAGTAATCAATTTACACCTGGGTGGATACATATATTTTACTATGCCGTAGATTGTTAATATATTTTAATAGCACTAAGATTAACCTTGGATTAACCCAAGTCTACACAGGGACGAAGCCTAGAGCAAAACCCAGGACTAATCCAGGGTTAGTGTGTGACTAAACCAAGTTAAAAGTCCAGAATCACTGAAACACTACTGCTCCTTTGGACCCAGGCTTGGACTAAACTAGGACTTAATCCAGAACTATAACACTATTTTTGCACTATATGTGAACTGCCATCACACATGAATTTCCCCTTTGTGGCATCAATAAACTTCAATGTGAAGTCCATGACAACAACCATATACAGAGGAAATACTTGAGGACATGGACTTCCCTTTTCATGTGTTTTTAATACTTTCAAATGTTCTAAACAGCTACCTTTACTGTAACCTTATTTCAGACTGTTTTATAAGCTCTATCTGATATTATTTAGATGAGACTGACAAACGACAATGTAATGTTATATATACATAGATATTTAAAACATATTATTTAAGTTATAGCCCCAATTTGGTAATCCTTTCGAGTGTAACAGTCAAATCATTTACATATTAGTCACAGGCTTTTGGCCACAAAGATGTCAGCGTAACACAGTTGCCAGGTCCACATTGAGGGAAAATGGCACAGCATGACATTTTGATTGAAATTGGACAGAGAGCAAAGGCAAAAGCTGTTCAGCTCTAGTCTTTTAATTCACATGACTTGCCTAATGTCATTGTGACAGAATCTTAAAGAGTGGGTTAGACAGTGATCCAATCCCATGCTACTTCAAAGGCTATATTGTCCCTTTGATGTTGAAAATCAACTTTAAAGGAGAATATAATTATATAAGTCAGAGGATTCAAATTCACAAAACTCTCCTGATGGAGCAGGACAAGGGAACTAATGGAAACCAACTTGGCCAGTGTCCTTTTGTGGAGTTTGATTCATGATGCCACATGACACCACCTATAATTTCACATGACAAAGTAAGGTTGTCATTTTAAAATTTGCTTTCTATCTCTAGTAGAAGAAGAAGTTTACAATCAGAACTTACAAGTTTACTTCAAATGTGCTATTAAAAAGTAATTATAACTTAGATTTGCAGTTGCTCACAACAGCACAATCTCATTTTCCCATCAATATCTCTGTAATAAATCATATAGATTTGGCTTTTCCCCAAGGCTTCAGTCTATTTTAATGACAATTTTAGAATATCTTAAAGTAAAAATACTAAATAGTGTAGGCTTGGACTTGAATGTGAGTATTTTTGTCTGTTTGCAAAATGGCCAAATGTATATGGGAATTTATTTGCATTTTACAATAAGGTAATTTACAGTAATGTATGGTCACTGTAGCCTGCATAAAACTGCTACATATCTAAACATAAGAGCACACAAAATGCAAATACGTTTCCAACAATTCACAATAGGAGGTGCCCACTGCCTGCTTAGACACAAAATGGGTCAGCAGCTCTGGCACAGGGCACCCATCATGATCTATGACAAATTAAACATGTAAAATATCATTTCATTATCTACACACCAACTTCTTTAAAGCAAGCTTTGAAAGGGGAGTGATACGGAGGAGCTATAAAATGTAATTTTTGAACTATTGGACAATCTTAAAAGTGGGATATTCTTCATTCTGGATAAGATTATATCTGCACTTAAATTAAATTAGGCTGCACATATCACTGAAATAAGAAAGTCCACAGACAGAATATTTTTTGCAGACTGGCAGTTCATGCCTGGTTCAGTTGGCTTCTAATGAAATGTAAAGAGCTTAACTATTTCACATATATTCATTTCACAACCAAAAGTGACCAAAACTGCTGTTCGTTAAAGATCAAATGAAAACACAAGCTGTCCTGGGAGTCATGAGATGCTAAACCTATAAGACCACACCTGTTGACCCCTGAATACCCACTCTTATGTTAGGCTGTGACAAAGAGAGGGTGCTGTAAAGTAGCCACAAGAAGCCACTTTTTGATGTTGACCCTGCCCTGACCCCTTTGTTGGGGCCCTAACCATTTCACAAGAAGATCCAAACGCTTTAAAGGCACAATACAGGACAAGAGTGCTGCTGCTGACTTACTATAAAGCCCCAATAAAATGGGGTGACCCAGAGGCTAATTGAGCGCTCGTGGTTGGGAAGAAATTAAAGGCATCTGCCGTATCACCACCGTCTGGAAATGAAACTCCTCTTTAATTAGACCCTGCATTAACAACGCATTTCACTGGCCTCGGTACAGGTGTCAAAGACAAGTATAAGCAACATGACAAAGAAGTTTAACAAAGCACTGCGCTGCTGTAATCTTTAAACGTGTTTCATCAGCTGGATTAGTCAACGTGTACTGGTGTGTATTCTACTCTTTGTGTCACTTTTTCAGAAGTTTTGGATTAACATCATAAGGCTGCCCACAGAATGCTCCAACAAATGCGAACAATAATTTTTTTTCCCACAGCCTGTTTGTTTTTTCCACTTTTCTCCTACACTTGTGCTGAAAAGCCAAGGAGAGGGTGGATAATTGCAAATAACCCAATATTTGGGAGTTCAAAGGCTGTGGTGTGTTTGAGTGATAATTTTGGCTGAAGCATTACCATAAACACTAATAAAATTAAGTGCGTCGGAGGGAGGAGGGGGCGTGGCCAGCTGTCCCTTTGAACAGACCCTGTGATCAGTTCCCCCTCTCAATTAGCGTATTGTCCACTTCTCCTTTCAGCTCGGAGGGAGGGGGCAGTCCCCCCTAGCTTCCCTTTGAAGTGATTATCCCTTTATCTCAAGCCTGAGCGAGGAATATCTTGGGGGACAATGGCAAATTAAAGCCCATATGGAGAGAAGCGTGAATGTCTGTTTGTAGGCTCAGAGAGAAAAATAGCACAAGAGCAATAGAGAAAATAAATAGCATTGGGAGGCAAAGAAAAAAAAAAAGGGATGAATAACATTAAAAACATGGCATGAGCTGAAGGGTGAGCGGTACATGTCAACACTCATCCAAAAGTAAAAGAAATTTAGGGCTCGTGCCTGAGTTGACACTTGTAGCAAAGTGACTTTAGAGGAAGGGGAGGGGTTATATCTGCCATGGCAGATGGAGAAAGACGAAGAGGGACGAATGAGGAGATAGAAGGATGAGCATGAAGTGGAGAGAGGAGTGCAGTTGTCAGCAGAATCAGATGGCGGTCAGGCAGACAGGCTTGAAGAAGATACAATTAAAGTGTGGAGTTAAGACGGGCTTTGAAGTCGGACATGGTGCATAACACCCTTAAAGTTTGAGAAGCCAGCCATTCATCCTCTTGTTATGGCTTGTTGAGACCATTCCCTTTCAAAGTCCCAATTTGTGGAGATAAACTTTAATTTCAACTTTGTCCAATAAGGTCTAAATCAATCAAAATGGGCTCGAATCAGGTTCATTTTAACAAGGTCAAAAGAAAAAGGGACTTGCTAAATAAGGTGCGGGGGTGTATGTGAGCACTGAGGATGAATAATTACTTTCTCTTCCCGCTGTCTCATGCTTTTTTCCCTGAAATCCTGTTTTTTGGTGGCTTAAAAGTTTAATAATGTTTAGAAACAATGCCTGTGATGCTTGGCTTAATCTCTCTCTGGTGTGACAATCTTTTTGGTAACCAAGTCTCTGCTTTAAGCCAAAGTCTGCTGTGCGTGTCAATATCTACAGCTAATAAATAGAAAAGGCTGTTTAGCTGTGCTATGCAATGATGAAACTGTAAAGCTGTGTAAACATGACACAATTAGAGTACTTCACATTTTTATACATCTGAAAAAAATTGCAGACAGAAAATACAACAGGCAAAAAAAGTTTCAAGACATGGAAAAAAACTGAAACATAACATAATGGTTTGTTGTAAAAGGATAAACCAGAGTACACCAAACAACACAGTGTTTCTGGACTAAAAAATCAAAAAAACTAAAATCCAAAATCTTTTGAATTGAACTAATGAGCATGTTTGTCACCTAAACTGATTTGACTTGTTCTTAATGAGACAATATTTAAAAGTCACTGAAAACATACCTACACCCAGGCACGTACTCAGTGCAGATCAACCCTGCAACAAATGGACAATTGCTAATTGTCTGTAAGCCAATTCAACAGTAAATCCATCCTCAGATAAGCTGCTCATATTGATCAAATGCTTCTGCGTCTGCCGTTGATTTCTGTCCAGACACTTTAAACTAACAGCTATCACAGTGGCTCATTGTTTGAAATACAATTTTAGCTGCCAGCTGTTGTGATATCACCATCTCCACATCCTGCCAGTCACACAGGATTACACAGTTAGTGTCAGCTCTGTCCACACAGCGGCTTTTTCAAACAATCCCTTGTGTTTACACATCATAAACGGTAAGTATTTCACTACCTGAACACATATATAGTTTTACAGCTTCCATAAACAATATCCTACTAATGATATTCACATACTGAGTCAACAAAGTGTGCCTCCTGTGGGAAGTAGTAATTAATGATTTTTTTTTTTTTTGCCTTTTATGTTTCTGTCTTCACCCTATGCCAAAATAAGTTTTTAAATGAAAGTCTGACCTAATGAATTCAATGCCAATACAGGTGAGTTAACACAGGGATCAATAGCAAAGGAGGTCAACAGGACATCAAGAAACTTTGTCATTGTTAGTGTAGGAAAAGATTACACAGCAGCTAAATCTACTGCTATTGGTAAGAGTTAGATGTGTGTTCTAGTATAATAATACATGTGATTTCATACAGACATGGCTTGTTGTTGGAGTCTTGTTGGAGACAGTAGCAGCAGCAAACATTGGTCTCTGATTATGATGCATACAGATTAGCTGCATGTAACCCATAATGTGTCAATGGGATGTTTTAGTGAATGGGTTGATTAGCTGCCAGTCATTTATGGTCATGTGGGTTGTGTTGCAGAAGCCTGTTTTGTTGTTCCAGATGCAAATTGATTAAATTTCAACTGAGACTGTCTCTCTGAATTATAGTTTAGAGCATGGATCATTTACATAAATAGGCCTTTCATACACAAACTCAATGAGTTGTATTTTTGGGAGTAAAAAACTTGCTAAGTTGTTGCTCATTTGTTCAATTCACACAAAAAATTAAAAAAAACAAAACAAAAAAAAACAAACAAAAAAAACAACAACATGTAAAATGGTCATGAAATTCAGAACTGCTGCATCTATCAGCACAGAGGCTCAGTAAAGAGGAGTCCATGCATACTGCATGTTGTAATGTTCACACAAGTCCCCACACATATGTTATATGTGTGCATGCATCCATTTTAATAAGCTACTTCCCCATGCATTTATATTGTATATGCTTTCATGACATTCAAACTATATATGTGTGTGTTCTTATGCTCTTGCTCTTTTTCAAAAGGGCCATGTTAGCCTAATGTCCTTGGGTTTATTACGTGAGGTTATGATATTTTCATAAGATGAATAGTTAAAGCCACCTACTGAGAATAAAGGAAGTCCCAGATACAGTAAAAGAGAGCGGCCATGCAGGACCTCAGCTGTGGCCAGCTGCATATTGTTCATTTATTCCTGTGAGACTTTGTAAATCCATAACTAAAACTGAGATAAAAGTGTTTTGACCCTATTGTCGGATGTTTCCCAGTGTCATGCAGCTTCTCAGCAGGTGTGCAAAGGGAGGGTGAGTTTCAAAACACACTGCACAGCAGATAGGCAAAGAGGAACATCAACAAAGAACCGCTGCTATGCACCTCAATGACGGCACTGACAAGCGGTAGGGAAAACATTCCCACAGAGAGAAAAAAGATGGGGAGAGGTGAACGAAAGCATGAGCAGTGCTGTAGAAGGGAAAGAGGACAGGCAGAGAGACACAGGAGGGTAGAAACATGGAGAGACGAGATGTTTGAGCTTCTTTTACTATGAATTATTTCTTATCTATGCTATAATAACATTGTATCTCGGCTCAGAATTTACATCCCAGAAGTAAAATCTGATTTTGTTATGAACTGAAGAGCACACAGGCAATGAATGATACATTTATATATTTTGGATGGAGTTTATCTTGCATTATTGAGTTATATTTTCATCGTTAATAAATATGAACACACTGGGCAACTGTAAAAACAAAAAAGAATGACATTTTTTTCAGCAAGACCAAGATTTTGGCATTTGTTGACAAGTCAATAGGCTCTGCAAATTGTACTTTTGCTTTATTGTGAGTCAGCCAAAGTAAAAAAACAAAAAAGAAATCTTGCCTACATCCTTGCCTTGTTTTATCTATAGACGATACATAAGATAAGAGCATGAATTAGAAGACTACACAGCTGCAAATTTCAGGACTGAGAGTTATAGCTGGTCAAGTGTGGTTTAGTGAGATCTTGATTATAAAACCAGAGGGAATCCAAATGATTCACAACCTTAACAGTAGAAGATACAATAATCAGAAACACATTATGGCCTAACATTCCTTCTGCACTAAAACTCTGAAGCCTGAAACATAAGTAGAACTCTATAACAGCTCTAACAGTGGGGCAGGAGGATAACAGAGACTGTCAGACAACGAAGGTCGACAAAGTTCACCAGGCCAAAAGACCACCAATCACTGCAGCTTCACTGGCTCGGCTGAAATGTGTCAACAAAGCAGTGTGAGAGGGGCATACTCCACTGTTTGCCCTCCCACACCTGAAGACGATGTGAAAAAGACAAATACAGGAAAAGACAAGACGAAACTCAAGATGAATACAGGTCTCCCTTTCTCCTGCACACCCCCGCCAGAAGAAAATCCGGTGCCATAAAATGTAAGAGTGGGCAAACAGCTCGTCGGGGAGTTTGTTTTAAAGTGGAAATGAGGCTGATGGCGCACTTGGCGATTAGCCCTGCAGCTAACATGAAAGGAGAGGAAAAGACAGCTGCTAATTTTCTCCTTTGACCTTTGGCTCCCGCTGGTATTTCATACAAACGCTGATTTATGGAGGAGCCTAACAGCTCACTGCTACTGGTGGGATTACCGTAACAGAAAAAAAGGAAAGGGAAATCTGACCTCTGGACTCTGGACAGTGCATTTCATCTTTGTGTTTGTGTGGCTGGCCTTTTTAACTCCTTCTCTCTCTCAAATCTCTTTGTTTCCTTGTCTGACAGACCTTAGTGTGTTGAGCGTAATATTCTATATCTGCATTTAATAAGTATAAAACACTAAGTGAAACTAACCTTGCAAATGATAGGCTTTGGTTGCTGTTTGGGTGCTATTCTCCGATGTATACTCTCATTGTGTAAGGCCCATGTGCCATCTTTGCCATGACACCGTTTTCAGATTGCCTTACAAACTGGCTTTCTAAAAACAACACCAGACATTGTGACGCCCTGTGGTGCAACAATGAGAAAGACGACACCAGTTTCTGAGCGGAAGCCCCTTCTCATCCCTCGTGCGGTGCCCACTTGTGAACATGACTGAACACTTTAGCTGGAGGGGTCCCATCAAAGTGGGTTTCATGCAAATACCATGTAAAGATAGTCCCAGTGTTGATACGGCCTCCGGGGCAGACCCAGGAAGTGGAGATCCGGACACTCCCCCCTCCTCTGTGCGTTATTGCCCCTCTGTTGTTCCCTCTTTTTTCTTGTTAGTTTGCCAAAGGGGGCAAGAGGTGCACAGAACAATGTTATAAAGCATGTCATTTGAAAACCTCACTTTTCATGTCCAGCTCAAATATCAGTAATGAGTAGTCTATTTGCAGACATGACATATAAAGACACCCGCCTAAATCATATAAACATCATTTGACTTGACATGGATAGAGCCGTATTTTACAGTATAAAGCTACATCAATGCCTTTGTCACCACTTTGTAGTACTGATGTAGGACAATTTCACAATATATGTTGCTGACAGAGTACCAATATTTAGTTTTCACCAGTCTTATTTAAGTAAATTAACTTTTGAATAATGAATGTTAAAGAATAAACAGTTGTTGAATGTCAAAATAAATGCCTTCTATGTAACATACAGTTGAAATTAGTTGGGGTCTTTTGCAGATGAAGCTAGCTGTTAGTTGAAGCCATCAGAAACAGTCACTTGGTAGAGAATGCACCATGTACTTGGGAGACCCAGGTTTGATTCCTGCTCAGGTCATTAACCTACCGTTCCCCTCTCTCTCAACCTGTTTGCTGTCTGTCTACTATCCTCCAAATAAAAGCAAAAAAAAAAAAGAAAAAGTAACTTGTGTGGTTGCACCTGTCTGCTTCTCCAAACTTGGAGGCTTCTTATACCACAACAATTGATTCTGTTGCAGATTGGTCTTTCATTGACACCAGACCGGCGTTCTCACTCCACAAAAACAAACTTTTGAATGCAATGTGCGGTGTTTTCGATTTGTATGTACATAGTGAAGCTGGCGTCCTATCTGAAAACAATGACTTCATATTCGCAACACTAATGCGCAAACAATGTCTCTACAGAAGAGGGTGTAACAGAAGTAGCAAAAGAAAACCCACCCTCTACTGGTTTAGCATGTGTACTACATTGTCTCGGGTCGCTCCGTGTGAACGCAAATCAGCGACTAGCGCTCTCTTGAAATGGCCCCTGGGAGTATACTGACATATACCTACTGTGCTTAGTAAGTTCTATCCATAAGTAACTCATAAATACTGGACAATGTATACAAGAAATCCTTTTTCTGGAAAAAAGGACATTTTTCCACTTCGAGAACCAAGGGCAGCTTCCATGTTGGTTCTTTTTACCTTATATTTTGCGTTATGTTGCTTACACATCATTATGCATTTAATGTGGAACATAATAACTAAAAGGGGGTTAAACTAAAAGGGTTGTTCTCATATGAACGTTTTCTAAAAGACCAGCTTTAGGAAACATACATTATTAACAAAAAACAAATAAACTTGAATACAGCCTACGCTCTCCATCTTTGGTCCACTGCCTCTGGCTCCCATTCAGATTTGAAGCAGGTCATTAACACAGTCATTAGACATGGATAAAGGGCATCCATTAGGAACAGTGTGTGTGAGCATCATGTGAATGTATTTGTACATGAGCAAAGCCTGTGATCACAGTGTTTATGAGTCCATTTCCATCTTGCCAGTTTGACAGAGCAGGTAAGACGAGTAACAAAAAATGGATAAGAGAAAGCTTTATTTCTTTATGTCTATGACGCTGATAGAGGTTCAATTTTTGCGGATCTAATCATGAAAGGCCATAATTCAACAGATAACGAGAAACTTTAGATTCAATTGCTGAAAAAAGTCCTTCATTAATTTGGGTTTGACACTGCTGCGTTATGTTAAACATTATGGTAATGAGGGTCTTCAAAAGGATAGGGAGACATGCATGTGTGTGTGTATCAATCAGTGCAGTGTGGGTGACGACGAGGAGCTGTTTGTTTTTCCTCATAAAAGAGCGAAGATCAAAAGGGCCGGTCTACAGCTGGACCTTCAATCGCACCGGGACACAGTGACTTTAGAGCCCTGGGCAGCTGCAGCCCTGGGACCAACGCTGTGAGGACGCCTGTGTGTGTGTTTCACTAATTTAACCAAATGTAAATTCTCCATCCCAAATGTGTAGCTTTTGATGATGATTTTGCTTTTTGTGATAATGACCATGTTTATAGAATTATTGTGTAATTGAGGAGATCTATTCAGAATCTCTTATCACATTTTTGCAAAGAGGTCAAGTGAAAAATGACCACAATAGGCTGACACTTTGTACACTTTGTTTTACTGTTACAAACTAAACAACATGGTGCTGCTCTGATCAGATAAAACTAATCACCAACCAGGTTTTCATTCAAAGGACCCAGCTTGTAAATTAAACTCTATGGGATAAAATGAGGTTAATGCTCTAGAAACTGACCTGTTAGTTGTAGAGTGTGTACCAAATACAGCACTCGCCATGGATCCAATCTTTTATACCATGTCAGGTTTTCAGTGTTGTATGTCTTCTCAATTACTGTCAACACAGAGAGATACACAGCAGACAGATCAATGGAAGACCCAGAGTATCACTGCATGGTTAAATATAAAGCACTGTAGCACAATACAGTCTAAGTCTAGAGGTTGCATTTGAATTTTCTGTGAAAAATACTGTGTTGTGATAGTGTCAAACGAACTGTAAGCCCAAGTTTATCGGCTAAAGTTCAGCTAAGTCTGCATCTGCCACGTTTACAACCAGCTGTTCAGCTTGAACCTGTCCCTTTGTTTTCTCTTCTAAAAATGTCAGCCCTAACCCGAGGCTTTGTTCTAAATCCTGACTGATCACCTGAGTGCTTTTCCTTTTAAGTGTTTGATCTTAGGTGTTAACTTGACAGTCTTTTAGTTATTTACGATGGAGAGATGATCATCAGGCCATAAATAATCATTTTAAACCACACACATTTTTTGTTATCCTCACAATAGCACATATGGGTAGAAGACACTGTGCTAAAGTCATGTTTTTTTCCCACTTGGAAAGCCCTTCATTTTGGAGCAGATCTTGGTCATGTTGTCCCCAGAACTTTTATAATTTTCAATTGTATTTTAAACTAACCTGCTGCTGCCTGACAGCGCCCAAATCTTCAGTTTCCAGCACCTGCAGGAAATACAGACATGCTTTAGAAGACATTAGTAAGATATGTAACCCGTAATTACACACTTTGCACGAACAGTAAAATAATTGAGCAATGTATTCATACGTACAGAGCATTTAAAATATTAGCAGCGTGTTGACAGTGACAAATACTGCGTGTGACAGTGACTTGTGTCACCTCATTAAAAACACAACAGAGGTGAGATAGAAACCTTCCACACCTTTTCAACAACATATTTCTTAAAGTGCAAAATAAAAGATAACATGACTAATGTCAGAGGTAAAGCATGACAGCACAATGAAGACTAACAGTTATCCTGCAAATCCTGAAAGGTGAGCATTTGATGACGCAAAGAGAGCAGATGTCACAGAGGTCTGACCTGCACCAAACAAAAAAAACATTAGTCTTTAGATACTCCAGTCATATTATACTACATTTCTTCTTAAAGGTGCAAAATGAAAATATTCAGTTGTTTCAAAAGGATATTTTTTTTACACTGCTTCTTGTGAGTAGATTACTATTACCTGGGTTTGATTCTGATCAGTGAGGCCACAGTCTGGAGAAGAGGAAGTAGGCCCGACCAATGCTTTGGGCTGCTTATTTTAGCAATAGGGGCCCTATACAAAATGTATTGTAAACACCAGACAAACACAGACTCAAACAAAAGAATATGTACCCACTTGCACACTATTTTGGGATCTATTTTGTTCTTACACCAAAATACCAAAGCACTGGGGGCACACAATGTATACTATCTAAATAACAATGGTGCTGATTAAAAGAAAACAGTTAATAGAATAAAAAACAAGTATTGGCTTAACCACGGACGTTCCTTTGCTAAAATGTGGTGCTGAGGGTTTGCACCATTTATTGCATGACTAAACCGGAATGTATTTCAAGCAAGTTAAAACCAAACATTTACTGAGTCATTACACTGAGTCTGAGGCATGTTGGTGTAACCTGTTGAGGGTAAATGGGTGCTTCTATACGTACTGTAAGAGTTTGTGATGACATCATGGCTCAGTGGGCAAACAGGTTGGGAGACAAGCTTACGAAAGCACACATCAAAGGAAGAGGTGTGTTACAAATACTGGCAATGACAGAGTAGGAAACGGGTAACTGGTGTGGCCACTGCACTGCTGCCAAACCATTTCTAATAAAACTCTTCAAAGGAGCAAGAAAGAGTGACACAACATCCAAATATGTGTTTACATGAGCCGCTCTGCTGTTAACTTGTAAGTCCAATTTTAGTAAAAGGATCAGGTGGTTAAAATCTGTCTTGTGTGGACTTCTTTGTGAAGCCAAGAACAGTTCAAAGCCAGTATTTGTGTATTTCCAAACATGCACAGTCACCAGAGTAAACTTAAAATAGTTGATGTTGGAGGAAGGTTTGACCCACACAGAGATAGCTGAATGCATAGAAGAAACTTGGGAATCACTTCAGATACATTCTTTAGGAAGGCTTAAAAAGGGTTGCTTTTTTAACGTTTCTTTGGAGTCTGAATGGTATTTCAGTGGAAAGGCGAGTGCAAAGGCCTGTGGTTGTGTGGGTGAAATTCGGACAGTGTCCAGTGTTCAAAGTCTTGAAATACATTTGCCACACAATGTTAAAGCATTCCTTTTCACAATTTACAATGCATAAACATCATGGTTTACAGAGGCCCAGAGTGATTATTTGTACAGAGGTCTAGTTTCAGCTATTTCAGGTTTCCTTGGGCTGCACCGCGATGCTGCCCCACAAAGTGATTCTTGAAAGTGTTAAACCACGGGCCCCAGCCTTGGTGAACACCAAACACTCAATGTTTGGACTTCAAATATCCAACACACATTGTCCAGACTGCACAAGCTGCAAAGAGCAAAAATAAACTCTGTGGCCATTTACGTTGTTTTACAGCATAAAGGCTTGTGAGCCTTGTAGCTTTGCCATTGTCTCAGTGACTTGAATAAGTCAAAGAGCTCTGTTAAGGCTTTTAGCAACACTTATGTGATTTTATGACAGCTATATATAATATATACATCAGATGAAGTATAAGTCTGACAAGTTGCGCTTTAAAACTCTGCTTTGCTGCGGGTCATGAATTCATGGCGTTGCCTTTCCGCTCATACAGAACATGAGCTTACTGTCTCCAGCTCTGATAACACAAGACAGAATGCACCAATTTCACATTTTTCAAAAAGTTGCCAAAAACCTAAGCAGAGCAGAGCCTCCACAAGGGTCCCACTGATGTATCATGAAAGACTGTGACTTCTCAGTTTGCATTTGATACGGCGCCTTTTAGCAGCCGCGCAAGAAAGCCAGTTATGGGAAAACTGCAAAAGGCAGAGACAGGACGAGCTCCTGGGCGTCAGAAGTCTTGTCAAAAAGCCTTTCCTTTCTATGCTTTGTCCCACTGATATTCATCTTGCCAGTTGAAAAGTGAAGACGGCAAAAACTTCTGCTTGAAAAGAACTTTTCAACTTCTGAGAGACATCTCGCAACAGGACTGAGTATTTGAAAAAAAAAAAAGATGCTTGAAACAGTAGGAATTGAAGGGACTTCCAGACCGAAAGAATCAGAGAAAATGTAGCGTAGATGAATGTGGCATTGTCCTCTGATAAAAAAGAAAAACCAGACACATACAAAGTGTATAGACTCTGGCGTGCTTTGTGAGCGTGCATAGCTAAAATCAATTTCGCATATCTTGATAAACATGTATGAAATCTTTTATATAGGCTGAGTAGAGGCTGTTTAAAGACATACTGTATAATAGAAGCAGAAATGGTTTGTGTGTATGTGTGTGTATTTGCTACCATCAGAAACACCTTGTTAGACAGAGTATAAATCTCTCACAACTGTCATCCTGCGGCTTGCTTTTAAAGGAAAAGTTTAATAAAGTTTGAACATCATTTATTTTATCTTGCAGATCAGTGAGGCCTTTCAAAATTTGCAGAGCGAAAACTTTCACTCCACGTCTTTACACCTCAACTCGACTTGTCTTCTCAAAGGAAAGCTGACTTCATCACCGCACTCAAGAGTTTGACGAAAATGAACGCTAAGCTCTTGAATCCTTTCTTTCTTTTGCTCAATGGCAAAATGAATAAATGATAGTCCTCCTTTTAATCGTGGCACTCAGCGATAACAAAGAGACTCAGAGACACTTTGAGGACACCTAACGATCAGAAGCATCAGGAGGGGCTGTTCGTTTCCAGTGACGGACAGGCAGATCAAAACACAAGCCCCTTAAATACCTCCACCCACTTTAAAATCATCTTGCTTTTTTGTCTTTCAAGCCCAAAGTGGGAAGAGAGAAAAACTGTTTTATCTTTTCTCTCTTTTCTAGTTTCAAAGTTATTTTTCCAGTGATAAATCACTCTGTATTGACAACTTCGAAGGTGCCTTGTTTCTTGAAAGAAGTGACATTTTATCTATATATAGTGTTAGAGTGTGCTTCAATTTAACTTTGTCTGGCGCCGAACGCAGCTCGTGTTGATGTGGCTGACAGCTGCTGGTTGAAAGACACCGGGAGAGTACTGAGGATTCAAATGAAGTTTTGCCATGACGACAGGTGCTTGATGTATGCTAATCAATCGATGGGGTAAGAAATCTGCTTGGTAGTAGAGCGGCAGGAAAGGAGAGGGATGTGAGTGACGGAAAGTTGTCAGACAGCACTCACAGCCAAATCAAAAAGTCACAAAGTTTGCGTCGCCACACAAGAGCCCAAATCACATGTGGTATATGCTACAAAAGGTTCAACTTGAAAAGTGTAGTATCTGATATAAAGGAGAAGAAAATGGGACAATTCTCCATGTGGTGTGGCAGCACGCAAGATTCCTCTCTTTTTGACAAGGTAGGGGGGCAGGCTCTGCCTCTGTGACACCTACCGTGAATTCCTAAGAAAATACGCTGTCTAGGTCTGTCACAGAGGCTTCCTTCTTTCAAAGGACACAGGCCATAAGATATTGGATTGTCATCACAAAAAGAAACACAACTGTCCCCCATGTGTTGCATGATCAAACTGGTGTCAGATCTAAAGAATCAAACAGCAATATCTTATTTAAACAAATAAAAATACAAAGATTTGTGTTTTAAAGTCATGGTTTGGCTTTTTTGAAGCAGGGTTGAACGTTAGTTGTAAATAGTGAGTAACCATAGTTCATTACTAGTTAGGCCCCAGTCTAGAGCAGCAGCATCTGGTGGTGCATTTAAGCATTAAACAGACTGATTACCCGTTCACAGAGGTTTTACATACATTATTTTACCAATAATGAGGCGTAATTGGTCCATAATGTGCTTTACAGCTCTATGTATTTGAGCAACCACCATACAGAGCCCCTTATAGCACTGATAAGAATGATTGTGTCCCTGTTAAATAATAAAAAAGGTACACAACATTAACATATATTAACCACCTATGCCCCAAAACACACAAACTATCATTTAAAAGTGGAAGACAAACCCTTCTTTTTTCTTTTTGATGACTTAACTTTACGGTTGTTGACTACCTGAGTCGAAGAAAAGACCACAATGTGATCTGCTTCAGCCCAGCAACCAGAGCCTTCATAAATGCACAGAGAAAAATCGATACCAGATGTGGAGTCCAGTGAAATTCCAGGAAACTCACACTATCTTTGCTTCCACGTGTATGTCTCATATGTGTGGAAAACAACAGGTTGAGATGGCTGGGACGGCAAATTTAAATCAACAAATAACACTGCAGGACTCTCCCTGTTTCATCTTGAGAAGCTGAATTATCAAAGACCGTCTACAGTGTATTGAGGCTTTTAATTGCATAATGCTAAGCGGCTGCATATGAAGGATTAATCAGGCAGAGAGCCATGTTATTAAGACAAAACAAACATGGGAGTGTCGCAAAAATTCAAAGCCTGCTGAGAAGACTGAAGAAGCACAGCGGCTTGTTTTGTATTCAACTAAAGTCAATGTTGAAACAAAGTGTCCTCACAGACTGCCATGCTTATGCATACGAACCATGACGCGTATTTACACATAGAAAATCAATGTGCTCACTCACGCTTCCACACAGCCAAACAAAAAGCAACGTTATCACCAAATGTGATTAACTCTGCAAAACGATTAACATCAGGATATTTATTCAAATCGGAGGCATCAAACACATTCTTTGGTCTTTTTTATCGCCACAGATCACACACAAGTTACTGTCAGGGGAGAGAGGCGCCTTCCGTTCGGCTCGCCGTCCAGCGCTTTTGGCCAAACAAGGCCCACGCTTCAAGCATACGTCCCTCGGTCTCTTTTATCATTTACAGAGGGAGCGTGCCACGCCAACGCCACCGTCCACAAGGAACAAGGCCGCTCACTGTCACACGCACAATGGACAGTAGAGACGGAGGCGGCAGGGGGCTCATTGTGATGGATGAAGTCACCGACATCAGAGAACGGCATCAGCAGACACCAAGTACAGGGTCAGAGGGTCAAGAGCGAGGGCGGGAGGCGAAGTGGTTACACTGACACGGAGGGGACCGGCCTGGGGCTGAGGGACTGAATGGACAGTGTCTTTGTCTGGTGGGGTGATGAAAATGATGTTCTTGTGTTACTGAACGGCCCAGTATTCAAAAGAAACTTGTTTTTGATGAAATACATTCGGGTTTTAATTGCCTCTAATTGACCAAATTATGTGAACCATTAGCCAAGTCTTTTTGTGTACCCACTTTGATTTTCTCCAAATGTTGTGTGTCGGTGTCAACTAAAAGAGTAGATTGTGCTATGACTAATCCAGCTTTATTTTTATTTCTCATAATGTGTGCACTTTGTATATATGACAAATATGAACTTTATCTCACCTGTTTTCATAATCGACAGTGGCAGCAGATCTGAGACCATCCGTTGCGAGGAACTACACTTTATATAAGGCCGCTCATCCACTTACCACATCAATTTACCAATAAAGAGCCGAATGTGCATCGAAAGACATATTTTTCTTGGCCAATATTATATTCGAATCAGCTGCAGAGGCCATACTTTACACAGGAGTCAAGGGGAGTTCACATTCTTTCTTTCCCCACTTTGTCCTGTGAATTGTGAGCTTTAAACTTTTATAGATTGAAAGTAGCACAGCAGAGGAGTTCAAATGCTTTTCTATAAGGGTTCTGTACTGTAACCTAAATACAGTTTTCCTTTTACAGTGGAAAGCACACTACCCAGGTACGTTCAACCATAAATTAATCTATAGCTAGTATAAAATGTGACTCTCTCAGTAATATTTCACATCAGGCTTTACGCCAAAATCCACTTTGTATGATCACATGCTCACAGGGAAAATGTAATGTAGCTGTGACACCACAGTTGGTTGCTAACAGTTACTACTTCCTTCTAAGAGCACTCCACTATTAGGGTGAACATTTATCTTTATTTAATGGGGACTATCCCACTTTTACACTCCCTCTCCCATGTCCCAACTAATCAGTACAACACTAATAAATCCCACTTTTGAAGAGACCATGTCCCTCAGGTGTCCATTTTACCAATCAGTGCAACAAACTTCAAAACTGTTGGAACAATGGAATTACCATGTTTTAAACAGAGAACACAATGACCGTCCTTTTTTTTTTTTTCTTCCGCCAGTGGATTTGTGGAAAAAAATCAAAATGGCAACTGACTAAACCAACATGTGAGCCATTTTGATTGAGAAAAAAAACTATTTTCGTCTTTGTTATTGTTTTACTTTTATTTGAGCTGCCCTTATACTAGAAGCAACAACAATAGCCCCCAAACCAAGGAGTCTTTTTGACAGATATTTAGCATAATACAAGCTGTAGATTGTGGGGCCATTTTACTATAGGTTAAAAGACAAAGAACAAAAATGCAGGTGAGAGAGAAATAAAAAAACACCCTCAATTTTGTATATGTACTTTAAATACTGTAAATATAATCGTATTTGAGTGGCCTGTAAACAAAGTCAAGCAGCAAATTTGCTTTTATTCTTCCTCACAGTCATCTTAAGAATTGTCTCATGCATATTTTTTGAAGATGACAATTAATAATTATCATTAGATATACTTCAAGTAGTGAATTAATTGGACCGCAAAGACGGCAAAGTAAGAGAGTTGTACTTGAACTGTTGAATCTCTTTTCTGTCTCTGCTTCTTATATATAGAAACATCAAAACTTCTGATTATGTCTAATCTTGGGCTAAGATTATTTCTAATGAGCAATCTTCTGAGGAGACGCTCTCATTTTCCATCAGGGATTATTGACATTCACTTACATCTCAGTGTGGATAATCAGCCTCTCGGTTTACTATGGAAATATGATATGTGCTGTGTAAACACACGCTGACACACAACACACACAGGCGCACTTGTTTATCTACTGTAATGCGCTGTACTGTAACCGTGCTAGATGTGGCGAAGAGTGAATTTAAGATGTGCTCTTTTTGGAAGGGAAACATGAATCCTAGGACGCCCATGTAGGTCAAAAACAAATCCTGCGCCTCAAGCTGGGAAGCCAGAAACTTCTTTGAGCGTCTGAGGCAAAGGAGCAGGAGCACCGAGTCTCTTCCAGGTGCTGCTTTTCACTGTGGTAATCCTGCCACGGCATGACTGTGATTTTTACAGAAAATCTCTCCAAACAGGGCCCAGATGGTGGGAGGAAGAAGCACACACACATTCATTCACAGACACACACAGGCGTACGCTTGTGCTTATGAATTACAAAGTTTGCACACAGACACTCAGACTAAAGGTGAGAACTGACTTGTTGCTCTTGGGTGGTCTCTGTGTAAAGACAGGGTCAGATGGGACCAAAGCCTGCTGGTTATACACCGAACACAAGTTTAGTTATGACTCTGACAATGAATAACACTGCTCTTTCTCTTCTCATCAGCTGTTTGTAGACATGTCCTGATGCATTGTGGCACACATAGAGAGTAGAAAATAAATCCGTTACATCTGATGTTGCAGAAAATTAATGTTCATTTTATCAATATCAGTGTACATTATAGCTTCTGATTAATTTGAGTTGCCTAAAAGTATTAAAACTAAATAGCCTATAGAAATTTGGTCTGGAAATCAGTCTCATTCAGCATGTTATCTCACAAGTAAATACACACACTTTTAAAGCTTTTTAAGGATCCTGGGCTTTTGGGTGATCTCATGCAGAGGCCTGGCTCTCATTTAACCCCAATCAGAAAGATCATAAGAGCTGTGTGTGCATAATGGCAATGGAAATTAAGCAGACAACGATACATTTTTAATCAACAGAAGGGAAATAAATAAATAAAAACCTCAAAGTCTGCATAAAAATGTGGCAAGTTGTAGCAAATGGCTACCTACATGTGTGTGCTGTCAGTGAGGTGACTACAAGCTACATGCTACTTGACACTTGGACTATCCTATGCTGGACTTGTATAGAATGCTAAGTAATCCCACATGGAAACCTGAAATCACAGTAGCACATGTATGTAGCAGGACTCCTCGTGCTTCCTCATCAAAGACTGTTGAGCTGAGATCTGCCTGACAACAGCATAAGCATTGTTGGAGCTGTAAAGCATACATTCATGCAAAATACACACATACCATTTTAGATAAACATCTATAGCAGGAGGGCTATGCAAATGACAATAGCTACATAGCATTCTATTCTTGTTCCATCTGCTGATGTTAAATAATGCAGCAGCAGCAACATACTTAAGATGAATCCAAGGCCCCCAAAAGTAGAATACAAACACACAAGACGTTTTTTGCAGCTTTGTTTGTGATTAAGTGTTACTTGCACACTCATGAACTTTTGCATAGAGACAATTGGCTGAAACCAGCTCAAAAGACATCCTTTTAAGAGATTTTTTGGCACAAGCGTAGATAATTTATCGACTGTTAGCATTATCACTTACTAAAGCTAACTTGTGAGTATAATGTATCATACTTCCTGAACTCTTACCCTTATCCAAACTCCCCAAACTCACTCTGTCAACTTCCGCGTCTTCTTATAGTCCCATTGTAAGTTAAGATGGATGACGTCACAGTCCATTACTTTCTACAGACTATGGTCAGAAATTAGGATCCTGCCAGTTTTTGAAATGCGGAGGTTGCGGAATACGTTTGAAATGAAGAGATAAAAGAGTTAATCTTCTACCGTTTCTAAACCGATTCCCTCCATAGCTGCTGCCTATTTATGTACAAGGAAAGAAAGGAGGAAAAAAAAAAAAAAAAAACTTGCACCATCTCTCCGAGCCTTTCTCCATCGCTCCCCGTTTCTGTTTCATGTGGTTACTGGAACAACAATGTACATTCTGAGTGCTAGGCCTTTGATGTTGTTGCATTCACAGAGCCGTCTTAAACCGGAGGAGAAAAGAGAGGGCGAAAAAGACGCAGGAGAGATTGTGTGCTGTGCTCTCTCACTGGCAAGGCATCTGACATCTCCCAGCAAAAGACAAATTCGGTTTCGCCTGTTAAGTCGTCAGTCAAAGCTGCACAAGTTTTTGTTTTTTTTTCCTCTTTCTTTCGCTTTCTTTCTTTCTCTCGTTTTCTGTGTCTTTGCTTCATTTCCGTGGATGCGGTGTTGTGAAGGCCGCTTACACGCTTTTCAAACAATAACAGTTCAACCCCCCCAAACGGCCCTCCCCACCTCAACTTTCCTCCGTTGCCAGATCCCTCCACATGCCAGCACATCCTTTAGAGAGCCTTGAACCGACAACAAACGCTAAGCTTTTTTCTACACCCAGAGAAAAAGAGGGGCCCATCCGCGAGCCCCTGTGTAATTAAACTAGATCTAATAGTGTTATATGTTTCTCTTAGTGAGGAGGACCATTTCAGGGGCCGCTTTCTCACAACGCTCAATGGCAGTTTCCAGGTCGACACAATGCCCTCCGCTGAGAGGAATAAAGCTGTAAGATGAGGACACTGCGGGCTTTTAAATGTGCTTTTGCGGGCCTCAATGAGTGAGATATTCCATTGCTCTGAACTTATATTTACAATTGAGCTACAGTAACATCTAAGTAGTACTCCACAACGTATTGATTCAGTGATGATCACAAGACACATATAGCAAACACATTGTTTTTTCCAGATAATCTAAAAGTAGTAATGAAGAATGCACTAAACAGGACCAAATCGTGGATGGGACTTTTATAGATATGGTAACATGGATATCTGGAAGGTTCATTTTAGTGTATGTTTGTACAAATGTGATTCTGCTAGGGTCCAGTGTATTGGCCTATTTACTTAACTTCAACTTTAGTTACTAAATGCGTAGTATGGTACAGTATGCACTCATGGCTGCAGGAAAGTTACATTGGAGGTTTCTGTCCAGCTGAGCGTATTGTGTCAGTGAGATCGGCATAATTCTACTGATCTTATGTCAAAGAACCATCAAAATGATTATGAGAACATATATTTTTGGGTAAAAGTAGTGGTGCTACTTTAACTATAACAACAAGTAAATCAAGAAATATCTAAGGATTTCTTGTGCATTTGTGTTTGTACTGTTTTGGAAAGAGGTCCATACATCTTTAAACCATAAAAGCTCTGGTATATGTCAATATCATTTTCAGTGACACAGCAATCAACTCAATGTAAGACAGATGTGACCAGGTCTGAGATTTAAAAAAAAAGATAGGGAAAAAAAGGTTGAAGTAGTGGCTGTCAACTTTCTGCAACCATGAGGTACCTCTGCGCTTTAGTTGATATCTCTATTGTCTCAGAATATTCACCCAGTCACATTTTAATATGAACATTTCTATAGGTTTTACATAATTAAATCTGACCCCTTAAGAGCCCAGTGAGAGTGACCATGTTCCTGAAATATATTTTGAAGAAACTTGCTTGCAGTAGAAATAAACCAGATTGAACCTGTTAATTTAATGACAGAAACAGAAATATATACTCTAGTCTTGGTTGAATACTGTGTGGCTCTTGTAAATGTCAGTATTTATATGCACCTAAAAGTATTGCCCCTAGTACGGAAGTAACATGGTCCTGTATTATTTTCAATATTATTATGTCAGATTTTCCAACATGCATGCGAGTCTAGGATTTGTCGGAAAACTGAAAACATAAAAGTGAGGCGGATTTGCTTTCAAACCACTAACACAGGAAGCCGGCTCCTTCCAGCACATACTCTGTGGTCCACAGTGAAAGATCCATGTTATGATCTTAACTTTTCTTGACAAAGTTTACCACAAGGGTCATTTGCAACTCAACATGACATATTAGAAAAAGCCAAGAGCGATTGAAACGCGATGTGACCCATAATCCATCACATCTCAATCTGTGTTAGTCCACTAGAAATCACCTCTAAGCTGCTTATTGGAGAAAAACATGAAAGGGACAATCAAACACAAGGCATCAGAGCTGTCACCGCTGCCCGCAGAATGCAAAGTGTTGTCAGAAACTTCTGCTAGAGCTACGTCCTTCCCACGGGCAAAGTTACCCTTTCAACTCATTGTGGCTTTTATTAACACACAAACAAAAACAACACTGGTGTTGCAACTTCAGAGACGACAGGCTCAACATCCACATACTAGGAGAATACTGACAGTGTTATAGTGTATGAATCAATGCCACAAACAGAGACCAGAGTGAAGGCTACTGATTTATAGGAGTAGGAATCCTTCCAGGGAAAGCTACAAATCCTTCCTCACCACCAATAAAAAAGTCATGGACATTTTGTTGGCAGTTACACAGAGAAGAGCAGGTAGGGGTTATCTGAAAAAAAAAAAAAACAATCTCAGATACCACGGCACATTTTTAAAGAAAGTATGACATAAAAAAAAATAGTGTAGCACTTTTAGAACCTTGTATTTTAACCGTTACATCCTGACAACTTACACATATATAATTAAATTGATGTGTGTAAATAGCCTTTTGTGAATGAATGTGTATGTGTCATTTACACTATGACATTATGCAAACCCTGACCAGTAGTGAAATCTAATGGACTCACTCAGCTGAGAATATGTCTGCCAGGCCACTGCTTTTTACACTCCTGATTAGATGCTAAACTGCTTTTTGTTGCCTTGTTCTTTGTTGTTGAATCAAATCTAATCTGATCTAGAGACCAGTGAGCCCTGCTGCTGCTAATGCTACAGTCATTATACTACAAGAATACAAAAAGTAATGGCGCAGATCTGCTTGATAATAAACTTTTTTTTTTTTTTTGCGCTGATGAACTCTGAAGTTTCTGTGTGGCTGTACAACTAATAAGAATCAGAATGCTATTTCTGAAACACCAAAACAAAGTATTTTACTATCGTTGTTCTACTTGCTGTGCCAGATGCCAATAGCTTCCTGGGATTCGGCTGGGACGTCATTGTTTTCTCTGTGGCATATAATTTACATGACAGCACAGTGAGCGCGGCAATTAACACTTCCTTGTCTGTATTCAAAAGTTTGCATTATTGTTTAGTAAATAAACGAATGGCTGAACCACAACAGAATCATTTAATTTTGTCAATGCTTTGTGTATTTGACCAGCATTAGTCCAACGATTAGCTGGCCATTGTTCAGAGTGTACCCTGCACCAGCCTGAAGCAGCTGGGATACACTCCAGTCCCCTGACTCAGAAAGAATGTAGAGAAAAGTAATAATGAATAAATTAATGGCTGGCAGCAACTAGAAGCAGTGTGTATCTGCACAACAAAAATACAAATGTGCACAATGGCAAACCAAAGGACCACAATGAAAAAATATAAGACAACTAACCTCTGTAATAATATGAACTAATGAGAGAAAGGAACTGGACTAGTTACTGGACACTGCTACACCCCTGAAGATCCTTTGTGTAACATAGAGATGAACCTGTTACACATGGCTTTTTTTATCTTAACACTGGCGCTATTGTCACATTAAAGGGAATGTGAGAATGTGCAGGGAGAGTATATACCCAGAAGCCTCAAATACCCCACTGCTGGTGCAGATGAAAGGCGCCCCACCAAGCCAAATTACTTTATCAGCCCAAACAGCCTCTCGTATTGTGGGATGCCTCTCAGAGATGTCACGGCACTAATTGAGAGTTGCAACAAGGACCCTTCTTTGCCCCGCTGCTCGACTTGTGTACAGCTACTGTAATCACCACAATAATTTGACTTCCTCAAACATCGAATAGCACACGGGAAGCTGCAGGAATTTCAATTGCAGCCTCTGATCTGGAACATTTAAACAAAGCAAACCTTTTCTGAGTGAATGGCGTGAAGGTTAAGGCCCCCTGCCTGCTCTTTGTGCCTTTCTGTGTAAACCCTCCTGTATTGTGATAATTATTGTGGCTACAAAAGCGACAAAGTGATAAAATTCAGGCGTTAAAGACAAACAGATCATGGGATGACCTTGAGGCTTGTTTGTCTTTTACACAAAAATGGAGATGGCACAAACTGGCAAACTACCAGCAGTGGTGTTTTGTCCTGGTGATAGGGGTTAACTGCACCTTTTTTACATGTAGCAATGGAAATATTTCAGCATTAGCACGGTTTACTTTGATATAATAAGAAACTCTATGAACAAAAACGGAACTATAGACTAAATATATAAATGTCAAATATATGAGTGTGGTGTGGTTAGCTCCTGTCACATCTAGTAAAGAGGTTGTTTAATGGTAATGCACTTCTCATGCTGAAATAGAACATTAAAGGCATTGAAGAGTAAGGAAAGGTATCATTTTCATTTATGCATAAAATTTAGCATTTAACCTGGAAGAGGTTATGGTGTAGTTCAGTTCAAAATATTCTCCTTAGGCCTGGACTACAGAAAGTGTCATAAACAATGCAATCATTCTAGCTCTCTCCTTTTTCCCAATTTCATGTGAGAGTGGCATAATCAAACTACATATATTCATCAGTTTATTGATGAAAGGTTTTCTCATTTGTTTCTCAGCTCAGCAATGCAGTCTAGCTTTAGTCTGACTAATTCATATGTGCAGCAGTAGCTTGTATTCGGATGGCTTTAGGTATGTTACATCAAATGAGAAAATTGGAACTTTACTGCAACTCTTTGATGTTTACAGTAGGCCAACTTACATTAAAGTGGCTTTTTTTGTCAAACACAGTGATTTCCAACTTGGCCTTTTGGTGCACTTTGTTACTTCCACCTCTCCTAGATTTATGTTCATCTAATATTTCATCGGTGTTGGAATGTAACGAAGTAAAAATACTCCATTACTGCACTTAAGTACAATTTTCAAGTATCTGTACTTTACTTAAGTAGGTTTAAAAGGAGGTACTTTTGACTTTTACTCCACTACATCTTAGAGCAAATATCTGTACTTTCCACTCCACTACATTTTTGCATTGGCTTTACAAGTACAAGTTTGATTTGTTGTTTGTTTTTAAAATAGTTGTGTGCAACACCTTAATGTGCAACACGTTAAATTAAACGTTTAATCGGTACATAAATGTGTACCTAAACCTACAGCGCTGAGTTTTACAAAGCACACATAAACGTGGCATTATATGAGTAGATTTTACTCTCTCCGTCCTGTTATTAAACAGACACATACAGATAAACTTCATTAATTAATTATAATGATTGAGTCAAATACTTTTATACTTTAAAGTACATTTAAAAGCAAATACTGTCATATTTTCACTTAAGTAATATATTTAATGTGATCCTTTAACTTTTACTTGATCACATTTCTACTTCTTTATCTGTACTTTCACTTAAGAAATGGATTACTTCCTC
The DNA here is from genome assembly GCA_036850595.1 of Rhyacichthys aspro. Lineage (NCBI taxonomy): Eukaryota > Metazoa > Chordata > Actinopteri > Gobiiformes > Rhyacichthyidae > Rhyacichthys > Rhyacichthys aspro. The sequence goes on along the minus strand of CM072148.1, from coordinate 16,400,064 downwards.
CACCACTGTGTCTCACCTGTGTTTTTCTACATCACACACGGCAACATTTCACAACATTAAATGTGCTGCAAAGCTTTAAAGCATTAAAATGAGGGTCCGTTGAACTGTGACTTATTTTAACTCGTCATATAGAACATTCGTGCATGTGTAGCTCCCTTTTCTTATGGAAAAACATAGCTCATTTCAGCGCACACCTGCCGATTGCCTCAGAGCTAAAGCAATCCCACATGTAGGCTGCCGTATATCCATCAACGTGTCCCTTCATCTGTATTCCTTATCTGCTTCCCGAACAGTAAAACCCACTGAGGAGGAACACTTGACACTGATTTCACATTATTGTCTGAGAGCGACCTCATCCTTTCCTCCCGTCCCTTGGTGGCCCCCTCGGTGAGATCTGTATGCTCACTCAGCCATGCGTACTGGCGGCTAATCAACAGCAATTAACCCTGGCCTCGTTCACGGGCCGCGGAGCCACGAGATAATGAAGACACCAGCGTGCTTTTTATTTTTCTTTCACACCCTGCTTTTGTCACCCGGACGCTACACTCATGGCTGACTGACACTGGAATGTGATCGGCAGACTCGGGGAAATTGAGCCCAGGATATTGCTGCGGCTGCTGGGTCATGGTGAGTATGGAGAAGGGAAATGAGACACTGTACAAAGTGGCTGGATTTAGAGGCTATCGTAATGCTTTTCCGGAAAATGTTCTTTAGATTATGTTTGATTTCGCGAAACTGAAAAAAATGGTCTAGTTTATGCACCAGGCCAGTAGGAGGCACTGTGAACACCAAAACTCTGATCACAAATAGAGATTATACCTAAAATATGTTGCGAATGTATTTATAAAAGCTATCATTTGTATTTTTTTGTCTAAAGAACAATAACACTTACTTTGTTTACAATTACTTTGTTTACATGCTGCTGCAAGTATTGCCAAAATGTAACTATAAAATTCATGTGTTTGTCTGACTGGAATCATACTAATCCAACTTTCTTCAGAAATACATAATGCAGTTCATAGCCTCATTAAGGAACTCTGCATGGAAACATAGTTAACGCCAAAGCTGTTGTTACGCTTAATGTAGCACATGTGTGTTCATTTTTCAGTTTAAAACAACACTGCAATAACTTTTCAGGATGTATACCCCCTAAAAGAATGCTTCTGCAAACAGGGAAGGGTCTGTTCCCTTTCAATATCTCATATTTTAAAGCTGCAGTAATCGATTTGGTTTTTGCCCCACCACTCTCCCCCAACAGCAGCATAGTAACCTTTCCTGCTTCTTTTATTTAAAAAAAAGGTTAAAACCCGACCAACTTTTTATCACAAAATACTAATATGTTACATTAAATCGAAGTGTGGAGCTTACCTGAAACTTTAAGCTGTGCAGTTTACTGTTAGACTGTAGCGTTCCTGTAATTATCTCTTAACTATCTCTTCCTCGCGGCGAAGCATTGTCAACATTTATCCATGTTTCATTTGCTGCCTATTTCCCTATTTTTTATCTTTTTTGAGCTATTTCGCTGTAAAATAAGACATTTTTGCAGCAGAATAACTAATTTCCTTGGTTTATTTCCATGGTCTTTTGTTGTTGACATCAGTGTCGACCAATGGGAGCGCTCCTTTTTAACGGAAGCGAGCTGTGATTGGCCAAAATCATCTATTAAAGTCCTTCATTATAAAGCCGAGATTACATCTTAAGGTAATTTTTTTCACAGATGTTTCATGTTACAATAAGTTTTTGGTGATTAAACTGTCAAACTGGACGCAACAGTAAAAAAATCAGGTAATGGACTTTTAAGGTTGTGATGTAAATTATTGTTCATGTGATTGCAAGGTTTGTATTGCTTTGTTATTAATGTTACTTATAGGAATGTGTTGAATCAGGCACAGTCTTTAAACTGTCACAGTAAAGGAGGCATGTCTAAAATATGACATTCTTTTGACCACTTTCATATGTTTTCATTTACATGTAGCATATTCTGCACTGATGTGTGACAAACCTTTTTAATCCAGTCTGTCCTTTGTTGGAGCCCAAGTAATGGAGTCGCCGTCCAATCCCCACATCTTTGGTCTCGCTCAGTCTCGCTTCCATTTCAGTCTGCGACACAAGGCCAACCTAAAAAAAACACACATACCCACACGGTGTTATAGGCTTTCGTTTGAGACAAAGGTATTTTGCATAACAAGAGAAACGGCAAAGAAATCTTAGATGGAGTTTTGGAATCCACCTTGTAATCTTAAGCAGAAGGACGAGTGAAGCGTCAGTCAATCTCCCCTGTGAGACGCAGACAGGCAGCTCCGAGCCTTAGATGCAAAAATAGCATGGGAGATAGAGGACACCCTTATTCTACCCCCACAACTGACCTTTGCCACTCTGAAGAAAAATGTCTACATCAAATACTCTGAATTATCTATTCAAATGCCTGGAAACAATCTCTGGACAATGACACATCAATCAAATCTTCCTGAACCGGGGGTGGTTGTTTATAGAAACACTGTCCATCTGGGGGAGAGATCTCAGCAAACGTTACATCTTTTTTTTTTTTTTTCTGCGGGGAGATGGCAGAGAAAAGAAAGAAGGAAGTTCATAGCAAAACTTAAAATTCAGCTTTTTTCTCTCTTCATATTTTTTTACTCAAATCCCAGCGTGAATGTGTCGGCGAGCTCGTGGTATGCACCAAGATGAAAAGTAAAGGCCATCCCTTTGAAATCCTCCTCAAGTCAAAATTACCATTTCATTTCAAGTCCAGCCAGGAAACGGAGAGCGGGGCCACTGCTAACTGCTTTGGGCATATCGTTATTTATTGTGTGTAAACTTTGGAGGAACATTGTTGCCTGGGAAAATGTGTTGTGTGGGTGGTGGAAGTGAGCAGTTGGAGCAACCACAAAGGGAGAGATCAGGCCTATTTTCTCTGTAGGAGGAACACATAAAAGTGAAAATAATGCCCATTATTACAGAAAAAAACAACATCAGACTTCTTTGCTCATAATTTTCGAACAGGCAAAAAGTTGCCTCTAAAACTAAACATCGTTGACCCTATTTAAGCATTAGCTCTTTTTTCCCCTGCTACTTCAATTAGTGGGTCATTATCTAAGCAACTAAAGTGCTTTCTCCACAGTGATCACATTAAAGCTATCCTGTCGTTTTATTTAGTGAGCTTGATTTACCTCAACGCAGCAGACCGAGCGTTAGCTTCAGTAAACGCTGGACCTACAGTGAAGTCCTGGCTCTTAACACTGCACTAATTAAGAGTTTATATTAACAATGGCTGCTTGGGTCAAATAAAACAAAGCAACCCAGACACAGACAGTTCCTATAGGTTTTAGTGGCTAATAAAGTACAGCTTTACAGTTTGTTCTCACTCACATGTTCTCATTTGCATTAACGCCAGCAGCTGCCTGTGGATGAGACGTGACAGAGATGGGAATCTGAAGTGTTTTATATTTACTCCTGGTGATGCTGAGGTTCATAACATTTACAGCTAAGTGATTTTGTTGCAGTAAGAACCTAAAATGTAGGGTACACAAATGTCTGTGTTATTTATGACATATTATTGCCATATCCTGGTATCACAACAAAGTCAGATAAACAAGAAATGCTCACATATAAGGTAAGTATAGTAGGAAGATGAATCAAGTACATGTAAAATGGTCAGAAAGGTTAAGTTGAAGAAAGATGGTGACAAAACATTAGGATTTATAATTTATCAATGTATAATAAGTATTAGCAATGCTCATACTTTCCAGCATCAATATCAATACTGTTATCAATCTGATATACTGCCCACTAGTGGACAATAAAACAATGAAGTCACTTTAAAGGGATAGTTGTGCTTTCTTTCCTCTTTTTTTGGCTTTATCATAGTAAATGTATTGTCAACAGGTGAATAGTGTCAATGTCGTCTGAATGCAGAATCAAACAGTAATTATAACACATTTGAAGTTTGTGTGGACGCAACAAGAGCGAGTAAGAGGAAGTGAATAGAAAATGTTTACATTGGTGCATTTTTAGTTTTTATATTGTTGTAATTCAACCCACATCTCTTCAGCTATATTTAACATATCTGCCGTTTTGTACAATAAATGGATATCTATCTACTGTTTGTCTAATGTAGGACACACATTGTGCCCTAAAGTACCTATCCAAAAGAACACTATTAAAAACAGATCTTTACATCTAACGTGTTTAATAGAAACTGCACTTTCGTCTTTGTTCTTGCTAATGTAGATGCATCATTAAGGTGGAAATGTATATAGCTGATGCTGTATAAACACACAAAGAGTTAGAAATGAGCACAAATATGTCTGTAATAAATCGTAATGTGATCCATGGCCTCGTTAAGACTCTAAATGTTTTCCCTCTCACACGTCATGGCTGTTATCAGTGTGTTTAATAGAATTAAGGCCAAGCGAAGGGCGTGGACGCTGCACAGTTGATTCATGAGCAGCAGGGAAGCACCCGAACTCTGTTGACTGTGTTCTCATCTAACAAAAGAGTACATCTAATCTTAAACATATGGCTCAAGCCCTGGATTCATGCATGACAGCATTCAGAGGAAAAATACTGCTGCGGTCGTTTTGTTTTTTTTCTCTCCCCAAAAATGCGTGTCTGCTCCTTTACATCCTGGATGTGTTTTGATGGTCCGAGAGTTTGAAACTTGACAATAATCACATATGATTTCAAGGCGTTATTTATTGAGATTATTTCAAGGTCTCATACCTTTGGCCACATGTTTCACTCGTGTATTTTTTGAGCTTGTCTGAGGCAGTAATTAGTATCTGCATAATGGATAAGGCAGTGTGTCATTTCTGCCACTAGAGGGCTGTTAGTAGCAAAAACAAAGTTTTTATAGATGCCGTTTAAGAGTGTGTTGTTATAGATGGAAAAAAAAGATGAAAAAAGTTTGCTCTGATGTTATGACACAAGAGGATGTTGTTACAGATGAAGTCATGTTTTATTAGTCACATTATGTTTAGTGACGCAAATTAGCATTAAGTCATTTCAGTCTAATTATAACAAGCTGTCTTTTTGATGAACAGAAACTGTGGCTGAGACATGTTTTCGAAAATGAATATAAAAAATGGATTAAGAAACTGAAAAGCTTGTTAACGTCAGACAGGTTAAAAAACTGATAGGAAGATGCTATATGCTAGATATTCAAGCTTGAAACTGTCCTGACTGTACATCACAAAAGTGAATATTCCGGGTCTGAGCTGGTTTGCTTAAATTGTTGAGTTTTCTGTGGCTTGGGATGACTTTTATAAACTGGATCAATGGTGTTTGTAAAGATTCATGCCCTTTTGAATTATTTTGTTCTAAATGATATTTACTCCAAAGGCTGCTGTGTTAAAGTGTTGTGTGGCTCAAAGATAGGCTTTTTTGAAAACAAATCAATTGATAAAACATATAAGTCTGACATCTATGGTTCATTCAAATGAGTAGTAGTATCTTTACTTACTGGACTGCACTCAGTTTATCTGAAAAATGTCATTGGGACATCCCTATTTTCTAGCTTTGAGATGAGATGTCTCAGGCAGGAGAAGTTTGAGCATCAATACAGGACCCGGAGTCTCTCAATGCTTAAGATTGGACTGAGATTATAAAGCCTAACAGTGCCATATCAAGGAATGGTCTAGAGTCTAGACTTGTAGCCAAATTATTTGTGCGGCGTTGGCCGTGACGTAGAGACTGTGTCAACTTTACATTTAGGCCAAAAGTGAGAGTAAGTGATACAGAATGTTAGTCTTTGCTTCACTTTTGGCCTAAATGTAAAGTTGTCACACAATCTGGTCAGCTCCTTTGCTCTACGTCAAGGCCAACGCCGCACAAATAACTTGACTCCGAGCTTTACCTCAATTGGGTAAACATCTTTCCCTGTTTTGACTCCGTACTGACGCGAGACTAATGCGAGTCTTTATAATCTGTCTCTGCGTCCTGTATTCTCCTGCCTGAGACATCCAGAAAACCTCCAGAATGTCTTTCTAGTGTGAGTCCTCTCGGCTCCCAGGGCAGCTCAAATATTCCCAAACAACTGATACTATGAAATGTTTCTTATTCAAAAGGTCATTTGAGTCATTAAAACTCCAGATACCTCCTTCCAAACTACTATATGGTATCCATCCTTTAAATTTCAGCTCACCTTCAACAGGTAAATACTGATAAACTCTGGCATTTCTTTGAAATGAACACTAACATTCAACTGCAAATTGTTCCAAAGGGCCACAGATATGGAATAAGAGAGGTTTTCACTATCTGGGGATTATTTTTAATTCAATCTTGTATATTTTGCCTTCAGTAAATTTAAGTTTGTACTCAGAGATCTAGGGTTTCTTGTGATGTTGTGTCATTGTTCAAAAGTGCTGGTGGAAGGAGTTGAAAGCTGCCTGGGTGTTGCATATACATTTGGACTACAAGGGCTTGTTCATTTGTTTTATCTGTACCACTTTTTATGTCCTCCACCTCGGTTTATTTGTACTGGCCTCAGTTATGTCGAGTTTGGCAGCAGCACTTATATATTTAAACAAGGATTGTTGAGTGTGGAGTGGAAGTGTCGGGAACATTTGAAGATCGTACACGGGTGGGACTTCTACCTCAGTTTGTTTCTGCCGCACGGGTCCAAGGAGATTGTTCTGGGACGCATTCGCTTGAAAAGAAGAAAGAAGGAAGTAAACACAGAGACGGGGACGAGACAGATGGAAACAAAAGGGAATCAGTGGAACAAGAGCGGATCGTCTTACAGGAAGCACACGCTCGGATACTTTAGCCGCTGACCTCTCGTGTGCGGCGGGGGGTGGGGGGTCGGAGGGTTTGGAGGGTTTGGAGGGGGGTGGACCCATCTGCACGGCTTGTCCCCGGCTCCTCGGCCATGTGCGCCGACTGGACCCACGCCAGAGCCCGACGCCCCTTTGTGGTGGCCAGAGCGGTCCGGTCGGGGTCCGCCTTTGATCCCGGGCCAACTATTCATCTCTAAAGGAAGAGGAAGACAGAAAAAGATAAACAGAAAAAAAAGACAGAGAGAGAGAGAAAGAGAAGGGAAAAAAAAGTCAACTTCTGCTGCCAATTATTGGAAAAACATCAAGGTCTTTGCTGTGTATGTAAAGAGAAAGGAGAGAGGAGGAGGAGGAGCGAGGAGGTGGAGGAGGTGTTTGATGGAGCGGGTCAGTGTTAGTTGAAGGATTGTGGTTGAGTCGAACTGCCGGAGGTGATTACAGATACACAGAGGTGTTTGTCCGCCCGTAACACTCTCTTTTTTTTTTTTTATTGCTTTCATTTTTCTCTTGCCATCTTTATCGCCACCTCCCTCGCTCCTGTTGCCCCTTATCTTCCGCCGTGTGCTGTCAAACCAAGGACGAATAAAGGTCACATGTCACTCTGTCCATCTGTCCATTTTTAATCTAACGTTAACCCCGTATCACGTATTTTTTTACATTTTTTGAGACCCTCCAGCTCCTCAAACAGCACTAAACTACTACTGTACGTTCACATAAGATTAACTTAAACTTTTTTTTTAGCAAGCAGGAAGTGAGTGACAGCGAAGAGACGTGTCACACAAACGATGAGGATGTCACAACAACAAGCACACAGAGAGGATTACAGTGTTGTCAGCGAGCGAGGCGCACTTTAAAGACTGTGAAGAGCAGAAATAATCACCTCAATAAATGATGCAGGTTCACACTTCCACTCCACGACTCAAGTTTGCCAAACAGGCTCAAGGGCACTTTTTGTTTTTTTGTTCTGTTTTTAGGCAAGTGTTTGGTTCTGTTGATATCTGTGAACAGCAAATAACATGCTTCACGCTAGTTAAGGAAAAAAGGGGAAAACAGAAAGCTGGTTCCCATACTACTGTGCAGTTCTGCGTCACAGGTTCAGTTAAAAGATCGTTTACGTGCATTTATTACACCTACGATGATTATTTTGCAATTAAAATACGTTTAAAGGTGCAGTATGGAGGATGAAATTCTGATTAGATAATGGAAAGTACACCCCCTGTGCTTTGTGGAGGTGAATGTATCAGTAAACCACCTTCGCTCTCTGTGTTTTACCATATTACTCCTTTATTTGCTGAAAAGGGGTGTTTTTGAGTGAATTACAGCTATGAGAGGTGTTCCATAGTGAAGTAAACCTAGATTTGACTTTGTAATCCTGCAAAATTATGCCTTTAAAACGTATGTGGTTCATGTGATTGGACACATTCATTGACTGGGTTCAGGGACTTTAATTTACATTTGAATCAAGTTCTCAGTGCTGATTTTGATTAAGTTTAGAATGTATTACGCTAATCACTAAATTGTTACGAGCTGAAAGCTTTATGAATGTGGTTACATCAAAATACAAGAAATTATGAAAAATTGTGAACTATTTAATTATTTGCCATTTCATCAGACCTATCCTGAGCTTGTAGAAGTTGCTTGAACACGTTAATACAATAAAATGATGTGTCGCCTTATGACAGAAATACAGGAGGGCATGCACCTAGTCTCTAAGTGTTAGCCCCAAAGCTGCTGGGCTCCAGTCACCCATGACCCCCACCAAAAAGATTTATGAATGAATGAATAATGGAAAAACTCCCTACAATCTCCTACAAATGTGAAAAATGTCTTATCAATATATCTTTGTATATATGATCTCAGTTTATACACCCTAACCATGTAAATATGTACATGTATATTAAAAAAATTGGAGAGTGATATTTCTTTTTGGTTTTTTTAAGTGATTGTTTTTCTTTTATTTCTTTATAATATTTTCAAAATGCTTGTTTATTTTTCCTTAGGTGTTTTTTCTGGAGTACTATATTTTAACATTTATTTATTATATTTCTGTCATTTTTTGTCTTCTTTTTAGTCTTGTCTGTAACAAAAAATAATTTCCCTCAGGGAGTAAATAAAGGAATTCTGATCAAATATATTTCTACAGACATGGCAACAATACGTTTCATTAGTATTCTAAGAAATGTCCCTTTACTAACTTTATGAACACACTTCACACTGTAAAAGTACAGTCCAGCAGCTGTTACTTCCTGTAGTTGTTGGTCAGGTGTTTTTGTCATGAGGCTGATGTTTATACTCGGCTGGCCTCGCCTCGTCTTCCTTCGTCCTTGTGGACAAAGCGCCAGAACAGACAATAGCGCAGGCATTGATCACCAAGGACGAGGTTTCTATCGCTGTCTGTGCCTTAGCCTCTCTGTCTGTCTGTGTACTGTTCCTTTCATGGCTGTTTTTCTGCTCCTCTCCCGAGACCTTGTGAGTCGACGAGAGAAAACACAAGCCCGACATTAAAACGCCCCACAGCCCTTTAAACACTTGTCATTTGTCCTTTGTATGAATCATGGCGAGAGTTGCTAAAGGGACTGCTTTTTTTTTTTTTTATACTTTTCTCATCAGTTCTTGTTTCATTAAGTTTGCTGGTGAGATACAGAGGGAAGGTTAAAAGAGGAAAACAAAGAGCCACAGAGACAGAGAGAGAGAAAGGCAGTCAATTATGAATGGTGGAGGAATGATCAAAAACGCGGCGTTTAAAAATCCAATTTGCCATGGGGGTGGAAGATGAGAGATGAGTGAAGGACAGTCGATGTTGGGCTGATCTCAGTGGACGTATTGACCAACATAAAGCTAAAGGGAGACACATGAAAGGCTGCAGAGTTTAGTTGGAATGTCCACTGCTCAGTTTAATTAGAATAGCTGAATATTATTTCTCTGTAATTGGTTGGCTCGTTAGTTCACAGTGTGTTTATTGTAACATGTATGTTCTCAGTCTTGTTCCAGCTTTCTAATGTCCCAGGAGAGCATCATGTCTGCTTTGTCTGTGTTTGTGTTTGTTTGTGCCATTGTAGTTTTTTAAAAAAAATATTTTCTCTTCTGCATTGTACTGTAATAACAATATTGATGGAAAACAACACACTGCTCTGATATATATAGTTTTGTGTGGGTCTTGTCATTGTGGTGTAGCCCTCTCTGCCTGCTTTAGAACAAGTGCATGTCCTTGTCTACGTCTACATTATCATAAAAAGGCAGAAGTGAAAAAATAAACTTTTTTACGCTTTATGTGAAAATAAACAGCAATAACACATTTAGGTCAAAATATAAAGATACTTAGACTTCAAACTAATGACTTGGAAGTGCCTCATTGGCTCAACTAGTGGAGTGCATACCACATACTTGAGCAACCCAGGTTCAATTCCAGCTTGGGTTATATGCTCAATGTCATTTACTCTCTCTTTCACCCTGTTTTCTCTCTGTCTATATTATTACAGTTCAATAAAGGTTAGAACTTAGTTACATTTTTTTTCCCCCACAATATATGACTTTGACATTGATTGTGACAGAATAAACTATTTATTAAAAAATAGTTCTTCTGTAGGTTTACAAAATATTGACTTAGTAACTTTGAATTTTAACAGAGTTTCTCAAAATAATCTTACATAATTGAAATGTGTAACTCTGAATTTTAACTTAACACTTACAAAAACATACATCATTTGCTTTATATTTTACAACCAGAAACCTGTGTAAAAAAAGTGTTTAATCACCTAACAGCATGTTGTAATAGGACAGGATTTTAACACGAGAGCTTTCAGTCCTAAATGGGAGTTTGGCCAGTCCTGGAAAAAGGAGAGCTCCCATTGGTTCACAGAGCGTGGCAATAAGGAAGTAACGGCTGCCGAAAAAACAGTGTATATTCAGCAGTGAATATGACTTTTTAACACAACAAAATGATGCAAAAAAGAGGGATGGAATGTGAAACAAGGATAAATATTACCAATTCAATCATGTGATGTTTAACGAGGTGGAGAAAATTACCCTCAAAACACAAAGTTATGATAGCTCTAAATTTCAGTTTGCCGTAATAGTAGTAATAGTAGCATTTTGAGGAGGGAAGATTGGTCTTATAAAAAGGAAAGCAGTAGAGTTCACTAAGCTGCTGTTGTGGGCGAGTGGTGTAAATAAAATAAATAAAATAAAAAATCAGATGGTGCAAGTTTAGGCTCATTAATTCAGCATGTTCTTGTCTTTTTGTTACATGTGTACTTTTGAGTGCATCGTACATACACTTTGTCTGTGTAAATGTTTGTGAATTTTCCACTATGTGAGAAGTCAATAACACCCATAACATACAATTTTGACTGCACAACTCAAAATATTAACTCCAACCTAAAAAAAAATCAGTTCATCTAAATAAATAATGATTTAATGTCATATTCTTCAACATTTTGGACATTGTTTTTTCTTGCTTGTGCCTGGTTTAATCAGGACAGGAGAATATGAATCCTCTTTAATTGCTTGGCGCTGCAGCGTGTTGTTGCTCCTCTGTTCCATGTGTGTCCTCTCTCATGTTGCAGCCTCTCTTTTGTCTAAGTCCAGTTGTATACATTGTCTGACCGTGTGTGTGCTTGTGTTCATTATATCGCCTGTACCTGCGCTCAGCCATGGGCGTTTAATTCCTCCACCAGGCAGGGTCACTAATCCCTGTGGAACCAAACGCTGACACTTTGATGTCTGCCAAAGAAGACTTGCTGTAGTATTTGGAAGCGAGACCACGCATCACGTACAGACTGTAATTAACAATCTATAGCTGGACCGGAGCCAGGCGGAGCAGTGGAGGTGCGTGGAGGGCGGGAGCTACAAGAGACAAACACAAGAAGAAGAAAGAGGTAGCGGTATGAAGCCAGAGGCAACACGGTAAAGAGCTTGAAAGGATATACGTCTGTGTTGTGCATTCATTTATGTCTGCAGAAGTCGCTGGGAGATATCAAGTCACTATTAACATGGACGTTTTCCCTGCCTCTCAAATCAAATCTATGGTACATTTAATAAACTATATAGACATGGAGTATCTATCAGCCTGGGGAAACTTCAGATCTCTCATTTAATGAAAAAAGCTTGTAAACCCTCATAAACTCAATCCATCCATCAATTTAATAAAGAGTTACAACTTTAGTTTTTTTCTATTGACATTTTATGGCATTTAAAGACATCATATAGAAGATATTGCATCTTCTTTGGTGCTTTTCATGCAGTATTCAGATAAAGACTAGCTTACATAAAGATACATTTCCTTTATGTTATTGAGTGGGTCAAAGGGAAAAGGGGAAGTATATTGTATTAATGTAAATCTCTTCATCAGAGTTAATTGTTATATAAAGTCAAAAGATCACGGTACAAAGTATTGTCAATAAGAACTCTGCACATTAAACAAACCAAAAGTGGTGACTATGGCGATGTAAAATGAGTTAGTTGTGGCTATAGAAAAATAAACCAGGACATTGGTTTAGCAAAATGTATGTATAAACGTATACCCTGCAGAAAAAAGAAGATTAAGGGAGTGATTCAATGGGTTGGAAAGTTAAATAGGTGCTTTTCAAGGACATAAAATGAACTGAAAGCAGAACAATAGACAAAAATCAAGTAAAGTTGTCTATACAAGGCAGTCTAGGTTAAAAAAAAACATACCTGAGGTCCTCGTTTGCATTATATGAATATCAACACAGAAACACACACATTGCCCCGATAAAGATGCTGTAGTTTTCAATAAATTGAACTTGATTGTCACATGCTCCAACATTACCCTGAACTTGAACACTGTACAATGCATTTTAAAGCACAGCCACTTCTTTACTCCAAATTGAACCAAAATGCCCTTATTGCTGAAACATAACCATGTCAAATACGATTTGGTATTGCCACATGAACTCTTACTGTCATAGGCTTTCTTGTCCTGTTCACTTCCGGAGAAAAAGCTCATGGATCAGATGTAACTGTGAGAAAACAACTTCTACGTCTGTTTTAGTGTCTGTAAGCTTAAATAAAACATACTCGTCCTTCATAAAGTGAATAAATAATTGTTGGAAACATGACAGACACACAAAAAAGGCTGCCTTGGACTGTTAACATCAAGGTGAATGTGGTAAACCGAAAACTATACTAAAAGCATGCAATGAAAATTTCAGGTCTCTCTCTCCTACACACAAAGAAGCTTTCATAAACCATACATATATATATATATATATATATCCGAATGAGCCAGTAGTGTTCGTCATAGCATGCCACACACGGGCATATAATGCGTACACCTCATGTAAGAGGATAAAACACCAAAAACCAAAGACTTTCATCAAAGCATGAGAGCGAGGATGTCAGAGATTTTTTCTAAAGATGAAAGAGTGGGATATTCTCTCATTTCGGCTCATCTCTTTCTTTGGAAATCCTTGAAGTATCATCCATCCATGTTTCTATGACGAAGAGAGAGAGACAGAAAAAAGGGGGGGAGAAAGTTATTTATGCCCCGCGCTGTGTTATGTGGTCTGTCACTTCTCATTTTCTCCCGGGCCTGTCCAACTGGAGGACTTCAGTCAACTCTCTCCAAGCCTGTATTTGCTGAGGTAATTACAAAGTGACAGCTTCACATCCTGCGCCTCACACACAGACGCACAAACACACAGCTAAATATGGGCGAATATGGGAATGTATGTCTTTGGACCAAAATGTGTCACTACTTTACCATCTACACAACTTGACTGAGAACTTATATAAATAAAAGCTTGGCCATTCCATCACAGTGTCAGAGAAATGTGATTCAATATGCCCTTAGTGGAATCATTTTTTTAAATTAGTTATATTTAGGCACAAAAATGACATATATACTTTTGGTAAAATTGGTCAAATCTAGATTCGGACGGTGGATGGGCCTTAACATCTATACAGAGTAGGATACCAGAGTTTTATTTGACCCCTGAAAATTAGTTCAGGCATTAACAGTAATTGTTGGTTAAGCTTAGACAAGATGGTTATATTTAGTATAAATAAAGTAAGACTTCAAATCTTAAATATTCAAGTTGGTATTTAAAAGTCCATTACCTGATTTTTTATTTTTATTTTACTATTGCATTTAGTCTGACAGTTTAATCACCAACAGCTTATTGTGACAGTAGACCTTAAGACGTGATCTAGGCTTTGTAATTAAGGACTTTAATATTTGAGAATGATCAGCCCAAGGCAGGATTTTGGCCACTCACAGCTTGCTTCCGTTAAAAGGCGCGCTCCCATTGGTCGACACTGACGGACCGAGGAAATAAACCAAGGAAATGGGTTATTTTGTGGCAAAACATGGCTTATTTTACAGTGAAACAGAAAAAACAGAAGCTTTAATGAGGTTTAGGGATTTTTTTATTACAAAATCCCTTGACATGGCTTATTACTCTAAACTTAACCAGTTGTTAGAGATTTGCTTCCAAACTATTCAAGCAACACTATGTAAAAGAAGTATTCCAGCATTATTTTTGTATGTTTCTGCTTAGCTTAACTAGAGAAGAAATTCGCCAGGTCTTTTTTTTGAGTGGTTGTCTTTTGTTTCAGATCAAAAACCCATCAAATGAATGCTTTTGTTGTGACGGAGTCAACAGTTACATAGTGATGCTTTTAAACTTGGGTAAAAACTTGAGGGCATAAAAGAGCTCATGTGAAAAACTAGACTTCGGTAGATTTGGGTCTTTTCTAGCATGTAACCAAATAGCCAATAAAACATCATCAAATATCAGGGATCAGTTTAGAAAGAGGAGTATGATATGTCAGTACTTTAATGATGCATGGCTTTCAGTGTATAGCTCCAAAATAAATGGTTCTCTGTAAGAAAGTTGAAGAGCTTTGTTTATTAAAATCATGCAATTAAAAAAAAATGCATACTGCACCTTTAAGGTCTTGCAGTGCTTCTATTTTTATTGATTTTTGTTGATTGTAGAAATGTTACACAGATGCATTTGAATTGACCCACATTAAAAAGAGTCGATTCTGTCTTTTTTGCATTCGGCTTAAAACATACACACATACGTGGCATAGAAACACACACACGCCAGCCTCGACAAACACACTCACAAAACCCGTCCACCTCCCATCTCCACTAAGAGGTGATTGTAAGAACATCTTTGATCTTTTTTTCCTTTCTTCTTCAAGGAGATGCATTGCCTGTACACATAATCCATGACAGACATAATGTGATTTGGTAGTATCTCTAAATGGCAGGGAAAAGCAGCTGACAGAAATTAATAAGTTTGCACGGCAGTTGAAGGGAGCGAAGGAGGAGCGTCGGGGAGGAGAAGGTGGAGGTGGTAGGTTAACCTGGCAGCCGAACACACAGATCAACAAATTATCTGTTAGAGCATAACGTCATGGTAAAAGTCACGCACACACGCTGCTTTAACTGGTGTCTGCAGAGGCACACAGCACCGGTCTGTCATCTGATGTTTGGATCATTACTTTATAAAAATGACTGGTGCGGTGCCAATTCTAAACTTCTAAACAGAAATGTCCTTGACAACACAACACAGGCATTGTTCTGTCGGTCAGAGTGGATGTGACAAATGTGCTCCGATTAAAAAAAACATCCTGAAAGCTACACAGTCAACACTGGCTGACGTGCTACCGCTGGAGTTCATAAGAATGTAATTAAAAGTACGTCGGTGGTAATAGATGTGTAGAATGCACTAGTTCATGGCTTTGGTTTTCAATTAAAGCTGGATCAACACGGACAAAAGTTTACATTTTGTAATGAGGAATAAATGTATTTACATGAGGTTATAATGAACCGATTAAGGACTGGAGAAGCTGGTCCAGGATTTCAGTGCCAAAAACGCATAACTTCGAATTTAGAAGCCATCACCAAAAATGAGTGTTAGGATACAACACTCATGGTTTAATTGTCCACATCATTCTTGTGAAAGGAAGATAACTTCAAACAATGAATTAAATATATGTCTCTAACCATGCCCCCCTCACCAAATGTGAACCCATAGTCTTAGACCTTACTTATCAATTAAATTATTATGCAATGGTCCTGGACCTGACTCTTCTTGGTGTTGGTGCCATCTATTGTCCCACCTGACTACAACTATAAATTACCAGATCAGAAAAAATTAAACTGGACAGTGAATAAAGTAATAACAACTGGGCTGGAAATGACAGAGGGCTACTGCTTTAAAAAAATTTTGTCCACTTAGACTTGTCTGACCTTATATACTACTGCAGTATGTTGATATCTGACCTATGAAGTGAGTCTTTTACCTCGCCTCACCTCTGATTCCTCTGTTTCTGCCCGAGGCTTTAAGTCGTCTAATGCTCTCATGTGGTTAATGTGACTACTCCAATCTCCTCTTACTCAGTGCTGTAATGAAAAGCTGCAGTTTTTCACATGTTTTTGCATCTTCCTTTACTTCAGCGACTAAATGTACTTACTGTAATTCTTGTACATACTTATTTTGGAATAAACATTTTTTTCAGAGAGTCAGGAACAAGATTACTTCAAATGTAATGCGTGTTTTTAGTGGAAGATGTTGGTTTGTGGCTGACCAGCAGCAGATGATGGGACAGATATGTCACATGTTACATGATTGCACCCTGCTATTAGTTGTGCTCACTTGGATTTAACCAGTCGTGCATGCTATAGATTTACTGTGTTTCCTAGCAACGGTGATAAACAGCAGCTCTTTGATGAAGAAAAGCATTACGTAAATGCTCCGCTCATCGGAACAACAGTAAACAAGTGTGAGAGCGGAGTGGCAAGGTCAAAGAGGGAGGCCAGCTGAACTCATGCTGAACCTGTTTACTGCATGCACATTAGCATTGAAGAGCTGTTGGACATTTAAGTGTGCCACCATGTGTGTCGAAGAATTACTTAAAGGAGCACTGTGGAAAATGTAACACAACTTAATAGAAGACAGTGGATGCCATTTTTTTTAAAACATCCTTTTTCTTGTTCCGACAGCTGCCCAAAAAGGACAAACTAAGCCAAGAGAAGTCAATCTGGAAGAAATTCATCTTGTTTCCCTTTTTTTTTTTAAAGTGAAATCATCATCAGACCTATTTCCAATGGGTTTGTTCACTATGTGCATGTCTCTGCAGGGCGCCATAGCTGTTCATGTCCTAAAATTGACCTTTGCCATGGTATCTCCACAAAAGCCAAAGCTACACATCTCACTCTTAAGTCTCATGTGAGTTTGAATTGTTTGCTTCATCTAAAATGATTCATGTAGCAATTTTTAAACCGTATAGAACCTGACCTAAGTGTTAATTAAAAAGGCAGCTAAGGTCCAGTGAGGAGAAATGGACCAGATGTGGCCTTTAAGTCTGTTGTTGGCTTCACTGTGTGTTTGTCTGGAACAGAAAGAGTGAATGAATGAGAGTGAGGGATGGCAATGAGAGAGTGAGAGTGTGAAAATGGTGGTATGTCAGGCCAAACCACTCAGCAACACCGCGATCTGTCGTTTAGATGGTGGTCTAACTACAAGAGGCCACCTACACCAGTGTGTGACCTCTGACCGACCTCAGCCTCTAAAATGAGCTCAGCTGTCCGTATCAGCTCCAAACTCAGACGGTTACTGGTTTGTGTGTGTGTCATCGCGCAGCCACCCACAGAGAAATTATTCACAGACAACATCGCACTTTACGATGGACACGGAGCACAGTTAGCGTCTGGATCGGTGCCTCTGCTGAGCTCATCTGACACGTGCAGCTGCATGCCCTCGTTCAACCGCTGCCGACGGTGACGTGGTGAGGTCGGGGACAATGACAAGAGAGGTTCAGGGGAAATCTGAAGAGACAGCGTCCTGCCACTGCATGAACCTACATGTCGAAATCAGGAGGAGCAAAGTTTAGGGCATGCAAACGGTTCATCTATGCGTTTTATACAAAATAATCGTAATTTAAGTCCATTTTTATGAGCTTACCTGATGTAAAATTCTTTTGTATTGCATGTATCTGTGTTGGTTCTACTTTTTTTGCTCCATTTGCCATCCAAGTTATGTTATTGTGATCTCCTAGTCTGTAATATTGTCTTGGTGGTGGTAGTGTGTTGTGTTAGTCATATTTAGCTTGGGCTGGTAATGTAGGATTTAGGATGTAGGATGTAGAATGATGATTAATCATTTTGCATTTAATACTGAAAGTGGAAAAGATGGTTGAAAAAAAAGAACTGCAACAAACAAAAGTAGCTAACCCTTTATGTGTTTAAAGTTTGTTATTACCGTGCCACATTTAACAAGGGAAAGTAGAAGTCTAGGTAGAGCCCCTGTTGTAGTGCAGACAGTTTTGGGATGTGACCTTGGACACCCACAGGTCCATCTGTTTGCACTTGGCAGGACTCTCCTTCTCTGTTCCTCTCTCACTCTCCGCACTTCTCGTCTCTTCCTCCTTTTGTCGCTCCTATTGTTACTTCCATTTCTTTGAAACTTAAAATATCCCACCCGCTTGTGTTCTGTACATTTTGTTACCATGGTGATTGCCATGTAGAGCAAGCCTGTGTGTGTCTGTGTGTGTTTGTGTGCATGAGTAATGTGTGTTCGTGTGCCAGTAGCTGTGCTATCAGCCCAGCACAGCGTTTAAAGCTATTTTCTAAAGCAACAACAATAAAAGCACAAACACCCACCATAGCCCCTTTTTGGTCTCAGTCGCTCCCTTCTCATCCCTGTCTTTTACCACTGTCATGCTATTTCTTTTTCTTCCACCAGGGTTTCCACATTGCTGCCTTCATTTCCATCCAGTGCCTCACGGCTGCAGCCAAAAGACAGACTGACTACACAAGTCTTAACTCAAGCTACAATGCACCATGTATAATGATTAATAATACAGAATGTTTTTAAATGTATGAATGTTCAGTAACAGCAGCAACAGGTTAACATTTTGACTTAGGACGGGGGGATGTACCGCTATTTATGAGCCTTACCAGCCATGCTAATTGTTTTTTCATTCTATACATAGACTTACTCCAGTTATGGTGGGCAAAAACAAATGGGCACAGATTAACCAACAGGATAAACATTCTGCAAATTGAAGAAGTGGCAGTACCTTCATAAACAGAAAAAAAGCCATTTACAAGTCGTCTAAGAAAAAGGAAATTGTTGTCAATCAAAGTGGATATCCACTCACTTGTCTGTGGAGGTTCTCTGTCATCCAGATCAACATAAAAAAGATTAAAAAGAGGGTACATGGACAGTTTTGATGTAGGAGATGAAACATCTTCTCATTAAAAACTATGTCCAAATGTTTTCTTTCTAACCTGTTTATTTTGTTCAGTATCATCTAGTGCTCTGACATACTTGGAAAGTTTATAGGTGATGTGTTTCATGTACAAACACAGTTGGAAAATGATCTCCTAATAAAAATCTTTGATGTTATACTATCCTCACATGACCCTCACAAGCTGCTCTACCTAAAATCCACTCCACGTAAAAACCCACATCTCTTTTCTGGCCTTTATTTTGTCCGTTTCTTCATTGCTCACGTGAAGACAGTCAGACAGATACATTTATATTTCATAAATTCACTTAATGACTCTGTATGATGTTCCCTGTTGTTTACGTGTACAGCTAATGGAGTGCATATGTTCCTCTCTCTGTATGTTTGTGTTTGCTGGATGCCATATGTATTCCTGATTATCAAGGCATCATCAGACATGTACAATCCGGGGGTGGTCTCGGCGCATCTACCACCAGCACCGTGGGGCTAATCAAGGCCAGAGCGGCAGCCAAAAAAAACCCGGTGGGTCTGTGGATGCGCCTGACTCAGCTGGTAGAAAAAGCACTCCTCAGCAAACTGTTAAACACAGACGGGGATTACCGAAACCACATATTGACTGATACATTTCTTCCTCGTCTGTGTCTTTTAGGTGATGATACACAGCCTGAGGGGGTTCTTTGAGAGCAATAACAAAATGCGCAAACAATAGGAGAATCATCTAAAGCCTTCTTTTGCTGTTACCTGCCAATAGGGAACTGCTTACTTAGAAATCTAGTCATTGTAATAAAAAATCACTTTGACATGACACATTTAACTTCAAACAGGAACTATGCAATAAGGTAACGTTCCACTGGAGCAGTACGACATGCTTTTAGAGACAATTCATCATCAGCAATATAAAGAAATGATGCAACTATGGATTAAAGTTTAGAAAATTGTGAGTAAACCCAAAAAAGTATGGCCAGCCTTCCTATTTTTATTGTTTTTCTCTCTTTTCTGCACTAACTATCTAGTCTGGTCCTTCTCGATTTGAGTTTGATTTCCAGGGGTCAGAACAAACAGACACAGATTAAACTACTGCAGTTGGATAGACATACAACCAATCATAATTCAGGAAACAGAGCCAACATACACAGAGACCGACACAATTTAAAAAACATACAAACATAATGCATAAAGCCTCCCCCATTTTAGTTATGCAGCTCTACCTCCAGCCTCTCCCACAGCTGTGAAGTGACGCGAATTGAATTCAATTAAATTAGTCAAATTAAAGCGTTGCACCCAGATTTTAAAACTGTACTTTCAATATGATTAATATCACATGTAGAAACATAAATTGTGCAGTACACTGTTTATAGATTCTCATTACTTACAGCAATTTGTAGAAATCGCTTTAATTACAGAGCGAAACGATTGCATAATAAGCCCTAAAACACATCGATCCGCTGTTAGAACACATATGACATGACAAAAAGCCATTTCATTACGGTCCTGCTACAAGCTACGACGAGATGTGCAAATACAAACTACATACAACAAGTTCATTCAGTCAGAACTTTCATACTCTGCCCCTGAACACAAACACAGGACTGCATTGCTAAAGGCAGTCAGTTGTGTGTGTGGTTAAAGCTTCAAGAGATACAGACTGAAGGTGGGGGAACAAAGAGAGAGAGAAAAACTGCTGTCACGCCATTTTGTGTTCGGACAGAGATATCCTGGTAACCCAACTGTGGAGGCTACCTGGATAATGTAGCTTTGTGTCGGCCCATGCTTGCCAGTAACATTTAAGACAGTGGACGGTGTGTGTGTGTGTGTGGCGATAAGCTTCTTCCAGGAAGTCTTGTGTTTCCTTGGTTGGTAATTACCTCTCCTGGAGACCGACCTGGATGAGGAATAAATCTAGACATGTGTGGCTTGGATATTGCCAGATCTAGGGATAAAATGGCTTTAGGTAGTGCTAGAGGTGACATGTAACCACACACACACGAAACACTGTCCTCACTTTCTCTTAAGGTACGGTATTAAAGTCTTTTTATCACGGTGTGCTGCCAAAAAGGTTTCAGACGGATATTGTATTTGACATATTATGGCTTGGTCATTTAAGGCTCTCTCTACATATACACAGATGTTTTATAAAGGCACCTTTTTGTCTGCATTTGGGCCTTGCCTTCCTTAGTGGAGGTTTTTAAAAACTCCAGATAGTGCAGAGATGTATAGATAAAACAGCTATTCACTTCCACAATGATGTCACAGCTTAATTCCTGCACCTTGTTTTTTGGTAACAATATAAACATGGCGGTCACAATATTAGGATTTAGTACATGATCCTAAAGAAGCTTACTTTTCATAACTTCTAAACTGTCTATTCATTTAAAAACAGAGCATCGTTCTTGTACTGTAATGCTGTTTGTCTTCCCTAATGGAGTCCGCAGTACTTATTTTGTGTGTTTGATGCTGTTTGGATGACAATATTTGCAGTATTTGAAGGTGTTTACAGTAAGAGGAACTATTTCTTTGTCAAAATATCCATGTGTACGCAGACAGAGCCTAAAACAAAGGTGTAAAATGGCACCCTACCCTGCCCTGTGCTCAGTGTATCCTGATGTTCACCTACTCCAGTCACTGAGCTGCCACTGAGCCACTGGTTCTGATCACGTCTGATACTCCCCCTCTCCTGCACCTTGCCAATCCCTTCAAACAAACTTGTTTTAATGAAAATACATTCCAGAGTTTGGCGGATTTAGCAGATTTTCCTCCTACTCTCATCTCTACTTCTGTGTCTCCAGGATTTATTGTGGGGGGGGTTTGAAGCTCCAGCAGCCAGAGCAGTGGTGGCAGCAGCCCATTTTAAGAAGTGCTGACGCCAGATCACCAGGCATTTCTGTGTGCATTCAAGGAATGAGGAATGCAACAAGCTTAGAGAGATATGTATGTGAGGGAGAGGCATGGATAGAGTGGATGGGAAACTGAATATGTAAGGTTAAAGTACAGACAGAGAAGAAAAGACAAAAGGAGAACGGACTCTGCCCTGCTAAACAGTCTGGACACCTCTTTAAATACCAGGATAACAACACACAATACAGTATGTCCTGTTACTAGCCCTGAACTTGGTCTGTGCTTTGATTTAACATGCACATGCACAAATCCATCTTATATATCCAACAATACATTTCCAAATAAAATATGATGAACCCTAATTGAATTTCAAGATATTTCAAAACAGAAGAGCACTCAAATTCAGAATACTCAGTTTCTGATTAGATGAGAATGTTTTGCAATATTTCAAAAGGGTATGAGGGGTGACATATGGTGACAAAATGTTGGGGGCAGATCAACCCACAAGACATTCCCAGACCACAATAATCCACAGCAGATGATTCCTGACACATGTGCACACCATGAGGAGAGCCGCTTTGATGGGAGCCATTATGGAGATGATCTCTCTGTCTGCTTATTTGCATAATATGTGTCTTTGAAGTATTTATCATTTTTGATAGCATGGACAATAGCTAAGCCTTTTACATTAACAGTAGATTTATTGGATTATTCCACACAGTGTTTTCTTCTCTGATTAATAGTTACACATCGTCAAATCATTTGCAAACTGGCCACAACTCTGTCTGGAAGATGGACATGTTCAGGTACATATTGTGATGTATTCACAGACAGTACGAATAATGCTCTAAAGTATCACAGAAACGGAAACAGAAATGCTTGTGCAGAGGTGAGTCTCGGCTTCAAGGAGACAGGCTGACATTCAACTCTTTTTATTATAATTCTGCTCTCATTGCATTTATTTGAACACTCTTTGACAAGATTTTAGATGAGTTATAAGCCCCATTAAAGGTGTTTGACAGCTCGCTCGCCTCTAACTTCAAAGCAGTAGTTTCCAAGCTTCTTCTTCTTTTTTCTCTTTTAAATTCGAGGGATTATATTTAAATATATTACACTGACTTTTAAAATCCAACAGTAGTTGGTGTCTGTGGTCAAATAGTTGCATTTGAAGGAAACTTTCCAAACTTAGATGGGTTGCTATTAACTAGAATAAAGTTGTAAATCCTTATATGAGAGGCTGGTGGCTGCAAGAAAAAATAGGAGAAGAGTTTATTCACAGCTTTTTATGCTTTGAATTAAGAAATTTCCAGCAGGTTCCTATTTTTAGGAACTCACTATTACTCACTATACTGTTGCAATACTGAATGCAGTATTTTTCACTTCATGAAGGGAGAGCCATAAAACATCACACTGAAACAGCTCTTGCTAAAAACCACAAGCTTGTTCAAAAAAAGTGCAACTAGCATTATTTTTTCTTGAAATATGACTGTTTATCATTAAATAGACAAGCTTTATTTAAGAAAACATCTCCATTTTGTGAAAAGATTATCTATTGTGCAATCAACAGACAACACTGTTCGGCTTAACCTTTTGAAAAGTGGACCACACCGATGGAACCAAAGGCCAAAGGTTTTCCAAACTGGTCCAGTCCTCTTGTTTTGGGATGCTTTTAACCCTTTTGTCAATGTGAAGTTACCCATATTGAGCTGTACCTCTTCAGTGGAGGCGTAACATGTTCTTTTTTAGTTATAAGTGTCCATAAACTAATCTTTCGGAACATAAGGCTAACTCTGTGATTATTATTTTCAGACCTTACCCTTTTCTACTGACTCATTATGGGTTTATGTGAAAATGTGACAGTCCTGGTGTGTCTACAGATGTACGTCAATCACTTCTGCAGAAAGAACAGGTAAATATTGGAAGGCAAACATACCAAATCTGTGCACAGTTTGACATGTAGAATACTGGATAAGTAAATGAAGAGGTGCTCACAGAATGCACTTGATACATGAAAGAAATGAAAAGTAAAACAAACTGGTAATGAGTCCCGTGTGACTTGACGACTGAACAAATGGAAAACTGAACATCACTTGTCTCTCACTGTTGACTGAAGTCCAGTGTGTCCGACCAAAGAGTGACATCCTCCTCTCCTCCAGCTGTTCTGTGTCATCCTTCAGTGTCCTTGCCTCTCCACTCGAGGCACCCCGGGGGCCACATGGGAGCCCTGGGCACTGCCAGCTGAGCCGCCATGTCGACAGCCCTTTTCAGTGGCTGCCTGGAGAAGCCTGCCTTTGTAGCCTGAAACAGACAAGAAGAACACATCACTCCTGAAGGTAAGCATGGGAACATTTCATCATAGGCCGCGCAGGTGACACGCTTGTCACAGACAGGTGGATATATTCTATTATTCACCGTGCAGCAAGGCCGTCAGATCTCCCCGGTGATCGCTACAGAGGCTAATGTCAGAGGTGACATCAAACAGACAAGGGGCTTGGTGACAGCCGACGACTACGCCACTGTCGAGCTAATTCCCAGGTGCATGTGCAAGGGTCCCTACTCTGGAGGCACCGGTGGGATCAGGAAAGGTCACCTAGCAACACAGGTCAACACTTTGATCCAATCACAGCAAGAATTCAACGGGGGATAGGCTTTTATGAGTGAGGAGCAGCGGGGAATAGTTGCCTGTCATTTTGGATTTCAGAGGCAAAAGTTGGATTCAAAGAGAGGCAGGCAGCAACATCACCCCCATCATTATTTAATCCACAGCTCGTTTTGGATGCTTCTTAACTAAAACACAGTGGAAACAAAAAAAGGCCCCATGATAGCCCTTATTATTAAACTGCATATTTTATGAAGCCCCTCCCGATTAGAAAGTCAATTGCCTGTTATGCATTCACGCAGGCAGCGAAAAGCCACTGAGAGAATGACCCTCGAGCTTGACCTCATACGCTTTGAACTTTTTTCTCCTTAGCCCCCTCCAACCCCTCCCATACTCCACACGGCCTCCCCTTCTGCGCTGGGTCCCTGGGAACAAATGCTTTGATTTGGGCCGTCCAGCTGCATAAGTAAACCCCATTACATGTAAGGAATGTAAACAGCAGAATGTGCTTTTGTGAAAAATTCATTGGATGACTCTATCTGGACCACATCATTATTTGGAGAGCATGTGTAAATGTAAAAACATAATTAGGGAGAAATGCACGTAATTTTGCTTTTCACTGACTTAACTGGTCATGTGGTGTGGACATAGATGAAACAAGGAGTCTTTAAAGCCAGTGAGACAGAGATTATCTTTAAACCTTTCTAAAAAGCCAACAGCCCTTTGGATATAGTGCTTCATTTTTCCCCGAAAAATGTTAAGGATAAATGTAATCTTGATGTGGATGTGTGATAGAGACAAGCAAAAAGCATGTGTAATAGGCTGTGTTTGTTTTTATTCATGCAAATTAGCCACGTGCTGTTAAGTTTTGACCTAAAAAAGCTCTTTGTCTCTTATTTATGTTTGACCTATTACATGAAGACCTGTGGCGCTTAGATTATAGATACATTTCCACAAGAGCAGTATGACAAAGCTGGGATGGGACACTTTTGGAGGCATTTCTATTGTACAAAGCAATCCATGACACCCAAATAAGTGCAATCTACCCCTCGGCTCAGGGCACAGTTAAAATGTGAAGCAAAAAACTGCAGTCTATTCATTCACTCAACTTCAAATATCATGAAAAGAACATGTTGCAAAGGAGAAAGTGAGCTGCATCTTGTACTTTTTGAATCAACTCCAACCAAGCTAGCAGTTACTAGAAACAGTTGATTATGGTTTTGGATAGAGTCATCCTGTTACGGCTCTTGCTCATGAATTAAAAACATTTCATCTACTATGTGCAATGCATGAAACATGAGCAGGACTTGTTACACGAAAGACTGAATCCCTAAAAAGAAGAATAAATGTGCAGCTCTCTAAATGTAAAATTTAGAAAGCTGGGAATAAACCAGAAATCATTTTCAGTCTGCTTTTTATTGCAACAGTATATTGTTATATGTATTTATTCTATGTAACTCATATGTATTTTAAACATTAGCTCCTAACACTGTTATTTCTAATGCAGTACCAGTGCTCGTATATATCCTACTCTAAAAAGATCACGCTGGTTTGTCTTACTGCATATGTTGGACACTGGCATACAGGACACGGCCTTGTTGGGATTGGAAACTGCTTCAAATGTCCCAGATTTTAAAGAGACCTGAAAAAAGCTACGATATCATTGAAATGTAATGCTATTTGTCAGGGTTTTCATCGGAATGCAAAGTCACTCTCTGCGCTGAAGCAGTAAAACAAACATTTATGCATGTGCGTATAGTTTCTGACAAGCCAACCTGCCTGATTTGCTGAGCTTAGTATATTTTCACAAAGATCAAATGTATACTTTTACAACGCACTCCGCATCTGCCATACGCTGAAACATGGCTGCGCTCAGATCGTCTGCCATTGCTCATCACTTCTTCCACTGCGTGAGCTTCACACACAGACAGCGCTGACTTCCTGTCTGTCTGGGAGATTGGCTGTCTCTGGGGGGAAGGGGGACATGTCTCGGCAATGACAGGGACTGCTGGCTGCGCGTATGCATACTTATACCGTTTTCACATCCAGCCCAATATCTCCTCACGTCCTTCTCTTGTCCTCTCCTGTAAATACACGCCACAAACACTTGATCAAAAACAACAACATCTCCACACAAAACATCCCCAAAGGCAGAGGGATGCGAGCGAAGATATAGATATGTCTGATCTCTTTCGCTGTCAAACATTAGCGTCTTTCCCTGACACAAGAGGCTGGTGACGGGCGCGAACATGTACAAACAATAAGTGGTGTTATTGAGGCGGTGATTGAGGAATAATAATTAGTGACGAGAAGCAGCAAGGGCAAAGATGCTCTCTAAAGACCAGCCTGCTGT
The DNA here is from genome assembly GCA_036850595.1 of Rhyacichthys aspro. Taxonomy (NCBI): domain Eukaryota; kingdom Metazoa; phylum Chordata; class Actinopteri; order Gobiiformes; family Rhyacichthyidae; genus Rhyacichthys; species Rhyacichthys aspro. The sequence continues at coordinate 16,373,276 of CM072148.1, read as the reverse complement.
CTCCCCCAGGGATAGGAAGGGACTTCAATTAACTGACAGGCAGACGTATTAGAATTTCTACCATGGGCCGTGCGGCTATAGTGAGATGCAGGACTGGGCTGCTTTGAAAACTGGTGTAGTTTCCCCATCAAACACGTCCTCCAGGTCCTTTGATCCGCTGGGTGGTATGTGTCCTTGGAGATACGTCTCTTACTTCCTCAAAGCTCTTTGTTGCCAGCACCTCATTTTCTTGCACTGAGTTTTAGTGCTATAGCAACAGCAGGCTCACTTTTGCATTCATTTCAAGACAAAAGAAGCGACACATCCGCATCCTGCAACACCAGGTGATTTTAAAACATGCATGAAGCAGAATGGAAGGTACAGTTCAATATCAGGAAAAATCACAGTTCGATGGTTGTATTTCTGAGACTAAAACTAGGAATAAACCACAACCAAACTCCTGAGGATTTAAAGTTATTACAGATTATCTCGTATTGCTCCTACGGCACCTTATGTAAATCTGATGAAGTTCAAATCATGTACTGTGTCTTCATAAAGAATTTGGTGTTGTTAACATGATGCTATAATGCAAACTTTGGCAAATAGTGTAATCAAAAGCTGTTAAGAACGCTGTAGTATGTCCACCAGGCACAAAAACAATCATTCTTGTTCTACTTGTTGTGTGTAGCCAGGAGCCAATCGATTTCTGAGACCTGGCAGTTATGTCTTTGCGGTTTACATAACAACACTATAGGAGCTGATACAAAACAGTATTGTGGAGTGGAGTATCCTCACGTAAACAAATGGTCTTGATGTAGCTGAATCTTTTCATTTGGGGTAAAACTTGTTGTGTAAACCACCAGGGAAGCACTGTTAGTCATTAATAGTTAAAATAGAAATGATGAACTAATTGTATGAATCACTTGTGGTGGTTGTCTTCTCCCATTTTTAAATCCTCACATGACATCTAGTTAAATTCGTAAAATATTGCAGAAAAAAATATGGTATATAAGAGAATATAAAGGTTGTTTGGGTTTTTTGATAGAAGAAATGTGCATCAAATAACATTCTTTCTGTCTTTGTAAACAAACATTAGCAGAACTGAGAAACTGCTACAGCATCTTCTATATTACCAAGAAAATAACCTCTGGGGGATAAAGACAACCCTCAACACAAATCTCCCCAAAATAAGAAATGAGCTTTTCTGCAGCAAGAAACTCAATTGAACTTGAATCTGAGAAACTAAGCATGCCTTCAACATTGCATCACCAATGTCATTCCTTCATTTTTAGAAGGCTTAAGCTATGACGTTTATTTTGTGCACATTTGAATTCTTAGAGTTACATAAACCCACTTGATATTCCTGTGAGAGAGGAAGGAGATACAAAGTTTAAAAATGAATGTGTGATGGTTCGCTTTCAAGTGGAGTCCGTAGTACCGCAGCGGGTTGCTTTGAGGAAAGGCATTATTCTCTGTGATTCACTCAACGCTGTAAACTCAAATGACTCATGCATGCTCACACACTCGATGTTAAATGGACTTCAGAGCTGCCTCCATCAACTGGGAAGTAACACGGCAATAGTTTTCGGGGCAAATGCCAAGCGGCCTCCCCGACAGTGTCAGAAACCTCCCACATGATCGCAGACGTCAGCAGTCCTTCTAACCAGCCGGCTCTCCCTTGAACTGCTGGGTCAGTTTCCTGTAAAGCCCTCACACAATATGCATAAATACTCCATCTCGCAGCGCTGCCTCTCTGTGAAGTAGTGCTCAGGTTACATTCCTCCCAGCTAAAGCCCTTGGCCCTCCCCAGCCACTGTAGATCTGTAAACTGTTTACACTTCACTTCCAACACCTGGAAAATGGCCAAGGCAAACCTGGAACAAGGCCCATGAGAAGGAACCAGCACATAGACCCTCAGATTTCAGCAGGAGAGCAGCGATTGCGTCTTGGGCAGCAGAGAAGTATCGACTGGCCAATACCGCCGAGCTTTCTTCTCCCTCTCCTGAAGGGAATGTACAAGAGGAATTGGAGCTTGAAACAGATCCATGTAGGCCACAAAAACCAAGATTCGGTGTAGCCACAAAAATCTCCCCTCATTTATGATGTACAGAAGGATTCAAGCGTATTACCTCTAGAAGATGACGAAGAAAAAGTTATCAGAAACACTTTTCATTAAAAAACATTCAGTTAAAAGGCTAGAAGAGTTTTGAGGCTCACAATAAGGCAACTGCAAGCAACTGGAGATTCAGTTTCATGACTCTTAATTTTTGGATGTTGAAGACAAATAAGTTTATTTGGTAAAATTCTTGACCAAAACTCTTACCATTTCATTTTGCAGAGTATCCCTTGATATTCACCAGTTAATTGCAGGTATAACACAATCATTCGCACATTCACTACAGGAAATTTAGATTTAGCAATTCAGCTACACATCCTTGTGTTTAAAAGGTGAAAGAAAGCAGGGGTGAACACACAGTAGCACGGGGATGACTCCACACACATATTAATTCATTTTCCAAATGCCACATAGAAACAAAAGAGAGTTTATTACTAAGTAGTGGTATTTTTGGTACCACAACATGTTCTATGAGAGTATTCCTATGTTTATAAGTACCATGGCTTACATACAAACCATAATCAGAGCTTTCATGTCTGAAATGCACTTTGAGTTATTGCCTAAGTTAGCATCAACACTTCTGGGTGCACCTGAACTAGCCATGTCACTGACATTCATCTTCTGGGGGTAATAGAAGAAACTTAGAACCCTTCTGTGTTGCTTTCAGTGTATGAATATAGCTAATAATTCTTTGGATTCACAGAAGAAAATCCAACAGCCTGTTCATACGTCACTATTTAAATCCCAGTGGGGCTATCAGAGCTAAGTTACTGAGCCACGAGCACTTTCGCCACGTCAGTTTTCATGCACATCATGTAAATACAAGTCCAATCCCTGACATATTCTGCAAGTGTGATGTAAGCGCAAGACACAACTAAATCCTCAGATCCCTCCAGTGCCCACAGTGACTTTCAAAATGAAGAAAATGGGCACATACAAGAGCAAGAGTCCACCTGTGTTAGGCTATTTACACCCAAAAAGAACCTAATTCAGAATACATTGAAAGGGGGCACTTCAGGATAACACCAGAGCTGGGAAGCGCTACAATCGAATTGATGATGCAAAACCAGCATGTGCGAAAGTATGCCATGTGAATAATAATTTTAATGTTTGATGTCATATTTACCAGTGAGATAATGAGAAAGGGAGATGACGATAAGCAATAGCAGGAATCAGCAGAGACATACATTCTGTGTATGCCCCAGTAAGCCATGTATGAAGATGTTTGCTAAAAAATTGAATATTTAAAACATACTGTAGTTTAATTGCAAGGGGATGTATCTAAATAAAGTGATGTCTTCTTTGCAACTCTTAGAGGCAAAAAGGCATATTATTTGGATAGAATTAGGAAAAGATACGAGAGACATACAGCTTGAGCATCAGAGTAATCCCACAGTCCAAACTAGCATGTCCTGCAGTGACATGTATATTGAATACCAATCGGAGTCATGGGGCTTGCTAGCCAAAGCACAGTTCTCATTTACAATGCATACACTGTAGCTCAATCAGCAGGGCCCTGGTGGATAAAAAGGGATCGCTTGCCTGACTCTCTGAATATTAGCTAATGCCACATTTGCAAGTCTTCAAGAGCAAAAGGGAGAGTGGGTGGATGGGGGGCAAAGGGAACGATGAGTAGATACAGAGGGATGGAAGAAACACAGAGATCTAAGCAGAAGGAGATAAAGATAGAGTAAAAGCATAAAAATCAGCTCTGTTTGGAAGTGTGTAAAAAAGAGATTATTCCTCGCAATAAAAAGCTGTGAATGGCTTTGTAGTACACAACTGATGGAAGTGATGCCTGGATAGGGATTATGCTCTTTTCATCATTAAGCCCCATCTGGTATACTAGCAAGACCACGTCTGTCCAGGCCTCTCGCCCTTTAAAGTGCCGGCTTGGGTTACACATCAATCCATTCCTATTGCAGCTGTGCAAGGAAAATAAGGCTAAGCATCGTTGCTCATACATGGGGAAGCACACGCATACATGCACAAACATACCCACAAAGAAATGCTCATCAATTACCAAAGGGTGTGAATGCATCCACATGGACAGATGGATGAATGGGGACAGGAACTGAGGCACGGCTGGACAGACAGACAGAAAGAAAGAAAGAAGCACACCATGCCCCTGTGCACCAAATCCCAAAGAAACAATGGTAAAACACAAAAAGGACAGCTCTGTTTTTGAAGCGTGCCTATTTCCAACTTGAAAGAGCCAGCCATAATTAAAACCAATGGGCACCAATGCGAGATAAATGAATAGCAGAGCGTTCACCAGACCCTTCCTCATCTTTTAACTAAACCACTGGTCCGGTGTCCGACAGATGTTCCAGCACTATTTGATGTGCAAACTTGTGGGTTTTCATTGGCATGTGTGTCGGTACTGGCAGCAATTTGTTATTTTTGTTTCTGATGGCTTTGTCCATACAAATAAAGCCATTATTGGTACAATGGCTGCATGCTCAATACATTTTATATGGGGCTCTATACTCCATAATGGGAGGGCTTAGGAAGTGATGACATCATACATTCAGTACAGTTTTAATATGGGCTATCAGGGGATCTCATTAAAATACATGTATGTATGTTCAGGCTTTTATCATCAGTCATCAGCCAACACTATTTTTATGATGCTGCATGTACCAACAAATTTCTGGATGCAGCTGGTGCATTAAGTCTCAGAACATCTGTCCTGGGAATCATTAAATTTACACACTTGGAATATTTAAACAGCATTTAGATTATTTTACATTGATTAACAAGGGTATGTGCTGAGCCAGGGACTAAAGGAAGTTGTCAAAATTGTCTGACAATTTGCTAGTTAATACAGACATAGCCAAATTATAGCCATATTGCATTGATATGAGACCATCAGATTAGTACCATGGCACTAAATGGATTGAAAGTAAAAGACGGAAAATATACCAGAGCAACACTCTGGGTCAATTTTAGTTTGGTGACAACATGTAAAAGAAAAAAAAGTGCGACAAAAAGAAAAGCAGTAGTGTTGACTTAGTGCGTGTTATTGGACATTTGCCTAACACAGAAATAGGTTAGATGTCAAGATATGTATGGGATTTACAAAGCAACAAAGGTTTGTCTTGATAAGTTGGTGAGTTTTGGAGGTTGATGGGGCACAAATCCTGGAACATTGCCATGACAGACATAAGCTGAGGTGTTCACTTATCAAAAGCATTTATTCTTACATTTTAAAGGAAGAAAGTTGTGGTCTTATAGTCAAGACCAAGTCATGAGAGAGACCAGATTCTAATGAAATCAAGACAAGACCAAAACTTTTAGGGACAAAGACTAAGTCAACAGTAACAGTTACAAAATTCAAACAGTTCAAGTCCAAGCAGGCATTGTAAATTTAAATAAAACTAATATTAACCTGATGATGTCTTGCCCTTTTTAAAATCCATACACCTCTGTCTAAGGCCAAAATAAGAGTGTAAAAATTGGTTGAATAGGAAGTAGTTTAGAGTTTATAACGTTTAAATCCCATGTGTCAGTTGTTTGTGGAAATGTCTAATGTGTTAACTTTCAAAACTTTAAAAAGACTGGGTTCATTTCTTTTGCCACCACATTTCTTATACCATTTTTAATGAGGAAAGATTCAAATGATGGTCAGACGGTCACATTTCTCCCGGAGATATACTGTCACACTCTTTTAACTCTTGAGCCTTTTAGTCACAAATTATATTAGATGTCAAACATTAACTTGAAGGACATATTTTACTTTCCGGCATTGCCAGACCTTTTATACTTGAGTGTAAATTGGCTGGAGAGGACGGTTCTTCATCTGTAGACCGTGTCACCCCCACATTGGGCCTCATCAATGGAAGAAAGGCCCTCTGTCATTATCTCATGATCTCACTGTTTTTCTCGCCATTCCCACACCAATAGCAAATGAACAAAGACGGTAATATTACAAATGGATAAGGATAAATGGGACTCAATTTCACTGGAATTAAAACACGCTTTTGATTTGATTGAAAAAGAAAGCGATAATGAAGAATTCAATTTGATTAGTTAAGGTAGTTTGGGATCTCTTTGACCATTCCGGCTCAAGAAATTAGTGTAGCTTCTCTTTCCGTGCTCTCGGTATAATGAACAATGGAAGACGGGAGATTGGGATGAGGGGGAAGCAATGAGGTGACTCCACTGAGAAATTGTGCTGTTAACAAATTGGTGGGTCTCAGCTGTTTCCAATGCTCCAGCCTCCAGGTGCATTTTTATCTGCCCGTTTGTCTGTCTCTTGTTTCATTTTAGAGCTCCTTTCAATGCCGGACTTTCAGTTGCATCCGGACAGCCTAAATGACAGCGCTGCCGGCGAAAGTGGGGTAGTTGACGGGAGAGGAGTGAATAAAAGCATCTCCTCCTTCCTGATACCTCCCCTGTCAGCCGGTCTGCACAGCCCAGAGGAGATCAAACTTGTTTGTAATCCTGTTCTTTCTCCTTCATGTCTGTGTGTTTACAACATGGCCACATTGCCGCAGTAGCCTTTCTCTCACAGCTCTGCCTGTGGTCCACGTCTCTCTTTATTAAATCACATGTTGGAAGGTGGGGAAGATATGGGACACATTCTTTGTCCTTTGGTGACAGCTTCTCAAAAAGACAGTTGCTGGTTTTTCTGCACTGCTCTGACAAGTGATGGGCAATTAATTTGTACCAACTGCTTCCCCCATCCTAACATGGTCATAAGAAAGATTTTCAGTCCAGGTTTGACTGAAGAGTGGAGTGTCTGCTGTATGGCTGTCATCACATGGTTTGCAGCAGATCTTTTTAGGAGGAATGCATACATTCTCTTCTGTGGCAGCGTGGAGGCCTTGTCTCTTGTCTCAGCCATGCTCCGGTTCTTTTCAAATGCTAGTAATTTGCAGAAGGGGACCCCAGCCATAGATCACAGGCTCTGGGCCTGCTGAACGAGGGAGAATGGCCTTTGGGGGTGCAACCCTGGAACTTCTTCAATGGAAACCGCATGGCTTTTAATGGTCCGAGTCTGGGTGGTCCAATCAACTTCGAGATGACATTTACTGACATGTGCGTCTGCAGTAATTAATTTCAGCCAATGAAAAGTCAGCACTGTAGCCCTCGTTCGGGATGTTTTGAGTTGTGATTTATCTGTGGACTGGAGTAGTTGATTACAGAATGCTGTGAATAAATTCCAGCAATGTTAAGTTCTTTACACATCTTCGTTACAATTTTAAGACTATGGATATTACTAAGAAACAAACATCTTCGACTCCAGTTTGACCTTTCTGCAAGAATCCAAGCAACAAACATGGCTTTGATTGGTTTCCATCAACAAATTGCTCATGTTCAAACTGCAGCACAATAAACAGAGAACACAGTGCTGTTGACATCGTCCCAAAGCCTCAAGGTCAGAAAGTAAACAAGGCTCTGAAGAGCTTACCACATCAAACCCCATTCTCCATAATGTTTCTAATCTGCATCATAAGAAATGCAATCATGTCACTTCAACAGTTTCCCTTCTACAGCCCTTTTTATCTGTCACCTTCCCACCATAACAATGTGACATCATTGTTTGAAAAGCGACCAACAACATTTGTGGTGTGTCATATTCAATGCAATGGGAAAACCCCTGCTCGGTGAATGACACTGGGTTAGCTGTTTTCTCATGTGGTCTTAAAGTTAAATCTTCACAAACCCATTCTGTAGATTCAGCCTGTGGCCAACACAACTCACGACCAATTTTACAAATATTTGCTGTAAAATGATATTGTTGCAAAAGGAAGTGCAATCTGTTAGCACTATTCTTGATAACTTTAGGAACTAGTTTAGTATGATCCAGGATGATATTTGCCTAAGAATGATTACAACTCAGTCCAGCCTGTATTATTAGAATTAATGTTAATCTGAAGCATAGATATTAAACATAAACATGAGTCTATCATCAGTGAGGCCTCTGAACCTGCAACTTCTACATTATTTTTTATATTATAGTGTTTTGGATTCAGTACATTAGTTGTGATTATTTCTGAGATGTGGAATTACACAATGATAATAACCATCTGGTATCAAACAATGTTATATCTAAATGACATAAAACAATAATTGATCACAATTTTGCCAAACACAGTGACCCCCAAACCATCCTGCAAGGTTAATTCTCACAGTGGAGCTGCCATTTGCAAAAAAAAAAAAAAATCAAACCAAAGAGAAGAAAAGAGTGTCTGCCATGCTGACAACCTCCATTTGATCCTCAAGTTTGAAGAGTTAAATACAACCACTATTCAGAGTCAGTCTGTCGAATGGCGTCCCACAGAGACCCCATGATAGAGGGACTAAAGCTTTGCAAGGGAGGGGTACCATGGTGGAGCTTTTAACAGCACAATAAATGAACTGTTTAAAAGAAATAAATGTAAATGATTTTTTAATGGGCAACATTGGAAAGAAATAATACTGTTTGTGAACATGTGCAATTTGATAAGTTGAAATAACAGGCTTTAGAGGACGATAACCGTAATGGCTACCTGCAGTGCTCGGTAAGAACCAGAGTGCGCCCCCACCAAGCCCTCCATCTTTCACAGAGCTACAAACAGCCCTGGCGTTTTCTTTGGTCACCAAGTCGTGAAATAAGAAGAAAATCACCCCAGGGTTTCAAATAAAAGGCCTGTATCAGACTAGCACCAGGAGACTTTAGTTTACTTTGCTACCTGCAGTTTCTACATGTTAGCCTCTATAACAACTGGTCATCGTCCCGCAGTGAAATGAATACTAAATAACATTTAAGTAAATGCAATCGTTGCTGATGTTTCACCTCCTTTACATTTCTTTTCTCTTGTTATGGACCTTCTTACAGACATTTCTAAAAACCACCTGCAGGAGTCATTTGTCATTTTAAAGCACCTGGAGCAGTCCGATAGCGACATTGCTATCCCAAAACACAAGATAATGACATTGTTCAATAACTGCATGCAAACAAAAAAAATACTTAATACATCAATACTTTGTATTGATAGCAATATATAATCACAAGTCTAACCGCATCAAACATGATGGAGACCCCCTACCTGGCACTCCCTGAATCCACGACCCCCGCTGTTTGTGTTTTGTCGAACCATGGCGGCCCATTGACAACCTCCCCTGGTTTGCCAATTTCCCGTTGGTGGTCCAGGGTTTCGCCTGTCCTTTTTCAGCATTGTGCAACTGGAATAGGTGCGTCCTCCTCTGTTCACGCTGCGGTTGTAGCTCCACGATCTGATTGGACAGCGCCAAGCGAGACTTCATCAGCAGAACATCCCTGTCGTCATGACAACTTGCCAATATCCCAACAGGGGTGTGTTTGTAGAAGGGTGGGGTAGCGGACACGTTTTTCGTGCTTTCGACGGAAACTTGACGACAATGTGTTTTACATCATCGCTACATCATTTGTAGTCTCCCGTTTCTCAGAATGAGCGGCTAGGCTAATCTGTTTAGTATCCGATCTCGACGAACGCCAGGGCCAATCTGCCACGATTCCACGAGCAGCTGTCCCATCAGGGTTTCTCAACCTTGTCGTATAATGTCCCGAGCCACAATGTCTTGCACCGCGGGATGCCGAATCAGCTTAATACAACCATAATTGCTACTCTGTCACATGATATTCTTGACAAATCCAGGGAGGAGGGACCAAAGAGAAAGTTTGTTTTGCAATTGTAAGCTTGTTTTGGACCGGGTTTCAAAAGCATTCAATAGGAAACGATCCTTCTTTGGCCATTCCAATTTACTTCTTTAGTGTAAGAAGAGTATTATAACAGTAAAGAAAGTGAGAAAATGTCCCCAGAAGCAGGCTGTAACTGAGCAAAAGACACCAACAATGAGCTGAAAGAAAAGAAAAAGAGGGTAAAGTGAGAGGTAAGTATAAGCAAGCCATTATCTTGTTGTCAGGCATGCTACCCACAGCACAAACAGATGAATGTTGGGCTCATAAGACACCTGCTGTGCTGCTAGCCTGCTAGCCCGCGATTAGCGCAGAGCGGACGGCTGGTTCCCAGGGTTCTTTCCCAGCTACCTCCTGCCGAGCTGAAGATGATGACCTTGGCCGCTGCTGGAGCTCTACTCCCCTGCTAGGACTGAATGGCGGGATGGGATGAAGGGCCCTAGCCTCCGCACTCCTTTGATTGCTAATCCCCCAACATTGTGCACTGCCAGGCACCCTACCTGGCCTTCTAGCTTGAGGCGGCTTGGAGGTGACTATTGAAAGCAGGTGATGAATGAGCATAGCTGCTGGAAGCCAGACTCCCTGGGTAGCAGAGGGGCTGGCCAGGCCCACAAAGAAGCTTAAAACAGTGCAGTGTGGTTCTCATCTGTTTGGACTTTGTTATTTTGGGTCTTGATGAGTAGACAGATTTCAAAATAGTATCATGTTTTATAACAAGTACTACACAACACCTGCCAACACTTCACTACTTCAAAAGCATTTTTTTTATGGAAAAGACTTATCTGTTATATATATGTATGTATATGTATATAGAAGCAGTAATGGTGCGGTTGATCAGAGAAGTCAGAAAAAACTGATTGAGAGCTCTTAAAGAAATAAGATCCCTTTATTCCTCACCACTGCCCGACATGGGGGAGACCATGAATGTAAACCTATGTCAGTGAAATTATTACTGTGATGTGATGTTTTGCCCAGTCATCTTTTTATTGGGTCAGTATGCAGTCATTCACAGAGCTGTGACACTTTTGTTGGCGACTACGTCCTTGTATTCACGGGGATATCGGAAAGACGTATCTAAAAAGCGTAAAATTTTCCTAGATATAAATGGTTATAATTCCTTATGAATGACTGCCAAAGGCTTGACAGTGTATAGAATTTGCCATGACAAACTGAAGGCACCAATACAATAACACATCTTACAGGGCAATGGCGGAAACACTTGATTCTGCCGATTCAGATTTTCGCCTTAGCGATGTGGGATCCCGAATCGATACAAAATACAATTTAGAGGCGCCAGCAACAAGAAAGGAAAACACCAAAAAAGAGCAAAAGAAAAATTGTCATTGATTGAAAAATGAAAACACAAACCTCATTGTAACGTCAGCAGCTTGCTCCGTGAGAGACTGCTGGATGCCAGACTCTTAAGGGGACCGGAGCTGAATTCAATGCCTCTTGTCAGGAAAGCCTGATGTGATTATCGCCCCCTGCTAGGGCTGGGATAGTGAAGTTGTCTGGTGCTGGCAAGGACGCTCAAGCGGCACTGCGGGATGCCCTTCTGGCTGTCCCCACTCCAGGAACACCGCTCCAGACGCAACAGGGGGTGGGAAGCTTCCACCATCTTTGCTAAGGAGTCCGCCTGTGTCTACGATTGTGCGTGTGCATGCGCAATTGTGTCAGTTCGGTTTGTGTTGTGATCATTTTTCAAAGCGAGTAATGCTGACGCTTTTGAATCAAACGGGCTGTCCAGACGCTGCGGGCCCCTTCGCTGACCTTAAAACTTTAAGGTCAAGATGCTGTAGAATGGACATGAACAGATGTGTGATTATTTACTGCTGTTTGTCTTTAAATGTTTGAAGACATTTTAAGCTATTCCCCAAACTGTGTACATTTCGTGTTTGTCAGTGTGAGAATAAAAATCGTTTCTTCTTCTGCCCAAGGAGTATCCCCTCCCCCTCCTTTCTCTACCATGGGGCGTGTTGCTTCTGGCTCTTATCGACAGATCCTCTGCCACTTATTGATCTATGAATTTGTACAATAAGATAATAATATTTCTTTTCAGTAGCTGGATTGTGATGTCTGTTTAGTTTGGTTTTTCATGTTTTGGTGCAAAAATAGTAAATTATATATAAATGCAGAAGTGTTCAAAAACACTGAAAGGAATTTGTTTTTACAATACCAATACTCAGTTAAATAAATAAAATAATATGAATGAATATGCAATGTTCGTTATTACTTATTACCTCATTGAATTATTTTTATGAGGAGGTATTTGCCATGCTTCAAACAAAGACAGAAGTCAAATACAAACACTCCAGTATGTGGTACAGTGACATATATCTAAAACTTGTATTTCAATAAGACCTGACCACCCAGGCTGGAGATCAGGGGAGTACTGCCTTTTGGGTTATCAGGGCATTTCTGCAGATTTCCCCGTATTGTACCACCCAGCCCCCTTTTGCTTTCTGTGCTGTCCCCCTGGAGGCAAAGGGGGTAAAATAAGACTTCAAAGCAAACTCCAAAATAGTCCTGACACAAACTCATTTCCTCATGTTACATGACGGGGGCTGGCAGGCGCACTAGACTGCTCAGACTCTGGTATGTCTCAGCCTCCCGCTCTGCACTAGCTCAAAACAAGAGCTAGTGACGGGATAGCATTTTGACGGAGCGATTATGGACAGTCTGACATCGACTTAAAAGGAGCCATATGGGGGGAGAATTTACAAGGGCCTATCTGTGGGTCATGCTGGGCTCAGATGAGATGAGGAAATGGGAGCTCATTTAAGGGGATGCTATTAGCAGTGAAGGGCCACAAATGACTTCAGCTTGTAACTATAATAAGTTGCAACGAGGGTGGGATAGTCTGCAAATAAAGTCTGTAAAAATGTTGTTGTTGATGGGTTGTTGACTGAAAAATTTTAAAAATGATGTAGTAGTTTGGAGAATAAGGTATGGAAGGCACAAGCCATAATTACCAACCTGTGCTTAACCCAATGACATTTAGCCTATGGCCCTACTGATTCACTGATATATAGTGACATTTTGTATGTGGTTAACCAATGAACTCCCATTCCTAAACTTAACCACATGCATTTTGTCAACTTCCTCTCTCAATGCCAGGATTTAACCACTTCACCAACCACTTAATCAAAAACCGAATGATTGCAAACTTATTTCTCCAGTGGTCAGACCCCAACTTAGCTTGAACACAGTGGATTCTGACCCAATGGTAAAAAAAAAAAAAATGTGGTCAACGGCAAACCCAGTAAACGAACTCCGAAAGTGCTCCCCTAGTGACAGCAATATATACTAACCTTACAGTGAGATCAGATTGCAACTGCAGAATGCAAAAGAACATAAACGTCCCCAATTGTCTATAGTGGCAGGTGTTTTTAGATATTTCTTTTCCTTTCACTTTTAAAGAACCCAACCAACACTGCTTCACAAAGTGGAGTAACCATGTGTTTAGTAATTAACTTACTATAAACTGTGCAATGTGGTTTATCTTGACAGTGTCTGGACTGAATGCACCATCTGCCACCCAAAGGCAAAACTGAAGTCATTGTGATTTCTAACAATTAGCATTTTTTAATTTGTGTCTCAAAAAGACAGTTTTCATGGTTTCCCTGTGACTTAACACAATCTGACTTTGAAGGGCAGAAGAACCTAGTGGCAAAAAATAAGAGTCAGTAAGAGCTTCCAGAGATTTTATATTGTATTTGTGTTTTTTATGAAATGTTCCCACAATATTTCCCTCACCAGATCACATTAAATTCAAAGACATTGCTGAAAGCCAGAATTTAAAAAAACACTGGCACTTAAGAAGACTTTCCATAGATGTGATGCACATTTTTGGCAAATCATTATCTGGCAACTTCTTACATGTGATAAACTTGCTCTGGGGTGGGCATGTCATGTTAATATCTTTTTTAAAAGGACATTAAAAAGGCGACAGAAAATACACAGACGAATAAAAAGAATGACATCCACCAAATTTATGCATATTTACTCTGAAACCAGAAGGAGACACTGTATATCTTATTTAATCATTTGTCTTTGTTTCATATGGACCATTTGCAATGTTAAGAAAGCAGTAGTGGACAGATGGCCCCCGAAAAACTGCAGAGAATTACTCGGCCCTGAACTTCACTTGGCTGGAATTCAATCGTGGATTTGACACACTTATTACTAAGAAATTACAAACTGGCCGCAGATCTGAAGCGTCATTTGGAAGACGTCTACCCTCGCTGGACCCTTCTCCGTCCAAGCAACTTTTTCCTCATTTAAAACTTTCTCAATGCTTTTACTTCTTTTACATGGCGCCTGACTCACGGAGCAGAAAAGGATAAACGTTGCTCCATCAATCAGCGCAATATTTGATGGGGAAGTATCTGGAGCACAAGTTGGTTAGCAGGTTACATGTGGTGCTGTTGCTAGGCGCTCGGCTCTGCAGCACGGCTCACTCTGTGATTGGTTGACGGCTTTTCCTGGTGAGGATGGGGGTGCTGCTCTGTATACATGCCTGCTGCTGTGATAATGCTCCGGATAGGGTTTTAATAAAGAGTTCCTCCTTCAAAAGAAACCATTTGCCCCAAACAATAGAACCGCTCCTGCATATATTACATTGAATCATCTGCGCGATATATTTCAATCACAGGAGAAAATGAAGTAAGATTATTAATCAAGATTAAATGATACTAATATTAGATAAGTCCAGGATGTAATATCACTCATATAATGGAAATAGTAATAAACCTGGGCAGAGTCTGATGACAATAATTGGTACAAGCTTTCAATCTGCTCAGGAAATTGATACTATACTATTACCTCCACCCATCCTCCAGCTGTACCACCTAAGCCTAACCACAACTCATAAATACCAATACATTTAAATGGGAGATTTATTTATTTATTCATTTATATTTAGTTTTTGACACATTTCTATTGCAAAAAATGCAAAGAAAATACAAAGCTTTGTGTCCCCAGGCGTTTCCGTTTACATTATACCTTAAACATCAGTAAAATTAAGTCATAAATGGAGAATACATTTCAAATTGCAAGAAGGCTGAACCGAGAATCTCTACATCCTTGCGGTAAATATAGATTGTATGAAATCTATTGACTTTTTTACTGCTTGAGGATACATTGATTTTTCCCTTTGATTGTGTTTTCCTCAGACGCCGGAAGAGGAAAAGCAGCTTCAAACTGACGCGCACATCGCAGACGTTTTTTTCCCACAAAAGGATCCAAAAACAGATACCTGGCTGGCGGGATGGAGCAGCCAAGGACGACGGCGGGAAAAGCTGTTCGAGTTCGAGGAGTGACACAGACCTGTTGAGCGGCTCTTCCTTCTCCTGCTCGGCGGCTGCTGGGAGGAGGACACTTGTTTCTCTTGCACGAGGGTTTTGATCTTTTTGCATCGGCATCCGTTTCCTCCATCTACAAAGGCCATGAAAGAGAATGAGTAATTTATCTATGTGTGTGTGTGTGTGTGTGTGTGTGTGTTGGGCCTGACCTATTTCTGCCGCACTGACATGAGCTTGGCATTTCAGCCTTGGTATAACAGCACACACAGGCGTCACAGGAAGTACTGCTATTCCACACGATGAAAGCACTGATGTTAACACTGACATGAAAACTCACGCTAAGAAAATAGCCATTTATTATTCAGAATTGTGCATACTACTTTCAAGTAACAGTCCTGTCGGTGATATGTATAAATGCACACTAAAAAAGGGTTTATTATACACTATCACTCATTACTTTATGCATAGTACTATTGGTTAAATGCTCTTTTGCAATCTTTTTGTGATTGGTCAACCATTAGATCAACTGTAGAGCTGGCTAAGGCGATAGCTTCAACTTTGCATCTGGACTTATCTGTATCTTGTTTTTAATTGTTCATTTTAAAGCTGTGACAGATTGAATAGCTGAAGCACCATTGTGTAAGTTCGAGTTACTAAAAGTGAATAGGTAGGTTTAATTGATCCAGATAGCCAGCAATAAATACAGGAAGTCGATATCAAGTTCGAATGTTAAAATTTGTAATTATATTTTTCTTTAAACAATGAAAATGAATCTAAATACTTTGTTATAATGTAATGCACTTGAAACATTTGCATTCACATTGTATTGTTCGTATGAGTTTGATCATGCCTGGATCTGTTGGTTTGGTCTAGCATGAAAAAGGAAGTGAGTGTTGTAGTTCCTGCTCCGAGCTTTTACAATAAAGTCATGGAAGAGTGAAGTCTTGGAAGGATATGCTTTCATAGCTTAATTGAACTTAATGGAATTCCTGTTATAACTTTTTTCTATAATTGTCCAGAGAGGACAAACTGAGCACAGCTGGAGGAGAAGCACAGGTGTGTGTTTCTTTTTTTAACACAATCTTGAATGAAGTCTTAGGACATTTATGAACCAACATTTTAGTTAAACCATGATTAGTACAATTTCCACCAGGTTTGTTTATAGACAACAGCATGTCCCTGCAGTGCTGCTGTAGCTGTTTATAAACTACTGTACATACTAACTACTGCATGTTGAATTTCATGTTCTGTAAAGCTATGTTTATGCATCAATAAAGTAGGCATCTGCACAAGACAGAAATAAAACTGCTTTTCCTGCCAGTCTAAATAAGGACTTCTTTAAATGAGGCAAAAAAATACAATTAAACCTACCTATTGACAAATAAAAGCTATATTAATCACTAAATTGGTAAATAAATAGACTAAAAAAAGGCTCATGTGTTGCTTGTAACGCCTCTCCTCCTTCACCACATCAGCAACAGTGTGCAAATTATCTGCAGTTAACCAAAAATGACTTCCTTGTAGAATGTATTCACCAAGACTTTATGACCTCGAATGAGTAACAAGTAATAATCTTAACTTTCATAGTTGTGACGATACATCTAGCATTTCACTCTTATAGCTGTAAGGGTTAACAGTAGAATGGCCATTACAATGCATTGGTAAAAAAAAAATACAGAAGCTTAATTGTCAAAAAGCTCTCCATGTTTTCTCCACCGCAGGCCTCCACACATGTAGCCGTCACTTCACCTTGAGGAGCCGAAAAAGGAAGCCTCCATCAAAGCTTTGATGTGGGACGGGAGACTGAAGGAAGTTCAAAGGCCACGTCAAGGAAGAGAGAAACAGAGAATGAGCCCGAGATGGGGCTGGGGGATAGCGGCGGTGTTGGTGGGGGGCGGTGACATGGGACGACTCACCAGCCGACTCCAGGGGATAGCAAGGAGACGTTTAATAAGGACACGAGCTAATGAGGGACATTCAATGTGCACTAAAAGAACACTTTGTTGCCAATCATCAAGGCTCCTGAGTGAGAATGACGCATTTTTGCATGATCCTATTAAAAACAGGTTCTGGACTTCAGACAAAAGCCCCCTTAATAAGAAAAACGGGGCCATGTGAGGAGTATGTTGTTGTTTACCAGCATGCAGTTTCCTTTATAGCAGAGTGTTATTCAAAACAGGATGCTTTTTTGAAATAATTATGTCGGGATGTTTGCAATTTCATCGGTTCATACAAAAACAATCCTTCTTTGCAACCAGATGGAAGATATCATGTCAGAAAACTTCAGGGTGGAAAATTCAGTGTCTCCATTTTTTTGTGCCCCGAAATTTTGCACACGTAATTGGGAAGTGGTTTATGAGAATCTTAGTCTTTAGGTAGTGCAGAATTTAGGTGAAAAGAAAATTGTGTAGACTAGACTACATGGTTGTTTGGTATTGTACTGTAAAAAAAAAAAAAAGGGGGAAAAAAAGCCCACGGGGAAAAGGTGTGGGTGAGAACTGACATTCCCACATGAAGCACTCATTAAGCCACGTGATGATGGGAAGACTGGTTTAGATTCACGGCCATTCCCAACCTCGGTTCAATTGGTGCATCTGAAAAGACCTTGTGATAGAAACAGCATGCTGCAGGAAATTGAATACAGCTGCATCGCTGTTGTTTGTTTCAAACCGTTTTTTTCCCCCTCTCTTTCACTTGCTCATTGCACTTACAGAGCAGAAGTTAGATATAAATGCCTGTTTTAAATGTGCTGCGAATCCTGCAGTGTTTCCAAGCATTTTATCAAGACGCATCATCTACTGCAATCTTTTAAAGCTTAAAATTTTCACCTCATGGCTAGCATTGGTTAAGTTTGGTCAGAATTTAGTGTCACAGTGTTTCGAGGCTGTGAACATTTGGACAAAACTGCTTGAATATTTGATTTGGAATGTGTTCATTTGGCGCGTTTATATGTCGTTCTAATGGTGGGTTTTGCAGATTTTGTCCTTTTTAGCAACATCTTCTGGCAATTTACACACTTGACCTTTTAGAGCATGTGAACAGCTATAGCACCTTTTACGGAAATGCTGTATAATGTGAACAATCCCAGCAAAAAAAAAAAAAAAAAGTCTAATAGTGATTCCACATTGAAGATATGATTTAGTGCTCTTAACTTTTATGCATGAATGTGTGTCCTACAACAGCAGAGGTCAGTTTGTCTGCTCGAACTGAAACTGGATTTTATAGAGCTTGAATTAACATTTTTCCAGTCTGCAAAAATACAAATACTGTCCTGTTCCACCTGCTGCCTCGTGTCTATTCTCAAAGCCCTGGACCCACCTGCTTTTTGCTCACATCTTTATAAAACCTCTAATCCAACACTGTTGCCTTATGTCAAACACTCACCATCAAAGACGAATGCCTTCACAAAACACAGCAACTGCTTTCAGCTATTGTTGCTATAATAAACAATAGATAAATCTTCCCCTCATTTTGCGGTTTCTCTGGGAGTTTTTCACTAGAATGTCTTTGTCAACCATTACAGGAAAAAACCCAGGCATTTTAGCGATCCCACCCCATGTATTTGAAAGTAGTGCGTCAGTTTGATGTTTGCAGCTACAGACTGTGACTAACACCGCTGACACATTTCCTCATTTAACCCCATTATATCTAAAGCAAACCACTGGAAGTGAAGTTGTTTATGTCAACTTTAACAAGTGGAAAGTTCCTCTATCTTGATGATCTGTTTCATGTTTGCTACACCCTCTAACAAACTCAGCCATTGGTTTTTACCCCTTTAAGGCTCTATCCTTGGCATCATGAGATAATATTCTGGCTCTCACCATTCAATGAGGAGGCCACCCATTACAAGACACTTACACTTGCTTTTGTTTACTGTTTCCCAGCCACTAAGAGATAAAGGATTTGGTATCTACTTTTATGTTTATCGAGTTTGACCAATTTAAAGTCCTTTTCAAGACATCAAAATAATACTTATTAAAACTTCCTATTTGGGTTTTTTTTTTAGCTCAGTCATTTGGACTCATTAAGCATTAGGCATCTGGCGGTGCATTAAAATAGTGCCTGCTATAAAGAACGCACCACAACTGAAGTAAGAGGCAAAAGGTATATGGTACAATGTGCTTATTTGGTATGTTTGAAATGAAAAGAAAAATGCCCCTTAAAGTCAACATTATAATACCAAGCCATTGGAAGAATTTTTATAGTTCAAGGTCTAAGTCCAGTCTATTTCCATTGGCTGCCTCTGGTCTATTACCAATGCCCAGGAGAGACATTTTTGTTGTGTTTTCGCTCCAATCCAACACTACTATGTTGTCACACGCAATCAAAGACAAAAAAAGCCTTCACAAAATACATCAATTGTTTTCAGCTAGAAGTGCATCGTTATTAAAATCATTCAATTAACTCCCTTTAAATGATCCAGTGCGGAGGTAATTACATGATGTCATTTTTCAACTCTTTGTTCTAATTCAAAGTAAATTTGGCTGTTTGTGCATTTGTGTATTTCTATTTTTTTTTTCAACCTACAATCTCCATGTCTTAACATGGACTGTTAATTCCTCAAATGCAGTTTAAGTGTTTCAGAGCGTTAACAAGGGAAGCGAAAAAATCTCACAAAGTGCTGACCTAAACATGAGGTTAGGACCCTCTATTACTTGTGGTCCAATAAAACTACCATGAGAACATTTTGAGTCTATTTTTAGAGTTTTGGTATTACAAAGCCAGAACACAACGATGGCTGTTGAAGACGTGGAAACACTGTTCATTAAAAAGCTCAATGAATGTAATTAGACAGACTATTATTAAACAATAAGGGTGTAGTATAGGGTTCCTGGGAATCACAGACCACCAGTAGGTTTTAATTGACACATGTTCTCTCAGTTTGGCTTTCCACCAATTTCATACCTGCTTTGTTGGCTACAGGCTTTGCTCTAATAAATCCACTTAAGAATCACTGCATCAATGGTAAGACTATGTTCGCACTGGCTTCTAAAGAGGTCCAATATCTACAATCTAATTTGTTCAGTGTTGTCAGGTCCTCTCTTTGCATCTGTAGGTTCTGGGAGGCCACCCCAGCTTCCCCCACCTTCCAAAAATATACATATGGAGTTCCTATTTATCCATGTTGCAGTTTTTCCTTAAAACCAACACAATATAAACAGGGCACACATCAACATTGTCACTTTCTCTTTCAATGAATTGTGTTTTTTGTTTCTGTCAAACAGTCTCAGTTTTTGTTGTCACAGTAACACTACCAAGCATATTGTTTCAAGGAAAGTCACAATCCTCCTATACTGATAACTGTCAGGCTCACAGCTGTGTGTCTATGGAGAGAGAGCAGTGGAGGAGTGCAGCAGGTAATGCTGTCAATCTCTCAAATGGATTTTGTTTGGTTTATGAATCACGATGTCTTACGAAGTCATGGAGATACATCTACAGTGGCTATGTGTGTTTACCTTTACACTACAGTTTGACATGTTAATTTTCAACAGTCTTAGAGGAAACAAATTAGAGAAAGCAAAGTTAAGATTCATATATTTTATTATTGGAAATCATTTAAAATGCTAAGCTGCAAAGAAGAGAGTGGGTGTTAAATAACTGAAAACAAGTTGCTAATTTAAAAAGAAACGCAACTCGAAACGCTGGCTTTTACCAAAAGGCTTCCTTGTGTCTCACAGGAAACGTCTGATAATCTGTTGTGGTTGTGGTCTGTGTGAGAGTAATTGTTGATATATACTATACAATATATTAATATTATTATTAAAAGAGGGATAGTAATCATTTGGTCATGTTTCAAACAGTGTTTGGATCACTGCCTGAGGCCACTCACTCAGAGTTTTACAGAAAAAAAGTATTGGTTTTGTAAAGTACAGGACAGACTGTAAATTCTCATTCCAATGAGCCGTGACTTTTTCGTTTAGAGCGAGCTTCATTGAGAAGCAAAGCAACGCGCACCCTCAACCTCTCAATTACAGCCCACAATCATAACTCAGCCCATGACAGAACTGTCCTCCTATATCTGGCGTGTTTTCTATTCATCTTAATTCTACACAAGACAAACAAGAGCCCAAGAGCACACGAATGTACCAAACATGTAAAAAAATGGACAAACACTGTGCTGAACATTATATATAACTCTCCCATCCTTGACATAGCTGTCTTACCACTTCTCAAAAACAGCCCTCTAGGGGCAGACGCCCTCTTCTTTTAAGTCCCCTTAATGGTTTGAATGCAATGTGAAACAGTGTAAAGCAACAATAACAGGAAATACTGCCAACAGAGAGAGAGACACAAAGAACGACCATCTTTCAAGACCTTTCCTCATCATCCTTTTTTCTGTGTAATTTTGGTTTCTCTTATGTTTGACATCAAAGATGCTGAAATTGTTTTCCCTGATGTTGTGTACTCTGTAATTATTAATCTGCCTTGCAAGACGACTGCCTTTGGGGCAAAGACACAAAAGGCCCCTCTCTGGATCTCTGATGTGGAGCAGCACACAAGGAAGAAAGGAGCAAAAAGGGAGAAAAATGTGCAGCGCTGCCACCAAACTAAAAGTGTGAACTTTCAGACAATAGTTGTAAACTTTGAAAGACGGAGAAAAGAGCGCCATCGAAGGCTGAGAAATGAAAGGCGTGAAGCGAGCCGTGCAGAAAGAGAAAGGGTGAGACGGAGATTTAAAAGTGCAGTGCTGTTGTGACAGTGCCAGGTGAAGAAATACTGATGAGATGCAGTAATGAGGCCCTCATTTTCCAGACTCTCCACTCCTACATTCTTTGTTACACCTTGAACTGATTAGTCGCCATTCAAACAATGTCTGGCTGCATTGTGTGTGGACTCCAGATGAGTGTGACAGCTCTGCGCCGATACTTTCCACCATTTCTTTGTGTGCTCTTACTGTAAAAATCCACCAAACCACCAATGAAAAAAACAGATCTATGTTTACTCTGCACAGAGCGATGACTCTGAGATGACTGAGAGCTGACCTTAAAGGATAATCTAAAGTCTTGTAAGCATCCTCCTTGTGACCACAGGCAGTAAAGATGGCCTGACTAAAGAGTGTGCTGCTGCTCTTGTGTTAATCAGAGAGGCCACATTGTCTTGCATTTTTTAGGTGGATTGAAGATTTGAATAATGTTCAGGAAGCATCCGTACGATCTGTTGCTAGCTACTAATGAAAAAGAAACACAAATCCAGACCTTCCTGCTGAGATTATACTGAATTATCAGTATTTCCTTAAAAGTTTTGAATAGAAATCAGTGGGCTTAACGGAGCAGACCCATACTCCAAGTCACAGCTAACTAGGTCCACTCCTTTTTACTGTCAAAGCGTGTTTGTCTCTGTGTTACAGTGTGTTTTCAAAGGTGCATTATGTGTCAGCTAACGTCTTGTGCCTTTCACAGTTCGTCTCGAGCAATCCGAGGCGAGCGGTGTTACCTTGCCTGACTGTGCGTAGCGCTACGGAGGAGGGAGAGCTGACATGGCGGCTACACTGAGGTGCTGATAGCGAAATCCCATTAGCTGCCCTCCCACTGACGCCAAACTGACATCAATAGGAAGAGCCAGAGCAGGTGGGTGGTCTGTCACTCTGTAAGCGCGCTGGCAGGAACAACCTGCTCCAACACTCCGCAGCTGGAGAGTCGTGCTGTTCTGCTACGCCTGTCACTGATATGTGTGTAGCCTTATGTGGAGGGGCATTGATGCTGGAGCTGAGGTGTTTTTGTTTGTACGTTTAAAGCCCACGGTTTTAATGTGACGGACAATAATTAAGAGCAAAAATTAAAAAAAACAAAACAACAAACTTCTGAGCTGAGACTGAGGTGAAAGAAGACAGACAGGAATAAATGAGAAAGAAAAAAGAAGCCACAGAAGTGAACAAACCATTAAAAAACTGAGGAAAAGGGGAATGCCAGCTCCTACGTGGCCACCAATTTAAATGGTTTCTGGTCAGGGGAAGTGGCAGGAGTGGATGCCCAAATTAGAGAGGTCCCGGTCGGATCATAGAAAAACCCTGTTATCCTCAGCGTGCCGGCATTCCAGCCAGTGAGGAGCATGGGAGCGGGAGCCACCCGGACAATGTTTGGTTCAGACGAGATGGGAGGGCCCCGCTTCGTGGCGGATTTTCCGAACCTCTGAAACCACAAGGCACTTGGGAAGACAGGGCCCATGAGTCTATCGATCACAGTGGAGGCTGTTTGCTGTTTGCTGTCAAACACGCTGCCAGGGAGGTCTCCATCAACAGTCGAGTATAATTGTAGCTCACAGAGATGAATACGCTCCAGGTTTTGATCTACTTTTAAACAGATTACAAATAAATAGCTTCAGGGCTGGGATTATTTTTCTTTGGAGGGTGCTCACTTTCATCAGTAAACAGGCATTGTGTGGAATTTTTTCCTTATGAAAACATATGGCCTTTTTCCTCGTTGTCACACAGTTTACATGCTATGTTATGATGTTATGTTAAATGAAAAAAAGTGGCTCAAGGGCAGATACTCTACACTAAACAAGTTTCTGGTTTGAGGTTTCTTGTTGTATGCCTCACTATGTGCCTTGTACTCATTGCCCTCTAATACATTTTCCAACGTTACACTGCTGTTTATGGCGGTTTTACAAATTTGGCCATTATAAGAACTGAACACACATAAAATACCTGTGTTGTAAAACATTTTAGCATTCTTCTTTTACATTGAAGCCAATGACAACACTTTTGGCATGTCACTGTATGATATAAGTGGCTGCTAGTGGAACTATGACAATAATGAGAAGATGGTACACTGTTAACATCTCAAAGTCCACCTCTGGACTGAAGATTGATGCTTGATGGCTGCTTAAATGTGCTGATATCTGTATATCTGTCTGGGGCTGGGTGCAGAGGACCATTGGTATTTGTTGATATTTTGGATGGATACAATTCAGAAGATTTTTTGATGTGAGTGTCAGTTAATATTTAAAAATAACTGTAATGGCCAATCAGAAAAGAGGATTTAAGTGCGAACATATGACACTGAATTTATCCACTGGTATATTTTAATAGCACAATAGCATGTTCATTTCTGTGTTTCTTTCATTGTGTTAAACTGAAGCACATAAACATATACAACTCTGCTGAGAAATAGCATTTGTTGGTGTTTTTGCAAAGAAATGACAAATTCTTTCTGTGATGAACCCATCCAGATGGTATCACATTCAAACTGATGCATGGATAAAAGCAGTTACTAAAAGAAAACATTTTCATTGCCTTTCAACCCATGAGACTGTCACTTCTATAAGGCTCCTGCTTGTGTACATATCCATGCATACATTAGCCAAATGACAATCACAACTATATAAACAGAGCGGGAGAACAAAACCTGCCACCGCTGCCTGGTTTTGTACGGCTGACAGCAAAGGTCACCCGAGTCAACATGAAATATGACGCAAGCACAAAGAGACGAGACAGCTCTGCCACAGATATTAGCGCGCATCAGATGAGGAGCGGCGGGGGGAAAACAACTTCCCTTGTAATGAACCAAATCTTCTTTCTCTTGTTTACAGCTGAAGGGCCTTGATTTAACAGTGGAAGGGGGCGAGCGCTGGTAATGGTGGGAGGAGGAAGAGGGGGGCAGAGAATAGGGGCTTATGTTATCTGTTAAGCTTTGCCTGTCCACTGCATTACAAGGCCTGCATTGCTCATTTCATGGCAAGTATACTGGAACAGATTATCGCTGGCTGGAGACGGCGAAGGGGAAGAGGGGACGGAGGGTGTCGGTGGGTGCTGCGGCGTGGGTTTGTAGTCACAAGATGAGCAAGCGGAGTGAGCCGCCTCCAAATCCCTGATTATGCACACCCTTACAATTGCTTCACATTATCCACTGATTTATTTAGTTTATTTATTTACTCTGGCATTCAGCAGGTTTTTCACTCACTCTGAAATGTCTTAGTTTGTGCTGCTTTACAAAAAAAGTTTCTCTGACTGAATAAGCAATCGAACTTTTTTCCTAAACTATCAAAACCAAGAATTTTAACCAGCTAAAGGCAGGGCTAATACATCCAGACATACACTAACAGACAACTATTCAAACTCACATTCATGAGATGTTTGCAGAACCATTTTAATCACCTGACAGCATATTGTGATAGGAATCATCGGTGAAAAAACAAGACCTGAAGACGTCATCTTGGCTTTATTATAAGAGGGAGAAGAATTTTCAGTCCTGAATGAGAGCTTTGGCCAATCACAGCTCGCTTCCATAAAAGAGAGTACCCCCATTGGTCCACAATGATGTCAGTAAGGAAATACTTGCTACTGATAAAACAGAGAAAGTGTATCTTCAGTGCTGAATATGTCTTTTTTACAGAGAAACATAAACAGAGAAAATGGAGGCAATGGGAAATGGGGAAAAATATTGACAATTAAATCACGCCAATGCAGAGAAAATTGCTGTTCAGACGCTGAAGTTGGTGCTAAGTATTTATGGTTAATTACAGTTTAATGTCATGTTTTACTATTTTGTGGAGAAAAATTGGTCTGGTTTGACTTTTTTAATAAAAGAAAACGCAGGAGAGGTCCCCAGGCTTGCAGTCTGAGACAAGGATGGCAAAAGAAAGTATTGCCACTTTAACTTAGTGAAATAAACTTGATTAAATCAGAAATAAACTTCTACGGTTTACTGCAGCAATATGCCGCTACATCTCCAGTTGATTTACTTGCTTCTCACAATGCATATACATTTTTCTCACATAACATTTCTCACATAACTGCAGCACCAGTAAACTGAATGACATTGTTGTGTGACAAATGCTCCTATCCTGCACCACAGTCAAAAACGGGGCATTAATGTCCAGATTTCTACTGTAGCACTCAGTGGAAGCACTACACCATCCACAGTAAAAGAAAAAAAATGTCATAAATTGTTCAAAAAGTTACTCATGCAAAATGTTATGCAGTAAATTGTGATGTGTGTGTTCCTACTGACCTCTATACAACAAAAACGTGACTTATTTTCATTGAGACCTTACTAATTTAACCCATAGCCTTTAACTACCCACATTGCTTCTTTGTTGTCTTTTGCTTGTTGTTTTGAGGCTCTGAGGTTTACGATCGCAAAGCCACATGGCCCGCTCAGGAGGAAGCCATTTTGTGGCTTTCTGCTGCATCTGTTGATCCCTGTGGATACTTCCTGCCTCTTGTGTTCTATGAAAGATGAGATAAGGGCAGACCACCGAGCGAGGACGGGATGCCTTTGCCCTGAGGGGGGGAGGCAACAAGCGGAGTCATCTGCTGGCCTAAACTTGGCCAAAAGGGTTTCAAGAGGTAATACAGTTGTTGGCCTTTCTCATTTAGTGTCAACGGCTGTCCCATTTATCACACACCCTGTCTTTTATGTCTTCGCCTCGGAGGTAAACACCCAGCTTCTAAAGGAGCTATGTATTGATTTTGCCCCCAAGATACATCTTAGCATCAGTTAAACGATGAGGTTAATGCTGGGTTAAAACATTAAAAACACTGAACTGACTATGATCACTTTTCTCACTGACAGTGCATTTTATTCGCTTTAAATTCAGCTAAACTGCTTTGCACTGACAAATTAACTTTCAGCACATTAAAGGAACAAAGAAACGTTCTTCTTTCTTTAAGCTGTAAAGTGTGCAGATGACAGCGAGATTTTTTTTTTTTTTTTTTCATGGCTCTGCACAATGAGCTCAGTGCATTCACAATTTGTCAGTTATAGACGTGAAGAGGAAATTGACAGGCTGTGGATGATACAAGAAGGTACAAGACCTTACATGGCACAGTTTTATGTCAGTTGATCACGCAAAAGTCAGTCAAATTTAACATCTTTGTGACAATTTTGCAAATCAGGAAATTTTCAGAATAAATAAAGTATACCAAAATTGTTACAACAATAATATTTATGTATAATCTATAATAATATTTATTTATTTATTTACACTTCAAGCTTTCAGTGCATTTTTGTTAACATTTTCTAGCATTTTCTAGACCTAACCATCTTTCCACCAGACTTATCCAAAACTTTACTTCCAATCCTTAAAATAAAAATGTGGTCAATGTTTGCAGAATAAATATTGTAATTTTAAAACACAGTTACTCAGTGATTGGATTGTATACTTCATGGAGGCAAACTACATGGGCTTGTAATGTTTGTAACAACTTTAACTGTTAATTTGCTGGCAGCTATTGGGTATTTTTTCCAATTAAAACAGCTCTGCACGGCTTAACTTTGTAACAAACAGTCAAAGTTCTCTGTGTAGCTTTGTTTGCAGAGGTTTTAGTGGATTCAGTAAAAAGAATAGCACAGTGCAAGTCAGAGGCATTTATTCAGTGTAACCATCAAACCTTGTTCTTCAGAGGAGCTTCAAATGTCTTTACAAATGGGTTTAAATGGCCAGTACATTCTGATATAAATGTAGCTTTTACTCCATAAGCTTGAATCGACCATTGTTCTCTTTTTCTGTGTCGTTATGTTCGAACAGCCACCACGGGGGTGTGCCAGTCAGACAGCTCCGCTCTTTCTTCTGCCTTTTCCCTGATCTGGCCAGGAGACAAAGCATTCAGAGAAGAAAGCCTCTTATCTGAGCGGAGGAAAAGGTTTTAACCCGAGAAGCTAAAGCAAAGAAACTCAGAGGTTGTTGGGCTGTTTCTCTGGCTCTCTGTCTGCCTCTCCCTGCTTTAGTGCTCCTGAGGGGAACACACAGTGGGCCGCATATTTCTGTTGCTGTGTGCCCACTTTATACTCCGCTCCCCTGCCGAGTGAGGCTACACAGCATGGAGTGAAAGGCCATGCTGGAATGCCTATAATGCACTGTGGAAACTGTGACTGCTTTTGATTTAAATGGTTTCAGATGCGCTTTTGGAGGTGCGCAGTGAGAAACAGCTGGCTGCTGTGGCTATTGATATGCACAAAAAGACTGTTGAGGCTGTTAAAGTAGCCCCGTAGGCTGAATCCATGCAGGATCTCACCAAAACATGCCAAAACATCTATTTGTTATGCAGCTAGATGTTTTTTGGTAGATTATCATAACACCACTTTGCATGAATCCTTTTAAAAAGCATTGCTACTATCTCAAATTGATATATATTGTACTGGTGAAATTACAGTTGAGCTTTGAACTGCTACAATGAGCACCAGCCTCCACTCCTTTCATGAAATGTCTTTGAAGACTCTTCTTAAGGACTGCAAATTACTTTAGATGAAATGATTTTTTAGAAGATCTCCCAGAGGAGAAAAAAAACACAATGTTATCCGTGAAACATATGTCAATCTCAATCCAAATGCACCTGAAGGCACCACTGAACACAGTTTAAACATTGCTGCTCAAACCTTAAACAGGATACAAACAAAGGTTGTGGATTATGTATTATGTCTGTTAAAGTTAACTTTCTGTGGCTTTGGACTGGGCACAAAAACAGAAAATAGTCTCTGTTACAGGCCATTCAGCTCAGCAACAGGGACTCGGCTTATTTCTGATTTAAACTGAGCTGTGATTGACTAAGCAAGAGGATGATCTTATTGCATGATTCTATGTAATGTTGTGACAGACAAAACAAAGACGAGAGCACAATGAAGCTGTATTTAAACACAGGACGCGATTGTTCAGTGATAAGGAAGAAAAATACATAAAATGATTATATTGAAAGGCTCCTAAAGTCAGTCACTTGGTCAGTTGGTCAATATATGGCTTGTCAACACCAAATTAATGGTGGAAGAAAATCTAACTGTGAAAGTGGCTTTTGTAGAGCTGTAAAAATAAAATAATAAATAAATAAATAAATAAAAGCAGATGAGAGAAAAGTGAAGGGAGCGTTTGGCCACAAGAGATAAATGTTAGTTAACCATCCATTGCATGTTATGTGGTGATAGCTGGAGGGTTGCTAAACTGAATATAGGTCATTTTACTCTTCATTGCAACTTTAACAGGGCAGAAAATTATCCACCTTTTGTCTCAGGCAGTAAAAGGCAACCGGGTAACCCAGGGTCATGCAATATACTTTTTATTATACTTTTAGATTATATATTTTATACACGCATGTACATCCTGAAAGACAAACCATAAAAGGCCACAGAATATTAACCATCACACTGAGACAGTTTTTCAGGCTTCTCAGACTCATTTCAAACTGTTTTCCTCCCTTTTTGTCTGGCACACAAAAGTAATTTACTTCATGAAGAGGACCTATTGTTATGTGGCCCACGCTGTGAGAGTGTGCGAGCGAGTCCACACAGAGACACACACCGACAGCAGCCTCCCGAGCCTCTACCTGCAGACAGTGTGAAGAAGAGATAAGGCTGCATCAAATACACAACGCAGTATTGATTTCCATGCCAACCAATCTCACCCAATCAAAAAAGGTCACGCTGTGTAGAAATCAAAAAGGGGCCTCTTTGTTTCAGAATTGCATGCTGGGTAGCCTTCAGGCAGACACATTCAGTGAGTGAGACAGTTTGAAGCGTAACGTTTTTCATCTGCCGCTAACCACCTCATGCAGCAGGCAAAATTGGAAAACAATATTGATATCTGACCAATGTAATGGCTCAGATAGCAGTGTGAGAAAAGGTAATTTTTTTTTTTTTTTTTTTTTTTGCTGTCTGCTGTCTTTTCAGAACAGTAGTGGAGGCTCACTCCCATTACACAGCAGCGCAGGTGTGGATCTAATTTCGTCTGGCCCGTGCCATCCCTCACAAACTTAATCTACAGCCTCCGTTCGATCAACAAGATGACTATTCAAATGTGAGGCTCGTGGTGGGCGTATTTCACAGGCTTCCTATGGCTCGGTGTGATGACGGTCAAGACAGGGGCTTTGGAAGGCGGTTTTGATGTGTTTGTGTTGCTCAGCGTTGGCTCCGGGTCACCCCTGTATGCATTAATGAGCTGATGCACCGTTTGATGTTGGCCTTCAAATCTCCTTTGGTTCCCTGGCCCTGGTGTCCACC
Organism: Rhyacichthys aspro; assembly: GCA_036850595.1. Taxonomy (NCBI): domain Eukaryota; kingdom Metazoa; phylum Chordata; class Actinopteri; order Gobiiformes; family Rhyacichthyidae; genus Rhyacichthys; species Rhyacichthys aspro. Next base: position 16,343,282 of record CM072148.1, on the reverse strand, counting down.
CTCTATCCTGCTTCTAACTGCGCAACACAAACACAGCCTTTACAACATCACAGGCTCGGGCTGAAGCTCACGTTGACTCATTTACATCGGCACTACCAAACGCTGTGCTGTGCTCTGTCGCTTTTCTGATGGTGAAATGAGAAAGAGAACATAAAGACTTGTTTGTTTTTATGGTGTATTGGTCACTCTTGAAGGTGTCACGTGTCTGTTGTGTTTATATGTGTATAATTACTGTATGTATGTTGACAGGATGACACTAAAACACCACACAAGAATCCTTTTCTCACTTTCACCCAATGCCCTTTCACTTTTGTTGAACTAGCTGTGAGTAATTTTGCACTATGTTGCTACTATAATAACATGTCATTCCTTCATTGAGTATATTCAGTCTGCAGGTGCCTGGAGCTTATCCCAGCAGCCTATGTGGTAATGTAATTAACATTTAATCACATTTAGAGACATACAACCATTCATTCATTACATGGATTCACTACTAGCTCTTAGAGAGAAGGTCATGCCTTTGTGCCTCTGTAGACTCTTTACACTGTCTAGTAAAGATAATGCTAATGCACCACAGTTCAATCCTTGTTAAGTTTTAGTAATACAATTCATAGACTAAACCTTCCTTGTCATTGCAAAAGTGTTGCAGGATGCACTTCTCACCTGTTATGTATCCTTCAAAATCCAAAAATGTAACTTTAAATTGAAATTACATTTGTAAACTATACGCACATTGACAGGACAACACTGCATAAGAAAACTTTTCTTGATTTTATCCTCCTTTTTACCATTGCACTCTTTTTTCAGTGAGTTTTTCCCACTCACTGGCCAACTTCCCCCAAACAAAACCCCATGTTTTTTGTCCAGGCAGTCAGCGCGGCCTTCCAAATGCACAATTACTTTCCTCTGTGAGCTCTCCTGTTTCCCGGTATGCTAATTTCCTGTGATGATCAGAGGGACACAGGGATAAAAGTGGTGCGCTTTAAGCACTTTGTAGTTTTTTATGTTGTTGCCATAGTAACATGAAACTGGAGGGTAAATCAATGTGGCTTCTCTCATTAGCATGGAGAAATGGAGACCTTAAACTGAAGCAGAAGCTGGGAAAGAGAGGTTTAAAAAAAAAAAATAAGCAGAAAACAAATGGCATCACACACTGCAGTGCAACACCCTCTTTTGCTGTACAAGCTAGTTTAACAAGAACGGACGCTACTTTCACTTGGCTCCCTTTTAAAACTCGCTTGTTATCATAAAAATGAGAGTGTTTTTCAGAACTGAAGATACATTCTGTAACAAAAGACGCCTGCATTGTTATTGCGCTGGTAGTATTACTGTATTTAAGTAAGCTATGGCAGCATTGTTTATACATGCATTTCACATTTTTGGAGTTTACCTGGTGTTGCTGCAAATAATGTCTAACAAGAAATATCCGTGTTGACCATTTATCAAAGTATGGATTTTCAAGGGCCAAAAATATTTTCGGGTAAACACAGACGTTGGCTGCTTTCAAGGTAATGTCTGAAAAATCAATAACCAAGAACACTAATGAATCTATTTTCTGAAATATGTTATATAAAGGCATGAAAGCATAGTTTATGCTTAGCTATTTCACTAATTGTGTACCAGCATTATGTGAATTTTACTTTGCTTCCCTTTTCTCTATTTCTGTTTTTGTTTTTAGCGTTGTTTCTCTGCAGCCAAAGCCAGCGCTGGAGTAGCCACTTTCCCAGATGACTTTTCTGCCATCATTTATTTAATGTTCACAAGCCAACTTTAGCCAACAAGTGTCTCTTATTCAGATGTGAGTAGCCTTCTTGTATGCGATTAGTCATTTTAAGTCCACAAGAGTACTTTACCTCAGCTACAGCTCAGATGCACTTTTTTTACAGTGCATGTTGCTCATTTTCTGCACAGTTCACTTGATATGCACCCTGCCTGCTGCTGACTTGACTTTGATGTAGTTCACAGAGCTACAGAGCTATGATTATCCTGCTCATAAAGTGTGTGATGCCGACTGCAGGATCCACGCAGCAACAGCCTCGAACAGCCCCGAACCACACCAACCATTCACAGCCTCCATGTCGTACCCATTCAACTCGGGAATACTTAATTAGTTGCTAATTATCTCAGGCCCTGCGCATACTGCTTGTTCTATCTTGTCATTTATCGGTTTCCCAGACTGGGCAGCTGTTAATGAATAGTGTAATTTATTCAACTCAATCTGTTTGTCCGCAGTGTGCAGCGTAAAGCCTGAGCATATGCACACGCGCTAAGTGATTATATGAGCAGTGGAGTCAAAGCAGGTAGCAGTCTCTTACTCTTGAGTATTAGTGCCAAGAAGTCTTTTACTCCCATTCATATTCATACATGCTTATTGGAGGTGGCACTGGATACACACCTTCTGTCAGTGCACTCCTCCCACTCCTCTCCACCCAGTTGACTCCAGGGGATAATAGTTACACAAAGATGAGCCAGTGTCGTCTTTATAATTCATCATTAAACAGTTGGGGTTAGTGACAGAAAGAGGTTGATGTTAAATTGGCTCCCGCCCATAAAGGAGGGACAAGCCCAGAAGTGATGGGGAATAAGATGAGACAGTAGGTGTGGACTTGAGATGGGCTTGTGGTTGGATAGAGCCACAGTTTACAATGTCAGAGCTCAGGAAGCAAGAAGAGTTAGATGTAGCTACAGCTACTGGTGCTGATGATCAGTGACCTGCTACTGCTCTTCATTATGGCTTGAATTCATAAGGACATCCAGATCAAAAGTTACAGGCTTAGGTCAAGTCACATTAGAGCAGTCTGTAAATAAAATCATTCCTAGAGAACTTTTGAACCTGTGTATTTTTATCAGCCCACAAACAAACAGATTAAATGTTCCCCACAGAGCTAGAGACATACAGGAATAAAAGCAACCCCTTAAAAATTCAGACTGCTCCAGCATAAATGGGGCAGCTTACTGATGGCTTATAAGCAGTATATACACACAACAAGAACAATGTCTGTGTTTAATATGCTGCTTTATTTATGCAAAGTAGCCATGTGCTTTTTGGTTTTGATTTCACCTTGCACTTCTTCTGCGTTGTTTATTAATTTTGTTCCCTTTTGAAAAAAGCTGTGGCATGTTTATCTCACACTAGAAGCTAGTAAACGAAACGTGCTAGCTTTTTTGTTGCAGTGCTCATGGAGCATGTAGGATACGTGACCCTGATGCATCTTTTCTTCAAGCAACCCTGCGTAACCTTTAGCCAGCAGGGGGCGCAGATCCCGCTCTGTGCAACTGCCCCGGCAGTAGCAGGCAGGGCGACCATGTTTATTTACATGTAGAGATGGCAAGTTTGGAATTAAAGAACATAGGTACATTTGAGTGCATTTTGTACAAATATGACTCTGCTAGGGTCCACGGTATTGGCCCATTTTCTTTATTATATAAGTAGTGTGGTAGAGCGCCTCACGACATGTCCTTGTCCCACGGACAGGAAAGTTCTATTGGTCATTTTTGTTCAGCTGAGGGTACTGTGTCAGTGAGATATGGAAATGATTCTATTGGTCTCATGATGAAGAACCATTAAATTATTATGCAAATTTATATTTTTAGGCTTCAAGTTACACAGAGATGCTTTAATTTTTCAATTTTTCATATCATATCATCATTTTTGTCGTAATATTTTGTGTTTTTATGTATTTGTTGTTTTGGGGATTATTTTTTACTGTTATATGTAGAGCCGCAGTAGCTGTAAACAGACCTGTGAGTTGTTTAAAAAACAAAAACAAAAAAACAAAACGGTAGATAGAAAGCTAGACTTTCATAAAAGTGTTCATACAGATAAGTGATACTGATCATTCAAAAAATGTAAAATTACAGCTCCATATCTGTGCAAGGTCAGAAAGTTGTGCTTTATGTTGATGTTGGCATCCGATGTTAGAGGGAAAGCATTAGAATTGGAAATCTCAGTAATCTTTGTGTATATTAAAATAAAAATGTGAATGCCCTAACATTAGCAGGGATTACACAGTGTTTATCCTCCCTCGGGTTACATCCAGGGGTTAAGTCAGTTCAAAGAGGTAAACTATAGCTGGCTACATCCCAAGGAAACGTGTGTTTGCAAGGCTGGCATGTAATTACCTCCCAGCAGCCCTCTGATTCCACTTAGCACTGCACTTAATCGTTATAAAGCTGTATAAAGCACAGCAGCCATTAGTTACTACACACAGGGATCCCTCTTCTCAGGAACATTTAAGAAACAGTTTTTTTGAGCAAGGGGGTCAGAGTGAAAAAGACCCAAGGCTGGAATTTTTTGTGGTGGTAACAAAATTTAAGAAATCCCAAGAGGGAATCTCTGGGAATTTTGCAGAAAAAGAGTGAGAGGTTTGTGGTGAAAAGAGGATTTAGAAAGGAATTTGGAGATAAAAGCCAGATTCTCTCACCATACTTCACACAAGGGGCCAAATTACCAATGACGTCATTATTGTTGTCCACGGCCAAACAGATTAGCTCAAAATGAGGCCCTGGCTCAGCTACGGTAGACTCCACTCAACAGGAACGAGCCCACGTGGTAGCTTTGTGTGATATCTCTCAGGCAGGAGCCAAGTAAACAAGTGTAAACACTGACATCATCTGTGGGAACCAATCGAAAGTGACGTCAGAGGAAATGTTTGAGAGTTCAGGCTACTTTGTCAAACAAATTAAAGAGAACTAAAAAAGTGTTATTTTTATTTAGGATGTGACACTGATCCACAGATAAAGCAAATTAGTTAATGGGCAGAGAAAAAACAATAACAAAACAACTAACTTTACCACTGAGCCACATACAATAGAAAAAGCACTTTGGTGTAGCAGCATTTCACGTTCTTAGATCACAGCAGTTGCTTATAAATTGTTGGGACCAAATATGCAAAAATACAAACCTAAGACCCAGGTGGTAAAGATAATGAATTATGCTTTGAAGTGTGCGAGTCAAAGAGGCAGGGGCTGCTGCAGGTGTCTACATTCAGGAGAAAGGGCAGGTGTGCACACACACTCAGGACACACACTCTTCAGTTACAGCTTAATTGACACTACACCCCTGGACATTGACCAGGTGTTGCCTTCAGCCTGTTCACATACCTGTCTCCTCTCAGCCACCTGACTGTGGAGAATAAAAGCCTTAATTAATTTGGGCTGGAGCTTCCCTTTTCAAACCTGGCCGCTGCTGCCTTTGATCTGTTTGCACAGCATTTGATCTTTAGTGAGGCTGTTAACAGCACCACTGAATTAGGCCATTGGCCCCAGACGAAGTCCGTCCTAATTACTGTCCCCTCTACTTAACAAAAGGCCTGGGGCTCAGGCCTGGCCAGTCTGCCTGCTCCACAGACACACCTTCACATTCATAGCCTTAGACACAAAGCAGCTGCACAGACAACACTTAGGACTGTGGGCAAAATGACAAGCAAAGGGATATTGTCAGCCACTTATATTGTTTAAGTGTTTTTGGACTGTATTTTAAAATTGTTTTTTTTCACAGTTAAATGTTTTGTTTTAACGAATTAGAGGATATAGCATTCATTTTCATTAATTAATCTTTCAATTGGAAACACTAATTAAATATAGAGAATGGTATCAATTGAAATGATATATTACAGTCATTAAAATGTAGAATCAGCTTTTGGACATTTAAAGAAACATGTAAGTGAGAATATGTGGTAATATTGATATTACATTTGAATACATTTGGTTCAAATTGTTTAAATATCGAGAGTAGATTTGTGTAGCCTGTATATTATTACCATATTGCTCAGACATATGTTTTAAGTAATAATTTAATTCTGCTGCTGCTCCTTTATATGAGTTGATGTATAATTGATGTGAGTGCATGTATACAAACCACACTATTCTCTATTGAAATGTAAATTCCCTTTAGGCAGGCCATAATGAAGCCATTTGGGAATTTCCATATTGGAAATCTTACCATTTCACCTGGAGGTATAATTGTATTTCTTTAAAGCCCGATGCAAACACAGAGATAGTATGGTGTGGTTTTTCAGATAAAAGTTATCTGAGAGTTGCAACCTGCCTATACAATAATAACTGTGGAATGAAAACAGGTTTATTTCCTGCCTACATACAGCCATACCTTGACTTATCTGATTTATTTGACGGCATGGAAACTAGGTCTTAGAAACTGTTTATTTTGACCCTATAAACAGATACTATCATTTTTTTTCCAACTATAAAGGTAGTGGTGCCTTGTTTGAGACAACCAACACGTATAAATCATGGATCTAGTGCACAGATTGTAGATATGCACTGATTGTCTTTGATGACTTTGAGAAGTAGGGGCAGCTTTGCAAATTCCCATAAACATCATGAGGGCACATAAAAGGCTATGGCTCAGTGAAGCCCTCATTGTCTGTTCAAAATGTTAGTGTTACTCACCAGTCCCTTTTATGCTTTGTTCTGTGATATTACTGGGAATTTTCTCCCACCAATAATCCTTTTAGTCAGCCTGCTGTCCCATTTTTGGTCAGACATCGACACCACAAAAAAGTGAGCCACTGTCTGTCTTACTGTTGGTTCATAAAAAAGACAGACAGGCTTCTATCGTCACAAATCTCACAAGTCACATACACAATGGGACATGGAGCTTGTACAAATCATACATACATAGGGATTTGCACTTGAGGCCATTGTAATAATCTTACAGCAATGAGAACACTACATTTTATTTGTTTACTATATCCCAGATAGTCTACATCTTGTTACCGTTAGTTCAGCTTGTGTTTTACATTTCTGGAGCCGAACATGCCTGAAAGCCCTTTGTGTGGGTAGTGAGGTATGCACCGTGTGGACATATGGACATGATAGATACATGCAGTGAACAGTGAGCAAATATGATGTAGTCACACATCAAGGACCTGTACACACTCAGAGTTTAACATCTAGGCACGCACAAGGCAGGGTTTATACACCTGACGATGAAAGACTTATTTTATTAAGGCTTTTAACTCCAGCACCCAGACTTGATGGGACAGTGCTGACAGAAGGTGACTGCTTCTGTCTTTTTTTGAACAACCGCTGTCAACACGATAAATGTAAATCCCCAAAAATTCATCAAGCAAAATGGTGTAAAAGAAGATCAAAGTTAATATTAAAATTTCATGTGCAGTTGCTGTTGATACAGTGTAAGAAATAATAGTGATTATACTAAAGACAGCTTAACTATTCAGAGTGTGACTATGTGTAAAAAGAGCGGGATCCCTGGACATGCGTGTGGCTAGGACGCCGTGGGCAATATGATTTATCCATTTTGGAGGAAGGCAACAACACTACAGAAACTATAAATCACAATACCAGTTTCTGTTAGAATCTATTGCATCTATTGTCTGCTTTGTGTCTTAAAGTAGATGGAACAATGTGAATATAATTGCTTTGCTTTGCTTTGTTTTGGTTAGGTTTGTGTTTTGTTTTGAGGTTTTTTTAGGCTGAGGCAGACAAAACACTGAAGTAGCTCATGACTCCCTCTACTGGTCACACTCTACCTTAATAACATTTCAAGATAATTCAGTATATTTCGAGACAGACAAAACAGACCTCTCCAGATCTAAGCTCTATCTTTAATGCTCATTAATGTTTTGTGTAAATGAGCATGCTTGTGTCTATGGCAACAACATCGAACACATAACATGTATTTTCTGTTTTCTTTTATTCCTTTTTATACACTTTTTTTCCCTTTTTCCAATCAATGTCATTTATTGTCACCTAAAGTAGCCTGGGGTACCTGCTTTCCGTGTGTGTAGTGGTGAGGTGTAGACACAGCTTAATTTGGGGGTTGAAACTGGGTCTTAACAAATGGATGGATGTGGACTATCAGATCATTTGTCTGAGCTGTATACAGTCGTTAGCTGTTTACACTGTACTTTCAAGTTTGCGTCAATGTAAATAATGCAGTCTAACGTCTAAAATTAGCAGCGATGAGACACCGAAGTAACACTTTTGAAGCAGAGATAGTTGTTGGACTCTTGATTAAAGCACCTCGTCGCCTTGCCCTTGAGGAGCGTTGTGCACTTTCAAGTCATCATCATCCACGTGTGACATCACCGGCACCCCTGCGTACTTTTGTTGCGTTCCCCTCCCCGCGCTTTAATTTACAGTCACAAAAGATAAGAGGCACCCACAGCATACCAGACGCCCGGGAAAGAGGAGCGCAAGAACAGAGCAACGCAAAGGCAATATAAACAGATTTCAAAGCACTTTTCATATCAAGACATCAAAACGTCCTGCGCGATGAAACAACGTGCCGCGGCTCGCTTTAATTGACACATTGACAACCTCAACTTTGTGATAAGAAGAGGAGAGTTTGGAAGGATGGAAGGACAGGGAGAAAGGGGGGCTGAGGAATGAAAGGTAGATCAGCCTAAACTAACAACAATAACGGAGCGATAGAAGGGCTTAATTTTGCCTGACAGACGGCGCTTTCATCAAACGCTCAGCCTTGAACTGCACCTTGATTAATTATTAAATAAGAAGGCCCGCTCTTCAGATCCGGACTTCATCTGACGTTCCTCCAAATGTGTTTGTGCTGACAGATAGAGCCCTGTTTACGCAAAACAGAAACAGCAGGCAGGCCCATACTGTGTTGAAGCCTAAAAAGCCTTATTTCACAGAAGAAATGAATCAGCAAACTATCTTAATACTTCTTTGTGTAACTTGTGTCATAGCAAAGCGCCATCTTTTTTCACTACAACTTTTAAAATAGGTGTGTTTGCATTAGGTACAAGGAAGAAACAAGCAAATCCTCATAAGTAGCAGTGCAACAGGTTGGAGTCATGTACTGCAGCATAAAACAGTACAAGAATACTGTTTCTGGTTTATTCTCAGCTTTCTGAACTGTTGCAGTGTACATTTAAGTGGTTCACGGTTTTGTAATAGACTATGGACAGTGGATGCAATGTTTTTAAATCAGAAAGTAAGAGCCATAGAGATCTAAAACCAGAATACAAACTAGTTTTAAAGACAGTTTATCACACAAACAAGACAGTTGCGTATTATCTTTTCAATTCTTATTTTGGCTCGAGTATGGATTATATGTCATCCAAACAACAGATGCTTCACCTTTTAATAACCGTACCAAGAAAGTGTTGTCAGAGAATACGCTTTGAGAATAGAGGAAACGCCTCTAAAAGCGTGCCACACTGACCCAGCCCATAATGTTCCAGACATACAGATTCTATGCACAATCACGCTATGTAATTACTTGTGTTTACTGCTCATAGTTGATGCTGTAACAAGTCCAATGCTATTGGCAGAAATACTGAACATTTGTCTTTGAAATGTGTTTATTTTCAATATACCCAGAGGGAAAAGCGCACATTGTTATTCTCCTTGCATGAACTGAGGCAAATATGCAGAGTTCGTTGAAAGATTGAAACTGACTGGTGTAAACTTATCATTTCACATTTACGTTGATTTGAGACAATACAACATTAGTTTGTTTCTATGTTCATGTGTCAATGTCCATGCTTCCTTGAGCAACATTGGGTAATTGTCTGAAACTATAGTGCATTGCATAACATAAAAATAAAAAATAAAAAAAATCAAAGTCCAGTCTTTCTTTTGTGCATGTTCTCTTCTGTACATCAGATCTGTAGCAAGACAACGATTTATGAGAGGTCATAAATAAGATCAAACTCTAGCCTCCTGCGTATCTGACATGCTAATAAATACCTCCTCCAAATCAATCAGACATGGGAAGTAATATCACAACCTATCACTCAACTGAACAAATCCTTATGATGGTCTTGATTTTTATGCATACACTTAAATCTGTGCACATGTCCATGCCTGACACAACACAGCTGGGCCCTAACACTTTGAATCATTGTTTTCCTCTCGTTATGTGACATCAAAACCAAAGGCAGTTTGAAAGTAGCCTTATTTATCCAGACTTTTTTTTCTTTCTCACTTGCTCATTAGCAACACAAACCAACATTAGCACAGCGGCACTTGTACTACCCTCTACGTCAGACCCGTCCTTGGATAAACCATTCAACTGGGCTGTTTCATGTTCTCTGAGGACTTCTGCCGTGCACATACTCACACATGTCTTCCTCTTGAACTGAGAGGTAGTAGTATTCAGTCGAAGCTTTGATCCGGCCTTAACTAGATCGCTTTGACAAGTCCAATTTACGGCTGCTGCTCCTCACAATAGCTCATTGTTCAGAGAGTTGGAGATGATCTAATCACCGCTGCCCTCAGAAGTCTTGACGACGAGTAGAAGAAGAAACATAAAGGAAACATTGTCCATCCGTCACTTTTGATGTGAAAGCGCGTGATGATTTTTTGGTCTTATCTGATTGTTTTCTTCCAAATTAGTAGGAACAAATGAAATGAGGGACATCAAAGATAGTATAGGGGGCATTTAATTTCGTAACACACTTCGTTTTCCCGAAGCAAACCTAAAGAACAATGGTCCAGCATTTGTCGCTGAGTTGTTGTGGTTTTTATCAGTTCCAAAAGCTATCCTCAAATACATATCTCACTCACAAGAGCTTCACACAAAGACATTTTCACACTTCAAACAGACCTGGTTACCAAAAGACAATCAATGGCCCCTTATCGTCCGCAATCCAGCAAACCTCCTCCTGCTCTGGTGCGAGTTCAGATGTCAGCCGCACACTCAAAAGACAAAGCTGAGCAGATACTGACTCATGCCATCCTCTATCTATGGCACCCAAAAAAAACCAAAAAAAAAAAAAAAACCAAGGCAGATTCTCAAATGCCACCTCATGACTTTCGGGAGAAACTAATCTATTCTATTTAATGTAGTTCAGAGGGCCTCAGCTCCACACTGAAGACACAAGGCAGGATTAGTCCTCATACAGCGGTGGCAAGATGAAAGCAGATAAACCACTTAGCCTGGTTCTTGGATGACTTTATATATTTATTTCCCTCAAGTCTCTTCCCGACATTTGAAAAGGGATTTAGCACAGAAGACACTTAAGTCTCTGGAAGTTAATCTTTTTTTTTTTCCTTTTTCAAATAAGTTGTGGATTTTTTTTCCTCTCCTTTTCTTGTGCGCTGTTGAGTTTTATGAACTTTCGGCAGCAGTTCAGGGAGTGTTCACTGTGCTAACTATGGCCTTTGTAACATCTACAGTCATTTAGAAAAGTCTTACCTTAAAACTGTCATGAGACCTGGATTTTAAGAGCACTGGATTCAAATCTATTCCCACTTTAAATGATGTAACATGAGTTTTACTTTAAATGATATGCAATCTTAAATAGTTTGTAAGTAATTAGAAATATGTGGATTATTGACTGGAAGGTAATTGAGAATTGTCTCCAAAGTGGCTTCCTTTGACATTTTTTGGTCACTGCTTTAATAGGAACAATTATTTTACATTTGCTTGTTTTTTGGGGTGTTTTTTTGTTTTTTTTGTTTGTTTTTGTTTGTTTTTGTTTTGTTTTGTTTTGGGGGTTTTTTGGGGTGGGGTTGTTTTTTTTGCAATTGACATTTTATTTTATTTTTTCATTTATTGATATTTCCAGAATGTTGTGCAAAGAACATACAAAAGTCTAAATTAATATAACGCCAAATAATAAATAAATACATACAAAAAAGAATGAAAAGCAAACAAACGAACAAAAAACCCCAGACGGAGCGAAAAGTTAATAAAAAAAAGTAGTCCAAGTCTCTGAGTCAAAGTCCTAGGTTAATTCTTTGTTAGATTTTGAATATTGTTGTAAGGATGAATACTGGGCCATTTAACAGTCAGATGTGTCAATTAAAAATCTCTGTTAAAGCAAAGAAAAGGTTTCAAAGAAGGCATCTGGACGTAGGTAGAAGATGAAGACATTGCGTCCCTCATCTTTGGGACTTTGTCAATTCTAAGTTAAACTGGTAAGAGAGGTGAGTTTTATTTATTTGTCTTTTTTAACCAAATAAGCGATTACTTCTGGTTCCAATTGTGCAAAACATCCACAGCCCATTGCAGCTCGATATGAGTCACTTCATGGTCCTTGTCTTCAGGTTTATGTTTAAAGGTGAGGTGGGGTTTGGCAACATCTGGTGGCAAAAGTGCAATTCCACAGAATCCTGTTTTCAAAAGAAAGTGAGCAGTTATAAACCAAGCCTATGAACCAATCCAGTAGAAATAGACTGATTTTACAGTCTCTGAACCTGTATTCAAAAGGAAATATAAGTGTACTTCTCTTTCAGCAGGGCTCAGTTTGTCAACACCTTTTCTTTTTTGTGATGTTTTTGAAATATTAGTGCCTTTAAAATAATAAACACTATCTTGTACAATCTTCCACAAGGAACAGGAAGAAGTCAAACTAAAATGGCCCACTTCCACTGGGTTATATGTGATTTACATGCCTATTTTTTCCAGTTTTGTTTTGATTTTTGACTCTATTATTAACAAGTGTCTACAAGAGCCGTCTGAAGTTGTCTCCAGACGAGAAACATCTGAGCTTTTAATTGGCTGCTCCAACATCACTCATAATTTTGGTGCTGATTTCCTGACCCTGAAGTGGGTTGCCTTCATGTTTGGCTGAGAGTCTGACCCGTCTGCTCTTTCAGCGTCTTCCCACTCCTCCACTGACGCTCCAGACTGAGTCCTGTCCGATGAGGGGTGCCGACCCCGGGCTCTGGTCTTCACACATCAAAGGCTCCGCGTGGAGGATGTTAATATTTGCTCAGGTGCATCTTGCGGGTCTCCCTCTCTGAACACAGACTGCTCCGAGCATATAAATATATCAGAGGCCAAAGGGACGTCTGGTCAAGCTGTCCCTGTGTGAGTGTGTGAAGAGGGAGGGGGGACTTTGTGTTGCCAGATACTCGGAGTCATTGGGTTTGTGGCCTGTGTGTAAACCCCCTCGTCTCTCTTTCCTTTCTTGTTGGTGGCCTTCTGACCCAGGGTTGCCCTTTGGTTGAGGGGGACATAGACAGGACAGCTGGGGACAACAGGAGCCCTATCCCAACAAAAATCCCATCCCGCCTCCCGCCTGTTCCATCCCATGACCCCTGTATTGCCTTTGAACTTCTGCTGACTGACGCCCCTGCGAGAGCTCCCTCCTGAGACGCCAACTGTTTACCTAACAACGTTTCACTTGGTGCCAAGATTAGATAGAACTTTCCCCATGTATTGTGGAGACCTCCATCTCACTTGTGCCCCGATTCCATCTCAGTGTCACAGATTACAGCGGCTTACACATCGTCTGGGGCCTGTCTCCCAACGCCGCAGCTCAGTCTCCTCTTCTTTGGATGTCAGGTTGACTTGGCTCGCCGCGACCGTCTTGTTTACGCCAAGCTCCGGCAAATAAGATCTAACCATCAGCGGCCTGCATTGTCAGCCAGCTCAGATAGAGAGACACGGAGCGGGAAAGAGCAGCGCCACATCAAAGGAGCTGGAAGCCAGTCAGTCACACATCTGTGGAACAATCTGACGGCAAGAGTTGTGTGTCTCGTAAGTGGCCTGGACAACAATACACAGCGCTGCTAATATGTCAAAGTACTTGTAAAAAGGCCCCCAATCACATATAGTAGAAGTTTGACAGCCTAACATATGAAAAATGGAAGTTAAGTTATACTTTTTTGTGTTTCAAGATTATTATTTTTTTTTACCTTCCACAGTCGATCAGGAAGTGTTATAAGAGTATTGCCAGTACTAACATGGGCTTAATGATTGTCACTTATCTTGCTCTTTGTGACTTGCTCTTATTGTATTGTCTTAAACACGACAATAAGATCATTATATAGGGTCCCAAACCATAAAATTCCCTTAAAGCAGTTTGTATCACAGTTTCGCACTTCACAGTTTTGCTGAATGCCAGTGGCGGAAAAATCCATTAATGCCGTGACCGACAGTTCATCATCGATGTGGAAATGTTAAAAAAGTCTTTCACAATGACTTTGTCTTTCTATCTAAACTCTGCGCCGGTCCAAGGACGTGTGCAGAAGGAAATGTCACTCTTTGATGGCATTTTCCTCTCTTGCCTGGGAACGATGATAACATTACTGAGCCGAATCAAACGACACAGTTAAATTATATAATATTGATCATGCGTTCTTATCAGACAAGCCCAGAGCCTTTTCCGCCTGCTGTATGTTGTTGTCTATTCCTGTGCAATGTAAAGAGTAACAACAAGATCTGAGATTTAACATGGCAATTATTAATGGGTACAATTGGCAGCTGACTGGTATTTATTTCATTAAATTAAAGAAGCAGCTAAATCCATGGCATCTGTCTCTGCTTCAGTGATAGAGTGGTTTACATTCAAAGCTTTACTACGCACACTTTTCATGAAAAAAGTATCAATCCTCATGAAATAGATATTATTTTTACTCCATACCTATAGCCCTCTACAACAATGTGGAGGTGAGTGTATCTGCATCACACTGTTTTGGTTGTGCAGCTCTCAGTTCACCGCTCACTGAAGAAAATAAAATACAGTTAAAAATTATCGGGCTAATAGCTCAAAGCCAGAATCAACCTGGATTTGACTTTTACTCAAAAATGAAGCTGTTGATTTGAGCGGTGGTGACATTGCTAAAACTACCTTTACATTTTTCACATCATTTGGTATATGGCCCATGAATAAAAGAATCTGGTTGAGATTAAAAGTTTAATTATGTCTTTTTTATCAATGCACAAGGTAAAATGGAAGGGATAAAAGGTAGATACAGTGTCTGTGTTGTACCAAAGTGAACTATACTGTAAGTCTCAGGAATATTTAGGCTAAATACAGGATTAAATCCACATTCCTAATTCATATTTTCTCTTTGAATTGTTTGTGTGAGAATGGAGATTTCGTCAGCACCAGGAGACATTCATTCAGTTTTATACTTTTTGTCTTATTTTTGTACATTCCACACACTGTAACTCCCTCCTGAAACTGTACTGTATGTGTTTTTGGGAGAAACAATGAGTGTGCTCTGATTATGCTTCTCTTCATCTAATTAAGGATTCTCTTTAGCGCACTGAGCATTGTGAGGGGTATTCTGTGTGAGTTTAACAGTTAACAAGGACACTGACTAAAAATATCTCCTTTAAACCAATGAATAATGCCTCTGAATTGTATTCAATAAGAGCAGCCATTGTGTTTTATGGATTTGAAATCACTGCTAACTCATTCTTGCTTCCCTTTTGCCTGGCCCATGACTTTGTCACTGGTGTGAGACTGGAGGTACAGTGTAGAAATGTAAATGTGCAAGTGTCCCTTTATCTGGCATTGTCACTTTTGGTCAAGACTTTACTTTTTTTTTTAAATATGTTAAAGCGCATATTTGCATGGTTTACATTTGATTACTTTGCTATTTGAAAATAAATGTGTTTTAGGTGACTATAATGATTTATTGTTAAAACATATGTTGAAATGTATATTTTTATGTTTTTGTATCTTGTGGTAGATTGTAGAAGATAGTGTTTATTATTTTAAAGGCACAAATATTTCAAAAACATCACAAAAAAGAAAAGAGGGCTTATTTTTTTATAGCCCCAGCACAATGTGACCTCAGCACCTATCATCTTCCTAATTTGGTGATTGACAAGTGTAAGGCCCGCCCCCTTGTATTGCCTACTATTGAGGCTAAATTAATTCAGCTCAGAGACTTGAATTTGGGCAAACCACATCAACATACAGAGTCACAGTGAGCTGTACTTTTGAGACCTTACAGACAGTCAAATGACAGGAAGAGCACGCCATAATCATTTAATTCCATTAGTATTGGCAATATTTGTTGCATTTAGCAAAGGTTGTTGATAACAGCTTCACTTGACATCATAAAGCAAGCCTAATATTTTTTGCTGCCTTTAGTTTGTATGAAACAGTTGCAGTAAAGTAGTCATTTCTGAAAGTTGTATTGCTATAATTTAACATCTCCAGTGTTTTGTTACTGTAGCAGGAACAGATGATCGGTATGCATATTTTTTTTTCCTTATCAATGTAGGTGTTCTTTTCCTTTCAATTATTCTTCTTCCCATTGACTTGAACTAATATTTTCCTGAATTTAAGAAATTACTGTTTGTTTCTTCGTTGTTTGTTTGGTTGTTTGGTTGTTTGGTTGTTTGGTTGTTTGGTTGTTTGGCGACCCAAATAACATCTTCCGTGTGCCACTTTTGGGTCCTGACCCAATGTTTAGGAACCAGAGACCTATATCCTAGCTCAAGACGGACGTTGGCCATTTTCAGTTCGAACACCCCTGATATATTAGATTAAATAGAGTTTTTACAGTGATGTCTGAGCTTAATTTGTACATTGTTGTTTTATGTAATATAAATGTGCATATTCAAGGAAATGACAAATAATGCTAAAAACAGCTAAACCTTATTGCCTGTCCTCACAAATTAATAATAGAATAAATCATCTCTGATACTGGCATTTTCTATACCCTTTATCGTTTAGTTTGTCTACAGCATTTTTATTAACATATATGGTTAAAACCTTGTCAAAAACAGATTGGTGAACACACTTGCTGCTGTGTTATTACAGGCCAGTGTGCCACCGCGCAGGGACAGACATATTGAGTTGACTGGAATTAACTGGGAATCCCAGAAGGAAATTACTAAAGTGAGGGGACCATCTGTTCAGCAATATGGAGGCAATTAACTGCATATAAATGAAACTGATAAACACACAGTGGGTGGATCTGTATCAGTTTATATTAGACCATGATTAATACAAGATAACCTGACTGTGAAGAAAGCTGCTCATATATTTGTGCTGGAAATGCTTTAACCCTAGTGACCTCCTGCATTTGTAAATGTAAATATGGACAGGCCTAGACTTTCTCTGCTGCAGTTTGGGTTGTATCAGGGCTGCTACTATAATACTTTGGCAGTTAACTTGTTTATTAATGGTATTTTGCTGCAATTTCCTTATAAATGAATGTCAAAAAGTGAACTAATAAAAAGTTTCACATTATCATTATGCAAATATAAAATTACAAATGTGTGTATGTGGTGTTTTGAGCCTGTCTTAGGCATTTTTAAAACAAATACCAGCTGAGGTGTTGTGATTTCCTGCACCAATGAGCCATTTTGTCAGACAGAAATGTGATTTTGGGACTAAACTGGGGTTGAAGCAGCATCTGAAAGCACGAGTGAAAGCGCTCCACAAGATAACACTGAACTTCACCGACATATTGCACATCACAAACTCCACTTGTCAAATATTCATCACATCCCTTTCCCCTCCCTGTTTCGTTCCAGCTTCGATAGTAATAAATACATTAGTGGATAAAAGAAAAAATCAAACCGCTTCCCCGAGGGGCATCAGGCCTCACCATCTCCATGCTGTTTGTACTTGCGAAGAATCAATTAAAAATGTACAGCTGCCATAGATTTATTATTCATATGCACGTCTTCTTTTGCGATTCATCGACGGGCTGACACGTGTATTTGTCAGTCTGGTAAATACCTCAGCAGGAGAGTGTGTGAAAGGGCTTTGTGACTGAGCGGCACAGGCTTCAGGCTGAGGTGAGGGGTTCTAAGTCACAACCCTAGTGGCAGGTCTGTGTACTGCCACAATGTAAAAGTAATCATAAATTGCTGTTGCATAGGTGAGAACTAGGGCATGCTCCATAAATCTTAGTAAGCCTTTTTTATTGAGATATTGAGAAGGATTTGAGAATAAAACTATCTGTGAATACAACTATTTGACAACTACTGCAAAATGGCAGACCCAATGCAAAACAAACAAGAAAGGCCTGTTCCATATCTTTATGCTTAGTTTCTGGCACTGATTTGCGATAGTTAAAGGTAAGAAGTACTTTGTCCTGAGGAACAGGTGTATTTTTGCTTTATCTGTCTTCAAAATATCCAGTCTCCCTTGTTTTGTCTGTCAGTATCTCCCTCTGTGTTTTCTACTGTTGATCTCTATTATTCTTCTGTCTGTCCGTCCGTCTGTGTCTGTCTCTCACTCTCCAGCTCTGAGAGTGCGTTCAGGTGCTCCAGTAAAAACATGGATTATTGACCGGTGCCTTTTTGAGTGTTGACAGATTTGTATCTGATATTGTATCATTTCATCTTTACCCATCTGCCTGCCAGTCAGGTTGCTGGTGCTATGGATCCCTTATGGTTTAGCCAAAGAACCTATTGAAGCTGTGCTGTGCAACCTCTCCCCTTGTGCTTTGCTTATAGGATCCACAAGCAGACCTACAAAGATGCTATTGAAGTGAAAGAGTCAAGTCAATCTGCGCTCACTCGCACACACAAACACATGTGGGTGTCGAGTCTTGTAACATCTGAGGTTCTTCAAATGCGCTTTTAAAAAAAGTTTCTCGCCAACCACATCAGTCGAGGCGAAACTTGTGCAAAGGGCTGCCAAGTAAGACACACACACTGAAGCAGAAACATACCTGCAGCTTTCTTCTCCATCACAAGAGTGTCCGCTCTTATTACCTTTTTATTAAAAACATCAATCCATGTGATGTTTGCCCGACATCTGTTCGGGGGAAACTTGTGGACCCTAATGGGGGATCAATAGGAGGAAGATTACTCACGCTCAGGTGGACGGCTGAAGAGGAGAGTTTAGATGTAAACATGTGTTTGAACACGTTTATGTGTCGGTATTCGGGGAGAACAGACAGAGGGGCTCCCTGAGGGAACCCTCTTCCTCAGCGCTCCATCTTTTAGGCAGAAGTACTTCGGAGGAAACATTTCATTCACATTAAAGCTTTGAAGCAGCACTCACCAACAGACAGCAGAGTGGAGGTAGAACTAACACCTTCGTTTAGCCTCAAAGTGCTACACATCTCAAATCATGGATGCAGAGAGTGGCCGTCTGCTCTTTACATGCTCTTCTTTGTCTCAGAGACGCGTTGCAGAAATGATACAATCTGGGGTTGGTTTAAAAGAGGTGTTTTAGACTAATTTGCAATTTAATCTAACAGCCTACAAACAAACAAAAATAAAATTTAAGTCAATACACTGTAATTCTGTTCTAAGGCTTCTTTGCTGAAATGATGATTTTAGCTCTTGGAAGATGAAGGAACCGTAAATAACTGAACTTGTAACAGGGTCTATGTTGCTTTGAAAGATACATGCAGAAAGTGTTATTTTGATGTGATTATTATACACTCTTAAAAACATAGTTTGACCAATGTATTTATAACATGGTACACATTGTCCTTTAAACTCAAATGTCATCATAACATTTACAGTTCACATTAACCTCTATTGTCTTGTTTACACTCCCTAAAAAGGTTAGTATTTAACCAAAAGTTGTATCATTTGCGCTTATTATAAAACTGTCTCCATTCTAAAGCTGGAAGTTTTAGAACTTGCTGTGGAATTGATTTTCTGTGGTGACAGCTGCAGTCGTTACACTTGTCCACCCACAGAGGGCGCATTTATTCACATCTTGCATTGAATGAGCACTGACCCACAGAATGTAGATCTCCATATTTTTTTTTAATAGAAATATATTCAGTTACTGACTCTGTTGGCTGCTCTTCAAAACAGTCCATCTTCCAACTGAAAGGGTATGTTGAGAAATAATAAAATTATTGAGTAACACAAAAGAAGAACAGTAAAAACACACCTTTTTTTCTGGATCTTTGCCACAATTTCTTGCCTTTTTCTCTCGCATTTTTTCCACATCTGGCCTCGAACATAAAGGGTTTTTTTTTTTCTTCTTTTTTTTTAAGTGCTGGAGATAGTGTAGGTTACGGGATGTTCCTCCACCTGCAGCGCTCTTCAATCACACGCACACACACAGTAAAACATGCTTTATCTGTTAAGTTAAAAGCACATCCCAGACACAGAAGGAGCAGCACTGGGTGTTTCCAACGGCGCTGTTTTAGAAAGACAGCAGCAAAGGTGTGAGGAAGGAAAAAATATGTGCCCTTTGACCCCGAGAGGAAGTGATTTATACAGGACAGTAAAGCAAGCCCTCAGGATCACTGCTGGGCTGTGGTTTGAACGGATAGTGGTCAGAGCCAGATCTGGGATTACCACGGTTTAGTTTGTCTGCATTGAAGTCTGTTTATGTAATGGACAGGTGCTCCTAAAATGGGAGAAGTAATAAGGAAAAGCTTTTAGATTTAACAGTCTGACTATTATAGACTTATTTTCACTCATTTTAAGGTTACATTAATTAACCTAGCCAGTAATTATTTTGTACTTTTCAATAATTCTGTGTTTTAAGCACTAGAATAATGAGTAAATGTCTTAGAGCATGTGACAGTGCTACAGAATTAAAATGAGCTGCGTCCACACTGGGTGTTTCAAAGTGCTTTACAGAAATAAGATGAGATTTACAATCAGAAATATAAGTAAAGTACAGAATTAAAATCAATAAGTAAAATTGGAAGAGTGCAGATAACAGACTTATCATTACAGAGGAGTAGAAGCAGAACGGAAAAGCTTTTTTCTCAATCTCAATTTTTTTTTTTCAATTTCTCAAAAATCAGAAGTTTCTGCAACATAATCTTCAAAAAGTCTCTGTTGTTGTTGTTGTTGTTGTTTTGTTTGTTGTTTGCTGATTTAGAAGGAACCATAACCAGGAACCAGAAAATGGCCCATGGCTGATTGTAACTGTAGAAATACTGTCACTTTTCACTTTTACATTAAATATATGTTGAGTGCAATTCAAATGAGTATTTATACTGCTTTACCAAAATAATGGTAAAACCACCCTGTGTAACTTTTAGCCAGCAGAGGGCGCATATCCATGTGCACCGGCATAAGCGCCATATTTATTTACAAGTAGAGACATTCAAGACGGCAAGTTTGGAAAAAAGAACATGTCTTCTGAAACAGTAGGTTCATTTGACTATATTTTGTACAAATACAACTCTGTTAGAGTCCAGTCTATTGGCCAATTGGCATGATTCTACTGATCTCATGTCTAAGAAACATCAAAATGATTATTAGAATGTACATTTTTGGGCTCAAAGTTACATAGGGTGGCTTTAAATCGGAAAAAGTAACTTTGTGAGCTGCTCAGAGCTCATCATTATGTATGAGCCACTAGTGTGGAACATGTTTCCCTCTCGGTCGTGTCCTGCTCATACAACACAGGCCTCATGTGTCAACACTTTCACACCAGTCGTTTCATGACTGCTCCTGACACAGCTGTCAGTCTGTTGTGTCTTTCCCTGTTTCGCTGTGGCATGAGAACCAGTCACAACATTCATCGACAACATTTAACATTCAAAACACCACGCTGGGCTCCAGAGAGCTCCCTCACACACATCATTCAGTAGACTTTTTTTTTTTAAAGCAATGTTTGTCTATCTGGTTTAACACAAGGTATAATTTACACATGAACATGAAAACTAAAATGAAACCTAGCCACAATAAAACAGTTTCTGGAGGTATTTAGGAAAAAAAGACTCGGATGTGTTTTCTTTTCACAGCATTGACCAAAGATAGTAAATCCTTTCTCTCTCATTTTCCTGTCTCTATCTCTGTGTGTCCTGCCCTTGAAAAAGAAAAGGACAGGCTCAGACAGCCTGGGAACGGCTAACTACTAGAGGATCCGAGCGGCACTACTTCAAAGGCCAGCACATTTGCACAGCAGCTTAAACACACCCACACATACACAAACAGAGGCTTACATATTTGGGCTGGCTTTCTCTGAAGTTCATTACAAGTGGCAGAACTATTACCCTCTCTGACAGCATGGGTGTGAGTCAACTACAAAGGGACAGTTTGGCTCAAAAACAGCAACTCGCCAAAAGTTGCTTTAAAACATGTCCTGCGTCATCATTTCTTTATTGAGGCTATATATGCCGTGAGAAATGATCCGCTTGCACCAAAACACATCAGACATAGACAGCAGTATTAACGGACCATGAGTGGCCCCATGAAACCTGGCTCCCCTTGGACAGCCTTTTAAATATCTTTTACATTTACTAAAACATACATTTATAGACTGAGAATGAGCTGGAGCCACTGCACTGCTGCATTCCCATCAGCACACATGTAAGAACATTTTAAAAATGATTATTTCATCCATTTGAACACACTTTTTCTAAACTTCTTTGTCAGTTATCGATATGTTACACAATATTTTGACACAAAGAGTCACATGGGTAATATTTTACTTGCAGCTAGCATTGAGTGCAATTTTATTTAACATTTATTTCACACTACATTTCTAACTTTAGTCACATTTCCACAGGAGCGGTATGGAATGGACCAGATTGGTATAGTACACTTTTAGGGGCTTTTCAATGTCAAAATGGCTACAAAGAGTTGCATATTGGCTGTGGTACCAACAGTGTGGTATGGTTTACAAAGAGGTAGAGCTAAACACTGCAGTTAAGTCTTTTTTCAGGGCAAAAAGTAAGCATCGGAAGAAAACAGACAAAATGGCATTGTTTTCTCAAATTAAGCTTGTCATATTATCAGAAGAAAGCCAGTTAAAAGCTGTACAAAGCCTGAATGAATTAATTAGCTGTTTATCATTTTTAGATGGTGTCCCTCTCTTACATCTCTCGCTTAATGAATTATTGCGGCGGACCTGTTACATAAAAAAATGTAGTGAATGTGAGTGAATGTAAGAAAATGGTGCAGTTTTTTTAAGTTTAAAGCCACCCTGCGTAACTTTAACCCCACTACAGACTCTATATTATCCAGCTGAGGGTACTGTGTCAGTGAGATAAGCATGATTCTATCGATCTCATGTCTAAAAACCATTAAATGATTATGAGAAAAGGGCTAAAAGTTACGGGGTGCTACTGGATAAAAACGACACAGGGTGGCTTTAAGTTTAAAAGGTTAGGTTAAAGTAAAAATCTTCCACCATCTTTTATGTTGCTGCTGCTCTAGTCCTGTACACACAGCACAGAAATACAGGCCTCTAGAGGGTTCCTTGTATCAAACTGTGCCATTCTGTGCTGCTCAGTGAATACAGGGATTTTGTAACCACCATTCTACTCACTTCCTGAACTGAAGTCATCTCTCCTTCAACTTTCATAGTTCACAGACCCATTTACATTTTGTACGGATGGGTGACGTCAGATTCTTCAGCCCACCGCGTTCTTCCAGTGGTTAAGATCATTTACACTAAGTAGCTCACGCGTCATTTTCCACAATTGATGGATCAGTGGACATCTCCTCCCATCTTCTCTCTTCCTTTGAAAAGCCAGTTCCTTTCTTCTGTCAACCAGTGCACTTAATCAATAGTGACAGTATTAGAGGCCTTTTTCTGGTGCCAAGACAAATGCTAACACACAACTGGCTGTTCTGTCGGGGAACGGAAAAGAAAACGGAACTGGCTTGAGCCACTGGCCAGTTTCATGTGAGAATAGCGGAGGAGTGTGGGAGAGACACATGATGGATACAAGATGTGTGAGGATCCTTGGACGGGATGAAAGAGTTTGCGGAGTCGTATTAAGTTATTGGACACTTTGAGCAATATGATAATAAGAACAGAGCGAGAGAGAGCAGAGGTCACAGTGACATCATTAAGAGGAGGATTAAGGTGCAGTTTCACCTTAAAAGTAAAGGTGGAAACGGACTCTAATCTCCCTGTGACCTGCGGTTACTTGAGTAGGCTGAAAAGGCTTCATTTCGGTCAAAACATGAAATCTAAGTCCACATGAACGGGGGCTCAGTCAGGATCCGGACCACAGAGGTGAAGGTGAACAGAGACTCCCACTGTGCTGTAAAGACGAGCGGTCGGATAGAAAGCGTCCCACCACATGTTGGAGCCATTACATGATGTCATGGTGGTGCGATTTCCCACCAGCGCCTGCATCGGGACAGGAAGTGATGTCACAAGCCCAGGCTGAGTGCTGCAGATGGCACTTTGATAGACCGAGGGAGATGCTATCTGTGTGTGCTGGTGGTTGAAGCGGTTGGGGGCCGTTGGGGTTAATGACACATGTCCACAGATGCACAAGTCATTTGGGTTATTTCCAAAACACCTCTTTGTTTAAAGTCTGTTTTTTATTTGTTATTGTCTTTGCCTGTGTTCTTGTGTTTCAAACAGGAGCAGGTTTTTATCCAAAGAGGGCTGCTCATCTCCGAGTAGTACGTATATTGTGAATCAATTTCTTAAAAACTCCACACCAAAATAAATTATTAATTAAATTAGATTTTTTTTAAAAGTACTTTTGTGGTTATGAGTTCCCATTTCTCTATTTTTTATTTGTTTTGTTGTTGGGTTTGTTTTTGGGTTTTTTTGTATGACTGTCGGGAGGATATTTTAGATCAAGTCACTGAATTTATTTTATTTGTGCAGTGAATAGAGTAAGCTACATATTGATCAAAATGACTTAAATGTTAAAAGTCATAAAGGCAGTTTCCACTGGAGCAGTACAGTATGAAGCGTATGAAGCATCCAAACTAATTGTACCCTACCATTATGGTGTTAACTCCTCAGCTTTGGTTCCAAGTGTGAGATAGTGTTACTAAAAGGTTGAGTTAAAAACAGCAGTCAGTTGATTAGACGTCAGTGAATCCTCATTTGGGCTAAAATGAGAATGACAGGAAAATCACAAAACATATTTTACAACAGATATTTTCTCAAACTATGTCTTGTTTTTGTGCAGTCATACTCCAAGAAGAAAGAATTATGTGTATATAAATGTTGGATTACTTGTATTATTAGTAGCAGCTGTTTCTGGTTTTAGACAGAGTCAGCTTCTTAAGGCTTGAATTAAAAACACTCCATTCTCTGTCTACACTGCATTAAATATGAATTGAAGTTGTGGCATTAAAAGTGATTGTGTATCTTCAGCCTCTCACATGGATTTACTTCTGTATATACCTCCAACCAAACAACTCATGTTTCCACTGTACAACTCAGTGGAAACTTATCTTTACTGCTGTTAATATCTGTCCCACTCACTTTAACCCTTGGGGGTCCCTTCGTTTTGTAGACACAAATAATGCTCTTGTAGACATTGCCATATTGAAATAGTATATATCAACATATTTTTTCCAAATGTTTTTATGAATGCCATTCAGTTCTCACCATACATAACAAATATTTCAGAATTTTCTGACATTTTAACCTCTTAAATGCCAGTTTTAGCAAGTTAAGTCTATTTGTGTTTTTGCTTTTTGAAAAAGTTCATTCCCCCAAATGACAAAGTTGCTTGTAAATAAATTTCTCCACTTGGGTCCCTCGGACATAAAAAAAAGTTTTTTAATGGTTGCCATAGAAACATTAAGGGATTTCAACAAAAACTGCAATTGCAAAAATGCATTTTGAATGGGAGTCAGTGGCGCAAAAAATTGCTGAAGGGACCTAAGTGGCACTATTTAGTTTAAAAGGCATATCAAAGACTTGAAGAAAAAAAAAAGAAAAAGAAAAAATTAAATTCACCCCAAAATACACGGCCTGGCCAAATTTTCTGCAATTTGCATCAACATAGCCAAATTCAAAAAGCACAAAAACATGTCGAGGGATGCAGGAGGGTTAAACATGATAATAATAGTCCTTAAAGATTGATTTGAAGACAAACTAGTGCAGAGTCAACTTCCATATCTGTCTCCTGTTTGTTTCTCCAAGCTGAGGTTATGCCAACTACTGTCAGCAGAATACCTCAACCATCCATACTACACCAAACTAACCCTTTAATGAGCCACAACTGAGCAGAGTATTTAATTAAAAGATGAAGTTGTCCCCGAATAGTAATTGCTGACATTTACATGACAATTACATGCTGCAGGTGACAATCGCGCACTTCATTAATTGACTTCCATTAATCCTTTCAGAGAGTACCATTCCCATTTACATACAGATGAGGTAAACTGCCCGTAAAAACTAAACACACGATTCATAAAACAATATGCACAACCTCAAACGTCCCAGGAGTTTATTTGTTTGCATTTCAAACACGTCTCTCTTTGTGTGGAAACCGGCTAAGTACTTAATCACTCGTTTCAGGGGAAGGGGGAAATGAAACGGGAGTGGGACGGTTAAAGTGGATTATTTAGCAAGAGGGAAAAATTGGGGCTAAAACAAGGGGAAAGGAGAGGAGAGCTGCGCAGCAATCGATGGTTTTTCCCCTCTGAGTTCCGCGGGGATTTGCGTTGACTGATCTGAAGTGGCGCCCCGCTGTGCAAACCTGAGTGCTTTGAGTCCACATAAAACCATTCAATCACAGCGAACCATGTTCTACTAAAAAGCCCCTTATGAGATCATTACCGAGAAGGAACAAACAGACTCTAATGAAACGAGCCCGAGCACTTTCCTGGTGCAAAGGATACAGAAAACAAGGGTAAAGTAACAGCGTTTGGAACTGCAGTTACCACTTTACAGGATGTTAATGTACATCGGGTTCAAATTTCATAAGAGAAAATTGTTGCCTTTCAACCAGTGTTCTTGTCTTTATCACACAACAGGAGGTCGTAACAGTGGCATCAGAGATCGGTTGAGAAAGCTTGAGCATGGATAAGACTTCTCATTACAGGAAATAGATGTTCTATTAAGTCTATGCATTGCTGTATATACAATAAACAAAAAAATCAGTGTTTACTACACCGCACCATGCTGGTTCCTTCCCCAACCTGACAACCTTTACCGATTCAGATCACTTGGAAAATGCTGCAGGTGACATTGTAGTCCCACAGGCCACTATTTATTCTGTCTCTCATTCATGAAGGGGCTTGTTTCCATGTCACAAAGAGCATAACCTTAAATGTTTTAGTAGATGCCAAAGTACAACATATTTTTGTCCAAACTGAGAACCTGGACTTATTATCATATCATACAGCCTCTTCATTTGCCACCTTGGGCATCATTTTCTTTTTTTTTTTTTTTTTTTTTTTTTGGAAGGCCAAAAGTCACTGATGATGCTTTTAATGCATTCAAACTCCATTATCAGTATTACTTTAAAACATTTCCACTAATGCATCTGTAACACATTTCTAAATAGTGCAATTTTTGTCAATTTTACTGTTTCCGTAGTTATTGCTTTCAGCCTTTTGTGGGCTAAATACATTTATGACAGTACATGAGAATAGAGTAAATCTTAAACGGTGCATGATCAGGTTTTATTTACTATAAATGTCTTAATTTGTGCCATGTGTGCCCTTGAGCACTTCACTCGTTCATTGTTGGGACTCTGCCACTATTGTCAAACTCATCAGCTGCAGAAAGGCCCCGAACCCCTCCAACATCAAACAAACCATTACAAATGAGCCTTAACTTCTCCAAACCAAAACAACATTCTTCTCTCTCGTCGGGGCATTCGGGACACAGGAACATGAAAGAGAGAAGGTCATATTGACAGTTTCTCTTGTTGGCACACACAAAAAAACAATGCGAGGATAATGATGCAATCCATCAGGCCGGATGAGAAAGAAGGGGCTGCCCGTATGCAAAATGATACCACTGTGGTTTAAGAGCCCCTTAATGCACCTGCTTGTTGTCACAACACTGAGCACTTTCTCAAACTTTCTCACAGGGTAAAAAGGTTTAATTTATTTGATTTCTCTTCCTCAGTGTGTGGACAGTTAGGATTTTTCCAAGAATAACCAAAGATCAAACACAGAAATGTAGTGGCCAGTTGTCGGGACAGGTGAGTAACATTAGAGCCCTGAAACAATTGCCCATGTCACTGGCGGATTAAGTAGCCGTGCTATGTACAAAGGCCTCCAAATGCAGAAGTACGCAGAGTGGAACCACATGAAAAGCCCAGCAGCAGCAGCAGCTAAAGCTATATCACAGGTCTGCCAGTAAAGAGCTCCTGGTTAGTGTAGAGTGTGCACAGATTAAAAGCCTAGTAACATTAAAGGGGTTGACCACCTGTCCCAGTCCCCTCTCTCAGGCCTGAATGGGACCGCAGGGAGATCCTCTTCCTCCGCCGCACCACCTGCTACCACTACCTCCCTTTAATGTTGGGCAACTCTTTAAACATCCCACAATGGCACTTTGTAAGAGTGCCCAGTTTAGCATGGAGGGTACTTACAAAATCACAACATGCTGCGCTGTGACCCGCCTTCAGCTACGAAGTAATTAAGACTTTATCCTTTCTCATTTTCACTCAGATCAGTGGGGTTATATTCTCCTAAATTTATATGTATATGAAAGAAAAGTTTATAGAAAAGAATGCTTTAATTGTTAGATTGTGTTATTAAGAAGATAAGAAAGATACCAAGGCATTAATATAAAAGGAAGTCTGAGGCATACAAGGAAACTAATTGAACGAATATAAATAAATAAATAAATAAATAGATAAATATCATAGCCATTTAGCAAACAATAAACAACATTCATATCAGTGTCAGTGTGCTAATATTCAAATTCTTAGCCCAAGCTTTTGATCAAATTGAAGTGAGTCATCTTTCCATAAAATAATATTAAAATGGCCTATTCTGTATAGAGACTTAATATTAGAATTATACCAGAGATGTCACTGTTTTGCAGAGGTGTTCCAAGGACACAGACAAACGAAGTAAGTTCAAGGCCCCCATTTTGAAATTCCATTAATCATATGTTTTAACTGTTGAAGGAAAGAAGGAACGTGATAAAAACAACACACTTTATTGCCATTTTTTTTTTAATTTGTCTTGCATTTTTCGAAAATAAAAGAAACTCAAAATAATTTTGTTCAGTTTGCATGGATTCATGATTAATAGGGCTAATATTCCTCAGGTTTACAGTACTGGGGTTCCTCTTGCACCAGCACTTGGGGCCCCCACAATTTGTAGAACAGTCTTTGATATTTTGTTTCATATAGAAATCAACAGACTCAGAAAATGGTCGTACTACTTAATGCCACTAGATGAGCAAAATAGGTCCTTTGCCAATAATTGTGATTTAATATTTTTTGAGAGCTCTACCTCTTATTTTGGTATGTGTGGTTTTGACAGTAAAAAGATAAACATGGAATTAGCAGACTGCTGGGAAAATAGCTTTACTTGTAGGCTAAGTGCGTGATGAAGCATGTGACACTGAGTTAAAAAAAAGTGGCCTTTATGAAGTGATGAAGTGATAAAAGTGGAAGAAACCACAGTAATAAAAAAAAGGCAGACTGTTTCTTACAAAGATCATCCTCTCTGTGCCTCTCGTTGCTCAAGGCGAACCTTTTCATCTTCAGCACCCAAGCAAACAGCCCTCCGTGACACTTAACTCCAAAGAACAATAAAGACTATGAGCAGCAGCTGATTTTTACAGCATGAGTAAATCACAGTAATGACGAGCAGCGGTGATTATGTAAGACCGTAGTGAACAGCGTCTTTGAGTTATGCCAAGTTGTTGTCAGTGAATGGTGCAAGTCTTAAACAGAGCCAGATATCAAACTGAGGACTTATTTTACATGTTTTGATTAGAAAACTAAACCGACTAGAGTGACTGTGAATTAAATGGCATTATGGGAAGAATCACATCGGCGGCCAGACCCGGACTGACCATCTGGAGGTTTTGGCACGCGCATGAAAAGCCTATCTGAGTTACAGTTACATCACAATGCACAGGGTCAAAGTAATTGCGACTGTTTCCTGTAAAAAGGGTCAAGTGTTCCTTCTTTCATCTAAGAGAGCACATATCTTGCGAAATTAACAGCATTTTCAACACTTCTTCCATGTTTTTTTTTTTTTTTTGGCTTTTTCAACGCTTCTTCATTTATTCTGATACTCTATTTTATTTGACCAGGAAATCCTGATTGAGAATACTACATTTCTGGTTTTAGTAGCAATAACATTGTAACTTAAATAGTATATTATTGATTATTTTTATTTTTATTTTTATTTTCAGATGATGTGGCTAAATAAGAGACAGGTTATGTAGGACTGATCTTCATGAGTGGGATGATGTCTGTTTTGTTTTTTTCTCTTGTTTTTGTTTATTATTGTGTTTTGTCCCAAAAATATGAAATTGCATGAATAAAATAAATAAATAAATAAATATAAGGCTCTTTTATGTAATCTTTTATCTTAATTATGTTCTTCCCAATACAATAAAAAACTACACTTTGTTTCTCTCCAATGGAAAACTTCAAAGTCCACTTAAGTTAGGTCAAGTTGGAGTACAGTACAGTCTAACTAAGCACTCCGGTGATTTATGCCATTTTTGTGGTGTTTCCTCTGCTGCTGTGAGCCCTGGTCAGATCATCTACAGAGGTACAGTCTGTTCCCAGGCTTGTGTCTTTCTTGGGTCTATTAAATATAAAAAAGATCGGGTTAAGTGATCAAAGACCCTTATTTTCTCCTGCTCAAGTGTTGCTCCATTTCATCAAAGGCCAGCGGGTTTTTTTTAACCTCCACTACCTCAAGGTAACATAAAACTGCCAGGTAATGGAGCTTTGCCTTTCCTCTAAATACTGTACGTGCCTTACTCAATGGGAACCAATATGAAAGAGGCTATAATGACCCAAAATGGCAGCTTCTTTTTTTTTAGATTCCTACGACAACAAAGGCACCTGTCTCTTTTATCGGCAAAAGAGACAATACAAACAGACTTCAAAAGCACATCCGTCTGACACTTATTTTCCTCTGACCAAAGTGTTTATCACACAGCCATACATCAGGCCACTCGTCACATTGTGCTGCCACTAAGTCGCTTCCTCCAGCCTTTGGTTAACTGTCACGACATGTGTCCCCAGACCACAACTTAAGAGCCCTTTGTAGCTGCTTCCTGTTGATGCCCAGTGGTTTTGTTTGGCACTCGCCAGTTAAAACATTATTCGTCATTGCACTATATGTGTTTAGTTTTAGGTAGTATCTAGGAGTGGCATTGCACACTGCATTTTCACACTTTAGATTTGCTCTTTAGACAGAATATTGATGTTCTAAAGACTCAAGACCAAGACTGTTCACAAGGATTACATCACTTCTTGAAGAATGGTAATGCTAAAATGTGTTGAGTAGTAGTTTTGGCCATTAATTAACACCAGATGTCAGTATTTTGTGAGATTTTTATTTCCCAGGAGAACCAAGGAGTCACAACCAGATTCACCGAAGCATTTGGAATTTTTCAACACTGGAGAAGAACTTAGCGTCTCAGACCAACTTCCAGTGGACCAGCTCCAGTGGATGTGCAGAAGCATGTGACTCCATCCAGTGAAGTGACACAAAGAGCTATAACACTCTCAACACTATTTATGATATCTGCTTCAAAAGTGAAATATTATATCTTTCATTAAAACCAGTGTGAATGGAGATCTTCTTAATGTGTTATTTCTCTCTCTGCTGAGAAACAGTGTGTTCGCTGCTGTGTGTGTGTGGTTTACTGTATCCATCTGTGAACCAGAGAGACATTCACCAGATGGAAGGAGGTTTTCTCTGTCTGTCTCCTTCATTCCTCTCTGCATCACAGACAAAAAGTCTATCAGTGTGGATTGAAAACAGAAAGAATTCATCCTAAACATGAGGCCAGCATGTGTTGGCGTGTTACACCTATAGATGGCTTTGTTTTCAACGTGAGCCCAGCGCCACATCATCAGGCCGCTAGAGCCTAGCGCCTCATCCATTTGACAATGAAGGCTGCTGAAAGGACTACAATGGAAGTTGAGCTCTTTGGAGACAAAAACATAAGTCTGAATATAGAAATGTAGTGTTTTAAGACCTCAAATTGGGCCACAGGTTTAAGAAAGCTGCACATTTGCAACTACTTTTCCTTGAAAGTTGAAGAAAATCAGAAAAGCACACATAACATACAAAAATGGTCTAAAAGTGGGCTTCTAGATGTAGTGCAAAGCTTAAAACAGACAAGACTGTAGTACTACTTCATTGTGACTGAACCACCAGACTCTTTGCAATGGGTTCCTCCAGTGTTTTCTG
Source organism: Rhyacichthys aspro (assembly GCA_036850595.1). NCBI lineage: Eukaryota > Metazoa > Chordata > Actinopteri > Gobiiformes > Rhyacichthyidae > Rhyacichthys > Rhyacichthys aspro. The sequence goes on along the minus strand of CM072148.1, from coordinate 16,311,622 downwards.
TATTTAAGCTAAGTGTACTGTCATTAGCATCACTAGATATCAGTCTTTAGTGACTATCACACTTCAAAACACTAAACCTTTTTCCAAATATTGTTGTGCTATAAATTCTTCATAAACTTTCCTGCCTTGACAGACATAGTCAAAGTTTATAGTGTTGTCTGTCTATCGGTCCATTAATGTTTTGCAAGTGCTTTTGAGCTATTGCTTCAACTTCTGCCAAAGGCGCTATACGTAAAATTATCCCAAGGGGGTTTTATCAAACAAGAATAAAAACTATCCAAAAGTGATTAATGTGGCAGTAATTAAGTGATAGATATACGTTACCTGGCCAAACATTCATCTGTTAAACATAAACTTCACAGTGTTTATGTGGATTAATGAGCACCTTAGCTCCCTCTGGCATTAATGTTACTGCTTTAACATAAAATACAGCTCTCGATGTCGTTGTTGGCCTCGTTTATACTTCACATTGTCTCTGCCAATTGGCGTTTACTCAAGTCATGCTGTGTGTATCGATAGATATTCTACAAAGCTCTTTGGCCGCACTTTTTACTGTCAGTGTGACTTTGCACTGATAATCAGGTGTACTTTCAAACCCGACTGATTTTACTTTGAAGTCAACAACAAATTACAACCTGGTGGACATTTTTTTGTTATGCTTTCAAGTTTCTTCTCCTCAGCAGCAGGAGTTTTTCTATGATCCAGCTCTAACTCTCCCCCTCTTTCTAATGTCTAATCCCAGACGAATGGGAGTTGGACACTCATTCCAAAAGTTGGATTTGTAAATAGCTTGAACCACATCTAAAGGAAAGGCCGAATTAGCAAGAAAACAGAGCAAGGGAAAGAGGGAAAAAAATTACACATTGTTCAATACTTAGGGTAGAAACTGAATCCTCTAATGGAAGTTTCATAAAAGCGGTTATGGAAGAGCGAAAAGGAGGTTTTCAACAGGGGTTAGTGCAAAGTAAATACTGGAGTCATGCACAGTTTCCAGGCTTTAGGAAACTGTCTTTGATCTTTTACTTTGCTGAAATTATCAAGCGTAATATGATCACCACATGGCTCAAGAAGAGATTAATGAGACTGACACGGACCATAATGACCGAGGAAGAAGTTGCGGCGCGTTCATCAAAGGCAAGAACAACAAATAGCGTCCGTTGGTGCCGTGCTTCATGTCTTTGTCATGTTGCTGACGTGTCCTGCGCTGCTCCTCTGGAAGACGCCAGCGAGGCACCACGCTCCGATTAGGGAGTTGCTGGCAAACAATACCAGGGCCCGGTGCCATCTCCAGCTGCTTCCTCTCCACTAATACTCAAGTGGATCCAACTTATTTATTCCTCTCTTTTTTCCCAAACATGAAAGGGACTGCTGTTTATGTGTGTTTATTATGACTTGGGCTCCCAGTACAAACGTCAGCGGGAGAGTCCCTCTGAGAATCAAAGAGCTTGTGCACGTTTGATGCTGGACCCAAGTGGTCTCAAATGCTGGGATCAGCTGGTTACGGCAAGTTCATTAATTGTGATGACTTTAGGAATGATGTGGTATGACCTTAGCGTCGTCACATTGTACCCAAAACAGCCCAGTCCCACATGTTAGTTTAGTTTTCTAGTTATCTGTTGGAGATAGTGTTGTGTGTGAGTATTGGCTTCCCACAAGGTTGTATTCTTAGCCCACTCCTTTTTATACTGTCCTCATCACTGTGTTGCCTCTTACAACAGCAACTTGATAGTGAAGTATGCTGATGAAGTCAAAATACCCAAGTACTGTTAAGTACAATTTTTAAGTGTCTGTACTTTGCCTTAGATTTAAAAGGGGATACTTTACACTTTTACCCCACTACATTTTAGAGCAAATAACTGTACTTTCTACTTCACTGCATTATCACATTGGCTTTACAAGTAAAGTTGCATTTTGTAAATTGTTGTAAACGTGCGACACCTTTAATTAAATGCTAAAGTGCTACATAACTATTAACCTTAATCTATAGCACTGAGTTTTACGAAGCACACTTGAACACGGCTTCTCTCTCTGAACAGAAACTGCAGAACTTCACCTTAATTAGTAACATAATGATTAAATGGTGGAGCGATGTGGAGGATGCACACAGCTTTTCACCAGAACATGCATCATTACACACTGCAATAGAAGCATTATTACACTCTACAGCTGAGGATCTTATCAAAAACTGTGTGTCTTTGTCTTTTGCTCTGTTAAAGGAACAATACTTTGACTCATGTTTGTTGAGCTACAAGGATACAGTCCTCATGTGACTCTGATTTTAATGAGTTTTAAATCCTTCTTAGTTATTATCCAGCTAATCTTTTTATTAATACAAGGAATCTATTTTATATTAATCATTAAAGCTGAGTCAAATACGTTTACTTTTATAATTTTTAAATTTAAAACAAGTACTTTAATACTTTAATTTAAGTAAGTCATTTTAATGTGATACTTTTACTATCACTTGAGTACATTTCTACCTCTTTATATGTACTTTTACTTAAGCAGATGAAACGAGTACTTCCTCCACCACTGCTGATGACACAACTGTCACTGGATTAATCAGTTTAAATGACAAATCACATTATAGAGATGAAGTGAAGTATTTGGTCACATGGAGTGAGGAAACAACTTAACATTGAATGCTTCCACAACAAAAGAGTTGGTTATTGATTTCAACCGCAAAAAAGCCCGCCCACCCCTCTCCCCAATTACTATAAACGGTAATAATAAGTTGAAGTTTTTGGCTGTTTTTATCATGCATTTTATTTATTTTATTGACATTGTCTTTAAGGAAGTGAGTGTCTTGTGGATTGATTGCTGGCTCGTAAATAATTTCAATGTGGTGTTTAACTGCAAATGGCAAATAAAGTGAATCTGAATCTAAATACCCAAATTCTCTCTTGCCATTCTTACCAGGCCAACTTCTGCACACACTTTTGGAAAACCTTGGTCATATCCTACATCCCGGTCTGTGGGGAATGGCATAGCCTCACGTCTGCAGCCGATTAGGCAGAGAGATTAAGGCCTGCCAGGAATAAACCGGGCCATGGTGGAGGTGTGGGCACTGGGAAAGATGGGATGAATAAAAAGACGAGTTCAAACCAAGTCAGGCCTGCTGGGCTCATCCCTCATCAGCTGCACAGAGGTACAGGAGCTTCTTCCTTATAAAGATGCAAAGAACCATGTTGAGAAGAAGAAGAAGAGATGAGAGGTGGGGGTGAAAAAACAAAAACGCAGATCCATTAAGTTTAAATTGGTTTTGACCCCCACCCACCTCAAACCTCTCTCCAAAATCTTTTTTTCTCCTTTCACCTTCATTTTCATTGCTCACACTACAAGATGGAAGCTTTGATTATCAACTCATGCTGGTGCTGTAAACTGCTGTGATTAAATTCTTTCCCTGAAGCAGATGTGTGTTTATTACAGCGTCCACTTACAATTACATTTAGATTCAGCAACATCTTCATCTATGGATCTTTCATCTTAGAACATGGGTAACATTTACTATTCACTATCCATAGTCCAGTAACCTCAACTCAGAAACATGAGTTTACAGCAGTGTTTATGGTAACAGGTTCTGTTTTTTTTGTTTTTTTTGTTTTTTGTTTTTTGTTTGTTAAAACCATGGAAACATTCACATAAACATGTTCAACATCCATCTCTGGGCCCACATATGAGATACGATTTGTTTGGCCCACAACAAGAGACTTAAAATGTAGATTTATTTGTCATTCATGGTCAACAGATAAAAAATATGTTATAGCCTACATTTGTAATATTATGGTCCGAAAGCTGTCCAATTCTTCCTAAACTGGTTCCTTCTCCTCTGTTTTACCCCCGTGATAAAACAATGAGTATATTTTCAGTAACGATTTTCATGTATTCTACTGAATATTAATTTTGCAGTGTATAATCCTAAATATTTCTCAAATGACATGGCAACATTTTCTCATTCTGTTCCAGGAGCAGGTCTACCATCTAGTGGCTGTGTCTAAAACACCTCTAAAACTCACCTCACTCTCAGAGCAACAGTCTCCAGAACACAGAACATAAAAAGTACCCATGTTGCATCTCTGGTAACACAAATAACTCCAAGCCAATCATTTGAAGTTCATCCATACTGCGCTAATGATGCTAATAAGGCTAATGACAAAAGAGATCCTCTGTTCTTCTTTTCATGTCAGCCATAAAACAAGAACAACATCTCCCTTCCTTAGGACACTATTGAACGCTTTTGGCTTCAGAGGGTAGCTCAATCCGCTTTGAAAGTCTTGGGTTTTTTTTGTGTTTTTTTTTATCACACAAGAGGAGGCGACTGTAGAGCAAGTGAGAAAGCGGGGAAAAGGATTGTTTGGAGTCAGAACCACATTTCAAAGCCTTTCCCAAAAACACCCTGCGAAATCTGAGATGAAACCAGTTAATAAAGCGCCACACGGCAATAAATAATGCAACAAGAGGAAACAACATGAAAGATCTTTTCATCTCCATATACAGAGAGAGGAGAAGGGAGAAGGGAGGCAGCCAGACTCTGCCTTCGCTGAGTTCTGTTGTTGATACAATAGTTTGTTGGACTTCTCTTTGAAACTTGGGAACATTCGGTCGTGTGTGCTTCAGGTACAGCTTTGGCAGTGCGGTAATGTCGTGTTAAAGAAATTAAAATATCTATAATGACATTGACAACTTGATTAAAAAAAGAAAAAACATAAAAGAAGTATTATTCTTTGAAATGTAAGGATCAAACTGAGACCGTCAGTGCCAGTGGTGTCCCTGTCCCACTGCTTTTCCTTATCCTTTATCTATTTTCATGTATTGGGTTTCAAATGGTGGTTATTATGAGTGTTTTTTTTGTTTTGTTTGTTTTTTATCATAGCCTTCTACTACTGAGAATCACTGAAACCTGTTGGTATTGGTTTGGTTTTCTCTCAATCAAAGGTTATGTTCACACATGTTTGAAGTCAGTTTTAGGCTTCTATCCCCACTTCAGTCACTCTCTCTCCTTCTACTGTAAAAGTGAGCCAATTCTTATGACTCAGTGCAATGAAGTGGCCTAAAAAGAAAAAAAATCCCCTCACACCCGCCCAAAGTAGGCCTGTCCACCAGCTGACGGCCAAGGACGGAGATCAAACCGACCACAAAGCAGCAGGGTCGTAACGAGAGCAACAAAAGGGCTTCCTCTCCTAATCTCTGTTAAATGAGAGTGGACGTGCGTGGCGTTGTGCACTTCCTGGAGAGGATAAATGGGCCTGGGCGCTGACTGGAAACGGACTGTGCGGTTGTGACATTATTAATAAAGACAGCGTAAAGGCTGGACAATTGCTGGGTGTAAAAAGGAGGGGTGGTTGTGGAAAAAAAAAAAAAAAAAGGTGGGTTTAGTGGCCGTCCTGTGCAACACTGACATCTTGTGGAGTGACCTGCAAATTGAAACAGAATAAATGGAAATTTATCACACTAATATTAATAACTCGACCTTATGAAGTGTTTTGATTGTGGATTGAACACAAACAGCTCTTTCATCTGGACCTCTTCCCATATCAAACTTCTTTTGTAAATATCTCATTTCGAATTTTTAAAACTTTATTCTTATGATGTATTATTCATCATTGCCTTGCCTTGATGTTGTATTCTGTTGCATGCATGAAGAAAGACCTTTTTTTTTTGCATGGTTGCATACTTAAAGGGATGGTTTTTGAAGTGAAGTTCTGTGATAATTATGATTTTTGCCTGTGGTTTGTGCTTATAATGTCATCAATGTAGCCCCAATTTGGAGAAGCAAAGAGGAGTCAAAACACAGGGAATACAGAGAATGCACTGAAGTCTAAATGGAGACACCTAGACGTACAAAATCACAGCAGAAAGGTCCGTAAATGAACTCTGACTGGGGTCTTTCACTGTGGAGTTTGCACGTTGTCCTCCATCCGTGTGGGGTTTTTCCAGTTTCCACCACCAACTTTGAAAAACACAGTGTGAGCAATCCTCCTGTCCATGACCAACATACTCAAGATCTGAAGGTAGTCCATCAGTTGCAGCTCAGTGACTGCCCCCTGCTCCTCACAGTTACCCTGCAGAACTGTTGTGTAAGTATTTCCCTATGACTTTGGGAATAAAACATATGCAACAGTACAATTTCTGTGATGGATTCTGGAGCCATAGAAGAAAGGCTGGGTTGCCAGATTTGGGTTGCAGTTACCAGTTTAAATACTTAGTGTCCTTCTCTGAACAAGTCACCCCAGGTAGCACAGAGTCTTGTCTTGCCTTGAACTGAGACATTATTTAAATAGATGCTGTTTAAGTTAGAATAACAAATTTCAACCTAAGTTCTATTAATGAACCCTATCCTCTTGCACTAGAGCCTCCCACTGACAAGTTTTTATTTTCCTCTAAGTTCAAAGGTTTTCCTTGGCACTGTTTGCGTCACTGTTTTGGTAGAACCTCAAAGACATTTTAATGACATGAAACAAGAAAAAAAACAACAACATACTTTTAAAGACACTGTGGCCACATTCAACAAATAGGCTACTGTGTAATCTCAACGAGACGGTCCATCTCACAAGAAAACAAATTTTCAAGAACTCATCACATCAACACAACTTTACACACACATTTATACTGAGACAAAACAGCTCCATGTGAGGCTGCAGACCTAAAATCAAATCCTAAAGAGCTGCATAAAGTTGGGATTTAAATGTTCTTTAAACAGACTGTACCTGATTTTTTTTCATCTAATTAGGGAAATGGTTTAAACTCCAAATAGAACACTGCAAAAGCAATAATTTGTGGAAAAAACATCCTTTATGATGCCATCTGCTGTTTATTATAGAGGATTTTAATAAATGAGAATCTCTATTCAGGAACAGAAAACCTTGGCCAATCACACGCTCGCAAAGTCACATGCTGGAAAAAGGAGCGCTCCTATTGGTCGACACCGGCTTGTCATATGATGTTCCAGGAAGTATAATAGCTGTAGTGTATTTTCTGCGCTCAATATGTTTTTTAACACAAAGAAACAGCTCAAAAAGAGAAACATCAACAGAGAAACGTGAGGAAACGTGAAATCAATAACTACTGTCAATTCAATCACGCATGTTTAGGAAGGCGGAGACTATTGTTGTACTGATACTACTGTTGTAGCAAAGCTAACACTACACTAATGCTTAACTTTAAACTTCAGTTTGGTGAAATGTATTTGTATTTTGTTGAGGAAACATTGGTCCGGTTTTATTTTTTTTTATTGAAAGAGAAGCAAGAGAAGTCACTAACCTGCTTTTTGTGGTGAGTCAGGGATGGCAAAAAGAAAATCAGGTAGTGCAGCTTTAATTCTTCTTCAGTTCTTATTAAGTCAGACAATATTCATGAGTTCAGAATTGGCTTTAGTCCTGCGTTTGGACATTTTTCACTTGCAACTGCAAAACATCTCAATTCAACAGGGAATTGAACAATTTCCCATAATGCAGTGGAAGAGGTGGCTGCAGTGCTCCATAAATGCCACTGTGGGGCGACAGAGGACAAATTAAACATAAAACACCTCACCTACTCGTCTTCATCGCTCTTCATTGAGACTTTTCACTCGGACTTTACCTTGTCGTCACCCCATTCTAAAAAAAAAGGTAGATGTAATGTAACATGGCTGAGTAAATACAGGGAACAGTGCAGAGGGAGATAAGCGCAGGTGCGTAAACATGCAGCCATTAGTCTATGGACTGTTTGTTTTCTGTAGACCCCGCCATTACTATCAAACTCCACACTCAATGGGTGTGAGTGTATGTGAAAGAGAGAGACACAGACTGAGAGAGGATTACAGTGCTTTAAGCCTTGTGCGCCTCCTCTGTCCGCTCCTCTGTCCGCTCCTCCGCGCTCTCACACCTGCTCTGCGCGGGGACCAGCCTGGCTCCGTGAAAACAACGATACAATACCGCAGTCTTTATTGAACACCAGGTGTTACAATGGATTAGACACTTTTTTTTCCCTCCACTTCACTGTTTGTCTGCCTGAGGGTGGTGTAGTAGAAGTTGTTCCTCATCCCGGACGGTGTGGACGTCGCCCTGCGCTCCGAGGGGGATTAGTGCGGACCCGCTGTGAGGTAAGGACTTTGCACCTCATTATGACATGCTCAACTAAGCCGAATAACAACGAGACATGCCGTGCCAAAAATAGATTTCCCTCAGTCAGTTTATATGGCTTAATTGGCTGCTATAGCTAGCAAGCAAATATGCAAATATGCGCTTTGCATCGTATTTCTCGAGATGAAAAAACTCACTTGAGCTACACGTGATGTTTTCGTGTGGAATGATCTAATTAAACTAAAAACTAATAAGCTAATAGACTTGCTGTGGCTATTATAGTGCAGCCTGTAGGGAATTTAATGTTATGTAAAAAATCATGCTGATGTAAACAAGCAAACCCACAGTTAAAACACATTGTAGACAAGATGATAAAAACTTATAAGACAAAATGGTAAAGTATTATTACCAATGTTGTCTTACTTTGTGTGCAACATAGTAGGCATAATGTTGACAAAATTATGACTACATTTAAACTTTCCACAGATTGTAAAGGTGAAAGTTACATCCATTCACTATTTCAACTCTTTAAACCTAGAAACCATAGGCTACGTTAAAGGAGAGGTAGGCACTATTGAAGACAGGTTGATCCAAAAGGGATTTCAGGACTTAGACATGGTCTGAGACGTGGATTTCAAAAGGCATTGAAGGTTTAAGTGGCTTCCAAAAGGGTATAAAATGGTATATTCAAGGGAAGAACAAATTTAAGGCGATTTACAGTATAATCTGTTAACTTCAAGTGGCCATTGCAGTAATCACCCTGAATTTCAAATGTCTGTCCTAAGGCATTCCCCTTATTCTTATGACACAACTTCATGAACTATTACCGACTTGGTGTTTACTTTAGTGTGTAGCCTAATGCATTACAACAAGCAGAAAAATGGTCAACAACAAGGGCACTTATAAATATGCACACTCACAAAAAAGACACACTACAACTGGCATTTTACAGTAATAGATGCTCCAGACGTTTTGCTGCATCACGCTGCATCCTGTGTTTCTCCCTGAGACATTTTAATAAAGGCTGCTTCATCTGAGGCTCTACTAGATGTGGACTTTTTATCGTGGTGATATTTGTGTGTTTTTATGAGTAGACGTCAGCACAAAGCGAGCTCTGGCACTTTTTAGAGTGAAAATGAAACAGAAGAAGGATATGAGACAGTCTCAGTTCCTTTCCCCAGGCTTGACTGATTTCTGGTGTTATTTGTAGGCTTGGCTGCATTTTTGATGCTTCATTTTTCAGTTTATTACAGATCAAAAATATCTGTGATCCCAAATTTCAAAAACAAAACAACGCCTCTGTGTCGTGAAAAGAAGTAGGTGGCTTTTCAGAGATAAAACTTTTGAATTTGATTTCAATATGACTGGAAAATGGAATGGAAGCATGACTGAAGGCTTGCTTTTCTTGCCCCAGGTACGCAATAAAAGCAGTAAAAGCTTGAAGAGAATCTTGAAGTGCTTCAAACTTGATAAAATTTGACCTTGAAAAAGCTGCAAATCCTGTAGGATGAGAAAGTGACAGGAAATTAGAACTGATAATGTGAAGTTATAAATGAATAAATGTAAAAATTTAAAAAACACATACATTTGGTCACACCATGATGTGACTCAAATCTCTGAATTTCTGTCGTACGGAACACCATAATACAATTTTATTTGCAATAAATTTGTGACATATTGTAGCCTTACTGAAAATGTAAGCAATTCAATAGTGCTGTTGGCTTATTCAGTTTAATTTCAGGCTAATTCAATTGTAAATCAATCTTATGTCCAAAGTTTCCTTTGCCAAACGTTTCTTTGTGTCTCTTAAAGGCTATTTCAACAAAAGTAAAAAATAGTTTTGTAAGCACTTTTAGTCCAAGTCCCTTCAGCAAAAATAATCCACTAAAATGAATGATCAGTGGTTTATTAAGTACATCTCATCTGTGTTTCAATATATCAATTTAGCCGTCACCTGACACAACTATGATGCCACTAAATGCCACTGCAGCGTAACATGTAGTTGTCTGTGCGATAACATAAAGTGAAGTGCACTGATTTCAAATGGATCTTCAAACTGGTCAAATAGGAAATGTCTCTTTATCAATATTGTCCTGAAAATGGGTGACTGGATGTTATTGACTTGTAACCCATTGATCTAAATGACTTGTAACACTAGCTAACAGTCACCATGCATCGTGCGGCTGCAACAGTGTTAAACGTGAGTCCAGTCTTTACCTCATATCCTATTTTCATATTTACCATGAGGACAGATTTAGTTTATTGATAGATGGAAGTCAAACCTAAATGTGTTTTTTGACAGCAGGCCAACTTACTGCCAGCTCAGAATTAAATATGAATCAACTCATTATAGAAATGCAGTATACCAGATCCAAACTGCAACAGTACTCTTTGTACAAATACAGTTAATGAGGAGCGGCACGTGGACTGCATTGTTCCTCTTCCTCTGCCCCTCCTTCGTCCAGTGAATTCTTCCTCCTTGTATCGCTAACATTTCTCTTTCTCATCTTTCATCTCTTTGCAAGCTCATGTTTTCTCTCTTCCCACCTCTTTCAGCTCTCATTCTGTCTTCTTGTCTACGTGGCTACACCATAGAGTGACACTGCTACATTATCTAGATACATTATTAATGCTCACAGCACTCTTCAGATGCATACATACAGAATACAACAAAATAGAATAGAGTCTACTTTTTATGATGATAAACAAAAAGCACGAAAAAACACACATAAAACTTCACTCCACTCTTAAATAATAATTATATACACACAGCACAAATGCACCAAAACAGGTTTTGTTCTTTTCTGATGGCTGAAAGCAATTGATTTTCTAAAATTAGAAAAATGAAGCTGTCATTCTGTTGACACTCCCAACTTGGGCTAATAATAAATGCACTATGCTAAAATGTCCTAGAGTACTGCAGGAACATCAGGGAAGAAGCAAAGGAAAAGCAAAAACTAGTAAAGTATTGTATATTTATTTATGAAAGGCAATGTCTTTGGAGGTGAGAATTTGAGCGGCACGGAAGGGAGTACAGTTTCTAGCATCTCTTTTCCCCGGGCTTTGTAGGGCCTCATTAAATATAAATGGTGTTTGGAGCAAAGCAGGGGCAAGTGGGAGTCTGCAAACTGCACCACAGCCACTCCAGACCAGGCCAGGCCCATCCTGCCGGCTTTTGTGTAGCTCAACAGTCTCTCAGCCTCCTTGATTGAGTGCCATCACTCTCTTATCCCTTGTTCACATCTGTGTTTTGTCTATCAACAGATGATGTGTTTTGGCTTTAAGTCTTTCCATCATTGCTCTTTCATTGTGCATCTTCGTTACGAATATGACTCTTTGACATTTTTTTCAGTTTAACAGGTAACAAACACGTCCTTTCTAGGGCATGTGATGAGTTTATTTGAAACATTTTGAAATTCTACAAATTTCTTAAATTCTACTAAAAGTGTGTTGAGAAATAAATGTACTAACTCCAGCTGTTTGTCTGCTCTGGGCAGTGGTAAGAATGGAAACGGAAGTAATGGACCTGACTGCTCCTAGCATATTGTTGTAAATGTCTATTTCTATAGACAGGCAAATGCAAAGAGAGTACATAAGTGTGATTATACATCACTGAAAACATATTGGACCATCAACATTTGGTACACAATGCATCTTTAAAATTGCTGAAGTTTTGACTTTGGAGAATAATTTGTTGTTTGACTTCAAATTTCTGAAGTGTAATAATCATTTATGTTGTTGAGGCTTTATGCAACATATTACAGTGAATCATCAATATTCCTGGTTCTTGATACAATTTTCATTTACAGTGCAGCCTTTGGTGAAACATCTTTGACTGCGCTAGTGATAAACTGCCAACACAATCTCAGTTATAGAAAGAATAATGCTATAATGCATGGTTATGTTACATGCTTGGAATTATTCTGACTATAACAATGTTGACTGTAACTTGCTTCTGTAACATACTGACTCTCTGTTTGGTATTTTTAGATGAGGACTGGCCACCCTGGTTCTCTGGAGCAGGACGATGGACGGAGGGAGAGTGGAGCAGGACTGTAACTGGCACCTTCATGGAGCCCTGACGCTCGAGGCCAAGAGCAGGTGTATATTTGTCTCTCTCCATTTATGTTACAGCAGAAAGTGAGAGGATGTTACTAGTAAGCCAGGGATAGTCACTGTGTGTGTTACACTTTTAGCCGTCTGCTGCTCTAAACAGACCTGGGAGGTAAAGGTGAAGCCCGCTAATCTGGCTCAGAGAGTGACGCACAACACCCTCCTACAGCCTCCAGACATTCTCTGTAATCCCATTTACGCCTGTGTTTCTGTGTGTCTGTGTTTGCAGGTACATGAGAAGAAATGCATGCTTTGGCCTCTGCATAAGCAAATAGTTGATATTCATTCTGCCAGTGCCACACAAAATACTTTTATGTAAATGAAGATTCTATCAAAAAGATATTTGAGCATTTTTACCACAAGGCAAGGTTAACATTCATTCCAACACGATTGGTTTATATTCCAGGTTAAACGTTGATTTTTGATGAGATGGTAATGTGGAAAAGGTCAAGCATATTCATCAATCTCACATATATACCAGTTTATTTATATCATTTACAAAATAATCTGCATCATATTTATAGAGAGACTAATGCTGACTGATCCATAAACACATATAAAACCTGCCCTATTAACTTCTTTTACACACATTGTTCACATTGTTTATGGGATAAGATAAGCCTATAATTTTTTATGTGAACTGCGTTAAAGTATGATTACATAATTATAGTATAACTGACTCTTTGTACAGCACAGTGCGTGAGAAAAAGACACAAATAACTGTGGCATCCTGGGAATGAAGCATTGTGAAAAATCTATATGCTCTGCTGCAGCCACATTAATCAGCACAAGTACATTTCACTGCATTATTTCTCTTGATTCTCCAGCCTTAGAATTAAAATATCTAGGATAGATATATGGTCATGACATGGACTTAGTGGATACTGTATGTGGATTACCTGCTCCTTTGTCATAGATCTATTATTTAATGAACAAAATGTCTAGGTGGATTCTGGGCAGGAGTTTGTTTGTTTGCCACAGGCTGTCAACCCTGCTTTTTACAGATGATGTATCATCTTAATCAAACCAAGACCTGAAAGTCAGAGGTCATGATTCAGAGGAGGGTTAAGTGGAGAAGTTCAAGTGTCTCGGGCCCTTATTTATGAGTGAGGGAAGGGAGATTGACAGATGGATCAGCGCTGCGCCAACAGTAAAGAACGTGATGTACCGGATAATAATACAATCATGTCATTAAATACAGGAAGAAAAAGAACAATTTGTGGGCAGAACTTGTCAAAAAGGTGACATGTGCAGTTTTTTTGGTCTTGTGAACAGCTATGGTAGCCACGGTTGGACAAAATCAGTTTAAAATGTCACAAACTCTCATTCAGGAATGAGCAGAGAACGAGACATATTACCAAAGTTCTCCTTCAGCAGTGCTCAGTTTGTTTGCTCTAGTTATAGAAACAAAAACAGGAAGTGATAGAGCTTCTTCTGGGTTCGATGGCCCTTTACAGGCTGATTTTACCAATATAGGGCCCAATGTTATTTTGATAACATTATATACTACTAAACTATTGTTTCTACAACAAATTACACACTGCACCTTTTACTTTGTGTTATCTTCAAGGCTCTACTACTTATTGAGTCCAAGTGAAACACTACTAAACACTACCCGGGCAAATGTATTGTTTTCTGATGTCTGAATGCCTTTTTCATAGCTGCACGCAGAAGGAAACATAAACAACTGTGCGAAAATCAGATTTCTTCCATAAACAGTAATCTAATTGAGACACAAAGAAGGGGCACTTAAAGGACTGGCACAACACAGCGAGAATTTAAAATCAGATATCTTCAATCTATTCTATCTAATCTATTCCTTAACCTTATCCAAAATAACAGTAATGGCAGTTTTAGGAGATTAAACAAGACAATGCCAACCAAAGGGTGAAGAAGCAACAAGTGAAATGAAATGAGGAAGATGCACACAAAGAGAAAAGTGAACACAATCCCTGTGTCTAATGTTACACTTCTGAAAAAACAAAAATGTGCCGACATTTCCTTTGCTAAGCTCTTATCTTGAATGCTGTGGTTGCAAAAGAGGAATTGCAGTGTGGCCTCAACCCTGTTTTAGTGTCAACTCTGAGTAGATTTGATCACGCCACTGGGCTTGTACTTCATCACTGTAGTCAATCAGAGGTACTTACTGTATGAAGGAGAGCCTGTTTATGGGATTAAAGGGGATTATCGCTGTGTCAAAGTCTAAATTGAGTGTGTGATATGAAACTACAAACATCTGGCTTTAATCCATCAGTGTTTGTGCATTTTTATGCATCACTCTTAGATTCGACCAAAGACAGGTTGTCCGTGTGTCTGGATGTCTAAGAACAGATCTTTTGGTCAAAAGATAAAAACTGCCCAACTGCACAACTGCCTCATGACAAGGTGATGGCACTTACCCCTGCACTGCTCGGCAATGCCCCTTTAGTATCGAGGCTACATGTCCTCTCTGTGTGTTAGCTGTACAATGAACTGATGATTTTCCAGGTGTACCTTAGCTCACATCTAAAATAAAAAACAAATTAACATTGTAAGCAATTTTTTCAGATTTTAGATAAATATGTATTACAGCCAGTATTATACTGGTATACCAAGATTAAATGATTACCATAGCTCAGCTAGTTAGTGTAATATATTAGTAAATGAGTATATGATTTTTCTAGTGATGTGTTAGAAGCAAAAGAAATTGGCAAATTATGAGCATCTCCTGCGACCCCTGCAATGGTCACGACCAATAGTGACACAAGGAGGTAGGGGTTGGAATCATTTGGTACTACACAATCTGATATGCCTTCGATGATAACAATAATATCACAACACAGTGATTCTTTGCTCAGTCTCTTTTTTCCGGTGGAAAATGGCCTTTAACAAATACACAGTATCATCTGCATCACAGTAATGTATCACAGGGAGAAAAACTCTATTTGGAAAGAAAGCTCTGGTTCAGTGACAGGCAACTGTGGGCTGTGTTCAAAATGTATCAAATCTATAGCCCCATCCCACAATTTATTTGACTTAAAGCATGTAACACCAAACCCCTCTGATGACAGATCAGATGTGTTAAATTGGCAAAACATGACATTTGGTGATCATTTGTTTTGGCTGGTTTATGAATGTTATTACTACTTTACTAGACATTTAATCAAAAATGATTTGTTTCTTCTGCATCTTATATAATTTATTTTAATCTGGAAACAAAGAAGAGAACTCCAGCTTTAAGGGGGATCGGCAGCAACAGTAACACTCCTCAAAAATGTCTCACTCCTGAAGTTATGCTAACTGTGTCTGTTTCTTTCATTCTTGATGTTTTTTCCTCTGATCACCAGGCCAGTAGGATAGATGTTATATACACTGATCCCTGTACTCCTGTACAGTCATGTGCTTTTGGTCTCTGTAACCTGAGAACAGAATAATGTGAGCAGGAAAGGGCAAATATGGAAGAGATGGAACAGATAGGATGAATGATCCAGGGAGAAAGAGAGACGAGGAAGACAGACAGATGGATGGATAATGTGCTTATGACTCAAGGTTCCCCAAGAGACACCGCTGCCTGGCTCTGTCACTCAACACGTTCATCACCACAGGCCACTTCTCACATATTTCTCACATTAGTCCGTCGATAAAATGTCTTATTTCAAATTTAATATATTAACTTTCAAACTTCAAGACCACTACCTACTTTTTAGTAGTATAATTATGGGTAGTGCTTTTGCATGTAGGTTCAATCAGTTCTACAGCTGTTCTATATACGTGTATAGTTAAGACTGGTCACACTGTAGATCATCTAATCGTGGTTTGAGAAACTAAACTTTTCCTCTCATTTTTTTTTAGCCATATGCATTATTTTTTCTGCTACTGCGCTGCCGTCAGTAGTCACCAGTACTTTCTTCAGACGCCCCCAGTCCTGTCTTGTTCTTTGCCCAGCCTCATTTCCTCTAATGGATGGTGCTAATGCTCATCATAGGCCATCCATCTGGGGGAGATTCCTTCCTGCAGCTGCTCACTTTGGGACATAGCCTCGCTACTGACGTCATTTACTCTCGCATTACAACAAGCTGTCTATGAACACATTTATCTAACATGCAGCTTATTGTATATATTGAACTCGTAGATTTGTGAAATGAATGAACAAAAGACTGAATGGATTCTATGGATTTGTTTTTGCAATACTGAGATATATGCCTATTTAAACTTCATTCACACTTAAATTCACACATTATGTAAAGAAGTTGGAGAGTGTGATGTAGAACCTAAAACCTTAATGTCCTGAAGCCAATAAGGATTCTTTTGTCCTGTTTCTGTGATGGATGAAAGCTAATTGTCCTCATCAACAATTAACCCATCAAATGCATGTGTTAGCCTATCTAAATGTCCTTAAATACCATACATATATTTCCTTGTAATCTCAGTAGAACCATGACAGGTCCATTAGGCACAGACCACACTGCAGCAGTCAAAACAGAGACACAAGGCAACATCACAGTTGTTGATAATTATGAGCCATTAATATTGACATTTGATGTGGCCTGGACTCAAAATGGAGGCAATTGGCTCATCACTTTGTCTAAAAGCCTATTAGGAGCAATGTAGCCACAAATGACATCATGTTTGGCTTCAGCCCTTGTCAAGTAACCCCAAGTCCCACTCTGATGTCTTTGTTGCCCATTCACCAGACTCGTTTTACTTTACACTCACAGATAATATTGAATTTATTTTATTCACATCTGGTTTTATTTTTACCTATCCACCTACCTCAATCTGATAGGTAAATGGAGACGCAGGACAGGAGTCGCTCCCCGTCCCGTAGAACTAGTCGGGTGGAGCAGGTGGTTGGAAGATGGCTGAGACGCTCCAGGGACCTTGGAAGCAGGTCTCATTCTGCGGGGAGGTAATGCAAGAATGAATATCTTTATTTTAGATGCTTTCTATGTGAAAAAGCATAGGCTGACGTGAAATATTGATGCATCCAAAGTGGTTTTATTGGCCATAAGTGAGTTCCCATTCCAAGGTGGTGTCAATAGTTTTAGGCAGCCTTGTTTGAAGACAGATGTTATTTTGACACATTTATATAGTATTGATAACATACAGGAGTTGTGCCAGATATATTTAACTGTGTACAACAAAAGTTTACACAGTGCACCTTTAATTAAACAACGCTCAGTGCTGTATATGCACACAGATGTCATTTTTAAATTGGTGTTTTTAATGATTGCTTACAGAGACAGGGTTGGAGTGGATGGGAAAACGGCCCAGTCCAGTGGCTCGGATCAGCGAAGTTACGTGTTCCGTTTCAGCGTTCAGATCCAGCGGGACCCGGGCCTCAACTCTCACGGCCTCACTCTGTCGACGCAGAGCCCCGTCTTGGTGCAGGAAGTCACGTCAGGTATGTCAAGATTTATCAAATGAAAACAAATCTGCTAGCTACTCTTACAACCACCTCTAAAGCCATAAAGTAGCTGTGTGCTCTTACACTGTCAGGACGGCTCTCCATTACCGTATTAGTGTCTTTGTATAACAGCACATCTTAAAGTGGCTAGTTCTTGAGTAGCAGGTATAAAGTGCTGCTTGCTGCTCAGGAGTATTGTTTCACAGCTGACACAGCAAGTTTAGTTGAGTCCTTTATTTTCTTGTTAGAAGCTCTCACCTCCCCGGGCCTCTACAGGGGGCTCGTTGTTGTTGTGTGCCAGGTGCAAGATATCACTGCCAAAGTCTGCAGTGTTTTGGTCTGCTCAGTTGTTACTCCTGCTCAAGTCTTACACAGCTCCTGCCCTCTTTTACGCCTCAAATCATGATAATTCTGCTTATCTCTTAAAGACTACAAACTAGCAGTGTGGTGTAGCTGCTCATATTGCCAGAGCTTTTCGACAGGTTATTAAGTAAAAGTATTAGTGCAGTAATTGTTTTGGTGTAGCCTTTTTTGTAACTCTATATTTTTATAGTCTCCTTATTAGAGTTTTGTTTTCCCTAGTTTTTGTTTGTCTTCTCAGCAAATGAAGCAGTGGATCTCTGCCAGATTACTGCGGACCACTGGCCCGAGTACAAGAAGAAATGTTAGTGAAACCTCTAAGGGGGACTGATGTGCTCACACTGCGCATAAGCCCAGTAAATCAAGTTTACTAAGGAACCTTACTGACAAATCTCAGCAGAGACTCTGTTTTATGCGTTATCCTTCTCTAATAAAAACGATTAATTATTACAGTTAATCATAGTTTGATGTTAGACGCCATAAATGATATAACTATTATACATCCAATGGTTAATGGCTCAGTGAAGGTAGTATAAAACCACCCTGTTTGTAAAAGTCAGCTCACTTGGCCTGTAAAGCTGGATTGATTGCGAAAATATGGAGAGTATGAAACAATGACAAGGCTTCTTTTCTTTCAAAAGGGACTAGTACTTTGAGTCACTGCTGTAAATGTTGTCACATCCAAAGGAGAGCTGCAGTTGCACAGTTGGACTCCAAAAATAGAAACATCGCTCTACCCCAACCATTGTGCTGAATAGTGTATTCACAGTCTACAGTCATCTCATAGCTACTACAAAGACTCTTTTGCATCTGATGCCTCTGTGCTCAGTACTATAAATATGCATCTGCTTGGGCTTTTGTATTGCAAGTCAACTGAGTTATTATCTGACAAAATGACATTACTAAGAATATTACTACATTAAAGCCCAGCTAACAAAAATGTACACACTGCAATTGATTATCACATTAATTATGACATGAATTACTACACAATAAATATTTACAGTATATGCTTTTGTAATTATAGTCAGAAATGTTACAAAAACAGATTCAGAGATGCTCCTTTGGATGCTATGTCCTAGACACTCAATTTCTCACATTAGTATAAATTTTGCTTTGATGTATTCACTCTGTATTGTGAAGACAGTATAATCAAACACTCATCTCAACACACCACTATTTACCTGTTCCAAAAGTGGATCTATAGGTCTGGTCTTTTTATATCACTGGCCGGTTGTTGCTCTCTGAAGTGACTGTTGTCTGCTGAGCCGCAGAGCCACTAGAGTCTGAATCCCCTTGAGGTCCAAGGGCAGATTGCAGTGGTTTCTTCTAACTGGTTCAGGTCTGTTGCGACACCATAGGCCTCTGCCATCCATAAATACAATACATACATACAATCACACAGAAAGTCCTCATGCATTTGCTGTGCTTAAATGGTCTTTTTCTGTAGCTATAAATGTGTGTATTAGTAAAAAGAACTTTTGACAGATGCTTGGTTCAAAAACTAGTATATTAGTTCTGATAGTAGTGGAATAGGCAATGTAGAAAAGCAGATGACTGATGTGTTGCATTTAGGTTATCACCTGGTCCCAGGTTGTTAAAATTTATTAGTAAAAGAAATTGTGTAATACAATAGTAAAATTGAAAGAGATTTAGGTTGATTAAGGGAAGCTATTTCATCACATTTCATCAAAACACAATACAATGTGGATAAAATATGCATGTGTGCAAGATGAAAGCACTCCAGTATTATTCTCAATATTGCCTGTCATCAACCCAGCTGTAATATGAATGCAGGCCGACCCAACAGCCTCAGGCATGACAACACAAGGACATTTTGTGTGTGCAGGTGGTCCCGCAGATGGCCGCCTCGTCCCTGGCGACCAGCTCGTGAAGATCAATAACGTTTCTGCGGATGACCTGACCCCCGAGCAAGCTGCTGAAATAATCAGGTCTCCACTGACAGCTGCATTCACCAACACATTGTTTCATATACTCACACACACAGTTATTGATAGTAATATGGATCGTAAAAGTAAAGTATAGCATTTCAATTAAGTTATACGTTATTGCCTCCATAAGAAGTTTAATTTTGCATTTACTTTTCTTCATTTACTTTTCTTCATACATTGGTAGTCCTGTCTAAGTATATGTAGCTTTATTATGACATTTCTTCTTTCAGGGAGTGTCAAGATACATTGACAATGACGGTGCTCAGGACAATGTTGGTGAGTCAACTATATGTAACAACAATACTGACAGTGTGTGGCTACATCCGAACATTGACATTTTAAAATGCTGGTGTCAACTGAGCCATTAATCAACAAGTCCATTAGGCTGGGGGTCAAGCATCAATGCTAACAAGTGCCCTGATACCAAGGTCTCACCACTCCATCAATGTTATTGTTGACCACGTATTACAGCCTCAGAAAGACCCTCCACAGACTGCTTTACCCCTGGACACACCGTCTGTCATCGCCACTCAGTGTCTGTACGAGTCAGATGAAGATATCAAGTCTCTATCTGTTAGGTTGATGTATGTGTTGAGCGCAGGTGAAGTAGATCGGTACATCAGCGATTCTCATTAGCAGCTCTGCTGATGGAGGCAGATTTACCATGTGATTCATAGCTCACAGCTTCCAATAAGGCTCCACAAAGCTTTAAGAAATAGACTTGTGAAGAAACATCATCCCAGTAATCAGTGAATATTTATCATAAAAATACTGTACAGAATATTGTACATAATCTTGCATCATAAGAGCTCTCATTACTATATCGAATTGCATATAATTTCCTGCCTTCAAAAATCAAGTGTCAGATAGAGCTTCTGTGCCTTATATAGAAACAATGTACTCTTTTTAAGCAATTTAAGCATTATTCTTCAAATGTAGTATGTACTATTGTAAAGCTGACTTCTTTTTTTTTTTTTTGGTTGCTGAAGTAATGATCAAATGCAATGACTGAGACAGATAAGTTTTGCTTTCAGGGGCCAAAGTCATCATTCATCACCCCAGAGAAGAAAGCCAAGCTCAAGTGCAACCCTGTGAAAGTGCGTTTTGCTGAGGAGGTGGAAGTCAATGGGCAGTCTCAGGTAAGCCCTCATGTGGACCCTCAGAGACAGGAGGGGATGGATGGGGGTATTTTATTAAATTGTTATAATATCAATATATTGTTAAGTAATTACTAGGGTTAGTTATAAAAAGCATTGACATTTATATTCAAAAAGCAAGCTATATTATTAGTTCCTGTATTGCACCATTGCAGAGAATAGCTTATGGTAATTTTTCCCAAGCAAAGTGTACTGTGTGCAGCTCTTTTTTAAATACATGCGTAGTTGGTTATAGTTGCTTCCTGCCATCGGATGTGAAATTAGCTGGATGGGGAAAACCACAGAGATCAGAGTGCCCATTACTAATCACTGAGAAAACACCGATCAATATGTGCCCCTCCTCTGGTCTCCTTATGCCAGTGATTACTGCACAATACTGCTCATATTGGTGAAAGAGAGAGGGAAGGATGGGTATGGGTCATGAATAAAGCAGAAAAACAGTGTTAGAGCTCAGTATTAGTTCAGCAATACACTTTAAAATTAAGACTTACTACAATTAACAAACTTGTTAGATATTTAGTTTGATAGGAATAAAAATGAGACATAGCTAAACTCAGTAAGTCTACTCACAGCAAAGGACTACACCCAAAATGAACATTTCCTCCTTTTCTAATAAAAGATTTACACTATTGCATTTCAGTAGTAATTAGAAAATATGTTCCATTATATATTGATGTTGATTAGTTTCTTGAATATGACACTATAAGCAGCAGACTCCAATCTCACCTCTTGCTGTAAAGAAATAGTGGCATAAAATGATCTGTGAAATGTGTCTCTGAGCTAAATGCTAAATTGTCTGTAAACATACAATAAATTCATGTACATTACAGGTTGTAAAATGTCTTAAAAGGCTTGTGTTGTTTTACTGTCATGTTATGTAATTATTTATGATGTGGCTTTTATGATGCTCTCTTCCCATGACCTCTAACCTTTCGGTGTGCAGGGTAACTCGCTGCTCTTCCTGCCCAACGTCCTGAAGGTTTATTTGGAGAACGGACAGACCAAGGCCTTTAAATTTGAACCCAGCACAACAGTAAAGGTAATTTGCAGCAATCCAATGCACATAAGTGGGGACTCTTATCTCTTCAGGATTGCTATTTTAGCTTATTCTTTATTTGTCACGGGAAGCTGGAGCCTATCCCAGCTGCTTCGGGACTGAAGCGAGATAACACCCTAAACAATCAAGTTAATCGTTCGACTAACAGCAAACATTTGTTCCTAATGGATTTCTTTCCCATTCTTCAGATACTATTTCTTTTCATCCACCTTCTGTCACTTCCTTCAAACCGCAACAAATATTTACTCCAGTGTTGCTTTAGGTGTTTTGTCTCTTTGCCTTAAACATGTACAATTTTGTGTATCAGGACATAGTGATGACTCTAAAGGAAAAGCTTTCTCTGAGCCGAATCGAACACTTCTCCCTGGTGCTTGAGCAACAGCCGGGTGTCACCAAACTATTGCTGCTACACGATGAGGAGAAGATACAACAGGTATAGACACAGGCTGTAAACAATGATTTGTACCTATCTTGTAGACATTTTCAGTATGTGGCATGTCTTCTACTGTAGGTGGTGCAGAAGAAAGAGGCCCACGACTACAGATGTTTGTTTCGTGTTTGTTTCATGCCCAAAAACCCCAGACTCTACTGCAGGAGGACCCCACTGCCTTTGAATACCTCTACCTGCAGGTAACATAGACTAGATACAATCAGTAGATATATTGAACGACCATTGTTTTGCATACAACAATGGATACTGTGTGTTCCTGCCATAGGGAGTGAATGATGTCCTGCAGGAGCGTTTTGCGGTGGAGATGAAGTGTAACACAGCTTTACGACTAGCAGCCTTGCACATTCAAGAGAGGCTGGCAAGTTGTGGATACTCCTCAAAGACCAACCTTAAGACAATCACGTGAGAAAAAAACATTTTAGTGTAGAAGTTTGCATCATTAATGACCTGCTGTTTTGATTTTTGTATGTCTCTGTGTTGGGTCCAGGAAGACGTGGGGTATAGAGAACTTTGTGTCTTCCACCTTGTTGAGAAACATGAAAGAGAAGGATCTGAAGAAGGCCATCAGTTATCACATGAAGAAGTGCCAGTCGCTGCAGGATCCCAAGCAGAAGGCAATGTCGGTCGATCAAGCACGGATCAATTATCTGGAGGAGCTCTACGAACTCAAGTCATTTGGAGGGAAATCCTTCAGCGCTACAATGATGGTGGGGACTGTTGAGACTTAGTGGTGTCAAACTTAACCTAACATTTGCTTCAACGACTTATAAACAAACTATATTTACAAGTTGTATAAAAATGCCTGGAGTTTGACATACGTATATGGACATGTCTCGTACTGTGTTTCAGTGCTCCTTCTCCCTCTCTGTTTTCTTTCTCAGCTGCAGGACAGGGAGTCTTCTGTAAACCTGTTGGTGGGCGCTCGTTATGGGGTGAGCCAAGTGGTCAACCGTAAGCTCAGCATCATGACCACTCTTACTGACTTTAACAGCATTACGCGCATTGAACTGCTGCCTGAATCAGACAGAGTCAGCCTGGTCAAAATATATGTGCAGGACATTACGGTAAGAGCAGTGGTACAGTGAAATACATGGCTTGGATTGAGAGCAGTTTATCTCATTCTAAAACTAATCACATTTTATCTTGTTTTTCAAAGCCCATCACATTGCTGCTGGAGACAGTTGCTGCAAAAGACATGTCTTGTCTAATCGCTGGGTACTGCCGTGCGTTTAATGACCCCAACATCAACCTGTTTCCCTGGACGGATGACTCCAAGAAGCACAAAATTTCTGCAGAGGAAGGTACTAAGTATAAAAATTCTTGTAGTAATGTAATCATTTCTTATACTCTGAACATACACACGAGCAATATTTAGTGCTGCTTTCATATTTTATTTGTATTTGTAATTGTAAAGAATACAGTTAAACTATGAACTTCATTGGTCAATCTCAAAACTGTGTTGCCAAACTTTAATAAGCTTGTGAACAGTGTCACAAAAGGGAATAGCACACTGAAGCTGTGTGTACCAATATCAGAGATGCATGTAAGAAAACGTACGCAGAGGCAGTGTCATTATACATTAGAAAATACATTTAGGATGCAACTTTTATAGATTTATAGTAAAAATACATGCAACAGCCAAGCCATGGCTAATGAGAGGTTCGTACACTTATGAGAATGCAGGATGCTGCCTTTACAGCTGGTGGAAGTGCAGCACACAGGAAGGTGAGAAATGACCTGAAGAAAGGCATCAGAGAGATAAAGAGATTACATGGACAGAAACTGACAACAAGCCAGTTGGCTAATAATAAAAACACACAGTGCAGGGTTTTCAGGGGTTGACCGACTATAGGCTCATCATTAAAATGGACTAAAGGATCCAACCCGTAACCTTAACACACTTCTAGGTTTGAGGCCAATAAGGGTGGGCAGATACAGCTTCTATTACCACTCAATAGTCAGGTACTAAACTGTTATCCAACAGTGTGTGAAGCTTCACTAGAATTAACTCCTAACATTAACATACCAGGTCATGTCTTGTAAAAGTGTGGGGAGCAACTGAAAGATATGTTCACTGACACTTTAAACATCTATTTACATTAGACTGTAAGTGTACAGCTGCCTCAAGAGCACCAATTTTTTTTTCTTGGGGCACTTCAAAAAAAAATTTAAGTTCCCCAGAATTTTTTTTTCTTGGGGAACTTAAAAAAAAAAAAGGTTTTTTTTCTGCGGAAGTTCAAAAAAAAAATTTTTTTTTTTTTCTGGGGGAACTTAATTTACCTAATTACACTCTGTACCCCTTAATTACAGGCCATACCCCTTAATTACAATTTGTGTCCTAGAAAAACTTACGCTGTAACTACACCTTAAGTAACAAGAGAACTTACGCTGTAAATACACCATAAGTAACCGGGAAGTACCGGGCCGTAATCTAAAGTGTTACCGGTTTTTACATAATGCAGCAAAAGCCGCGTAAGATATACAAAACCATTATGCATAAGTTTCCATTAAGAAAGTTAACACATGGCTAATGTCACAGCCAAACATTTTTACAGTCTCTTTACTAGCTTCCTCCAAAGATTAAAGGACAGATAACAATAAGCAAACCCAGGTGCTGCATCCACACTGTTTATTTCAAAGGGCTGTGTAAAAAAAAAAAATGTCCTGCAACAAAAATGCACTGTAAACTTTGTTACTGGTGTTGTTAAAGTTTGTATGTTACAAACTGTTGACCTCATGTGTTTTCATGTTGCAGGTTACGTGTCACGATGTGCCAGCGACTCTGACAGCTCGTCTGACACTGACATCATAAATACAGTGACCTCTCCGCGGAGCAGATCCACCTCAGAGACACAGGGGATCAAGAGAAAGGACAGAGTGAAAAGAAGAAAGAGGGATGCTAAAGAAAAGACTGATAAATCATTGGTGGAGAAGAACGATGCAGATACTGAAAAGAAAACGTCAGAAAAGACTGCAGAAACAGACAATAATTTGGTTGACGCAGCACAAAGAAAGGGGAGAGTAAGCCAAATGGACGGGGAGGACAGTGTGAGAGGGGCAGAAGAACACCTGTCGGAGGCATCTGACTCGTGTCAAACTGACTCCCGTGTCCTCACCAGCCCGTCCTGTGACTCTCTGGACGCCCTGGAGGAAGATTACCTGATGTCATATTCAGCCCACCACCTTTCAGAAACCGACCCTCTACAGCTCCACCATTACATTCCCAGACAGACTGAGCCACACCTACTCGCCCCTCCGCCTGCCCACTCCCACCCCCTGATACATCCCATAACTAAAGAGGCAGGTTGTAGGAAATCTGGAGATGGAGCCGACCCCCAGCTCCTCACGCCCCCTCTGTCGCCCTCTACAAGCTTTCAAAACACCGCAGACAACCCATGCACAGATGAGAACCTGCTGTGTTTTGCCGAACTGTCCCGCCACGTAGACTTCCTGCCGAGCCCCCCGGAAGCCAGCGAAGAGGATGATGATGATGAGGAGGAATTAAAAAAAAGAAGAGAGAGGATGTTAAAAGAGCTATGGGAATGTAGTTTAAAAGAGCAGGGACTATCCCCCTCTCTGTCCTCTCCATCGTCCCATGCAGAATATGTTTTCAACTTTGACCAAAGTGACACCCGCTGCTATTACAACCTGTGCTCCAACATCACCCCAGACAGCGCTCGCAGTCTTCCCCAGCCCCTGTCCAAAAGCCACAAAGAAACTGAGGGGGATCCAGAGGCAGATTTTGGTCTGGAGCAAATCCCTATCCTCCAGCCACCACCTGGTTTTGGAGACAGCAGTTCGGACGAGGAGTTTTTCGATGCCAGAGACCAGTTTGTCTCCCCAGAAGACTCAGGGGCTTTGTCAAGAGGTGATTGTTTTCTTCATGACATGCAATACCAGTGTATAACTGTCTGGTTATGTCTCCTGCTGTTACTGTCCCCTTTACTGCCATCTAGAGGTACATGTAAGATCTGAATCTGAATTACACGGGCATTGTGTTAGTTGGCCACACAACCATAGATATGAACTCCTTTATTAACATTTTAGATAAGAAAAGGAACAAGTCAAGAGCTTAGAAACAAAAAAGTGTGAACGTTACAGCCCATATTTTGTCCTCACTTTGTGAAAGGATTTTAGTTTTAAATGATGAAATATACATAGACACACACAGATGACTTACCTCTTCTGTGACAATTTTGTGTATTTTCTTTTTTTTTAATTTCAGAAAAAAAGAAATGCCTTTTGGGTTCTAATATTTGTTGCCTTGTTAATTAGAACAGTAAATATAAAATATATATATAAAATCAGTATATAAGTTAATAAAAATATAAGTAAATAACAGCTATATGCATGTACACCCTTTTAGCACTGACTGAATCCTATGTTCAGAGAAAGGCTTTTCTTTTTTTTCTGAATAACTCTAGATTGATTGTGATTGTTACATCAGTAAAAAGAGCTCATCAAGAGCTTACATTTGATATGTATAGCTCAGTTTTGCCCAAAATGTCACTTAGGCCCTTTTGGTTCTCAGCACTGAGAGGTGGGTTGGGCAGCCAAAATTTGTACTCAAGAAAACTTACACAGAAATAATAGTAATTTAATATATTTTATAATTTATCAAGCTGAAGTAATCAACAAAAATATTGCTTATTGTTTAATAAGTATTTTTATTCTGAATTATTGGACCAATAAGACTACTATTACTTATTATGTATTATGTCTTTATAAAGCACTAAGATTAAAATATTAATTTAAATCTCTTATTGCCATTGAACTAACATTAACACTAACATTTCTTGCAGACAGTTGCACAGACGCAGAGCCGGACTATGGGACAGAGACTGAAAAGAGAGGAACTAAAGAAATGGACCAAAAAGTTGGATCTAGTACCAGGAGTGACCTCAGAAAGCGCTCTCGAAAGCGACGCTCTTTCATGGAAACAGATTACACTTCTACAGTGTCATTTCCTGAACCAGATGAAGGCAGAAAACAGGTGTCAAAGAGGCAACACAAACACATGTCAGTGGGATACTTTGATGCACAAATACTTAGTACAGATCCCGAACCTTCGGAGCAAACAGAAAATCCTAGTCCAACTGTGTCTTCATTGACTCATTCTGAAGGAGAACCGTCCCAGCTCGAGTCAAAACCGATCCTGTCTAAATCCTGCTCACAAAAGTCTTTTAGTAAATTGAGGACTTCTGATAATACAAAAGACACACAGAACAGAGCTAGGAAGCAGGAAATGGAGATGGAACCTGACTCTATGGAATCCAAATCGGTAACAGATCTGGTAAAAGCCCCATCTCCGACCATCACTGTTGTCCGCTGCAGGGTAGAACCAGATGGAAAGGAGAGCGCCGACCGGACAGGTGACGGAAAGGAGGATTTAGAGAAACAAGAGTCGATAAATGTTTTAGAAAAAGGCCCTTTTGAAGTTCACATGTTTTTGCCAGAAGTCTCTAAAATTGAAAGTAATGAAGACAAGACGAGTGAGGCGCTAAAAGGGTACTTGTCCAATTTAAAGAATCCTCTTGAAGCTGACATGTCTACTTGTGTAAATGCAAAAAGCAGTATGAATTCTGACCCAGAGCAGAATTTATACATACAGGAATATATATTTGAAGGTAATTCAAAGTCATTATCTCCACCACCTGCTCCACCCTCCTCCCCTTCACCTTTGACTGTTCTCCATGTATCCCAATGTGAGGAAGAATTGGGCACGACCGCCATTCCGTCCAATGTTGTGAAATTCGGACACAGTTCAGAGTTTGCACAAAGTTGCTGTAACAACTCTCAGTTAGAGACAGAGGGCAGCGCTAATGAGGATGAAGCCTTGGGTGTTGTTAGCTCCACGAGGACTGCTAGTGATGAAGTGACTGACAGCACCACGTCTGATAATGTGTTTGATGATGATGAAGTGAGCGTTTCCTTAAATTCTACTTTAAGTGACACTAAAAATGACTGGGTTATATCTACAAGGAAAAGTTTTGCTGCTGAAACAGGTAAAGTAGACTCTGAAATGAGTAAGTCTGTTCTCAACACTGAAGCACGTACGAGACATTCTTACAGCTCAGATTATAACTGTGCCCTATATTCCATCACTTCAAAGGTTGGTGCTGCATCAAATATACTGTCTCCTACATTCAATATTAGTGCTAAGCTTGTAAGTGAAAATGTAACCCTTTCAAGTGCTGTTAAAGATTGTTTTACTAGTCCTAGTTTTGCAACGTCAAACAACTTGGATGTCTCTAACAAGCCCAATTCTCCGACTCAATTCCTTTTCCAAGCATTGTCCCCCAGCATCATGGGCCGCTTGTCTGCTTCCACACTTCGGAGCAAGATTCAAAAGTTGCCATTTTATTTATCTCGCTCTCTGGAGACCATCAACCAAGCAGGTTTGGTGAGTTCTGTGGAGGAAAACTCAACAGAGAATGAGACTGAGACTATGACCAGTGTTACAGACATTGAAAATGTCACTGAGACTTTAGACTTAACCACAGAATCAGTGGAGTCGGATGAGTCTGACACAACAGTGACAGGCTCAGATGTGGAGGCTGTTTCTGAGGAAAACGAGAAAACACAACAGAGTAAGGTGGCTGTTGATCTACCATTGTCACCGATTCAGACCGAGCCAGAACATCAAAAACAACTTTCACCTTTTGGACTTGACGAGAACACCCCAGGTCCAGTAAGAGAGCCTCCAGCCTCTATAGTGAGCAGTTTCCAACCAAATCTAAACCTGCACATGCACACTCCTGGCCCTATAACAACTACTCCACAGTCAAAGATAAGATTCACCCAACCAGGGGAAGATGTGCCAGGAATTAAAACTAGTCCGCCATCTTCTATTCCCCCTCCAGTAGTGGTAACCACACAGGCTCTAAATGGACCGAGACTTTCTTTTCAGCCACAGGGAACCAGTAGTGGCAGGCCCTTAATGGGACTGTGTAGACCTGAGCCACTTTCAGATTCACCAGAAAACATTACAGCAGGTTGCAGGGTATTTACTGTTTGTGGAGAGCCATCTTACACAGAGACACCAGTGGAGGTTGTCCCTTCATTAATGTCTGAATCAAGCTGCACCTCTGTTTTAGTGTCTGGATGTGAGTCTGTTGTTGAGCAGATGCAAGTACCACTGGACGCCTGTGGCTGTCCATCAGTTTACACCAACTGCTTCAGTGAAGGGGACACCTTTGACGAGGAGCTGACGGTCTATGAGTTCTCCTGCCGCACACAAAGCAGTGATGTGACTCAGATGACCAGCACAGGTCTTCCTCTCATAACTTCTTCACCTGTCCACTCCTTTCTGACCACTTCATCGGGCTACAATCCCTCTTTACCACGCTCAGTGCTGTCTTCTTCTGCCTCAGAGCTCAGTCCTCTGCTCTCTCCACTGTCTGATGGCCCTGACTGCTTCCAGTCTCAGACACATAAGGAGATTGTCAAAAGACTGAGCAAGCAGCACTACCCAGACCCCCCCATGGGTTTCCAAGTCCTCAGAGGTGATGTGGACCAGCTCCTTGCCCTTCTGGAAAGTAGCAATATTGACCAATCTGTTGAAAATCAAAGAGGTTGCCACCCAAGGGACACCTGCCCTACACACTTTACAGAGAATAAGCGAGTGCTCCAAATTGAAGCACGCCGCCTTATGGCAGGATGTCACAGGGTTGTAGGGATAGGACAGGGCCCTGAGGAGATGCTTCACTCCCTGGCTGATAGTTTCCACACCCTGGTGGGTTTGGCTAGCCTTTGCCTTTGGTTTTCAAGCTGTGACAGGTGTGAGAGGAGGAATGCTGAAACTGTCTCAGGTCTTACAGATGTGGCCCGGTCATTTCGAGATTTCTGTGTGGCAGCAGAACGAGCCAGCAGCAAACGCAGCTGCCAGGATCTGAGCACCAAGCTGCTCGCCAAACAATGCACTGCGCTAACAGCCTCGGTCTTCTGCCTCACACAACTGTTCCGCACACTTACTGCACTGTAGCCAAACACACACATCTAAAGACTGACCTCAGGCAACCTGTTGAGTATAACTTTATACAGTGGTGCCAGGGAGCACAACTGGTGCAGATATGGGAATATACTGACCCTGGATGTCCACAGATCTGTAATAGGCCCTGGGACAGAAACAACCCAGACTTGTGGAGCTCAGCCCAGATCTTTACCAATACAGTTTGTACAGTTAGTGCAGATTTCTGAGGTGCATGTGGTGAGTGGCGTTATGCTGTGCACGTACTGTAGCCCACAAACCAAAGGCAGACCCTGCTTGTATTCCAGGCCCGAGGAACAGGTCTACTTGAATGTACTATATACTATTTTATGGTATCTTTATTTACTGGATTATTTATATCATTTACTAAAGTGGATTAATGAAGAATGTAAACATTGGAGAGATGTGCATATGTTTACAAGCTTAGTTTTTGCAGAGATGGTGAGAGAATAGTTGGCCTTTGACACAGATTACAAAAGCACATAAATACATACAAATTTCGTACCATTTTTCATGCATACATTCATACACAGACTGGCCTTTCGTTTCAGTACCTAGCAATCTGCCAGGTTGTGCAAGATTTTACTGTTTACAAAACCAAAAACTGTAGTGTTAATCAAATCACAGTCCTCATGCTTTATTTGCCATTTCAAGTGAAGAAGAGCAAAGCTTGTGAAAATGAACATGTTTTTTTTTTTTTTTTTTTAATAAACAAAGAGCTAAAACATGCATTTGATCACTCATTATGTTGCCCTACAATTGCTTGGGTTTCTTATTTACTTGTAAAATAAATTTCCCTTCCTTGTGTCATGAGCAGCCAACCACCAGTTTATTTTCAAATGTAGACTTTGATAATTATTTAAACTTTATAAAACTTTTACAGTAGTATTCTGAGTCCCCTAAATCCTCCGTTTTGAAGACAGTAAGCAGTGGTACTTTTTACTGGCCTAGACCCTTACCCACACTAAGTGCATTATTTTTAAATAGTACGGCTATGAAAAGTCAGAAATGTTCTTCTAACTCAAAATTTTGCATTTTCACCATAAATATTTGGGAACATTGCATCTGCATGATCACCGCAGATGCAGTTAAATTATATTGATAATTAGTATTTCAGTGTTCATACATACTACTTGTTTTCTGTTTACATTTGAAGTTATTATTTGAATGATCCTAATTAAGAAGCAGCCCTAAATATGCAAACACATTTCTCATCATCTGGGCTCACAAAGCATGCTGCATTATTAAGCCATAAATGCGTTATTGTTTCATCAGGGATTTTACTGTTGAATGACTGAATGTTGATGTCTAAGTCTGCTTTGTAATGCTTACTTCACTCTATTAAAGCCATTGTGCAGATTTCCCTTTTTATTCCTTATCTATTCACCTTATCATGGATGTGCAACAAGTGTGTCCATGTTTATATATCTTAAAAGAACTCAGGGGTGATTTGGCCGTATAATAACACAATACTCATTACATTTGTCTATCATGGAGCCAGGGGAAGTTGCATTACATCAGTTTCTGTTCCTAAAACTGTAGATCTGTTCCTTTTGTTGTTGTTTTAAATTGAAATCAGCATCACATTTATTTCCACTGGCTTTTACATAGACAACAGCATGTCTTGTGGGTTGAGGCCAAAAACTTTGAAACAAGCACTCTGACATTCATGGAAACAAGAAATAGTCCCTTATATTGACTTTGAATTATTAAATAAAGTTGTTTTCATGTTGTATTACATCTTTTATAAACGTAACATTTTCATAAGTCTTCATAACTAAACTTAAGTGAAAGTTTAGAGGACAATACCTTTTCTCAGTAACACGTGGTTGTCTAAAACCCCTCTTTCTAGATTCTTTTGGGTGATCAGTTCAATCAAATTATGTTCATAGCAAATTATAGAGTTCGCACATGGCCTGATTCAATTGTAGTTGAAGCACAATCGATGTAGAGACCTGGTATTGTGGATAAACTGTGTAATAAATAGCCTCAGTTTATTACAGAACCATCTGGAGATGCTTTCATATATGACTTTGAGGCTACAGATTTAAAATTGCCTATTTTGTGCCGTTTATGGTTAAAAGGTATAGTGTTTCTTTAAATATACAGCCACTTAACTGCTATGTAATTTACACTATCCCTGTGTAATACATACAATAAGATATTTCAATAATTAGAGATTTTATGTATCATTTTCACATAACGGAGCTAAATGTGTGCTTCATCACTTTAGAGCCTGCACTTTCTTCAAAATATTACTCCAACAGCCTCAACAGGGGAAAAAATCCAGTCATGTCATGTGGTTTTAATTCTTTTTGAACTAAAATGATTTTATTGCTGTGTCAAGTGATTATCTCGCGATATTACACTTCCCGTCCACCGCGAGGAGCACTGACTGACAACAACAGAAGCAGCTGTTTGAAGGAGGAAAAAAAAGGCAACTAAACGCATATTTTTCACTGTGTCGCTGCATTGAGACATAACAATTAGCATAATCACCTCGTAGATTAAAAACAAAAGTCTTCAGGGATGATCCTGAAATGAATACGTCCTGGATACGTCAGTCACATGCTTTTCCGAGTCTGCTTTTCTCACGGAGCAGACCAGAAACCGGCTTTAACTATTGTCTCTGCTGCGATCCTTGCCCCGACAGATGACAATACTAAACCTTATTTCTCATCAGGTATGGATAGATCTGCAGTAAAATATACTCAAGGGACAAATGAGGCTGCTTCTTCAGTTCAGGGTCACAAAGACTGCGGCTGTGGCTCCTGTCTGATGCGGATACGAGGCTGTGTCCCTCTGGACCACCGCAAGGAGGCTGTCCAACTCCTGAAACTGGCCGGACCCGTGGTAAGCCTGAGTTTAGGGCTCTTCGATTGATGTAGAAGTGTGTTTTTCTAAGTATTTGAGCATATATGAGTGATCAGTCGGCTGCTGCTGTATTGAGAGCCGCTGGAACATTTGCTTAAACAGTAATCGTAGTGTGCTCCAAAAGAAAAATGAAAGTAGTCCACTTCCTGCTACTGTCCAAAAATGGAGAGGAATTCCAGCTTTGGATTTTGCCAATTGCACACAATTACAAGTGAGACTGGACACAATTTTATATAGCACCTGAATAATGTCTTCATTACATTATTGCAAACATGAACTGTTAGCTGCTATCTGACAGAAAAAGTTGCTAACATTGTCTGTGAAAGGGATTGAATTTGACCTTACAAAAGATACATATAAGGTACATTTCTTAATCTAATCTTAATCTGCTGTATTGATTGCCAGTACCATTAGCCTACTGTACTGTTCTCAAACTCTTATTCCAAGTTCAAGTTTCCATGTTATTCTTCTCATGAAACTTAAGTTAAAGTATGCAAAAGTTTTAGGCAGGTGTGCATTTAAAAAGTAAACTATAAAGTATGTTTATTTTTATAGTTTACAAATTGCAAAGTGAAATATTCTAAATCAAATCAATATTTGGTGTGACTTCTCTCTCTCTCGTTGCTGCTTTTGGGCATGAGGCTACATTCAAGACAATGGCCCATTAATCTCAGGGAGTAGGTTGACAGACAACTATTTACACTCACATAAATCACTCAAAGTAGTGACTGAATGCCAGAGACTACTCAAACTCAAACAAGACAGATTTTCAGCTCTCTCTGTATGTGACTACTTTCTTCTTCTATTTGCCTTGTCAATAACACAAGAACAATTTCACCTTCCAACCACACAAACATTTAACGTAACATAAGAGCATATTTTGCTTTTTCCAGGTGATCTCCCAGACGATGGTCTTTTCGATCAGTATCATCAGTATGGTTTTCTGTGGCCATCTGGGGAAAACTGAACTTGCAGGGGTCTCATTGGCTGCTGCAGTAAGGAGACAACATTCTGCAGTAGTGTTTTACCCTTTTATCAGTTTCCTGTTTGCTTTTTTTTTCAAACACACTGTCAATTTCCTTCCTCAGGTGGTTAATGTCACTGGGATCTCCATAGGCATGGGTTTGTCAGCAACCTGTGACACTCTTATATCTCAGGTAGGATTTTTAACATAGGCTATTAAAACACACTGTTTAAAAGTGACATGAAATGAATCAAAATGCCTTGATTTATCCATGCATGTAATAATGACTATTTCCAGACATATGGAAGTGGTAATTTGAAGCGAGTGGGAGTGATT
Organism: Rhyacichthys aspro; assembly: GCA_036850595.1. Classification (NCBI taxonomy): domain Eukaryota; kingdom Metazoa; phylum Chordata; class Actinopteri; order Gobiiformes; family Rhyacichthyidae; genus Rhyacichthys; species Rhyacichthys aspro. Next base: position 16,276,922 of record CM072148.1, on the reverse strand, counting down.
CTTCAGAGAGGTGTTCTCATTTTACTGTTGGCCTGTTTTCCCTGTTGGGCTGTTCTTATCAACACTGAACCCCTGCTGCTCGCTGTAAAACAGAGCCCAGAGGTCGCCAGGTCAGTTTGTGTTTAGATTGCATCGATTGCCTAAAGTATTGCTCTTTACTCTTTTGGGGTGTGCTCTAGTAACATTTCTCATCACTCCTACAATGAAATGGTCTTCTATTCAAATGCAATAAACTTTACATATTGTCTTTTATTGAAGTCTGTCCCAGTTGTATGTGAAAATCTTCATGCCTGCTCTTCCGGTGAGTGCAAATCTCACTGTTGTCATTTTAAAGCCTCTAAATTATATTTTTTAAATTAGGAAAATATTCAATCAAGAAAATCAATTATAATTTTGTTAAAGATATAGAAAAATTTACACATAAATGATAGATGGCTGTTTTTGGCAGGCTGCTTTTATGTACCAGCTGCAAGGAAAGTATCTCCAGAATCAGGTAGAAACCCTTTACACAGTGCTGAGAGTTGAAACATTTGACATACTCATACTCATAGCCGTTATCTTGTTTTTTAGGGAATAATGTGGCCTCAGGTCATAACTGGTTCTATCGGAAATGTCCTCAATGTTGTCATTAACTACGTCTTCCTCAATCTTCTGGAGCTGGGAGTTGCGTGAGTCTTTGTATAATCATAAATAGGAAGAAAATGTTGAAATACTTGCCAGTTTGCTTGTCAGTAATGTTTTGACTAGATACATAGATATATGTAACACAACATGCCCTTCACATATATCAAAAGTTATTCATTTTAAATACACTATCGAATTAGATTCAACTTTATTGACATTACACATGTACAAGTATAAGGCAACAAAATGCAGTCTAGCATTTAACCAGAAGTGCAAAAGGCAGTAAGTGCAGAATATACAGTATCAACAGTATATACAATATGAGTATTATGGACTATGCACATGGGTATTTACACTATGTGTATTTACAGTTAGACTGCACAGTATGTACAGTATAACAGTAACTATTATGGATGAACATTATGATGTATTTACAGTGTAATTCTATAACTATTAATGACACACTGTATTTTTTCACGTGTCTTTTGTATTTTTTTTTTTACCTGGTGGTCTTCTACGATATCACAAAGTGGGTCTGCAGCTGCCAATGCGATCTCGCAGTACATCCTGGCTCTATTACTATTTGTTTATATTGTATGGAGGGGCCTACACAAAGCTACATGGGGAGGTCAGTCGTCACATGCAAATGATCTCCTTTTCAAAAATGTCCCAATAACTCCAGACATCTGGCTCACAGGTTGGTCACTTGACTGTCTACAGGAGTGGGGTCTCTTTGTCAAACTGGCCATCCCCAGTATGCTCATGATTTGTTTGTCGTGGTGGGTATTTGAAATCGGAGGATTCTTGGCCGGTGTCATTAGTGAGACTGAGCTTGGAGCACAATCGATTGCTTACCAGCTCTGCATCATTGCTCATATGGTAAGACCGATATTACAGCACATTGAGTTTGAACATATGTAGTTTGTATGTGTTTTAACCTAACTTAACAACACAATAAATAACAATGAAGACTGTAATGCAAAATACTATAAACTGAATTTGAAAGCAAAGTATTATAAGCATTGTGGATCATACTTTTAAATAAGTAGAAGACGAGTATCTGATTTTCCTCTCAGTTCCCTCTAGGCTTCTCTGTTGCTGCCAGTGTACGAGTTGGAAATGCTCTTGGTGCAGGAAATGTGGAACAGGCCAAGTTGTCCTGCAAAGTCCCTATCATTTGTGCATGTAAGAGCTAACATTTTTGAACATATTCAACATCGAAATTGGTTATTATTGCTTGTACATTAACACTCTGCTTTCTTCTGTTATGCAGTCATCTGTGCATGTTTTGTGGGAGCTAGTTTCACCATTGCCCGACATGTCATTGGGTACATTTTCACAACAGAGAAGTGAGTACGAACATTATTCCAAAGATACCTGCAACATTGTGTAAGTGACTGATTGTCTTTCTTTTTAGAGATATCATTCAGAGAGTGTCAGAAGTCATGTTTTTATTTGGTTTCATGCATGTTGGGGATGCCACTGCGGTGAGAAGTGTGCACATTGTTTAGCACTGTATACACGTTAATACAGTACAATCAGGACATTATTGCTGATACTGTTGTTATAACTCCAGGGTGTGGCTGCGGGTGTGCTTAGAGGAGCAGGAAAACAGCTGATTGGTGCTCTGTGTAACCTGGTGGGGTTATATTTCATCGGGGCCCCCATCAGTGTGTCTTTAATGTTTGCTGCAAAGATGGGTATTGTAGGTAAGAGCGTACTAATAGTCTCCTGTCCAACTGTGTTTTTAAATCTCTCACTCATCCCATTCTGACGTCATTAAAATGTTTTCTTTGTAACAGGGCTCTGGACAGGACTTACCATTTGTGTTTGCCTGCAGTGCACTGTTTTTATCATATTTTTGTACAAACTTGATTGGACAAAGGCTTCCAAAGAGGTGTGTATTCTTCAATAAATTTAGCTTTGGAAGTGAACAAGATACAGTTTGAATGCACATATTGATGTTAACTAATATTTATTTTCTGTGGTACAAACTATAGTTAAACGTTTTGCCTCGTCTTTATAATAAAGTTAAAAGTGCACTAAAAAATAAATGTCCATGTGTAGGCTTTACAAAGAGCAGGTGTCCAGCTCAAAGAAGAAAATGAGTTGATGACCAGACATGAAGAAGGTAGCAACTGTCTGTCACCGGTGTGTACTTTGCGTATGTTTATTTCTGTTTGTAGAGTTCATTCTGCCTTTGCCCTGCACCCCAGATCAAAGCCGAACTGCGGTTGGCACTGCTCCATCCATGTGTGCGAGTGTGAAGGATGCCAGCTCAGAGGAGGAGGAGCATGACCAGAAACAGCATGAAGCTATTACAACCACTACAGTGGGGGACATCCTGTCGGTGAGGCAGCTGGTTTTACGGCGTGGACTCACTTTGCTGCTGATGGTGATGATCCTGGTCGCTGGAATAATTGCGAGTGGTCTGTTGATGACTTTATTCAGATAATTTTTAGTTTATCTACATTTATATCTCTCAAAAACTACCTCACAATTTTACAAGGAGCGTAGACTAAACCAGACCATGTAACCAGTTAGGAAGACTCCTTGTTCTGGGATCACTCTCATTATTGGAGTTTTTTGTCTTTTTTAAGCGAGTGAATAATACTTCAAACATTTGATGGTCTGGTTTAGTCCTGTTTGCCTGGTTTTGTCTGGGATTGTCCAAATGTTTGATCAAAACCTGCCCAGATCCTTCAAAAACGGAGACAGTGGAACTACAAGAACTGTTGCTGTTTTGAGAAAATATAACACCAAATGGATTTAGAATTGTATATATCTATATATTTTATTTGTGCACTAGAAGACACATCACAACTGATTGTTTTATTCAGGTGATTTTTCTTTATTTAATCAACTCAAAAAAAATCATATTTGCTTCTTCTTAGTTTTTGTTTTATTGTTTTATACCATATTTACAGTTTTTATGTAATTGTTATGTCTTTTGGTGTATGCATATTTATCAAATGTCTTTTTTTATTTAAAGAAAGCATTATTGCACTGTGTTCTGTTGAGACGTGTAATGAAGTTTGTGTGTATATTAAGTTTGTGTTTCTTCGGAACTGATGCCAAAGCTTTGGGGGTAATAGCTTGTTTCATAAAAGTGAATTAAGGACAGTTGCAAAAAGCATTAGGGAGCCCAACAACAGGTTCAAACTGCACTTAAATAACCTCTTTTCATAAATGCTGACATAACATAATGCTGTCACAGAGGCTCATATTGCCTTGTTACACATTAATGATGGCAAAGTTCAAATTAATCTAATTACAAGCTGCCTGAGCAAAATAAATCATAAATCAGTAAACACTCAGCAAGTCCCAGAATATGGTGAACAAGTTTTTGGATTATTAATGTCAGAAACTTAGTGTGCCTTCGGACATTAAATAGGCGAACTTTCTTTGTACTTACTCACATCCCTGGTGATTCCAATGCGTAATCATTTATGAATCAGGGTTTAGTAAAGCATGGGTTGTGTTGTTTTTATCACAAACTGAGTCTTAACACAGAGATGGGCACACACAGGACAATGTAAAGTTCAAACTGTGTGCCATTACAGTTTAATCATTAGCATCAGCCTGCATATTGAACCAAATCTGCCAAAGTTTGACGAGCTGACGTAACGGGACCTCTCGCCTCTTTTACTGAGTCAGTCTCATGTCAGCACGCCTGGAGACATGTGTCAGTGACGGCCCAAAACCGCATGGGTGTGATTGGACACCCGGCACGTGCATAACCACTCCCCAGTCTGGTTGTTGATCAAACCCAAAGTGAACCCCGAGTGTCGTTCCTTGTCTTACCTCAAAGTGGATCAGGGTTAGATTGTACAAGGAGCTCTACAGCTATGAACGGCTTTGATAAAACAAATATGACCAAAAGTCCTTCAGGGGCAGAAGAGGACCCCCAAACAGCTGAAGAGACCCCTGCGCACGGCTCGTGTCTGAAGCGCGCACGGGCCCTGATCCCGGCCGCGTACCGGAATGAACTGGTGCAGCTGTTCAGACTGGCGGGACCTGTGGTAAGGGACACTGTTTACTGTTTGTAAGAGGCCACGCAGACGGGTAATTATAGCATCACTGATAGTAGTTTCATCATCTGACAACAACAACAACGAAAGGATAAATCATTTTCCTGTTTTCTTTTCAAATACAAACGTTATTTATCAACGTTTACCTGTAACTTAAGGCTAAGACTGAATATATGAAAGTGAAGTGTTTGAGCTAACAACAGTGTAGCCTAAAATACAATTAAATTAATAATAATTGTGTGGATTTTAGCTCATGAAGTTGCTAAATCATTGTGGTTGACATCTGCATCATGATCTGCCAGTGACGCTCTCTGTGCCTCTGTGGAAACCGATCCAAAGAAGTTATTTTGGCTTCACTTCTCAAAGCACTTTATCATGTTCTGTTTCTCTTTATTCTGCTCAATTAAAATGCTTTAAAATACTATTTTATGACAGTGACACAGCACACCCCACAGTTAAACAATATATTATATTTTCATTGAGCATTCAGTGTTGCCTCCAGTGAGACACAGTAACAGTCCTATTCCAATTTGCAGCTGTTTAAATTGGAATAGGACTATATTTGTTCTTTTAGCTAAATTTTGAATCAGAGAACAACATCATACTTCAGTATCATTTTGAATGCATCCATAAAATACAGGAAATGCATGCATTCCTCTGGGCTAAAGTGGTTTAGTGTGACTTACACACTTGAGCAATACACCAGCATGTTCAAAGGGAAACTGGAAAACCATGAACTGAAACACGTCTGCATATCATATACTGTCTCTTTCATGGACTCAGCCTGAACCAGAGTCACAGTGCCAAGTCTCAAGTCTGGAAGACGGTCCCTCCCATGTATCATTTCAGTAGAACATGTATTGGCACACAATCACAGCACAGCAAAACAGTATTACTGGTTTATACAGTTACATGTGCATTTCATTTATTTACCTTTTGGGACAGGATGGTAAAGTAAACTAATGTGTTTGTGTACTTGCAGATCATTTCCCAGATGATGATCTTTATGATCAGCTTTGTCAGTACAGTATTCTGTGGTCATCTGGGTAAAACTGAACTTGCAAGTGTGGCCTTGGCTATTGCGGTAATATACTTCTATGTACTTAAATGTTTTGCCTTTAGATTACTGCTTACATTTCATCTCATTGTTCTTCTTTTTCAGGTGGTCAATGTCACTGGCATTTCTATTGGCACTGGTTTGTCTTTGACTTGTGATACTCTCATATCTCAGGTAAAGCACCACCCACTGGTTGTTCTTTCATTATATTTGTCTAACCAAGATAAACTCAAGTGCCACTGCTGGGTTCTCATGTACTCCTGGGGTCCACATATAAACACTTCAACAATGAGCCTTTGTATCAGCGTAACTCTCTTGGTTATGATCTGTCTACCGGTTTCAAACAGACCTATGGGAGCGGTAACTTGAAGCGAGTTGGTGTGATTCTTCAGAGGGGAATTCTGATTTTGCTGTTGGCCTGTTTCCCCTGTTGGGCTGTCCTCATCAACACTGAGTCCCTCCTACTCCTTGTCAAACAGAGTCAAGATGTTTCCAGGTCTGTCAGTTTGTTAATACACCTTTACAATATATCCATTAAAATGCAATTGAACTGAAAAGGAACACTATTTTTTACACTTTTTCCAATAAAATATATGACCTCTTTAAAATTAAAGCATATCTCTCTTATAGTCACAATGCATACTGCTCTCCAGATACTCTACTGTGTAACCTTGAGCTAAAGTCTCATAGCTAAACAGTTATTGTACACATATTTCCCCAGATATACAGTCCAAGAGTTTGAGTTTGCCTTTAGTAAGTGCAAATCCTGAAAAGATCCTGCTTAAAAAAGGACCATTGTGGCGATAATTGCAAGTGAAGGTGACTGTAAATCATTAATTGGCTGTCTGTTGTATAATAAAAGCACATAGTCACCCAGTATTAGGTTCAGTAAATATGTATAAGTCTGGTTTAAAAAGTGTAGTTCTGTTAAATAGCAATTATGTTCTGTGCTGTATTTTGAGTTGATGTTCGTTCATCTCTTTATTTTATTTGTCTTACAGTCTTGCTCAACTTTATGTCCAGATCTTCATGCCAGCCTTACCAGTGAGTAGGGATCACTTTGTACTTTAAGCTAATTTTTACTTTTAAAACATTAATCGTATTTGGTTATACCTCTACAGGCTGCTTTTATGTATCAGCTTCAAGGGAGGTATCTACAAAATCAGGTGTTTGTTTTTTTCTTTTCTTTATTTTTTTAAACCAAGACCATAATGGTTACATAAAATCTAATTGGTAAAGTCTGTTTCAATGATACTTTTGTTTTACAGGGGATTATATGGCCTCAGGTTATAACCGGAGCAATTGGAAACATCCTAAATGCAGTCATCAACTATGTCTTTCTCTTTCCTTTGGACATGGGCGTCGCGTGAGTTTTAATGTCGGTGAATCATAAATTGCTAATTGTATTTGACTGCCTTTTTCACTTTGTACCTTCCCTTTCTTTTATCTCAAAGTGGTTCAGCAGCAGCGAATGCCATTTCTCAATATGTATTGGCTATAGTTTTGTTCCTTTATATCTACGTGAGAGGTCTACACAAAGCCACGTGGCCAGGTCAGTTTTTTGTCAAAAATTAAACCCCAGATATTTGACATCGTCTGGTCTTACATAAATGCTGTGGGTAATATTTGACAGAGAGTTTTGTTATTTGTTATTGTTTAAGTCACTCTAGAGGAGAGGCACAGCAAAAAGTCCCAGGTTCACAAGGCTCAAATGCTTATCAAGGTTTGAGAAGTGTGAAAAAAAACTGCATAAAGCACTTGCTGCTGTCATTAAATTAAAGTCAATTTTATTTGTATAGCCCAGTATCACAACAACAATTGTCTCAAACGGATACATACGATTTAAGCCAAATATTGTAGCTCTCATCTAGGCAAAATCTGATCAAATGTGACTTCTGAAACAAAGTTTTATATGAACACATACCTATCTACCTGTATAATCCGATATATGAATCCCACAGTCCAAACATTTAGAGGTATATTATATAAAAGTAGTAGCAAAAATCAATAGTCTTTAATTTTGTAGTCATCAGAGATTCTTAAGTACCACCACAGAGAGCCACCAGTTTAAGAACCACTGATAAAAGGTTCCTTAAAAAATTACCTCAAAAAAGCTTTAATTTAACCTTTAAAGCATGAAAATGTATGAACCCTAGAAACTCTCTTGAATGACTGAATACTTGGTGCATGCACAGGCTGGTCTCTCGACTGTCTGCAGGAGTGGGGACCCTTCGTCCTGTTGGCCATCCCCAGTATGCTGATGCTTTGTCTGGAGTGGTGGATGTTTGAGATCGGAGGATTTATGGCCGGTATAATCAGTGAGGCGGAGCTGGGCTCTCAGAGTATAGTTTACGAGCTGGCTGCGATTGCTTATATGGTAACTCAACAGAATTTTTACATTGATTTGTGAAAGGTTTTACTATAATTAAGTGAAACCTGTTCTTTTTCCAACAGTTTCCACTGGGATTCTCTGCTGCTGCCAGTGTCCGTGTTGGAAATGCTCTCGGTGCCGGAAACATAGAGCAGGCAAAGTTGTCTTCCAAAGTTCCTGTAGTGTGTTCATGTAAGAGCAGTGTATTATGACTATTATTATTCATCGTTAATCTTGCAGAGTAGTTTCAATTGAAGTTTTGAAAGTTAAAACTACAACATAATCATAAAATCATGAATGAATTGTGTATGGTTTGTAACTAACTTATCTATTGTCTGTTTTTTTTTTGGTTTTTTTAGTTATAATTTCCTGTTTTGTTGGAACGTGTATGGGTGTTTCAAAGGATTTCATTGGGTACATCTTCACCACAGAACAGTAAGTCAATTATTGCCGAATTTAACCCAAAGCAGCCATTTTGTCTCTACACTTGCTGTAGTTGCATGGTTATTTATGAACTAAAAACTCACTTAAAACTAGTGGCAAACTAAACATTGCTATTAAACTCACACTTTGTTTACGCTTTTAGGGAAATAGTACAAAGAGTTGCTGACGTGATGATTATTTTTGGTTTCATGCATCTTGCTGATGCAGTTGCGGTGAGAACCAGTCTAATTTTTAAGTGAACATTAAGATCAGTTGTATGGATATATAGTTGTATGATATAAATGGATGTTTTGATGTTCACAGGCCGTGACTGGAGGTGTCCTCAGAGGAGCAGGAAAACAGAAGATTGGTGCTTTGTGTAACTTAGTGGGATATTACTTCATTGGTTTTCCTATTGGTGCATCTTTAATGTTTGCGGCACAGATGGGCATCGTAGGTAGGACACTATTATTAATTATAACTATTAATTATAACTTCTCGTTTACTCCTTGTAAAGCAAAGTTTATAAAATGTCTCTTTTGGTTTTAGGGCTTTGGGTCGGTCTTACCATCTGTGTGTTACTGCAGGCCATTTTCTTTATTGCCTTTTTGTGCAGACTTGATTGGAAAAAGGCTGCTGAAGAGGTCAGTACAACATTTGGCGCCTTAATGATTCCTAACTGTGTACTGAAGATACTTTTCTTTTTTGACATCAGGCTCAGGTGAGAGCTGGGGTCCAAATCAAAGATGAAACAGAGATGAAAAATACAGGTAACCTGCACATTTCAGTCATTAGTGCTACTTTCTGAATACGTTTTTTTTCTGCGAGTAAAAAAAATGACGATGCTTTTTTAAGTCGAAGTGAAAGAAAAGAGATCATGGCTTGATTTTAATGACTGCCAGTGGCTTTAAATGGCCATTTTATTTTTTAATTGGAAAACTTTAAATAGCATACAGCACTAGCATATTAGTATATGATCTCTGACTGTAAGACCTCATCTAGACATTATTTTCGTGGAGTTTAATAGATGAGAATGTATAGTGTGTGACAGCAAGCTTTGGCCAATCACATATTCTCATGTAAGGAGGTCTGCTTCAGTTCAAATAAAGAATGCCTCTCTTGCCTCTTGGTTGACACCACTGTCAACATTGAATCAATGGTGGTGGAAAAAAATCTACTGGGAAAGTATCTACTCCAGCACTGCCCACACACAGAGACAATGCAAAAAAGAAAAACATGAATAGAGCAAAGGGAAGGCAAATAAAACACAATTAAATATCAGCAATGGATTCATACAATGATTCACAAAATAGAGAAAACTGTTTTAAAAACATAAAAGCAGACAGGTTAGTATGTTGGGGGGTTGGGAGGTTAGGAGCTTTTGTCTGACTGTAACTTTCATTTTGTCATGTGTTAAATGATTTTTACAGTAAATCATCTTTAAACTTTCAGACAATAAACAGGCCCAGGTCAGTGCTGGTGAATCCGTCTATGAGACTCCAGACACCTACACACAGGGTGAAGGCCAGTGCAGATCCACTACAACTACAGTGGGACAAGTCCTCTCTCCAACTCAGCTGCTTTTACGTCGGGGCCTGGCTTTGCTGATCATGTTTGTTATCCTCATTGCTGCAATCTTTGCCAATAGTTTCTTTATTAGCTTGTTGAAATGATGGCAGTCAGGGAAAACTGACAGTTTTGCTTTAATCAAAGGATTAAGGATAGAAATGAATGATATTATAGTGTGAGGAAGTGTCTCACGCTTTCGAAGAACCTGAGGGTCAATGGCCCATGTTGTACAGCAGGTTTTGGCCTAAGACAATCTGTTACAGCTCTTATTTAACAGGTCAGTGCTCTGTCACAACAAAACACTGGCCTGCCAAAGAGGCTTTTGAAAACTGTGCCAATGTCAGAAGCCAAATGCAAACAAGAAAAAAACAAAAAACACTCAAATTAACATCAAGAAAGGTTAAATACTGTTCATAGTGTGAACTAAGAGATTTCCAGCCAGCAAGTAAAGGCACCATGATCTTTCTCAAACAGAACCCCGGAAAGCAGGTCATAATGTTGTTTTTATTTTTATTTTTTTGGTCCCTTATATCTTTCTCACAGTACAGATCATCTTTTAGAATTAGAGCCACTTTTTATGTTTGACATGTTTACATTTATTTTTGTTTAGGTAACAGCTGTGAGTTAGCTGAGTGCAGTTGTTTGAACAATGAGCTGTTATTGAAACCCTATGCATCACAGGGAGCACTAGTTTATTACTGACTTATTAGTTGTTATTTTATAAATGCTTGTTATTTCAAGACCAAAAATCGAACATTTAAAATCTTTTATAGTAAAGAATGTTCTGCATTTTGGCACAGCATACACTGGATTGAGACGGTTTTCTTCCTTGAGCCACATTGTGGTTCAGTATGCACTTTAAATAAAGCCTAAAGGCACTGTTGTCTGCATTGTGTAAAGACAAAAGACTGTTAATGAAAGTTACATGACATGTATTATGTAAACTCTATATAAACATAATGAATATATAGTGTTGTAAAGACTGTTTTAAATCTGTAAAGAGACTGTATGAAAACAAATTAAAAATTAAAAACCAAGAATTTTTCACAATTTCTTTTTTACAGTGAAAAGTGCTTAACTTTAATACACCTTTTGCATATTCACTTGAGTCCTCATAGAATAGTTGACTACTGTAACATGAAATCTTATTTTCACTAAGGAGGAATATACATTGCCTTGTTTACATTGGTATTTTGTGGGGTTTTTTCATTTCTCCAAAGGGTTACACATGAAAGGAAACAAAGTAATATCATCAAATATTGTAAATAAGGTTGTCCAATCACAATAGGTTTGTTTGGATTATCCAGTCACCCCTATGCTTGGTTAAATCCAGGTGGTATATTTTGGACAGGTGTACTGATAAATATACTGTTCATGTAAGTTAAATATTTAGTATTTGCCACACTTAAATACAACCTACTTTTAGGAAAGTGACTTTGCTGATAACACAGGTTGTTTTTACCTAACCTAAGGTTAACTGTTCTCTATTTAGGTTCACATCAATTTCTCTGAACTTTGTTCCTGCCCATCGTCATCATGCAGTAGATTTTTTGTATTTGCTTATCACTGAGCCCTTTTGTGTGACACAGTTTCTTATAGTGACTGAGCAGCATGGCACTGAACATCCCTGGTGTGGTCGCAGTGGTGGTCTTCTACATCCTGGTCCTGGGGACAGGGGTGTGGGCTGCACAAAAATCCCAAAAAGCAGAGAGAAAGAACCGAGGGAACAGGACTGAGGTATTGCTCCTAGGAGACAGGAATATCAGCCTGGTGGTGGGCATCTTCACCATGACAGGTACGTTCCTCTGAGGGCTCAAATCATCAAAAAAATTATTTTATATTGATGGGAATTTGGCATTTTATACATTGGCCCCTGTGTGCATCACAATACTTCAAAGTACCAACTCAAATATTTGCTGCCAGTATTGGCCATTGCACCTCTAATGCAAATAGAATAACCCAACTTCGAGTAATGCAAATGTGCATCATATAACATGTTTAGTGTATAGTTGGACAAAATGGAACACATCAATCAAAACTATGTTTTACTTGTGTGTATCACTCTTTTGCAGCCACATGGGTCGGTGGTGGCTTTATTTTGGGTGTGGCTGAGGCTGTATACAACCCAGAGATGGGACTAATATGGGCTCTTATGCCTGTCCAGTATTCCATATCATTCATTTTTGGTAAGGTGAATAACAGTAGCTTATTACATACAATACATAGTTTGTTTACATTTATTCATCTCTAAAAAAAAACAACTAACAACCCATGTCTTGTTTACAAGGTGGTCTTTTCTTTGCCAAACCAATGAGAGACAAAATGTATATTACCATGATGGACCCTTTCCAGCTGAAGTATGGTAGAATACTGAGTGGGGTTCTCGTGTTGCCTGCTTTGTTGGTGGATGTGCTGTGGGTGTCCTGCACTTTGCTAGGCTTAGGTAAACTTATAGACATACATTATAGTGCTCTCAAATGAACTACATACAGCAACAAAGCCTAATGTGTCTATAACAGGAGTAACTATGAGCGTCATCCTGGACCTGCCCTACTCTGTTTCTGTATGGATCTCATCATCAGTTGCCATTATCTACACTTTGTTGGGAGGCCTGTATTCAGTGGCCTACACAGATATCATCCAACTGTCCCTCATTTTCTTCAGCCTGGTGAGTCACAAAGACTGTTTAACCACAGATCTGTCACTAGCATCTCACACATTTGCAATATTCGGCCCTTCTGTTTGCAGTGGCTGTGTGTCCCTTTCCTCCTGCTCAATCCCAAGTCTCTTAACATTGCCCAGACAGCTTTTAACCACACATACCAGAGCCCCTGGGTGGGTACCCTCCAGCAGGACACTGTGTGGAAATGGATTGATGACTTTTTAATGCTGGTAAGCCGTTTGTCATGCATTGTCATTGTTTTTGCTAAAGTAAACTCACATGAAGAAAAAAAGTGCACAAATACAAAACTTCTTATAACTTGGTAGATCATGGCAGTATAATGTATTTTGTTTTGTATTGTTGATGTATTACTGAGTTAAGGTTTGATGTTTACACCTCACAATAGTAACTTTATTAAAGATATAGTTCAGGTTTTGTTTTTTTTTAAATGTGGTTCTATCTTTCTTTTGGATGAGAGCTTTCAGCACATTCACAGTTTTGAGAATGAGACTGGAGCTATACCACAGAGAAGAAACAATGAACTGCTACAAATGGGTCCAATGACATCAAAACAAATACATTTAAAACACTGAACTGAAACAAGATCGATTTAGATGCGTGTTCCATAGATGATATTTGAGGAAGAGCAATAATAACAATGATATGATGAGAGAAAATACATGTAAATACATTTACATGCACTAATAAAAGTGTCTACAGTGTCACCATTAGCATCCATACACAACTCAAACATGTGCCATTGCTCATCTATGCTTCTCTGTGTTGACACTCATCTACTGTAGAGAAGCATTCCAACACCCCTTTTGCAAAACACTGGAATATTTCTTCAATTTCTCCCACTAATGACATTTATATTTGTTTATAATATTCAGTCCATTTGAGTTTTGTATAAAAAACAAATCTTTCTTAAAGGAGATCCTTATCTTGATTGTCAGCTGTTAAAACACAACATGCACTTTTTTTCTCTCTCTTTTCCAGGGACTTGGAAGCGTCTCTTTTCAGAGCTTCCACCAGAGGACGCTGTCTGCCTCTTCATCAGCCACAGCTAAACTCACCTGTTTTGCAGCTGCAGTTTTCATTGCCATCCTGGGAATCCCCCCGGTCTTAGTTGGAGCTGTAGCTGCCTCCACAGGTCAGAATTATTATCAAGTTCGACTGTTTGTCTACTCTGTTATTATCTGTGCTGAGTTCACATCATTTATTTGTATTTTATCTTATCTAGATTGGAACATGACCCAGTATGGATTCCCCCCTCCGTACGCCCGTGGGGAGCACAGTTTGGTCCTTCCTTTAACTCTCCAGCATCTCACTCCTCCTTTCATCTCCATCATTGGGATTGGTGCTGTAGCAGCGGCGGTCATGTCATCCACAGACTCCGCTCTGCTGTCTGCAACTTCTGTTTTCACTTCAAGCATCTACAAAAACATACTGCGTAGACAGGTAATGGGCTGTAGAGTCAAACAGTTAGGATTAGAAGTAGGATTGGTCCAGTTGTTGTAAGATATATAAACAAATATTGAAACATGAGTACCTGAGGATTCAACTGAGTGTATTTGTTTTATTGCTCTATTTTTCAAGGCATCAGACTGTGAGATAAAGTGGGTGATCCGCGTCACTGTCGTGGTGGTGGGTCTGGTCGGGACGTCCATAACCTTCTACACTAACAGTACCTTACTCCTTTGGATTCTCGGAGCAGATGTTTCCTACACCCTTATATTCCCCCATCTGGTCGCTGTTCTCTTCTTTAAAGTGACAAACGGCTACGGGGCAACAGTGGCTTACATCATCGGGTTGACTGTCCGAATTCTGCTCGGAGAAAACACGGTCGGTCTCCCAGTTGTGCTTCCTCTCCCGGGCTGCACAATGGAGGAAGGTGTGTTTGTACAAAAGGCCCCAGTGAGGACCGTTTCCATGCTCTGCACCCTTGTGACCATCCCAGTTTCCTCTGCACTGGTTTCATTTATGTTCAACCACAGCATGTTGCCTGAAAACTGGGATGTTTTCAAAGTCAAAGCTACAGTCACTCCACCATCAGAGGAGCACTCACAGGACAGAGAGACGAGTGGAATGACTGTACCATGTGATGACAACAGACATGGAGTTGCGTTACAACCAAAGTCACAGTCTTGAGTAATCTTTATGTTTATGTAAGTCTATGGATCGTGGAGTGGAGGATGTTAAAATTATCTGTGTCCACGTGTTCAAGAAGTAAACATGTGCTTGACACTGTAAAAGACCTTTAAAAAGACAGGCCTTGAGACTGAGACCAGCTCTTAGAATAAATTCAGTACACAACAAATTCATCTTATTAATAGCTTCTCTTAGTGTTTAGTTTGTTATTTTCCACATGAATGACCTAAATGTAACCTCATCTTACTATGACATATAAGCTCTGGAGGGCAAATTTGCATTTGTTTCAAAAGCCGCCGCGGCACATGTCAAGGTTAAAGAAAGTCCAAGTTTTTTTTTTTTAACACACTATTTTTATAAAAAGACTGTAAGTTAAAACTGGGATTTAAACAAAGCTATGTAAGTAATGACTCTAATACGGTAGTACTTTCTTCAAACTAAAAAATGGTCCAACCAAATAGGTGAAAGAGAGTCATTTTGTTATCTTGTTTTTCTTGGCAATGGTTTACAATGTCAACCCAAACTAAAGACAATCACCCCTTTTCAAAACCTACTGCAGTCAAATGATACAATGCGATATTATCTCAACTGTAAAAGGTAAATAAAACAGCAAAAGGTTAATAAAGGTTTTAGTAACAACATTTTTAAAACTAAATGATGTTAAATGCAAGTTAATTCAGTGCTAATTCAAATTCAAAATAACTTTATTAATCCTCAAGGGGAAATTCAGTTGTTAGGTCTTTTTGTCCTGCAGCTCACTAATCTCAGATGTCCACTGGCTGCTCTCTGTTGTTTAAGAGCCCAATGCAGAGGATGGTCTATGTTTTTCAGTATAGCATCTGTCCTTTGGTCCACTGCTTCAACCAGAGCCTCCAAACTAATACCTACAATCGAAGCAGCCCTCGCTATTGTCGCTATTCGTTTTTCAAGTTGCCTACAATCTCTTTTTCTGCCCCTTCAACAGACAATAAAAAATTGAATGATAAACCATTTGCAGCAGGGTATTGTTTACATAGCTGGCTTCGGCCTTTCCTATAGACTACATGCATAGGCTAAAATGGACCAGTCCAGTTTGTTCTCCAGATGCACTCCTTCTGATGGTCACAGTTTGGATTGGTGACTAATAAAACAAAGTCCAGTCATTAATTTTAATAAACAGAACAGTGCAAACGTTTTAAACAGGTGTGAAGATAAGCAGTATAATAACAATACTGTCAACAATATACAATGACAATGATTTTAGAGTGATCCCAGAACAAGGAGTCCTCCTGACGTGATGGTGTAACCCTGATCCCAGCATCATGGAGTCTGGCCTGGTTCTAGCTGGGATTACATGGTCTGGTTTAGCCTACTTCCATCTGAGGTTTGAGGGTCTGGTTTAGTTTAGTTTGACCTGGTTTTGTCTGGAATTGTCCAAATGTTTGAATAGAATCTGCCCAGAACCAAAAATTGAGACAATGGAACTGCTCAAGCTGTTACACCAAATATTAATTTTAATTTAGCATGGTCTTCTATTTTTTCATTTTGCTTTTTGTAAACTAATAAAAATCGCCACATTTGAAAGTAGATGCCTAGAACATAAAAAACAGTACTGTAACTCTGTAAAATGTGACATAATATTCTGTTTTTATGGTTTGTCAAATATGAATAGATTTTTAAATATATACCAATATTTTAGAAACAAAATTAAAATGAAATAAAATTTGCTTGTTAATTTGTGGTACTGTAACTGCCCTGTGTTTAACAGCTTGTCCAGCGTTGACCTCCTGTCAGCATGAGGTTGTCACACTCCTATAGAGACAGAAGAGGACCTCAAACAGCTGGCAAAATATAGGTCAGTCTTTTTTAAACATGTAGGTCTGCATCGTAAATTATGCTTCTTTTTGAGATGATGTAACCAAGACGGGGAGCCTGCGATCTGAAACACAAGCTGCAGTGGTAGTCTGGGTTTGAACACAAAATATGAGCTTACAGTTTCAAGATCCTCTCCCACAGCGACTGTTTATGTAACAAAAGTGTATCTTGTGATCTGGCGCTTAAAGACTGTTCCCACACAAATAATGCCAAAAGAAAGACATAGATCACACGTAGATTAAAATTAATTTAATGGATAAAAAGGCTGTTATTGACTTGTGTATGAAAGTGATGTTCCTTTTTACGTGCCAGTGTAGGTTTCAGTATTAACTTACTTTGCCACCACTGGGTTAAAGGTTATATGTGATGAAATGTGCATCTTCTTCACTGTTCGATTTTCATGTCAGTGAATGCGTTTTTGGTTTACATACTACCCTATTCTTGTTTGTCTTCACTGTATTTTTCCATTGTGGTCCTTGTCTGATGAAACCTCTTCTTCTTCTTCTTTTGAATTTCTGCTTATTCTTGCCATCGCCCTCAAGCATAATGAATTACAACAGAAAAAGTGGCATATGTTGTTGCCAGATTTAGTTTAAAGACTTACGCTGCATACTACAAAAATCAGATATTCTTGAATGAATGTTTGCTCATAGATCTAACATTTTTATTGCACATTCAGTAGAGCTTAATCTGCAGAAATGATAATGAATAATTCTGTAAATCCTTTTCACCACTATTTTTTTTTATTTGACTTAAATGTTGCATGCAACAGTTAATATAGTCCAGTCTAGTCCTGACTCTTGGCTTGACTTTCTGTGTTCTACACTGAGAAAAAAAATGTCACTGAAGCCTCTCTGTCTTCTTCCACTGCAGATCCACTTTTAAAGCAGTACATTGTTTTGCGTGTAAACTGTTTCCTCTTTACCAGTATACCCAATACACGTGCGTCTCTCTGTGGTCAGACTCGTTGCATAACATTGCAGCATTACAAGAGTTTGGAAACCAGATATTCTCTAATTGTGTATGTGTCAGACGGATGTGTGGCTTAATGTTGGCAAAAGTTGCATTGTCGAGTGAGGTTTTAAGTGACTAGGCAGTTTTAAAAGCAAGTATGTTGACAATAGGCTGTGGAGTGTAATCTCTAACCTACTTTTACTCAAGTAGCATGTATCTGTGTCTGAACTGCCAACCTGTTGGTTCTCAATGTAAAGCCAGATTATTTTCTTTTTCATGTCAAGAAACCATCAAAACTCCAATGTTTTTATTGCAATGATTATTAATGCCCCACATTTGAGGTGAAGCTCAGAGATAGAAATTGGCCCCGAAACTAAGTGTTTTAGGATTAAATCCATGTAATGAAGTGAAACCCCTTGGTGTGATTTTAGACTCTGCTTTTTATCATTTAAAAAATATCTCTCGAGTCAGGCCATTTCTCTCTCTGAGCAACACTGAGACACTTGTGCTTGCCTTCATAACCAACAGGCTGGACTACTGTAATGCTCTCCTCTCTGGTCTTTCTTAAAACACTGTACTATGCTACAGCTGGTACAAAATGCAGAGTGCTGACTAAGACCAGGAGTAGAGCACATATTAGTCCCATTTTAAAGTCTCTACACTGGTTCCTGTTGGTTACAGGGTTGATTTTTAAATTCTTTAATTAGTTCATAAAGCACTGCATGGACTTGCTCCAGACTGTCTGAGAGACATGCTTTTAATTTACGGACCAGGACGACCCCTCAGATCCTCTGGCCCCTCACTGCTGACTGTTCTAAAAACTAGAACTAAAACCTTTGGTGACTCTGCTTTTAGCCATGATGCACCAAGACGCTGGAACAGCCTTCCAGGATCTGAGGAGAGCACAAAGCATCCACATTTTAAAACGTGAACTCAAAACAAATTTATTTAGTCTGGCTTTTATCGAGTGTTTTATAAATAGTTTGTCTTATCTCACATATATTTTATTGTATTTTATTTTATTATTACTTATTTGTTTATTTGTTTATGTTTATACATTTGTTTACTCTATTCTATTTTACTGAGTAAAATAAAGCAAAACAAAGCCACCATTGTTTTTAAACTTTTGTGAATATTGTGTCGATGATTTTATGTTGTGAAGCACCTTGAGTTCCATTAGGCTGCATGAAAAGTGTAATAAATAAAGGTTGATTGGTTGATTGATTGATTAAACATTACAAAGAGTTGCTTTAAGAGTTCAAGTACCTCTTGTAAACTGTGTGTATTATTATTATTCACTGTCTTAATGTCGCTGATATTCCATTTAATGCAACCAAACGTTTGGTTATTTGTTATTCTAGTTAGGGTTTGAATAAGTAGCTCTAGGGTTTATTGCAAAGTTGTTTTTTTTTCTTTGAACAACAGTAGCCTGGTGTGACAGAGGAAATAGCTCATGCACAGGCTGCTCAGAGCTGAGACGTCATGGAAAAACACTACTGTGTGAGAAAGCTCTCCTGCACAGCAGCCTGACCTAGCTGATACTGTATATTAAATCTAGCATCTTTATCACTTACAATAATTATATATTTTTTATTCACTTTCTGGATCTTTTGATACCTTTCATATCTTTTGATACCTCTTTCTTTCTTGTCACCAAACTGTGGTGGTTAAAACCAAAACCGTAATTAACAGCAATTACTAACTTAGTGGATAGAACAGTGTTGTGTTGCAATGGGACTAGTTTATAAAAGAGTAAACGGTGTTCATAAATGCTGGCCTTAAGTGAAAACTGTGTGATCTTAAGAATACATGTTTATTTGGACAACACTATCAGATAACAGGCAGGAATGCTCTGTCATATCTGGTCTCGGTCTTGTTTCTGTCCCCACCAGTGCCAGGCACACCCTGAACATACAGCGTCAGGCAGGTTTTAACTAGAATCGAGCGCCCTCTCCCTCCCTCCGCTTCCACCTTCACCATTTGTCAAAACAACTGGAGCTACATTATCATGATGCAATTAGCTGTTCGAGCACAATCTGCCCCAGTGGGTCTGTAGTACTCCTGCTGCCAGCAAGAGACAAGGAGCTTTTGTCTGACGATCAGCGGCGAAGGAGGAGGAGAAGAAGAGATGTGGATAAAGTGGGGCTCAATTAAAATTATGATCATAAATACTTTAAAATCTGTATTAGTGGGTAACAGAGCATGGATTTGTCTGAGATTAAAAAAACAAAAAACAACATGAGATAACAATAAAAGAACAACACACAGTGATGGCTGCACATTCTGTAGCCTCTCTCTGAAGTGCATGTGCAGCAGAATTTGACTGAATGTTAATACTCCTAAAAAGACAAAAATGGAAAAAATTGTTGACGTAATTTTACTTTTTGGTAAAATGTTGAATACATTCATGGATATTTTTGATATCTCCAAATTCTGATCTTTTTAGCCTCTACTTGGTTTTCTAAAGTATAAACAATGGCATTTAATAGACTGCAGGAAATAACAGTAACAGAATTTACTACACTTGATTTAAAGAAAGACTGCTTTTTACAGGTGCATTTAGGCCAATAACGTTATACAAACATGAGTTCAGTTCTTGAAAAAATTAAGTTCAGATTTAGTTGAGTATAATACTTTGTGAATATAATACCGTGTACATTTCTCACCTATTTCTCCTTATTTCCTGGTTATGATATGAATTGCAGAATATTTGAGGGCATTGTCCATTGTCCAGTATATAGCATATAAAGGCTTCTGAGTCTTTTCGTCTCATATTGTGTCACCATAGGAGCAATAGTCAACATTTGCATTGTAATTGTTTGAAAGAAAGACAGTGAAGTGTGACGTGTCAGTACATGTCTAGTACATAGTGTACTCAGTGCGAGGAGTGTTGGCTGTCTTTACATTTTCCCTGAATGAGCAGGTGGAAGTCCAGGTGCAACTTTACGTATGTTTGTGTTAAACAGGTATCAGGGTGTGGAGGACTGCTAATAGATATTATGAGGCTAGTGGGTAGTGGTTCAGGCTTAATGAGCAAACTTCTCCTACAATAGTGGAACTGTGTCAAAACGACAGCCTCGTCCTAAACTTGTGCCCTCTTTGCTGCTACATGTTTGGGTTTGAATTAGGGTGACCATTTTTTCAGACCAAAAAAATCGTAACTCAGCCCTGCGACGAACTGGCCATTGTCCAGGGTGTACCCCGCCTAAGGTCCAAAGCTGCTGGGATAGGCTCCAGCCACCCGCGACCCCAAAAAGGGACTAAGCGGTAGAAAATGAATGAATGAAAATCGCAACTCTTTAATTTTATTGCAAATCCTGATTGCACCTTTTAAAGTTTCTTTATATATTTTTCATATTCTATTTGATTTTTATTTTTTTTAAAGTCTGTGTGTATATGTTTATTACAAGCTCATTTTTTATTTTATTTTTTTCCAATACTACTTTTCCACAATACTGTATGTGAACTTCCCCATTGTGGGATCAACAAAGTCTTATCTTATCTTATCTCTTATCCAACGACAGTAGATTAACAAATGAAAAATAATGTCGCCAGAAATCAATACAACACCAGTAAATAATTTTTTTTTAAAAATGAATTGATTGCATTGAATTGTATTTTTAAAAACGATTTCAGTTCAAAGAAATACAACTTCACTGCCGTGTGTGAAGGAAAATTCACACTTACAAAGTCTGCAAAACGCAGCATATTCATGACCCGGTACTTTTCTTAGACAGTTGTGTTGTTCTTGGAGCTCGTTTGTAAATCACAACTTTATTTTTGGCTGACGACAGGTCAAACTGTGAACGCTGGAGAAGGATAGCTTAGCAATTGCCTCAGCTAGATCTTTTTCAATCGGTTAATATTGCATCACAAGAGGGCATAATCGGGACATTTTAGCGTTTTTGTAGATATCCGCTGGGACACGGACAGGGAGCTTAGAATTGGGACGGTCCCAGTTAAATCAGGAAATATGGTCACCCTAGTTTAAATACATATCTAGTCCCCATGTAACCTTTTTCTTCAGATACTTGGCCTATACTGCATTCCCATGCCTCCATCGTGTAGCCTTGTATTTGATGTACACATTTGCTGCCTCTGAATGCCGCTGTGTGCTGGATTTGGCAGCTGAATCCAACACAAACTAGAGGTCTGTGGTCAGATGTTGGCCAACATGTGGAAAAATACTTTGCATCAATCTTACCTCCACCATCACTGTGACAGGCATAGTGATAGTTGCATATGGAGCCAGATCGGTCTCCTGTTTTCTGTAATGACTGCTGCAAGGCCACCTACAGCAGCCTCAATTTGAGACGACTGCTCATATTCTCTGATTATCGAACGATTACAGGACGAATAAAAAAAGTGAAATAAGTCTCTCACTTTCTGTTGTTTTTGGGCAGTGATCTTTGCACTGTGCCAAGAAAGACTTCTGTCTGTGTTTTCACCTGGATAAACACTCAATGCACAGATGGCTTACTTGCTGAATTGTCACTTTTATTTAGTAAAAGCATTTTGTAGCCAATATATGAGTTACTTAATTTAAAAAAATGTATTTGTCTTGTTGATTTCATCTAAATATAGCCAGCATGTTTTTCTTGATAGCAGATTTCAGAGACACACTGAGATAATATCTGTGATGCTAAAGCTATCAGTAAATTGAGTGTTTTACTATTGCAGTGACAAGTAATTAAAAAAAAATAACAGCAGCGTCTTTTCTGTCAAGGGACTTTTGGAAGGAGCATGTTTATTCAGACTATGACAATCTGAGATGACGGGAATACTTAACATAGCACTGATTTTGCGCAAACACGCTCACCATGCAACGTGCACTCTTTTTCTTAACAATAAATCTGGTTTCTAAAGGCATGGATCCACTGGTCAGGGCAGTTAAGAACACTTTTAAAGGCGTTTTAATTCCCATAGGGGTAAGAAGTGACACAATTAAGTGCACCATACCGTAACCACTTTGATAACGCCTTGGTTTTGGTTCAAGCAGTGTGGTCTTTCCGGTTTTAGTTGCTGTCAAACTGCTCTTGCTTCATGAATTGAAAGCCTTGCACTGAATGTGCTTATTTGTGACATCTTTACATAAGACAGCATGATAGAGGTGGTTATAAAGAGCTATTAGGTGGATCTGTACAATTATTGTGTGTAAAAGCAAGGTCATCGTGACCAAAGACCAAAAGAAGTGATCAACCACAAAAAGGACAAACACTACTCTGCCTTTACTGGTTTCAAAACTGCACCTGAAATTTACAGGAATTCAACCGCAGCAGATTTTTAGGAATATTTGGTTCTGAGGAAGATGAGGCATATGCACAATGTGTAAGTAATGCTGTTACCTTAACAACGGATTTTACATTGAAGTTTTAGGTGTAAAGAAGTCACTCTTCTTTCATTCATCGCTTAAAAATAATAACAATGAAAAGAATTGTGGGTAATATGCTTCAGCAAAGTGAGGGGCTTGAGAGCGTCACAACACACTATGGCTTTGTACTCCTCAACAAAAAATTGTTTGGCAATTTAAGGTCTATTTATCAGGTAAATATGTGACCTGGTGCTGCTAATGATTACTGCAGTATATTCCACACCTGATAAGATTATTTAGTGGTTGTTTGAATGTATTTGTGCTTTGTTTTCTTCATTGAAGATGCACTCATGTCTACGTTCTGACATCTCAAACAAAGGTCACTACAAGAATTAGACCGATACAGTCATAGTGTTGTCCTGTTCAATAAGATCAGATCATTTTAGGTATGTCAGACTTTGTCAGCCAAGGGTGTGAAACTCATTAGATATTATTAGCCTGTACGTGCAGTCGAGTGGGTCACCAATGCAGTTAAACTGTTTAGGACACAGATGGCCTCTAGATGCCCAAGCAGTTCTTGGGGTCACTAAAGTTGGAGTCACACTCTCAAACTCGTGCTGGATTGGTGTCATATAGTTTTCTTTGTAGACAGCTTGGTCTGTTTAGCACGACTGCTTACTGCACTGTTTCATTAATGTATTTCATTCATGCATATCTTGTACTGGAAATATAAGGAGTCCTAAACCATCAGATCAGCTATGCCTGTCAACAACTTCTCTGTTATTGGGGTGCTTGCATGTATTGAGGCTATTTATGCAACAATGTAAGTCACACTGGCCACAAAACTGCAGGAGAGCAGAAACCACAGCACATTTTATAGTTTTATATAGGTTTATAGTAATGCTGCTCTTTACCCCAGTAGCCTGGCCCCCCTCTAATCAAAAACACACACGGCACTGATCCAACATAGAAAGAGTTCGAAGAATTTGGCACCGAAAGCAAGCAGCAACCTTAAATCACCCTAAAGGCACAGCATGTCTTGACTGTGTTAACTATGGACCAGTGTAGATGCTGACTTATCTTATCAAACTTTTTTCTTCGTTTTGAGACATTTAGAGATTGCCGGCTTTCAGCTCAGTAAGAATTATGCAATAACCAATGTAAATTTTTGCTGCAGTGAAGAAGGATGAGCACCCACGCAATAATCACTGCCTCAACAGGAAGGTTATTGGCTCCATTCCCAACCTGTACAGGCCATTACCCTAATGCCAGGATCAGTTTCAATTGGCTTTTCCTCTACCATAGACAAACATCAAACATTTGTCATTGATACGGCTATGGTGCTTCTAGATTATGGATGTGACAAAACAGTGTTATTCTCTTTCATCTTTGATCTGCTTTTGTATGAATTCTAATAATGAAGCATGTTGTCTGGCTTGTTCAGCATGTTCATATGTCTAACCAGTCTTCAATCACTGAACAACAATGAAAAGAAAAATGAGTTATGTAAACATGTCAATCTCTAAACTGCCTATAGGAATAAATGTGAGTGTAAGTGCGTGTTTAATGTCAGGTGTGGAATTAACTGGCGATTATCCAGGGTGTAGCTACCCAACCTCACGCCCAAAGAAACTAAGATAGGTGCCAGCAACGGCAAACACTTAAGGACAAGTGGTACAGGATGAATGAATGAAACAATCGTTCATAAAGTCCATGAAGCAAATAGAATCACTGTGTAAATGCAACTGGGTCACAGTTTAACACGATAAAACCTCAGCTCTCCAAAACTTTTACCCTTCAACAGCACAAAAGGGGAAGGTTTTTGACTGCGATTCTGACCTGCAACACTACGAAGATCTTTGGGTTTAAAAAGTCCAAACTCATGCCTATGTCTACTCACTACTCAAAAGATTAATGGGCATTAACGTTCTTGGTATGAAAGTAACTTGTTGCAATGTATCCGGATTTCTCAGAAAAGAAGACTGGAATTGCCAGAGCGGCCTTTTTTTTTTTTTTAATTGTGCATGCTGGAATGCTGTAAAGCTCACAAACACAGGCAGATGGACCCCAGCCACTGCTTCTGCTGTGAACCTCTGCCATCCGAGGCATTTTATAGCTTCTTTTTTTTTCTCTGAATATCAAAAGGTCTATGTTCACGTATAGTACATAAACAGTGGCACCATTTTAGATTAGGTAGATTTTACATTCAGTTTTGTTGTTTTATAAATGAACAAATATGACCACATGTGTGCATATCTGTCACACGCAGTATTATGTAACATCTATCTTTCATCACAACAGTGGGTTTGTGAGCTTCTGAGATAACACAGACTATACAACACAAGCAACATGCAACAAGGCATCAGGATATGTGTATTCTCCTTTTTGTGACTTAAATTAACTCATGAGGTGAGTATAGTTGATCTAAAAAATAATTATTTTGTATTGTCATAAAGCATGAAATTCACATACATAGGTGCATGTAGGCAGCTATATGAGACCTTTACAGACAAACCCAGTCATTTTGCTTGTGGTAAAAGTGGTTCATGGGTCTTGGCAAAGGTATGTGTGTCACCATGTCATGTATCCTCATCATTTTATTATGTTTACTTCATTAAGAGGTAATATTAGTAGGCTCAAACCATTAAGATCCACTTTTGTTGACTTCCATAAAAGTGGGCAGTTCCGTATGCTCTGCCCCCCCCCCAACAGCACTGTTATTCTGAGAATGTAATGATGGGAACCAGTCCTGTTAGAAAGCATGGGAAGGAGGTGAAAGAGGGGCTAAGATACAGGCCTGAAGAAATGCTAAGAATGAGGGATGATAACCAAGCAGAAAGAGGCAAAGGAAGAGTAATCAAATCAACCAGCACTGGGCTTGTTGTTTGCTTGTTCATATGCAAACTGCACACGTTGGTTTCTTAAGTTTAGTGAAGGAAGAGGAATCTCAAAGTGAAAGCGCTGCCTCGGCTCCTCACACAGCTGCTCTCTGTGAAACTACTGCGAAAAAGTGTGGAAGGCGGCATCTGAGCTCTGAGAGTGATGACTTACTTTATCAAACTTTTAACTTAATGACTTTATAATTCAGGAATGTTTCTTGCCTTACGTTCCGTTTCAGCAACTATTTAACAACTGCTTCATGCAATCGAATGACACTGCATGTTTACTGATACCAAAAGACTGCTTACACACCTGTGCTAAAGTTATAAATTTCTAATCTTGCATTGCTCAGCGCACTGTTCAAAGTGGCAGTTCTCACACGTAGGCCCAATTTGTTGAACGTGAAAACCGCTACGTCTCTACCACCACTGTGAGAATATGTACAAATGTCTGGAAGAGCTTGGGGCCACGTGAGACAAATCCTGATATTTCACCTGGACAGAACAAAGAGGCCTTTTTCTCCACAAACATATACTGTACATCAATGCATGCTTTCATCTTTGCAAACAACCCCAAGCCAAAAAAGCCTCTGGTTTCTCGACCCCACTCTCTCGCCAGGCTATTATAGTAAAGGCTTGATACGCTGAACCATATGGACATAACAAGCAACGCTTTGTGGAAGCAACAAGCCCCACCCTCACTCACACATGAGCACACACCAATAAAACTGAAGAGAGCAACCGGTAGCCAAGGAGAAGATGTTTTTCTCAATGTATGGCAGCCATGCAAAGAGTTCGTTGGCTTCTGGCCAGCTGCAAAGCATAGCAGGAAGGTGAGACGTGGAAAAGTACAGTCATTTATGAGTGCATTTTTTATGTCACAGAAAAAACGAGTTTGCATATAGAGATTTTAAGATTCGGGTATTTATGGAGCTGCAGTGCAAAGTTAAAGGGTGAGTTTTAACATGTTTAGGTCCCAGTGCCCCCCTGCAGCCACTACTCATCCTCATGTGGACCACAGCAGAGGGAGTGTAAGGGTGGAGTGGGGTGGGGGGGCAGAGTCTACCCTGCGCTCTGGACACTAATTGGCTGTGTGGACCGGAGACATGCACCAATCAGGTGGCAGTAGTGGCAGCTTCACTCGGGCTGTTTGTCGTTGTGACCCCTCCCACCTCCTGAGGTTTAAAATGAGAGGGAGGCTGGATGCTTTTCGAGAGCCTTCCATCCAACCCTTGGACCTGCCTCATGAGCTTTGAACTTGCACTCCTGACTCCTGATTTGTCCTTTCCAAAAACAGAGCTCCTTGGTTTGAAAGACTCATCACCACATCATTTACCTGTATTGCCCTTCAGTTTTGGACCAAGTGTTGTATGAGTCTGTCTCCTGGCTGGACTGGTTTCTGCATCTGGCCTTTTGTCTGTCCACTGAGAAAAGGCTCTAGGCCCTCTCCACATCACCACCTGTACACTTAAGCTAGGTACGTATTCAACAATGAGAAATGCTCTGTTTACAATACAATGCTGCATGTTTTTGTTCCTACCAACATCCTACCTTAGCTTCATCTACATATTCATATACTTCACATATGTTTTAGCATTTTAAAGGTACAAAAGCATCAGTTTGCATGTACGTGAGTGTTTTCTTTAAAGATCTATTTGAGTTTGGTCAAGTTGGGACATTAAGTGAAAGTGCATACCTGCCCTAGAAATAGCCCTGAGTGGCATTGCTGTGGAGCCAAATTGGTTCTTGGTTTGTGACTACAGCTGCTATCTTTGTTTTCCTCGGCAATATTACAGTTTGTTTTTCAAATTAGACAAGTAGCACAGACTTTCACAATGGGTACACTGATTATAAAGTCTTTAACTTGGATGGATTATAACATTAATTAACTGCAGTCACCACTATGAGTATAAAGGTAATTGTGGAGGTTTATATATTTGAGGTGGTGTTACTAAAGACACATTGCTCAATAGTTGGTTTTGTCATAATTCCTCTAAGCTCTTCTCCTTGTAATAAAAGCTTGTTATCTTGACTTTTTTCAGTGCATTTCCTCCGCAGTCTACTCTCATTCAAATGACACCCATTACTCCTAATCCAAGTCAGCACTGTAGTTCCAAGAAAGAAACAAGATGCTTTGTTTTGAAAATGACAGATTAGGTTTGAATGCCATGATCCTCTCTCTCTGTGATGTGAAAGTATGAGAACATTGCGGGCGTTGGTACATTTGACAGTGGCTGCTGTCATTGCTTTATTGTATGTCTTGATGAAGGATTAGTTATCTAGATCTGCAACATTTGGCAGTGTTCCCAACGTAGAGGCTGTTTTGACTTAATCTCAAAGTCTCAGAAACATCACAGAGACCTCGCATTTCCGAGGCCCTCTGTACGAACACCAAGCCCCAAGATGTACCTCTCGCTGAGCCCGAAATTTGTGGTGAAATTGCAGGGGGTGGACATGAAGAAGAGGCTGGCAGCAAACACTCAGACAGCAGAACGGAAAAGTACTGAGAGGCAGAGATGGGGAGGCATGAGTGGTGGGAGGGAAGTGTTCGTAGAAAGAGTGCTTTACTGGTGCCAATGGTGCTGCATACTTCTTGACACCTGTATGAAAGTGAATACTGAATGAAATATTTAGACGGAGGGAGAGCAAAAGTCACAGGGCCACTGCCACTTCAAGCGTCAGAGGCATATCAGCTTTCGGTGGGACATATTCCTATGAAAACAGTGCTCAGTTTGGTCAAATGATTTGTGTAGGCTTACATTACAGCCATGTACAGTATAAAAACTGACATGTTTACAACATTCGCACACATGTTAATGGTTTGCATCTGTTCTTTCTGTGGCTTCAGTCCAAAACTGAATCACAGCCAATTTATCCAATTACTGTCCTCCCCAGTGCATTCTTGTACATTATTTTCTTTCATTTTACTCTCCCACTGTTAATCTTGGCCTTGTCTATAAACATCTATTATACAGAAAACAAGCCAGGGATATTAGGCAACCTGTCAATGGGCTTCCCTTTTTTTCTCTGTGGTGTTCATGTTTTTGTTTAGTTTTTTTCCTCTCTTAGTACATACCGCTTACAACTATTGGCCAGTGTTGGGTGACTTAAGTAAAAGTACTGTTACAAAATAAAGTAAAAGTAGTCCTGAATACCACCTTCTCATACTCAGCCATGACAGTGCATCACTTTGTAAGGTGCACTGTTGTTGACAGCATTTAACTTGTAACATGATGTTTGCCTTTAGAAATCCCCTTTGATGCATATTCAAATGATTGCTGCAGTGTATTTTCAGAGTCGTACAGTGTAGGTACAGTGTTGGAAAGTTAACAAGTATGTTGTGACTAAGGAGTTATTTGTCATGTGGAAGTGAAAGACGAGTTATTATAAGGGCAATAAAGACTGGAGACAGTGTCCCAGTGAGGCTCAGATAAGCATGTGTTTGGCTTACTGGTAATGTTGGGTAGATGCAGCAGACCAATTTGGGGGCAGCAGAGTAATGGTTGGAGTGTCCCGTCCCCCACACGCCCACCTCACATGGGGCGCTGCACGTGACTGCTCCCAGGTGTCATACGTATGGCTCGAAAAGCTTTGAGGAATTTCAACAGTGAAGGCAGGACCAGTGGACCTGAACTGCTTGTAGCGATTTTGTTTCTTATCTTAAAGTACAATTGAGAAAGTCAATATGTTTACATAGATTTGGTTTTAACCTACATATCTGAGATCTTCACAATCTGCTTGTACTTGTTTGCTTTGGGTCTGCTCCAGAGAGAGCATTCCCCACTCCTGAGTGTCGCCTCAAGCGCACATACGTTGAATTTGAAGTTGGCATCATTTCAGAGCTGGTTGGAGATACAGATTCAAACAAGAGAAATGCATCTTTAATTGAGTCCAGACCTTTAATATTGACAAAAATAGAAGAGGTTTCATGTGTTGCACAGTGTTGTAAATTAGTTCTTGGGCTTTCAAATGTTGCATGTTGGCCAGAGAAAAGTAGTGTGACCCTGCTGTACTGAAAAATGCTTCTGTTCGTCTCATCCAACTATAGTGAAGAGTGTGTGTAGAGTAAATGCACAGTTTGGTGAGCAGGGAGACATGCATATACCGTACTGTGAAAATAGGTCAGATGTTGGAAAGGCACTCGGCTTTCTAAGTACTGAGAGACAGCCTGCATACTTTTACGACTGTAGAAAAGCTAACCACAACTGTTTTGCCCCGGCAGAATATGCTTAATCCTTTTACATTAAACAGCCCCTTTTAATACATTGTTTGACTTGTAACTTACTGACCCCATGTCCATCAAATCAATCTCTAATAAGCTTGAAATGTTTCTTTACCAGTCAAAAAACGTAACCAGAAAGTCACTTTTAAATGTCAATGTCAAGAAAGCATGAGTCTCATGAGAAAAGACTCAGTGTCCTAAACGATTTCTGTGTGAATGTTCCTTTTGTTTAACAAGTCGATGAAAATACCAGCATCCCACTGGGAATAACTGCCACTCTGGTTGTTCTATAGGTCTCATAAACATTTAAGAGTCAAATTTTAGTGGTTCTTTCCAGTCGTGTTTCATAGATAACATAATACAGCTCAGGACTGCTGTTTTGGACACTCATAGTTGACTATAGCAAAAGTTGTGTCAGTTAAATACAGACCTACATGTATTTATATGCAGTGGTTTCTAGTTAATTGGTTTCCTAAAAGAGCACACTGCTCGCTATTTGACCCCAGCTGTCAGAATATAAATACTGCAATCCAAGCTTTAAGATGTAGTTGGAGCTCTGAGATGCCTGCTGTGTATACACAAACATATATGCACAAAGGGTACACAGAGGAGTACACAAGAGCCACGTGAGTGAGCTTTTCAGGCTTTTGTTGACTTTGGCAGCTGGCCACACCCCCCGCCCCCTCCAGACCCGGGCCCATTCCTTCCACAACATCACAACACACACATACAGTATGCATACATTCAACTCCTACCCGTATCTCAGTCCTTTCCTTTAACAAACATTTCCCTTCTCTCTCGCCATTATCCCAAGTGCATTCTTTCATTCTTGACTGCCCATATGTAATGTTTTTGTAACTTGGTTGGGTGGGGCCTATATGTCTTTTCATGAAGTAAACATTGGCTGTGTTTGTGATTAATGTAGTGTTGTTAATAATAAAGAAACGTTCTTCCTTAAGAAACCGTTGTGATGTTTTAGATGAATGCTGGCCATAGTTTTTTGAACTTCATTAACACCACTGACACACCATAATCAGCTTTAGACATGTCAATGTGAAAAGAAGTGGGTGCAAGTAGGTGCCAAGCAGCAGTTACAGATTAACACTTATCTTTATAGAAGCAAATCCTTTTTTTCCCTTTTTAGACACCATCTGTCAAATGCTACAGTTACAACTTACACTCACATATAGGATGTGCACTCTAGAGTTTAGAGTTATGTTTACTCCACGATGATTGGGGTCGAAACTTGGGCTGACCAACCTCTGAAGAAGGGGGACAACAACTGTCTGCCATCTTTGTCAGTGCTGCCAGCCGTTATGGTGAGACCGTTTTCACCTCCTGACTCTTCATCCTCATCTTCATCTTTACATCCTTTTGTTTTTCTTCATACCTAGCATTATAATGTGAAATCCCAAAGGGCCAATTATATGCCAGCTGTGAAAGCAGTTGATGTGTCATTAAATCCACCCCT
The DNA here is from genome assembly GCA_036850595.1 of Rhyacichthys aspro. Lineage (NCBI taxonomy): Eukaryota > Metazoa > Chordata > Actinopteri > Gobiiformes > Rhyacichthyidae > Rhyacichthys > Rhyacichthys aspro. The sequence goes on along the minus strand of CM072148.1, from coordinate 16,245,343 downwards.
TGGTTAGTTTATTAAAAATATATATTGTCCTGCACTTTGTTGGACATTCTAAACTATTGTCAGCTTACATGAGAGATAATTGCTGCATGCAAATTGCTCACACATTTCTCAAGAGAGACAGTGAGTAACAACAATGAGGAAATGGCAAAAGCCAGTCTGTGTGTAACAGCTGAGGCACAGCAATAAAGTCTCATCTTTGAAACAATGAAGTCAACATATTCTCCTTATGATTTTACTTTTGATGACAAAGAAAGCACTGTTTTATCAAATGCATGTGTTTCTTTGCATTTCAAGTAGGTAAGTTCCATCCAAACACACTGACTTCAGAAGATGCATGTTAATTCCAGGTATTATTTAGCTAATGCCAAGTCTGAACAGATCTTCCTCATCATAAGACTCTTCTTAAGCTTCCAAATCTGGGTCTTTGTTCTTTTAGTTTTCTTTTCAACTTACTTACCCTCTTCAACTCCATACACGCCACTTTTAAAAAATGTGCTTGTCAGTTTCTGAATAAAATATACAGCTTTGTTAGTATTACCTTAGACTTGTGCAAACATGCTTCCTCTGCCCCATTTGCCTTCCAACCACATGCCTTTCCACAATTGTTCATACTAGTAGCCTATACTAGTGATTTTATCTCAGTAGACCTATGTAAATAAGCAAAGCCAACAATATGAAAAGCCTTTATTTAGAGCCTTCATTTACCAATACTCATCGTTTTGCATCTGTTTCTCTTTCAACAGGACGCGTGCAAAGGTCCAAATGGCTCTGAATGTGCCTGGTTTGGCGGTGATGGCCGTGTTTTACCTGGTGATCCTGGGGACGGGCATTTGGGCATCTATGCGCTCCAAGAAAGAGGAGAAGAAGTGCTCAGGGGATGGCATGGAGATAACGCTGTTGGCTGGACGCAATATTAACTTGCTAGTTGGCATCTTCACTTTAACTGGTAAAGATTGACTTTGTACAAGCCTATTTCTGAAATAGATAGTTTCTGTGTTCCATATTGATAAGATATTCTTGAATATGTGTTTTTACAGCTACATGGGTGGGTGGAGGCTTCATCCTTGGCATTGCTGAGGCTACATACAATCCAACACTCGGGGCCGTGTGGGCTCTTATGCCTGTGCCTTACGTATTGACCTTCTTTTTAGGTGAGTTTGCAAACATTAAACCTACACACAACAAACCATTTCCACTGTGTACTTTAGGTATAGTCATAGTGCTTTGCTATTAATTAAATCACAAACCAAACGACTTAACAGCAACTTTCTCCTTATATTTAATAAATAAATGATTCCACCTGACTGCAGTCCCGGCCAGTCCAATAATTTGATAACTTTGGTATGTAAATTGATTTATTGGTTCAAAGGTGTCCTAAATGAATGAAAACTAGAGATGAACTTTATACAGACTAACCTGGAAATGATGAAAACCTGAAATAAATCAGTTCTGTGTTTAGTCACATACATTTCATTTTCATGTAACAGCAAGTTCCAACTGTTTTAATTCTTCTAGGCAAAATTTATTGAGTTTACTCAGATAGGATTTATTAACCAAAGACTCTGCTTGCATAAACCCAACCCCCAGTAGATCCCATGCACATATAAAAATGTCACTCATGTTAAAAATACCACTATGAGACATGAGTTTAGGATTGTAACCCAGGCACGGCAACAGGTGCAAAGGGATGAGTTCACATAGAGACATGGTGCCCACAGAGAAACACAGGCATTTGTGTGTAAACAGGTGAACTCATAAATGCTAAACCCTGGTATGACAATGGTCTGCATAATGTGAGAGTTACAAGTGGAAACTGCTTTGTTCGAGGAAAGGAAATCGATATTGCCCCCGTTTAGGCTTTCCCCATTGTAAGCTAAGGAGACCCCTCAGAGTGTTTATTGTATCTTTATCTGCGGGATACACTTGTTATTCCTTATTGTTCACACACAGTAGCCTTTAACTCGGCTGTGGCCCCTCTTCCTTTTTGTCTCATCTGAGTTTTTTATTGACAGAAATATAGCCACCTTTCACACAGACACAAACACTTCGTCTTTGTGCTTTTTTTCTCACATCAGGTGGGTTTTTCTTTGCGAAGCCCATGAGAGAGAACAAGTACGTGACAATGATGGACCCCTTCCAGCAGAAATATGGCAACTTCCTGAGCAGTGCGCTGATATTTCCCGCACTGGTGGCTGACGTCCTGTGGGTGGCACGCACTCTCGTCAGCCTGGGTGAGTTACACCATAGTGTAACAGTGTCCGACTGGCACAGCAAACAGGCCCGAACACCAGGGTACAGCATGTGCACAAAGAAATAACAGGCCTATTCCAGCACAAATAAATCAGTTTTCATTTTAATATTTATAGACATATTTATGCATTTAATGATGTCTAGAAAACAATATGAAAGGGCAAACTAATGAGGAGACCGTTGCGACTTGAAAGCAACTGCATAACCTTCAAGGCCAACATCAGTTAGTTTTTGCTGGATTAGAAAAATGCCAGCTTCTTTTCACTTCAACTGTGAAACTTGTCAGCTAACGTGGTTCAGCATTAGCAGCTCGGTTTTCCACTTAGCGCTAACTGACCGGGGTAAGATTACGTGGGGGAATACATATCATACTCCTCATGCTAATAGTAGACTCTTGCGTAACCTTTAATGTGCATTAGCTCTGTTTGACAGCATTAACTAGCCACTGACCTTTAGCTGAAGTTATGCAGGGCCTACTCAAGTTTACTGCCGTCAAATAAGTTTCACCAAAAAAACAACATATTACTCAAACAAAAACAGCACTACTCCTACCCTGGAAAATGTTTTAGATTTATTTCCTAAAATATGATGAACTTATGTATCTTAAAGTTTGTTTTAGTTTGTCTGTAACATTGTGTGTATGTGCCTGTGCAGTGGATGTGAGCGTGCTCTGCTTTGTTGTATGATGGTGTGTTTTTTAATGCTGTTTTCTTTTCCAGTGTTTTTTGAAAAAAGGAGTTAAACATCGAGCAGCCTGTTGATTGTGAAAGGTGATCTATTACTTAAAGCAGATATTGTTGTAATGTCATTAGAGACTTTGCCATTTTTTGTGCTAAGGCTCTGACTGAATGACAGGTGTTTTCTTTCACCTAAATGTTTTTGTTTTGTTTTTTTTTATAAAAAATGCTTTGAACGATCCTCAGGGATAGAGCTGAAAGCTGTGCTGACTCTCCAAAAAAGGATTGGTTGCAAAACAGGAATGCTCCTGGGACGTTTCTGTCTGGACCTATTAAACCAATATAGACATGGGGGACCCCCTCACTCCTTGTTGTTTCTGAAACAGTTATGCATACATTTCTTACGTGCACCAGGCGTCACATTCACACAGAAACATGTGACGCTGCGGAGAGTACGCAGACTATCTGACCCACAGCAGTGTTGCTGGGAGACTGTTTATGTGTGTATATGTGTAGTATAAACCCTGTCCATCTGTGCCAGCTTTCTGTGAGATGTGCTTTATTGCCAGAAAGGACTTACCTTTAACACACTCCTTAATACTGATGTCATTTGGCTGGGTAAAATCAAGCCCATAGTAAGTGTAAACTTTCCACTAGAGTGTGTTTTTGTATCAGTGAGTAATAAGTGGGTCAGTGACCTAAAAACATGGTAGGGAGTACTTTGGCATCTCCTCTACTTACATCTCTGGTGCTGCCAATAAAGCCACCGGATCTCGTCGCACATTTCCTCCTCCTAAATTTAGCAAAGTGGGGAACAGCACAGCACAGCAGTGAGAATTCTAAAGCTAAATCAGGAAAATCAACCACTCAAGAATTAGTTACAATAGGGATGTTATGTCATCCCAGACCATAAAGGCCAGACACATGGAAGACAACAACACCAAAGACTGTCAGGTCAATAATTTGCAAGTGGAAAATAAAAAAATAATAGCTATACAGTATTTCACTTAATAAATGTTTCTCCAGAGACAGACACACAACAATCATGTGGCTCAAAGAGTATGACAGCTGCAGAAAACACTATTCTATTAAAGAGCAGCATCAAACATCCTGGTTTTTACAAGTATCTTTTCTTGATTTCCTCCCAGTGAAGCTTTAATACGAGATGATGTCCAATTCAAATTTGGTGGATGTAAAATGGGAGGGTATACGTACTGGGGTAAGAGTAGGGGGGGGTGAGTGGCGATCGATGTCGATCTGACCCTTTTCTGTTTAAGGGCATTGTTGTGGTGTGGCTGCAGGCTGCGGCTGGGGGGACCCTGGCAATGTGGCGGAAGAGACGGTGCAGGTAGTGACGTTTTGCTTGCCTTGAATGAGTAACAAGATGTCTTCTACATTCATTGTTTTTTACTTTCTTTTTTGTGCAAATTATATTTATGTTTCTATTTGAAGACACTTATCTGTTTCCTTAATGTTTGATTTAAAAACTGGTTCTTATTTACCCCAAAGGGTGCAAATGAATGTTTTTGAGTCTCACAATCAATAGGCTGCTTTTGTTTTAAGTGTTTGGTATAGTTATTATTATTAAGTCATTACAATACATACATTTTTAGGTTGCGTGTTGCTTCATCCCAGCTCTTGGATGCTTTTATTATTTTAATCTTATCATTTTTGATAAGTCACATAACTCGCAAAATATAGACAACAATAAATCATAATACAAAAGTAGTATGCTTGTGGAAGTGAATTATAAAAATGGTTGTGTACCACAACAGTATCACTTCACAAGGATTTTGTATGCATGTACAACATTTACGTCTGTCTGTGTGAAAGAGAAACAAAAAGGGTGACTGAGACCACAGTAAAACACTTATTAAACTATTCTACAAAGCAAATGCATGTAAGAATAACTTAGTGGTTAGATGATGTGTCTGTCAGTCGTGTGGTGCTCATTGTCATCTGGTGTTGTTCCAGGTGGCACCATGGCCGTAATCTTGGACTTGTCCTATGTCTACTCTATCATCATCTCTTCTGTGGTGGCCATCATATACACACTGCTGGGGGGACTCTATTCAGTGGCCTACACAGACGTCATCCAGCTCATCCTCATCTTCATCAGTCTGGTACGCAGCAACTATTGCCTCTTGAAACAGTGGCTGCATTGTGACAAGGTCAGGGAGCCATAGAGACACAGGTCTATTCTTCTGTTGAATGACAACCATCATTAGCAAACTGATCATGTTACCCTCATAAATACACTGAACAAACATGTGAAGGAAAGCAAAGACACTTTACAATTATATAGACAGTTCAGACAAGATAACAGGTATATTATTAACTATTCTATTACTTTATTAGTACATTTCATAAAGAAATAACACTAACTATAGTTTTAAAAAGCATCTGGAAATATTTTGATATTTTGTTGTTCTGCTCAAGTAAGAACTTTGTTTGAAGCATGTCCCATGACCTTCACTAATAATTAGAGTATGTGACTTCTGTGACTTTAAGGACTTTTCATCTTTATTACCTTAAATGTTTCTGAAATTCAATTAGCCTAACTATGAAAGGCCTCCACATCAGATGTGCAGAGAAAAATCATGTTCCTCAACACTGTGATGTATTAATCATCATCATGTGATATGTTACAATTTACTCAAAGCAGACCTTAGTTTACCTTTTTTGTATGACCAAAGATTAGCTGTTTGGTTCAAAACCAAAATGCAACCTTAATTCATATGACGTATCAGTTTGGGCCCCAAACTGAGTGTGCCATGTTTTTGTGTGCAGTGGGTGTGTGTGCCTTTCCTTCTCACCAACCCTCACTCTCTGGACATCTCACTCACGGCCTACAACGAGACTTTCCAGGCCCCGTGGGTTGGGACAGTAGAGCTGGACGAGGCTGGCAAGTGGTTTGATGACTTCATGCTGCTGGTGAGTGAAAGTCAATGAACATTCATTGCAGAAGGACATTTAAACAATTAAACTGAAGCCAGTAAATCAGCTCATTTTTGGTAGATGATTCAATGGCCAAGCTTTAAAAACCATTAGGTCATGTAAGGATGCAAACTGATTCTCAACTGTGTGTTTATTGACAGGCTTTGGGAGGTTTGGCCTACCAGGCATTTTACCAGAGGATCCTGTCGGCCTCGTCCTACACTCAGGCCCAGGTGACCTGCTTCGCCTCTTCAGCCTTCTGCCTGGTGCTGGGCATCCCCTCAGTGCTCATTGGAGCTGTTGCTGCATCTACAGGTGCACAGACTGGAAAATGATTCATTACTAATTATTAAAAGACATGTTGAATGATTTTCAGCTGCTCCCTAAATAAAGCACTTAATATGTGCAAATCTGTAACGTAAATACAATATATAACAGTATTTCCTTCCATTTGTCTGCTCTTAATAATTCAGACTGGAACTCGACCGCTTACGGGCTGCCCACACCGTACGAGCGCGATCAGGCAGGCTCCATCCTCCCCATCGCCCTGCAGTTCCTCACACCTCCTTATATCTCAGTTATTGGGATCGGTGCTGTTGCCGCTGCTGTCATGTCCTCCATGGACTCGGCTCTGCTCTCTTCTGCTTCATTGTTCTCCTCAAATATCTATAAGAACATCATCAGGAAACAGGTGAGACATGCTAGTGGCCTCAAAGATGATGGGGCCCTGATAGATTCCTACTCTGTGGGACAAACTCTTTTGAAGTCTTCTAAAGGTGTATCACTGCTGGTCTTTTGTGCTTTGTTGCAGGCGTCAGACTGGGAGATGCAGTGGGTGATCCGTATCTCAGTGGTGGCGGTAGGCCTTGCTGGGACCGCTCTCACCTTCCTGGACAGCAGCGTCCTGGTCTTCTGGCTTGTGGGGGTTGACATGTCCTACACTATCATGTTCCCTCAGCTGGTCTGCATTCTCTTCTTTAAAGTGTCTAATGGCTATGGGGCCACTGTGGGTTATGTGATGGGAATTGTCATGAGGATCTTGAGTGGGGAGCCCCTCATTGGCCTTCCACCTGCTATTCAGTTCCCAGGCTGCCGGCTTGACGCAGAGGGAAGGATGACCCAGTTTTTCCCTTTCCGTACTGCCATAATGCTTATCTCACTCGCGTCCATTCTGCTTTTCTCGTGGCTCACCTCCATCATTTTCAACAAGGGTCTGATATCTGAGAGATGGGATGTGTTCAAAATCAAGCGCAAGCAGAAACCAGAGGCCAGAGCCACAGACAGGAGGACCAACTGTGACGATAAAGACGGGGCAGAGGGATCTAAGCAGCTTCTGAGCACAACCAACTGCTAAAGAGGCTCATGGCACAGAGAGAGAAGACGGAGGCAGACCTGATGTAGTCTGCACAGCAGGGATTTACAGAGGGGGAACAACAGCAAAGCCAGGACAGTGCAGACAATGTACAGAGCCAATCTGAGGCAATGACATAAAAAGTGTGATCCTTTATTTGTGGAAAAGTAGCAATACTTCATTTATTGCCTCAATATCTTGAGCTTTTTAAAGCCAGCATGGAGTCAAGTGTAGACTTGGCTAAAATTAAGACGTCCACGTTGAGAACCCAGAGGTAGGGTCTTTTCTTAAACCATCCTTATAAACTCTGGAGACAGCATTTACCTCTTGTAAGATTGAATGAACAAGTTTACATTTGTAAAGTTTTGTGGTAATATGTCACACAATAAAGTTACCTCCGCTCCTTTGTCACAGACTTGCCCCGCGCTAGCACTTATAAATCTAGAGCCTTCTATAAAAAACTGTTTTGCTAAAAGAGACAGAAACACAAATCTACTGCACAATGTCTCTAGCTTCTCTCTCGCTGTGACCAGCTGCTTGTGCACAAAGTGCTTCACAGTGAACAAAGAACAGTGCATGTCCTGCACTGTTTAGTGGTGAATTTCACTATTTAACGTTGATTTAAATGTGGCCTGATCTCCTTTTTTCTCCATTTTGATGATATGCCTCATTGTTTACTATGCAGAAAGAATAATTCTCCTGGGCTTGGTAGGTTACATCTAAACAGCTTCTATTGCACACACAAAAGATCGTTGCTTATTTACTTTTGTGATTTTTTTCAATAACAGACTTTATTTTGATTTTGTAGCATCATAAATGTGTGAAGATTTACTGTTATGATATAAGTTTCACCTTGTGACTTTACTAATGCTGTTCAATAGACAGCCGTCAAATCCACCCAGGTACGGATGACTACGGTGTCTCACCTTGTATTTAGTTTAGTGCAATGCTGGTGGCTGTGATATGGTTACAACATAAAAGACACTTGAACAGAGGAAACAGAAACACTATTTGCCTTGTTTAACATGACTTCATTTAACTGGAGTGGCCAGTTGCAGTAAGTTTTAACAAGCCTTTAACAACACATTTTAACAAATAAAGTACGCCCTTGTTTTCCTCTATGTCCATTCCTGCTCAGGTCCATCAGTGCAGACAGGCACATGAGACATAAGGCTTTCGGTTCATTTTCCTTTGTATCTTGTTGTACCATATGCAAACATACCATTGACAGCGATCATTTGTCCTCAAAATTAAATTTGAGATTTTTACTTGCTCACAATTCATCAGCTGTAAATGTTATGCCCTTTTTCATTTTCATCTGTCGTGCTGTTGTAGTTACTGTTTTAAATTGAGCCTACATTTCCAGTTCATTGGGATCTGGGCTGAGTAAAGCTCTTTGTATTGTTACGGTTAGATCACTGGAAACTGTTCCCACTCTGCTGTCAGCCATCATAAACTCAGTGCGTGTCCTCTAGTCACTGTTCAAATACCTCACAGGGTGGTAATGTTTTCTTTTAGGTCTACTCCAGTCTTGCCTACAATAAAACCCTAATCATACTGAGCACCGCTGAAAACAGAACAAACTGTGTCTCAAGACGCAACGCGTGCAACACACAACGCATGCATCTCTTTTGTACGTGTGTGTGTGTGTGATTTCTACGTGTATTGTACTCTTTTACTGTACAGCCTATCATGATTTATATATTTACACTTTTTATTTTTTTAATCGAAAGCTATACTTTGTTAATTTTAGAGAGCATATATATCTTTTATCACGAGTTAGCCATTGTTTAATTTAAATAAATTCAACTCAAGTTTTTGCAGAACATTAATTGTGGCATTTCACCTCTGGCCATGTTCAGACAAGAGTGTAAATGAATGTGATATGGTAAAGGCCTTGCAGAACCAACACTCCAGCTTCAAAAAAAAAAAAGTCTAATCGACAGCAATGTGTCTTTTTCCATAGTTAAGTCGATGAACTTTAAAGTACTGAACAGTTGTGATAGTTTCCTGATATAAAGTAGCTAGTCTGTTCTGTATTTTATTTCACTCTAATATGTATTTTGGTTTTATACTATTACGCATGTTTATTGTAATTCCGATGTTTGTATACTGAACTTATACTGAACTTTCGTGAAGGCCGTTGTCTCTTGCCATTTAGCAAGGTCCTACTTTGGATTAATGTAAATCCCCATGGGGTGATGTTCTGTCAGAATAAAGGTTGAAACCAAACTATTGCTTCTTTACTGTCTGAGTCCGCTTTGATGCATTTAAATAGGATTACAAACCATATTAAGAAAACATGAAATAAACTATAGAGGCATTCTTGAAAGGTTCCAGCAGTGAGCCATGTGGGACACCTTTGGGAATTTGAGAAAATTAACCACATGATTTCAGTTCTATACATTGAATTAGTCTGGTCTATGTGGATTTGAGTTGGACGCAGAATAAACTAAATTCTTAGAAAGACTTAGAAAACTTATAATTGGTACGAAGAATTTCTACCGAGTACAGGAACATTTCAATTTGCAAAGAGAAGTAGCATGATTTTTACCATTATATGTGACTTCTGTTGAAGAGTCCAGAGCAAGGCACTTAGACTCTGATGTCTTTGATACTATGATCATATGGATTATTATGATGCTTCATGTCAAACAGTTTTGAATGCCAAAAAAAAAGCCAAGAAGAAGAGTGCTCTATACTAGCAGCAATTGCCAAAAACAAATTCTGGGCCTCCTCGCCTTAAGGGTCAGTTCTTGGTTTCTGGGTCAAGCAGTTGGTCCCATAGCTCACTAACGTAACGTGGTCATTTGAGAGCTGACATTAGTCTCAGACAGCCCCACCTTCCTGAAAAGTATTTTTGAATCAACATCGAACCACGATGTGTACACGTGGACGCTCTACACTGCAAGTCGGCCAGTAATCTTAAAGAAACACTGTGTAACTTTTGAAGAAGGTGCACCCACTAAAAGCAACACGCTAACATATGACTGTTAGATTGTTAATCTAAAACACTGCAACACTGCAATGTAAAGACACACAGAGTTATGAGTTCAGAGTTATGAAGGACGTCACACAGTAAAACAAAGTGTGTGTTTTCTTTTTTAACATAGAGCACTATACATTGCCCATATCACCATATGAACACAAATGCAGCTCTCGTCTTAAGTCCATGACATATTGTTGTAAATTGATCCTGATACCTAATACTTCAATGGGAAATGAAGTATGTTGTGGAGAGACGCCAACCACTCAAAGATAGATGCATAGATACAGTCTCTGAGAACAAGAAAATTCAGAACATTGGCTAATGCTTCTGGTTTGAAAGTGATATAATGGGCTGTATAAAAAAACAAACTATATGAAGATATATTTGGGAGTATTTTTGCTTTGACACAGTGTAGCTAAATAAGAAATAAATGAGAGCAGGTAGGAGCCATGCAGGGATCAAATCAGGCCTGTCCATGTACGGGTTTTTGCTCCACTGTAACCTACAGAGGCCCCTCACATCATTATGATTTATTATGTAGTGAAACAGTAGACAGTTGTTAAGAGGTTAGGATTATAACCACCAACTGTACGCTCACACGCCACAGCTTCACTTAAAACAATGTAAAAGACTAGCATCACTTGGATGGTAGTCGAGGTATATTTTCCCTGACTCTATTACTAATCCAAAAGTCAGCCAACCTTGTACAATAATATAATTAGCACTTAGCTTCCCAAAAATATGTCACTAATTTGTCAGCAAGAGTATTAATCTGGTCCCTGAAGGATATCTGTGGGAAACAAATGCAAGGACTCCGCAGTGAGAGTTTTGGCTGCAATACCGACATTCAATATACACTGATCAGATGACAATTTTTAATCTCATGCCGTATCTCGATGTCATTCAATCCACTTCAGAGACGGGCATGCCTTTTGTGTGTCACTGTGCTGATAGCTGCGATGGGGGCGGTGTGCATGTTTGTTCAGTACTTTTCCATTCACGGTGTTACCAGGCTGCGTGTGTTTGTGTGTGTGTGTGTGTGTGTGAGTGAGTGCAGCTTTGATGAAAAAGTCTTGTCAGAGCTTTTCTGGAAGAGAGGAATTTAGAGGCAGGATTAAACAGCCACAAAGCACAAAATAGTGGATAGTCTGTTCAAAAGGGACAGCTTTGCTCAGTTTACTTAGTCTAAACATATTTAAGTGAGCATGTGTCGTACTTGATCTTGGGCTTGATACTGATCATTTTTATGAGTCTCATCTCAGAAGTGATCACATTGTTACTCAGACATAGAGGACTCACCAAGACCACAACTGATTCATTTACCAAGATCATCACTGTGACAGGATGGATTTGGATTGTCAAGACACTCGTAACTTGTTGACATTGAGGCCTATTCATTTAATCTCCTGAGATACTCATATGCAAGAGCTTTACCCACTGCTCAAAGTGTGGTTTTGTTCCTCTTTTGTTTATGTAGCACTGTTTGGACATAATTTGTTGTAAATACGGCTAATAAAAATAGAATAGGTGGCAAGTGATAGGCACTGATAAAACATTTAAAAATCAACATTACACTTAGATCTGTGTATGGTTCATAAACATTAGGTACCCGTTGCTCTACTCATCATTGACCAGTGCTCATACTTTGGGACATCCCTACTAATAATCATCCCACTTGCCCTATAAAATGAGACACTAGCAAATTAACCCATTAGTTTGGGACTTGAATGCATTTTAAAATAGTTTTCTCGAATCTCCTCCCAAGTATCATGCACTGGTCTTGATCTAAACATCCCCTGGTTTTGGTAGATAGTTGGTGTTGGTTAATGGATCCACATCTTGCCTTTTTATAAATTCTGATATTTTCTATGCTATTCAATCTGGTGGGTGGATGATTTGTACATTTTGAAAAAGTTTTGTTTCAGCTGTTAATTTGCTTAACCTAGTTGTGCCCACCTTGTGCCTGCGCGTACACACCTCAGTGTGATGTAGGCTTGTCTGTGGATGACAAGGCACTGAGATAAGAGTCAGGACCAGGAATCCATGGTATCCACCCAAAGTAAATGTCTTCCTGTACATGCTGTACCAGAGATGTTAACGTAGTGCAAGAGGCGTTTCACATACCACTTGAATTTATGTATTGTTTTGTAGGCTATGTATTCAACACAGTGGGTACATTGTGTTTGGTCTTCACTGTAAAATGTGTCATGTAGGTTATGTAGGGTATGCCATAAACTCGAGACCTTATTTAATAATAATTTAAAAAAAAAAAAAGATTACAATGACTCTCAGATCCACAAAGTTTGAATTTTCTTTTGAATTTAAAAACAAAAAAACAAACAAATTAAAACTAGAAGCAAGTTAAAAGGGTAACCTATAGATGTTTATTATTATTTCCCATGCATCGCAGTTTGGCCTGTTTTTTTTTTTCAGTCACAGGTAATGTTACCTATAGACAAGGCAAACAGGATGAGGCTGTTCTGGAGGAGAATGTTTGGTGAAGATGATATGATGAGCCCAGGGGCAAAACCAAATTAAGTTCTGAGTGTGCCTCAGAAAAACTAAAAAAAATATTATTATTATTATTATTATTATTATTATTATTATTATTATTATTTCAAACAGATAATGCAAGGGATTATGCTAGGTATTATACACAGATACTTCAGTGACTGTCTCCATCCAAAAGCAAATTTACAGTTGAGCCACTGCTAAAAATAGTATTAATGTGTTTGCATTAGAATGTTTTCAAATTAATGTTAAATTGAGATAAGTACTTTTGTGATCAATCCTGAGACATGGACTTCTCACTGCTCAGTATCTACATAAACTGGGACCTGGAGCGGGGCTGGGACAGTTTGATTACATTCTCAGCACTTTAATTACCAAACTTTAAGTCCAAGTTCAGCTCAAAAATGTGATAAAGTTTAAATAATCTGACTAATAAACAGATCTTAGTCCCTTTTTGATGCAGTGTGAACACTGAGACCTGTAGGTTTGTCATTAAAGGTTCTAATGTCTGACAATAACCAGACGAGTGGACAGTTTAGGGCAGTGGCCCCACTGACTCATGGAAATATGTACATTTGAGCAAAGATCTGTAATTTGGGCACTAGACACACAGAGAATACTATGGACAAAAGACGGCAAAGACAACAGTAGCGTTTACACTGTCTGAACCAGATTTACACATCGCCAGATGAGGAGGGAGCGCAGGGACAACGCTCCAGTCTAGAGACCGACAATCAGTCAATCAATTTAGGCTACGAATGTCCTCAATGAGCTGTATTTCCGAGGTTACTCTAACGACGCACGGTCAATCAGCTCATTAAGGACTGGCTCTGTGCAGCGCCCACAACCAACACACCCGAGTAGCCAAGCCTGCAGCATAGACTCTTGCCAGAGCTGTGACTTTCTTAATAGCACAGACCTTTTTTTATATCCTTCATGTTTTCAAAAGACTCGTAGACTACTCCAGCTGAACGCGTATCAAACGCGGACAAAAGACACAAATGACCATAAAGTTCTGATGAAGCTTTAACACCAGCGTAGTAGCTGTCGAACAAACCTTATATGTTTTCAAAGAAAATTATCGCATCGCACATGGCCGGTTAGCTCAGTTGGTTAGAGCGTGGTGCTAATAACGCCAAGGTCGCGGGTTCGATCCCCGTACGGGCCACGAAACCTTTTCCTGTAGAAATGATAGAATGGTGTCGTGTACATTATAGACACCACCCCCCTCAGTAGCGACATCCCATGGATGCTTTTGTGACCACATCTCTCAGTAGTATTAGTCGTTACGTGCAGTATCGTCAGCGTATAAAAATCCATTTAATTTCAGCATAGATGGACATCTTTTAAAGATGCGTGACGTTCATACATGTTGTTGTGATGGATTTATTTGATGTGAAATGCACACATATAGGCATCGTGGTTCCATGGTGTAATGGTTAGCACTCTGGACTCTGAATCCAGCGATCCGAGTTCAAATCTCGGTGGAACCTGTTTTCCCACCGCTGGGTAGGAGGTAAGTTCATAGAATGACATACAATATATCTGTAAACACATGTTAAAAAGAAATCAATCACAATCCATCTGGTATCTACCTACAAAGCTATAAATGAAATAACTCTATAGAGGATCTTAACCAAGCTGTGTGTTTTTGAAGTCTCACAATAATTAACACTAAATACCTCCTGTGAAGATGAATAATAATTAGTGGTCATCTCATAGACTATAACCACTGTATGACTATAACCTGCCACTATTTCTTTATACATGCTTAACATATTGATATACTATATTTTACCCTTGTACTTTTAAAATTATTTTTGAGGTCCAGACCAGAATGACTTGATATAATCCAACAAAGTCCCCAAAGACATATTTTTGTTACACATCATGTTATGTTGTTGAAAAGTAGTTGCAATATATTCACTTAAATGAGCACATTTTATTTTATATATATGAAAACTGTGGCCAACAAAGGCATATTCCACTTGGCCTTTCGTTCAAAAGGGCCTGCTCACTCAATAAAAGGAAGACACTTGCAGACTTCTCTAAATGATTGTTTAATTCATGTTTTTTTCTTGGATGATGCTGCCCCCTTCTGGTGAGAGCTGCGTCTGAAAAAAGACAAACCATCCATCAATTTGTTCGAAGTGTGGACTGTTTATAGTGACAGAAACTGAATGCACTCACTTTGTGTCTGATGTTTCTGGATGAAGAATCACAACGTCCTCCTCCTCACTGTCAGATATCTCAACAACATCCCCTGTAAGAATACAATAACACACTATGCTCAGTGGCTAGATTTATTTTTGCAGAAATAACAAATAAAAAACAGTCCTTCATCCCTAGTGTCAAATTATTTACTTAATTGTTCCCACCTTGGCTTAACTTTGTTTTGGGTTGTCCTTCTAGTACCATTCCCTCCTCTTCATCATCTTCATCATATTCTCCATCTCCATCATCGTCATCATCATCATTCAGACCCCAAGTGTTTTGTAGCCCCTGACCAACCTGACCCACACCAGGAGCAGGCACTAACGGAGAGGGCACCCTAACACAATTGTGGTTAAGGCCCCACATGGGAAATAATACAAAGTACAATAAAGACAATATAATGCTTGAGTTTTGATCCTCTGAGGCTGCTGTAGCTAATTAATTACAGTTAAAACTGAAGCAGAAAGGAGTAGGTGGTAGGTGTAGGAGTAGGTGACACATGAAAATTGAAAAATGAAGAATACAAGTGCGTGTCATGTAAATTATATGAACATTAATTCAAAAAGGATGTCCTGAATTTCCAAGAAAAGGTCCTGGAAATGTCCCAGATAAAAGTTTTCTTAAAAAGAGGAAAAACTCTGGGTGTGAACAATTACATAATATCAAATTCTCAAATTCTTGTTCATAGGATACGTCTGGGGTGGAGCTTCAGTTTTCTTGATAATATCATCTGCTTTTTCAGTGACATCTTTCATCTCCACTGGAGTCTCGTCCATCTTCAGGGCTGTAATTCGCTCCTGAGGTATTGACTCTGCAAAACCGCACCTTTCGCCTGCTTTCCTGGAAAAACATTAAAAAACAGTGCAAAAATACCATTATAGTTCTTGTTATTTCTTCTGTTTTATTGAAGAGAAAACAGGATCTTGCTTTCACCTGGCTTTCTTGTCATTTTCAAGAGCTTTGCTGATGAGCTCTGTGATTTCAGCCACTTTGACACTGGCAATTTTACTGCATCTCAAAACCTGCAACATAACAAACAAACAAACACTAAAATTGTTTTGTTTGTTTTTTTTGTTTTTGTTTTGTTTTTTTCTCTGCTACTAATTAAAGAGACAGATTGGTATTCTAAATGTCTCTGTAAAATCATTAACTCCCTAAAGTAGAACACTCCAAGTTTAGAGAATCAGACAGGAGCAACACCACAGAGACTAAACCGTGTACTACTGGGGCCAGTGAAAGATGAATTCCTAACATTTAGCATTTGAGACACTGTGAAAATATGAATCTCAAATGAGGCCACCTGTTCCTTTAGAAGCATTATTCCTCCACTCGACTGAATGGAGCAGATCTCTCTGTGTTTGTTCATAGCAATCATCAGGAGTCCATCCATGACCCTCTCCTCGCGTTCACATGGGTCAACCAGCAGATAGGTCCTGGACATACACAGAATCTTGAGGTTTTAAAAAACTCCAAACTCATAAAACGGTGCATTGAGAATATGTGTAGTGTCATTTACCCTTGTTGAAAGAAGGAGAAGCTGACACTAATGGGCATGTGATAAATGCTGAGTGGAATAGGGTCTCTCTCCTCTGGACTGTACTAAAGGAGCAGAAACAAAAATAGGTCAGACAAACACAATGGGAAGCATTCTGTTTTAATGTTAAACATGATTCATCAAAATTTAATAAGATTTTTGAAAATAAACACTCCTGGGTTTGGCTTGTAGCTGAAATGATCCAAATATAACCTGTATACTATCTGCTGTGTTGCTGTTAACTCACCACAGTGACTTCCTCTCCCTGGATGGACACATCGGGACGTCTAAAGTGGCAAAGAGCAGTGATGGCAGCAATACTGGCCGCATCCATCAGGTTTCCATCATGATTCAGCATATGAACATCTACTCTGATCTGCCACACCTGAGCACACGTGCAATTGTTATAAAATAATGACAATAAAATGATTTCTTTTTGCTAAAGTGTATGTTATACCTTTTCCCCAGACACCACGCACAATGACTCTGTGTCAATGCACTTGGAGTTTCTCAAGCATCTCTCCAGCTGGCGGTTTAGCTTCACTGACAACTCAGACTGTCTGGAGACATTGACAAGACACAACTGATTTAGATAGTCTGCATAGTTTCGTTCAGCATTCATCTGAAGCCCCAAGCTAATGCTAATAAGTGCTCCAGCTGTACTAACGTAACAACAATGTAAAGATAAGTCACATTCCTCAAAATATCTATCCTAATAGATGTTCAGCTAATAAAAGAATGAATTTCCTCACCTGCCCTGTTCAAATGCAGGTGAAGCCATAGGTGACAGCTCTATGTTAAAAAACAAGATGCCCTCGTTTGGTCGATTCTCTTTGGGAGCCACCAGCTCACAGGAAACCTGGGCCATTACCCTGTGCAGTGAAGTACACTGATGTTTTAAGATATTCAACTATTGTAAGCAGCCATAAGGGCCACTGTATAGGATTAATTGAAACGTTTTTCATAATAATTGCATTTTAAAGGCTGTGATGGTAGAGTGAAGTAAAAACCTAAATAAACTAAAAGATATGTTCACATTAAGCCGTTGTTATCATTACACAATTGTTTTATGCCCAAAGACTTACTTGGTTTTGCCTAAATCCACAAAGCAGCATCCATAGTCTGTTCCAAATGTGATCTTAATATTTCTGTAGTCATAGGTCTGCCTTCCGTCAAGGCGCTGCAAATGAACGAAATACTTCATTCATATGAAACAATTGCAACAAAAACTGATGATTGAAAAGTAACAGCAAATTGTTTATGATTCTTGCAATATTATTCCTATCGTTTATTATTGTCAGAATTAAGAGTGGGCTAGGTGATATAAACAAAAATCCGCCAACCTTTTTCTCTTCGATGGCTTTAAGCAGGAAATCCCGCTCACAGTTTGATAAAGGTGTGTCTTTCATTTTGTTTGTTCTTAACTAAAATATAATTCAAGAGTTGGACATCAATTAAATTGCAGTGCCTTTTCTGCTCCAGAAAACATGTGGTCGCCATCAATGTTTTGTCAACTCTCACCCGGAAGTGCATACTAGACTGGACAAAGGAGCTTCAATTTAAATTCATGTTCCAGTCATCAATGGAGTCTATGTTTAACCTTAGATAATAACTCGTCGTCAAACTAGTTGTTAAGCTTATGTATGAACCAAATGTTACGCTTATTTAGGCCATTTTGCGCACAGTTTAACGAAAACCTTTTATTTTGAAATTCTATTGTTTATGATGCATTACTGTGCTCCTCGGAATTTCAACATTTATGGTGCGTAGCCTTTTTAAACCTTGTGTAATTGATCGATGTTTGGAACACTTTATGACACATTGTCACAAGTTTTATATATATATATATATATATATATATATATATATATATATATATATATATATATATATATATATATATATATATATATATATATATATATATATATATATATATATATATATATATATATATATATATATATATATATATATATATAAATTTTGGTCTCAAAAACAAAATATTTAATTATGGTCCCAGCAGTTCGGACAATCTACAATTCTTTCCTGGTGTTTGTGATTTTGTTTTGGAACTCCTAGAATCGATATGAAAAAAGGCACCAGATTACAAACGAAAATAAAAAATGGCCCATTTTATATTATTTTCTTATATTTTACATTTTGTTATAGCTTTTCGATTGATTTAAATTAATTCACATTTTTTTTCTTACGTTCATAAAAGTAAGAGGTGGATGAATGCTCCACACGGCCCGAAACCTCTCAAAAGCGCACGCGCAGTAACTGACCGCTCTCCTCATCAACCGTGCACCGTTATCAGGGCCGAGGGTCCGAGCTGTCATTCCGGCTCCAACTGCTCCGAGGCGCCCTGTTTTTCACTACTGTTCTCAGCTGCCCAGTTTTCTTTTAGTGCGTTTTTTTCTTTGGATCCGTGGCATTTTTTAAATTGCAGAAGCCGTCTTTTTTTTTTTTGAACGTTTTTCTGCACAGAGAAGAAGACGCAAGGTTTGTATGCGCTCATTCATTCTCTCCATCTCTCTGTGCGACATCTCTGCTAATATAAAGCTAATGGTTATTTTGCACTTTTCTTTGCGCGGAAAGATATTTTAAAATGCTTCCTTTACTGTAAATATATAATTTGCTGTGGTAAATACCTGGCCGTGTTATTACAAGCCTCTTGAGGTCAGTTACTAAGTAAGACTATCTTATGCTAAAGTAGAGTGTTTGTGATTCGTCTCCAGCTAACTAGCTTTAGCCACAGAGCAGGTGCTGCAGCTAGAGCCGTTCATTTAAAGCCTAAAGAAGAGTTTGGACGATGCTGTGTTTGTTGTCATGCATGCATGTTTCTTACATTTTCTTGCTTTTGGAGTCTTTGGTTATGCTTAGATGCTTGGATGATGCGAAGGCTTTTATTGACATGTTTACGAATACAGATTGATTAGGAGCGAAACTGTATCTCTAAATTCAGCCCAAACTACCTTTACATAAGCCCATTTCAGTGGCTTTTAAGTGTTAACCGAGACTGTACCCTTATACCACACCACTGCCTTAAGAATACCTTTAAATGAATAGATCATCTAGACTTAACCAGTATCTGACTTCATCTTTGTTTATGATACCATTATTACGATGTGTCTTTATTGCTTCACACCGGGCCTTCAGCTATTTTTTTATGCTTGAGATGCCAGTTTTTATAAACTCACATCTAGCAGTGTTAATTAACGTACATTGATCTACTGAGCATTTGTCACCTGTCTCTATTCTCCTTTTGTTAATGGACATCCTTCTTTGCTCTGGCATTTGCAACACTACAAATAGGAATAAGAGTTCATTTCAAATTATTAAGAAAAGCGGGTTACTGTAATGCCTTTCATTTCCTGCCTCTCACAACAAGAGTGAGCAGGTGTGGCTTAATCAATAGGAGGTCATTGAGATGGCTGTTTATGGTAATAGATATGTGTGATTGTCCTATTCTTTAGCTGAGGCTTGAAGGAGGATGGGCAGAGAGCCTGAAAGAAGGTGCTGGTCATGTGAACAGATGTTGCTGTTGCCCTGAGGGAGTTGCATTCTTCTGTGAAGTGGGGGTATTTATTGGCTTGACTTTACAGTGGTCACATTCATTACAGTGACAACATGACAATGCATCACATGTGTGTAATTTGCAAATAGGTGCGTGTTGCGCGCAAATAGGTGGTGATGTGTCATTGTTAAAGTTTAACAGTGAAAACAAGATTAATTACAGTCATTCAGTAACTATTGTATACATATAACTAAAACCTTACATGTTTTAAGAGTCATATAGCAGTAGTCTATTGGTGATGGTTTCTTGTGACTCAGTAGTACGAGTTACTGATTACTTTGATACTACAATACAATTACTTTACTCGCATTTACTGTGCATTTCCACCTGAGTTGGCAAAATGTTGGAGTAGTAAATTACAAATAACACTCTGCTAAGTGTCAAGAGGAACAATGTCAGTATGGCTACAATGAAAAATCAGTGTGAAGTAATGCCACCTCCATCTTTCCATTTTCATGTCATCCCTTCACTTGTTGTCTATTTATATCACAGTCACCCCCCACATACAAACACCCCATTGCTCTGTCTCCATAAATAAACCTCTATCTCACTCACACCTGCTTCATCTTCCCATCCCCCTCATCCTCGCTGCCACGCCCTCCGCTAACACTGTGCCCTCACTTCACAATGTTCACAACTGTCTCTAATGTGCCCTCCACAGATGAAACTGGACGGGGGTTGTCTGTGGCGGGTGCTGCTGCTGTCCTCGCTTGTTGTGGCGTTGGGGGCGGCTGACGAGATGCAGTCAGAGGCCGACATATCAGATGTTGAGGACGGTTTGGGCTTAGACGAGGAGGAAATGAGGGTCCTGATGTCAGAGGATGAAGCAATAGCAAAGAGACAGGAAACAAGCAGCAAAAAGACACCTGTCGCCGATGCCAATGTCTCCTTCCAGGTCAGTACAGGTTAATTGGAAATGTTGCATCATGGGACAATAGCTAAAAAATGCTCATGTCACTCTTGGATTTTGTTTCTCAGGTCACATACAAGACTCCTGTTCCCACTGGTGAGGTCTACTTTGCAGAGACTTTTGATGATGGATCCCTGGACAGGTATAGCAAATAAACCACAAGATCCTTCTAAAATGATGCATACATTTTTGAAGCACCTTTTTTGTGGCTGTTTATAAAGTCTGACTAACCTCGGTTTGATTTTTTACACAGTTGGCAGCTGTCAAAGACAGTGAAAGGGGATGCAGATGATGAAATTGCAAAATATGATGGTTTGTATCTTACACTCCAACAATAATTGACATATCAGTCATGTTTTTACTACCTTTCTCATGGGTAATTGTGTCTGTAGGAAAATGGGCTGTGGAGCCACTAAAAGAGAACAAGGTCCCAGGAGATAAGGGTCTGGTTCTCAAGTCCAGAGCTAAACACCATGCCATTTCTGCAATGCTCAATAAACCGTTTGTCTTTAAGGATGATCCTCTGGTCATACAGTGAGTTTAAGGAGTACACAAACTACAACAATTAGCTGTTCTCAACACTTACATTGAAGTCAAGATGTGTTTATTACTAATTCATAGCTGCAGTAACATGTTAAAACATGTTTTGTTTGTAGGTATGAAGTAAATTTCCAAGATGGCATTGACTGTGGTGGTGCATACATCAAACTCCTCTCAGACACTGGAAATCTCTATCTGGTTGGCACTTGGTTATGTCTCTATAGATTTTTATTCTCCAAAGTGAAATGTTAGTGTATTTTGTCTAAAGAAAATCACTTCTTTCTCATAGGAACAATTTCACGACCGCACACCGTACACCATCATGTTTGGGCCTGACAAGTGCGGAGAAGACTACAAACTGCACTTCATCTTCAGACACCAAAACCCTTTAAATAAAGATATAGAGGAGAAGCATGCCAAGAGAGCTGATGTGGACCTGAAGAAGTTTTATACTGATAAGAAGACTCACCTTTACACTTTAGGTAAACCCCTAAACCTAACATTGACATTTATTTGTATACCTAGCCATTCATCATTGCGTTTTGCACTCCTTTTCTCAATTAGTCTTAAACCCAGACAACAGCTATGAGATGTTTATTGACCAGTCCAGTGTGAGCCGTGGAAACCTGCTGCATGATGTTGTGCCTCCGGTCAACCCTCCCCGAGAGATTGACGATCCAAATGACTCCAAACCAGAGGACTGGGACGAGAGGGCCAAGATTCCTGATCCTGAGGCTGTGAAACCTGACGACTGGTGAGTACAACCCACTTAAACATCTACTTTACTCTTTCTAGATGCTCCCATTAATAATGTATTGTTATGTGCTGTTATATTTCATTAAATTCACCATCACCGTTTTAAACAAAGATTTTTACTATATCTGATATGTAAATATGCTTGTCACAGGGATGAGGAAGCACCTGCAAAGATCGAAGATCCAGACGCTTTAAAACCAGAGGGCTGGCTCGATGATGAACCAGAATTTGTTGCTGACCCAAATGCTGAGAAACCAGAAGATTGGTAAACACGCCAAACGACACACACACTCACACACACACAATGAAATGCATAATACAAATAATATAACATTCTTCTGTGTGTGTGCAGGGATGAGGAGATGGATGGTGAATGGGAGGCCCCTCAAATTCCTAACCCAGCCTGTGAGACGGCTCCTGGCTGCGGGGAGTGGAAGCGCCCCATGATCAACAACCCTGTGTACAAGGGCAAGTGGAAAGCCCCTCTGGTGGACAACCCCAACTATCAGGTAACATCCACAGTCAACTGGTGGACAAACATACCTAAATGCTTTTGCAGGAGGTGCTTTTAAATGAGGAAAGTTTTGTTTTCGTCTCCTCTCACTGTAGGGAGTGTGGAAGCCCCGCAAAATGGTTAATCCAGAATTTTTCGAGGACCTGCACCCTTTCAGGATGACAGCTTTCAGGGCTGTCGGGTTGGAGCTGTGGTCCATGACCTCAGACATCTACTTTGATAACTTCATCATCACGTCTCACAAAGAGGTGGCCGACCGCTGGGCCTCTGACAGCTGGGGGCTCAAAAAGCTGGTGGCCAGTGCTAACGAGGTCAGTTGGGAATCTCCTCAGGACAAAAGTGATGACAGCATGCTTTTAAATTCAACTTAATATTTTTTTGTTTCTTCTCTAATACCATCAGCCAGGAATCTTTTCACAACTGATGATGGCCGCAGAGGAGCGTCCGTGGCTCTGGATTGTTTACATCCTGACTGTAGGCCTGCCCATTGGTCTCACTGTGCTCTTCTGTTGGCCAAAGGTACTCAAAACATTATTTAGTAAAAACACAGGTAAATAACGTGACATTATTGTTTACTTCACTATGTATGTCCTGATCTTATTTGTCTCAGAAAACTGAAGACGATTACGTTTACAAGAAGGTAGATCTTCCCCAGGCGGATGTAGAAGAAGAGGAAGAGGAGGAGGAAGAGGAAGAAGAGGCAGCAGCTGATGAAGACAAAGTAGCTGAGAGTGCAGAGGGTGCACAAGCCGCAGGTAAGAACAGGAAATGTGAAATTCATACTCTTTTGCCAATAAGGATTTTTCTAAGAGTGGAAGCAATGTTTAATAAAAAAGATACTGTACGTGTTGCTAGTATTTGAGGTCATATCTCTTGACAGATGGACATTAAATCTGGAGAAAGCGATGTCTTTAATTTCTTGGTCCTGATTCTCATTTCTACTCTTTCTCCTCCAACAGACACAGAAGAAGCTGAGGAAGAGGATGAGGAGGCCAATGGGCCTGGAGGGGACAATGAGGAGGGAGATGATGATGAAGATGAAGAAGATGGAGGAGAGGATGAAAGCAAAGCCCCAGAGAGAACATCAGAAGATCTGGTGAGTGCCAATTTGAATCAGCTATTTATGGTGATTGTTAATGTATATCGTCTTGTGCTTTTGAAACTGACTCTTGTCTGCGCTGTTTGCTTTTGGGGTCTAGCAAAACAGTTTCATTAATTTATGTATTCATTTTTACTGCTTTTTTTACATGCTGGAGCTTAAACTGCTTAGAGTGGTTTATTCTTGAGGTTAAGGCTTTCAGTACCACAAAGTGCACTTAAAAAGCCTTGTCATTTTTTTTTTTTTTGGTTTTCAGATGTAGGTTGCTAATATTCATCTGCCAGTAATATCAGGTTATTTCTACAAAAAAGGCGTCTCATATTCTCCTCTTTAATATCTGAACAGATAGACTTGTATAGTCAGACTAAGCATCATTACTCCGCCTTGTTTTGACTGTGTACGTCTCCTGCTGTCCTTGTCCTTGAGAGAAAAGTGCAGTCAGCCAATCTAGTTCTAATGTATTTTAGGCCACATTTCCGCTGAGCGGTATTGTTAGGGTTGGGCCAGTGTGTCACAGTTTTATTGGGAAACCCCTAAAGAGGCTTGTCATCTATGTAAAAGATTTATGTCAAGCAAGTACCACACAACTTGGGTTTCTATATGAGAAATTTAAAGCACACTTTTAAATGTAAGTACATTGACATTAACTACAAATGCTTCTAGCTATGATTCTCCGATCAACAGACTAAAGTGTTTTAATCTTTTAGTAATCATCCCACATTGTGATCAACCCGACAGTCTTACCATAGAGCACACATATTTGGGTTGCCTCATACCCCTAAAACTGGGCTGGATGGACTCAACCTGTCGCATACCTCTCTAGCCTTTATTCTTTGCGTCTTTCAATTAGATCCTAAATTGAATTGGACCCATTTTGGACTTTTTTGTGTAATGTTTTTTTTTTTTATCTAATGTTTCTGTGTCTGTGTTTTTACACAAATCCAGCCTAAGGACGAAGGCGACGCCGCTGAAGAGAGCCACAAACAGGCCGTGAGAAAGAGGAGGGTACGTAAAGACTGAGGAGGTGAACTGGACGCCTACTGCCTCCTGTCCCGTCCGAGGAAGAGCATCTCTGCTGCTTTCCCCCTCTCTGAGCGGAGCAGCATGTATTTCCTCCAAAACACCGGGTAGCCTGCAGTCATCCCAGCTGCCCCGTCCACATCTCTCCTGTCCATAAACAAAACGCAACATAGGTCTGACCCTATACCCACTTCCCTTCACTTCCACTTTGTTCGAATATTGGAAAAAGGATTTGGTGCATTTGCTACTTTGCCCTCTGCAACTTGGACGCTTTTATTTATCAGTCTCTCCAAAATAATAGCCCCACTCTCTTTCCTCTTGTCCTTGTCCCAGCTGTTAGGCCAATTACAAGCCGTCCCATGCTTTTCCGGTTCACAGACGGCATTTTAAGAGTCTAACAGTGCTCCACTGTCGACTCTAGCTCTTCATTCTGCATATCACTGGGGCTACATTTAAGAACTATATTCTTGTGTCCTTTGGTTAAAACATGTTCACGGACACAGTTTAACTAAGTTCCTGTTTTAAATAGTTACAAAAGTAGGCCTTGGGGAAAAGGATGCCAGGATGTGATGAAAGGCTGTTTGATCTGTTTCTGCAGAGTTTGGGGCATTTCTGATGAAAAGTTGCCTCAGCTTAGGTTTAAAGATTACCTCTTTTACAATTGATGTTTTGTTTAGATATTAGCTTGTTAGTAAGATGAATTGCTTACTTTTATCCATTTTTTATTAAATTATAGCAGGATTGGCACTGATCTATCAACTATTTATTGATTCTGTTTGATCCCAGTATGAATAAACATTGCAGTGTTTTGAGGCAGTTTTCTATAATGAATCGGCATAATTTAAAGATGTATTTAGGATGATGAATGAAAAATGAAAATAAGTGCTTTGGCTGAAGTTAAACAAAAAATGCCTTGGTCATGTCTCTGTCTGTCACTACACTGCACTGCTTTCCCAAACTATCTACAGTAGCTGGATTTCTGATCTTAGATTGTCATCTGGGAAAGATGTTAATGCTAATTTATTGGTTTTCTATTATGTTTGAAGCTTTTGTAGTTCACATTTTGTCCAGATGCTGACAAATGTTCCTGTTTACATTTGTTTGCAAATTGTACATTGCTCTGAAGAATAAAAATATTTAATACAAATCCCAAATGTATGTGTTTGAATATAAGGAATAAAGTATTAACAATGGCACAATAAGTTTTTGTTAGGTTTTATTAAAATAAAGGTGCAGAGCCTACACACTCGTAGCAGCGTGTGTAGCTGGGCATATTTAGCCAAACAAATTAATAAAAAGGAATTACTACTTTACAACTGTTAAAAAAATATTAAAATAACAATTTACCGAACAATTTATTACAGAATATACAGTAAATTTTAAACTAAACCACTGCAAACAGCACTGTATTCATCTCTGTATACACGTTATATTCAACCATATAAGGGTTCTAAGCTCAAAAGGGACAATTGCTTTATATTTTGGATTATATTTATGTTCATTTGATGCAGCACAGAGTTTAAAAGGCACACCCTTCAGTCTGACTGCGTGCGGCCCGGGCATCAACACATTTTACCGTCATATCCATCCTAACAGACCAGGCTCTGTGGATCAATAGCACTCAAGGCCTCTTAACTGCTTTTGTTCTCTGACTTCAAATGGGAATACGTCTCTCTTCCTCCCTCCATCTTCCTCGTGTCATTTGGTCTGTGTCCTCCCTCTCTAATGGCTACACTCAAACCAATAATGCAATTTTGGCCTCACTATTTCTAATTTGAAACTGAATGTGACTTTGACTTCAATTTTAAATCAACATTTTTAATACAACCTTGTGCTTTCATTGTTTTGTGAGCTTTAATTCTTTCTCTCAAAAGTTCTCAGTCATTACAAAACTTATAATAAAATTAAAACTGTCTTAAAAGGTATTACACATGCTGAGATTTTCAGTAATACTGATTTTCAGTAATACTGTCCAACATCGACAAAGGGGTTGAATACAGTTATGTAGTAGTAGTAGTAGTAGTAGACATATTACAGCGTATGAATGAAAGCTACAGTTAATTACAATTCAGACCAAGCTGACATACAAAATACTTAAAATAAATAACACAAAAAAAAGTGTTGAGATAAGACTTGTGGTTTGACATTTTTTGAGCACAACTTTATGGTCAAAGAGAAATGTAACCAGAACACAAAGAAAAGAACATGGTTAAAGATGGATAATGAGCACTACTGTAACATTAAGTATTAAGACCCTAGGAAACTTTGTACACATGTTATGGTCAGATCTATATCAGTTCAAATGGGTTGATTTTGTCTAATGTAAAGAGGAAGCTGCTTCTTAACAGACCTGGGTCAGAGCATTGTTGAACAAAATTGTCATTTCTGCTACAATTAGACTGATTAGAAATTGGTTTATGCATTAGATTGCTAGTAAAAACTCAAGGTCTGCTGAGAAACAGCCCTCTCTGTGTTTTTCTGGTGATTTTCCATTTTGCTGCTGGACCAGAGAGCTCAGACTTTCCTAAACGCAGCTCACTTCCTTTTGCTCTTTGTGTCAGTGGTTTGAAAGACGCTGGAGGCAGACATGAGATTCTCAATGTATTGTCCCAGGACTTGGTTTTCTGACTTTAGCTTCAAGTTCTCCTCCTTCACTGCGTCCACTCGTGCTGACAGATCTACAAAGAAAATGTGTTTGATTATTTGTTCACAAGTTGGTGTTTTGTTTGACTTTTAGAATTTCTTGATATTAGGTGTCCTTACATTATATCTATATCTATATAAAAGTGAAGTGAAAGTTTTAAGTCTTTGCTAGGTTTTTGTATGTTTATTACCTTCCAGTGTGTGTTGCAGCTCCAAAACCTGATTTATTAGCCTAGTCTTTTCCTCCATCTCCGCCTGGTTTTCCATGTCTCCTGAATGAAACAAACGAACAATGAGGTCAATACAGCAAGCAACCACTCAACAATGTTCCAGGCAGCTGCATTAAGAGTAATCAGACGTACCATCTATGTCACAGTTCATGATGAAGAGATCGGTCTCTGGTTTAGTATACAGGGCTGCAGATCCGCTGTCCACTGAAAGAGGAAAACACAGTTAGCCTAAGCGACTATCTACCCTCAGGCAGTAATGTAATGTAATGTAGTAATGCTGTAATGTACTGTGTATTGAGCATTTGATTTGCATTATGTCTACTTACAGTATGTACCGACATGGGTCATGGCTGGATGGATTAAATACCCCACCCAAAACAATCTCTGTAGAAATTATGCTCGTAGGCTGTTCGAGACAATATGAAATGGAAAACTGGACATACACCTGTGTAGAAATCCCTCTTGATGCAACTAGAAGTTTCCAAATGTTAAACCAATGCAATTTAATAAGAGCCTGGTACATTTAGACTTCTAACAGCCACAACAGACGGCTTTCTAGAATACTAAGGTACGTAGCTTTAGCAGAACACTCCTCATAAAGTGCCCATAAAAGCTACAATCGTGCAACCGTGGCATGCCTCTGTTATAGATGTCATATCAAGTGTTGAAATGTGTAGATCAGATTACTTCAAACGGAATGAAAACATGAAGCAAATCCCCCACGTAGGAAATCATGTCCGATAATTGGTGCACAAACATTAGCAGCTCCGATAAACTAGCTAACCAACAACACGGGTGCTGACTACCACTATGCTGATGTATCCAAACTAAACTATGCAAAGCAGAGCTGTCAACAAACACAAGTGTTATTGTCACACACAAAAAACAACGCTGCATAGAGACAAGACATTGCAGTAGGCTAATTTTCGCTCAAACGGATGTTACAGCTAACCGCTACCGCTAATATTAGCTTCAGATTTAGCTAACCCTACAATAAATCATTTTATGCCTAAAGGCAACGACCAGAAAACTTGACACTTGAACTCACCAAAAGCAGAAAGAGGTTTCTCCGTCTAAAGCGGAGTGTCAGGCAGTAAAAAGTTTCAAAAACTCTGAGATGAGGTTGTTTGTGATTATAGGGCACTGTTAGCTACAGCCACATCGTCATCACCGCCTCCTCAGTGATGTCAGTGACCAAACCGAGCCACAGGGGGCGCTAGCACGGGACAAACGCTGATGCACAATGATGCTGTGTTATGTCATTTCTGTTAATAAAAAAAAATTATGAGAAGCATGTTGTGAGCGCTAAAGAGGGTAAACGCAGGGGTGTGTTAAAAGGAGAAAGGTCTAAGGGCACATCTATGGTAGCAGCCAAAACAAAATAAATTATAAAAGTGAACATTAGTAAGTAAGTTTATGTAGTGACTATGATTTATTGCAAGATGAGGCTCAGTCGTGTCAGGCATAACATTTACAGTCCACACAAAACCAAACTGCTTCTGTTTGAGATCACTAAGACCATGAACTTTTTATATTTCCTCATGTAATAGTAGGCTTTCAGAATTAAGGAAAACAATGTGACAAAAATATGTTATGGTTATAAAGATTATAACCAGAAACCCACCATAGTCTGGCATTTTTTCCACTGCAGGTTACTCACAGATGCTCAAGCATGCATTTCCCTTGACAACAAATCACACACACACCAGCGACAGGCAGAGCAGCAGCTGGCAACACAAACCGGACCGGCAGTGTCATCCTCACCAGAGCCTTTGAGTGTGTGTGTGTTTGTTTAGTGCATCCAGATCACTGTCTGTCCATCTGTCTTTATATACGGACCAAAGCAGGTGCTGACCAGTGTGAACATTGATAAATAGGTTATGAGCTACTAGTGTTTACATTTCTGCTGTATTTGAGAAGCCCACATCGCCCACATGCTGGAGTCACTACTACTGTCATGTTTTTATTGAATTAACTACTATTTTCAAGGTAATGGTGCCAAGCCCTGCCCTTTACATTTTTTGAACTAAACTGCTTGCAACAACACAAATAAATATATAAAACACACCAAAATGGAATAAAATTACTTTAAAAAATGACTTAAACTAACACTATAAAAAACACATGTTTAAATGGCATACAAGAAGTGCCTTAATCATTTTTAGCACCTTAATTGAAACAAGTTAGACATGTAACAAAGCCTACACAACCTGCTATACTCAGCTCCAAAAGCAAAGTGTTATGAGCCAAGCCACACCTCAGACTTGTCAAAGTCACGCTCTCACATGACAGTTTTACAAGTGATTACTTATTTACTGCCCTCTAGTTACTTTATCCATGTCAGATTATATGCATAGGCTTAATATTGTGTAGTTACAGTGTTTAACCTGATTTTGTCCCTATTTAATGAGGGATAATAGCAAGCTCTGGTCTGTTTTCCTTTCATCAGCAATGAATTACAGGTTTGAAAAGCCGAGCTGTTGCAGAAGTGTGCCTTTACCTGTATCATCTGTCAGGGAGATGTTCGTAAACGTGCCATCATCCTCATCTACTTCACCCTCCATTGTCCCTGTCCCCTTGTCTTCTTCCAGTTTGTTTTCAGTCCTCAAATGTTGATCCCATTCCAGTCAAACCTCTCGGAGTGTGCTGTCTTTCTGATCTTTTATTTCCTGGTTTCTCTGTTCCTTTTGTCTGTCGGCTCTTCTCCTGCACACACCTGCTCCTGTCTGGATCACTCACAGTGCCTCAGTTACCTGCTCTACCTGACTGGCAGCTCATGTTACACAGTTGTCATGTAAAACTGGCTGCCTAGGAGACGGGCAGACCAAAGGCATGACACAGACCTCCCCTTAAGGAAAAGTAAAAGGGGTCAAAGTTCAAGCTTCAAGTGATCTCTTGCAAGGGATGCATTGACATTTAACACACAGTCAAACATTAACGTATGTGTGTCATAATAAACAGTCAGATTCGTTTTGTTTTTTAGGTAATGATCAAAAGGGCATCATAACCACTGTGGGATCCCATGAAACTTTTATCTGGAGGGGGAGCCTGCTCTCTGGTGGTCATTATTGGACATTGCAAGTCAAGAATTAGGAGCGTCACATAATCCACATCATAACCACAGTGGCAGCTCTGTGACAGGAATAACTTGTACATGAAAACTTAAAAGAGGACCTTGAAATGAAAGGCGTGGAATATAAAGGATCTTTCTGTGTGTTTACAAAATAGCTGAAGCAGTGAAGTCAGATCTGTTTTCTACAGGGGGTAAAAAAACTCCTTGCACCTTAAATTGAGTTCTTCCACAAACTCACTGTATTCTTCCATAAAAACAGTGAATAAATGTACAAAAACATGGCTTATTCTTCTGTTGTTGTTATTTATTTGATTTCCAACACAACTGGGGATAAAGATGATGTCCCTGTCCTATTCTGTGATGTACATTTGAAGCACTACTTGGTGTAGGTTGACAATACACCAGTTTCTACACCCACTTGAATTTCAGATCCATCATAAGTGCTTTTCTTAACCAGGTCTTAGCCATATCCAGCAGTCGTCTGCAACAACACAACCACACCTGGTCCAGGATATTGTTTTGAGCTTACTGCAAGACCAGACACATCAGTAGGATCAGATATATTAGTCTACAGTTTCACCTGTAACATGTATTAACAATAGTGAGTGTAGGTCATAAAACATTTTTCAAGTAAAAGTTACAATTTGAGAGACACTTAAACCACAGACTGCTGGCAAAAGTGCTATGTCTTATGAAGAAGTCACTCCAGAATAGCTCTGCAAATCACTATTGATGTCGATGCAGAAAACCTGCATCTGTTCTTTGAGTTTTTTCCACTCTATTTCCCTGAACGTCTTGCACTCCTGAAGTTATTATGGTCAACCCGCTGCAATAATGTAGGAGGAGGAGCATTTTGTGTTTCAGGCAGATAGGCCACAAATAATCAAACATAAAATAAAATTTAACTTTGTGCAACTGGCTGCACAGTCTGTACACTGTGTACACTGGACATCTGTATTTTAGATGAAAAAAATTACAACTGAATAAAAACGTTCATTTCAATCCATTTATCTATCATTTTGTACCACACATCTGTTGAAATATATGCTACCAGTTTGGTTCTCTCTATATTTGTTTGTGTGAAGTCTCATTACGGCACAGTCCCACAGCCAAATAAGCACTAGTGGTACCAGTAATATTATTAGTGTGCTCAATGTTAGGGAAAAACAGAAAGGAGTGTGTATACTGGTGCGACTGTTGTCTCTTTGCTCTCCCTGTGATAGTCCACAGACCAGATGCCCAATTTGGCACCAACACTCTGCCAGTGTTATGCTAGGCATGGTGCAGCACACACACAAACACACAGGGGGAGAAGAGGCTGTAAAAGAGCACTCGTCCATCTGTCTATTTTCTCCTGGTCTACACTGCAATACTCCACCAGTATCATTAGTTTGATTAGAAATTACTTGATCTGTCATTTCATTCAGTACCACTAGATGGAGTAATGAGCAAGAGCAGCCCTCGGTCACAGAGAATGCAAAAAATAAAGAAAATGGGCCAATAGTTTTCATTAAAAAAAACTTTCTTACCAAAAAGAAAATTGGCCAATACACTGGACCCTAGAAGAGTTGGATTTGTGTAAGATACTCTAAAATTACCTTGCAGTTTCAGAAGATGTTGTTTCTTCCCAACTTGCAAACAAACAAATCACTTGTAAACAAACATGGCTCTGCTGATAGTCCAGTTGCACAGAACGACTCATGGTGTTGCTTTAAAGGTGTCAGGTGCTGTTTTGGGCATTTTAGTATCATCTGATGGAAAATGGAACATTACAGTTCCACTCCTTTTTACAGGGACACACTGTTGACTATGAAAATAAGTTCAGTGTTCATAGAAGAGATGATGATTTCACTTCAAAGAAAGTCATAAACCTGTGTGCGAAAGTATGTTTCTGACTGGTTTGTTTGCTTCAGGCAGCTGTAGGAACAGGAAGTCATGCCTTCTTCCACTGGTTTATGAAGCTTTAGATGTTTACTTTTACTAGATAGGCAAATGCATGTGTTATTCTGATGTGATCATACACTATTTAAAACATAGTTTTGACTGATGTGTTCAATTTTATTTAGCCATATGCAAGTATTAGTATGTAATACCATAACATTTTTTTTCCTTGTTTCACATTTACCAAGAGTGTTAGATAATTTGTGAACCCATAGAATGATGCATTTCAGCCTACAAGAAGCATCTCTATTTAATTTGCTATTACGTCTCTTTTCTAAATATTGTACTGTGCTGTTTCTGTCCTGATTTTGTTCAACTGAAGCCACATGACACAATTGGCTTTACATGTATTCTATTCAGCACAAAAACAGGACCAGCTCTTAATGGTGTAAGCCTGCATTGACACTTTCATTTGTGATGCTAAACATGTGGCCATGTGCGTCTGCCCTTGGCCACTTCTAGCTTCAGCCATTCACTAATTGAATTGCTCTAAAATATTCAGCAGCTTCTGGAGGATCAGGCTCTTCCTCGACTACAGTGAGAATCCGCTCCGGGTTTTGCAGACAGCCGTGAGAGGCTACAGTGTTAGTTTACATCTCCACCATATATACCCCTCTCCCCCTTCTCCCTGACTCTATTCTTCCTGCCTCAATCTCATCCCACTCACACAGTCGGCGTCTGCGGGGGAAGCCAGGACACACTTCTGTAGGAACACTTGAGTGAACACTCTGAGTTTGGCTGCCACGTGTTTTGTCATGAACAAAGTCCACTAAACCTTAGAAAATTAAGAGTAATAAAGAAATTCATATTAAAAAATAGTAAACACACGTTAATTCAGTTCTATGACTTCTTCAAAGTCAAAACAGTTTCACCTAAGCCATTAAACCACAGCCAAAGCCACGGTGAAGTGTGGAAATTCAGAAGTTACAATGAAAGAACCAGAATTATATTATTAGTTAGCTATTATTAGTCTGAATAACATTAGTTCTTGCATCCTATTCTTAGCACTTTTTATTTACTCTTTATGAGTTAGGAATGTCACAAAACCACTTTAACAATGAGTAAAAAAAATATTTAAAGCAACACTGTGTAACTTTGTGGTGATCACTCAAAGTATCTCCCAAACCTGATGCCCTTCGACGTAAAAAGAGGGGTTAGTTTTGCAGTTACTTTTCAAAATAAATTTGAGGCTATAATAGTAGTAATTTTCAAGCTCTATGTTTCGTGGTAAAAAGTTGTAACGTGTTGCTTTTAAACTCAGAGAGTGCACAGATTTCAGAGTAATGTTCATTTTATCACTTGTTTTCAATGAGACAGTTTCTGTGTCTCTTTACTTTAACAGATCATCATTTGTGCTTTGTTCTACTTTTATCATTTTCATTTACAATAACATTTCTAAACAGTTCTGTATAGAGAAAAAGTGGGATCAAACTTACACTGCAGTAATTAAAAGTACTCATGTGGCTCTAATATTGCCATGTCCTGGTATCATCTGGACAACCTTAGTTATATGGATGACACAATTTACCATCAGCTAAGTCAAGTCACTCAGGATTACCGATAACCGTGCTAATCCCTGTTAATGTCTATGTAGAAAGAGGCTATATCTATAGGAATAGCTTTCTGTGCTTTTACTTTTATAAAACCGCATCCTGTTCTTTGAGTAAATATGTGCCCAGACAGAGTGAGAGCATGAACACACACTCAGATGTGGACACAACAAATACATGTTTCCGCACACAAACCAGGAACACCCCACAGTGTGAGTCCAGAGGCTACAGCTAGATGGCACTAGAGGAAGTTATGCATGTCTACTACAGTATAGTGTTCACACATTTTTGATCTCACAGTGTAAGAAAAACAGAGACTCATCAAACCATACATCACACCTTAAGATTACCTTTGAAATGTGCATTTTTTATTTATGTAATGTTACTTTTGCTCCATAAAAGTGTATCATGTGTTTTTCTGTTTTTACCCATCTTTCTGTTTTCCTTCTTTTGCAGAGACAAAACATTGTTCACTGGCTTTGCGTCACTATGACATGGCAAGAAAGTGGCACATAACAGTCATTAAAGGATATTCAGCGTGTGTGTGTGTGTGTGTGTGTGTGTGTGTGTGTGTGTGTGTGTGTGTGTGTGTGTGTGTGTGTGTGTGTGTGTGTGTGTGTGTGTGTGTGTGTGGGATCAGCCAGCGGTCTGCTCAAGCTCCTCTGGTCGACCAGTGTGGACACGAAATGTCTGAGTGGTGTCATAGAGCCATAAATGCACCCATGAAGTCATAAACACTTATTAAAGTCTATTTTAAGAAAACAAACTGTTATTGTTAGGTGTCACTGTTTGTTTAAAATGTGCATGTGTTGATTTAGAGGAGGAGATTAGCATTTAAAATAACATTCATTTGGTTTGAGCACAAACTATAGAGTTTAATGGACCAAAGGATGAGTGGCTAATGAGGAATCTGATGCAGAAGTAAGAGTTGGCTCCAAGAAGACTGCTCCCATTGATCCACTTTTACCTTTTTTCTGTTTTTTACAATTTATTTTTACACAGTGCTTTGTAAAACCTTAAACACACTTGTCTACTTTACACACCAGGATGCATACAACAAAAATAATTTAAACAAAAACAAAAGGTTGATTTGTTTCTATCTTTGGTTCTAACCACACTTTGTGAGAAAAAAATAAAAAAAATAATGAAACAGAGTCCTGACTCCAGACTCTGCTGTGGTGCTTTAGGTCTGAGCTAAATACAAACTATTAGAGGAACAGCACCAGTGTGTTCATACTTGGCATATGGACCTATCATCTCAAAAGTAAAAATGGAAAAAGTGCTGTAGTTTTCTCAGTGCAGTTGGTAATGGACAGGTTTGTAAATGTGGTCACTGAGTGTGTCAGATATAAGTTATTTAATGTTTTGTGTGTATAGTTTTGGAGGTTGTGTAATGGCACTTGGAAATGTGTCTAAACAGAAAAAACTGTAAAAACAACTAGAATACTGTGAATCTAACAAATTAAAATATAAAAGTAAAGGTTTGCTCTGCTATAATTGCTCCACGTATTGTTACCACAGATTAATTTCCAGTTTGATTGCAGATGAAAAAAAAACAGTAAATTGAAATGAATGGAAATCAAGGAACTACTTTTTGATTCCCTTTGAATCAAAGTGACTGACTCAGGCTCTCTATGAGGGGAACAGATGTCTGGAGTGACTGACAGCTCACTTACCTGCTCTTAGCTTCAAACACATCTTTAGATGCTCCTTTATTAAAGGCTATGTGACAGTGGTTAGTTTAGTTCCCAAACCTGACCCCGCATTTATCCCATTTGTACTTTTGGCTATTTATAACCATCATATTTTCTGAACTTTGACCTTTTTTCCAAACATGATTATCACATTTAGCTCCATAAACCCAAGGAAGTTGATACCAGTGACAGTTTTGGTCCAGTCATCTTCCTGTGTTTCAAGTGCACCATTTTGTCCGATTACTGTTACAATTCGACATCTAATATTTCACTTTAGCATGAAGAGTCATTACTTCAACACTTGCCTAAGTCACAAGACACAATGTTGATTCTCCTGTCATTACTTTCAGACATTATTAAAAGATTCCGATGTGTGTGTTTGAGCGTGTTTGTTTTCCATGAAATCAGATGTCCCTGTATTGTTTATGGCAGCTGTGTAATCCCCACCGTTTCCATGAGTCCATCAGTTTATCAATCTCATATGCAAATAGTGCTACGTGTTTATGTTTGTGGCTGTGGGGGAGGTGAGTCTAAGCCGAAGGTAACTGTGTCGTTCATACATTGTGTGTGTTTGGTCTAGTGAATAAGTGAGCTTCAGAGAGTGGTCCTTGAGACATAACCAGGAAATAAGATGTTGTTCTGTAATAAGAGAAGGCATATGCATCTCATTATGGCCTCGTTAACATAATTACCCAGCATCCTTTGTGATCATGACACGCATATGGATATGTATGTGTGTGTAATGTTTACAGAGATGATTTTTCACGGCCTTTTTATTGTCATTAACAGTCCACCCACCCATTCTGCGAGTGTCTTACCTTCTTCACCCTCATTTCTTCTCCAATTATAGTGTTTTCCATTTTACATGAAAAAGGAAATGAACTTTGTTTGCTTGACTGAAATACACTGAAAAGTCTGTACTGAAAACTAGATTTAAAAAAAAAAAGTATTAAAACATTGTCTAACTTTGTAATAAAAAAAAAACTATTCAGATAACTCTTCAATTTTTTTTTCTTGTGTCAAGTTACTAGCTTTGGCACATTTTAATTTCTTTTAAAAATAATGATCTGTGAAATTGTTCAGTTAGGCTATAAAAATCATTGTACTTTACTGGATTAAACTGGAATTAAAGGGGCAGTACATATGCAGTGCCTGTGAACAAACCAAATGGAAACAGGTCTGGTGATCAGTTTGCTTTATAAATTTAGAATCAAAATAATCAAATGCTTTCATAAACAACCCAAGACTTTGTGCACGATTGTTCGTTAAAATGTTTAAAAGGAGAATGCAATGCTTCAACACGAATAACAACAGTTACTTCTCCCGAACCAGTGCTCTTTTGGGAACAAGGAACTTTGTGGACTCATCATCACCGTCACTTGTTCAGAATGATAAATACTGTCCTTCTGTTTTTGCTTTTGAAAATGCTGATCAGACTGAAAACAATGTGAGCCTTAACTGCAGCTTTTACAATGAGTGTGGTCACTTTGTCCTGTTTCGCAGCCAGAGGTTTAAACTGCATCAAGCACAAACAGTAAGCACCGTGATAATCTCTGTGTATGTGCAGTCAGCAACAGTACAACTCCTGTCCTGTCAGTTTTTAAGAAAAGTGACGCTCCGAGAGTTGTAACCCTGATATCTAAGGGATTTGTTTTTTTCGAAAATCTTTCACTCCTTCTCCCAAGGGGTCGTGTGCAACATGAAGAGACGTCAGACTTAAAGTGAGATCTTTAAAGTCGTCATCATAGTATAACGTCAGAGAGGAGTCTAGTCCTCGACAGCAGCGTGATGTTTGGGAGGAAGAGAGAGAGAGAGCAATTTATTCCACAATGACACACAAGACTTGGAAAGTTCAAATGCAACTGCCACAACTTAAAACAGTATTTGATGCCAAGACGTAACACACATGCTCAACAGTAAAAAACTGTGTCGAGTTGGGAAAACTTTCTTGTCCAGTTATTAGAGAACTTGCCTAAAAGTGCATTGTGTAAAATATAAAGTAGTACACATTTGAACAAAACTGAACATAAACACTTCAGAATGTAGTTTAACTGTTTCATTACCCCACAGTGACTTCCTCCCACTTTTTAAACACTATGAATTAACGGTGAACTTTAATTGCCCATTGTCAAAAGATGTTCCATTACTTCTATTTCCTGCACATCTGCCCAGAGTGGACAAACTGAGCACTGCTAGAAGAGAAGCTCATTCATGTTTCTTTTCTGAAAACACAATGTTGTAAGATGGACATTTTTAAACTAAATTATTAGTTTCTAAATAAAAAAAAAAGAAGCTAACTCATCACCAGACCCATTTTTCACACAGTTTGTTTACAGACAATAGCATGTCCTTGCAGGGCTACTGTAGTAGACTTGTAGACTTGCAGGCTGTTGCAAGTAGGGGTGACAGGTGTCGAATTGCAGGACTCACCATCTAATCCCGCTACACTCTCCACAAATGTGTAAGTGTGAGTTCTTTAAGTGACAGACCTTGAAGTAAAGGCCAGTGATGCAAACTCAGACACTTGTTTTGCATTTTTCGCAGAAACCTAGCAGACGCAGCATGTCATCTGTGAGATTAGCGTGTATCAACGACGCTCATAACCCACTTTTTTATTTCATTCAATCAAATGATCAATTGCAATCAATATTTATTTAGACACAATCATGCCCATTTGTGTGTTGCGACTGAAGGCAGACTCACTTTAATGACAAAGAGGCTTCATGAAGCATCCTCAAAAAAATACTCACAATCACTGAAGTTTCTCTGTATGTTCACAGTACCCATGAATTAACCCAGTCTTCTAATGGCACACATAGAAAAGTTGACCTTATTTCCATCCACTATAGAAGAAACATCACTGTGCACTGATACAAGTTGGTCTTCTGTTTTCCTCCAGTATGTTTTTTTTTTTCCAATCCCTCCTTGCCCTTCCTGCAGCTCATCAATACATCAACCACCCTGGTTCTCTCTTTCTTTATTTCACACTTGGACACAGCACAGCCAACATTAAATATTTAGGAAAGGTCTTGTGCAATAGCGGGGCAACCACTCCACCGAGAGGAAGACCGTCCAAATGATCAGGGTCCTGCGTAACTCTGGTGGTTTTTCACGCTGCTCGAGGGAAGGGAGTTTCTGGGAGAGCCCTACTTACCTCATAGGACCCTGAGTCTGGGAGTATAGGGTCATTAAGGGGTGAGCTGTGGGGGCTGAATGTCAATGAAAACATTTGACTTTCTATTACTGCTATACTGTAGTGTTACTGTGTTGTGAGGTTAAGCTGATCACCACCAACTGCTGGGCTGCAGTACATAGGTCCGTCCTGTTTCAGATGAGACTATGAACTAAAACGAATGGGAAAAAACTTTATTAATGAAATGTTTCAATTGTCTTTTGGGGTAGAATATATCCCCAGTTTCATGACCTAGTTACTATTTTTCCGAAAAACATTACAATTAAGGTTGTCCTGATAAAGATACCACTAATTGCCAGTATCAGAGCCATATACTCATACTCATTTGTCCTTCTCAGTTTTTCACTTTGCAATGCCATTTTAACATATTTTAGCTTGCTATAAATGAATATTACACAAGTTAAGCAAACAGTAAATAACTCTAAGGCTTAAAAACAATTTCTTAACTGTCACTCAATTCTTTGTATTTTCATAGATATTAAGTACTCATACCTGTAATTGGATCTGTAAGTACTTTATTTTAAGTACTCATACTCAAACACAAACATTGCTACATAATTTGGCCAATTGTGGTTTGCCAAGAATCAATCAGAATCAAGAATCAATTGTTTAGCTCCACAATCTTTTTGGCTATAGGACATCACATCTGGAAAACAGTGATGGAAAATGTTCAATATAATGTTTAGAGAAAAAAAAAAAACACTGAGGAAGTCAACATGGCAAGTTCAGCGGAAGCCAAGGAAATGTGTGGTGATAGTGTGGGAGAAAATGACCAAATTAGGTTTTTCTTTGTGGCGGTTCGGTTCCGACGTGTTTCGTTTGCTTGCGACGTGACAAAAAGAAGACAAAGCGAAATCATACTGTGTTCTGTTGGCTTTTACAAACTTTATACACACAGCTCTGAACCCTGGGAGTCTGTACCTTTTGTGTAAACTCATTCTTTTACCTCCCACAGCTCAAGTCGTGAGCAGCCAAACCGGCATGACAGTGAGAGAGAGGACAGAAATACATCACTGCCTTGTTTAACAGCGGACAACAAATGATCTTTTGTGCTTTAGTATGGTGCAGAGGTGTAGAGCCAATGCAAACAGCTATTAATGTCTCTTAATAATCACTTTAGCTTTTAAAAACAACTGAGAGATGACAAGTGAACTGCTGTGTTAACACTGTGAGGACTGCACAGTGGAGTCATTCATACTGAGGCATATGTGAGCCTAATGCAACTAGGCAGAAGACTTTTTATTGTGGAAAACCTGCTTTTTAACTTAACAATGGCTGTCTCCTTGTCACAGTGCAGCCGGACACTTTCAAAAAAACATCTTCCAACATCTCCACAGTCAGCGATCGAAATGCCTTGAACGTTACACAACATCTTTCGGTTATATGCAAAAGACGAAACAGGAAAGACTGGCACAAAATTGGAAAAGCAAGTAAATCTGTGTGTGCATTTGTATGTGTGTGTGCGTGAAGGTATTAAAACAACATTCCAGTCATTCCTGACGCTCTGAGCCAGACTGGGCAGCGGCAGATCACCAGTAACAGCAACACACTCCACATACATTCACACACACGCATTGTGTTTAGAGTAAATTATGCCACATTAACAACAGGGTTACAAGCAATGGTTTACATAATGGTTTTTGTCACTGAAAAGTCAGATGAGGTGACGTTGTGAACAGTGACGTCATCTTCATGGTCACACAGACAGAGTAGAGCTGCACAGTGTGATGCAAAGTCACTGAAAGAGCTTGTGGAGGAAGAATTAAAAAGAAAAGTCAAAGGTCAACATTAGAATTTAGTATTTCTTAAATAACTTAGTGTCTTTAAAGAGAAAATATGTCAATCATAAATGAGTCAATAAAGAAAAATGTGAAAGGCAAACCGTGTTACTCGTGTCTTAAAGCTGCAGGGTCAGTCTTTTCAGCATATTGTAGCTTTTGCAGTGTTCAGGGTAGTGTCAGTGAGAGAATATATATTTTTGGGTTAAAAGTTACACAGTGCTTCTTTTTTAAATGAGTTTTGGTTTTACATTTCCAAAGTGAACAGAATAGAAAGGACGTATCATGTTTATAGTCACTGTTGGCCATGCATCTGAACAATCAGGCTATTTTATTATTTGTGTGAGAGAAAAAATCTAAACTATTAAAGTAGACTTATGTATATCTAAGTCTCACATACTCTCTTCTATATTCACTCGTTCACTTTCTACTGTCTAAATATACAGCTTAAACAATGTTATAGCAGCATACAATAATAATAATAGGAATGAATTAATGTGAATAAGTGCAAATAAGAGAGTAGAATCAGCCATTGTTTACTTCAAGAGTAGAAGTGTCCCCTGAACAGCAGTTATCCAGTTATCCAACTATTTGCAATATTGTCAGATGTTACTTTTCGGCAGTTTATCTGTATGATGAGTGGTTAAGAATAGCTTCACTTGTCATGTACAATGTCAGTGTTGACAGCAGAAACCTTCTCTTTCCTCGCTTTGGTTTAGCGCTCTCTCTTGTTTGCCGTTTTGTGGAAGCTAACAGAGCTCTGAAAAGGGACTTAAGGGATTTAAGTGTTCGTGCTGTCAGTTTGTGAAGGTGTAACGCCATCCGCTTTAGCACAGAGCTGTCAGCTGTATCACAACAATAGCCGTCGTCTGACAGGTGAGGGAAAGTTGAACAAAACTTTATCGGTTTAAGTTATAATGACATGTATTTATTTGGCGTGTGATGAACAATTACTGTTGTGTACAAAAACGGTTTGTCCAAAGAGCACATCACTTTCTTAAGGCTCTTCTGAGGTGTATTAAGCACATTCGAAAAGGCACCAACTGCACA
Organism: Rhyacichthys aspro; assembly: GCA_036850595.1. Classification (NCBI taxonomy): domain Eukaryota; kingdom Metazoa; phylum Chordata; class Actinopteri; order Gobiiformes; family Rhyacichthyidae; genus Rhyacichthys; species Rhyacichthys aspro. Next base: position 16,203,309 of record CM072148.1, on the reverse strand, counting down.
TATTTGAGCTAATATAATGCCCCGAGGCGAGTGAAGGCATCTCCTCGACCCAAAACGCCAAGTGAACCACAGCCTTCGCTCGGTCGACAAAGCAAAGGAAAAGCCAAGACGTTTCAAGAAAATCCTTGTGGCTTCAGGTCTGGCGAATGGAAAATGATGAAATAGTCCGAAACTTGGTTGTAATAACTTGCTTTTGCCACTGTTATTCTTTCCATGCCATTGTCATGTCAGATCTGTCAAGTCTTGTTTGTTTTTGTTTTTTAATTGGAGAGATGGTGTCCTGTAGAGGTTTTACATTTGACTATAACATCAAACCACTTTGTCAAAGATCTTACTGTTATGGGTGATTATCCTAGACTCATATTAATCAACCATTCATATACATTTTAGAACACTCTATTTTGACCTCTAGCTCACTTGGACTGTTGATTTTAAAACTTAAACTTATCTTAGTCTTGAGACAGATCTTAAGACCACAAAATCAAATGAATTTTTTCTCACTCTTCACATCATCTCAAACATGGAGGACTCTGGATTTTAAAGACCAAACAAGACCTTTTCTTTTTCTGGGTCATTATTGTGATCATGAAAACTTGTATCTTTGGAGTTTTGAATTTGTATCCCTTATGTGTGACACACTAAAGCTTTTATAGTCAAGGATAAAATGCAGTTTATTTGTTGAAAAATAAACTTAAAAACAGAATGTACCACATTTTTTTCCCTCTAGTTAGTGAAAATGGCTTAAACTCCATATTGTATGTGGCCAATCACATGCTCGCAAAGTCGCATGCTCGAAAAAGGAGCGCTCCCTTTGGTCAACACCGGCTTGTCATATAACGTTAACGGAAATATTGGTGCAGTTTAATTTTTTTAATTAAAGAGAAGCAGGACTGGTCACTAGGCTGCTTTTGGGGGTGAAATCTGAGACAGTGACAGCAAAAAGAAAATCAAGTAGTGGAGCTTTAAGGGCAAAGTGATTTTACTTCTAAAACAGTTTAGTACACTAGCTGTCATGTCTTGTATAGAATAACATAGTGTCAGTCTTGTCTTCTCTCACTGGTTGTAGAATATAGGCTTCAAAATTATAAGTAGCCAAATAAATGAAATGTGTTCAACTTCCCACTCTTCTGTACATTCATTGGTGTGACCTCTGTTGGTTTTTACTCCCTATTCTCTTTACTAACGAGCTCTTGTGTCTTATTGAGACGTATACTTTTGTTAGAACTATATCGTTTTCACTTTATATAATTTTGGATGTATTTTAACCAAAAGGAGACCCATTAATGACTAATGGAAAGAAAGGATTCATTTTCCCAGTCACTTAATTTCCTCACAGTTGCCTGATTCTAAATGGGACGTGTTTGGCCGCTCGCCCGAGACTCCAGTCCGGGTTTTGCAGGTGTCCGGCAGCGGGCTCCTCACAGCCTCTAGCTGGTTTTTACTCAACTCCTGTCCTGATATCACTCCGCTGGCATGGTGGAGAAGCGGACCTGATTATTGTGATGGTGGCAGGCAGCAGCCAGTGACTACAGACTTCCGCCACTGCTTCCCATATCCGCGTTTTGCGCCGTGTGTCTGGGCTTTACTCTGTTGCCTCACAGCCGGACTACCGAGGGCGCCTGTGTGCTCCTCTTTCCCTCAACTCAACAACATCTTCACCGGGATTTCTTTCAAACCAAAACCATATGAAATGCAAGTTCACTGGGAAACTCCGGAGCCCGTTCGGTTCAAGCAGCAAAACTTTTTCTCAGAGGACAGCACCGTGAAGCGGAGAGGGTACTGTTGCTGCGCCTGCCTCCTCTGCTCCTCAGCGGGACGGTGCTTGTGTCGATGACCGCTGAGTGCCTCTTTGCGCTCACACTTTATCTTATTGTTGTGTTTGTGGCGGAGTTCGCAGCGTGGCAGCGGGGTTATTGTCGGATTCACTTTGGGGCTTTGCTGGGGTTTAACTCTACTCGTGTGTTATATGTGTTTTTGGGGCGGTTTATTTGAACACAGCAGAGAGAGGACTACTCAGTGCTTTACCATATGGCTGTAGCGCGTACAGCCCTTTAAACCTCCCGATTGTTGCTCGCTTCAGCGGCTTGTGCCTCCCTTCACTGCCCGGCTGATCAGGACCTTTCCCCGCGGAGGAGGAGAACGAGAGACGGGGACAGAGAGGACACTCGGAGGGGGAAGTGGAGCAGGAGCTGGCCGGTGGAGGAGGAGGTGGTGGCTGGGAGCGTGAAGGGTAGAAAAGTTCTTCCAAAATAGCCGCCACTGGGCGCAGAGATGGGGGACTTCGCCTCCCCCGCTGCCGGAGCAAACGGCAGTATCTGCATCAACAACAGCCTCAACAACAGCGTGGTGGCCCCGGGGCCGGTGGGGATACCTAAGCACAGCACAGTAGTGGAGAGGCTCAGGCAGCGGATAGAGGGCTGCCGAAGACACCACGTCAACTGCGAGAACAGGTACCAGCAAGCCCACGCCGAGCAGCTGGAGATAGAGAGGCGGGAGACGGTCAGCCTGTACCAGAGGAGCCTGGAGCAGAGGGCCAAGAAGTCCGCCACGGGCAGCAGCAAGCAGCCCCAGAGCAAGCAGCCAGACCCGGACTCCGCTTCCTCCACGGAGCAGAGGAATAACACTCTGATAGCGGTAGGAGCCCTCTCACTTTCTGCACGCATGTAAACACAGTCCCCACGCAAGCACACACTCCCACTCTGTCATTTCTCCCCAAATACTGCACTGTAGTTTTAGGCTTGTGCACTTTGAGAACTTTGTGTTGTAGAAGAAGCTTGTAGTTTTAACAATGAATAGGCCCATGTTCCAGTTCTTTTCCAAAGAAAAGGCGAGACAAATTGAGTGTAGCATGACCTGGTGACTGACAAACTCCACAAACTTGCTGAAAACATGTTCACTGTGTGCTGGCGATTGCCCTGGAAACACTCACTTTACGTGTTCAACACAGGGTGCCAACTAGTGCTTCTGTTTACAGAAGGGCCAACCCCTGCTCCGGAGTAACAGACTGATAGGACCTGAAGTGTCTAACATTTGAAACTGATAAGACTGACAGCTGCTGTTAGTAATGTTTTATTGTTTGTGGAGACTTCTGTGTAGTTTATGTCAAGTGACGTTTCCAAGCTCATGTGTTGGGACAACTTCTACAAGGTGCTCTTTAAGCATGCAAACAACTTCTCCTTTCTTCTTCATTGTGTTTTGGTGCAAATATTCTGCAAGAAAGCATTAGGGTTGCGACATTGCTTCCTTGCTCTGTGCAGTCGCAGTAGTTTATGCTCCAGCCTGTTCAGTAACCTTTGTAACATACATGCAAAACCAACAGTCTCAGTCACAGTATTGCAAATAACCTGCCACCTCCTCACCTAAAGTAACCTGCTGTCACAGGGACTCACACAGATGGATGTTAATGTGATATTTACTGTTGAAACTAGTCTGCAATTCACCAAAAACTGTATAAAACTATGTAGTGTCTCGTCACTTTGGTATGTGTAAAATGAAGCCTTAGAAAATACCAGTGTCAACACCAATTAGCCACTAAAACTCTCTGTAGGTTTTATAGGAATGCTACAGTGATTTCCTGTTGGTAGGGGGCACTGGTAACATATGCACAGTTTCATATGGTGGCGCTGTGTGGATGTGGGCTGCATTAGGAACAGGTTCATAGGTTGTATCTTATCACAAGAAGAATTTATTGATTGATCTTTACTTAACATTCTGCATTTAGAAATAGTGATTGACAAATTGTCCATGTCTTTTGTTGTCCTGTGGTCAAGCTCTATGTCTCAAGGATACATGTTGGGAATGTCAACATTGTTGTCCCCTTTGTCGCTGCGATGTGCCCCGTCCCTTCTCTTTTGAAATGCAAAATGAGAATGTCTTTAATTTGTGAGACAGCCTCCGCTGTTACTTAAGAGCCACACAAGCCTGAGCAGCTCCAGCTTGAGAGAGCGGCAGTGATTTTAATAGTGCAGGACCTCCCAGCGGCCCTTGTGGACATTAAACCGAACCGCCCATTAGATGGCCGGCAACAAATGCTGTGCGAATGGAGGGATTACTGCTTAAAGACACAGTGGCATCCCTGTTCTCCTACTCCTCTGCTGATGCTCAGACCGTGTGTGCAAACACAGCACTCAATAGCTGAAATGCACAGTGCTGAGTGTTAGCACCCTTTTAAGGCTGCACTGAAAGTGTGTGGTATTATTGAGCCGCGGCTTGTAAAAGAGATGAAAGGAAATGAGAGGAAAGTCTGCCATCCTCCTCTGGCTTCTCTCTCAGAAGAGCAGAGCTGCAGCTAGATGGCTGTATGTAGTCACCGCAGAAGCAGGCCTTCGAGGAAAGCCAAGTACACCACATACACATGCACAGACAAATACCCAGAGGGCTGAAATCTGTAGGGGCTGTTACAAAGGAGCAGGTTTAGCTCCACCTGAAGAAAAGTGCAGCTGCTGTTAAATAATCAGACTGAATCATGGACAACAACTTCATGAAACGAAACCAACACAGCTTTGAAAAGTGTGCTGTACTGGTCACAGCAAAAACATTTAAGTCACTTGGAGAATGTCAGTAATGTCAAAGTAAATAGGGTGCAATGATTAGATCACTTTTATTTTAGTTTTCAGTAAATTTGCAGATGTCTATTAAGTGATACATCAATAACAGACAATTTAATCTTCACATACAGTTTATTCCTGAGCCTTTGTCAGGTGCAAAACAAGTACACAGTCTAATGCCTCTTGACACACCCACGTCGGGGCAGGGGCAGACCTGTAATTATGGAAAGTGTGTGTTTGTAGTCTAACCATTATAAAGAGACAAGAGAGGAAAGAGACAAGGAGCCTTTTCTCTTGTTTTCCCACCACTCCTTTGCCTCCAATAATCAAATACACAGTAACACTGCTTCTGTACATTTAAGGTAACAGAGGCCAGAGTTAACAAGCACCTGTCACTTTGTCCTTATGTGTTTTCTTCACCAAGACACGAGCAGATACCAGCTGATGTTCACTTTCCCATGATGTTCACTTGCAGACTTGTAACTGTCTCATAATGGCAGAAAAACACCAGCTCACTTTTGCAGTAAAATAGAAGGTGACTCATTAAACGTCTGCACTTGTTTTGTTGTTTTTGTGTCCTCTAATGATAAAGCACACAGTTTACAAAAGGAAGAATTCAAAATAAATGCCATAAAAGCACTCTTAATATGCTGCGGTGGAATTGAGACTATAGAAGCTGCTAATAATCAGTCGTTGTCTGGTTTATCATTTCATTTCAAATATGCTGATATCTGTTATTAGGCATCTACATTACACATGATAAATAATTTTAGTGAGCTTGTCATCCTCGACTCACATTTTACAGCCCACAGTGAACACGTCGGAGCTTGTTCATTACACGTGTTGGTGGAGAGAGAATTAATAGCAGCAGTAGCACGGCTTCTATGTCCTCCCATTCTTTGATGCTAGTTGGGTCTGTATTCAGATTCCCTACAATATCAGGAGCTGCGGTAGAAAAAAGGGGAAAGAAGCTCCGGGGCCAAACTTTATCTGGACACGATGAGACATTGTGTACTTTTGGCTTGTTATCTCGGAGCATAGACAAACAAGAAAATGTGAAATCACTTTGTGGCTGTCACATTTGAACAGTGTAAGCAGACGGGTTTTTGAACACTTTGTTGAAATCAAACCTCTCAGATACAGACACGACCAACTACGGTAAAGCCTCAAAGTACAACTTGTTAAGTGCATTTCTTGACAGTTTGTGTGTTAGTTACACTCAGAGGTGGGTAGCGTCTAGTTACATTTAAGTAAGTATATTTACTAACCTTTGGAAAAAATGTAGTTTAAGGGCCTGAGTTTCATTTTAGTTGTATACTTACAGAAGACAGGGATGGCAAACACATCTGTTTCACAAAAAAATGCTTGTATCACAATAGGCTTATGGTCTTCCATGTGGGAGATATTTACTCTTTGCCCATCAACTGTCCAAACAGAGCCTGGTGACCTGGTTTAGCCCTAATTTATTCCCGGTTTAGCCCTTGGTTAAGTCTTGGTTTAGTTTTTACATATTTTTGATTTCAACTTTTCCTGCCAAGTTAGTGCAACCCAAACTTGGTTACTTTTACTCAAGTAATTGACTCGACTCACCCCTGATTACACTAAAACTAACCCCGTCCATAGGAATTTCACAGAATTATCCACCATTCACATTGGAAGTGTGTATAGAGCCCAAAAAATTGTTTTGCCAAAGCTATAGACATTCATGAGTTTTTTTTTCAAACAGGCAGGAAATCCAGTACATCACTCCGGAGGAAGTTAGTGTTTTTGGTTCGGGTAAGGGCAGACAAGTGGTTTGGTTTCAATTGTGTTTTGCTTTTTCAATGTTACACCAAGCCTCTTTAGCTTTACCAAACTTAACCAGGTGTATGTCTTGCCTTTTTCGTTCCATGTAACACAATGAAGTTCTGAAGCAAGACACAAAAACACTAAATATGGCTGTAACAGTGAAATGAACAGGATTTTTCCTCTTTGTGTGTAACTTATTCATACTTCAGCAAAAGTTACAAACATACTTTCAATCTGAGCGATGGTGTTGACTAAAACACAGTTGCACGGGACACTCTGTCTTCGGCCGGGCTTGATCCTTGGCATCCACCTCGCCAAGGAATGTCTCACACACGCGCGCACACACTGTTGTCCTGCTCGACTCTTGGCAGCAGAGGCCGGAGTGTGGGCGGCTGAGTTTTCATGAAATTGAGGCCTCCCCTTCCTCCTTTCCTCCCTCCCTCCCTCTGTTCGCCCCCACCCTCTCTGTTTTTTCGGAGTTAGCCCAACGCTAATGTGGTCTAGATGGTCCTGGGGGCTATAGCATTGTTAATGTCAGCTGGGACCGTTGCCCAAGTGCTATATTTAATTCACTGAGTTGGCATAGCGCACACAATCAACAGAGCAAACATGGACACACGCAGGGAGTGACGTCTACGTGCACCCGTGACATCACAGGCATGCTGTTTCCTACTCACTGCACGCTAACGTCACCGCCCCCTCTGTTACTTTCAGATTCCTTCTCCTCTTTTGCATGGAAAAAAAACCCAAACTTCTCTTCATGTTTCTTTGCTTCCTTTTTCCACTTGTCCTGCGTCCTCTCACACAAACTCTGGATGTTTTTGATTTGGGGCGGCTGCGACCACATTCCCTTCCACCCACACTTCTTCACATGTTCAGTAGGAACACACACGATCAGCACAGGCCTTTGAATAAGCAGTTGGTTAGTTTTCCCTACTTCTAGACTATTTGTGCCCTTGGGGAGAGATTAACGGGGAAGTAAGATATATTTTGAGAAGATTTGAGGTGTAATTGCTCTAAATTCAAGCATACATTTTTTTGTTATTAGTGCACCCCAGTTCATCTGCTTGGCCTGAACAAAAAGAAATGAATTAGATGTGACAGTGTTCAGTGATAATGATAGACTAAGGGAAAACTCACTGTATTTACTCTACATCAGGCATATACATGTGATTGTATTGTACATATGAGGTAAAGTAACTACTACTCCCTCTTTAACATCTATATGAAGATCATATATATTTAAATAGTAATCTAAGACGTGTTCTCACCCACTATAGCACAGAGAGGGCATGCAATTAGCCAAAACAACAAAATAAAAGTGAAGTTCTTCTTTAAACAGACTGTACCTGATATTTTTTTCTTTTAGTTGGGGAAAATGGTTTAAACCCTAAATAGTATATTATAAAAGCAGAAGAGAATAGGCTTTATGAGGACATCCATAGTTTATTATAAGGGATTTTAATAGATGAGAACCTTTATTCAGGAACGAAAACCTTTTTCAATCACATGCTCGAAGAAGAAGTGCTCCCATTGGTCTTTTTAACATACATTTATAGTTTAATCTGATTTGTTGACTTGTTGTCTATGCATAATACCACCCACTGCTAGTGTTGAGTAATGTTGAGTAAAGGTGCTCATAAAATTGCATCTAAATAGTTTACTCATACTGCTGCTGAAAGTTTGAGCTGAAACAAACACACATTGACTGGGAGTTGATCAGGGGCACGAGGAGGAAGCCATGGCTCAGTGAATGTATACTCTTTATTTCATGCTCATTGAAGTGCTATGTCGCTACAGTTCCTTCAGCTCATGTGAAGGCTGCGAAGGTAAGGAGCTACAGCCTATTGTTCCCTCAAACAAAGATATAATGTAATGTTATTGACACACTTAATGAATGAAGTAATGTGGTTCTTTTAATCTGTTTGACAAATCTACTAGAAGTTATCAGCAGGGAAATTTGCTTCTGTTTCTGAGCCTTTCCTTCTCCGTTGTTATTCATCTATATCAGCAAGAGCTTTGTGTTTTTACAGGTAGCACAGCATTAAAAAAAGTAATGAATGGCAGTTTAGATCTTACATTATTGATGTTGGACCGGGGGGAACCCGTCTTTTGTTCCTCTCACCCACAGTGTACTCTCTCAAACACACAAACCGTTAAATGGTAAAATATGAATGAGGTTGTTATCAGAGATGCCCCGGTCCACTGTGATCTATAAGTGTGTGTGGTTAACAAGTGCAGCTAATGTCACAGTAAAGTGAATTTTCACCTGTGATGGGGGTTTTATTCTTGGGAAGTTTGCAATGGTCTCAAACTTAAATTGTCCTAGAGCTGTGCTTTGTAGTCCTCCTTTTTTTAACCGATTCTGTGGCTATTGAAATGTGGTAATTGTTTCCTCTAACAAAGAATTGATCATTGTAACATAACCTCTGCACTTTAAAAGTCAGATGAGTTGTTTTATGACACATCATGATCAACCACAACCATTTTGACTTTAAGTGTAAGAATTACTATGTGTCTCTGCTTTGGTTCTAACTGTCCATTGTCTTCACTGTGTTAAGTGAAAAGTGTTCCATGTTTGCTCTGCTGTCCTGTCTGTTTCAGGACGCTGAAGGAATAACCTAAACATGGTGACTACTGACTACATGCTAATATCGGGCTTTAGCATCAAGTCTTGTCACTGCAGGGACCCCTCTGTGTGTTCAGTGTTTAACCTGTTTGTTCAGGGCTATAGCCAAGTGGCAGCACTACTTAACACACAACATAAACTACTAACTGCTATAAGTTGTGGTGTTGTCAGTCACATGGAGGACAGATCAAGTCTCCTAATATTCCAGTAAGAAAAGACTTTGTGTCATAGTGTGTGATATTTTTTTCGGGTGAGTGATAGAAACATGGCAGAGGAGTCCTGCTTTATTAGAAAAAAACTGTTATTCAATATACTGTGGCTTCATTTTTTTGGTTTTGATTGTTATTGCTTCTATTACAACAAGCCAAAGAAATACTGGAAAATCCATTTTATGGATTGTGTTTTAATTATCCTCTACTAATTTGCTCAAAAAGTTTGATTTGAATTGAGTGTCCTGTCATATTAAAGGCATAGTATGCAGGGTTTACAGAAGGTTGTTTATGATTGTCTACAAACTCAAAATTGTCCCTAATATGTAAACAGGAGGTAATTGGTGAAATACAGACAGAGGACAGATGGTTTACAGATACTGATACTGCTAGTTGTGTGTTTACTTTTGGTGCCAGACCACAACCCAGTGACCTTCCTGCTACTGTTTTTGTTTTTTGTTTTTTTTTTAGCTCAGGGCCGACAATGATGTGTAAAACACTCTTATATAAAATAAAATGCATTTGTCATCTCTCACCCTTGGATCTTACCTTCATTTGACCTTTCTCCTCTACACCCTCTGCCCACCTCCCCCATCACTTTGCTGTCCATCATACAGACCCACCCATGCCTTTCTTTTCCTCCGCCTTTCCATCCATCCACCCATCCCGCCCTCCCTCCCTCCTTCCCCTTGATTTCCTGCTCCTTTGGTGATCCCCGGTTCAGTCTCGGCTAGCAGGCTTAGCAGGCTAAAGCTTTCTCTGCACAGGTCTGTGGCAGGAAGAAATCCGGGACTAAGAGGGAATTACCTACTGCATTGACTCCAGCAGCACACAGTCTCATACAAGTGTGTGCCCACAGATCTTCAACTATACATCTGCATATACATTCTCAAATGACTCACAATGAAGTGAGCTTTCAGGCTGCAAAAGCCTGGCAGTACTATCCCAGTGTATGCCTTTTTTCACTTAATCAGTAATGCAATAGCTGTTGTAATAGCCATGCTGGCTGCTTATTTTTGATTTCCTTCCTGTATACCAAAAATGCTCTTAATATTCAAATTTGACTTCTCTGCTGTCTGAACTCAAGTGCTTATAAGCTGAAAGACTATTCCGACCTCCTCCTGCTTATAGAGAAAATCAGTGTTTTTGTGCTGGACATGTTGTAGTTAATTTTGCTGACATTTTGCAGAAGCAAAATTTACCATAGTAAAGTTAAGTGTAGTATAGTATAATGTTGTATAGTTTCATCCATTCACTCATCTTCTACTGCTTATCCCATTAGGGGTCATGCAGGGCTGAAGCCTATCCCAGCAGCTTTGGTCCTGAGGCGGCGTGTACCTTGGACAATGGCCAGTTAATCGCTGGGTTGACGACACAGACACTGACAGACAACTATTCTCTCACACATTCATTCATTTGGGGCAATCGCCAAGTATATTGTAGTGTAGTGTAATATAGTATAGGTCAATGTGTAGTGTAGTGGTATACGGTATTGTGATATACTGTAATACAGTATATTATGTCTTATATTAAAGTGCTAAAGAATAGTGTGTAGTGTGTTGTTAAATTGACTAGCTCATATCTCAAATGTATGTGATACTGTTATACTATAACAGTTAGTTGCGTTATATCCTCCTTATGTACATTTCCTTGTAAATGCACCAGACCTGTATCATCTGCCTCTCTCCGTCTTTGTTAAATGACATTTGTTGTTCTTTCTAGGGTTGGCCAGACCCCCCGCACCTTCCTATTGAGCCGCCGTCATGAATTTTTTATGAATGTTTGCTTGTGCAAGTGTGTGTGTGAGGCCCTCAGCTGCATCAATAGCCATTAGTGCAGCAGCCGGGGTAATTGTGGCACAGTGGCTGCAGTGCAGGAGGAAAAAACCCACATTATCTGATAATACTGCAGAGGGCAATATGGAGGGAAGGATGGAGTGAGGACACAGAGAGGAAGAGGAGGACAATGTGACAGAGGATATTGACCATTCAGGCTGTTAGTGACATCGTTACTATGTGGCTGTGATAACATGTTTGAATTCAGGCCACAAGTCTTATGTTGAAAGACCTACAGCTACAACAGCACCTCCTTTTAATGCTTTGTGAGTAGAAGATGCTATAGATTGTGGTTCCTCTTAAGTCCTTTTAGTGTTGAACTTCATGGACCCACAGTTTCCTTCAAGGCTGAGAATGGACTGTTAACCGTCTGAACGGTCAAGGGTTAGACGAGAAGCGAGGGTACTCAAAGTTTTAGATACAGTCTCAGAAAAGCTCACCCTAGTTGTTGCTGGTAAAGATGTTGTCAAATTGCTTCAAAGTTTGAAGTAACACAAGGAACACCTCTCACACTTATGTTGAAAACAAGTGCATGTAGCTCAAATAGCTCCAAATCCATGTTGTTTTATACAAAGAGCAGACAATAGTGTACACGACTGTGCAGCACTGCAAAATGCTGTAAAGTAACAATGCTTTCACAAAAATAAAATGTAATTGTTTGTTGCGGAAATTATCTGACTTGGGATATATGAATTTTCCCTTTGACAAAGTAGAACATATGGATTAAATAATAATAATAATAATTTTTCACTACACTGGACCAGGAATTTGGGACTGATCAAAGGCTTAATCTACTCTAAACCAGGACTAAACCACGGACTAAATCAAGACTAAACCAAGGACTGAACCTGTGGATCCTGTGGATGTAGACTGCCTTAACTTCTTCTGCCTCTTCATGTAGTCCCAGACAGCTTCTGTTATGTTGAGATCAGATTTGTTGTTCTTTATGCTGAAAATAGTTCCTAATTACATTAGTCATAGGTTTTGGTTTGCTTTGCTCACATAGCATTTTTTAATTTAAAAAACTAAATGAAACAATTCTGTGTTTTCAAAAGCATTTTTCCAGTATTTCCTTTTCTCTGTACTGTATACGTTCAGTCTCATCATCTCTCTTTGATATGTGCTGTGTATCTTTGCGTTGCCTGTGTTTTCTGGTGCACTAGTTGTGGTCTGCGATGAGTTAAGCTGTGTTTGGTTGTGCTGAATACTCCGTCATTGGCTTGTCTGCAGATCACTTCCTGAATGGTTCCTAAAATAGCACCAACAACGATCACAACCAAGGAAACGCCAGCTGCTCTTTTCAAAACCACACTCACTTTCTGCTCTCCCTCTCTGTGTTTGGGCACTAATAGGATTATAACAGCTCCGACACATTGCTTTACTAGTGCCACTCAAAATATATACATAACGGTTCTGATGCAACATATATGTGGACAGAGAAAATTTCAGAGAGTTTTCACAGTCTTTTTCATGCCTTAACTGCTTTGGCCTTATCGCAATGCTAAGAATGTAAACAGCAGAGACATTGCATCAATGCATTCCTGCTTTGAATAGTGCACTGTATTAGAAAATGCAGAAGATGCTGCCCTTTTGTGTTTGACTGTGAACTCTACCAGGCAGCAATGATAGGCAGATGTTTTTCCACAAACTCTTCATTAAACAATTATTTGTTTTGCACAAAGGCCGAGTCAAGAGAAAATATTTATGTCAACGCAACACAGTGACCCTCCAGATCACTAGGTGGCGATCAACATTGTTGCGGTACCAGATTAGAGTATCATTTATTGACGTTACTGATACACAAACGTACTGCTGTGGGAGAAAATACTATTTGTGTGTAGCCAGCCAATTATTTTGTCTGTCCTATACAAAGAATTAGTCAGATCTTTGTGGATTTGACTTTCCAAGGGTCAGATGCAAAAATAAAGAACCTATGGATGAAGTTGGGTAGACACACAACTAATTATAGAGTAACAAAGCATTTTATAAAGCCTACTCCATGTGACATAAACAGTTACAGTTGGTCTGACAGGATTTCTACCTTGTGAAGATTTCTACCTAGATAAGCCTCTTTATATAAAAATATTGGTGTAAGTCTAAACAGTCTAAAATTTACAACAAACGTGCACACAGCGAAAATAGCAAAGAAAATGACTGTGCTGATTTGGGTCAAATAGGTTGCAGAGCTCACTGTTTAAAGCTCTCTTTAAAAGTCTTGTCTGTAAAAAGTTTGGAAACATGGCACTGCGGCTGAGAGCAAGAGAGAGCAGTGATTATGCTCCTTTCATGCTTTGTAATTGTCAGTTTTTCAGAAAACGGAGAGTCTTGGAATGTGTTTTATTTTTGGCTTGCTGACAGTTAAGTAGCCATTGCACTTTTTAATGGATACTTAATGACTGCAGCATGAAACATAAGAAAGACGGCCCCTGGGGGATCTAACAGTCGGCTAACAGACGCCTCTAGAGACATGGAAAAGTCCTCGTCTTTGTTATCCACTTGCTCAAATATTTTGGAACATTAACAGTATATTTTCCACACCATTGCTTTTCCGGTTCATTACACTTGTGCGCTACACAAAAGGGGCTGAAAGGAAAAGGGGCAATGTAAGCTGCCTTGAGGGAAAGTGATATTGTACTATTTTAAATGATGTAGTATCAAATTCTGAGTGGACCACAGATTACAGGATTGGACCTAAAGATATAGAGATCAGACAGAGTAAATAAATAAACCAGTACGGCATACCTTTTAAGTGTGCATCACCACAGTGAAGCTGACACTGCCAACACAAAATGCCCACTTGGATAAGCTCTACTTTGGTCCTAACAGTCTTGGCTTGTTGACAACGCAGCCACCTGTTTAGTTTGTTTACCGCGAGTTGTTGTTGGAACTGGTGATCACTCAACTCTTTATTATCTCAAGCACAGCTGCCACAATTATGTTTAAATCACCAACGGCATACATTTGTGTGCACTGTAGTCTTTCTCTCAATGGCGTTAGCGAGCCAAAAGTCATTGTGTGTCTTTATAAAATGAACCAACTGTGTTTGAGTGTTCATTATATTCCTGCACTCCTGCTGTACTTCTGCTGCATGCTGGTCCCTCATCTGTGGTCAAATGTCTGCGTTAGTGGAAGTTGAAGTCCTTCACACTCAGGTTTCAGTTTGGGCACTTCCTGAATTATACATCGGTGTCAAGGTGTTGCCATAGCCATGTTAAAGCAATTTAGAGATCTGTTGATTTTTCTTCACTGTTTGATGCACAGCTGAAGCATTGGCAGCCATGCATGTCTCCAGGGCTATCTCCTTGTCTCTGTTTGAATAAAAGAACAACATGCATAATAGACAACAGTGTAGCTGCTTTGTACTAACACAAACCTCAAACACCTGCAGTACAGGTGGTGTACATGGGCTGGGATAGGCAGTTTTTATACTTTCAAATATTTACAGAAATGTATTTTAGTTTGCATAAAGAAATTGGATGCATGACAAATCTAGCCAAAGTGTTAATAGTGTTTTTCAAAAGATTAAAACTTTTCCTTTCGGTGGTCAAGGTGGGCTTTGTCTGGCTCAAATAACCAGACTGAAATGTCACAGATGTCAAAATGCTAATATTTGTGTTGGAGGAGAAGGAAGTGTAAGTGTAGTTCAGATAATGATACAAATGGTAGCTGTTTTAAATGCAAACTTCCCAGATTGTGTTTACAAAGTAGAAAAGGTTAATAGAGTGTTTAGCAGTTTAATCCACTTTTTTGTTGATGGCTCTCAGTTTGACAAATGAACAGTGCAGAGGAGACTGTGAGAGACTTTCCTTCCTGCAGAGGGCAGGTAAAGGAAACAGATTCAGGAATCCAGCTCAGAAATGGCACGGGGCCCACATGGACGAATGGTTAGGGGTTGGTACAGCTGCACGTACACATGCGCTTTCCTTCACCCCCCTCCTCTCCCTGTGTCTGTCTGTCTGTCTCTCTCTGCCCCCTCCCGAGTGGCTGTTTTTGTGGATTGTTCTCATGCTGTTGTCATAGCGACTGTGATGCAGACAGCCCGAACAGGCTGCCTGTCTGCTTGGATATGTCAAGTGTGTGTATATGTGTGTGCGTGTGTCTGATAAAACACCGAGTACTCTCTGCTTAGAGAGGAAGTGTTTGGAGAATTATGTAATGTCCTCTGTTTTAAAAGGGGAAAAGTCAAGAAAAAGGATCATATCTCCTCATATGCTCATTGGTCAGTGTACTTTTTCTTCTTTCTATATTTAATTCAATCTTATCTATTATACAAGTATAATTCATATTATCATACACTAAGCAATGCATCATGGATTCTGCATTTTTCTGGTGAAAAAAAACAGCTAATAGGTCAAAACATTGAGGAACCACATTTAGACCAGTACCTGCAGCTTTGAAAATGGAGAAATATAGCTTTATTGTTGAAGAACAAAAACATTGGCTGGAAAAGGCTTTAATATGAACACAACCCCAGAGGCTCATAGGCTGCACAAATGCTTTGTGGGCTTTAAAATACTCAAATGATAATATTGCTTCTTTATCTGGCCCTAGGTCACCACTTTTGAACCTAAAAAGTGTAGCCCCCCTTTAGTATCATGACCAGGAGTTTGCCATTTAACTGAAGGAGCCTTGATGTTTTGAATGGAGGAGTTTGTGCAGTCACGAGTATCTTGAAATTAAAAAAAAAAAAATCATAATTTTGAGTGAATATATTTTGATTTATCACCAAATAAGAATACACAAAGGAAAAACATATGCTAGATCCTAATAGAAAATGAAAAATGAAACTTGTCCATGAATAAATGTTCTAAAGGTGAGAGGCCTAGGAATCGGAACGCGTACAGAATTTAGTTTGGAACACATGAAGGTATGCATTGGGAGTAAATTTTTTAGATTTACATTCGGGCAGACTGTGGGGGGTTGACACAAGGCTCTTTCCTGTGTGTAAAGTTTCCACTGAGTCTATGGGCTCAGTGCCAGGAGCTAGCTTTTATAGAGGACTGGGGGGGAAGGGGGGTCTGAAGCAAGAGAAGGGGCCCTGCAAGAGGAAGAAGAAGAAGAAGGAGGAGGAGGAGGAGGAGAAAAAGCAAAGGATGGGAGGAGAAAGGTGGGATGAACTTGATGAGATACAAAGTAGGAGGGAGGTTGGGCTGGGAGCCAAAAGGGAGGTGTGGTAATGTTGTGTGACGCTGCCATTCTCCTGCAGAGAGCCCTCCTATTGGACGGCATAACGGGGCTCTATAAATAGGCCCCTAATCTGTGAAAGTGAGAGCTAAAAATAGAGAAAGACAGAAGCAAACGAAGAGAGGGGGGTCAAAGGAGGTAGTGATGAGCTTTGGAAGAGTTGTAAATGTGGAAGAAAGTTTTAAAAAGTTTGATGATTAGATTCATTTCTTGTCTTGTTCTTCTTATTTTAGTATTACAGTTTGAGTTAAAAAAGAAAAGACATCAGGTTTAGTAGAAGTTTCTTGAAGTTTTTATGTATAGTATTATATAGTGTTGTGGAAACTGGATAAAGTAGGACAAATTCACCAGTCACTATTCACAGTACATCACCAAATAATCCCATGTGACCCTGAAGGTTTTCCCAGAATTCATACAGAAGTGTGTCTAAAACAGTTGGCACCTTCAATTCTATTGGCTGAAGAAGGCCTTAGTAGAAACACAGCTCCACAGGCTCAAATGACTTACTGAGCATGCTCTGTAAGCTTTAAAAATACTCAAATCACACTTTCACCTCTCTGTTTAATTAATTTAATAAAACAATGTACGGAAATTGTATCTTTACCAGAAAAGGAAAGTGGTCTGTCATAAACTGTGTTGAGTTTCCCTCCCGAAGCCTTAACACAAACTTTTTTATGTCTTTAATCCTGTCCTACCCCTCTTCTGCTCCCCACTCATTCATAGCTTCCTCAAGTCTCTAATTATGTTCACTTGCCGAGTGAGTTGGGCGGGTGGGAGTGTGTCTCTGTGTGTACTCTACAGTTGCCCGCATGGTTAAGCCTGTAATTAGTGCTCTTTAAGATGACAAATATTCTGAGAAAATGTTTAAAAAGAGCAGGCCTGGACCAGTGAAAGAAACTTGAAGTGAAAGGGTGACGGAGGTTTGAGGAGAGACTTTTATCTTTGGGGGTCTCATAACATTTTTTCAGGAAAGAGACACTGAGAGTAAACAACAGTGGAATAATAAAGTGTGACGTTACCCTCTACCTTAATCAGAGAGCCTTTGAAGATCATTGTCTCAGATATTTGAAGTCATGTTGAGTTTATGGAGCCAGAGGTTCCCAGATTTGGAATAAGATCCAAATTTAGAAAGCTCAAAGCATGACATTGGTTAATTTAGCTGGTATTAGCTACAAATGCTAATGGACAAAAGTATCACAGAAATATATGGTATCTCCAACTCCCTAATATATGTTTAGGAAATAAAAATCTTTGAAAAAAAGCTAGTGGCTGTTAGTCCCAAAATCTTAAAAGACAAAACACATTACAGACTCCTAAGCCTTAAGACAATGAAAACTGTGATAAAATTGTGTAAAAAAGTGACTCATGAGCTGTGGGTCATGATCATAAGGACAAGATCCCGGATACAGGCCTGGAATGCGTTTCCTCCGCAGCGTGGCTGGGCACTCCCCTAGAGATAGGGTGAGGAGCTCTGTCACTCAGTCACTCGGAGTAGAGCCGCTGCTTCTCCACATTGAGAAGAACCAGCCGAGTTGGCTCCTGGACGCCTTCCTGGGCACGTCTCAGGTGGAGGAATCAGGAATACCCTGGTTTTCTCCCTGAAGAGCTGGAGCGTCTGGGGAGAGGGAAGTGTAGGCAGCTCTGCTGAGACTTCTGCCCCCACAACCTGGCTCTGGATAACCAGAAGAAGATGGAGGGGTAAAAAGTGACATGTGTAGTACAAGTACATGATGACAATTTTAATTGAAGTCATTGGAAGACAGTTTTTTTCTACTTTATAGCCATTCATTAATACTGCATGTACTGGTGCCATACACAGTACTGCATTTTTGCTGTAGGTACCAATTTTTCCACCTTTTGATCCAGCCTCAGGTCTTCACTGTTGTCCTTAAACAGTGTAGTCTCACTCAAAAAAACATGACCAGGAGCGTGCCAGTTTAACCCTATTGACTGAAGTGGTCTGGCTGTTTTAAATCCTAATCAGTCGAGTTGTCTGTGTGTGGCAGATATAATCATTATAGGTCACTGGCTCAGTCTGCAAATGAAAAGAAATATTTGGTGATAAATGTGTGGGTTTGGACGCATGTGTCTGGGTCAGCATGTCTGTCCTAACCAGATGGACCGTTTTTCTGCAGCCATTGTTGATTCCAGATTTAGACATTTTAAACACATGTCCTTGTGGGCTTTGTAAAAATGTCAGGTCCAGTGTAGTCATGAGCACACTAATCTAGACCATGGCAAGACTAAGACTTGTAATGATAGAAACCAAAATGGTCAAGACCAACACCAGTGTATAACACAATAAAGTGATACCACAGTCCAAACTCATTGTGGGGTTGGCATTTTGTAAAGCAGGTGTGTTTTTCCAATTCAGATGAGATGAAATGAAGCAGGTTTGTATTGAATCACCATAATGTCAAACAAATTGACCAGTTGTAGGGCCAGGTTCAAAATCCCAAGACCTCTATGGGACCGAGAGAGAAAGTGAGTTTGGGAGGAGACGGAGACCTTTAAAAGTGAACCAGCCTCAAGTGTTGAGTTCCACAGTAACCACATATAAACTCATGCAAAATGTAAAAAAAAAAAAAAAAAATATATATATATATATATATATTTTACATTATATTTCCCTTTAGACCCTGTGGATGATGCAGGTTAGCACTGGCATTTAGGCTGCCAAGAAAATGCATTTGAGGTCTACGGTTTATGGCATTTGAAAAATTTGAACATGAAGACTTTGGTTCAAACAACCTTCTGCACCAACGAGAACTGAAAAAACACATCACTGCCAAAAATTGGATATGACTATTTGGACAGATTGGTACCGGCCTTCTGCTGTTTTCCAGTTTTAATGAAAAAAGCCATTTTTAGATTATTTTGGGTGATGTTCATTTTGCTGCGAGTGCTCAGACACCAGTGAATACTTTGACTCCAAAATGGAAATGAGAGGAAAGAAGAAGAGTTTATTAGTGTTAACAAATGACCAAATGAAAAGTCTGGAGAACAGATGAACCATTATCTATTCTTGTGCTGTATTTATCTGTTAAAGCACAGATTATCTTCAAATCTCATCATCCTCTTCCTCGTATCCCTCTCTGCGCCAGCCCTCGATCTGTCTTGCATCTTTTTCCTTGCCCTCACTCTGCTTCCCCTCTCCGACTGTCATTCCACATTTATGACCGGCCTGTGATGTGTACCCAAGACCGATGGGGCACGGCAAGATGGCCGCTGTTGCCCTGGCAACAGAATGAAGAGAGTGAGGGATGGAGTGAGTTTTTTTTTCTCTCTCTTTTGGTTTGGTTGTTCAGGTTATTGAAGGTTTACAAAGAATATGCAAGAAAGGAGAAGGAAGTGTTCTTACAGTGTGGACTGTGGCAGAACTGAAATATTAAGTGGATAGTGCACATGTTGGCATTTAAGTCCATTTGCTCTTCTGATTTATTTTTTCTTTTTCAACAAATAGATCCTCCGAGTTGTGAGTGTGTGAGGAAGCCCGGGTTGTGGTCTTTTGCTGTCTGTCTTGATGCGGTGCTGGATTAGAGGGGTTACATAATGCACTCTGAGCTTCAAGCAGCATACGCTAAGAGGATTACCACAAGTCTACTAAAGACACTGGTCCACAGACACACACACACCGAGCTACTCCACTCTAAAATATAGTGTCCACCTGTAGGTACACAAACTCACACAGGAGTCTAATCCCACACAACACCTGAGTCACTTGTTTGTCGGGATACACTCTCCACAAAGTCACTACTGAGCTGAATACCTCTGACTGGAGTTATGTAACTGTGGGCTTCTCACCTCGATCATCTGATCTTCAGAGGGCAGCAGACTATAGTTTATCCACCAGCCACAACGGCTTCAGAACCGACTAGTTACACTTTGTATTAACCATTGGTCAAAACATTAGCAGGGTAAAAAACAATACTCAATTACAAGCAGTCTCTAAAAGTGTTAACGCATGGAGCAAGTGTAATGGAAGAGCAGTTGGGTGATTCAGTGTCAATAAAAACATTACAAGTGTTCTTTTCTCAACAAGCCTGCAGGAAATTTGCAGTCAAATATTTTAAGATATGATACACAAATGCAGTAGTAAGCTGTATAGAAAAATAAGTATAGGTAATACATGTGAAAATTTTGGATAAATGACAGAAACAAATGCTGTAAGAAGAATGGAAAAATATAACGGTCATGGTACCAATTGAAGAATACCCCACACATAATCACATACAACATCAGGTAATTGCACAATATCACTTCAATATTCACTAATACAATAACATTTGGAAAGTGGCTTGAAGGAGAAAGTTCAAGTAGTTCACAGCCATTGATTTGACTTGTTTACTGGAGCTTTAACTTATACATTCAATATATTAAACTATATTAAAAATTCGTCTTCATGTTCAAACTAACCAGACTTTCAGGATATTACTGTAGCATTGTTTTCACTCACTGTTTCATTCCTTTCATCATCATTCAAACACATCATGACTAACTTATAATAAATGGACAATCAGACAACACTTTGTGTCCCATGAGAATCCTTGTCCGCTGCAGCGCGTGGACATTTTCCTGGTAGAACGACACAAACAGTACAGAGATCTGCTTACTCCAAACATTGCTACACATGGACAATGAAGGTCAAACGCTCCGTAGGTCACCTTTCATTTCCTTCTTCCTCTGCATCCACCCACACACACCACGGTGTATCAGGTCACTGACATATCACACACTGTA
This sequence comes from Rhyacichthys aspro, assembly GCA_036850595.1. NCBI lineage: Eukaryota > Metazoa > Chordata > Actinopteri > Gobiiformes > Rhyacichthyidae > Rhyacichthys > Rhyacichthys aspro. The sequence continues at coordinate 16,182,377 of CM072148.1, read as the reverse complement.
TGTTAACATGATCAGACAGTTGGCTGCCCACGCGGACCGTAACATACAGCCTTTAAACGCACCTCCATGTCCTAATTCATCCAGCATTGGCCTGAGAAGCTAATGGCCAATAAGATTCACTGTTTGTGTGAAGCAGCATCACTAAGGATTTTGCCAACAAGCACCTGACCTTTGCCCATTAGTAGCTGTTTGTAGTGAGTGTTTGTTACTTGACCTTGTTCAGATGTAGCCTATCCTACAAGATCAGATGTCAGGTGTGAATGCATTCAAAATTAACTTGACAATATTGAAGAGTTTGGGCCTGTCACAATGTTTTTCTGATGGTGAAGAAATTTGTTCATTAGAAGGTAATGTCATAGGTTGTAATAACTGTAATTTTCACTGAATAACGTAAAGACAAAGGTGGCCAGTGCTTAGAGCTTGCCCCTTATTTTGGTCTCTCTATTTTGGTCTGATTTACTCATGGATGTATTTTAAGAGCTGGATAAGGCACTGCCCCTTTTTCACTGCCACCAATTTGATTTGTGGCCACTCGAGGTATTGCAACAAAAAACAAAATCCTATGCTGTCCCTAAATGATTTTCCCTCTGCAATGTAAAAACAAACCCATGGGATTCGGCTGACAGGATACCTACAATAGCCAAAATGGTAGGATTTTGTTGTGTTTCTGTTTTCATATCATGGGCTTTTTCTCTGTTTAAAATCAAATTCACAAAAAAATAACTCATTGTTTTATGACATCACCGCTCTATCACGCGCCCTTTGGTCAGAACAGATCACATGGAATTATTCTTGCAATAGCGTGAACAAGAATTCACCCTCCTAATATGACATAGGTGAAAACTGTTGTGAAAAATGGTTCTCCCATCTGAGCATGCTCTATTTGCATCACATGCTGACATAGCGTTGATGAATTAAAAGGCAGGCAGGTTTCTCTTTTTAAAAACCAAGATCAGTTTACCTGGCCACTGATCCACCTGTTCAGCCACTTCTTTATCTGGAATTGGTCTAGCATGAAATAAAATGAAGTACATGGACTTCAGTATCAGTTTGTAGTTTGAGAGAGAGCAAAGAGATTAGCATTGCTGGTGGGACACTAAGAATGGACACAGTATCAAAGTGGGGGTGCAATTCAAGCATTTTATAGACGTGTAAAGGAGGGACCTCTGAGGAAGGAAGCAATGATGGAGCAGTCCCTCCCCCAACTCTCTCCACACCATCGCCCTCTGTTTACTGCTCTAATTGTCCCATTTCTGTCTTCTCTTTTAGACCAGTTCTGCCTATTCACAGATCACAGATGTAGACAATTAGTGAACGGGTTTGAACCTGTCAATGATGAGAAGAACACATGGCAATAGGGGAGATGAGTTTAGTGAAGTCAATTGAAGATAATACAAGATCAAATGGCGATCTACAATATTCAACCAGTGCCTGTTTGATTTTACCAGATATATGCAATAATGCTTCATGCACGTGGCTCCGTGCTCTTTAAAAACTCATTATTGCTCACCAAAGCCATGCACCTGTTGCTCATTCTTATAAAGTGTTCTATAAACTACACTTGTATTGAATGATGTAATTGCCCTGTCTTTCCGTGTACGCTGTGAAACTCTGGGTAGCTCCTGGTGAGTTGGAGCTCGGAGGCAGCTGCAGCTCTGTTTGGACGCTGAAATCAGATCAAAGCTCTGACTCCGTTCACCTCGCCTCACTTCCTCTGTTCAAAGAACACTCTCTTCCTTTGCAACAGGCGATTAATAGCAACATTAGCTGCAAGCACATTTTATTAGAGGTTAATTTACTGGCCACAAAACTCTTGGAAAGCTCAACTTGTGATTATGCAGCATGTAGTAACACTATAATTTATGTTCTTCAGACACTGTGGCACCTCCTACAGGCCAGAGGCTTCTGCTCAAGTTGCCTAGAGCCTCATGGATAATGGCATTTCTCCACTGCAGAGACAATATTTTACCACCAGAGCCTTGTATTGCAAACCATTTACTATTTTTCAGATACCTATCTCCACGCTACAACATACATGACGCACATAAGAAGACATAGGACATTTGTTTCTTTAGTCATGATGTTAACAGAAATCGTAAATTTTCCTTTCTGGTCTACCATTTGTTTAAGTTTGTCATCTTTTATGTCTTGGGTTGGTGCAACATTAAAGTAGATATCATCAAGCATTTCTTTAAAGGAAAAGTACATGATGGATATTTTTGATCTAATATTTGTTAATCAGCTCAACAGTCAAAATTTTTCTGTCCCTCTGCTTTGCAACAAATAGCCAATACGTTTTCTGGTACCATGGTCCTCTTTGGGCCTATCAGAAGTCAGAATTCAGCAAATAGAATGTCGGTAGTGCTTCCAATAATGGTAAAAGGAAGTGCTGTATTTTGGTATAAAACAGCAATGTCAATCAGCTGAACTATAAAACGCACAATAGTATTATTATCAACAAAGGACTGTTGAAATCATGTCACAGTGTTTCATGTGAAAGATATTCACATATTAAAATTGGAAAATAAAAGGCTTTCATTTAATAGCTGTCAGTCCAGGGCTTTGTGTTGTTTTATATGTTTGAATTCTCTTTAACTTGCCAAAAAAGACATTCATATACCGCAAATCATAACGTCATCACAATATTAACCCGTTGTTATTACCTTACACATGTTCCATCATGTGGTGTGTGAACTCATTTTATTGTTTGTACTTCTACTAACTGCTTGGGTTAATAGTGAAGTGAGTGAGTCAGCCAAAACGACTCACATTTTAAAAAGTAATTTGGCAGCACCTTTTGTAGCAGGTAACTCTCCCACTCGGGCCTGTCCCTGCGCCCTTTTCACAAATTCAGCTTCTCTAGTGTTTCTCAGCTCCAGCCCGTCTCACCCCTCTCTGTATCACTCTTTCTCGTCTCACTATCTCTCTTTGAGTCTGTCTCTCTGCGCCCAGCCAGCCACAGGAATGTATCTCGAGGAACGCCTGGCGAGACGAACTGGATCAAACGAGTTCAGAGCAGCGCTGGAGCCTGACTGTCTCCTCCTCTCTCTGACTCTGACTCCGTCTACTCCCATTCCTCTGCCTGCTCCGTGTTTTGTGTGCTTCCTCATACATGCACTCCCCCCTCTCTCAGTCTCCCTCTGTCCTCCTGCTTTCCTGCTCTCTCGCTGTTCTTTTCCTTCGTCTCCGCTCTCCCTTTTTCCCCTCTCCTCACTTTTCTGTGTTCCTCTGGCACGACAGAAAGACAAAGAGATCTTTTGAATGCCTTCGAGTGTAGGAGGTGGACCTCAAGGGAGGGGATGGTGTGGATGCTTGCCCTGTGTGTGTGTTTTTTGGGCTGTTTACGTGCACATATTAGAGCCCTTGAGCCCAAAGCTTTACCCAACTCCGTACAAACACCTTACACGAGACAGCGAGTCGTGCCACTTCTGCTCTCCTCCCTGTCTGTCAGTCACTCAGGCGGCACTCCTAATTGGCTTATAATGCCCTTGTTACCATAGAGGACCCTTTTTTCCGCCCCACCCCCCGCTCCCTGTCTGCTATAGCCTGTTTGTTACTCTTCAAAATAGGCTGTCAGGCATGGGGGTGGGTTAATATCCATGTGTGTGAAGGGGGTTAAGGGGTGGGTGCAGAATCAGGTCTCCCTCGGGGGCACTCACATGGGGATGCACTCCCATCTTTGTCTGGGGACAATGGGGAGTTGTGTGTGTCTTCAGTGTCTGCCGGTCGACATCTATACCTTCACGTGGGCAGGGCTCTAATCACCGCTCTCGTGCTTGAGCTTGTGTGTGTGTGTGTACAAATGATCGGGGCCTATGTGTACACACAGATAATTAGTGTCTCATTTGTGAGTTAGACCACTGACTCCTACCAGATACCAAGGTCAAAAGATTTCCCCTCGTCTTCACTCAGACCTGCACGCTGCTTATTAGAGACTATAGTTTGTTAAAAGATGCCAGGAGACCTCTATAGACTAAACAGCGCTGCTACACTCAAAACACTTTCACAGATTAGGGCTGACTCAATTAAACTGAACTTTACTCGAGTTATACAATAATCACTTGCATTTTGATTTTAAAACAACATTTACATGAAATTAAAGCTTTCTTTCTTTCTACATTCTCATAAGAGCATGTAGAAATAAATCCTAGGTAGGCATTTTTGTGCTATTGAAAATTAATGAACAATCTTTTTAGCTCTGGGACTCGCTGCCGGTTTTAGAAAATGTAATATCTGTAATTTAACTGAAAGCTTTTTGAGATGCATTTTCCACAAGCCAGTGTTATGACCCATCTGACCCTTTGTCTTTAACAGTATGTTTTCAACTGTTTTGACTTCAACTTCTGGTCGGTGCCTACTCCACTCCTACTCAAGGATACTGTATTGTTTTCCTCCAGCTCAGCAATTTGGAAAAGACACCAGACACCAATCAATTTAGTTTGTTTTTTGTTTTTTTGGCCATCCACGCAGACATGACACCACAACACAAGCTCAGAGTTATCAAACTCAGTCAGGGGCCGTAGAATTTTGGAAAGTGTTAGTTTTAGCTTGAGAACTATTGTGGACAAATCTCAACAAAAAGTGATGTGTTTTGAAATGTCTTTTTGTGGACACTTATTTCACATATACTCACGTTAAAGTGGACTATATCTAAAATGTGTATGGAGCCATGAGCCATTCATTCATTGAGCTCAACTCCAGGTCATTTTTTTCTATCAAGTTACTGTTGACTCTGCCAAATAAATGTAAAAAAACATACCTGAAAGCAATAAATGATCAACCCTAATGTTATTAATAAACGGACTCAGGAAATTGTAATGAGTAAGTTTTGTCAGATGGTTTAATGGCGACCACAAAGCCTATATGTTTGTAGAATGAGGCCAAAAAATATGACAAACTGAATAGATCTACTGTAGGTTACTGCTACCTGAGTTTGTTATTGACTGTCCTGTGATTGTATGCACATTTCCTGATCTATGAATGGTAATCATAGTACACAAAGCCCATTCCGGTTGTGTAATGAAACACATTCACACAAAAGCAAATGGAGTTTGCGGAGGTTGTTGTTTGTTAACTGGGAATTCCTCTTTCTTTGTCTCTGTCAGTTTTTCCTCTGCGTGCGTCCAGTGCCTCTTTAAACCGCATAGTGTTTGAAATAAGGAAGTGCCCCGGTTGCTTCTGATTGGCTGCTTTGATTGGACAGGGGGCGGGGTTTAGTCATCGCGCCCCTGCAGAGGATAAAAGCTGAACTTGAGGCAGGCTGGGTAGATTTCAGATGGTCCTCTCCACGGTGGAAACATGCAATGAAGATGGTTGAGCTGTGTTTATTGAATAATGAATGCATAAAAAAACGCAGATATTTGGAAAATTAATAGTGGAAGGGGTTTAAAATGGTGAGACTAAACCCAGTCAGAAATCAGTGTGTCATGGCACAAAATGTTAAGTTAGTGTGAAAAGGTTGTGGCTGGGAGCATGTGGTGCTGGAGCAATGAAAACTATAAAAAAAACAAAACACACAGACAGAGGGACAGAGGTACAAGACAAGATGTGCATGTCACAGCCCGAACGGACGAGGAGGAAGGAGGATAGGTACATGTGACAGAGCGAGGGATAGACGGGCAGGGAGGAGGGGAAGAGCGGCGTATGTCATCTGCAGAACAATAACAGGCGCTCATGACACGTCCCAGGAGCTGTTGACTGGACATGTTCTTTCTAACAGGAGCTATAATAATGAATATCTTCTATTAGTGGTTGCGTTTAAAGCAAAGATCAAACCGGTGTGTGGCCAATTAACAAACAGTAACGTGGAGTCGCTGGAGAGTCTCGGTCTAATGTTCAGCCCCATGAATAAGTGATGGTGTTAAGAAGCGACAGTCTGGGTGGGAGGGTGGCCAGGCAGCGGGGGTTAGGCTGTATTTTGTGCATGAGCGCTTTCTCGGGACCCCAGATCTAGCACTAGTGTTCATTTGTGTCGCTGCCGTCTGTGTGTGTTGCACCAAAACGTGCAGCGGGCTTTGTGCTCTGTGGCATGTGTGTGACATTCGGATGTTTATGGCCCGGGGGCACAAGGGGAAAGAGGGAACGAGAGAGGAGGAGAAAGAGGAAGATCGGGAGGGAGGACCAGCGCAGGAGCAGGGTGAAAAAGACGGGAGTGTGTAGTCATTGAGATGTTGAAAGCGAGCCGCAGGCAGTCTGTGCGTGCTCTCTCTTTAACCCCCCCTCCCTGTCTTTCTCTCCCGTCTTTGTGAGCCCGCAGAGCAGATAAAAGCGGTCCCAGTCTCGAGGACAATAACGGCCATCACAGCTTTGCAGCAGTCAGCGTCGCCTACCTGCTTCCTCCTTTCTTTGTAGCACAGGGAAGTGTGAGGCGGCAGCTGTGTGCTAGCGCCCCCTACACACCGTCTTTGTAGCTGAGCTGAGACGAGCGTCTGACTGTGGCTTGTGCCGCTGCCAGCTTCTGCAACGCTTTGTATGAACTGATCACATGATGCAGCCTCACAGGAGCAGAGCAGCTGGATGAGGAGGGTAGAGGAGCGGGATTGTGTTCACGTGGATAAAACGAAGGACATTAGTTTCACCCAATTTTTAAGTCAGAGCCGTTGCACATTATATATTAAGTCCTGTTGTTAGCGTTCCTTTGGTTTGCCAGTTGTATTTGTAACATATAGTATGTATATAGTGACCTCCACTAGGCCAAAGGGTGGATAGTCTACCAACTCTTCAGATCATTTTGATTTGGCAAAAAGTCATTGTCGCTATTGTTATTTTGTGAGATAAACATAACCACATACAATATTGTTATTGTTGGTGCAACACTGATCTGGTACTCATCTCAACTTCCTTAGATTGGTATTACGATCACATTTAAATTGTTTTGATCTAAACTCAGAATCAAAAGCATTTTACTTGTCTGGACTTAAGATCAGCTAAGACCACAGCCATTTTTAAATCAATGTGACAAGATGGAAAACTGTTGATGGTATAATGCAGAAAAAAGCACATTTCTAGTTTCTGGTTTGTAATTGGTGATGAGATTGGACTTTAATGGGTATGTATGGTTTGTGGTCTTGGTCTTGTTTCAATCCCTGGTTAATTCTGTTCACAATCACAGTTATACCTGTTGTTTGATGGGTACACACATGCAAATTCAGGACAAATTTGGGGCCTTCAAAACTGACATAGTGCATGCACAAGGTTCAATTTGCATATAACCACGAGGAACACAGTTGTGATGTAGAGGTAATGCAACCAAATATGAGTAAGTTGTTTCACATCATTGATGTTATAGACCTAGAAGCAGTAATTTAGTCTTGTACATTGTTTGAGATCTATCTATGATGTGCTCTCAGAAAGACTGTTTGAGTAACATGCGGTGTACGAAGTTGAATGTATCTGTATCTTGTAACTGAAAAAGTGTTTAAAATACATGGTAATAGATTCAGTGTCCCATTTTGTTGTGATGTGATGTTTGAAAGGATTTTTTTGTGTTCTTTATCAATCTGACAATCAAAAGTATAATAATAATAATAGATTAATAGATCAACATTTTTACTCAGAAAGCATTTACTCGCCTGTTTATTTTACGCGCATTGTTTACATCCATGCCACACTGCTATCAGTCTTTTTCACGGCCTCTGCTGACACATTATTACGAGTGTTGGCACATAACTGACACCAACTGCAGTGCGATATAATGAAACCAGCTCCACGCTACTACTCCAGAGGTCAAAAACCCAGCAGGCAACCTTTTAGTTAATGATATCGAGTTCTTTTGAGCTTTAACTCACATCGGTCCTATAGTACAACTTCACTTATTTAACAAAGACATGTGCAGCCCATTGTTTCTGTAGTTCAAGGTTGGACACATTGTAAAAGTGTGTGGTGCATAAGGTTAAGGCTTTGTGTAAAAGTCCGCGGAGCTAAAAAGTATGTGTAACCCATATTTGTTTGTGTGCGTGTGTAGCTACATTAGCAGATGTGTTGGGCTCCAAGTCATTTATATGATAATGATGTCATTTACCTCAGAAATGCATCTTCCTCAACACTGCCAAATAGGGCTTATCCATACTGCCAGCTCTGTGTGGGTGAATATGAGTGTCGATGGATATGGTGAGGCTGCGACACCTGTATCCACTGATATATCAAGATGAATTGGATCTGCATGTGTGTATAAGGCAAATGAATGTGTTTGTGAGAGTGACCTGCCGCTGATGGAAATATGAAATTGCTATGTTTTGGCGAAATGCAGAAGTCATTTATCAGAAGTCGGGCGGCTCACTTCTGATTCTGTGGTTGGCATGAACTTACAGCAGCAAGAATAGTAAAGGTGCATTTATTAAAAAACATATAGAGGCAGAATAATTCCTCTTGCTCCTCACAAATGTGAATGTTGCTTTGGAGTTCACAGTATGCAACAGGGCATCAAAAAAAACTACATTATGTTTTCTCATCTTTCAATTTATTTTATATTTTTACCTACTGGCCTTGGTCATACCGAATAAGCTCATCTCAGTCTCAGATTTAAACTCTTTATGAACCATTGTTATTGTGATTGAATAAAAAAAACATGTTCTAATACCTAAATAATGACACATCCTGCCTTTTTTCACACAAAACGGTCCAAAAGCTTCTCACTAAGGCTGAGTTTGGACTTTCCCCTGGTTTTCGTTCCTCTTGGTTTTGTCTTAGTCCCGGCACACTCTGGTCTCAGGCATCGGTTTCAGGAGTATGGTCTTGATTACAACACAACAGTAAACTCTCTTTTGGCAACAGAAAGCATGAATCGACCCTCAGCACAGGCTCGACCCAACCAGCCCCAGCACCGCCCTCAGCTCCATTAGGACACCAGGAAACCCCTCACAACGCCATGATCTGTCTGTTTATTTATATGGTGTTCACAGGCTCAGAATAAGCACACAGAGGTTGCTCACTTTGGTGATAACTATCATTAACACTCTGATTGCAGGTCTGAACATCTTAAAATAATACATACACTTGGGGCCACTGGATCAATACTTGCATGCTGGGTAATGATGGGTCTCTCTGGTCTGCACTGCACACTCTGCACAGGCACAGATTGTTCGCACTGTTCTAGGTATCTCGTTCTTTCAGAAACAGGATCTTTGTGACCGCAGGGTTGGTTTAGAAGTGTAGAAACAAGTGTAATTATTGAAGTTTGAGGTTTTATATAATTCTACAAAGTCATTGTACAACAGATATTATCTATATACATTAAAGCAACACTGGGTAATTTTTTACCCCAAGATGTAAAGCCTGAAAATCATTTCAACTGCTCTCACAATTCATTTTGGATGATTCTTGATGTCAAACAAAGAAACTAACTCTTCCTTTAAACCAAAAACATGTCTGGTTTAACAGATACACCACTTATATTACCACTTACATCAATGCAAGCCTAAATTGCAAATATATTTGTATAAAATGTATGAAAAGGGCCCAGTCCCATCTGAGTTTTGACACAGTATTTGTCTAGTTTAGTCTTTTAATGGATATACACACTGAAAGTTATATAATGTTGCTTTAAGTGCTCGTTGAAAGAATTCTTGTTCTGAAGTTTATCAGATAGGCCTTACAGTGCAATACACCACTTTATAGTAAAGTAACAAAGGCATCACGCTTTGTAAAGCTGTACTCGTCAGTGCCCAGAGTGTTGATGTTACTGATTAATTCACTGATATAGCACACTGATATTGTTTGCCATAGCTACAGTGTTGTATTTTAAATGTGCATTGTGGACAACAGGCTTCTGTTGTCCACACTAAAACCAAACTGCAGTATTCAACTAAACCAAGAGATTGACAAAAGTCAACATTCATAGCTCTGTTTCCAAAGCACTGGTTTGCATAGTCGGACCATATATCCGCTGTTACCATCATAACTTGCATGATTATTTCACAATGACTCTAAACTTAGTATGGTATTATACAAAACATAGCATTTTTGCAATAGCTTTTGTCTTACAAATACAAACACAGTCCTCAATACAAAGTGTTGCTCTCCCAAATGACAACTTAAAATAAGAAGCACAATTGATTCCTGTGTGTACATTTGCACATTTTGCACATTCTGTATTTGGTTCCTGGCTTGGACTTTGTTCTTTCCAGGTCTGGCCAGGTCTGAAATGTGTGTTTAGGCTGAGTAAACACATGGGCACACACATTTAAAGAGTTGCACAGTGGCCACGCAACAGCAGCCTGTTCCTGCATGACCTAGTTATACACACAGAAAAATCAGAGAGAGGCGGCAGTAGAGACGGCCAGAGAAAGACGACGGGACATTTGTCTGTCTGGACTCTGCTCCTCTTCAGGGGATACACAGAATCTACGATCAGGCCATACATACAGGGTATAGTCATAATGTCATAATGATACACACCAAAATACTTTCATCTTCTTTAAGCTCCTGACTTATTATTTCTATCTACACAATGAACAATGTAAGCGATTTTCACGATCTCAACCATTAGAGACCCATTTTTTACTTCTCTACTACTTCTGTGATGTAGCTTTGACCTGTGTTTGTCTAGACTGAGACTTTCTGATTGATACTGTTTGCATGAGATATGTTTAGTTTTCACAATAACATCCTTAAACATCTCCATTTAAACATTTTACCTAAAATGTTTAAAGATGAAAGAATAATACCAGTCAATTTATTTAGATGCAAGTTACAGAGCTACAGCTAAAGCAAAGATCAGACTAGTCATTCTAAACCTACAGCAGTAGATGGATCTCTAACTCATTGTGTTCTAGCTTGACTAATTTTTGTGCCGTTTCAGTCGGACCAAGATGTTTACATGTATTTTAAAAGGGTGGTTTTAGTTGGACAAACGCATGAATTAGATCTCTAGTGTTGTGTAAACACTCTGAACATGAGCAGCTGAGAAGTAGAATAGAGGAGACTGGTGTGGTGACTGTAGTTAGTGCGTTGTGCTCTGGTGTGGCCATCGATCGTCAGGACTAAGGACATCTGGAGCACACAGCAGCTAAAGGGTTCATTCGTCCCAGAGTGACACACACTTGCACTGAACGAGTGCTGGTGCACACACACTCATCACACTGCCGCGTGTGTGCGGCCAGTGAGCCTCTAGTGCTGCTGCCAAGTAGCCATCAGGGCCCCTCCACTCACTGCCACAGAAATCTGTTTCCATAGCAGCCTCTCTCCCCTCACTCTGCAGCTTGCTCGCTCGTCCTCTCAGCGCAGAGGCAACAGTGTGAGAGGAGAAAGCTGGTGAAAAACAGGGAAAAAACTGTGGTCGCTGCTGGAGCATCCATAAATCTGTGTGTGTGCGCTCACCAGTCTGCCCTCACGACAGGCTCCGGCGGAGGCAGGAGCCGACTGGGTTTCCACACAGCCAATCCTACGCTCGCCTTCTGTGGCACATTGCCCGACCCGGCCAATCAGAGAGCACCTCTGAAACACACAGCCACAGTTGAATACTAACATCACACACAAACAGATTTAACCCACCGCTGCGGCCACAAAAGAAATTTAGCCCTTATTTCCACAGGTTTTCTTCAGTCTCTCTGCCTCTTTTCCTTTTGTCCTTTGACTTTCTCCAATCGTCTCTCTTTCTCTCCAGCTCACAGTTGTTATCTACCTGCTTCTCATCCTGTTTTTGATGTTGGCCATGTTGAGTGTGGCTGGCTTTCTCTTTTGATGCCGTGTCTTGAGTGCTCTAACACGCACTTGCACACACAGTACATAAACACACAGCTCCTTTGCTGGTCCTAGTGACCATCTGGCTGTGGAGCCAGGAGTCCCCACTCAACTGTCTCTTTCCCATTCCCTCTTTCATCATCTCTTTTTGACACTCAAGCACCCCCAGATAATATTTTTGCATCACTTTTTAACTGTCAAGCACGAGTTAGACACTGGCCATCTGATTAGTTCCTGTTTGTCCATCAAAGTAATTGCAAACAAAATAAAAAACAACCTCCTGTTTTTCATCTTTATTGGTGGTAGGTGATGGAGGTGAATTAGCTCTAATTAGCTGTAAAGAAAGTCTGACAAAAAGGAATTTTGGATCATTGCGCAACATTTCATTAAACGCTCAAGTACCACACTAGCTTCCAATTGCCACTGAGGGTTTTGGAATAACTTTAAACTTTGTTAAAGCCCACTAAGACCATGCTTCATCCACAGATGCCTTCACTAATAGGCTCAGGTTATGTTCATCTTATTTTCAACAGTGTACTCAAGTACCCAAAATATACTTTTGTGTGCAAACCAGAAGAGAAGATATAGATGTTTGTAATCTCACTAACATCACACTAACCAATCAGATGTCCAAGGTACAGAAGTTATGTGATGTTTTGGTGACCCCACTCTTCCTGTTTTTGTCCATGAATTATATCAGATCCAGAAAATAGTGGTTGGAAAAGTGCCTCATTTCACTAAATGTTAGAAGCAGGACTTGTCTCTTCAAGTTGCATCAGTATGAATGAATGAATTGGTACTAAAAATGTCTAAATGCATTTGGTGTCTGTATCCATAAGTCTGAAGTTACAACACAGATAAAAGAACTTCAATTCATATTGTTCCCAGTGTTGTTTTGTTGTTACCCCCAACTACATGCAACAGTAATTTCACCATTAAGTGCAAAATGTCCCTGTTTAGCCACTGTCGTTCTTCTCCTCCTCCTTCTTCTTCTTCTTCTCCTTCTTCTGTGGAGTGTAGTTTTTCCCTGTTGCCAGCTGAGCCCATGTTGACGGCGCAGGGAGAGGGAGAGTGGAGGGGGTGGATCTGTTGATTTACTAAAGACTCAAACATGACCCGTCTCCCCTCCCACACACCCACTCACACTTCCTCACTCTCTCTCCCTCTCCCCTCTCCTCATGGCCCCCCACCCCACTCCTGCCGTGATGGTACAGCTCCAGAAACAGGAAGCAGCCGCAGCTCTATAAATAGAGAAGAGCCGCTACGCCAGGAACCACACACAGATCCCCTCTCTCCGCCCCTTATTTTCAGTCCCGGGCTTCTCTCGGCTCCTCTCCCCTGCCCCTCTGTCGCACTACAAAATGTATCTCCAAAATATAAACACCCATATTTGAAATCACGCAAATTACTCGGATACACAAATACGTGCAAAGAAAGGACACTATGAGAGCAGCGTGAGCTTGCAATGGATTGTAATAATCCAGATATTGACCATATTTGGAAATAACGAGGAAGCATGATTAGCCATAGTAGATGTAGCTAGTGATGCTAAAAGACAGCTGAAAGTAATAAATTGAAACGGATTGTAAAGGGTCTGGCTCAGGTACCCAATATTTGTGGAATCATTCTGCAAAGATATTATCACTCAGTTTGTTTCATTTGTTTGGAAATATTTTGTTGTGAATGTAGCTGAAACTGCAAATAGCACTAAACTGTGAAGAGGTCCACAGCATGGCTCTCTTATAACACATCTGAAAAATTAACACGGCGCTCACATCTGTAAATGGTCGATAATAAAATGATAAATTATGAATGAGTTTTCATCAATGACATATTTTTGCCACTGAAAACGAAACTAAATGAAAAGTAATTAATGAGAACAAAAACTTTAAATGTATCGACATGTCAGTGAATAAACACAAAACAAAAATGAATAGACAGAGACAAAATCCAATCAAAAGTAACAGGAGACTGGACGAGTTGAGAAGGGATCCAATTAGAATTCACGTTTTTGAGCGTCGCGGAAGTTTTTTAGAGTCGCGGGAAGACGACAGGTGATGAAAAGAGAACGGCTTTTAAAAATCAAACTATGTTAACACTTTGGAGAAAAAGAAAGGGGACATTTGGACACAGATTTCAATTGTAGTAATGTTAAAAGTAAATACTCAAGTGATGATTGATGTTTTTAAACCTATTATTCAGGTAATTTTACAGTATTCAAATCTTTGTTTAGGGAAAACATCTCCTACTCATTTTATTATTATTGAGATGCTCTTTTATTTAACAATTTTAAGTAAGGATACATTTGTGCTACAGTGAAATCTGTGTGTGTTGCACATTCATATCGATACCATTGTAATAAGTAAGTAGGAGTTTCATTTCCCTCAGGTAAAAATTATTACTTTAGAAAAAAAAAATTGAAAATGCATTACCCTTTTTTAGTTGACTAAATTTATTGTAGATATAGTCATCTAAATTCTTATGATATTTGGTCTTCTAAAGCTACACTAAAACTAAATTAAAATTTGCTGACAAAATGAACTCTGGTCCGCAAATAACGCAATCGAGATTATAGCTTGGTATTTTGAGACAGTCCAAATGGGAGTCAGTAGGAGCCAGCTAACTTAACAGCAGGAGATCCCTTGGTCCAATATTCTTCTTCAGCCTATGGCACAGCCTTACACACACAAGCTCAGTGCTCTGTTATTGAGTTAGAGGTGGGGGATAGAAAAGGAGGAGGAGGAGGGAAAAAAAGTGATAGTTTTCCTTGGCCAGTAGGTTTTTATGTCGTGTCAGCATGTTCGAAAGTGCTGATGACACACATGAGCATCCAGCACTCCTTTTTACTTTCTTAGGTGAGCTAATACTCTAAAAACTGCAATAAGGCTGTATAATCTACTGTATAATATAACAAAGATACCATTTCATGTGAGCCATTTGCATTTAATTAATATAGATATCAGACCTATTACTCCCAAAGGCATTGAACCAGCAGCTGACCCTTTCCCTGTAAGGTTAAGGTGCACAAATTATCTCACACAATACCTATAACTGGTCTAACCAAAATTAACTAAAAGGTCTAAACATCCTACTAGCTCTAGTATTTTAGCATGTTCTTAATCTACACATTGTTGCATTTTTTTAAACTTTGGCTTAAAATGTATAGATTGGGGAATTGCCTCAAACAAAAATTGATTGGACTCAGCAGTTGGCAAAGACAGTTGAGTTTCTGTACAGAGTGAAAAGGTAAGATTTGAGCCATCATTGTTCACAAGCATGTGTATTCAAATCAGGGGTGTACTAGCCCCTTGTGTACAGGAGGCAGACTGGCAGGCGCTTTCTCACACACACTTGCATACACCCTTCTCTGGGACGGCGGCCAAATGCTTCCTTTGTTTGTACCTTCCTCTTGTCACTCCGAGTTTTCTGTCCTTCACTCCCACCGACTCTTTGTTTTTGTGTGCTGTCCATCTATTGCTCAACATTTAGGGGTTCAGTAACAAGATCTGGAAACCAACACTGGATTTATGTCTAAAAAGAAGAAAAGAAAAGCTTTTAATAAAGGGATAGTGTCAGATCTGCCTGTGTCTTAAATGTTGACTAAATCCTGTGTTTTACATTCAAACTGTGTTTCTGTAACAAACAGACAACCAACAAATTACCTCCTTTATACCTGACTAAAACAGATTTTGGACCAGTAGCCAAGTGTTTTTTTTCAAAGGTTTTCGTGGCAAGTTTCAGTGACTGGCTCAAGGACACTTCAGCAGCAGGGACGATCGCTGACGTCTGCTCGAACCACTGTCCTTGAGAAGAAAGCAAGGGAAGACATGTTCTACCCTTATTTTCAGCTGAAAATTGGCAGCTAGATTAGTAGATAGTCTAGTTTGTCTGCTAATAATGTTTTGACCATACTGTAGACTACAGACCATGCATGTCAAACTAAAGGCCTGGGGGCCAAATGTGGCCCTTTGCAGTGTTTTATATGGCCCTTCAATGAGTTGGTAGGTAATAATTTTGGGACTTAACAAAAGACACTAAACTATTCTAAAGATCTTAAAGTATATTGACTTAAACAGGTTGTAGCTGGATTTGAACAGGTTTTATATAGACTTTAACACGTTTTAGTTGGACTTGAACAGGTTTTAGACGATTTTGAACATGTTTAGTTGAATTTGAACAGGTTTTATATAGACTTAAATGGGTTTTAGATGGTTTTGAATGAGTTTTAGTTGGATTTTAACAGGCTTCAGTTGGAATGGACAGGTTTTAGTTGGATTTGTCATAGTCTTTGGCCCCTGAAAGTATTCTTATTTAGTATTGTGACCCATCACCACTTCTATAAACCATTTTTAACACTGACCAAAAGTAAAAAAAGCCCCCTACTGCTTTGTGCTCAACTCCCCGTACATACACTTTTCTTTTCCAGTATCTGGAGGAGATATTTCACAAGGAACATTGTCTGCAGACCCTTGGGATGAGTGCAAAGTGGGCATGTTGTTGACATGTGTGTTGGTGCATAGTGAGGCCAGTGCTGTATGTCACTTGCCACTTTTTGGATATGTTTCCCTCATGTTACTCCTATTGTATCATCTTTGTGAAGGAGACAGTCCCTTTGCTCTATTCAGTTGTTTTTCCACATCTCATGGTATGTGCCATAGGAACACAAAGTCTGAACGTGATCCTCCTGACATCTGCGAGAGGACATGTATAAAAAGAAGCTTGTGTGTTCCATAATTGGTTAAAATAAAGCTTTTGCTGTTTTAGACCCAAAACATATAATACGCAATCTACCCCCTTCTCACAAAATAGACAGGTGTACACATCCAAGCACAGTGGCTCACCTAGTACTTGCTTATTAAAGACCTGTTTGATTTAAGTGACTCATTTCACAGTCTACTGACCAGGCCAGCAGCACACACACAGTAGTCTAAGGAGCATTTGGACAGCACCAGCAAAGGCAAATGACACTTGGATAAACACCAGACCTGTTTGTGTGTCGCTTTGAGTTTGTGCACAGTTGTTATGTGTGCATGCTATTTGATTGGATTTGATACAGATCCTTTGTTAATTAAAATAAAATTACATTTTGGAGGGAGCAGGGTTCACCCACGCTTGTTGATATCACTTATTAAATAACAACATACATAAGGTGCTCCTCCGCAAATAAGTTAATTAACATGATACAAAACAACCACTCTGCTTCAGACAACGGACGATTTAGCATTTTATATTAACTTTATTTCAGACTTTTCAATTGGATTTGTTCAAGAAGCAAACGCAGGAGGAGGAGGATGCGGCGCACAAAGCACCCGAGCAGCAGGTTGCTATAACAACAGCACCTTAGCGGCTCCATCTCTGTCTGTCTCCTCTCTCTCTCTGATCACCCTCTCATCGTTTGCTCCCCGCTGTCGTTCACCACACTATGCCTTTCCATCAAGTCACCCATCGTCACCCGTCTTCCCTCCGCTTCATCTTGAGGTGCTCATCGCTGCTCCACTCCGAGGAAAAGGACCATCTGCCTGACGAATAAACCCTTACTCCTCCGTCTTACCTTTGTCTCTCTGCATCTTTGTCATTCTGTCTGTGCGTGAGCAGCAGTCAGCAGGTGTTTGTGTCAAAGAATACAGAGACGCAGGAGACGAAACATGCAGCGCTGTCTTTCCCTTTTTTTTTTACTCTGATGCTCTTTCTTCTAAAACTTAATTAAACAGTAAAAATCATTGTCTATTTCTCCACATGGAAACAGTCTCACTTCCGTATGGTTAGGATAATTTAACCCCAGTAGTATTGTAGTCTTTGAGACTGGCTTGGTCTCTTCTCAGAATTCAATGATGAAAACTACTGATTTTAGTGCAAGTTTTTCTCAAAGCAGGACTTGAAGGAAGCACCTTGGTGGCTCACTTAGGGGGGTGCGTATCACATAACTCAAGTGACACAGAATCAAATACTTTATTGGGTCTGTTTGCTCCAGGTCTTCCCCTCACATTTTCTTTTCTTAACTGTCTCTACATCAAATTTCCTAAATAAACTGATATAGTTAGGCCCTTTTTGGTAGTGTGTTAGCTTCACTGTAAGGTAGCTTTTTGGGGAAATGTAGAAATATGACCAGACGGGACTATGTACTTCGACCACTGACAGTGTTATGCAACAAAAATATTTTGCATTTATAGTTTTTTAGCAATCACTAGCAATAGCTCACAAGATAGTTTGAGTGTATTATTAGTTGTTAACTCTTCTGCTCACCTAGTACCGCCTCTGTCACAAAACTGAACCAACCCAGGTTCAATTCTTAGCTCAGGGTCTCTTTACCTCTTGTTTTTCTGTCTATTTACTATTTATTCCCTCAAATAAAGTGTAAAAGCCCTTAGATGTGTTAAGATAATTTACCTGTTGCCTGGATCATGTACTGGTTTCAGCCTCAGTCTCTTAACGGTCTCGGGTATGACTTTGTTTTTATAAGTGTGGTTCGACTACAACACTACTCCTCCATTAAACTGTGCAATTCCTTGTCTATTTCAACCGTTTTCTATTTTTTCAATTCAGTATGGTTCAAAAATAATTTACGCCGGGGAGAAAACACTGTCAGTTCCATTTGCAGTGCGTGACAGGTATATTACAGTCATTCAGAGGTGTAATTAGGTTGCTAATTGTGCAAAAAGAAACAAATGATTAATTAACCATGGTTAATATAAAGCATTGGCTCACATTTTGTCATTTATCCCGTCAGGCAGAAGTGTGCTGACTCATACGTCGCTGAGCCGAGCCTGTCCCACAGCTTTTCTGCCTCTCGCTAGTTGCTTCTGTCAATAAATTAGGGTTTTTATCAAGAAGGTTAAACTGGTAATGATGTTTTATAAGGGGGGTGTGTCTTCAAAGCTGCCGAGCGGTGTGTGTATGGATCAGTGTGGGCGGGTGCTACAGTTCACACCACCTGGATAATTATGGGACTTTTATAGGTGGGCTTTGAAAGGCAAGTCTGTTATTATCAACATGAGTCAGTGGCATTTAGGGAAAGCCTGCAACAGACGCACAGAAAACAGCATACAGGAGATCTGAATTATTTAAAGGCATTGATTGCAGGACCACACGCACAGAGTTGGTGAAGCAATGCCGTGACAGTGAAGACCTGTGTTTCCCGTGGCTATTTTTCTCAGCTGCTCGCATAGAGTGTGGAAAAAGTGCTGATGAGGAAGCTGTATCTGTGAGGGTTGGCTCCAGGAAGCTCGGCTCCCATTGAGCCATTTAATAAAAGTCACAAAAGTCATTTACAAAACCTTGTTTGTCGTTGAAAGTGGCAATTGGTGCCAAAATAAAGGATTCTTCATTGAACACTGGCATACTGGGCTCCATCCACATGTCTAGAAACACCTTTAAAATCAGCAGCCTAGTTGCTTATGGTACAGGACAATTAGCTTCTACAAACCTATATTTAAAATCGGTAAGAGACACCGAAAACTACATGGGGCGAACTGTGAGCAACTATAGAGCCCCTTATTGTATGTCTGTAAACTCATCGGGAATATTACTCTATTAAACAGGTTTGAGATAAATGACAGACTCAATCAAACCTTATGTTACCCACTGTAAAGGAAGATTTGGCTAATAGGATTGCTAACCTGCTTGCCTGCTGCTAGTTAGCCCCTAGCCACAATGACATCCCTTTGAAATTGACTGACCTTTCTCCTGTTATTATGATTATCTTATAGGGTCACAATAATGCATGTGATTCTTCCTTTTTTTAATTTCATTTCCATTTTAGGTTTATTGGTGATGTACACAGTTTGTCAGTCCACTATCCTTCTACTATATATGGTTATTTACAACAAACTCTATATTACTGATTAAATGCCATAATCATAGCCAGCGGAGGTGAACTTGACAACACATGAAGAGTACAGTAGCAGAGAAGCTTATTTACTAAGCACTTAACCAGGGAAACCAGGGAAATAGTGTCTGATTTGTTGGTGAGTGTTGTCTGATGTGGTTTGTGCATGTGTTGTTGAGTGATGTTGTGTGTGTCTGCCAGCTTCAGTGGGTCCACCTCAGGGTCAGAATACAATCTGAATATATTTTGTCTGTTGTTCCATCTGAATAACAAAGAGCTAAGCATGCATTTGCACACCGGCATTTATCAGCGCCGCTTGTTTGTTTGTGTGTGTGACTCCTTTACATGTGACAGCTGAGAGCGTCAATTTTACAAAATATTTTACCACTTCAGAACGTCTTTTGTTTTCTCACCGTGTTTGAAATGTAGATTTAGGGGATAAATGTATGTGGGTAATGTACAGCTGCTGTGTTGTGAACCTGTATGCATTTATGGTTTTGATGTGGCTTTTGTGTGTGTTGACTGCAATGAATGAGCTCTTTTTTCTTTTTTTTTTATCACATTTAGCACATGATGTGAGCATACATAAAGTCCTGTTTTTTTGGTGGCTCCATTATTTTGTTAGTTTGTGTGACAATCTAGAAAAATAGTGGACCAAGGGATTGGTTTGTGTCGCAAAAGTAAAATGTGGCACTTTTTTGGTACTTTATTTGGCATTTGATATTTAGCCTCATCTTCAAATATTGAACTGTACTATATTCATCACAAGATAGCCATAATTTAATTTAAAACAAGTTCGTTTCTGACTTGAAGATGTTTTAATAAATCTAGCCATCTCTATAAAGTGTAGCTTGGATTTGGGTTAGAGCACAAAATTTGTGCCCTGGGAACCTTTCATAAATGAGGTCCCTGCTTCCCATCCGTCATTTTAATAGCATCTTCTATTTCTCTGCCAACTTCATTAAGGTTTGAAATTAACATGAGTTACAAGGAAAAATGAGATTGAGAGTTTATAAAACAGCACCAAAAGCTTTTAGGCATTTTTCCCTGCTGTCCTTAATGTCTTTGTAAACATGAAGAACACACAGCTCAATAACAAATCTAAAGATTCTGCATTTTAAACTATCCCTGAGATGTCTGCATTGTCTCCACCATTATTTTTGGGGATGTCTCATGTCTTGTTGTGTCTTGCCCAAAACCTCTTGTCCTCTTGCAGCCAGGTCTATGATAGTCATTACCCAAAGTGCCAGGCAGCGTTTGTTAGCACCCTGTTGTTATCCCGTCTAAGCCATAAGCAGACGCAGCGAATTTTAGAAGTCTGAATATGAATGGGGCGACTTACAATATGTACTCAATAGATAAAAACCCCATAACATTGTTTTTTCCCCAATGTATGTTCTTTTGTACATGTATGCTGACAGGACATCCTCCATCTGAGAACTTAATGGTATGATCAATATATCATCCAGCTCAGATCGGGACAGGAACCCTTACTTTTACCCTCTTGTGACAGTTCTTGACAAGTGCACTACGGAAGTATTCGTCACTGTAGTGATTTTCTATCTAATGTAATCAGCAGAAATCCATTGACCACAGAAACTGATACCGTTAACCCCTAACGTCCATCTAATCTTCCTCTTTTGTCTTGTTTTCACAGCTGCAGGAGACTGTGAAGAGGAAACTGGACAGTGCACGATCGCCCCTCAACGGGGACCAGAATGGCATCTGCGAAGGAGGCAGCTACTCTCCAACCACCAAACGGGTACGGAAGGAGGGCTCAGCCGGTTTGGACTCAATAACAGGCCTGCCTAACAACAATAGTAATGTTCCTCCCATTTCACCTCTTCACCATCAAATGGACATTAAGCCCTTGCTCGGTGGGCCGAACACTTCGACAGGAAACAGCACTACGAACAGTAATGGTAATCACGTAGGTCGGACGTCTGATGAGCTGGGCAAGAACGGTGGCAGCCATCTTCCAGATATGAAGCTGAATGGCTCACTGGACTTGGAGGACAGTTTCATCCTAAAACAGGAGCCGCTGGACGATGGAGGCGGGATGGAGTCTTCTGACCCCCAGTCTCTGTCCAATCAAAACAAGCTCTTTTCGGACATCAACCTCAACGAACAGGAGTGGCAGGAGCTTATAGATGAACTGGCCAACACAGTACCAGAGGACGATATGCATGATCTTTTCAATGAGGACTTTGAAGATAAGAAAGATGCAGAGTTTGGTAGGCCAACCAACAATCAGACTCCAGGTCCACAAGACGCAGCTGCAAATCAGAACACACCAGGCGGGACGACGCCGTCAGCTGCCTCCCTGCCTCCTCCGCCCCAACCTCCACAGGGCGGCCCACAGGTTCCCATGGGTTCACCGCAGGTCAGTACCAGAAAGGTCACATTATTTCCCTTGGCTTAAGTCTTTAACCTAAACATTTGACCCAAGAAGTGGTCAGGTGGATGGATATGAGCAACACACACTTAAAACAAAAACTTGCT
Organism: Rhyacichthys aspro; assembly: GCA_036850595.1. Taxonomy (NCBI): domain Eukaryota; kingdom Metazoa; phylum Chordata; class Actinopteri; order Gobiiformes; family Rhyacichthyidae; genus Rhyacichthys; species Rhyacichthys aspro. The sequence goes on along the minus strand of CM072148.1, from coordinate 16,160,371 downwards.
GTTATATAACAATTAGTATTTTTGTGACTAAGACCGCCTTGAGACCTTACTTTTAAGTCCATGATCTAGCTGGACACATAGAACCAGCTCAACTCAGTGTATTCATACCCACCAGTTACATGCACTTCATTTGCTGTCTTGTGAATTATCATATGAGCTAAGACCTAAGAAATGGCCATGAAGAGGTGACTCATGGACAGATAAAGTTTAGAATGTCTACAAGCCATTGCCATCTTGTTTACTTAACCACTGTTGTCAGTGGTGCATGCACAAATTTAAAGTGGCACCTGTAAGCCTCGAAAACAGAATACTGACATGAAACCATGCTCATCACTTGTTATGAAGTTATCTAGCACTTTAATTTGAATTCAAAACTGGTAACATTAGATGATGGTAAGACCAAGTCTTCAGTTAGTGACTATGGGTTTCATGAAACCTTTTGTCTTTGTTCTTCCATAGGTGCGACCATCGTCATCAGGCCCTCAGTTTGCCACCACAGCCAATGGGACGCCTCCTCAGCAGCCTTTGCAACAGTCTCCAGCCGTTGCCATGGCATCAGGTTCTCCATTGCACAACTGTGTGGCTCGTTCCCCACAAACCCCAACTCAAGCTCAGACACAAGCTGTGTCCCGGCCCGGGAATGGATACATGATGAATCCAGGCCCAGGGGTGAGCACAGCAGGGTCAGGGCCTGGGGCAGCGGGGGTTGCCCCGGGAGGTCAGCCTGTCGGGCCAGTAACACCTGAACTCTCTCCAGCAGAGCAGCTCAAAGCAATGGCCGCTCAACGTGCCAAGTTACTGCAGCAAAAGCAGCAGCAACAGCAACAGGCGGCAAACTGGTCTCCTGCAGGCGCACCCACGAGTCCTTATAACTCTGGTCCCTTTAACCAGGACAAACCCAACAGCCCCATGATGTACCCACCACAAGCCTTTAACACACCACAGGGCCCTATGGTGGCTGGGATGGCCCCCAACAATGGGCCCAAAGCGCCCATGAACAACTACCTCCCTCACAACCACATGGGCATGATGGGACAGCAGCAACCCAACAGCATCAACCAGAATGCCCTCTCCAAACAGCAGCAGCAGCAAACAGCGGCCATGTTGTCCTACAGCAACACCAAGCCACTCAGTCACTTCAGCGGCAGCAGCGTTGACCACATAGGCCAAAGGATGACTCCCCCAATGGGGGGTAACAGCCAAGTCAAGAACCCCATGATGCCTCCCTACATGGGTGGTGGGGGAGGTGGGGGGCAAGGGGCAGGCCCAGGACAGACACAAGGCCCTATCCCAGGACAGACGGCCCACCTGAGCGAGGAGCAGAAGAGGATGTTGTTGATGAAGCAGAAGGTGCTGAACCAAAACATGCCATACAGTGGGATGCAGCCTCATGGGCAGGTAAGGCAAACGTTTATCCTCTCCTTTTAGGATCAAGTCCTGCACAGTATCTGTCTTAAAGTTACACAGATAACACCAACACCAGTGTCTTTCTATGAGTTGTGTTGAAGAAGTGGAGCAGAAGAGTGTCACGTGTAGCTCTAGTTTATGCTTGTCAGTCATGGAGGGCTATGTGTGTGTTTCCATGACACAGTCTGAATTTGATCTCCATTTGAAATCGACTAAATTCACATTTATCATGGTCTAAAGATAAAAAATACAACCTTAGTTATTGAAATGTTTGGAAGATTTCCTTACATGGATTGCTGTTTTGTAAAATCTTCCTGAGGCGTAGCCAGAGAAGGTAAAATGGCGGTAGTTGCCCCAGCAACAAGCTGTGGCTGGGAATAGGCATAGGAAAATGGCCTGTCGAGAGTGTATTGATGCCTCTGCAACACTAGCAGCAGCGATAGCCCTGCTCAATGTGCCTCCCCACTCCTCCTCAGACACACAAATGCATGTGCACACACACACACACACACACACACACACACACCACAGCAAACACCAAAGCTAAACGGCTCCTTAGCTCATATCCCCAATCTGTCACAGCTGACTGATGGCTGAGATTGGACCACTAAGCCCAGCTAGCTGCTGTCATTACTGGAAGCCCACCGCGGGCAGTTTGTTTCTTGAGCCCTGCGTCCAGCCAGCGAGCCCACTGTGAACGCTCCAGTGGTCCAGCCAGGTATCAGGTGTCTGTAATAATGCGCCACACAGAGGATGTTAAGGCCCAATGGGTGGACCACACTTTAATGAATAAACACCTTCACAAGAGCATGTTGGTGTTACTCAGTTTATTGGGTCCATTTTGATATCAATACTATACATGCACATGTTTCATGGCTCAGCAGTTAACTGAAAAAAATAATCGAATCAATGACGTTCAGAGATTCTTTCACAGTCTTGCCTGTTTAAGCTATTCTTAAGGAGAAAAGAAAGGATATGGGTCTTACAGCTTCAGTCCCATGTTGAAAAATATAGATTAGAGCCTAAATTGTGTTGACTATTTTCTGCTCTTGTTAAAAACAGGGCCTAATAACTAACGGTACGGACCTTTGAATCTATCAACTTGTCAGAGAGCAAAAACAACAAAAAAAGATTAAGTTGGCCTATGGTAGCTTTTATATTAATAATTCACATATCAGTATTCTCTGTCTTATAGTCTCTCTATTGGTGCCTTTCTCTTGTTTATGATATGGCTACAGTCAGTCACCTCCTCCTCTTCCTCCTCCCCTCTGGTGATCTCTGCGTCTCGTCCTCCTCCCCTCTCCATCCTTCTCTCTATCCCTCTCTCTGCCAGAGACACTCAGCACCAATAAAGCAGCAGATTTATTAATATGGGGCCTTTGTGGCTGCTGCCTGGAGGACTGTGCGTTTGTGTGCACATGTATGTTTGTGCGCCTCATAGATTTAGGGAGCAGGCAGAGGGAGGGGAGAGAGATTTATTTGAGTGAGCAGAACTGGAGAACGGGAAGAGAGAGGAGAAGGGTTTTTTTTTTTTTTTGCAGAGAAGAAAAAGACGACTTAAAGAAGGGAGGCAAATGCAGAAAGAGATTTATTGTAGAGTGAGGATGGAGCATATTAAAAAGGAAGTCAAGGACCTGGAAAGTGAGAAACAAGTGAGCAATACAGAACAAAGTGTCTGAAATGCAAAATACTGTCTATTCTGAGGTCTCATTACGTTGGCTATAAACGGTAAAACTTATTAACATATATTTGTAGGATGTGGATTAAGAGTTTGGTAGTTAGAAAAAGTCTGTAATGCTGTCGACACGTGGAAAAAACACTGAAGTCATGACGGAAAGCTTGTTAAAACTATCCCTGTGGATTTGAAAGATGTAGATGGTTGTTAGGCAGTTGTTGTCCGACATGTTGCACTGTGGGATTAGAGTATTATTTTTGGAGTATGATCTGTACGAGGGAGCAGACGTGTGATTATAACTTTATGGACTAAGATCTCCTGAGAGCATTTAAACTGAGATTTAAACACTGAAGTGCACTAAGTAGGTGGGTCATATTATTTCGGAGTATTTGTGGGTGATTTGGCAGTGGGCACTTTATTATTAGTTATAAAGCAACAAACAGGCGTCCACACAACCAAAACCATCTGTGCACAAAATGTAGGTGCAATGGACTAAAATCAGCCAAGTCCCACAGTATGTCAAGGTGAACAACCCCAAAACTGATGACAGCATATGGCAAACACAACAAGCAGGGAAAGAGTCCAATTTAGACTTTTAGAAAAAAATAAAGGCCTACTACCTCAGTGAGTCGCTGGTATATTACTAAAGTCAAAGATGCCACAGGATGAAACCGTAAAATAAATAATATTAATTCACAGTATGTTCTCCTTCGTTTGCAGTGGAAGTAAGTACAGGCATGTCCAAAGTCTGGCCCAGGTTTTATCTTGGCCCAAAGTCAGGTTGTTGTTTTTAAATACCAGAAAAACCGAATTGCAATGTGCTATTGTTTTTAATTGCTCTTAAAGAGTTTTGTGTAAATATTAGGGTTGTCATTTATGATTATTTTGGTAGTCAAGTGATTATTTTTACGATTAGTTGACTAGTCAAACGATTATTTTTATTGTGTCTTAGTGCTTACATGACCTTGAGACGCTGTGCCTATTAACTCACCTCCACAAGCTCACCACTGGAAATTACCGTACTGCCAGAACATCTTATGGTAAATTAAAATTGAAACCTATGTGGACGAGGACGAGGAGTAGACACGGCTCCTGGGTGTTTACGTTTAAGGTGTTTATGCACTGCCGTCGTACGATGAAATGCCAGTTTGTTTATTTTGAAGGAAATGTTCCCATACGTTTGAATGTTTTTGTCTCGCCTTCATCTCCGCTTCTTCTGGCGTTCTGCCATTGCTCATCCATGCTGTAACTGCACCGTCTCTTTTTCTTCTACTTCCTCTAAATGCAGTCTAGACAGATCAGGTAGTGAAATACTGCCCCCACACTTCCTGCAGCACAGGAAATGATTACATTAAAACGATGCATCGACAGTAAAAATGTCCACCGATGATTTTTTTTATAATCAACAGTCGATTATGTCGACTAATCGTAGCCCTAGTAAATACATAGAACAGTGCATTTTTGACTGTTGTAAAAATGTCTGCAACACTGGCTCTTGCTGTTTCATTTCTCTTCGAAATAAAACTTAATACAGCCATTGCTGAGTGTACTAGTCCAGTGTAAAACCTCAACAATGTTGGTTTTCTGCTGTGACATTTTCCTTTTATGTTGACATGAGTCTGGAGCACATTAAATCCCCTTTTAGAAAGCAGTGTATCATTATTAGTTATAGCTAATTTGTCAGCAGTACCTCAGATAACACCTGCTTCCCTAATAGCAGTGTTAAAAATATCTTCATCACGGTTCATTGTTTGCATTTGCCGTCACGAGACAGTGATCACATAATTTAATTACGACGCTTTCACACCATGTTTTGGTTCATGTATGTTTTCTGTTTTCTTTGTTGGTGTTAGTGTGTACAGCCTTTGGCTTTGTGTGCATGTGCGTCTTCTCACAGGTGGTGCTCAAACATCGCGTCTCCAACCTCTCTGCCTCTCTCAGTGTCTCAGTGTTTGTGTGTGTAGGCTAATCCAGTTAGCAGCTGCTCAGGGAAACTTCAGCCTCCCTCCTCAAAAGCTCGTTAGTCAAGCTTTAATTGTTGCTCCCTCACTTTGCATATCACCATGACGCTAATTTATGCCCGTTGTCGCGGCTACTGTCGCCACGGTGGTGCATGTCTCAGTGGAAGCAGCGAGCGGGGGAGTGGAGGCAGTATGTGTGGATGATGTTGGTGCGATCGTCGAGTCTGTGAGCGATTGTGAGAGGGATGTGGCTTGTCGCACAAGAGTGTGTGCAGCTGCATGAAGCGAGCAGCGCAGAGGCGGGTCTCTGGAGCTGTCTGAGTGATGATTGGAGGAGAAAGGATTGACAGGTGTGGGCCTCAGCGGAGGGCTTCTGCAGGCAGCCTGATGAAGTAGTGCGGGATGTTTTCTCTTTGAATCACAGACTGTAGAAATAGTGGACCAAGGGATCATCTGCTGATGTGCATAAACCTTAATAAAAATGCCTCAAAAAACCTGGCTCCTATTGACTCCTGTTTAAAAATGTCATTATATTTCAGCTGTAATTGTCATAATTTAAACACTTAACTTTATTGAAGTGCATCTTAAAATTATTGCTGTAATTATATTGAGAATAATGGTTAGCCAAACCTTCTACAGTGTGTTGCTTTACAAAATTCAAGTGCTACCTTCAGGCCCCTTAGTGTCACTACTTACTTGTAACAGTGGCTAACTCTGTGGCCACCCTGATTCTGGCTCAATAACCACAGTCTCTACTGCTTCACAAGCCCGTTGTGAGTCTCTGTGGTTGACATTACAGTTTATTGGTCTTCTATTCTTCTACTGTCTCTGCTGCTAACGACCATACTGAAGCGTGAGATCGTGCCGAGACCACCGTGTCACGGACTGCTGTGCACGAAGGAGCCGCCGCTGGTGTTAATAACCATGTGAGTCACGACACCAGCCCACTTCCACATGTACACACAAACACACACTCTCAACAAATAGAGGATTTGACAAACACCCACAGGCGCTCGGTACAGAATCTCTTCCTGCCTGCTTTTTCTCCCTCCCCTCCACTTTTCCAGGTAAAGCCTCTGTTATCATTCTCTCCTTCCTCTTCATCGGCCCTGCCTCCACCCTCTTTTACCAAGAACTATGACCTCCACAATGTCTCATGGGTGACTCTTTCTCATACACACTGTCACCTTCTCAGTAAGGACTCTCCGCACCCGACTCTTACCCTTAACAACTCGCACCTATAGGGCCTTAAACAATGGAAATTAATGGGAAGTCTCTTGCACAAGTCTGATTCCATGAAGGCTCGTTCCAATTAAAAACCTCATGACAAATATGACAAATAAGCAAATTTTCTTGCCATTAAACAAACATCTTATTCATATTCTTTGTCTATGACCCTAAACCTGGCCTTTAGGTTACAATATGGTAGGAAGTATATTGTTGAAAATAAACTGCCTAGATTGAACAAATTAAATATGTGCTTTAAGTAACCCAATATCAAATTCAAAATGTCATATGTGGTGGTCACAAATACATACAATATAAACAGTGCAAAGCCAGCAAAAAAGTTATTGATAACATACATGACAGCAACATGGCTTAGTTTGCTATATAGGCTGTTGAGAATAATACCAGGTATTTCATGCTATCAGCCACTTTACAGTCGAACAACATTATTACTATATGGCACCTACCACACTGCATTCACAGTTCAGTAAGAGCCAGACTCAATGTCCTAAATAAATATGAAGCGGTGGAACATTATATATTCCATTTCTGTATGTTTACCATAATTATTTAAAACGTTTAGTAAAGTTTGACCCTGATATCTGAAAATGAAAATAAAATAGTAGTCCACCAAAGCCGCCTAAACCTTCTATCATGTGACGTGATTACACTGATTATAATTGAAATTCTCACAGATAATGTTTGTCTTGACAATAGGTTCTGTACCAGAGAAGACTGATAAAAAAATGTGTCACCAGTTCCTTATTCTTTGTACCGCAATTATTAATCATTCATTCATTTGCTACCTTTGCTTATACCTTATAAGGTAGCTGGGTGCCGCATATTCCAGCTCCAGCATTTAATCGCAGGGTTAACACACAATGAAAACCACTCACACTCACATGCAATCACAGTGGGAAATAACCATTTCAAATATATCTTTAGGTCTTAGCATGCTGGAAGGTAGTTGCTGATTGGCTGCTATAAGGCCACTCTGTCATGCTTCACCCTAGACTGTAATGAAGTTACATTTGCAAGATGGAAGTAAACATACAACATTTTTATACATACATCTAAATGAGGCTAAACACAGATGATTATTACTATAATCTATAATATCTATGAGCATTTTTTTTTTGCATTGCTCATAATCAGTCAAAATTTTAATGTTATGCACTTAACAGTCACATCTCTAGATAATATTCAGTTTTTACACACTGCACACTTGGTCTGTTCTGTGGCTTTGAGATGAAGTCAAGAAGAAAAAGTGGAAAGCTGGGGACACGGCTGATCTAAAACCAAGTAATTTCTCTCCCGACCCTCCCCTCCCCAGGAGCAGGAGATATTACCTCGCCTCCTGCCTCCCTCTCTCTCTCTCTCTCTCTCCTCACATACATTTTATATCCTGCTCATGCTGCGCCATACCCCACCTCACACTCACTGCTCACTCTTCCATCTCACTCCTGTCTCTGGCACACGTGTCAGGGCTTGAGCTGATCCTGTAGAGAGGCTCGCAAGATCGAACGCATGTGTGTGTCTGCCAGGGGAAGGAGAAGGAGGAGGGAAAGGGGAGTGAGGAAGGTTGAGAAAAGGGATTCAGGTGTTGGCGGGTAGAGACTGCCGGGGTCTGTTCTTCGGAGATGCGTTCATAATTACAGAACAGCCCGTTCAGCAGCGTTCACCATATTCAGGAAGTCAAGGAAACAAGAATGCACTGGACAGAAGGACATCCTGTTTATTGACGTATTGAAGTTAAATATAAATGAAGCTAAATATAGGTGAGATGGCGTGTTTAGAGAAACTAAAAGTCACGTTTTTAATAAGCAAAGCAATGAAATGGTCTCAAAATTAGGGAAGTGTGATTAATTTAGCTTGATTTTTTTTTTCTTACAGAAATTATATTGGATTATCAGGCACTGCAACTCACTGGCCATTGTCCAGGGTGTACCCCACCTAAGGCCCAAAGGTGCTGGGATAGGCTCCAGTCATCTGCATCCCCTAATAGAAATAAGCAGAAGAATTAATTAATATAATAATAATAATAATAATATTAATATCGGATAATCAGCAGCTCATGACCTTCTTAATACAGCTGCTGCATCAAAGCTCGAAATCTTGAAAGTGCATTAATTTAAATGGCATGATCTCAATGTGTGAACAATCCTAGATATTTAGAAAAAGTGAGTGACTTGCAAGATTGTGTATGTCTTGGGCTAATGCATGACCCTACACTGAAGAGCTGAGCTGTTCACCATAACCCATGTAAGATGCCCATTGTTGTTAATATTTACAATAATGTATTTTCACTCATGCTTTATTATGTTTTGACATTGGCATAGCCTTTTTAATTCAATGAACATTATTGTACTAATATGCAAAGCTGTGAGGTACTTAAACCCTTAGAAGGGGACCTTGAGTGTGCTTCAGTTTGACCTTGACCTCAAGTTCGATATGAACACTGTGATGCCCAACTTACTTATGTTTCAAACAATTTAACTTAAGAATTAAGCGTGTAATGGTAGGTTTGGGTGGGACTACTTTTGCATTACCTCCCTCTGTTGACTACCAGGAAAATATTTATAAAGACAAACACTCTCTCCCACCTCTGCCCACTTTTTTTCCTCTACTTCCCTTTTCTTTCCTCCCATCCGGCTCCTTAACTACTCTGCCTCTCTTGTGCTTAGAGGAAACTGTTAGTACGAGCTCCACTCCGCTGCTACCAATCAATACTTTGTGTTTGTGTGCCCCTCTCAACCTATATATTCACGAGTGTGTGCACAGAGCAGTATCTACCACACGGTGTGCCTGGGTAAAATGTGTACAGCCCTGATTGAGAAGCATAAAAGTCAATTACTTATACAGTAACCAGGGATGTTAGCGACCGTATTATGCAAATGGTTCCATATGTGAGACAAGAAGGTGAGTTTGAGTTTGTGTGTGTGAGCAGTGTTGCCAGCAGCGGGAGGGAAAACGATTCTCAGGGTCCCCCGAGCCCCCCACCACTGCACCCCACAACACAAGATGCACAGCACCCACCCTGCAGAAGATGTTTGCTTTGCCCCGCAACCATCTCCACCCATTCGACACGCCCTGGGGGTGTGAGTGCACGGGCTGGGAAGGGAATATCAATACTCACCTCCACCAACAGGCTGCTTTTTGAATGCTCTGTCGCTGCTTTTGGGGAGTATTTGCAAGACATTAGAAACACATGATTTTAGATATGGTTTTCATTATGGTTTGGATAATGATATGCACTCAGGGATAATAAAGTGTGCATTTTTATAATATTGACCTTCTCTTTAGGGTTCAAAGTGTGAATACCTGACATGGACATTAACATTATTAGAATTCAAGCAGTTTTTGTGATAGATTGTGTTCAGTTTTCAAAATGCAAACCTACTTTTGAGTTATTTTCCTCTATTTAGCCTCTCTGAATACTAACCCAATCTGTGATACTGACCGGGTAGGCCGCGGCGTGTCAGAAACCGGTCGTGACTCAAACTGTCTTCATGCACATGGTGTCTCAGCCTTCATGTGTGCGGCCTGCATATGTAGAAGACAGCGCACGGCCAAGTCGGCGAGTGTTTTTTTGGGGGGGGCAGATCATTCTTATGCCGTGTCTGTGGGCCAGAGGGAGGGAGGCTGGGAGATGCAGTCAGAAGGCTGCATACTAAACAGACTGCTGTCACCCCGCCAGCACCTCGCACTCTCACACACAAACAGAAATGCATGCTTGGTTGCTCTACCTCTTTTACACATACACACACACACACACACTCCTGGCTGCCTTGCTCAGTTGCCGGTCGTCATGGAAACCATTGCCCACAGCACCTTGCAGCCCAAATCAATGGCAGCTCCAAGACGAGGGTAGGCAGGGGTAGCTGGAGTGCGTTTGCTCGGCGCGACAGCCTGTTTCTGTCCAAATGTTTCAGGCTGGAAGCAGGTTGTACTTGTGTATAGTTTAGTGATAAATATGGCGTCACGCTCGGCTACAGATTGCACCAACAGCACACTATCAATGTTTTACAAATTGGATTCAAGCCTAGAGTAAACAGACTACCATTTCTGGATATGTTAAGAGAGAGAGAGAAAGAGTGTGAGGTCAGTCATTTAATTTAGAGAAATAATGTGTTCGTCCCAACTCGCTAATTACCTTGTTGTGTTGATGGCTCAAAATATGGCCGCCGTGCCAAGAAGCAGACAAATAAAATGAAGAACGGCAGGGACGACACAGATGTGACCCCGCCCTTGTCCCCAAAATGCACCCTGTCTTTCCCATCTGTTCAGTCAGATGCTAAAATACACACACACACACACAAACATTGGCGCTAAACTCCAGCACTGCTCACTATTGTGCACCGACAGACTCCAGCAGGTACAGCGTAGTGCTCGTAAATGCGGCCTTATGTAAATACACTGCATCACCTGTGAAATAATCAGTTATATATAATCAAGACTCACACATTTTTCTTTGTGCTTCGATACATAGAAGGGGTAGTGGATGGTTACACCAAACTCTACATCTATACGTAAATCACCAAGGGCTAGAAAAGTTCTTCTCTTGAGACTTAGCATTCGTCTCCCACCTCGCTCATCACGTCTATCACTCCCATCACTTTTCTGTGTGGGCTGAGAGAAGGAGGCAGGGGAATGAATATCCGAATGGGTGCAAGAGCCGTCAGACAGACAGGGTGCACCGAACGGGGAGGTGGGGTATGAGCTCTTTGAGGATTATGTTGAGAATTTTGACTCAGTTTTACCGAGGAGGAAGGAGGTGGTGCCGCTGGTGTTGAAGGGGCTAGATCGACTCCTCGGAGCAATTTACCTCAAACGGCTTCGACACAGCTAATCCGCTCTTAAAGGAGCCTAATCCAACAGTCTTGTACCTGATACTGAGAGGAGGGAAAGAGAGTGGTAGAAGGAATATAGGAGAGTGAGGAAATAAGGTAGGGGCAAGAGACCACTCTATATTTAAAATACAATGGCAGAAGTAAAAATGCAATCTAATAGCAGTGCTGGGTCAAATTCCTCATGCTTTCCAAGTGATCTTATCCATTTTTCTTGATCAAGCCTCGGAATCTTATTGTAACAAGGTTGACGGTAAACAGTTTGTGAAAGACCTCTGACCCACCACTCAATTCGGAAAAAAAGTTGAATAGGACTAACGTTCTCCCAACTTTTGAAAGAAAGACGGGTCTTATTGTGTGAAAATTGAAAACATAAATGCTACGGAACAAAATGTGAGCCTGCATTGTGAAGAAGCATTACTAAACAATGTTAGATGTGCATTAGAACATGGTGAATAGTCCTTTGTGGAGCCTACGTTGTCACAGGTTAAAATGGCACCGAGAAACGACAGGAGATGGGAACAAATGATGTGTTGAATGCCCGTACGAGAGCGCAGAAACGCGGGAGAGTAACTACATGCAGTTTTTTGAATTGTTCTGAAAAGCGTCAGGTTGAGTTGGAGGATGGAGCGAGTGATTGAGGAGAGGGAAGAAGGAAGCACCTCTGGCATCTCATTAGAGCTCTGAGACGTGCGGCAGACCCATAGGCCGGCGCACTCAGAGAAAACACTCTGGATCAGATTTGTCAAACTTAAGGCCCGGAGACTGAAAATTGACTTTTGCATTTGTTTATCCGGCCTGTTAACACATTTTTGTTGTTGATAGGTGTCAAGTTGAAGGAACCAGTTTTGAGCATCTTGACTTTAACACTCATTCACATATATACGTAATTAAACATAAAGGAGACAGTATGAGCCACAGTCAAAAGGAATAACATGACTTCTCTCCCCCTTCCCTCACTGTACTGGTATTTCTCTCCTTCACACATTGCTCTTTCTTCCCTCTCTGCTGTTGTTGTTGTTCCTCCCGTATATCTCACGTTCCCTCCATCCCGCGGCTCCTCTGCCTCTCTCCGGTGTGCTGTGTATTTCATAGAAAAATGAAGCCAAATAAACTTGAACCCGGGAAGGTGATTGATGGTTGCGCAAAGCTCCCTCTCTCCATCTTTTCCCTTTTTCTCCGTCTTTATTCCCACACTCCCTGCTCCCCTCTCGTCTCTCCCACCGGCACCGTGGCTCCCTCTCGTTCACGCACAGTTTGTATAGTTTGATTAATTATCGGAGTCTACAGGATACTGCTTTGTGCAAGTAAGTCTTTTCTTGTTTAGTGGAGGATTGGCTGCAAGACGCACAATGGCTTCTGGTGCTGTTTATTTGGTTATCATTCACACGTAGTATAATATCATCCAGTCGGCGCCAGTTCAATTAGTTACAGCCTTGAGTTCAATTATGTACAAGTGTATTAAAATGATCCATAATGCACCTATACACACGTGTTCCCAATGAATCAAGGCTAATTAGATGCTGCTGGACTATAGGACCATGTGCGGAGTCTAATTAATAATAAGGCCCATTATTATTATACCCACACTGGACAACAGCCATGTTTTATATCATACTTATACTTTCACGTGCTCAGCAGCTTGCATTATTCTTGCCAGTTTCGCACACTTTTGATGCACCGGAGCAGAAAATGGGTTTGAGGTCCAATTTTGAATGACCTGTTAGCACGCTCTCTTTAGCTCTGTTCTTTTCACGTAAACAGCCCTCCTGAATGTGAGCGCGTCGTACCTGTGCCTTGTTTTGTGTGAGTGTGTGACCGCAGCAGCTCCATCTATCAGACGGCCTGACAGCTGCAGTGGAGGGAGACAGTGTTATCAGGCACAGTGCAGGACACCTATCAGGGGTCCTATTGTCTCATCTGCCATGATAAGACACAGTAAGGAAGAACGAGGGGAAAGGGATGAAAAATCAAAAGATGGAGGAAGACTACAGCTTACTGAATGATTGTGATAAAAGAAAACTGTCTGAGGATAATAGACGTTCTAAACTATATTGGACTAAAGGAAAAGGTGTCACTGTATCCAGAGTGAACATAGAGACATGTGGGGTACAGATTGCATAACATTTGTTCTAAATAATGCATTGTTTTGCTTAAATTTGGAAAATTGCTGGGAAACGAAAAACATTTTTGAAACATAAGACTAGTGTTGTAGTTCTAAAGAAGTGTTGTAACTCTTCTTGTAAATCTACTTTCGAAGATTCCTTCTCTAAACTTCTCTTGAACTGGACTATTTAGATTACTGGTCCCTGCAATCTTATAAAATGCATCATACACTGTTCTTGGTCTTGATACCTAAAAATCTTGCTCTTTGTCTCTATACACTCTGCTCTCTGATATGACTTGGTCTTGGCTGTTATGGTCCTGCCTACACTACATAAAACTTTTATTATACTTCAGCTTGTTGCTTAAAACCATCTCTAAAGTTAAAAAAAAACAAAAAAAAACATTATGTAGCCTATTGATGTAAATACTGCATTACAGCGCTGGAAAAGCTTTAAAATGGATCTCAGTAGTGCTGGAAAAAAGTGTTGAATTTGTCATCGGAAATGGCATTTTAAACTCTGCTTTAAATCTTTGTGTTGCGCAAATGTGTTTGTATTTCGCTAACCTCCCCCTGTGTGATGTTTCTCAGTTTTAAATCATTATTTCTCAAGCTTCCCATCCACATGAACAAATAAACACACACCCATACCAGGAAAGATGCGCAGTCACACTCATTCGGGGAGGAACACAGAAACATTGATACACGCCCACGCTTCATAACTTTAGGGGCTGACACACACAAACACAGCACACAGAGCAGCCCCAGCGAGCCAAACATAATTCACTTTAGACACAGAGTTTCAATTTGACTGCACTGAGCGTCAGTCTCACATGCTTCATGTCACTTTGTGCTGCAGCTAAATCCAATTGCCTCGTATGTGAGCGCGTGTGTAAGGCAAAGACTGTGTGTTAAACGTCGTTACAGATACTATTTTTGTCCTGTATTCTGCAGTTTTCGATATGCTTGGTGCAAGTTTTTGACTGTTGGCCATGAGGAGGTAATGGCTACAGCAGACGGTTACATCTTTATCAGATCTGTGGTTTCCTGCTATATCCCCTGTACATCAGTAAACATATACTTATATAAACAGAACCCAGTTTGTAATAGAATGTGTCTCCTTTTCAGGTTTTAAAATAGGAAAGTGTGACGTCTTGCTGCATAATATCATAGCATGTGGAATAGCTGAGAGACCCAGGATTGATTCCGGCTGATCTGTCTGTACTAACTATCAATTAAAGGCAAAAAGCACCCCCCAAAAAAAGCTTAGGAAAAAAAAAAGTACTAGTGCTATAAAGTCTGTGGAGATTCTCAGTCATTCAGGTCATCATTTAAAAGGTAAGATGACAGCGTTATTGGCTATTGACCAATGACAGTAGACCTGAGACATATTTCATATACTATATTTCATGGGACTGTATACTTCAATAATATTTAATTATTTTAAGTAATGTGTGAGATTGTATATCCCTTATCCCTCAGTGTCCTGTTACTTTTCCAGTTTCTCTGTTCACAACAATGCCAAGAAGTTCTACAAAATCCTGTGAAAAAGAGTCCAGATTTTGTTGGGTTTAAGTTGCCTGGGGGTGAACACTGCTGTTGCTCACAAAATCATCAGAAGGTAAAAAAAGCTTCCCAGAACAGGCTTCCCAGAACAGAACTTTCTGAGTCTTTGTCTAATTCAGTGAAGACTAGTTTTTAAAAACACTAATCAGAAAAACTAATCTTGTCCTTTATAAACTCTTACAACAGAAAACACAAATAAAAGTCTCCAAACAAGAGTGAAGCAGTCTCCCATGGCGTACAGTACATTTGTATACAGTAAACAGTTAGATAAGTAGGAGCTGGAGTACAGGCTGTGTAAATGCAATGTGTAAACAGCTTAGATTTGGTGCAGCTCCTCTATTTTGGTCACAGGATAGAGTTATATCTGTGAATAGTATGTGCTTTGCTTTGCTGTCGTTATAACAGGGAGAGTTCTGAACAACAGTGAAGGAGATATCTTCTCACCATTTTTTCGAAGGTAAAACACATTGCCATTCCCCTTATCCCTTCTTCTCCCTGTGCTGCTTCGTTCCTCCTCTCCTCCGTCCCGGCCCCCTCCATCCCTCTCTCCCTTATTGTAGTTTTTGCGCAAGAAGGCAGAAAATGTGCTTACCCTACACACGGGGATGTTTGCCAGTCTCACACAAAGTTCAAACTGCTTGTGAAAGCAGCAGCTTTACCTGCATCATCAACAGCCTGTGTGTGCGTGCGTCTCTGAACTACATGTGTGAGCATATTCTCTCCAGTGATTGTGCGTTGTTGTGTGCAGAATTCAATAGCTGTGTGTGTGTGTTTACAAGTGCACTTCCGTCTGCCTTTAGGCCGAACACCTCAATGTGAAAACAAGACGATGGACTATTTACACCTTTTACTGGGGATAAGTTTTGATAATTGACTGTGGAGCGCAGCGCTAAGCATGCCTTCACACAAAGTGGTGCTTCTGGATTGTTAACTACAAGAGTGAATAGAAAAGTTGAGCCATTGTGCAAAGTATATAATAACACAAAAGAATCAAACCCAGTGTGGAAAGCTATTATCACTGTGGAGTGCATTACAACACAGCCCTATACTGTTCATTTTGTTGCACTGTGTAAAATATTTGGCCTCATTTAAGCATTTGAGACTTATCAGACAGAAGAAGTAGTCTTCAAACATGAGCCAAATCATCATGACTTTGCCATATTTCCACAGTGCAGCTTTGAAACCTACTCATTCGCCATATTTTTTCTCTTCTTTTGAGTTTCAGATGCCCCTAGATGCTTTAATCATTGTTCTAGTTTCAGCCATTGTTAGTATATCAGTGAATTCACCACTGTATATATTAACACAATCGTTACCAAGACCAAAATATTAGGCTTGTGTGCTCCCTTTCACAGCCAATGAAAAACAGCAAAATGCATAACGAAATCCATTGTCTATTAGCACATTTGCACCACCACATCCTTTAGCAGTTGTTAGCATCTGAGACACTGAATGTTAATTTTATATATCTGAGGTGTGCAGAAAGGCAAGGGTGGTGATAAAGGGTGGATTCCTACTCGGAATCAAAATGGAAATGCTCATATGATATCAACAGGCAGCTACCACCAGCTAAATACATTCAAAATCCTTCAACTGCAACTGTATTACATTTACACACAGTTTACAAGAGAGAAGCACTAAATCCAGAAATGCAAGACACCTAGTTTACACTCTTTAATACGTGCACAGTTATGTAGGCTAATCCACAACAGCCGCTCACTCCTCTGTTGTGTAGCTTCCTCTCAGCAGTATTGGAGGGTAATAGTCTGTGGATCATGCTGACTGAATCATTCACTATTTCTGGGCATTAGAGGTTATATATTTTGAATGGGACAACCCAGGCTCGTACCAAAATGGGACCAAGGCACCATCAGTCTTCAGTAACAGTTTGACACCTAGGCTCTTGGCTGACTGCTATTTTGCACCAGACACAAGGGCATTCGGGTCCCTCTTGACCCATTTTGGACACAGGAATAGATACATATATAAAAAGAGATGTGTCACTGTTGCACTTTTCAACATTGGAAATAGAAATGTTGACGCTGCTGACCAGGTGTTGTCAGGTGATTGTACAATAGACACATCTGGTGGATTACACATTATTCTTTTGGCAGTCCTTTCATCTCACACTTTGTACGGATGAGTTACTAAGAAACCTTATCCGTGTTTTGAAACTCCGTCGAATAGACCCTTCCAGTCTGGCCATTAATCAACAAAGCCAGCACATTAGGTTGGGAAGTTTCAAAGAGCCAGGTTCAGTGACATACCTACATGCCAAAGTGATTTAACTAAGCCTCTTTTTACTGCCAGTTTTTCAAAGAATCTATGACAGAAAAAGCTAATGTTGTATAACAGGCCCGGGCAATAATTGAGAAAATAATTGACATTTAGAAAGACTAATTGACAATCTTGCCCATGTTCGGTGTAATTGTCATGGAAGAGATGAGAGAGGCAGTCTTTCATTAGAACAAAATACCCCAGCTTTTAGAGTAGGGCATATTTAATAGAAAAAAAGTGTATTCTCGTTGTGAGACAGACACAAAAACATATGTACAAAAGACATCTCAAATAGTGGTTTGAAGCTACACAGCAGTGCTCACCTGAGGATTTTGCCACTGTTTGACTGTCACCTTGGCTCTATAGCTCGTATATTACCTAAACCTAATGTCATCCTCTGTTTATCTGCTCCTTTCTTCACAGGTGTTCAGATTTACCATTTCCCAGAAAAGATTAAAAAGGTACAGCACATATGGCAAACGACAGCTTGAACTTAATACCATATAAATGTTATTGTGCTCCATTTGCCAGACATTGTCATTACCATATATCTTTTCCAACTGAATATAAAAAAAACTTTTATAATCGATGCTATCATTGTGATATTGAACAACAGTAGCGCTTGTGTTTTTGGCCAGCTCTTATAATTAATCATACTGCACAAATCTTGTCAAATAATTATTCATCAGAGGATCACTTCCATTGATTTGAGGTTATATAGCCCCATCTGTATTGCAAAAATACCAAATACCAAAAATAATCCTGAAATAAAACTAAATCAAAGCAGTCAAGATCCAATAATACATCCACAACAACACAATGATGTCTTTGTACCATGTGACCACCTCCACATCCTCATTGTCCTTCTGATTGCGGGATGTAGATAGAAAAAAAATCAATCATATAAGTGCGGGTGCGCGCGACAGTTATTCCAGACTCACTGCTTGCCGGACCAGTGCTTTGCCACTAGCACATCTATTTGTTTTCTTACTCCATTTCACCTTGACATGTACGCCAGGCTTGGGTTTATGACATTGCGTGTGCGTGCGTAGATGTGTACGCGGCGTGTGTCTTTGAAAAGGCGGCCTGGTGTATGTTTCTCCCTCTCTTGTGGAAAGCAATCTACCAGGTTGAGCTCATAAATCAAGGTGGGGGGATGGAAATGGGGATGAAGACCGCCGCGTGCATGTGAGTATGCGGCTCTCTTTCCGAGCTCATACCTGTCGACACTGGGGGCGTGGTTATCTCTTGTAGATGTTGTATTTGCTTTGCTTGACGTCAGTGTACTGTCTTTGTCCATGACATGACCGATCTCTCTCGTTCAATCCTGGATGGCCTGCCATTTCCTCTCCGCGCTGGGATTAGACCACAGGGCGCTCCGTTGGAAATGAACAGCGATTTAGGAAACTAATGAGCTGTAATGGACAATGTGCCCCCGGAGCAACAGTGATGCAGTCAGTCATAGACAGACTCCTCCCATTTCCCTCCTCAGACTGAGATTAGACCAACCTGTGGTGTGTGAGCGACAGGGAACGATGTCGATTTCAGCTCATCACCATCACCATAAGCTGACATGCTGCTGTTGTCTTTCCCCGCACTGCTTAAGTGTCATTGTGAAGATCTAAACATCTCCTTATGCACTGGTACATCTTCATTCATAACAAGTAACCTGCATGTGCCTGTTCAATTTAATAAGGGCTCACTCATACCTAATATGTAGAAAATCAACTTTTTATTAACTAGATGCTAAGTGCAAGTGCCCTTTTTGTTTTGGACATTCTCCTATTTTTTCTAAACCAAAATGTCAGATATGAAATGTCCTGCAGACTGTGCTTTGGAACAAAAAAGTAGTATTTGGCTGGACCAAAGTGAGCCATCCACATTGTAATGTGAAAAAACATTTGAGAGGGATTCAGATTTTTGGACTAAATATAAGGTCACACACATAAAACGTTGATTGCTGCAAATTGGAATGAACTGGTGTTATAATCACTAACCCTGTAGAGGCTAAGAAATACTTAACTCATGAACTGCTGAAAGGCTAACAACAAATGTCAGGGAAAGTTATAACAACTGGTGTGTGAAACAAAAAAGAACCCAATCAAATGAAGATGTAGCAAAGGTTTAACATTTAGTTTTGCTTCAGGGGGTAAACTGGTAATAGGACAGTTTTCTACGTACTTCAAAGCTGACGCACTTCAATCATGTTTGGATCCTAACCTTAGTCATCTTTTTCTACAAAATGAACATTAAATAGCAATCTTGAAGTAACCTTGTAATTTCATGGAGAAGAGACGTTTGTAACGTCAGTGCCTTAAATTATAAACTGGTTCTTAAACTAACACTGCCTAAGACTTGAAATACATAGCCTCATAAGCATAAGTATGTAGCCGCAAGGTTATTTGATGGTTCTCTGACTTGAAAAAGGAACAATAACCCATCTTTCATAAACACATTGTGCCCAGCTGACCAGATACTTCACGTAACTCTGTGTGACGAGGCATGTTACACAATTCTCCACACACCTGACATTTACTAAATACAAATGAAGGTTCAGATCCTTAAAAGTTACATAGTGTTGTTTTAAAACAGCTCTTGTGAAGTTGTGTTTAACCACTATCGAGTTATTTCCATTCATAAAAACATTAGTTGTCCGTTTTAGTGATTATTGACTTGTGACGTCCATATTAACATCACTTCTTATCCGCTCCTTAGTTTTGATCAGTTGTGTCTTAAATCCTTTTTGTCTGAACGAGACTTGACACAAATGCACCAACCCTTTCTGTTTCTAAGGCTTATTTCCTTGTTGTGCCTTCTGTTTACTGGGCTGGTGTTTCAGTCAGACGGCATGTTAGCAGCAGAGCTCAGTCTGAAGGATGCTTGTGTACAGTTTGTCTGGTTTAATACAATGTAAGCTCTCCTGTCTCACCATTGTCAAGGAGTCTTAGGAGTGCTTCTTATCCAAATGCTACACCACTGAGCTGATTAGGCAGGAAGCCTCAGCGTACGTGTGTGTGCGTGTTTATCTATCTGCTTCTACATCATGTTAGCGTTTTTGTTTTTTTTTCTCGTATGTGTAAAAGCCTCGTTCCTGTAACAACTACAAGTACTGTGTCTCATATGTAATTCTGTGTGTGTCTCTTTTGAGGCTCCTCAAAAGCTGCCTTTTTCTCTCTCATGTGGCTTCTCTGGTATGCTTGGTATTTCACAAAGCCTCAGATCCTCCTCTCCTCAAAGGCTGGGGGAGGTGTGTGTGAAAGATGCTGGCTAACACGCACGCAGACACTCCTGGATCTTAAGTGTCATTTCTCTGCCTTGTTTTTGCGTTGAAGGGGGTGGGCTCTGACACACACATTGCTGCGAGTTCCTTGTTAGCGTGCGTGCTAGGGATTTCTTGGTTGGCTGGAGAGGCAGCCACTGTGTGTGTTTATATGCACATATGCTGCTCGCGTGTGTGTCTAAGGAGACCAGGATGTAATTAGCCACAATGGCAGTGGCTAATGGAGCAGCTGCCTCTTTGTAAATGTTGTTTGCTGTTGCCACCAGGACAGGACACACATTTTTAGTGACCCACCGGTCGCTCGGGGGCACTTCACTTTCCCTTTTAATCTTTCCCTCCTGCTTGTGGTCACCTGTCACCGCCATATTGTTTTTTTTCTATAACCTATGTTGTTTCATAGCTGTTTTGAGCCTCTAGGGGGCAAAGTTTGACTCATAGTCCAGGTTTTAGTAGCAACATCCTAAGAAATTCGTAGGAAGCCATTTTGAAATTGTTAAGTTCATGCAAATTGTGTTTATGCTGACCATAATATCGCCCGATACATTTTACACTTTTGTGCAATGTAATAGTTTAAATATTTGTGTTTGTTATGGAGGGTCCACCCAAAAATACTGAGTGAAGGTGGCTATCCTATTAAACAACTGGCCAACCATTCCAATCCATTCCTGATGAGAAACAGCAATTGGCAAAGACAAGTGGCTAAGACATGTGGTAGATATCAGGTATGTCTTTCTCAACAATATGGGAATGTGAGTGTTGCAGAATGCTAATATTGCTAAAAGCTATAAGAAAGTCCACTGCTGTCTGGCCCGAAACCTATATGACCATACATTTAGATGTTGAGAACATGGCTTTAAGACTCACGTGAAGGTAAATGAGCACTGACATGTTGAAACTGTTCTTGATGACGATGATCCAAAGGATGAGTTGATGACCCCAGTGCTGAACCACCATTTTAGTAGGTTACACTTAACCCTAACCCTTCTAATATAATAAACCTGTGGACAATGTCTTTAGACTAGCTGCAGGTGTTGACACTAGCTCAGTTCAACCTCATAAATGAACGATAAAGGAGACACCGAATACTTATTGTGATATCCCTGCGTTTTCCTTCAGCCGTCTTTTTGCAGCTTCCTTCTTTGTGTCTGCTCGGTTCCTTTGTGTGGCACTATGTCTCTATCTGCGTTCACCCTGCCTCGCTTTCCTCTCTCCATCCCCCCTCCTCCCTTCTCCTCCCCTTCTTCTTGGCGATCAGACCATTTTTCCAGCAATGAGACTTGTCACCCCTCCTCCTCCCTTGCCCCCACCCCCCTCCTCCTCTTGTGGCAGAGCTCCTATCAGAGAAATGATAACACTACGTCACTCTGTAATCTGGTAGAGGGGGCTGCGGCGCTCTTTCGCTCAAACGCAGGGCTCTCTATCGCCGCTGTAGAAAGCACTGAATCTGTCTTGTTTTCATCTGTCACTTTGTCCCGCCCTCGTGTCTGTCTGTATGTCCCGAGACCTTGACGTCTGTGTTTTTGATAGTTGCAACCGCGAACGTCACAACATTGTAAGATCTCCATAGTTACTTGACCTTGCCCATCGCAGTGCTCCATCTTCCTCTTTCAGACTATGACGGGCAGTTTACTGGTGCCATTGATAAACTTACTCTCCGTCTGACCTCTTGAAGGACCGGCTCCGCCATCGCCCTTCCTCTAAACAAGAAGGAACAAACAAGCCACTGCAAAAGCCTGTCATATTTTCGCCAGAGCTCCTCTCAACACCGCCGTTTACCAGTGATCCCCAAGAGTGCAGCTTAAATGACTTTAACCGAGTCTCTGTTTGAGCGTTATGTTCAGCCGGCCTTGATCGTTTGTTAAAGCTTGCCACCACCGTGCCGTCCCGGTCTGAACGGCACAGACAGTTCCTGCTGAAGTGGCACAAAGTTGCCCTCTCCTTCCTCCCGTTATTGCTTGTTCTCCCTTCCTCTACGAGCATCTCTGTCCAACATAAACAGCAATTTATAGTATATGAAAGTTATGAAAGTTAGAGTAACATGCAGGTAATGGTAATATACTTTGAACGGACAAACCTCTATACTATTTTTACTTTGCTGGGCTATTAAGTTGGGAGGTTGTGATACATGTGTTGATGATCAAAATACCTTTCAGCATGTTTTCAAAATCATGTGAACCAGTGTGCACAAAATGTCTGATCTTGCCAGACATGGAGCTAGTTCAGAATGTTATTGGTCATTTTCTCTGAACATTTTTTCTTTGCAGCAGGAGAGTTAGACTTTGTCAGACATCTCCACTACAAATAAAAAAGTCCAGCATTTTGAGACAGTCTGTAAGATAATGGCCACCAGCCCCTCATAAAATTGCTTATTTTGTTATAAACCACTGACATTAACCAGGAACTTGTTTGTTGTTAAGAATTCATTCACTTATTATAGCAACATAATTTTACCGTAAATAGCCTTAAAGTCATTTGGATGGTTCCTTGACATGCAACGGGGCCATTAGCTCAGAGCGACCTGGAGACATGACCCTCTCAATATGAAAAATTCCTAAGCCTTACCTCACTTGTTTGTGTTGTAAGATTATAGCCTTACAAACTCTTAACTAACCTTAGCATGTAATAAAACCCCCTCTCCATTGTCAAGTGAGCCACTGTTTTGCTCGCAGCATTTTTGTCAGTAATGTTCGACATATTACTTCACATACAAAGTTTGAAAACAACAGACTTAAAGCTTAGCACTAGTTGCAATTTATCTCCTCCAAAAAGTAACAATACTGTCCACATTCTCTTCGACTTCACTTTACGCCGTGGCATAAATTACATTTGAGTCAGTGCAGTTGTAGCAGCGTCCATTAGGGGGTGCATGGGAAGTTACGCAGTGTTGCTTTAATTTAAACAAATAATAAGTAAGTAGTAAGGGCTACTTTTTGTTAGTTAAGCTGTTGCTGTTGTGTTGTTTGAATCACATTTACACTTACATTTACCAAAGTTAAATTTGATGCCGTTTTCCGTGTTTTAGCGCTGTGAAAAACACACAAACATGCTTACTCACTCCCACTGACTAACAATGGTAACATAAGCTAACTGTGAGTAACACAACGCACCACACCCTGAGGAGATGTTTACTGTGGATTACCTGCTGCATCACACACCTCTGTCTGTGTCTGTGTGTGAGTGAGGTGGTCATGTGACACTAGGAAGAAACACAAACATTCTCCTCACATCATTGTCCTTACTGATGAGTGTGAAATAGTTGGCCTTAGTCTGCTTTCTTTAGCTTTTGGATTTCCTTGTCATTGTTCATTTCATTTTCTCCTTTACCCTTCCCTTTCTTTTGCCACACACCTCCTCTGCCCTTCCCTCTTCTCTCTCTGTCCCGTTGCAGAAGGTCAGGGATATGAGGACAAGCAAAGAATCACATGACAGCTTCCCTGCACTCACTAAAAACTTCCACATGCACCGCAAGCTAGGAGTGGAAAGTTTTTACACCGCGGCTGGTTACCTTTCGAGGGAAAACTTATTAATGCCCCACTGTCTGTGCATTTGCCTGGACTTTGGACTTTAAAATGTGCGTCTCCCACCTCTGATCCTCAGTCTTCCACCAGCAGCGGGAGGAAGCCATATTATTATTCTGTGGAATGTCGCATCGGGCTAAATTTAGAGCTTTAGTTTCCGTTCTTCCTTTCTCCTCGTCCCCTCCCACTCCTCCTTTTCTCTCTCTTTGCAGATGAGACTGAAATAGCCGGATGGCGTTGTGTCTTGAGATGCACCTGGGAATACGAGCCCTAAACTCTCCCAGGTTCCCCTCCCTGTACCCTCTGTCGGACGCTTGTATCCAAGCACCACACGCACACTGACCTTGCAGTGTTGTCATGTTGGAGTCACATGACCAGTAATTGGTAATGATAAAGCCTAGATTAACAAAACAGTGATAAGACCCAAGAGTAAAACACTACACATTCTTCGTGAGCTTGTAAAACACATCTAAACAAGATTTTTTGAAGATATAAGAGACTAGGATTTCCTAGACTGACTATTGGCATGTTTCACAAGGTGGTACAGTATACAGTAAGCTGGGAAGAGCACGGTTTGGTAAAGGTAACCCCTGATGAGGCCTGCACTTCTGAGAGTGGTTTCTGCTGCACAAGTAACTCCATACAATGCTGGAATGATGAAAATGGAAACAGTTGTTGCTAATAATTGCTAGCTTGTTTTCTGAAAAAGCTTCAAGGATGTTAAGTGTTTTTGCTTTTGCACCTCTTTTTCTTGCACAAGGATTCGCCATTGTTTACCCAACAGACTGCTGTGTTTTGCTCCACCCTGAAAAATTGACCACTCTAAAAGCAAAAAGCTGAGGGGTTACAAAAGTGTACAGTGCACTTTTTTGGGTTGCTCTGTACCCTTTTGACAATGGAAACTTACCTGTACTGAGCCGACCTGTACTGCTCCAGAGGAAGCAAGGCTCAAGGTGTGCAGATTCCCTTCATTAACATGAATCCTTACTCTGAACACTAAATCTTTTGTTTTCTTTCTTCTTCTTTCTGTCTTTAGAGTTAACAAACATGGATGTGAACAGTAAAATAAAACCATGCTTCATCATGGCTGCAAGATTGAAAGTCCTTTTGCACCTTTTCCAAAGCACCATAACACATATTTTAAACGTTTGCTTGTATTACACAAAGGGATTGATCTACAGCTGGAATTTTGTCTGGGTAAGCATGGTTTCTGATTTTGGCAGTAGTTTTGTTCAGTGTGGGCACTTTCTTGTCCTCTTGGTTTTGACCACACTATAAGATTTCTGATCAGCACAAGATGTTGGAGATCGGAATGGGGCTAGAGTTATTCACTCTTTACACACCTCACAAACACCTGTGGTTGACACAAAAAAAATGTTTTTTGTCATTTTTGTCTGGCTTTACTTTTAAGTTTTTCCAAGTTGCTTTTTTTCATGAAAATTTCCAATAAAATGTTTTACTCAGAAGCTGAAAGGTACAAGTGCACTTTAAGTATTGACTTGTCTAAAACATTATTTGAATTGGCAAACATTTAAAATATCTGTGCATTCAATGATTAAAATTGTGCTTGACATGTAACACATGGTTTTAAAAGATTCTTCCATACTTTAGATACAAATTCCTTTTAGTCTTTAAATTTGAGGCACTGGAGGATTGTAAGCCAGTCTGTTATACGAGAGCTCTCTAATCAAGTTGCCATTAGTCAGACGGAGCATGTTAAATGGACTGCATTAAAATAGTCCTTTAAACTAGTGCTGCATTCAGCCATTTACAATCTCACACTTGAGTTTAGTGCTCAAGGACACTGTAGTAATAACAGGAGACTGGTTTAGAATCACCAACTTTAGCAGTTTGTGTAAAACCTATTCTACCAGATCAGTAATATTTTAGATAGTTGGTAACACCCAATCTATTTTCCCAGCCCATTCTTCGGGACCTCTGACACTTAAAATATTCATGTTTCATGGGAAAATATGTTGCATTGATTGTTTGTGGTGAGCTTGTACTATATGACTTCAGTAACTATAAAAAAGTGTTTAGGTTATGTTTTAGCATCAGAACAACAGCTTAGATGAGCTACAGTCAGGTGATTTAGTTCAACTACTGTCCTTTATGGAGTTGAAAGCACATCTTTTACTTTTTTAACTTGTCATGAGTGACCCAAACAACAGACAAACAAGTTAACAAGCAAATTAGTAGCATATACTTTTACTCTAAGTTAAACTTTTAGCCCAAAAATACATATTCTCAAAATCTTTTTGATGATTCTTAGACAAGAGATCAGTAGAATCATGCCTGTCTCACTGACACAGTACCTTCAGCTGGACAGAAACCTACAATACTTTCTTGTCCGGGGACGAGGTCGCAAGCGAGTGAGTGATGCGCTCTACCACACTACGCGTATGATAAAGGGAAAAGGCCAATACACTGGACCCTAGCAGAGTCATTTTTGTACAAAATACGCTAAAATGACCCTACCATTTCAGAGACATGTTTCCCCCCACACACACACTTTCTAGCTTGGATAGTCTTCACCTCTAAACAAATGATGTCCATAGATATGGTGCCCAACAACTTTATGACAGAGCAGTTGCACAGAGAGTCTTTAGAGGGACCCGCTGCCTTTATGAGCTAAAAGTTCCACAGTTTCCCTGTAAGCCGTATACATGCTGTAGTAGCTTGACTGGACTAAACTAAAACAAACATGAATTTTTATAATAATAATTTGAATTTCTATTGAATAATGTAAACTCTGTTCTCTGGTGACAAAGTCCTTGGTTTTATGTACCATCCACCCCCCAACCTACCTCCAGCTGAGGCAAAATGACTGACAAATGGCTTAACGATGTTCTGGGAACTTTGTCTAAATGTACCAAGTTTCTGACAGTAAAGAATTATGTGTAACCTACTCATTGTCCTGATGCAGATGAACAACGGTTGTGTTGTTTGTTCAATTGTAAGGCTCTTCCATCTGTCAGTGCCTGTGCGTGCCTGAACATGTGTAACAATTTATCAATACTGCCGCTCTGTTGTAGCCATTACCACTGATTCATGCCTCCATCCTAATGGTCAAATCATTAACATTATTTAGACCGCGGGCTGCTTGTGGACGTGAGAGCTGCTGTTTGCCCATAGAGGAATGTTTGTGTGCTCTAGTTATGCGTGTGTGTGTTTTACTGAAGCCCTTGTGTAAGTTTGTGACTGTCCTCGGGCCGCTCTCAGTATTGATCTCCATATGGTCAATGAGCAAGGCTAACGATGCTACAATATGCCGCTTTCGCCCACCCTCAATCAATCTGAACGGCCACAGCACAAATGTCCCTCTTTCTGGTCTTTGCAAGGAGCTAGAGCATTAGCCTTAGCCTCCAGCGCTAATGAACAGCCCTCAAACATTAGCAAACAGGTATCTTATCATAGGAGCTGTGAATTAACCCACTGGCTATCTTTGGAGAAGATAGTTTGCAAATGCCCGCTAACAACATGCTTGTGCTGCTAACCACACAATCATTGGTTTTCTAAGGTGGAAAGCTTGAGTTGCCATTGATTTCTCTGCAGCACAAACTGGAGGCATAACATTAGTCTCCCAGGACTAACACACACACAACGCAAACAAAGAAATGTGGAACTTATCAATACATGGGGTCAATAATCTGGGATACGTCGTCTGTTGAGAGAAGCATCCGTTTGTGCCACAAGGATGGAAGCAGCGATAAAACAGTCAGCAACAGAAAGAGGAGATATGAGATGCAGGGATATCCTGCCATTTCTTCCATCTTTTTCTTCTTCCTCTGTCTCCTGAGGCGCAGAGAGATGTTTTTGGTGCATTGGTAGCAGTAACCTCAACCGTCGGTCCCCATAGATTTCCCCTATCACTCACTAACACCGGTACGGCGCAGTTAAACACTTACATGTTCAGTGAGTCATTCTCTTCCCCCTCCACCCTTCTCCCTCTCTCTCTCTCAGCGCGTCTTTTTTTCCTCCGACTGTTTGAGGTCTAAATCCCTCCATACTCAGCGACTTAACCCCTCTCTTTCATTTCGCCCCCTTCGCTCGTGCTCGGATCTAGCAGTAACCATTAGCCGCGGCGTTTGTGTGCGCCGGCGTGTGTGTGTGATCAGTAAACGAATGCTTTGTTGAGCTCCACGTTCCCGGCACGTGGCGTAGCTCGCTGCCGAAAGAAAGACGCACAACTGCAAAATGAGCCCTATGAACAGGCACAAACACACGCTTCCTCTTCAGAGGTTGTCTTTTTCCTGGGCACACAGAGAGATGCATATGTTTAGTGTCTGTCGGCAGATGATTAGCAGGTTCAGGTGTGGAAATGTAATGTACTCTACACAATTCATGAAAATACATTTAAGTAAAGGTCGAAGGTCTTCTCTTACTAACTGTACAGACAGCTATTACAATGCGGCTCTTTCCACTGGTGGTATGTTACAGTTTGGGTCATTTGATATGGGTAACCCCTTCAAGAGGCATGCATTTCCACTCTGCTGGGTTCATAAGAGCAGTGTCCACGACATTACCAATGACGTCATCGAAGTGCTACAAAAGTCGTGTCTCTATTTGAGATATTAAACTTATCTGATGTAGACTTTTTGAAACTTGGATGCATTATTAATAATTAATATAAAAAGAGATTAAATTCTGGTGTGTAGCAGCGAGAGAAGCTGGAGGAATGGCTATGTGTTGCTGCAGCAAACATGAAACTGTTTCCAGATGATTTCAAGCTTTCTGTGCATTAAATTTATAGAGCTGAGGATAATCTATCGTCCAAACAGCTGACTGCATTGTTAAACTACGCTCCTCCTAAAATGTTCCACAAAGCCGGACCTTTGTGGGGACCCCTTTTGGTGATGGAAACGTGCCAGAACCGACCCGACGCGCACTGTGGAAACAAGGCTTTACACTACCAACACAGCACAAGACCTTTGAGGATAAAATGTTGACTTTCTAAGACCACTGGCTCCCACTAGAAAATTTATGTTGTCCACTTCGACTTTTAGTGTCATAATGTCAAAGGCAGAAAATTACTGGGTAGATGTTTGCCACAGCTCCAAGTACAAGTCTCTATGGCACAGCCTCACATGTTATTCATCCCCAGTTAACAGTTTCCCACTGTGATATCTTACTGAGCTTGTGATTACAGACCAGACATGTGAGAATGTTACTCTGGTTTCTGTGACCATGTAGAAGGAATTACTATGAGTGGTCATCATCTGCAAAGTCTAAAGACAAAAGGTCAAGAAACAGTTTAAGTGTTTCCTACTTGGGCACTGACTTGTCCCAAATGGGAGTTTATTACAGACTGTACTCACACATTTGGAGACATGATAGTCCCTTTGTTTCCAGAACTGAAGCTTGGCATTAAGTTCATGTTTTATAACAAGGATGGACCAATTTTATGTAACATTTTGACAACATAGGTGCACGGGGTAGGAAAAAACAAGAAAACAGTGACATATTTGTGCTAATGTAATCCTAAAATGACAGACATACTGGTGGCTTTCAGCAGTTATTAGGATGACTTCCTCTCATTGACATGCCACTGTGTGCATCATCTGCTTTTCTCTGAGTCTAAACAAGGCTTTTTAATTGTTAGTTTATGTTAAAGCTGCTCAGTGCTTGGGTAAACACACATTTGGTTGGTCCCATGGGTTTCAGTCTGCCTTGTTGTTTCTCTCTCAGTTGATTGGCTGACTTCAGGTAACTTCAGACCTACATCGCTGCCACCTCCTCGTCCTCCTCATCTTTTCTTCCCCTGCCGATTTCTGAGATGTCTCTCTATCTCTTTCTGTCTGTCTTCATCTTCCTCCTCCCGTCCCTCCCACCCGGGCCATCAGGGTAGTGCGAATCCTTTGGTAAACGTCTGGTGCCTTGCAGAGCTTGTCAGTAAAGCCAGAGCTAATTAGCAGAATCACAGAATAATTAGTTTTTCTTCTTGTCGTTTAATTCCCACCACCCCCATCACTGCTACTCCTCTGCTCCTACACTTCTCATTTTAGTCCATTGCTGTCACTGCCGCTATAGGAACTTTTTGCCTCTTATTGCTTTCACTGTATCCATCAGCCTCATCAATCTCTATGCATTACAAGACTTCTTCAAGCCTTGTTTTTCTCCAATATGTTGTCTCTGTTTATCTGCACCCATTTATGCAGAAGAAGGTAACGAAGAAGGTAATCTTACTGAGAGTACTACTGTTGTCTGATTCTCCTCTGATGTCCTACGATGCTGAAGTCTCATCATTGACTTCAATAAATTAGAATCCTTAGATATTAAATGAACCTCTAAGAGAAGTTAAGAAGAGTTAAAGTTAGTATTTAGCATTTTACACAATATGCCACCAGGCACTCTGCTTTCTTTGCCTTTTTAAACAGAGAATATGCATACTGGATTTTCAAGAAAAGTTAAACTGATGATTGCACAAGCAACATCTGTAAATGTCTGTGGTCATTGAATGGGATGGACATTTTTGAGTGTGTAGTTCCAATCACAGCTCACTGAATAAAATAAAATTTAAAAAAAAACAGCCAAACTATATGAGGGGGCAAGAGTTCATATAAAGAATAAACATAAAATGGACCTCTTAAAAAAAAAACTAAAAAAAAAAACAATAAATAAAAGGATGAGGCTGAGGGCCAGGTTTGTTTACAAACATTCACCTGGGATTCCTGCATATTATGACTTTAATAATAGGTTTAAAGATCCAAAACCTTAAGGTCTCCTAGGATTTACACATTCTTGCAGCAAACCTTTGCCACAATTTGTATGCCCCTCCGCAAACATGAAGCACTACAAAATAAAATTTGATCATATGTGATTATGGAAGACCACAGCCAGGGGCTGCACTAATAAAAATGGCTGCCTAGTGTCTACTGTAGCATATAGTTTACTTGTCACACAAGATGTTGATGTAACGAAGCAAACGATCATAAATGACCATAATTAATGAAATGTGTGAAACTTTACATTATGCTAATTTGCAGAAATAAACATGAACAGGAATTATATAGACCTGTGTAATGTCCAGCTTTTTGTCTCTTTGTGCACATGTTGTATGGTATATATTTTTATATTGTTCTCTTAAAGCTGCTTTTTTCCAGGTCTCTGTTGCTACCTCTCTTTGTGGGATAAAGGTGGAACAACATCATACGTGTGAAAAAAGACGTAAACATTCCGTAATGAAAAGACAGTATGAAAGTCTCCTCTTCTCCGTCTCTTTCTCCTCTACAGTTGTCTTCTCTCAGTGGAGCGTTTTCCACCCACACCTCTCTCTCTATTGAGGTTTCTCTTGCCGTTGTTGACTTAAACACATGGTCGAGCTTGTTTTCTTCCTCCCACTCGGCCTCCATCTTCCCCTCCCTGTTTTCTCTCTCTCTTTCTCCGACTCACCCGTGTTTGTCCCTATAGCCACTGTTTGTTTACACGTCTATTTCTCCCTCTAGGTTGGCCGACAGTCCACTCCTTCAGAAACAATTTCCCCTATACATCCCCCCACCCTCTCCACCCTCCTTCTGCCATTTCTCTTCATCTCCTCGGGGTGACTGTTTGCTCCATTCCTTTATCAACAGTGCTACCCTCCGTCCGTCCCTGTGTCGTTCCTCCACCCACCCTTCGCTCCGCACGCTCCCGTCTTCTTAACCACTCCTCGATTGCTCTTGTTTTGTAGAAATGATAAGGGTCTCTAGCCACAGTCGAGGTAATTGGCTCTTTATGGCTCAGTTTCATGTGAGAAGCGCTTAGTGTGGGTTTGAAGACTCACATCATTGTGTCGACTGAACCACAGTAACGGCCTGACAGTAGCTACAAAGGTGAACTTTCAAGTCAGAGAATTCATACCACTGTGGAAAGAAACTACACTATGACTATTACCTCATGCCTCAATATGTGCTCTAGACTCAAGTTAATGAAAACATTGCATGCTGGGTCACACCTTTTGAAAGGAAACCATGGGACCATACTTCTGACCAGTGGTCATTTGGAGACAAACTGTTGGGCCCTGTGTGTTTCACAGATGTTGAAAGGCAGCATAATTTATTAAAACTGCTGTAATAAAACAATTTGAACCACTTGTATTTATTCTTATAACACCATCGCCACAAAATCACTGTTTCTCTGAATTGTTTTCCACACGTTTGAAGCATGTGCTGATGGATGTAGTGGTATTGTAGTGGTAGTATTCTGCTGGCTTATCAACAGGGTTTTAACAGTAATAATCAAAGATACAATTTTAAACTGACTGATTCCAATAGAATCCAAGATAGTTTGTCTGTCCTCATTGACCACAGTTATATTTTTCCTCTCTGTCAAAACCCAAGTATATCCCTTTTAGTGGTAAGTGGCCTTTTAGCTCTTTGCCCTGGTTTGAATATATTGTGTTTATTTATCTATTATATTGTGTCTCATTTCTAGCAGACAAATTACATTTCTGTATATAATAGACTATTAGCTGGTGTTGATCAAAGCATATCTAAAATGACTATTCATATCAAATTCACATTTGTCATGAGGCCAGACAAACTTCAAATGAAAGTGCGTGCAGCTCGCTGTCTGTTGGAAATGCTAATAAGCATTTGTTTGTTAATTATCTGAGATAATTATTCTCTGGTCTGTTTTGAAAGATTGATTTATGCAAGTTTAGCTTTACATTGAATATCGGTCTGTTCAGGACATGGTCTGTATTTTTAACCTTGTGAAATGTCCCAGGAGCTTAAATAACAAATTGTTGGCTCACCTTTGAAGTTTGGAGGGTTAGGACATTTGTAACACATCATTCCCCATCTGTCTTTTAGTTTTACTCCTTTTTTTAACCTTCACAATATCATATGGCTTATATTTAGAGGTAAAGTAATGACCCTTCAGGGTTGGTAAATCTGAAACCTGGCTACCTGGTGTTTTTGAAGATGCCATGTTGATCCATAGATCATCCATTTGGATCTAGAGATTGGTGCAGTTGTGTATTACAGGAAACGGTAACGCGTCTGTCTGTTTAAAAGAACTGTAATTTTTTTTTGACATTTTAACTTCAACTCTCAGATAAACACAGTGGAGTGAGGGAGTAATGTTATTACCACTTTTTATTATTAGTATATTGCAGCCAGCAACCAGATCATTATCAGAACACCTTCACTTGATTAACCAAGTCCATCTTTCTCATAGAGTTTATGATTGCCATTCTTAGTAGCAGGATACAGTTAAGCAGAAACATGTATGAAAACTATACAGTGAATACATTTCTTACTAAACGAATGCTAATCCTGCAGCTATAGAAGCAACATCCTTGTGTCTGTGCTTTGAATAGACTTGTCACTCTGGACAGGTGGGCCCTGACAAGCCAATCAATATGCCTCAAT
Organism: Rhyacichthys aspro; assembly: GCA_036850595.1. Lineage (NCBI taxonomy): Eukaryota > Metazoa > Chordata > Actinopteri > Gobiiformes > Rhyacichthyidae > Rhyacichthys > Rhyacichthys aspro. Next base: position 16,127,156 of record CM072148.1, on the reverse strand, counting down.
AGCAGAGAGTAGAGACATCATCTTCTCCAGTAAGTGTGCCTATATACAGTTCAAAGACTCATCCACAGAGATTCAGACACTATTACTTTCAAACCTTATTAAAACAATATATAATCTCCTGGCGTCTTCAAACGTGGTGCGCTGATTTGCATACACACCGTCACACACCCCTTTGTTCGGCGCAGTACACCGCTCTCTGTCCATCTGTTCTGCTGAGTCGTGCGATCAGGAAAGGCTCTATACATCACCTCTGCACCTCCCTCGGGACAGCGCCATGGAGGAGGGGCGGCGGGAGGAGGCGGGAGAGGGATCGGCATGTGCTTTCTCCTCTCTCTCAAACCCCCACACCAGCTCCAGCAGCAGCAGCTGTGAGCAATGATGCCCAATTGTTTTTGCTGCACCTATTTGTGTTAGTGATTGGAAGGTCCTTGTGCAGGTTTGGATTAGCGTTTTAGCCACATTAGGAAGAGACCAACCCAACACTTAGTTTAATGGAATTTCCATTTTGTGCATTTTGAGAGCACAATGAAGAGTAAGGACTGGGAGAGCATACAGAGGAACACTGATTCATAAAGGGGAGGGGGATCAGCAAACAACCACAGTGCAAAAAAACTGGATTTGGAGAAAGACAGTAATGCACTGGTTATGGGAGAGAGGCAGACAGAGAGGGATGAGTAGGATGCAATAATGTGATAAAGCAGCTGAGGAATGGCGGTTTTTCTACACTCTGACGCTTTTAGTCTCATTTCTCCTTTTTTACGGCAGATTTCATCATATTACCAAAGGCCATTTTGGCTCTATTGTGGGTAATAGGCTGCTGTGGAATTGTTGGAGATGCTGGCTTAGATAATGGTCATTCTCTCCCCCTTTCTCTCGCCGTCTAGGCCCCTCTCCCCAGCGTTACATAGGAGAAGGTATAACAGCCAAGGTAAAGGAGGAGGAGGTGGAGAGATTAATGGCGTACAGAGATGGGGAGCGTCGGGGGCGATGGAGATAGCTGAAGGTGCTGCGCATAAAAAGGCAGCTAAATGTGTAAGACAAAAGGAAATAAGGATAGGTTGCGCACCGTAGATGGTGTGTGATTGGTGAATGTTTGCAGCCAGTACAATAAAGTGGATAGGTAATTAGAGTTATTATAATAAAGTCTTTGATTTTACAACAGCAGGGGACATTGATAAGTCAGTGGTAACAGGTCAAATGGTAAAATGTTTATTGTCAAGTGGCTCGTGAACAAACATCAAATAAACTGAAAGTGGTTAAGTTGGACTAATGTGCAAAATACATTTTTTTGTGAATTTTGCCAAGTGTTGTTACTGTAAAGCGGACAATATAAGTGAGTTTAAATATATTTGTACATTTGCAGAAGCAGCTGGCCTTCCAGCAGCAACAGCGGCAGCGTTGTAATAGAGTCATAGACATATAGAGTCTATACCGGCCCATAGACACACAGGGCTATCTCTCTGGAATACGGCAGGATACACAGCAAAGGTGGGGGGTTGTCGTAGGGTGGAGAACTCAAGATGGAGGGAGGGAGAAGAGGATAGTAGCGGAGAGGAGTCAGGTGATTCGTATAGAGCCAAAGAGAAGAGGGAGGAGGAGGAGGGAACGAGCACCTGAAGAAACACAGGAAGAGCGCGGGAAGATGGAGAGAGTGCACAGAAGAGAGAAGGGGGAGTCTATATTGTCCTGAGACTACGGCAGAGAGAGAGCTAGACCAGAAGACTGATAGCCTTATAGCAGCACCTAATGGCTTCTCTGGAGGAGGAGAAGCCATAATGAGGGGCTATGACTGAGCCACGGAAAGGGTTTTGAGACAAAGAGAGGTGGTCTGGAGGTTAGGCAGCTGTTGATAAGAAAACAAAAAATAAACTGGGAATTTCAGGGACCATAGTTACCACTGATTTCTAAAATCCTTTAAAATAATTATACTTTTTATATCTTTTCAAGTTTTAAAATTCCTTTCTATAAAGCACTACTTTTCCCACCATCAGTTTCTATACGTGATATCATTCAGAGCCCAAACCAGCACAGGACTTCAACTTTGGACAAATTTACTAAGCGGTGGCATACATGCAATACATACATACAATATACAACCACATGTAATCACAAGCTATTGGAAGCATATTTTCATTCTTTGCTAATCTATTGGACACAATTAGGGGGTGGGGCTTAAGACAAACTGCAAATGTCACATGACTCCTACTGTCACTATAAGAACAAACACACAACAAGTATTTTTACTTGTGTTATGGTGGAGCTTGCAGCTGAGCAGTTGTGAGTGATCTAAAATAAAAATGCCATGCAATGTCCCATGTGAAACCAGTGTAGAGCAAAAGGTAAATAATGCTAAATAATTACAAAAAATAGAGACATGTTTAAGAAACAGATGTGAAGTAGATGATGAGTAGATGAAGGAACAACAGAGAGGGAATTGGTAAATGAGATTAGCCAAATCAACCCTGGGTTTAAACAAAGAGAAAGGGGAAGATGGATGGAGTCAATAGTGGACCAGGAACAAGGGAGGCAGGGCTGCTGGATGTGTCAAGAAAAACCAAGGAGGGGGCTGAGAGGAAAAGTGTGAATAAAATGGAAAGGGTTAAACAAGATGAAGAGCAATAGATCGAGGGGGAACAGAGGGATGGTACACAGGAAATGGAAGAGGAGGGCACTGGGATGGCTGGATGGATAAAAAGGCAGTTTGGTGTCATAACGAGAGAGAGGGGGTGAGGTAAACAGAGAGGGAGCGGAGGGCGGCCAGATGTGGGGAAAGTATCCTTCCTTCGGTTAACAGCCGTGTAATGGCACTGATCGCAGCTGTGAATAATTCAGAGCCTCGAGTCGGGAATTCTCTCCGGGAAGAGTCGAGATACTCACAGGGCTGATGATATAACCCTTATACAGCCATAGGACTGAGCATATTCAGTACAAATGTGGTTGGGAAACTAGAAGGACATAAAAATGTGCACCCATATGGGCTCACAAGTGAGACAATGATCCAAAGTTTTCTTTTAGCAGGTGGGAAGCCTGTTGGAGACAGAATGGAGGGGTAGTACCTTGTCTTGTTTTTATATTACACTTTTTTGTGTTGTCTGTAAACCCCTTTGAGGCATTATGCTGATGTGATATTAGGTTATAAAAATAACATTGAATTGAAGATTAGATCCATCTATGAGCCACTCTCCGTTAAGGTTAAGGCAACACTACAACATAAACCAATCTCACCACTCGATCAAACAAGTCATTGAAATCTAAAGCAACTGAACAAAGCAAACTCGACAAAATCAAAATGAAAATTAGCAATATGAGCTCAGTATTTGTCTCATGTAGAGGAATATTAACTATTATTAACAGTTTTGAGCTGTTTAAACACTCTTTACAGAGCAGCATTGACGCAAAATAGTCAGTGACAGTTTATGTGCAACAGGCTTTGAGTCATAGTCTTTATAGTTCTTCGTGCTTCAAATTTAGCCTCAGAATATGTTGGAGTAATAAGGTTATTGTGTGACAGTGAGCCACTTAGAGACAGGAAAAAGACGAAACGACATGAAGAGAACAGTCCACCTGCTACAGATCAGAGCTGTCACTCAGATGTACCATTTTCAGCCGCTGTGATTAGATTACACACTAACACATCAATCTTTATCCAATACACTATTCTCCTATTTTTAAATCTGTTAATATCACACACAGGCGTAGACCCTTGCTGGAAATCTCTCTGCACTTGTGTGTCTTTAAGGTTGCCATAGTGACCGTTTCCAGGGTGATTTACTGTAGCACCTGGTCCCTCTCAGGGTGGTACACTCGTCTGCTCGACACAATCACTCCCCGGCCACCAATGATCTCATCCCTGGCTCGCTCACGCCGCCTCATCCTCCTCTCACTTCGACGTCGTGGATGTGATTTACTCCTGGTCCCTGCTCCACCGCTGCTCGGCTCAGTGCTGCACACGCATCCGCTTCAGTCCGTTAGTACAACATGGAGATAGGAGCCAGGCAACGAAAGCCCAAAACTGTCAAATAATGTGCACTCGCACATGATATATATAACCAAGTTAGTAGATATTGTCCATAAATGCTACCACAATATTCTGGCTTTAACTTTTGTTTGCTGGAGGAGAGGAAGAAACTCTGTAAATATGTTGCACTAAATGATTGAATCAGTTGCGTGAGTTGCCAAATTTTGTAACTCATGTCAGCTGTACTGTGCTAGTGTTGATGTGAGATGTTAAATGCCTGAGCTGCAAAAATAAGTGTCTCGTACATCTCTGTCATAAATGTAAACAGGCATACACTGGAATTGCTCTTTCTGTGCAGTTTGTGGGTGGACAGAGTAATCCCTGGTTAAGCACAGTGCCTCCACACAGCAGCCATGCTGCAGGGATTCATTTACTTAAATTGATCCACTGCTGCATGCCAGCATGTATTTCACAGCCGCGCTGCATGATATCCAGTCGGTAAAGGATGATCATGGAGCCATGTTATCCACTGCTTGAGAGTGGAAAGTGACAAATGGAAGTCTATTTAATTCTTCACACTTTATAACCAAAGAATGATACTTTCACTTTATAGACACACACACAGACATAAGACATTATTAACATAATGTTATTCTAATATAAGATGGCTTTGGTAAGACCAAATAATATGAAAACAGACTACTTTTTTCTGTACATTATTAAATAAATTAAACATTTAGAGGTGACGTAGATTGACAAAATTTACCTTAAAGTGTTTATTTCATATTTCACATTGTCTCAGGCCTTTTGCTTCATGTACAGCACGTGTACAGATTGAGACGGGTCTGAAATAGGCCAGTTAAGGTTTAGCGTTGAGATGTTAGAGATTAAACAGACCTCTGTGGGGAGCAAGACTCCTCTCCGCCAGTTTAAATATAACTCTCTTCAGGGAGAAACTGAGTAGTGTGTGTTTGAGGGGGTGGGTCCAGGGAGGTGGATGTGCTCTACACTTGAGAGAGCAATGACTGAGAAGCAAACCACTGGCTTCATACCTCCACCTCTGCTTGTTACAGTGTGCATGTGAGTGTCATCATGATGTCTTCTTTCCCTTTGGTGCTGTGGGGATACTTTAACACTGTGAGTTCTGGCTCCACCATCTGCTTAGGGTTAGCCTGGCTGTGCGTTTTGTACTTGTGTCTTTACGGATCAGTCGGCAGGTGCTGCAAACTACTTATGTTTGAACCACGTGCTCTAATGCACAACATGTGTTTGTTTTTATAATACTTCACCTTTTCAGATCTGCCGTAGTGAACATGGAGAAACGAACATATAGCCTCAAATGTAAAAAGTATTCTTGTCACATATAGTCGCGTACCTTTAAGTGGGGAATATCTAACCAACTGTGAAGACTTCTCAATTATAGTCTCAGAAAAACGCTGTGACACTCCTTTTGTTCGCCAGATTAACTATGCTCTTTACAAAGCATTTACAAAGTGTACATTTTATTACAGAGTCATTCAAGGCTGATTTGAAGTGCAGTATAACATTTCATTTCATTGTGTCAGCCCAATCATTCAAACAGATTTATATTTCAAAATGTCAGAACAGAAACTAAACAGAACTGCGCTTTTTTTTTTTGCTAAGTTTTTAATTTCTTTTCAACTCTTCAAGTGGAAGTCTAAACTGTTCTCTGGTAGTCTAAAAAAACAATGTTCAAAAGTCCAGGCTCAGCGTTAACCTGCTTTCCTTTTGAAACAGCATTTCAGAATAAAAAACAATCTCTGTTCACACTCAAATCTAAAACTGTGAGAAGTAATTTCCTCAGGCAGTAGTCATGTGATCAGGACCCGCTGACTCAGGGAAGACCCACCATACAGAGTCTGTATCATCATTTCCAAGCATCAGTTTTTGGCCAACATTGATTTTTGAGCTTAAACAAGGTTAGCAGTGGTTTCTTTATCATGTAATTCTAGCTATAATGTTAACCAAACTGTGGACAATTTCACACACTGATTTCTATTCCCTCAGTCTTTATCTTGAAAATGTCTTTGATAGTGCACTCCAGCCATTGACGAGCATTACTAGTCATTTGTATTAGCATATTTCTCCTCTCAGACATCAGCATCAGGGTGAGAGTGCAAGGTTAACCAGTGTGAATCTGAAGAGCATCCTGACGTTGACGAGTGATAGAGAGCCCACCGGTGACCTTCAGGTGGTCCATTAGTGCATGCACCGAAACCACAATGCATATTATGTCTCAAACCATCACCTGATCGAGCTTATTTGTTCTCTAAAACATCACTTAGGAGAGGTATGTCTCCTTCTGGTCTATAGTGGAGTAAGGTCTGATTTTGGGAAGCACAAATGGAAACAGTGTAATGTTTTATGTTTCTAGCTAGTAATGCTAATGTCCAGTTTCACAAAGTAAGACTGTAACACCACAATCACTCACTGAATACATGGCAGAACAGAACATCTTTAGTATATTCAGTGCTTTTAAACACAAGCTTTAAAAGTACATAATTAATGCTATAGCTAATAGGAACGACATTAGCAGCAGGTATCACACCATCAGTCCTCCCTTTCGTGAGGTAACATCACTGTTAATCGGCTGGGGTTACTAATCACAGTCATCAGTAGGCTATTGAGTTTTTTGTCATCTTTTTTATTAGGAACCAGACCTTGTGGAGAATACCTTTACTTTTCCTACAGCTAACCGGGTCTGTTCCTATACACTGTCAGTCCTTCATGCTCTTCGTACGAGTGTGCCTGCAGTGAGCGTCTAATGAAGCATCTCCGTTTCCTCGCGCTCACTTCTCTCACTGCCTCCTCCTTTCGTCTCTTACACAAGTGGGTGACAGATGTGAGCCACTCTGGAGAGACACCCACCGTTCTGCTGCCAGGCGCCGCCGCTCTGAGACGCTGTGTGCATGTGTCTATGCACAATGTGTACCAGTGTTTTACTCAATGCATTGATGCACCAGCTCACGCGTCGGATGGTGCTGTTCTCACAGTCTGTGTTTGCCTTGTGGTTTTTCAATGTGGCACATGTATTTAAATGTGTTCAAGGGTACGCATGTGTTTGTGTGTTGTTTTAAAACAGCAAGTGCAGCCTTTAATCTTCCAGCTGTGGTCACTGTAAGAAGCAGGTGATTTCATCCCAGCTGGGCCTGATTATACCATTGTACTATCCTCCACCTTTACTCACAAATACTGAGAATGCCAGCGTACTCAAAACTTATTACTACTTTTATTGCCTCAGAATCACTTTTGACTCTGCAGGGTGTAGTTTTGGCAGCTACTCCTAAGACATTTCAGACTGTAATTCCATACCTAACACCCTTCCTTTCTAAGGCCTTTGAGCATCTACGGCAGCCTTGCTGGGACAAGCTGTCTGATGATGATTCATGCACTTCTCCAACATAATTCAGTAGATTTTTCTCCTGGCCAGTTTTAGGAATATAAAGATATGTCTTTGGGCTTTTGCCTTTATTTGACAGGAAAAGTGGCTTGACAGGGATCAAGGGATTAAACTTGAAATTACTGTTTGAAGTTTAGAACTGGTATCTCTTCCATCATGAACTAGTCTTGGTCTTCATCTGTTAGTCCTTTGGTGTCAGCCATAACTCTCTGTTACTGCAAGACTAGAAAATACAGTAGACACATATTCTCCAGCCCTCTCTCCATGTGCATGCATTTTCACTCACTCCACGTGTAATGTAATCACCTGGGCTCTCCGTGCTTCCTAACCCAATAAAGCTGACAGCCTGCACCGCACACACACACATGCACAGACAACAAACATCCTCCGGAACAACTGGTGATACATTCCCTCTCATTTCACCCTCCGTTTTCACTTTTCCATCTCCTGGCGGACAGCTCTTTCCTGCCACAAACACACGTCTACTGGCATCATACAGTTTGTTGCCAGAGTTTTCAGCCAGCTGTAGTTACTGGCTGACCATTGAGGCTCATTAGGAGCTGACCTATTTATGTTGAATGGTTCGGGGACTGACTGGAGATAGTCCCTGCCAAAATCAAGCACTCAGAAAGGGACAGGACTGTAGATAGCCTTTGTTTCATTATTCAATAGCAATGACAGCAGGCTGAAAGGCAGACTGGTAAAGAAAGCGAAGGAATTAGCACGAGTATGTATATTTCTCAAAGATAGATTATACAGATTAATAGAGAGATCATGCCCCCTAACATTTAGTAAAAATGAGGCAATCTACCCACCACTATTTTTACGCATGTTACTATAGGGGCATGATGCATACTACAGTCATACATACAGTTTGCAAAAATCAAAATAGTATTCCAGGCTTGATACAGTGTCTGTCGATAATATCATAGGGTGTATGATTTGTTGTATAGTTGTGTCCTCAGGGCGCACATTACTTTTCCTTTGAGCGCCATCTGTTCCTCGCCTCAAAAACTGTTGCCAGGTGTCTGCTCTCTTCCGATCTGACTTTTACTCCTCATTTACTGGCTTCTCGATCTCCTTTTGCCTCGTCCACAGCCAAATTCTTCATTTGAAATAACTTGCCTTGTCTTTAGAGGCTAACTGTCTTTGGATTTTGGCTGTACTTCAATGACGTTCTCACAACAAAGAAATGCTAGTGATACTGTTGTTTTGCACTCATTTCATCTTTTTAAATTTCCTTCACGTGTTTCGTTCTTACCACTGACTTTTCCCTCTCTGTTTCTTCCCTTTGTCATCCATCTTTCTTCATCTCTTCATCCCCCTGCAATTGTGCGGACATGACTCAGGCCTCCCTGTCTACACTGTGAAAGAGTGAGAAGCAGAGAAAGCGTTGTGCTAGGAGTTTGATGGCTGGGTGTTTAGAGAGAAAGAAAGTAAAGAGGTAGTTTGAGTGGGGGAGCGAGGGAGAGATCGTAGATCAGAACGTCATGATTGAGCCATCTGCTGAGAGGAGGCCAGAGACGCACACATACATACACAGAGATGTGCTTAAAGATCACCACTGCCATCCGTTGGTCACAGGCCGACACTACGCCTCTCCTTCCTGTCTCCTCTCTCCTATTGTAAGGTGTGATTGCTTCGCTGCTGCCGTCCGCCGGGCACATGCCAGCCGGAGATGAGACACGTAGCTCTGAACATCGATCAGTCTGGTCTGGCTGTCTGGTGAAGCCAGTCTTAAGCAGCTGATTTTGTTTGCTCCGCAGGGTTCTTTGTGCTCTAATATATGAGGTTTATCTCCACCTAACTCCTTTCTAAGAGGAGCAGAGCCTCAATACGGATTATGAGGCTTTGGCTCTTTGAAAACATATTGAGTATAGAGCCGTGTTACAGACTCCAGCCACGGCTACTATGCACCGCTGTAATCCTGCTTTGGCTGTTTCATTCTTACCCTGCAGTTAAATATGATTTGTACAGATTTTTTTTTCTCTTTGTGTGGCTGCGTATTGTATTTGTTCATACATTCTTTAGTGTCTTTCTTTTCTCTCGTTTGCTCGCAGGGCTAAACGATGTCCACTCTCATTTCACTGTCTAATCTTTATAGATTCATAAACGCTCCCCTTTCATTGGCCAGAGCAAGCCATTTCATCCTATTAGAGATTAGCATACGGCTGAGTGGAGGAGGAAGTGCTCTTTATATGCTAATGAAGAGATAATATATGCAGCGAGGACCAACCAGTGCCTGATCGAAGGACTCGGGGTGGCCTGACGAGATCACTCTTGAGCCAGACCATAAAGCCAGACAGCAGTTTCATTTTAGAAAAGTACTTTTGGGTTCATTTGTGTGCTGACAAAAATGTATGTCTTTTCTCACAACATATTCGTAAAAAGATTGGTACATGTTCTGAGTGGCTCTGTACTGTACTGTCTTAATGGTTGTGTGTAGCACTCGCCTTGTCTTAAAACAGGTCTGTGACGTTTGTGATTTATCTCTTTCTATTAAAAACAACCACACTGTGTACATTAAAGTGGGACAAATGAGTTAACATCAGTGTCATTTCAACACTACCACTATTAAAATAATGTTCTGTGAAATGTCCACTACATTAAGCATGCAGGTGATACTTCCGCAGCTTTAATATGGACTCTGCCCATCTGACCATTGCCTCTTCTTCTCTGTGTTCTTCCAGGAGCAAGGCGTTGTGGGAATGTCCCGGCCGCCAGGTGCCATCCCGCCTCCTCACCCTGCTGGAGGTGTGGCCTCTGGGGTAGGGCCCAACCAAGGTTCAGGACCCCCTCCAGGCTACGTGGGCAACCAGCAGCAGGCAATGATGAAGCAGATGATGGCGATGGAGCAGGAGAAGAGGGTGCAGATGCACATGATGGAGCAGCAAAAGCAGCAGCTCTTCAGAGAGCAAAGACAACAGCAGCAGCAACTACTGGCCGAGCAGGTGGGTGTCTCTAAAAGCCAGGCCACAACTGTAACATTAAAGGGTTAATCACACTTTAATAGGGAGTTTATAAAATGCATGTGGTTTGTTAATTTGTTATTCACATGAGATAGTTGCTAGAGCACAGCAACAAGAAATGCTGGAACTAAAAGATATTCATTCACTCATTCATCTTTTACCACTTGGTACCCGTTGGGAGTCGCGGGTGGCTGGAGCCTATCCTAGCAGCTTTGGGTCTGAGGCAGGGCACACCTTGGACAATTGCCAGTTAGTCGCAGGGCTGACATTTAGACACAGACACTGACAGACAACCATTCACTCTCACAGTCATGCACTAGGGGCACTTTAAAGTCACCAATTCACCCATACATGCATGTCTTTGGGGGGTGGGAGGAAGCCAGAGAACCCAGAGAGAACCCATGGTAACACAGGGAGAACGTGCAGTCTGTCACATCCAGTAAAAGATATAAATACTATAAATGCGGTCCACTAAAAGCCATATGCAGTGTATTATACATATTTACATATTTTAAAATAAACTTAACTAAACTTAGCACTACTATATGATATGTGTTCATATGCACACAGACATAGAATATCATTGGAAAACTACATGCAATATACAGTAATTAAAACATAAAGGAACACATATACAATAAAATGATCAAATTATAAGGTATATATAAAAGGTTTGTCAAGATCTCTATCTATACGTGTGACACATTTGATTTTAGGTGGGACAGCATTTTCAAACTGTGGAGATATTTACCACTACCTACTACAGAAAACATGTTTACTGTTAATAAATAGCCCATTTCCATTATACTGTATATTCTTTTTGAAGAATGAGTATAGGTCCAGTGATTCTTCATCTTGCTGTCCATTATTTTCCATGTCTTTGATTATGTTGATACATTCCAATGTATTTGTCTGTCTGTGTCTAACGAGCAACTCATCCTCTCCATTTCCTTACTGTTGTCTGCTTGCATGTATAATTACCCTCAACCAGCCCCCTCTCCACTACATCCTTTTCATCTCTAAAAGTGTGTGTACGCATGAATATGTGTGTGTGTTTTTGCCACATGCCGCCTGCTGTGATAATGTGGTGTTTTCTTTTTATTTCTCTCTCTGTGAGGGAATCAAGTGTTAAAGAGTTCTGAACTCTGAAGTCACCACCCACCATGTTGGTTTTAATTGGATCTGCAAAAACATACAGACACGCAAATATAGGTGTCTGAGAGGAACCGCACCCTGCTGCGGCTTACCGTGTGCCGTTAACTAGACATCATAACTTTCATTTAAATGAGCAACACCTTATGTTGTCCATGCACAAGCATTTAGTATCTGCTGATTACACTGTAAAACCAGCTGTTAATCAAAGAACCTCATCAGGATAATGTATGTACTGCCATGAAACATCTGTCCAAGTCAAGCCTGGGTGATCAAACTATAGTAATAGGAGTGTGGGTTGGAGTACACACTGGACAGAATAACATTCACTTCTAAGGGTGATGTCTATTGATTGCTATTTTGTGTTTTGTGTCTTGCTGGCTCACATTTTTTGCCAGGAATAGCTAAAAGCAATAAGTCTAATCTACATTTGTGATTTGTTTAGTTTAGCTCAATGCAAAAAGGCTAAAAGGCTAATAATAATGGAACAGACTTGACAGTCACTTGAAAATATTAACATATAACATTTGTAAATGCCCTATTATTGGTCTAAAATAGCAACACATGAAATCAAATATTGGATCATAAGATCATTGTACTGTAAGGTGCATTAGTGTACATTAAATTATAGTTGTGTAATGTATATCAGATTTGAATACAGACACAATAGCACATTAATTCATTGCTGATAGCAGTTATTAAAATGAAATCGGTGTTATTTCTCTGAACCCTAGTTTGTGTTTATATGGTTAGATAATTAATTCACCAAATGTATTGACAGTTTTTTGGGGTTTTTTTTCAAAGCTAGACTTACTAAATGTGCTAACACTGTGATGGTGTTTGTGTGCAGCTTCAACAGCAGCAGCATCTTCCCAGGCAGATGGGCCAGGGCCAGAGGAATCCATACCCCCAAGTCAATCAGTACCAAGGTATACACACACATCATACAGGCACGTCTTTGAAACAATAATGCATACTCTGAACAGTACAGCAGAACCTCAATAAACATTTCTTTGAAGTCAAGACCTGACCTAATTTCTTTCAGCGTTTTATTGATGAGCACATTAGTAAATGGATTTTTGTTGAAAATCAGTTGTAGTCCTTTTCAGAGCTTCCAGATGGTAATCATAGTCACACTGCTGTTTCTCATCTCACACTCACTGAAGCATACATCATCTGCAACAAGTTTAGCATAAACAGTATATTTCTGTTTAGCTTTAACCATCTTGTGCACCATATTCTTCCCCAAAAACCAAATGCATGCTAAGAGCAGCACTAACACTCAGACTGAAACCCGTCCTCTCTGCCAGACTCTGTCAGATCTGTCAGTTTTTGATGCTCAGATGCTCTCTCTCACTCACACTCGCTCCGGGAAAAAATATAGAATATTCCTTCTCTGCCTGTTACCACGGCAACTTGTCTGTCCTGGATCCCCCAGAGTTCGACTGAAGTCAGGCAAAGAGGAAAGGAAGGAAGACGAGGAAGAGAGGCAAGGAAATGAGGCAAGGAAGGAAGGCAAAAAGAGGGAAAAACCATTCACCATTTGGCCATCAGATGCCTTTCTAAAAAGCTTAAGTGATAATAGGAAACTTTAGCAATAAACTATTACTGCTAGCCTATTGCACAGCAGTGCACCAGAAACACTTTTATCACCTGTAATCAGAACCAGACTCATGCTCAAGTGTTAAGTCATATTCATTCACAAGGTGAGAAGTGCGCTGAATGCAACTGTTTAGTGGTGTTCAATTACATATAACTCTTCTGTGGGTTGTCATCTGTGTTTAGACTGCTCAGTTACAGTTTGAGTCAGGACTGTGAGGTGAGGGATTAGTGGAGAGGTGGCAGAAGTGGGTTTATTAAAGGATTTAGAGTCATTTCCTCGCTAGTAGACCTCACTACAGAGCCTCTGATGGGTGTAGCACCAAACATTTTTGAACTAAATGATAACCATGACAGCTTCTGCATGTAGCTGGTTTGCTCGGGGCACCATGATATTTAACTGAAACACTTACCTCTTGGATTTTTAAATCCCCATAGAATCTATAGATCTCATAGAATTCTATCATTTTACTCAGAGGAAATTTTTGCAATACTGGGACTGGCAATCATTTTAGAGTAAACCTTATCTTGACCCTTATTGCTTTGTTTTGTTTTTAGGTCCCCCCCAGGAGCTGGCATCAAGGAGCCAGGCCCTCCAGAACATTCGAGCTGCTCGCCTCCTGCATCAGCAGCAGCAGAACCAGCAGCAGATGGTCCAAATGGGATCGGTCCAAGGCCAGGGGGGCTCGGTGGGACCACAGTCTGACATGGGCCTACCGTACGGCAACCAAGGGTCCAATCAAGGGTCCCTCTATGGACTCAACCCCAACATGAGCCAAATGATGCACCAGCAGCACCAAAGCCAAGGTGTCCAAGCCCCCATGGGTCTTTCAGCGCAGCACACCCCAGCAGCAGGACCCACTCGGCAGCCAGGAGCAGGTCCTGGAGTCGGAGGCATGCCTGGAGGTCCAGGTGGAGCTGGAGGATATGGAGCACAGGGGATGATGATGAACTCCATGACGCAGCAGTCCCTGAAAGGACCTCCTAATGCCAAAGCACAGGCACAGAGACTGCAAAGCATGCTGGGAGCAGGGGGTGGTGGCGCTGGGGGTATGACGGCGGGGGGCTGGCCACAGCAGCAAGGACAGAGTCTGCAGGCCATGGCCGGGGCAGTGGGAAGGACTACGGGAGGAGGGGACATGGTGGGCTTCAGCTCGGCCCAGGGCTACATGCAGCCGGGACAGCCCCCCCGAATGACCAAGCAACACTTTCAGGGCCCGGGCCAGGGCATGAGCCAGGGCATGGACCCCCGGGTGGGAAACCCCGCCGCGGCGATGGGCGGCCCCATGATGGGACCTCACATGAGCGGCCAGCCCAGGACCAACCAGCCACGGCCCATGGTCATGAACCAGGGCATGAACCAGGGGGTGATTGGCCAGGGCATGAGCGGGATGGGAAGTTTTGGCCCGGGACCTGGGGGACCTGGGATAGGGGCTGGGGGTGGAGGAGGGGGCGGGCCTTACGGACCAGGGGGTGTCGGAGGTCAGCCACAGAACTACCAGAGGACAGCCAATCAGGACATGTCGTCCTATGGTTACGGGGGCGGGCCCTCAGGTGGAGCAGCCTTCGGATTGGGCGATGGCTCAGGGGCAGAGCTGGACTCGAGCGATGGTTGGATGGAGGAATTTTTCCCAGGACAATAGCCAAAGGGGAAAGCAGAGTTTTACTGGATGAACTAAATGTAGGACTCAGCAAAGACTGCTACCGGCATGTTTTTGTTTTGTAAAACATGAGCTAGGTTCTGATGAGTTCTTGTGTTACGTGTGTGAGTGTGAATGCTGAAGAGAGATCATTAAGTCTTGTGCATTTTAATGAAAACTCATATAGAGATTAAGAGGTGTGTTCCATTAGCTTCCTTTCTGTCCTTGAAATGAATTATTCTTATGCTGAAAGCAATGCCCGTTTGAACAGTGCTTTGAGCCAGAGCTTAGGCAGGGGCTGATTGAACACCGCAGAAGGAAGACTTGTTCCTAAGACAGCCATTTATTTGTGTTTGTGTGTTTGTGCCACCCAGCTCCGTGCTTTAGATCTCTCAGCTATGTGAGATGCTGAAGAGAGTAGAAAGCACTCTCAACGCTCCCATTTCCTCTCTCAGATTTGTGTGGCGAACACACACCACTCAAACATGTCTTTTTCACTCTGTTGTCTTCACTTGATCTCTCTTTCTCTGTCATCCGCCTTCCCTCTCTCCTCCCGTCTTCCCCTCTGTCTCTAGAGACTTGTTCCTCGCTCTCAACACTCCCTTCCCCTGTTTAAATTGTGAACATCACAGCAGAGCAAATGATGCGCCGCTACTGTGCTGAATGCTGCCCTCTAGTGCATTTGCCTGGCTTCATTACCGTGTATAAAGAGAGTCAAAGACAGGGAACAGGCAGCTAAGCAAGTATCTTGAGCTCATGCACACATACCTGCCATTAAACAGTAGATCTACGTGTGTGGCTTACACTATCATGACCTGGCACAAGCACATCGCATGCATCAGCTGACACGAGGCTAAAAGATCACTGGGCACTGAATGTATTCAAGCACCACAAGTGACTTCTTCTTTTTTTAAGTAGAAAAGGTACTCGTTGAAGGCCCATACACTTTCCTTTGCTGTTTTATCTCAAACAATAATACTAGTTCTGTCCTGTGTTGTTTAAAAAAAGAAAGACGTGTTTAAACCGCACTTATTTTTGTTTGGGTTGTCTTAAGAAAACATTGTCAAAGCCTGCCTGTCATTGTGATGCAGCTGGTTGTCAGTCAATGTAGCCCTGCTTAACATTATGGCTTTTCATGTACTGCAGCTCGCTCCAGCTATAACATAACTGTGCTGTACTGTAACACTACTGTGAAGACAGCTGACGCCCTCCAGCGCTTTACTAGACAAAATAAACCACTGCAAAGCCTTGATTATACAAATTGTGACAGCTAATGGGTCAGAGAAAGTTTAGCCACAGTTAGCATTAGGACAATTAGTGCTTCCAGTGACCTATGCCCCTCTTTTTACATGAAGCTTACTGTTGACTGTATCCATTTGTTTACCATTGATTGAGTAATACGTGTGCATCTGAATACATTTACTGTTGGTATAACACCTTCCTTCCCAAACTGTTTAATCTTAAAAGATGAATGAAGAGTGTCTGCATGTGCATTATGTTGTATTTAGCTCATCAGAATGAGAGTTTAAAGGACAAAGCTGTAATCAACAAACCAAAAAGCCTTTTTCTCTGTAAACTAGCTCCTTATCGTCAACACATTTGTTCTCATGGTTGTTGGTGTGGTATAATCAACCCTTTAAATACAAACTTCAAACATGGCAATTGTCCTGTATGTGTTACTGCCTTTAGTAGCACCCACAAAGAACTTCTGTACTTTGTTTATGTCATGTTTGGGAGTTTAGCAGATGGTCAGCTAACATATTGCGTGTCACTCTGAGTGCCTGAGCTTAGCTGGAAAAACGCACACGTTTGTGCAAGCCTTCCTTGCTCAAGGAAAGCAGTGGAGTATTTGCAGCATCCATGATTCCACTGCTAATGCTTCCAAAACTTTGACTCCAGGCAAACTCAAAAATTAAACCCAGTGACCAATATTAAAGCTGTTTAAAAGAGGAGATGTTCCCTACTGTTTTCCACTCTAACTAAAGGTAGAGGCTACTCAGAAGATAGAAAAACATTCTTGGTCAGTGTTAAGGTCACACAAGGTCATGGCCTTTTTGTCCTCTTTTAAGTGAAGGTTGAAACAGTTTGATACCCATTCAGGAAGAGACAGGAAGCTTCCTCCAAATATCATGATGTACCGGGACCAAGTCTGTAGACAACATTTTAACAGAATTGTTGTTGTTGATGTTCTCTGTTTATTTTATTGTTTTTTACTGGTGCTGACATATATGTGATTATGAGAAAAATATATAAAAGATATTGGCTATTTGTAAATATGTTTTTACAGGTTTAAATACATCAGATAATACAGTCTCTACTCTGTAAAGAATTTACTGTTTGTTGAAAAATAGAGAAGTATTTTTATTTTGAAGTTTTGTTTCACTTTTAACCCATCTGAGCTATGCCATTGCACTTCAGACAATGTCTTACTACTAATTTGTATTGTAAACCTCCTCTCTTTTATGATTTTATTCATTTGTTTTTCTAGTTGAGATTTGACTCTGGTTTTAAGCAGTGCTTATTTCTTTTTATCCTGTACAGAATTCAAAAGAGAATTACAAAACCTTTTTGTTTTGTTTTTCAAAAAGATACAATAAAGAGAGAATGTTCTCGCTGATCATATTAATTGAAAGTTCTCGTTGTTCTTGGGTTCATTTATTTAGCACAGGCAGTGGACCACAGCAGCTTCAGTACTTATGCTGTTAGCTGACAGGCAGCAATTTCATTTCATTTCAGGGTCACATGACTGACAGAGACAAATGTGCACACATTCATGTCGTCCCCAAAACCAGACTGAATAACTCCTCCAGTAATGTTTTGTCTAACATAGCTAATTTGCATAATTAGATATGCATATGGTAAAGAGCAGTCTTAATTCTGTCTAGCAGTAATAGCGACCATGAATCACGATCTGTTGGTGTCAGTAGACAGACAGACGGACAGACCACACGCAGGGCCAAGACCTTTATGTTGTAATTCATCTTTTCCACGGCCCACCCCTTTCAAACTCACTCCTCCTCACTCTTTGTCAGCCCGCCTCTTTTCTCCATCTATCCACTTTTACACAGGCCTCCTCTCCTCAGCACCACACCACTGTTTCCCATTCCTCTTCTCGCTCCTAACCCTTCTCTCACGGCAGCCTTGTTTCTCCTCAACTCTCTACCCCCCACCCACTGCATCACACGCACAACCACCACACTTCTGCTCTTCCATCTGACATTGATAAATGGAGACTAACAGAGATGACAACATCATTACTCATGTTCAGTGGCGACACCACCTAGGACAGAGAAAAACGAGACGAACAGAGAGGATGAAGGACAGGACAGCAGGAAGATTGGTGGGGGGCCGAAGGGGGGAAGGGGAAGAAGAGGGGGTTCAGTCAGAGATACAGTATGTGCTACAGCAATCCACCCACAAGGCCCACACCTCAACATCTCCAGAGTGCACTGAGGTGTTCATTACTGGTGTGAAAAAGTAGAGCAACTGTTGATAGCCCTATCTGTGTTGAAGAGTGAAACTCATTGGAAAGGAGTACAAGGCCTACACTGCTTTTGGAAGTTTTTCTTCTTTTTTAAGCAATTGCTGCAAGATTATTTTGTTTTTTGTGTCAGTTATGTTACACAATTATTCGCAATGTAATTAAACCAACTCTGTGTCACTTTTTTATTTATTACCGGTATTTTATTTTTTACCCATCTTTATAATTAAGCTGTGATGTAAATCTGTATTGATATGATTCTGGTGAGACATGTGTTACAAGATAGTGTGCCCCAGATTTACTGTATCTGCTGACCCATGTGAGCATGCAAAATTTTCACATTGTTTATTCATATGATAAATTATAACATTCTATTTTTAATAGCATCACTGTCTGCAGCAGATATGGTATTTAAAAATAATAATAATGATGCCACCAGGGGGCGCCCAACATGTTCTGATGTTGTTGGGGGAAACTGGAGTACCGGGAGGCCACCGTAGCACAAACATGCAAACTCTACACAGAAAGGCCGGGAGTTGAACTATGGACCTTGACTTGACTGTGAGACAACAGCACAATAAAGTACAATAAATCGGCTTGAATTGTGGTAGAAGCATGCAGTACCAGTACCACAAATGGTGCATTTACAGACTGCTGCAAATATTCCATATTCTAAAAATCTAAGCTCCACTTTGATGA
Organism: Rhyacichthys aspro; assembly: GCA_036850595.1. Taxonomy (NCBI): domain Eukaryota; kingdom Metazoa; phylum Chordata; class Actinopteri; order Gobiiformes; family Rhyacichthyidae; genus Rhyacichthys; species Rhyacichthys aspro. Next base: position 16,108,237 of record CM072148.1, on the reverse strand, counting down.
TACAAAATCAAGAGTAATTCTATGATTCATTGTAGGGCTGCACAATATTGGAGAAACATGAAATATGCAAGTCCTCTTTTAAATACTGCGAGGTATTACAATAACAATACAATATCACCTGGGCTTTTTGAATTTCAACTTAAAGAGTCATTTTCACTGGTGCCAATTAGTTCTACATTAATTATGTTGACATACACTATGTAAATGCAGGCCTTGGTTTCTGTGTCATTAAGGCCCCTTTCAGACCTTTCAATTCATCTTCTAGCTGTATGGACAGGTGTTGCCAATTCAAAAAGGTTTGCTCAGAATCTTACGTTGGTCTTTCTTTGGTGGCAAATTAAAATGAACTGATTAAATGAGGTTGGTGGCAGGTAATAGGGTTCATACACACGCACCCTCTTCAGCAGATAGTCCAACAACAAGCCAGTTAATAACAGGCCGTTTCCCGCTGAAGCCAAACGGTTACAGACACACACCATCAGCCTTGCACACACTCTGGAGGCAGTGTTATGGGCTCTAATCAGAAGGACAAATGATGTGTCACAAAGAGTGGGAGATGAGTTAGAGGAATCATTCACTCTGCCTCCCTGTTGGAGAGTAATAAGGTGGAGAAATGTAGCAGGAGAAGTGTGACGTATGGCGAGGAGGAGAGGACAGGGGAATGGGATGGTGTGTGCATTCTTCTTACATTACATGGTGGGGACACTTAGATCTGTTTCTAGCGCCATTTCCGAGGACGCAGCTCTCTTATGGGCATCCAACAAAGGTCTCTGTAGTCAGTGTGTATGCAATGTGTGTGTTGTGTCAAGTTGATTAATGTGGTAGCAGGAGCCAGTGTGGTAGAAGGGTAGGAGGCCACCAGATAACAGCAGAGCAAGGCCTAAGCCGTCTCCCACCATGAATAAAACACTATGCACACAGTCGCACAAATAGAAAGATTCCTAATTATCATCACTTGACTTGATCTAGCTGTTTATTCCAATGTTCAAAATATATACAGTATATTTTTCATTCTCTTATACACGCTTTATGTCATGTTAGTCAATAATGCTATTTACTAACACAGTAAATACTATTGCCATATACACTGCACGCTTTAACTGTGTCTCCATCCATTGACTTGTTGACAAGCAATTAACAAAACATTGTCTGGCGTTGGGCATGTGTGTTTTCATCTCTTTTCTTGTCATTATGGCGTCCTCTAGTGGTCAAACATAGCTAGGGTTAATGTTCCCAGTTTGGAGAGACGGGCAGCAGCAATGATATACGCTTTTGTTATGTATAGCTGCCAATAGGGCCAGGAAAAAAACACACTAAATTCAATGTGTAGCACATAGAAAGGTTTTTTTTTCCCCCATATCACTGCTTTTTATTGAGTTTCTCATTCATACACTATTGCTGTCTGAACCAAAATTTGGGCTGTTTCTCAGCGATAATTGTGAGAGCCTTTATAACCCAACATATTTATAACCACTGAAGTCGTGCTTTGGATGTGTTTAAAATCCATTTTTCATTCTCAGTCTGTGATGTAGTTCCAGTCTTCTTCTCCAAACTGAGAACATGCTGACGACTGTATAATAATAATTCTACATTTACAAAATACTGAATAATATCTTTAATAATGTTTTTGCAGCCTACTATAAATATTTTCAGTTTCCTGTGAACTGAAATAATTTACAGTCTACATTATTTAACTGATGTAAAATTGTGTTACTATTGCAACTGTTAATAGACCTGCAAAGGAGAAACTGACAGGTGTAAAAATTTTGATTTTAAGAATGTCTGGACTCTATCAATGATAATGAATTGCCTTTTAATGGAAAAAAGGCTGCTTCTGGGCAGAAAATTTAAAAGTGTGTGTTTTTAATGCTCATAACTCCTCAAAGAGTAACTAGTTATTCATTCATTCATCTTCTACCGCTTGGTCCTGTTGGTTGGCTGAAGCCTATCCCAGCAGATTTGGGCCTGTTTTTCGTACAAGTGAACCGTTGTCATTTCGAAAGTTGCGGGCCCTTCCGTGTCTCTGAGGAGGAAGTGTGGAGGACAGAAAACGGAGCAATCGAGCGGAGCGACAGGAGCCAAGGCCGTCCCTCTGCTCAACTCGTCAGGACTGTACACGGGCTGGGGCTAACTTTAGCTACATGTGCTGAGCTCCAGGAAACACACATCTCTGCTGCAACAATGCCGACAGTAACTTTACCACCGAAAGAAAACGCCCTGTTCAAGAGGATTTTGGTGAGTGCGGACTTTGAAGCGACACTCCAAGATGCAATGTTGCTAATACCGAGAGGCTGCGAGGTTTTAGGAGGAGAACTGTCTGTTTTTAGCGATAGCCTCCGTTTCTTAGCAAAATGGCTTAATTGAATGGGATGTGCGCTGTCACTGTAACGCGACGTAAAGGATGTTATTTTGAGTCTTTATTTCGATTCTGATAAATCTTTTGTGGAGTTTATTGGATATTTCTTATGAAAATATCTCTGAAGTTTTTCAAATAACTACATTTTAGTGTTTAACTACAATAGGCCTTGTCAACCTCAGTTACGGTCAGCTTATCCGCGAAGCTAAAGTAACTCTTAGCAAATAAGCGACATTGTTGTTTTGAAGTTAGCGATCTGCGTTGTGTTGCTAAGTTTTCTATTGTTTGGTTTATTCCCGGTTTTGTAAAAAGTGTCTTTTATTGTATTATATCGCCACCCGTGGGTTTATTTTGTGGCAGACGCCCATGCTACACAAGTGTAACCTGCTCCACTACCTCAGCCTGATTGACATTAGCTAATCGGCTAACGCTAAACTCACTGTCCGGTTTTTGCCGATATTGTGTTGTTGTCATCATTGCCGTGTATTTGTACACGTTTTTGTGCACATACTTCAATTACCAATCGGAATGAACACCAAACCAATCTTATACTCTATTAAAAACTAGAATAAGTAAGTGAATGACCGGCGTGACTGTGTCAGCAAATCAGTTGTTAGCTAGCTGCTTGAGGCCTGCTGTGTTTGGCAGCTCTACTGCCCACCCTGCCCTCACCTCAAGGTATGAGACTTATGCCACTGTTTTAGCTCTACTGACATAATAATGCACGTATAATGAAACTGAAGGCCATATGTAATGTGTGCTGAACATTGCTGCATATAGCATCGGTTGCCCACATGTTATCTGCTGTGCTAACGGTGGTCAGTGTTTGTGTTGCTAAATCTCTTTGTACTGTCCTTAAACGAATGCTTTTCTTTTCTGGGTACGTTTAAACAATATGTGGTATCCTGTGTTCAGTTGGAAATAGCGGTGGTCTCCTTTTGCTTTGCAACAAATAGAGGGGAGAAGTTTCCCGTTCACTTTTGTCCCATCAGATTCAGATGTGAGAAGTCTGTATAAATGCTCAGGGGTTTTCAAACAATGATGAAAAACTAGCAGCAAGTAAACTCTACATTTGCCATGTTTTGTCAGTGGGTGGTTTTATTATTATGTTTCTGTTTCAGCTAAATAGCCCGCTGCTCTCAGTTACTCTTTTACATGCTGAAAGGCAGTGCTAACTGCAAAAACAGGCACAAATTTAGGCAAATGACCGAGTCAGTCACTTACTTCAGCATTAATGTGACTTGGCAGTTGGATAAACACCATTGCTGAGAGGGGATCTGTCTGGGTGCAGCAGAGGGTTGGCACAGAGGGTTAGGGCTCTATTCAACAGAAGCATTGCAGCCTTCGGTCTGAAAATATTATGTATATGCAAGAAACTTTGCTGCTATTACCTTCTTGCAGTGGGGCTGTGATTTAAAACATTTTCTCTCAGCCTGTTGTCAGGACTTGGACCACACCCCTCTTTGCCGCCCCAGACTGAGTGCCTAAAATGCATTATTACAAGTTGGCAGGTCTCCAGCTCTTTGAATGGCACTGGAAATGATCTGCTGTTTTCTTCAGACTAAAGGGAAAGAATACAGATTATGTTGAGCTTGCAAATGGTTAATCTTATATTGTCACTGTCATCAGCATATGTTAAAAAGACTTGTATGTAGACTTATCTTGTCATAGACCTTCTTTCTAAATGTTGTGTGTGTGGATAAAGCAAAGAAGTAGTATGAATATAGGACATTATAATTATGCATGTTGTAACTTGCCCATACAGTAATGTCTTACATCTATCACTGTAGTGAAAAAGGAAAGTTAAATCTTTTCCAGTATGCACTTATTGCAGTTCATTTTCGGTTTCATAAAGTGACCAACCACAACAATCCCCCGCTGAATGCCCCAGAGCTACGTGGTGCAATGACAGTGCTGGGTCTCCCTGTGTGTCTCAAGGCGAGTTATTTTGGGTGAGGTACAGAACATGCAGGATAAGCACAGCTGGCCGTGTTAATGCTGTCGCTGTCAGATATACAGTATGTGTGACTACTATAATATGTAAACTTTGTATTTAGTGGGCGGTATGTTTTAAAGCCCCTATGTTGTCCCTTGTTGCATTTGAAAGCTCACCAGACCAATGTTATCATTGCCCAAGTCATGTCCACATTTATTAACTACATAGAAGTAATTGTAATAAATTTGGACATGCTTGTGCTTGGCAAAAGACCTCACCATTCTTCTTCACTCAAGTTTTTGGATAAACATTTATTATAGCCTTTAGCCAGGAAGTAGTGAAAGAAAGAGGCCGGTCAGACAAGTCAAAAAATGTCTTTACATTAAACAGAGCTTACAGTTCACATCCAAATGTCATTACATTTCACTTTGAGTGTTATTGCAATTCAGGATACAATGTCAGTTCTCATAAAGATGGCCCTTTACATAAGTTTAACCTGGGCACTTTGGTGGTTTACTCTGTGGATTACATAGTACAAAGCCATAAGTCCTGATTAGATTGACCTTAGTTTGAATTTGGAGGTTCAGAGGTCTGGGTTTTTGTTCCACATTGTGTTTATTCATTGTGAACATCATTGAATATGAATAGTAAAACTGCGCATTTCCCAGTTTTCATTTTTTTATTTTAACTTGCACTGTAGTAAGTAATTGTTGTTTCTTATTAGTGGCCAATATACTATTTATACATTTTGAAAGTGAGCCAATGCATATCAAATTTCAAATAGTATTTTACTGTACAACCGCTTTTGCAGTGTAATTGAGAATACTTTCAATACTCTGGTGTACATTGCATATTATACTTTTTTTCACACCAGTACTTTGCAGACCTGACAAAAACGCTTTAATGTTATATCCTTGACCTTGCCTCTTGTATGTGACGTAAAAACATCAGCTCCACTGAAGTCACTGCTGGGACAATGAAATGCCATCTGCCAGCTTAAGTTTGTTGGTCTCTCTCTCTCCCTCACACAGAATATCTCCAGCCAGCCAGTGATCAGCTTAAAAAGACAGGGGTGGGGGTGTACTTGATTGTCCTACTGTATGGCTAAATATAACTTTAGGGCAAAGAGCAGCTCATACCTTTAAGGCTGTAGTGTAGACTACTACAGCATAGTGTCCATGTGAGCAGTGTCATCAACAAGAACATAGCAGAGAACTAACAATGACTGTATTTGAACAAAACTTTAACTGTGCATCAATTAAGTTGTTTTTCTCTTCTTTTAACAGCGATGTTACGAACACAAACAGTACAGAAATGGCCTCAAGTTTTGCAAGCAAATCCTGTCCAACCCCAAGTTTGCCGAACATGGCGGTGAGTGGCAGACGTGTGAATGTTTAAGAGAAAAGAGAATGCATTGTGTCACTTACAAAATGGTTCTCATTGTACCCGGGCTCCTTGTGTCCTTGCAGAGACCCTGGCCATGAAAGGCTTGACTCTGAACTGTCTGGGGAAGAAGGAAGAGGCATACGACCTGGTGAGGAGAGGCCTGCGTAATGACCTTAGGAGCCACGTCTGTATCCTTTCACATCACACAAGACAAAGACATATCTTTTTATAGTGTATTTTGTGACATACCGTTCAAATTGATTGGTCTGCTTTGTGCTGTAAGTGCTATCTGAGCCTCAAGTCAACATACTGAGCAGATAACACCCAGCCATCTCCTTTAGGCTTCACTTAAATTTCTTATCTAAAAGCAACACAGTGTAACATACACAACAATATAATTAAAATAATACCTTTGTATTTGTTTTAAGGGCTTCTGACTCAAAAACTAAGCCTTCTTTTAAAGTCCCAGTTTGACAGTTAACCCTGTATCTTTGAGTGATATAGTGTTGCTTTAAGTGTCTGCAAAAATCACTTTTAAGAACAGGTTTTGGCAAGTTTTCTGGACATAGGTTTGGAAAACGTCCTGGATGACTGAGAACCTCCACAAGAATCACATTTAGTCAAAAGAACCATTTTATTTCTATACAGAGAGCAAATTGTTAAATTGTTTTAAAAATATGGTTATATAAAAAAATGGTTATAACACTTTATTTTCTATTATTTGCCTTTTTTGCATAATTAGAAAGCAAGCAGCCAAATTAAAAAAACAAAAAAATACAGATGATAGACCAGTGTTTGCCACTGCCCAAAGGAAATGTTGAGTTGTAAATAAGTTGGTTGGTTTGTAAACTAGGTCCATGTGAGCAAGCCTGTTCTGAATGGTATGATAATGTAAAGAAATCTGTGTGTCTATTCGTTCCCTAACTGTCTGCATCCCAGGCTGGCACGTGTATGGCCTACTGCAGCGCTCAGATAAGAAGTATGACGAGGCCATCAAATGTTACCGAAATGCTCTTAAATGGGACAAGGACAACCTGCAGATCCTCCGAGACCTGTCACTCCTGCAGATCCAGATGAGGGACCTCGAGGGCTACAGGGTAAGGACTGGCTTTTGGGACAAAGCCTGGGTGTCGCTGAATAATATAAAGCACCTTTCATACATGCTTTATTTTCTCTGGAGCCTGTATGAACGCAATTTTGTTTTAGAAAACAGAGATTATTATGAACTTACATTTTTTTCAAAACCCCTCCCAGGGCGATGACTTTCAGAAACTAAATTTTGGCACTTTTACTTGTGTAAAGACCATGGGCATATCTATGGCAACAACATAAACAATAATGGTTGGCCTGGTACTGGGTTCTACCACATTAATACAGATCTTTTCTACCAACATAGACTCTCAAAGGGCTTTACATCAAGCATTCATTCACACATTTACACAGACACTGCTGTGAAAGGCAGAGCGCAGAAACGTAGCAGCTTGTCTTTGTTACACAAGAACAGAACTAAGTCCAGTACTGTTTGGGATAAATTTCCTGAAAATGTGCGCCTCCATCTGTCGCTCTCCCTGGCCCAGCAAACAGTATGGCTCTGATTTGGAGAGGACTGTGTGTATCTGCAGCAGGCACATATCAGGTTGCACTTGGTCTTGACAATGTAGAACAGCTCTCACGGGACAGAGCCCAGGTTTAAATGCTCACTTGGTGAAGAGAAGAATGGCTAAATGTAAAGGTTTCAAGGGAATGGGAGGGGTATGAAGAAAGGATAAAGAGTACTCTGTCAAAACAATGAATCCGCAAAACAGTCAGTGGTCTTTTCCTTCTCCACACTTTATCTCACCAAACATACTGTATGTCATGTGTTGAGTCAGAACATTGGGCCCGAGGGTGTGGATTTTTTACCAGTGTAGACACAATTTTAACCCTCATTTCTCATTTAATTCTGTAGGAGACGAGGTACCAGCTTCTGCAGCTGCGGCCAGCACAGCGGGCCTCCTGGATCGGCTATGCCATTGCGTATCACCTGCTGGAAGACTACGAAATGGCTGCAAAAATCATTGAAGAGTTTAGGAAAACGCAACAGGTAATGTCTTTTTGCAGTCACAGATGCAGTGGAGCAAATGGTTTATATTGTGGTATCTGCAATCTGCTTAAGAGTTATTGTAGTTTTCTCATTCACCACTACAAGAGAGCTCTGATTATCTCTGATTCTCCTGAAGACTAGTCTTCTTCCTGTATTTATGTCTTCATGTAGCATCTAAAGCTGTGACAATTGCATGAATAAAAGACATAACACTTTTTAACTTCTTTTCAGCATTGTGTGTGTGTGTGTGTCTTTTTTCTGATTCACACTTACCTTCTCTGTCTGCTCAGACGTCGCCGGACAAAGTGGACTATGAGTACAGCGAGCTGCTGCTCTACCAAAACCAGGTGCTGCGAGAAGCTGGTCTGTACAAAGAAGCCCTGGAGCATCTCTCCACCTATGAGAAACAGATCTGTGACAAACTGGCAGTGGAGGAAACACGAGGTGGGTTATTGGGCACCACTTTAATTAATTGTGAATATTTAGTATCAATACATTTACAGCGCCACTCGTAGGATTTAAAATAATTGCTGTTCTGTTGTTTTAGGTGAGCTTCTGTTAAAACTGGAACGTTTTGACGAAGCAACAGCTGTCTATCGCCGCCTACAGGAGAGGAACCCAGAGAACTGGTCCTATTATCATGGGTTGGAAAAGGCTCTTAAACCAAGTATGCCTATTATTCCTTACCTGTAACAGCTGTTTATATTTTAAAAATATTGTTTGAGTTAACTTGTTTAGGTTTTTTAGGTAGCATAGAGGAAAGACACAAGATTTATGAGGAGGCTTGGGAGAAGTTTCCTAAAGGGCTGGTCCCACGTCGGCTGCCTCTTAACTTCCTGTCTGGTATTAATACAAGTTTTCTTTAACTGAAACTTTCTTGTAACTTACCAAAGAAGTGTGTTGTGATCTTAAAATGTCTTGTTCTCTACAGGGGAAAAGTTTAGGGAGTGTTTGGACAGATACCTGAGAATGAACTTCAGTAAAGGCTGCCCACCTGTCTTCACCACCTTGAAGTCACTGTATAACGACAAAGAAAAGGTGACAGCACAGCTTCTTTTGATGCTAGACGGCTCATGTATTTTTCAATAATAATCTTGACTCTTGTATCATTGCAGGTTGCAATAATTGAAGAACTTGTGGTTGGTTATGAGACATCGCTAAGAAGTTGTCGAATGTTTAGTCCAAATGGTGAGGAGCCACATAATGCATACAATGTCTTTTTTTTTTCTTTTTTTTTACATTGGTCTAACCCTTTTTAATGCTTACAGACGTATTGTTCACATTAACCCTTTTTTCTTAAAAAGCCTCCTATGGACAGGTGTTTAAAATTAGTATGTGTGCTATACTCAAGCAATGTATCTGGTTTGGTCCAATATGTTTGTGTTGTCCAAACATAAACAAATTTTTAAAAAATTAATAAATAAAAATTTATTTACTGTTAAACTTGACATTTGTTTCTTATAACCTTTAAAATCCATATCATTTTTTGTAGATGATGGCAAAGAGGAGCCACCCACCACTCTTCTTTGGGTGCAGTACTTCCTGGCACAGCACTACGACATGATTGGACAACAGACACTGGCTCTTGAGTATATCAACACAGCCATTGAGAGCACGCCAACGCTGATTGAACTCTTCCTTATAAAGGCCAAGATTTACAAGGTAAAACCCACCACACACTTGTGCAATTATAATGGTTAAATGTTACTCAGGAGCATGTTGGTAGATGTGGTGTCTGGACTGTTAGATTGACCTTTATCTTCTCGCAGCATGCTGGGAACATCAAAGAGGCTGCTCAGTGGATGGACGAGGCCCAGGCTCTGGACACGGCTGACAGATTCATCAACTCCAAGTGTGCCAAGTACATGCTGAAGGCTGGCATGATCAAAGAGGCTGAGGAAATGTGCTCGAAGTTCACGCGGGTGAGAAAACAGTGTGTGGGTGTGCAAGCAAGCTGACAAGCTGAGAAGGACCTTTGAAAACGGCTTTATAGATTTGCTTTGACAGCAGTGTTTTATAGTACTTCAGTTAAACAGGGGGTTTCCACTATGCTTTCTGACTCTATTCATGACAACTATAAGCCTTTTTATGATTATTCTTGTTTCATATGCCTTTTATGTTGGTCTTTTCACAGGAGGGGGCATCAGCAGTGGAAAATCTAAATGAGATGCAGTGTATGTGGTTCCAGACGGAGTGTGCGCTCGCCTACAAGGCCATGAACAAATTTGGCGAAGCCCTTAAGAAGTGCCATGAGATTGAAAGGGTGAGCATAACATTCTGGTACTGATGTGCAGGCTTTGTTTAAAACTAATTTGATATAAGACCCTCTTTGCGCAGCTCTAATAAGTGCTGCCCACCTGCTGAGGGACTGTTGTCACGCTGGGTCTGAAAAAAGCTATTATTAAGCCCCAAATGTTATGTGGACAAATTAATCACATTTAGAGGGATGTAACATAGAGCTATTTAATTTAGCATTATATAACTGATGGCTAAAGGCTATTATTTAATAAAAAGCTACCTAGTTTTGCTTTAAGGTAAGACTTAATGTGGTGTTTCAAATTGCACTTTTCCCAAAGCGAAGTTAGCTTATTTACTGTTTCTGCTGCTAGCCAGTGCTCATGACAAAATTTTCATCTAGAGCTGATATACTATTATCTACAACCATATACAGCACTACTGTTAAAAAAAAGGACTTAAAGTGCCCAGTACAGTGTATTTTTGTTATCTTTAGTTTTTCTTTTTTCTTCCAGCATTTTGTAGAGATCACGGATGACCAGTTTGATTTCCATACCTACTGTATGAGGAAGATGACGCTACGCTCTTATGTAGACCTACTAAAGCTGGAGGACGTGCTTCGGATGCATCCCTTCTATTACAAGGCTGCCATCACAGCCATCCAAATATACCTTAGTCTTCACGACAATCCCTTGACTGATGACAGCAAAGAGCTTCAGGCTGACACAGGTAAGGGTAGAGACACATTTATCATCAACATCATATGTTTGTAAGACCAAGAATAAGAATTGGTCCCATTGTCCTCTGTCTTCAGCTAACCTCTCAGACAAAGAGCTGAAAAAGCTAAGAAACAAGCAGCGAAGAGCCCAGAAGAAAGCTCAACTTGAAGAAGAGAAGAAGAACGCAGAGAAGGAGAAGCAGCTTAAAAACCAGAAAAAGAAGAAGGAGGACGATGATGAGGAAATCGGAGGGCCCAAAGAGGAGCTCATCCCTGACAAACTGGTTAAAGTGAGTGTCAGACGTGATGGGGCCAAGTGGTGAATTATCAGTAGTTCCTAATTCCCCTGTCTATGCTATATTAAACAAAATGTTAATCCTCTCAATGTTTTTTGAAGAGTGCAGTGCTACTTCCATATGGTTTGGAGTTGTCAGATTTGGCAGGCATGATAGCTTTTAGCGCTCTACACATGGAGCCTGTGAGCCAATGTTGTGATACTGACCCTTGTGTTTCTTTGACTGCCCATTTTGCAGGTAGAAAATCCACTGGAGGAAGCCGTTAAATTTCTGATGCCTCTGAAGCACTTGATTAAAGATAAAATTGACACGCACTTACTGGCCTTTGAAATCTACTTCAGGAAAGGTTGGTAACAAGGCTTTGTACATTAAGGGACAAGTGGAGACATTGCTAATGTGATAAAGTGTCATTTCAAATTTCATATTCTTCTGACTTTAGAAAAATACCTGTTGATGCTTCAGTCAGTGAAGAGAGCCTTAGCCATTGACCCCGACCATCCTTGGCTGCACCAGTGTCTTGTACGCTTCTTTAAAGGAGGTGAGGCTTTTATTATTACACTTTTTTAGGATTTTTCTCCGTCATGAAGCCTACAGCACCACTCTACAATTGAAACATTTAGGTAACTACATTGTCACATGTGTTGTTTTATTCTTTATGTCCTTACAGTCTCTGAGAGCAAGGACCTGCCTGATGTGGTGCGGACGGTTTTGAAGCAGGAGATTACTAGGTTGTTTGGGGACAGCAATGCGAAGAGCTTCAACCAGGCCTACCTCACTAAGCACGCCAACTCTATACCACATCGACTGGCTGGTAGGTATTTTTAAGACATGCTGTAGTGTTAACACAGGCTTTACCTGCAGATTGACAGTGGTTTCTTCTCCTACCTTTAGCTGCTAAGATGATGGCGTATCTTGATTCGTCTACGGAAACTAAAGCAGCTGAGTTGGCCACAGCACTCGATGAGTCGCTTGAAAACAGAACCATACAGGTATTTACAAAAATGAGGAAGTGTATCTCATCATCTCTTTTTCATTTGTTACAATTTAAGTTTTAAGAGGGTTTTTTTTTCCCTCTCTCATCAGATCTGCACAGAGGTCCTAGAGAGTCTTCGGAGCGGCACCTTGGGCGACTGTAAGGAGCGAGGGGAGTCTTATCGCGCCGAGTGTCACAAGCTTTATCCCTACACGTTAGCTTTCATGCCCCCCGGTTACGAGGAGAACGCAAAGCTCGCCAATGGAGACGTTTCCACAGAGACGGAGGAACTCGCTAATGAGATGTGAGCGCGGCAAAACAACAGTGGATGAGAAAAAAGGAAAATGGGCCTAGTATGGAGCCTTGGGGTACGCCTGGCAGCCATTATGTAGAGTCAGACACGGGAAGCGAAATGGGTGTTTCGTTTTTTTTGGCTCGGCTTAATTGGGTCTGACCTGGCATGGCTTGGCTCCCTCCCAAATGGTGAAAATCAAGACTGTGTGTGTGTGTGCGTGTGCTCAATGAGTGCATGTGTGTTTGTGTGCATGTGAGTGTATATTTGTGGAAAAAGGGGGGAGAAAGAGGAAGACAAAAGAATGGCTATTTTTACATTTGTATCAAGAGTCAACACTCAAGCTAAATCATACTTTTCGGCAAACCGGACAGCGAACTGTCATGGACGAAAATGTAATTTTCTTCTTGAGATGGTGAGAAACAGTAACAGCATTTGACTCAGTGCTGTTTTGACATCCCGAATGCATACTGTGTTCCCCTTATTTTAAAAGAAAAGTGAATTTAACAGAAAGTAGGACGTGTACCTCCCAGGGAAATGGGAGACTGAGCTGAATGGATCTCTGACAGATCTGTAGGAAGCTGCAAAGAAGTTACTGAGGACCTAACATAGACACTGAGGACAGCCAGCAACCACAGGTGTATCTTAATCTACTGTAACACACACCTGCTCTGTAATACGCCGCTGCCTGTGTGCAGGGCCGCGACGCTCAGAACAAATGTCAAGAGTTTTCCGATCGGGCCGTGCTTCCCTCTTGGTCCCAGGTTCAACTTGGGAATATGTAACCCTTTTAATGTTATGGAGCACCTTGTAGCACAGATTATAACTGTAAAGGTTGTATGTATGTTCTGCTCCAATCCAAATACACTGCTATTCTTAACATTTTTACATAGTTTGGAGAACGCTGGGTAGATCTGAGCAATACAGAGACAACTTCCTCCTTCTGCAAAAATGGAAAGATCACACTTTTATTGTTGACGATAATCATTTCAATTTGAAGTTGTTGCACCGTCAGAGACACTTTTCTGTTGCTGCCTTTGTTTTTAGCCTGCATGTACACAGGGACCACTGTCAAGGTGGAAATGAGGCTCCAGTACATCTAGCGCAGAGGCCTGGTCTAAAAGAATGGCTTCATCAAAAGTCAGAGCGTGAACTGTCGAAGGCCCAGAATCACAGCTGTGAAAATTACTGTCAAAGGAATCAGCATCTAAACTTTATTTTTACATTTGGCTCCCATTTTCTTTTCATTAATCTTTTTTCTTCCCCTTTTTTCTCTAATTTGGGTTCTAATGTGAAAGATGAGATGGTGATGTATGATATCTCTGGATTTTTGTATTAAAATCAAACAAAACAACTCTTTTTTTTGTGTGTGTTTTTGTTTCAGATTTTATTACAATCAGTTAACATTATGTAACTTTTTGCCATAAAAAATCTTATTAAAATATGTTGCCTCAAAGTCATCTTGATGGTTTCTGTCAACCCCAGCACATTTTATCCAGTCTGCCAGTCACCCAGTGTAATTGACTGGGCACACTACCAACATATTTCTCGTGGAAACCAACACAGTTATAAGATGTACCCACACCTAATAGTCCAATGTTGATTAGCAGCAGTTACTTGCTGTTTAATGTCCTTTGGTGAGTGCAGCCTCTGGACCAGCAGGTGGCAGCATTGTGCCCGACTTCGATCTGCATAAAAGAAGCTGTTGTGGTTTGATTTAAGTACTTAAAGCCCCAACACAGTAATTTACTGAGTTTAGCATTTTGTCTCATAAATGTCACACTGGTCCAGAGAGCGCATCTGTCTCCAATCAGAGCTAATTATAATATGTCAGGTGTGAATTCTAATGGAAAGAGACACTACAAAAGTTAGTGCTTAACCATGCTCCGGCCAAAAATATATAAAAATGATATAAAAGACTAGGTGCATGTTCCCCAAACTAAAATGTGTGGATCCACAGCAACAGTTTCATACCTCCCTCCACTTTAAACCCTCCCAGTTTGCTCTGCGCTCAGCTGGGGAAGGAAACGCCAGGCCTGCTCTGCTTTAGTTCCCTGCACACGACACAAACCTACAGCAGAGGAGGGAATGAATGGGTCAATAACCACATAGGAAGCGTCTCTTTGCACAAACAGGGATTGTTTGTTCAAACTTGGAGATAGACAGCTGGGTTTAGTAGAGAGAGGCTCAGGGTTTTATCTTAACTGAATTTATGAATGGAGTCTTCGCTCGAGTTTTCCAGCTCTTTAGGCAGCGTGTCCTCGCTGCTGACACGGCACCGAACCTTTAAGGTGCTCATGATCGGGGACTCCGGAGTGGGGAAGACCTGCCTGACACACCGGCTCTGCGCTGGAGAGTTCCCTGGCAGAGCAGAGGCCACCATCGGCGTGGACTTCCGAGAGAGGATGGTGGAGATAGATGGAGAGAAAATCAAGGTAAATTCACAGTTTAATGGATAATGCATTGTTGAAAAAACACAACAAGCAAATAAATATGGACATGGTTGTGCCAAACTGCATTATTACGCACAACCAGATTTTATTCTCAGTGAAAATCCCCATTGTAGGGTTTGTTTTAGTTACAACTGAGGAGTTTCCAAGGGGAAAGACATTTATCAAATGACATTAGTCAGTATCACGAATTACTGGAAGCTGGAAATACAACTTAAAATATATGCCACAGAGAGGTAAACAATGATAAGAGAGTTCAATGAGACAAGCACACCTTCTTTGGTTTATCTCTTAAATTTAAGTTGGATATTTTAATTCTCTTGCACTTGATTTTGATATGATACAAACTTTTGTGTGGGTGTTGTTGTTGCTGCTGTTTCATTGTTGTGTGGAAATGTCAGCTGAAAGAGGAAGTGTCTGGATCTGTTTACACCTTTTGTTCATTTCCACTTTCCAGCTAAATTCTTAATACTTTTCTACCTATACACACATCCTCTTCTGTAACATTCTGAGACCTGTGAGTTTTCTAAGTGGAAAGTCATGGTTTAAAGCTACTGTTGTTTAAAATGCCAGTGTGTCCTCTCTGTGTATTGTCCTGGTTCCCTCTCAATGATGACTCATTGTGTGTTTCTAATGCGTTTTCCTGCCTGATTTCAACACATGACTTTCCTTTCCGTGACTTCCTCCTTGTTGGCACACATTTTGAAGCACTCACTTACCCCAATATGTGTTTTTCATTGACCATTTGTCTTGATGGACTCCTCCAGCTGCAGCTGTGGGACACGGCAGGACAGGAGCGGTTTCGTAAGTCCATGGTGCAGCACTACTACAGGAACGTCCATGCTGTGCTCTTTATTTATGATGTCACCTGTCCAGGCAGCTTCAGCGGCCTCAGCGCCTGGATAGAGGAGTGTAGACAGAACTCTTTGGGCCAGGACATCCCAAGGTAACTATAAAGAGACTGATCATGGGAGCCTAGTGAATCCTTTAAGTGATATATCTCTTTGTATCATTTGTTTCTTCTCCTCCACAGATTCTTGGTGGGGAATAAGAGTGATCTACGTGTCCCGAGCCGGGCGGACAGGCAGGTGAGCCAACAGAGGGCCGTGAGCTTCGCCAAATCCCACGGCATGATGTTTTTTGAAACCTCAGCTAAGAACCCACCCAACAAACATTCAAAGATGCACCAAAGAGAAGGAGAGGTGCCTTTTCAACAGGATAAGATCGAAGACATTGTACTTGCCGTTGCCGGAAAACTAAAGAGACAGAAGAAGCTGTCTGTAACAAATACTGCTGCGTGCAACGGATCGTTTAAAGTGACAAGCAAAAAAAGACCTGAAAAGGAGACGTGGAGCTGCTGCTGAGAAGAATGAGTGAACTTTTAGTTTTTTGGCTCATTTTTTGAAGATCTACAAAAAAAAACTCTTTAAATGTATTGAAGATGTTGGTGTGTTGTTTGTCATCTTATTATCCTTTAGCAAATAAAAAGCTGTGAATATGTGTAAACTCAGATCCAATCATGCATTTAATGTGAAGGCGCAGTCGGAGCGTGCTGTCGGTGAGGTGTGGTCACAAATGTCATGAGTTGACCTTATTTAAGTGGATTGGTGACGGCAGACGATATGAACGCTGGGTGAATCAGCTGATTGGATTTTCTCACACGACACAGACACTGGCTTCCTCTCTGGCAGTTAAGTGTCCTCAGTATACTATAGTCACCCGTTTAAGGAGATTTTTTTTCTTGACGCCACAGTTACATCTTATTGTTTCATACTGTCCATTTTACAAAGAGGACACTTGATATATAGCGTTGATATAAGGTCATATTCGCCAACCAAAATATGTTCTAGGATGTATTAATGTTTAAACAATGTACAGATGTTAGGATCCCATTGTTTGTTTAGGCACATGAACCTTGAACTCCCAGTGTACATGTATATCACTCCATACTTCTTCCTTAAATGCTGTACTATACATTTGTATTAAGTGTCTGCCATGGGAACAACACTGCTGCATCATGCACCGGTCTTGTGTGTGGACAGTGTGGGTGATTGACTGAAGAAATGTATCACATGTACTGTCATTGTATGCTCGGGCTATGATTCAGAGGATGTCACATGATAAGTGCAATCCAAGTGTATTTAGTATCCAGGCTCATATCCAGAGAAACGGCAGCAGAGTGAGGGGCTGTGTGGTTGGGAGTGTGTTCACACCAGACTCCAGCGTCACATTATTGACACATTCTGCAGCTAAACGTGAGATGTCTTTATTTTAGAGAAAGCAGAGGAGGCAGCTTTGTTTTCTAATGAAAACCAAATAGACATAATAGAGTGTGGTTGAAAGGGACAGATCATCAACAAGTCCACACTATAGTATATTAACCATGCTCTTAACCAGTTTTCTACGGGATTTTGATAGGCATTCTTTTGATTTTGCACATCCATGGAAAATCACTTTACAAGATGCAATGCTTTGTGACTAAAGAATAATCAGATCTGTAGTAAAGAAGTAAAAAAACAGGCTGTCAGGTATAATTAGAAAAATAGTTGTAAGTGCAAACAAATAATAACAAATAGCTTTAATTTTGTTTAAAATCCTCCGGTATAAAAGGTTACTATGACTCTGATTATTCTTAAAATAAAACAATGCAACAAAAACATAATTTCTGACTTTTTTTTTTTATCATTTAAACCTGTTGGTTGTTCACTTGGTTGTCATTTCAATAACCACTTAGAGGTTTTCCTTTACTGTCTGTGGGCAATTATTCCTCTCCAAGAGCCACATTGGAGCCTGGGACTGTTGTGGACAGCTGGGCCAGCTCATGGTGAACTCACTTAGGCTCAATAAAACACCATTTGATTATAATCAGCAGTTCATCAGAACTGTTTAAAGAGGCTTGTTGGATTAAGCTTTAAAACAGTGAGGAGCAGAGAAAGAAAATAAACACTCAAAACACATCCACAAATGAGGATATTTGCTGTGTTTCAGTCTCATGCTCCTCTAAAAGACCAACAAACTGCCTGTGATTCATTGCCTTTGCCCTGATAAAGTTCTCTATTTTAGTTACAACATCCACAACAGGACTAATTTTAAGTACAGATTTATCCCTCACCTACTGAAAACACCAGTTTCAGTTCTGGGTTATTTTCTGTCACTTTGTTTTTTATCAGCTTTAAAACCCCACATTTTTTCCAGCTATATGTGGTAACTCCGCCAACGTCTTCCATTTCAGTCTCAACTTGTCAAAGCCTTTATTTCCCTCTTGAAAAAGTCACTGCCAGTTGAGGTTCCCTTCATCAGTCGCCTCTGTCAGTTCCTCCGTGATTGTAGTCTTTTGTTATCCCGAGGACAAAACACAAGCAATTGAACAGGGTTGCGAACATCACAGCTCTTCAAGAAATCAAATGTGTCGACCACAGTGTGCAACTGAAGCTACAGATTCCCTGTGATGTCCTCAATACAGTAGCTAATGGTGCACCTGGAGAGCTGTGTGCCAGTCAGGTGCTTGTATTTATCCTTTCTCTATTTAATTTAAGATTACATTGTTGTATGTTAACAGTATAGCCACAATGCATTTACTGTGTTTGCAAAGCATTCGCCAACAGCTTGTGGGCCTATATGACACACAGACATCAATTTGATGCCTTCATAACTAAAAGTATTTATTTATAATCTTTTTTAACACAAGCCTCCTTGGGCCATACAGAGACGGGATGAGGGCCGGATGTGGCCCCCGGGCCGTTAGATGCCCAGTTCTGGTTTGTGGGGGCTGCGTGCCTGTATTTTTGCTTCAATAAGTCAGTTTAAAAAGCCAAATTATAAGACATTTATGAATGTTTTGACAATGCAAAAAAAGATTTAAAAAAAAAATCTCGAACCACTGGATTTATCATCACTATCTCCACCTTCATAAATAGGCTATAACCTTTTAATAACAGAACTTCAATTTACCCATGACAGTTGCATGACCTGTTGTGTGGTGGTGTCACCTGTAGGGGGCGTGTTAGAGAGACACGCTGGAAGGGGGCCGTTCCCATCTTAATCAGCATTTAAAGCCAGTTGGAGCAGAGCGTGCCGTTTATCCGAGAAAGCTGCTGAAAACGCACCGACACTCGCTGGTGTTGATCCCCGGGTAAAGATGTTCTGCAGACGGGCTTTGCAAAGAGTGGCACCGCTGGTACGGACCGCCTTCAAACCCACGCCCACGACCAGTGAGTTTATTGCGTTTAATAACAGCCCATAAAGTGCTTTTGTGTGATTGCAGAAAGACTTTATAATCACAGGATAATTAGAAAGCACCAAATGTTGTTTTAAATGTGAGTTTGTGCGTTTCCCCCCCTTTTAAACACTGTAAAAGTTGTTTTGCAAAGCCATCCTCTCTTCCATTTGTTTTTACATTTTAATAATTAATTGTTTTTATCTAGTAAATATGCGTGAAGGGTTAAATTTACAGTTTTTTAGACTTGTATTTGCACGGTATCCCTATAGTTCAATTGTGCAGGGAAGAGCAGCACGGAGCACGAGGAGGGGGCGTGTCTCTCTTTGGGAACATCCAGTTCTGCACATTGAGTCCTTTGCTGTGAAAGAAAGCATCCACGAAAAAGTCATTTTTATAAGACTGAAAGGCTCAGTGCGTTTTACAACAAGAATTACATAAGATTCAGTCGCAGTTTATCTGTGAGGAGTGAGTTTACTTCATTTGTGTGCTGCATATTGCCCTTCAGTATGTCTACATGAAGAGATGAAGGATTAATGGATGAACTTAGACTTTGCACTGCATTTCAGCGTGACATTTGACAAAGTGAGAGTTATTTCCCACCTTTTTTGCCTCATCACAGTTTTTCCTCAGCTCTCCGAACACGTGGTATTCAGCTGGAGGGCACACTGTTTCCTGATTCCAGTCTAAACCCAACCAGAAGTGGATAGACAAAAGGCAAAACCTGCTCCTTAAAAATAAAAATAACTCAAATAGAAGAAAATGGAGTCTCCACTTGTTAAGTAACAAATTTGATAGTTTTGCAGCCTTGTTAGAGTAAGCCATATGTAATATTTATTAAAAAGCCTCCTATTTATGCAAGTTACAAATAATTAATTACAGGTAATACAGGAAATCTATTCATACCTGACTTACTACCCACCTCACAACACGTGACCCCTTCAGTAACCTGTACAGTATGTATCTGCTGTACATGAACTCTGTACAGTCCTGATTGAGCAGACAGCTGACATACAGTTGACACATGTGCACATTGCTCACACATGTGCTCCATCGCAGCAGCCATGTTGTGTGTGTCTGATGGCTGAGAGGCTGCAGGATTAGCTGATTACCTGTATAAATAACCCGCACTTGGCCTTGTCTCGTGCTCATGCTGTGTCATGGGTATTAGACGAGCTTTCAGGTGTAGCTCCAGGAAAAGAGCAGCTTTGGTAGTTGAGTAGTCACTCATCACTTTTATCAGAAGAAGCAAAGCAAATCATTTACTTGAAAAATATCTAAATGGGATTTCTGAGTTCAACATTAAGCTTCTGTGATTGCCACTACTTAAGATTTGTGTGTGCTACAAAACATTACAACTTAAAACAAAAGAGCTTGAAGATGAAAAAACTGATAAGATGTGTAAAGTATTTCCCAGCACCAGTTATTATTCTGGCATCAAATGGCACACGATAAATGCATTTAAGTGGTAAATAGTCTATAAAGATGTGCACTGCTAATTGACAGCCATTTTTTATTTCCACCTTTCAGTAACTCTAATCTGTTTCTTACCTGAACTATCAATTTTTAATACATGTTCGCAGCAGACTCCTATAAATTTGTCATTACAAGTCACAAGTCAGCGTTATAAATAAAAAATGACTGACACATGAAACATAAATAGAAACAGAGGGAGTGTGTCTTTAGATAACTTTATTGCACATCTGCATAAACCACGTGCACACACAGGTAAGTCGTGCGAAGGATACCATTGCGTTGTGTTCTTCTTTGCACTTGATCTGTTTGTGTGTGAGGTTTTAAAGAGATTAAGCCGAGGCGTTTAAGGGTGTGGTTTTATTTATGGCCTCTGCTGCATACACCACTGGCAATCCTTTTAAACACCTGCAGAACTATTCTCTCAAGCTGCAGCTAGTGGCACTCACCTGTTCTTCCACAAATACAACTAACACATGCCAAGACTCTGATCAATGCTGACATAAGCTGAGCGGAGTGGATCATCAAGTTTGTTACTAATGCAAATCTGACATTGGGGGACAGGAAGCAAGTGTCGTTTGTTTGTAATAGTGGATTTAGATTAAGGGATAGTTCAGTGTTTAGTTTTGCTGCTCCTCTGCTGCAAGTGAGCAGGCTGTAGGCATATTGTGTAACCAGATTAAAGGTTGGAGTCTCGTCAACAAAGTACAGTATATTCAACTTTGATCAAACTAACCTCCTATGTCTCTGTGCAGCACCGGTGCGACACATGGCGTTTGGGATTCCCGGTGGCTCCACAAATCTGACGTACTTTGTCCTGTGCGGAGGAGGTCTCACTGCTGTGGCGGTCTATGTGAGTACTTTTTCATCAACATTATGTGCCTGTAATGTAGAACCCTGAGCGTTTTGGGGGTTCAAATGCCAGTTTTGCCCCGTCACATTTTCTATCCAATAAAACTGATGTGTGGAGAATGAAGAGTGTCAACCGTGGGACAAGTGTAGTATATCAGCTGGTTCATGCTGGACAAAATGCCAGAGTGTGGTTCCATTTTGTAATATTCTGTTATCCTTACTTGTGTGATGGAATGTAAATATGCATATCTCTCTTTCTGTCTTTCAGGCGTACAAGTCAGTGAGTGGGGAGGACAAAGCCGCCCCAGCTAAGGGTCAGTTCTTAAGATTTGGACACGCAATTATACTCAAAAATGATTTAGAATGGATATTTTTTGTAATCCTGAGACGGAAATGTGCATCATCTGCTGAAAAGATCTAAAACTTATCCACTAGGTCACAGCATTTTCGGGCCAAAGAAGCTGATAAGTGTAGTCAGTGCAGAATCATAATTGCTTCCGCATTATTTTCCAGTGTTGGAAACGAAAACCTGCTCTTTCTTTCGTTGAGCTGTTAGTGAATACACCCTATATCCCATAACCAAATATCAAACATGGTAGAATGGACACTCTCAATAGCTTTATCTTAGCTGTCTATTTAGATATCTGTGACCAAATGATATGTCTATTCAGCCAGCCTGGGCCCTGACAGATCATGGCTCCATGCCCAGAGTAGGTAGCCTGTTTGTAAAAGGGATAGGCAGCTTTGCATGGTCTCCAATAGGCTGTGTACAAGCTGTCTAGAAGCGATGTTTTCCTGAAAGAGTTCAGACCTATACTCTTTACAATTGGCAGTACAAGTTAAGGTAATGTTTGCTTTTACTTTTTTCAAGCTGAATTAATCACATTTTGAGGCTTGAAACAAAACTGCCTAGTCAGCCAGAAGCCTGCTGCTTTCAAAAATAGTACAGTAAACAGGTAGCTTTAAAGTGCAGCTCAGCTATATAACATATATTTATTGTTCAAATGTCTACTCTGGGTCAATGTGAATGTTAATGTTTTTAAAAAAAAAAAACCTTGAATATCACGGTAAACAAACAGTAGCTGATAATTTAATTGTTCAGTAAAATTACACATTAAACCTCAGTTACAAACAACATCACTGAGGCCAACGCCTGCAGATTTACGTTTATGTTTCTTTAAGTGATATTACTGTGACATTTTACCAGCAATTGTATCACCCTGCTTCCAAGAGGAAATTTAGACTACATTAAACTGACAAGAGGCTGTAATCATGTTCACATCTATGCATCTCTCATTTTATATAATGGCACAAATTGCTCTAACATAACATTTATAATACATTAGGCATTCAGAAAAGCATCTTTGCAGGTTTACTGCATTTGCAAATTGTGAGATGTCTGAGCAAAAACAACTGTTTAACCATAATAAAAGACAAATCATTCATTAGGGCAGGTCAGCCCTTTAATAAATCAGATTAGAAACAAACCTAATGAGGACAGTACAAGCAGTGATCATTCTAGGCTGAGGTATTGTTACAGCCCATCAGCTGAACCCTTATATCAACAAACCTGACCTTTTGTCTTGTTTTTTGTAGCTCCTGAGGCTGCCCCTGAAGCAGCAGCTCCTGTAGTTGAACCAGCCCCAGCAGTGGAGGTGGTGTCCGAGCCTGCGCCTGCCCCAGCAGAGGCAGCACCAGAGGCAGCACCAGAAGCAGCACCAGTCGTAGAAGCAGCAGCAGAGCCAGTTGCAGAGACAGCTGCTGAGCCTGTCGTTGAGGCAGTGCCTGAACCTGCACCTGCTGCAGCTCCAGAGGTTGTTGCTGAGGCACCAGCTGAGGTTGCCCCGGCTACAGAGGAGCCCGCTCCTGCAGCAGCTGTAGAGGCTGCTCCTGCAGAAGCTCCAGTCGCTGTAGAGGCCCCAGCAGCAGAAGCTCCAGTGGCTGTAGAGGCCCCAGCAGCAGAGAGTGCTGGTACGGCAGCCGTAGAGGAAGTCCCTGCCCCTGCTCCCGCAGAGACCACCCCGCCAGCCCCTGAAGCCGAGGCTGCCCCGGCTGCAGAGGTGGCTGCGTAGAACTGTGATGGCTTGAATGTTTTCCCATTAATGGAGATAAGTTAGCTATGTGAAGTTTAGAGCAGGACCACAACTCAAACCCACCTCTTCCTGTAACATGCTTATAAATAGCATTTGCTCTTGTCCTGTTGTTATTCTTGTTTTTGTGCCTGTGTTCACCTTCTCTCTCTGTCTTTGATATACCAGGAGAATGTTTTAAGTTCGAGTAGAGGTTGTTAAGTTGTGGTCCTTGCTTGTAAAAGAACCACGAAAAATGCACTCATGAACCCCTAAAATCTAAGAACGAGCCTTGTGTTGTTGAACTTTCATCACACAGTGGTTCATCAGTCCAGTTTTCTTGTGCTTTACCTCCTTTAGCTGCCCAACCTTCCTTTATAAATTACTGCATTGGCATTAAACTGTTTGATCTGATTAACCAGAGCATATTTATGTTCTGGTTTACTGTACAGTTAATGTTATGTTGAACTTTAAGGGACTGAACTGTGCAGAGGACTCTAAGTAATGTTTAAACATATATTTTAAGTGCCAACAAACATACAGTTCTAAATAAACCAACATAGGAATGAGTGCAGATTGTATGGTGTGCAGTAGTGTTAATTTCACTTCATTTGGATTTATTTCATTTTGCCTGTTTAGAGATAATATTGTCAGGTATGGTGACAGTTGAGAGACTAAAAATCAGTTAATGTCTGGTGCAATTGCTTTACTTAATATGTCTTCCAGCTCTTCCAGACATTTTTTACCGTTTTTACAGCTGTCTTAAAGACTTTCATTTTAGACACATGGCTGTTATTGTGTCTTTAACTACAAACCTCTTTTTGGGAACACTTCAGATTGAATCACCTTTATGTGTGGGCATCACAAACTGTCATGATGATCAATAAAATGAATACTTTTAATTAAAATACATTAATAAAATCACTGGATGATCAAGTTGCAGTGTTTCAATAAAGATATAAAGTAGTCTTCTGTCCTGCACTACAGTATATTGCATTTTTTGCCAAAACCTAATAATTGGGTACAAATATGCCAAGCCATATATTAATAGAAATGCCTCTAGATGTGACCTAATGTTGTAGATTTAGAAACATCCTCGTCCTGCAAAAGTGTTTACTCTTTACCAATGCTCCTGTGTATTCAGAAAGAAGATAATGGCTGACAACCCACACCTTGTCAATACATTTGTGTAAATACACCACTAAAACACAGAGTTTGTCTCAACACCATTGGGATAGAACTTGGTTCAAAGGTTGTTAGGCAGGAATTGTAGCAAGCGCTTTATCTTGGTGTTCTTTATGACCTTTTGTCTTCCAGACGAGACAACGCAGACTAATCCAAGATTACAATGCTTGTTTTAGGGTGTCATGGTAATGTCTGCCTAATGAGATGTTGGTTGTAATCGAGGAATGACCTTTGGCTCGCTTTACAACACTGACCATCCCATAAGAATGTAGTGTAGCTAAATACTAAAGGCTTCAGACTTCTCTGAACGTGGTGTACTTAAAGAAACACAGCAGTCACGCTTGACACCAACAGAGGGAGCATGAACTAGCCATGTATTCTCCTTAAGTGTTTTTAAACCTGTGATGACTGTAGAACCATTTATAAACACACTGTCAAGGTAAGTGTGAGTGGTACGCAGAAGGGTTTGATACATTACTTTTTCAATTGTAAGCCTAGTATACAATATTACATTTATTTTTTATTACCTTTGTTCTTTGCATTTTTTGTTGTTCTTCTTTTTCCTAAAATCGATCAAATTTTCGCAGCCGATCCATCATCCTGATCAATAGTTAGCTTTGTCACATGACCCTGTTTTAACATGTTGTCAACACAATCTGTACATACATCTGTATTTTCCCACAAAGTGTCTTTTTGACAGGCTGAGTGTAAACAAATGGATTAAATGTTAGTATATGAGTCGACATTTCAATTTTCTTGTTAAACTCACAGCACTTGAGGACAACACATAACAGAGAGTAATCACATGCTACCAAGTACTACCTTACAGTTTCAGATTCATCCCTTACAGATCTGATCAAAGCTGTGAAGATCCTGGCTGGCTCCACAGTGGAGATTGCGGCTGCGTCTGTGGGAGATACAAACCTGGTGAAAGCTGTGAGACACACAGAGGGAGTAGAGAAGCTTTTAGAGGAGATGAAAGAAGCCCCTGAAGAAATAGCAGCCATTGAAGATGAAGAGGAGAAGATGGAGGATGTAGAGAAGGATCTCGAAGTGGAGACATCTGCTTCTGCTGCAGCGGAGTCTCTTCCTGATGAGAACATGACTTCAGCCCAAAATGGTGGTAAGACTCAAACAACTTTATACATTGTTATGGACCTTGCACCATTGGCATAATAACTCTTGCATCCAGTTATAGAAACAGAATCAGAGGACATGGCCTCTTTGGAAGATGCTGCCCCCACAATCACAGCTGAAGCCGAACCAGACTCAGCTCTACCCAGGAATGTGCTAGAGGACCAGAGAGAAGATCCTTTAGTGGAGACAGTGGATGCTTCAGAGGAGACAGTGGAAGCTTCAGAGGAGATAGTGGAAGCTACAGAAGAGACAGTGGATGCTTCAGAGGAGACAGTGGAAGCTTCAGAGGAGACAGTGGAAGCTACAGAAGAGACAGTGGATGCTACAGAAGAGACAGTGGTTGCTTCAGAGGAGACAGTGGAAGCTACAGAAGAGACAGTGGTTGCTTCAGAGGAGACAGTGGTTGCTTCAGAGGAGACAGTGGATGCTTCAGAGGAGACAGTGGATGCTTCAGAGCAGACAGTGGATGGTACAAATGAGCAAGTGATGGCAGTAGATGCAGCAATTGTAGACAGTGTATCAGAGCCTGAAGTGCTGTCATCATCCACAGTAGAAGAGGCCCAACCCTGCTGCCACTCCTGCCACACTGCTGAGGAGGAGACATCATTTTCTGCTTCAAAAGGAGAGCCAGAGGTCCATCTGATCAGTGAGGGAGCTGTGGATGAAGCACATGAAGTCAAGGAGGCAGTGACAGTGGTCGAAGGACAACGTAAGAATGTCTTCTCTTTTAGTCTTTAGTTTACAGACATATATTATACATGTATTATCCTTGATGTACCATCTGTGTTTACAAGAACCACTACAACCTCAGCAAGGGGCTAAACAACCAGCAGAAAAACAGTTTATAAAAAGTTATATTATGTATTATTGTGATGTAGCTAAATGAGCCATTCAGTGAAGTGCAAGCTGTTTACACCACACCACTGCTTATCACTTTCTTTGCCCCCCAAAAAAAATCACATGCCCAGATGTAATCTTGTTTAACAGTGTCAAAACTTACTGTAAAAGTGATTACATAAGAGAACACATAATAAGTATTCTGAACAACTCCCAAATTCTGACCAGTAATGCATTATCTGTTTCAATTAAGTAAAGCTATAGGAAGACTTTGCAAACTCTATTACACATTTCTCCTGTATTGTGTTTGTTTTAGCCATGGAGATGATTGTGGTGGTGACGGACCAGTCATGAAATGACAGTGTGCCTTCCACAAGACTTTCCTGCCCATCTCTCTGTTGTACCAGGATAACAACATGATGGAGGAATACAGACCTACTAAACTGATGTATCTCTTGTGTTGAACTGAGTCCAATGTGATTAGTCCTCTAGGTGACACTGTTGCAACACTTTTCAAGACTGGAAGAAGTCCTAGCACAGTTGTACAGACCAGTGGATGTGGGTTGTTACTTCTAGCCTCTTATTTACTTATCTCATCCTTTGTTATCTGTTTTGAAATGTTATTTCAAGTGATGCATTGTATATTTGTATTCAGAAACAATATTAACAGTCTCAATTCAATTGTAATTGATATACAGTAATAGTATGTTGTATGAGTAGTAGTACAAACTGTTATACAGCAATTTGTAAACAAGTGTGTTGAAAGTTCTAGTAATAGTCTCGTGTGAAGTCCACAGCCCTAAAAGAGGTTGGCTTTCAGTATAGTTTGTGTAATTGTATTTTTTTATAGAATTTCTTGTTGCCAAGAGGTTATTTTACTAGGATCTGCGACATTAAAGGCTGCAGTTCATTCAAAACCAAAATAAACTTTGACTTTGATTGAGAATGGAGCATGGGCAGTGTTTGCCTGGAAATCCCATTTAGCCCTAATCAGCTATCTTCTGTCCATCTCTAGTCGTGCAGGTGAAGATTTTATGAGATAGTATTGACCACATGACAAATGACATTTACCTGAAGATGGGACTTTGAAGTTGGGGCCTTACTTCAGGAACCCTTTACATCTGGTTTCAGTTTTCATCTTATAGGGCTATAGAATAATAGAAGTAACATTTCAGCTCATGTAAAAAACAACAGGTTTAGCTGAATATTTGCAGTCTTGATATCCTTCACATTTTAGGGAATCTCGGTTGAACTGAAAAAAAAATATTTTTGATTCATTTAGTGCAGTTCTCAAGTTGTTTCGCGTTTAATGTACGTGCTGACGTCACAGGTGTAATTTGCTTGAACGAGCGCAGAGTAAACTGACAACAGTCTCCATTAGCAAAGGACCAACCTGCTCGGGCTCAAACCCTTCCCTTCTCCTGTGGAAATAACTGTGTGTTTGTGCGGGTTTGAGTCCTTCCTCGACCTCTCTGGGTTGATACAAAAAAGCCAACCTAAGCTAGCGCCCCGTTAGCGGCGGCAGCGGGACTTTAGAGCCCTAGCCTGAGCGTGACAGCGGGAGCGACACGGATCTGTAGCGTCCTCCGGAGCAAAGACCAGCAGACTGAGCAGAGAGGAGGAGGAGGAGGGTACTGGATGTCACGCATAAACCAAACACACAGACAACTCATTAGCCGACGAGCTAACACCAAGTTCCTGCCTAAGTTTTTATCCTGAAAAAGAGAAGGAATTGACGGTAAGTTAGCTGACATTAGCCCACATTAGCCGCATGTTTTGTTGTTGTTTATTCTGTTCTTCACAGGACAAGCTAATGTTAGCCAAGTTCATGTCAATGCTCTCTTTATGTTCAACAACTGCTGGTGACCTTTTATCAGATGTTCTGTGGGTACATTTGTCTTTCAGCTCAAAAATTGAACGGCAAAATAGGCTTATTTACGTTATAGAGCTGTATGTAAATGAGAGGAGAGGTGGCTAATAATTCATTGATAAGGTTAGCTGAAGAGCAAAGGTATCATTGCTACAGTGAACTGCCCTGGCTGCTCTACATGCCTCACATTATGTTACTACTTTACACTTGTTGTGAGAAATGTAAACAGAGGGAGTTATGATCCTGTACACTTCTTTTACTGTTCCTTGTATTATATATATATGTATATAGAAACATTACAGCATATTAATATTACGACTATACACAACAATTAGTCTTTCATGCCATATTAGGACTACAATTTGTAGTAGCAGGTGGTGAAGTAGGTCAATGGTGCTGGTGGCCTGTTAGCTTTGTCCTCTGATTCCTAATTGATAAAAAATGTTTTTTAAGTTGGAATAAAGTATTGAAATACAATGTAGTTCATGTAGAGTCACACAGCTCTAGACTAAGCTCTGCTGGTCACTGTGGTGCCACTAACAGTGTATATTCCCATACCATCTGATTGGCCAATTATGTTATTCAGTCTTTGTGATATGGATGTTGTGAATGTTGATCTTGAGATAAGGATAGATTTGCAGTATATTGTGACACTTTAGCTTAAAACCTAATCATGGATATTCCATATACTTCATATAAAGGTCTAGGTATTATGGTGCAGTATTTAGTGATAGAAAATAACGCAGATTAGTTAGAGATGATTTTATTAAAAGTAGCAGTATAATTATATCACATAACAATCTCATATAAACACACACACACACTGATAATGCATTTCACAAAAGCCTCTGCATCTCTGGTTCAGGTATTTGGTGAACACTGTGGCTGACTGATGTGTGAGCTGTGCTTTGTTGAGTTAATGATTGAGCCACTGCCTGTTGCTCAGCTCTCTTCATCCTGTAATGTATGCAGACTGTGTTTGTGTGGTTTCTGTGTGAGTTCAGCCTGCACACGAGGTAGAAAAGATGCTGTGTTGGTGAAAAATGATAATACATTTAGGGCTTGGCTGTGTTTGTCTGTACAAAGTCTTACTGCTGCTTTAAAATGGGAAGTCTGTGCCGAGTGGACATTGTTAACATAGTCTTATCATTAGGTTCCTTTTACAAAGTCATTCAATAATGTACAACGATTGCACAGCCTTTGAACCAGTTTTTTTACACTCTATGCCATTTTATCAAGGTCAGCGAAGTTTAATGCAGCCTTTCAAACAATGTAGCAATGGCTAAACAATGGGAACATGTTTTTTGCGATATAATTTACTTACCAACAGTATAAAGCATGTCTTTTCTGATTTGGCTATAGAAAGTAAAATGCCCTCTTGCTTAGCTTAAATACACCACATATTGTTTTTTTGTTCAGGCAGTGAGTTAAAACGATATGCACGGTTTTAATTGAATTTGGAAATGGCCTAAATACAGCAGCAGAACAACATCTAGGAGTGATCTCACATTTTGGTGTTACTATTCATTAATTGTCGTGCTAACGTTTTGTATTAGGAGTAGTTTTATCTATTCATCTTTCAGCTTTAACTCATTAACTAGAATGACAAATAAAATCAGTTTAAGTGCAGTTTTTATAATTGTATTTCTTACGAAGGCAGATCTTTCTTGATGCTTTATTTAAGAGTGATTTGACCAAATTCTTTTGCAATATCAGACACAGACTTTTACTTCTCTTGTGAAACAAACTGTAGGGTTTGTGCAGATACTAGTGACAAGTTGCAGTAGGCCTATTGTATAACGAATATAACAGCCTTTTGTGCTTGTCTCTGACCATAAGCCTCTAAAATGATACTGTGCTCACAAACCCAGTCCAGTGTGTAAATCCTGAGGTCATTCTTGCCCAGTCTCTGCAGCTTGTGCCATCTCTGTGTGTGTTGGAAGAGGGTAGGGCACGGCACAAGGCAGGGCGTTGTGCTGTTTTTTTCCAGTTAGTCCCAGTTACTTGGAACAAAAGCTCTGTTGTTGAAAGAAAGATCATGTGACTGTGTGTGTTCCACCCTCGTCATGTGACTAGGCATCAGGGCAGGGTCTGCGAAGTGCTGAGTCGCTCTCAGAGATGCCTTCAGTCCACGGAGCAGACAGTCTGTGAACATGCGGGCAGCAGATACAGGAGACGGACCAGAGAGTGGATGTCAGGCCGATAAAATGGATGGACGACGAAGAAAGAGGCACAAATACGAGCAGAGAAACTGTCTCTGTAAGAAGAATCCGTCACTCTCATTCATTCATTCCTCTGCTTTGTGGATTAGAGACGTCTGTGAGTGAAGATGTTCCTCCATGTTACAAGTCGCGAGTTTACCGCGACGAGGCAAGTTTTCTTTTCGTTCGTTTTGGTCAAAATTCGGCCTGTTTGGATGACTCTGCTCAATTTTAGTACTGATTGCACTACTTGCACACTAGCAGCCAGACTTTGAGACATGACAAAAATATCCACTTAAGGGTCACTGTTGGCAAGATTTACTCGTTCATTTATTCCCATTTTGTTTATGGCTGTATATAAAGATAGCAAACATACGGGCATTCCTGTTGAAATGTCATAAAAGTATTCATTCATATAGTTTTTTGAGGCCAAAACCTCTTTACAGACCACTTTAAGTGCAATAATGTCAAATGCTTGATCTTTGCATAATCTACTGCAGCTTTTAAAGGAAAAAAAAAGACTTGTCACAAAAGATAAAGGAAATTACAATATTCTTAGCCATCAAATATTTTCTTTATGCCCTGTAAACATAGCCTGTTTAGTTTTGCATTTGCAGAACAGAACTACAGTGAACTACAGTTTGGTGAAGACTTAGTGATCATGCATCTTTTTACTGTGACAAATGACCTTCCCTAGCTTTACGATATACTTTGAGCAGTGTAATACATTTTTATTTAAAATTTTTAGATTTTAAAATATACACCTAATATAATTTCTAATATAATGCCTGTATAAAAAAGTAGCCTGTTGAGATATTTAATGGAATAAGGGAGATCTACCACGTGTTGGCAGACACCGGCAGGTCCTGTCTTACCTGTTTGAGTCAATGCTGCGAGTCTAACCCAGTAAACAAAATAGGTACGAGTTTGGAGTGTGGAGCACTGGAATAAACGGTTATTTCTCAGACTGATGTAATCTTACAACTGTTGCTGTAACCTCCACTGCTCTTAACAGATCATCACTTTGAGGTTTTTAAATGAGCAGATTACAACCGCCATTAATTTCACAATCTTCAACCCCTTAAACAAGGTTAGCCAGTAACTCCTGACTCCTTTCTGAACTCTAGCAGTCCAATGAAAACACACACCTTTAATGTTTTAAAGCCAGTTAAGCATCTACATATGTTAGGTTTAGTCCATATTTTCTTATATACTTCTGCTTGATTTGTGCTCTGACTTCAGCTAAACGTGGCTATGTCATGTGATGGCAGGACACTGCCCTCTGCATTCATTCTGCAGATGTGTACTTAACCACTTCTATAGCAGTAGGCAAAGGCAGCTGTGTTTGTATAGCACATGTCAAATACACTGGGGCTGTTTAGATTAGAGTAATGCAATGTTAATAATGCAAAGGTTAAAGATTGCAACACATTCTCCAAAAAGCACATGATACAAAATAGTTAAAATCCTTTTAGTGTATTTAAAGCAAAGAAATCAATGAGTTTTCTAAGACAAGTACACTTCCTCCTACCCCCCTTTTTGCATTTTAGTTGTGCAAAGAATTTTACTAAAGTGTATTTAATGCAAAAGGTAGTCTTAACAGTTAAAGTTGCCAAGTGGAAAAGATTTTAGCCTTTAAAGGAGGGTTATATGAAACATTGTGTCTCATATATGCTTTTCCTTGAGTGAGCAGCTGTAAAGTTGCACTCAAAAGACCTCAACAAGTATCTCAACATCCTAAAAGGTTACACAGTGCTACTTTAAAATCAGTCATAATGATTTGTACCTTTGTAGTTGGTATAACTGGGTGAACATAAGATGTGGCATAATTGTTGGGAAATAGTACAACTCACATTTCTGCAATATGGTCAGTACTATGGAATGGTGTAAACTTAATAAATATCTAAACTGAACATAATGCAACAAACATTTGTAATTTCACCTAGCTGTACTCGACAACAAAACTTTGTTTGAACATTGTTGTTCAAACTGTACATTGATCTCCGTGGCTGAGGGAAAAGCACAGCATGGCTTTTGCATTATTTATCACCAGGAGTCACAGATTGAGCTCTTATACTGTGTCAGGAGAGAGTACATGTGAGGTCAGAGGTCAGCACAAGATTATTGCTAAAAAGTAAAGGCTTTGTCTAAGGTTTCTCTATCATTGTCCTCCTTCATTTACATCTCTCCATCTGTATATATAAGAATTATTTTTCAAATACATTTTTCTTTCATATTCCTTTTTAATACAATTTTTATACATCTGCTTTGATTTAATATTGGTATGGCAATTTATTAGTTTGATATATTCCATTACAGCACATCACATTTAATTTTCTCTTGTGCACCATATGACAACATAGTTACATTTTATCATTGAGTGCACACATTCTTCAATTGGGCGTTTGTTGCATTTTTACTGAGGAGTAAAGGTTTGCATTGACCTCTTGATATAAAGTTGCTTAATCAAGACCATAGCTAAAATGGTTGAAGGCATATTATAGTTTAAGCCAACATTAATGCGACTTCAAGTGTGTTTTGCAGCATTATTCCAGTTTGCTTTGTGATGCTCCTATCTCATGTTCACAGCAACTTTGGTCCACTCTGCGTTTGTTGGATGCAGTGTGTCTGTGCGTGTGTGTTGTAGAGAATGGCTTGTCTTCCTGTGAGTGCATTGCTTCCTGTAACAGCAGACAGGCACTTCCTTAAGGCCGGGTCCAGAAGGGAGACTCATAATAAGATCTTAGATTACATTTGGGGAACACATTTCACACTGAACTTTTACTGAGCAAGCAAGAATATAAGAGTAAAAAGTATGTGTGTCGATCTCTAGGTTCTTGAAGCGATAGAAGAAAACACCCATGAACAACTGCAACTTTGCTAATATAATCATGTGCTTTTTCTCCAGGGGCCTTCGTTTCCAAAAGGGCGGAGGCCACTTGGCAAATGTGCAGTGGCCGTCCCATTGGAGCTGAGTCATGACCTCAGTGGTGCTGGTTGACACCGGTGGCACTGTGGTGGAGTATGTCACAGCTGAGGAAGACCCTCAACAGGTCGGTAACCACAAGCACCCGAACAAATGCCAGGCTTTCTGCCCCATAGTACCATTATCACATGGTATGAATGTCCATCTTTATCTTCTAATTTTAAAGAGTCTGTGTGCATGTAGCCTTATAGGGACCAAATATTGATAGTGTGTGTTTGAAATGCCATATTCCGGTTTTATTGGTTACATAAAAACTCTGAGTGGAAAGTGTATTATACATTACAATAAATGCCACTCCACTTTTTAGATAGACCAGCATTTGTTTAATAAAAAGCGCCCTATGGCTAACCTTTTTGCTGTCTCATTCCCTTTTACCTAAATGGGACACTGTGAGACAGAGACCAGAAAGTGATGGGACAAATTACTACCAGTATTATTGAAAGGAGCTTCAAAGGGGCCACACTTATGACAGTCCTATCATTAACTATGACTCAGTTTGCCTTTGGTCTGTTTTTTTGGGAAGGATGGAGAGGGTGAGGTGGAGCTGGAGCTGGAAGGAGAGGTGGAGGGAGCGTGCGAGGATGAGGAGACATTAGAGGAGACTGAAAATTACCCAGCAGTCATAGTGGAAGAGGTGCCTGGGGCCAATGTTGTGGAGGACCAAGGCTACTCCGCCCAGGTGTTTGTCTGTGACGGTGAGACGTACCTGATGCAGGAGGTGTGCGAAGAACAGGAGGTGGAGACACAGGGGAAGGCAGGTGAGAGAGAAATACTGCATTATTTATTATTCAAACTTGTTATTAATGTGTTTCACTGTTGTGCTTTGATGACACAAGAATGAGTAAAAATGCTTTGATTAAAAAAACTTAGAGCAGGTAATGAGACCTGTAGGTATTTGTCACACACTGCCACCTTGTGGATAGTTTGTAAGAAGTAATAACAGTGAGAGTACACAGTATTAACTCACTAATCATTCATTAATCTCTTTCTAAATGTGACCTGTGTGTAATCTAGTGAAGAGTATGGCTGAAACAGAGAGGAGTGCTTCTTAGACAGTGAAATTTCCGTTTGTTAAGGTCAGATTCGTGATAGACATCATTTATATGACATGTTGTTTGCCTGTTATAAACTACAAATTGATATTTATATGAGAATCTTGATATTGTACACATCCTGTAATAAACTAATGGTTAATGTTATTTTATACAGCACCACAAGATTTGCTACAAGAATACTATTATACTAGTTGCTAATTCGCCATTTTGCATTTTATGACATATATTTAGTTTTTGTAAACGTTATTCCCCAAATTATGAGTTCTTCATAAATTCAAGTGTAGGTTGACAGGAGGAACAGTTCAGACATTCACAGTTCTATACATTTACAGCATAGCCAAATATTATTATTTACATTAATATTTTTACTTCGCGTCTAATTAAATGTATTGGTATTATTATGCTACTCGAGCGCTTTGCACGTAACCGACGCAAAAAGGGAGGGCAAAGGAAGGATTTCCTGTGTCGGCGGCGGAGGGATACCTCTGTTGCTGTAGTCCGTCCCGTTGAAGTCGAGGAGATTTCCCATTAGCGGCGGAGGGATACGCGCTAGTAGCTTCCCATAGAATTCAGTGAGAAGTCAATGTGAATCTGCAGCAAGGGGAAAACATGGCGACTTCACAGCATGAGGGGCACGCAAATCAGCTCGATCTACTCATCAGAGCCGGTAATGTAGCTTCATCGATTAAAATGATCCTCCCGCGGCTTAATTTGTGCGAGCGGCGTGTTTTGAAAAGTCACCGCTGTTGGTCCGCTCAGTAGCGTAGTGAAGTAATGGAGGGCAATCAGGAAGTGATCACCTTGGTAGCAACCTGCATGGCGTTGCTACACGGTTTAATGCCTGCTTTAAAAATAGAAAAAGCTATAATAGTGCCGGTCTGTCTTTGTGAAATTGTTGTGACTTGCAGTAAATATACTTTGCATGTTAGACCAGATTTATTCCGCGGCGTGGCCATGCAAAATAACGGTGTGCGGATCGGCGCTGCAAAACCAGGAAGTGCGAAGATGTTGTCTTTCCTACGTCTTTGCCACGCTGTCTGGATCGGAAGGACATGCGGATTTATTTTTACTATATATAGCGTGAAACAATTTGTCGGATTAGATAACTGTGTTAGATGCACTAAACAGTAGTTTGGTTTGAGCGGCTTGGTTTCAACCGCTTATGTTGAAAAAGCACAGAACCTGTTTTTTACAATATGTGCATGAATAAGGTGCATTAAAATATTGCATTTTATAAAAAAAAAATATGATGCGTATTAGAGAAATTGTAGACTCTGGCACATTTGGAGTCTTGGCTTTCTCTTCACGTTTCCGCTATAGTGTTGTGCCCTTTTTCCTAAAGCGTGGGATGGCCTGGCATAGTGTCTTTGCCCAGTTCAAAAACGTCGACTGTTTAGACATGCAGACACACATTTTACCATTTCCCCTATTTGTAAAACATGCCCTTTTGTGAATTAATTATTTCATATCACTGTGTTGTGTCTAAATTTGTGAGATCGCAATTTACAAAGTATTTTTGTCCTATTTCGATGGCGGAAGCATTGTTAATGTGGGAGGGCGTGGCTTGACTTTGATTGACAGTGCCGTTTGTCAAATAGAATATATGCGCCATTAGTACGTCATTACTCGTCCAATCAGCTTCAAAAGTGGGCGTGCTGTTTGACCTAGAAACAGCCAATAGGGAGTGAGGCGGGTTCTGATTGACAGGAGGATTCGTGCGGTTCTTCGAAGAGAACTGGAGGGAAAGGATGAGGAGTGTAAACACGGAAGTCATCAGCGGCAGCACTACTTTCTGTCGGACTAGCTGCTATTCATGGCGCCCTTAGATACTTCTATAGGTTTATAAAACTTGTTCCATTTACTTAAAAAAACTGCAGCCAGAATATCCGGTAATATGATATTTAGTCTTAGTTAGATAGTTTGAATTCTTGAAAGAAATAATACCAAGACAAATATTTTGTGTGCGAATGTATTTGATCATTTCACAGTAGGCAATTCATTGGTCTTTTTGGTTAAAAAGCGGCTGTAGTCTCCATGGTCCTTACTGTGACAGTGGCTACCATTGTACCCTGTTTGTTTGTGTAAGGGACTCCCTGAGTGGGCCAATCTAAAGATAGCCCCTTTTCTCACCTCTGCACTGCCTGTTGCCTCAGTGAGATATCCAAACATGGGCAGAGCAGGGTGTCACGGAATCTCATGTTTCCCACCAGTGATTGACAGCAGCAGCAGGTGCCTGAGATTTGTTCTCAGGAATCCATATTGGCTATATACATTTTTATTTACCAACTTATTGTATTGGCTAGGAAGACATTTATGTTTTTTTCCTCTTAAAATACAGCTAAACCCCGCAAAACTGTATTGATAGCTTTATTTATTTGACTTCAGACATTACTAATTACCGTAGGGCTGCACGACATTAAGAAAAAAGCAAAATGTATTTATGTATATTGTATATTGCTATAATGATAATACTTGTGATGTTTAAATATCACCAATGGAATAGTTGTATATTTACTTCTACTTGTTCACGTCATTTTTACAAGATTTCTTCAGCAAAAGCATCTTACAATATTCTTAAGATCCATTGATTTTCAACACTCAAAATCAAAGCAATTAGACAATAGGAAGTAAATAGTAAAAAATGTGTGTGTATATATATATATATCCCACCAGATGGATGGTAACAAGATGAATTGTATGACTGAATTGTAGTTTATTATTAAGTACTTCCTTTTATAGTTTACATGCAGCTGATTTACTTGATCTGTTTTTTTCAGTGGAGGCCTCTGTCCATGGCACCAGCGTTCATTGCTCTGACAAAACTATCGAAGCAGCGGAGGCCCTGCTGCACATGGACTCACCCTCCAGTCTCAGGGAAGACCGCAGTCCAGGTAACATACCACTAATGTCTCTAATGGCATTTTATTTGATTAAAATTCTCATTAAAAGTAGAATTGCACTATCAAAACAATTACTAATGAGCAATGTAGTTGATGTTAAAGATTTTAAAATAGTACATCATTATGCAAAAGTATCCCAGTAAGCCCTGAACTTAAAAGCCCATTGTCTGTTTTTCTTGTCCTTCTGTTGTTTTTACAGAGACCTTTATTCCCCAGTGCATTGCATCACCAGATTTCCTTCATGCCGCCATGCGTCCTGATATGATCGCAGAGACAGAGGTTGAAATATCAACAGAAGATTGTTGTGAGGATGAAGACGAGGAGATGGTCACCTTGATAGAAGAGCCTGAGCCAGACCACGAGCCCATCAGGAAGAGACGAGGTAAACGCAACTGCATCCACACATGCAGTGATTTATTATAGACACAAGCTCAAAACTCCAGTACTTAGTGGATGCCACAGAAAAACCTGCATAAATGTTTTCTACATTTATAGTAAACAAACCTTCAGTCTTCACGTAACTATGGGGTGTTTTGGCTTGCAACAATGTTTTAACAAAATCTTAAATGGAAAACATCTGGCAGCACTGTGATTTACTTCACAACTTGGAAGTGGAGCCAGGCCATAAACCTCAAACCAAAACCTGCTTCCACACTCTTCATTACTGTGATTACAAAGCTCCCTCTAGTGGTCAGTTCTACCTGCAGTAGTGGTAGGTGAAGGCATGTGCTGCACACATTAACTTCAAAATGATTTCTGTTGTAGCTGGACGAAAGCCAAAGACGCAGTCACCTTTTTCCAATGGCTCACCAGAGCTTGGCATCAAGAAGAAACCAAGAGAGGGCAAAGGTATTAAGACAGTCATTACAGAGTATGTATTTTTTGTTGTATTTTTTCCCAGCAGCTTATTTTTTCTGATTTCTAGCAGGGAGCACCACCTACCTTTGGGAGTTTCTGTTGGACCTGCTGCAGGATAAGAACACCTGTCCCAGATACATTAAGTGGACACAAAGGGAGAAGGGTATCTTTAAATTGGTTGACTCTAAAGCTGTCTCCAAACTGTGGGGCAAGCACAAAAACAAGCCAGACATGAACTATGAGACCATGGGAAGGGCTCTCAGGTGAAGAGCACATCTTTTAAAGAAGGAACAGTTAAGGTAAATAAAGCAGCCTTCTAACTCCTGACTCTTACTTGTTTGCAGATATTACTACCAACGAGGCATTCTTGCCAAAGTAGAAGGTCAGCGCCTGGTTTATCAGTTCAAAGAGATGCCAAAAAACATTGTCATTATTGATGACGATAAGGCGGACATACCAGCTCCCGAGGATCTTATCGCAGAGTCTGCCACACCATATGAGCGTGTGCCACCCCCCTCAGACCTGCTGCTCCAGACGACTGAGCTGTCAGCCTCCAAGAAGCCCAACATCCTG
Source organism: Rhyacichthys aspro (assembly GCA_036850595.1). NCBI lineage: Eukaryota > Metazoa > Chordata > Actinopteri > Gobiiformes > Rhyacichthyidae > Rhyacichthys > Rhyacichthys aspro. The sequence continues at coordinate 16,069,300 of CM072148.1, read as the reverse complement.
AGGGGCAGCAAACCTAGCATTGCACCTGCCCCTGCGACCACAGGCAGCAAAGCAGCAGCAGGAGGCAGTGCACCGGTGGCCACAGGTGTTCAAAGAGTAGTGACCTTTTCTGCAGCAGATGCAAGCCAAACTCCGCAGTCTCATTCAGCGATCATCACTAATGCCACTGGGCCAAGGTCAGTCCTGGATGATAAGTTTAATTAAGGCTATGTCCACATGTAGACAAGTATTTTAAAAAATTCTCAAGAGCGCTTTACAAAATATCTGTCCACATAATACAAATGTAAATGCTGTCACCTGACCACTAGGTTGCACTAAAGTACACATAAGGTCATTCTGGTTGAAGTTAGTCCTTTGTGTTAAACCGCCTGGGTCTAGACAGGGCATAAAGCTCAGCAAACCAATTTGGCCAGAACATTATGCAATCATTTTATTATAACTTTTCTTCTAGGACGGTGAGGGTAGCTATGCAGGTTCCCGTTGTCATGACAACATCACTGGGTCAGAAGATTTCTACAGTTGCTGTCCAACAGCCAACGGGAACGACAGGGACAGCGGGTCACACAACGCTCCTGACAAACACCTCTCCGATCAGTGCCGTTCCTGGTAACACCACTTCACAGCAGAAGGTATGACAACATCAGAACTATATACACATATATTTGGACTTGTCCATATTTTAACATAAAACACAACATTTTGCAGGTTGTGATCCAGACTATCCCCACAATGGTGCCAGCCACAGCAGAAAATGGAGACAAAATCACGGTCCAGCTCGCCAAGATAATCACAATCCCAGCGCACCAGCTCGCTCAGTGTCAGCTCCAGACCTCCACAGGATCCAAGCCCGGTGTCCCTACCTCTCCGACGGGCATCAGCCTCGTGGGGAGCCCCCTGACGGTGCGCGCCTTGACCCCTGTTAATGTTGCTCCTGGAACGCAAGTGATGAGATTCACAGTTCCTACACAGTCGCAGCAACAGGCCGTGGTGGTGTCCCAGTCAGGCAGTGTTGGGGGCGGGACAGGGGTAACATTGTCTTCTGCCAATCAGACAGTGGCAGCACAAACCAGGGTCATTAGCGGTGTCATTAACGGCTCTGAGCTGCTCATTGGAGGAGGAGCAACTGGAGGAGTTGCTGTGGAGAAGCTCAAAGTTGAAACTGTGCCAGTTACTGTTGCTGTCCAACAAAACCTGAGTCCCAAAACTGTCCACAGCGCCCCGTCTGAGGCAGTCGATGCTGAAGTTGTTGTTAAACTGGATACAACCGAAGTGACAAAAACTGAAGAGCCAGAGTGTTGAAACACACTTTTCATTCATCAGTAGTTTCTCTCTCTTTACAGGAGAGGTTAGTTTGTACAGATCTGAAGTAATTTTTACTCTTGTTATAACCAGCAGCAGTCTGTGAGACTTAAAAGACTCAAACTTTTACACTTCCCCTTCCTGCAGCCGAAGACAATTCTCATATGGTCCTCCTCAAAACCACACTGAAACCTCTGAGCAAAAAGGTCCTGTACAGTACTCAGACTGTAGCATCTAACATAGGAGCTTGACACAGACTTGTTGGTAAAGGGACCAACACCTATCACTACAAATGTTTAAATGGATTTCTATAAGTGACTCAAATTGGAGAAATGCACTCACTGTTATTAAAACACTACACATTCAGGCAAATAATTACAACCAAAATGTGAAGTTGGAGGAATGTACTGAAGCTGTGCTTTTGTAAAGGGCATAGGTTTGTAATGTTGATTTCAAGGATGTTAAAACCAGCATCATTTTTTATATCATATCACTGTGCAGGCCAAGTTTGGTTGGTGAAGGAAAGTGGAGCTGTGAAAAGCTCCAATGGAACATGCCTGACAAAAAACAAACTAGAACTATGTAAATATATATCATATATATTTACGGATCTAAAGTTAACAGCAGTAGATTAAAAATTTTACCTTGTTTAAACTATTTTCTAAACAGTAAGTTGAACTTTTTGTTTTGTGTTTTTGATACCTTAAACCAAGCACAGTATTACTGAAACTAAGGGAATTATTACTTGTATTCATTAGTTTCTCTTTTCTATCAGACTATTTATCACTTTAAAATAACAGCAGCTAATTATAGGTCAGACCCCCAATCATTTGCAGTTTCATCTCAAAGTAATTTGAGATGCTTTCGACAAATGAATCTTGGCTGTTTGTTTTTTTTCTTCCCGATGGATGCTGTGCAGCCATGCTGCATGTGAATGCTACGAAATAAGCCAGTGCATGCTGTCATGTCTTTTTCATTAACAGGGATGATTTTAAATGAGCCAATAATGAAAATTAAGCAGTTATTCAATATAATCAGATTATTGAGAAAATCCACTGTGGGTCCCAGGTCACTTATCTTTCAATAGAGGGTCAATTTGACAGCCTCCAGTTCCTGCCATTTCAAGCCTGCCCAGACAATTTCATTTTTATTGAAAGAGGGAAGATAGAGAAGTTTGTGTTCAGACTGAACTGTTTGTATATTCAACATTTGAAGTATATTCTATTTTGTTGTACTCTTGTTTCAAAGTGTATTAAAGTAGATTTTACTGAAATGTGATTTAAGTTTTTTCTCATTATACTTTTATAATTATGTTTAAGGGACATGTGATTATTTGAAGCCTAGAGCTGAACATAATTCACAAAACCGTCAAACAGTAGTTTTCTCAGTGTAGGACAAAGAATATGAGTTGCAGGCTTTTGTTCTTACACTGTGCTTGTCCATTTATCTGTTAAGTTTACACACCACAGAAATGTTTTATTCTTTGAGCTGGTCACTTTCTCAAACCGTACAAAATATCACATTTCTTAACAGTTTTGTATCTGAGAGTGTTGGTGTATTAAAGTCAATACAGTATGTTACTTCCATGAACAGGGGACAACCAATGAATGTTTAAATATTAGTTTCATCCTTTTATTGCGTTATACTGACAATTTATTAAAAAACTCTTATTAAAATATTTTCATAATGTAAATAAACTGTAGAACAAAAGAAAAAGCAGCATACTTTAGTTAAGACAAAATGCAAAGTCCAAAGTTCCAAACCCTTTATTTTCAGGGATCAGTAAAAGGGCAGTAGTATAGAGCATGATTTACAAAAGCAGTCATTTATTTTTGTGCAGACTGTCAGCACATTTCGGTCTCTGGTTCAACTGCATTAAAACTTCCATTTAGGGTGAAACCAAGGTAAGGGACCATAATCTGGTGCAGAAAATGTGGTGTTAATGTTTGCAGGAGGCAGTAATGCTCTTAAGAGTCAAAATCATTGAGGTCCCATTCATCTGTGGGATCATGTTGTACTTTGTCATTCACAAACTTTCTGTGGGACGTCAGTGTCACTCCTTTTCTTTGAAGCTGAAGTCACACACCAAAGAAAGATGGTCCGAAGGGTAGTTGAAGGATGGGAGCCTGTTGGGCCCAATCTGTTCCTCTGTAGGCATGTCCAAAACAGCCTGTACTCTGAGTGAGTCTTTAGCGTACCAGATATAGTCCAGAGTGCTACAACACTCCCCTGTGGGTCGAATCTTCCACGTCGTGTATTCGGGCTCCGTTGAACCATCTTGGCTGAGTTTTTTATAGGCAGAATCCAAACCTAGAAGCGATGTGGTAAACCTACGGTACACCTCCTCAGACGGGATAGCGTTAAAGTCTCCACATACGAGCAGGGGAATGTCCGAGCTGGCGTCCATAGGGGGGCTGTGTTTTTGGACCAGATTTTGGAGGTGTCGCAGGAGGTCCGAGCCCTGAGCGCTGCGTAGCCACTCCCATCCGGCTCGAGCTTTCAGGTGGGTGACGGCCACGCACAAACACCGACCTGTGCTTCGACTGCGCAGCATTGTCACTACGGCAACCTGTGGCCAAAGAACAACAACAGTGGAGGTCAGAAATGTTTATGTGTAGCTCTCGGCAGCCTTGTGTGCTACTTGATCAACAATAGAAAAAGACAATTTCACCCATTTGTGTCCCAGCTTTTCAAAATCTAATTTAAAGAACGACCAGTTTTGTACATTTCATCAACTCTCTTTTTTCAGTGTTTGATGTGTTCAATCAGGTGTGTTCAAGAGGTGCAAGTTCCAAGTTCTATGTGTAGCAGTGTGAGAAAATGTAAGGAAAGTTTCCCCACCTGATTGGTCGGTATCCTCATGGCAGAGAGACGTATGTTAACGCTATCCAGGAACTCGAACTGTGACTGATCGAAGAAGAGCGCGCAGCCGTCGGGGCCATTGTTGCCCTCCACGTCCAGACACGGCGACCATGGTTTCGGGCAGAAGTTACTGCTGTACCCCAGCCCTGCGAGAATGGGCTGGAAGGTGTCAAAGTAGTGGTCGACTTCTTGCAGGCACAGGATATGAGGTCGGTAGGTGAGGATCTCCTCTAAGATCAGGTACTTCCTTTGGGACCAGCTGAGGGCTTCCAGAGGACACTGAACAAAACTGTCCACGCCTTCACCCAGGGCTGAAACACATGAGGGTGAAAGAGTGGTTAGCACTCCTGCCTCACAGCAAGCAGGAGTCCTTTTCAGGCTCTCTATTCAAATGCATGCATACAGAGGTGAATTCATGAATCTAAATTGCGCACAGAGAATGAATGTGAGTGTGAATGGTTGTCCGTCTGTGTCTAAGTGCTAAGCTCCGTCATTGGGGAGTGTCCAGAATGTACCAAATCTCATGCCCAAATCAATTGGGGTAGGCTTCGGAATAAGCAGTAGAAGATTAATGAATGAATGTTGTGACTATGAAAAGTTTAAGTGATGGAGATGGGAACTCCACAATATCAGGGACATATGGAATTCGCACAGTGTTGTTGAATAATGCAGTGAATAAACAACTGAATTTAAGCTAAGGCTTATAAAAGATTTATTTACTGAATTACTGCAGTTTATATAGTATTATAGGCATCAACATTCAAACAGAAATTCGATTATGCAAAGAATGCCTCTATCTACGTCAAAACTAAGAGCACGCAGCAGTCAAACATTTCAAAATATGGGGTTTAGCAAAAAATAGTGTATGAATATCTGAAATCATCTTTTGACAAAACCTCACACACTCCCTTCAAATCAATTTTTGCTACAGACATTCATTTACCTTGTGCCAATATATTCCACTGCATCACCCTGAAGAGGCTGCTGGGGGCGCTTTCTCCGTCAGTGGTGTAAATGAACTTCCTGCGAAACCTCGGTGGCCTGTCCCTGAGGGCGTCCTCACACTGTCGGAGCAGCTCCACGCGATCAGTGGCGCACACAACGGACCCCTTCAGCTCCTGTGAGAGTCATTGATTAGAGGACGCTCATTAGAGCTGAGGAGACAGGGCTCTATTTGTGGACAGCGTAGGATGGGTACCTTGCAGAAAGCCGGGCCCAGGTGTGTGTCTTCCTCAGCCAGGTGGGGGTCCGGGTGGGGTTGGGGGAGCATCGGATTCAGGGCGCTGTAGAGCCTGGTCGCCCCTCCACCCATCGGGCACACTGGTGAGAAGAGCACAGCTGGTGAGGTGATACGAGGATTGTGTGACTGTGTGTGGGTGTGTGCCGCAGCTCACGTTTTCTTTAATCAGACGCCTCCCTTTTTAACAGCACTTAAAGCCTGATAGCCTCGCATCTCAAACCTAGGGTTAAGTTTGCAGAGGTCACACTTTGTTGATAATGAGCTCCCACGTGCTCGGACCTGCCATCTGTTTCCCTGGATGTCTTCCAGAGCCATTAACTCGAATTAAGTGGGTCACACTGACAGGTTGTTGACCAATCTCAAACAACGTATTCTTAAACGCAATGTTGTCAAAAATGTCAATTTCTTATGCCTCACTTCCCAGCTCCATCAGACCAAAACTCTATACTTCTTGTATGTTTGGGTGAGTGAGTAAGCTTGTAAGTCTAAACATGATCCATTTCATGCTACAAAACAAAGCCTTCGATAAACAACTTTAGACCTTAAAATCCTACACAATGCAAAACACACAGAGACTCTTACCCATCGTCTCCATCTTGGTCCAAGACTAAATAATCCTTGTCGGCTCTTTCCGATGTTGCTTTTAAGGATATTTTGTGTTACTGACAGCTGAACTAAGCTGAGCATAGACTGTTGTTACTGCTGCAAGAGACAGTGACAGATGTGTTTGGCTGTGTGTGGAACGCAGAAATCTGATTCGTCACTGCTCCGTGCTGCCTATAAAGCCTAAGTGAGGGAGAGCGAGGGGGGAGAGACTGAGATTAGGAAGCATAGACGTCATCAGGCCATACTCAGTATTACAGGTCACGTGCAGAAGGAGAAAACAATACACACTCTCCAGCTCTCCCTTTCACACACACACACACACACACACACACGCACACAAACTGGGACACGATAGTATTAACAAGCTAAACAGATCTCGACCTTCACCACAGTTGAATATTAACCGTATTCATGCACCACTCTATTGAGTTAGTGTGCATTTTACATTTATAATGTTCCCTGTGATAAGAATTTCATCAAGAAAAGGTTGCTACATACTGTCAGGTTATTGTAACGTGAGACGGTGTCCTTTTCCAATACAGTCGAAGCTAAAAATAGTGCTATTATGGCTCTGCTATTAAATGTGAGGGGTCACACGCAGACGAGAATAGAAAAACATATATGTCAGCTATTAGAAGAATTCAATTATTTTTGGGAACAGCTTTTGGCTACTCGTTCAGTGCTTCAAAACATAAACAAACCAGATAAATGAGCACAGCACAACATTTTAAAATTCAAAAACAATCTAAGACATTTAGCCACCTGGCCCTTTCGGATATTTTCTTTTTTCCACGTCTCCCTGACGTCACAGCCGATCAGAGCATGCCCGATTAAAACCTAATCGCTTAGACAACTTCTGATACAGTAGATGACTCATGTCTGTGTAGAGACTCACACAGGGCGAAAACAGTGGGGAACATTTACCACAAGTCACGACATGTTGTAGCAGACGTCATCCATTACAAGAAAATCAGGCTTTCAAGTTTTTTGGGGGGGGCTGGGGGTTTATACAACATAAGGTGGTAGATATAAAAAACAAGATCCCCAATAACCTCAAGATATTGATGTAAAACATAAATGAAGAAAAAGGATAAATGAGCATCCACTGATGTGAAGAACTGAACAGTGAGCACAGTGTGAGTCATATCCTGAACATGAGGCACAATCAATACTGAAGGAGAGCCACTGTGTAGATGAGAGTGACTGTACTCCAGTGTCACTTCAGAGGCTTGTTGACATTTTCATTATCAAGAGAACATTACAAGGTGTAATTTTAACAGCTTGTGATGTTTAGGAAATTAAGTCAGAATGAGGAACCCCTGTGACCCTAATGAAACGTGATCTGAGATTGTAACATTAATTAAAACGGATTGAACAACCTTTCTTCTAATAGTGGTTCATCAAGTAGTTATTACCAATGAGTTTTTCATCAAAAGAGCATGCCATACAGCCGTGTAGACTATATATAATTAAAATTAAAAATAAATTCAGGAATATATGATTTGAATGAAGGCATATTACTCATAGGTTGTTGCAAGTCGGACAGTGAGCAGGTGTTTAAATTCAGCAATAACATTTTTCCAAGTAGTTTGTTCTCTACTCACCTGTGCCTCACAAATTTTCTGTTTATTGAGCTACACTGTTTTCTGCTAAACTCCTATCCCGAAGAAAGATAGACAGTTTTTATACTGTTTACACTAAAGCTGTCTCTGAGCAAAATGCTATCTAAATTGCCATATTCTAATATAACTGCACAAAAACAGGTCTGTTTACTGTCTGTCTGTACACCAACACACTCTCGGTGACCTTTCACCTCATTCAGCGTTTTGATTGGATCTGAAACTGATAATATTACAAAACATACCAAAATGTATAAGTGAACTGTACATTGGGTTGTAAGACAGTACTAGTAAGGACAAGCAATTCTTATTTTGTCACATTATGAAGTGTCCTATAATATCAGAGCTTCTGTGAATGGGTCATCCCTTATCTCACAAACCTGATAGGGCCAGGTTAGACCAAACTGAGCTGCTTTGTGTTTGACCTAGATAACTTCACTTCTGTGTCATAGTTTTTTCCAAAGCAAATAGAACTTTTGTTGAAATCATGAGTTGAAAATACCACAGTATTTCCTAGGATTTTACAGATGTCTTATGGTGATTATAACAGGCAGAATTTGGTGCAGTAATTGTGCGAAACTAATGATAATGTCTCGCAAACAGTACATAACAGTGTAGGCCTCTTGTGCACAAACATCACATTGGAGCTGACCGATCACATGTCTCCAAGTGCTTCAAAACAATGTGGGCCTACATAGAGTTTTGTGAAGACGTACCTCATTTACTGGAACAACCTGTTGAGATTTCTTCCTTTCCACTAGTCCAGTAGTTCCCTTCTGTCCCTCCTATATTTCTGTAGGCTATGAAAAGGGCAATGTACATCTACATGGTGTGTGTCTGTTCTAAACAGAGGGGCAGCAGCTGCTTCTGCAGTGACCCTCTAACTGTAGAGGAAGGTCACAACAGAGAGAAATAATGGAGTCTTGTGCCATCTACTGGTGGTAAGTGAGTATCCTTCAGCACCAAACTTCATCTGGAAAAGAAAAATTAGTCTTAGTCTTAAAAAATAAATAAAATGTTACAGTAAAATAAATGGCACTACTGTTATCCTAACGAAGACGAAGACAAAACAACTGTAGTCTGAAACATCTGTGTATTAAAGGTACAACGTGAGTCTAAACAGGCTAATAAAGACCAAAGTGCTAATAAAAGTGTTCAAACTAGACACAGGTCAGAGACAGTTACAAATAATACAGCTTATCACTTCAAAACTGAAATTTAATTGATTTATTATAAATTAGAATATAATGTTAATTTGGTGTAATTTATTTGTCACTCAATCACAGTAGCCTGTTAGCTCTAGGTTATTATTACAATATTTGTATTTGGAATAATGTGTATTCTGCATAATTCTTTGTAACGAAAAATGAAAAACAAAACCTTTAAGCTAAGAGTTTTATTAGCACACAGATGATGTTTTGTGGCAAATATTGGGTCTAAATGAATATATTTGGTGCAGGTAGGTCATCTAAATACTTGGATGCACATCTTGTTGCCACATACATTTCCTTGAATCATTTTTAAACTAGAACTGGGGTTCTATGGTTATTTTATCTCCCAGTCGTCTGCTAAAGTCCAACATTTGTTCATGTAGGAGTGTCTGAACATGGCTCAACTGTTGGCCTCTGGATTTTAAATGACTCTGCAGAGCGTTCATCGGTGTCATCAGAGCAGCATCAATACTGTGCCTCTCCTGAGTTAACAACACTTCATCTCTCCACGCTTCCTGTATACTTTTAATTAAAGCCTTTGTGTCCCGTTTCAGCCGCTGGGTCTCCTGCCTGTGTCTGTCTTTGTCCTCTCGGGCTCCGGTGGCGTCCTGTGTCATGTGTTTGATGCAGAGCTGCAGCCTGCTGTTCTCCACTTGGACCTGCTCCAGTTTCACGCTGCTGTCGTAAAGGCCCATCTCCACAGACTTCAGCTCGGACGCCTGTTTGCTGAGCTGCTCCATGTGCCCCGCTCGAATGCTCTCCAGTTCTGCCTTCATTTCCTCTTTGGGTTGAAGCAGAGAGACGGTGTCCTTCTTCAGCGACTCTATGGACCGCTCTAAATCGTACTTCTTCATCTTAAACTCTGTCTCGAGCTTTTTTAGTTGCTCGTGTCTGGACAACTCTTCTTTCCACTTGTCCTCCACCTCTTGCAGAATCTCTTCCTTCTCTGCCACTTCCTTTTGCCTTTCCTGACAGCTCATCATTACATTTTCAGTCTCAGAGGAGCATCTCTTCATCTCTTCTCGACAAACTGACTCGATGTGCTTGTACTGTGCCTCAGATTCCACCATATGACTCTTGAATGCATCAGAGCTCAACGGCTGGCGTTTCTGGAGTGCAGCCTCTTCTTTTTGCAACTCCTTGTGCTTCTTCCACGTCTCTTTGATATCAGCTGTCATCTTCTTTAAATGTTCCTCCTGCTTCCTTTTCGTCTCCTCCAAAAGCTTCTGCAACTGCCTCCTCTCGTCTTCAAAAACCTTGATGTGCTGCGTTTCTGTGTCCATGTTGCCACACAGCTCATCTTGGTCCCTCTCAAACATTCTCTTGTTGATTGTGTCAGTTTCTCGGAGTCCCTCGATTTGACGGTCCATCTCGTTCACCTCCTTTTTATGCCTGACGATACAGGCTATGCGCTCTTCCAGCTGCAACACTGACTTCTCTAACTGCGCTGACACGTAGTTATACTCGGTTTTTACTTCCTTCTCCTCCTCGTCGTGCACTTTGAATACCTCATAAACTTGCGCTAAAGCGTCTTGAATGCGAAGTCTAGAGGATCTAGCCCCCACCATTTTGTCTTCAATTGCTCCAATCTTCTCTTTGAGACTCTTAACTGTTTGATCAAACGCTTTAATCAGCTCATCCAGCTCCTTTGTAAGTGCTTCTTTCTGGGCCTTGAGCTCTTGATATTTCCCTTTCTCTGCTTCTAGGTTTTTCTCACATTGGCTCTTGGATGCCATCAGCCTCTTTATACTGCTCTCCAGTTGGACATTTTGAACTCGGAGCTCGTCCACACAATCACTAGCCTCTCGTTTGTTCTCATGAAGTGACTCCAGTTCTTTCCTACTCCTCAAAATCTCTTTCTCTTGTTGTTTTATTCTGTTTTCGTTCTGGTCCAATTCTTGGGACAGATTCTGTCTGCATTCAGCAAAAGCCTCTTTCTCCAATGCTATATTCTGTTGTAATGTCAGTGTATTCTGTTCAAAAGTAGCAATTAATGACATGAGCTCATCTATCTTCTCTCTTGTCTGATCCAGCAGCATCTGCAAGGCGTACTTTTGGGTGATTTCTTGATTCAAAGCCGCAATGACTCCTTGATGCTCTCCTTTTACCTTCTCTCGCTCCATAGACAGTGCCTCATTTTGAGAAACAAATGCCTCTTTTTTCTTCACTGTTGCTTCCTGCAGTTGTGCAACAGCCAGAAGGTCTTTACGCAGCAGCTCTATCTCCTCTGCATTAGACGCCCTGGCTGCTGCTACATCAGCCACGATAACCTCACTCATCTGGTCTCTTGTATTGTTCATTTGATGCCTTAGCTTGCTGTTTTCTATTGTCGCTACCTCTAAATGTTCATGAGTTGCTCGTCGCTCCGCCTCCAGACCTGTGATAGCAGCGGTGATATCTGCCAAGTGAAAGCTGGCCTCGGGAGAAAACGATACTCCTTCCTCTTTTAGCTCCTTGTCGAGTTCTTTGATGTGCTCCAGAGCAACCAAAACGGCTGGAAAGTCGGGGACTAGGCGAGAGGCCATTTTAAAGCGATTTTAAAGTGATCCACCGCTTTTGAAGGTCCCGAAGGTGTAGTTTCACCGCTTTAGTGGCGCTGTCTGGTCACTATAGCAACAGCTTCCACGCCACACGAGACTGTCCAGCTACGGCAAGTCGTAAGGCCTAAATGCGTTAAACAATAAGCGCTAACACAAAGCACTCGTTAGCCAAGAGCATAAATGATAAGTATTGCTAATAAGGAAAGGTCTGGGGGACTGACAATATATGTCGGAGTGAAAAAACCTACTAAAGCCAATTATAAATTGTGGACGGCGAAAGAGTAAATGTGCAGTGGCGGTGTTGACGCTGAAAATAGAAATACATACGCACCTGAACCTTGCTCTGTACACAAGTGTCATGTGTGCCAAAGTAGACGACGAAGTCAGAAGTTGTTGGTTGATAACGAGCACCGATTGCACTATGAACAGCTAGAGGATTTTGTTCATGTTGCCAGATCTGACATTTTTACGCATTTAAATGATCTGGGTGTAGGGCGTATTCAGTGAAAGTTAAAGCAACACTATGTACCCATTTACCCCCAAAAATGGAACATAAAATTTTAACATCAATAAATTATCTTAATTTTGATGAGTTGGTGGTATCTGGGCATAAAAACACGGATACTTATCATCAATGCTTAGATTTAAAGCGCTAAATGCTAAAGATTTACATTACAGCTATGATATTTAGAGGATATTTATGAAAGGTTACAAGACACAGGTGAGTTTTGCAACAGCTTTTGTCTCCTTTAGTCCTGATGTGACACGTTCTTACACGTGTTCTTGTGAGATGATACTGTGCTCTCAATTCTCAATTATGTTGAGGCCTAGGTGTTAAATGAGGCACACTTAATCCTAAAAAAAAGGGGTTAGTTTCCTTGTTTTTATGTCCAGAAACTGGCAAAACATCAACATTGATATAATGTTATTGATGTAAAAATTATCTTGGCTTATAGGGGTTTGCAGTTGCAGTGTTACTACTTGGATCTTTGATCAAAGCCTATTGAATGTAAAGATTTATCGTGTAGCACTAGGAAATTGATGTTTCAAACAGACGTGATTTTTATATTTATTTTTATGTTTATTTAGAGAAAAATGTTTGTACAAAATCTATTCTGTATTTTACACTGGTATTTGTCAAACAACCTGGCAACCCCGGTGGTCGCAGTGTAATGTCGTCATTGGCCTTAAATAAATACGTAAATGTAGAAACACATCGAGTAGACGTAATTTTTCTAATAAAACGTAATATTTCGAAGACTGTCTGTGCATTTGAAAGAGAGCATTCTAACCTTATGTATATTTTATTCGACCACCACCAGAAATATCTACAAAAACAACAATTTAAAGCCATTGTGTCGTATCTATTCACAATAGATCTTCAGTCGAGGCTGCAGCTCAGGTCCCTCATGTTTGTGCACAGCTTTGTGTTTCGCGGCAAAAATAGAGAAACATGGATCTAATCAGTAAACCGAGAAGCAAATCCCTCGTGTGGATGTATTTTGGCCTTAAAGCAGATGAAAAAGGTCAACCTCTGAGGACAGACGAAGCCATTTGTCGTTTATGTCGTAAAATTGTGCTCGCAAAAGGCGGAAATACAACTAATTTGAGAAGTCACCTGAAACGTCGACATAGAGTGGATTTTCTGGAGCCGTCCCTCTCCTCATCGCTGGGAACTGGATGCGACACAGGTGAATAAAAGGCACACAGGGCTCTTTGGATCTCGACCGAAAGATCAATATAGCATTGTTTTTTTTCCCCAGCAGACAGCATGGCCGTCGAGCAATATCTGCTACGCCAGACTCTTTGGGATTTGCTTAGGATGACCAGATTTCAAGACCTCCAAACTGGGACATTTTTTTCCTCCACAAACCCACTGGCACATGAAAAAAATATGTGTCGAAAAATGTGTTTTCAGTTTACATCAATGGTTATTCCTATGTATTATATCAACAAAACTAGAGCTGCAGTTGTGCATTTGAACAAAATCAACTAAAAAAGCTCCAGAAAACATGACCTTTTCAGACCATGACTTAAGCACATTATACAGGGACATGTTCCCAATGAAGCTACAGCCTCAGGTTAAATACAAAGGCTGCAACAAAAATCTATTAAAACTTTAATAATGCTGCTGTGATTGGTGTTTGTTAAAATGGGGACAATAGGGACATGGTTTGTTCACAACTGGGATATATCAGTGTTTTTACAGCTATTTGTTGGGACATAGGACAAGAGTATAAGTGGGACAGTCCCATTAAATAGGGACACATGGTCACCCTAGATGTGCTATATAATTGTTAAAAGTTAAAACTACAAACAGTTATTTAGGCATTGTTAGACATTTCTGTTTTGTTACACTTGAGGTTTCCAGAAACAAAATGTTATGCCCACATCCCATTTTAAATCCCCATGCACAAGCCAAGACTCCTCTTAACCAAGACTGGGCCAAGTCCAGACTGTATTGACACCAAGATAAGACTTTCAGATCAGATCAAGAATAATGTGGACCAATAGACAAGTTGTGAACTTGGCTGGATTTCTTATAAACTGGCATGTAACATCATTTTGTTTTCACTTTAATTTTAGGTTTTGAACCAAACCACGAGGAGTTGATAGAGGAGCTACAGTCTCTCAGTGCTCAGAGTGCTTCAAACCACTATGTACCTGATAATGTCCTGCCGTCCGGAGAGCCGTGGCTCCAAGGTGGGTCGTCCCGTGCATTGCTGTCCCTGCCGTCCTGCCTGGGCCTGAGTGATGATTTGGGGATGCAGTTGTTTGAGAGTGACATAACAGACAAGAAAGTCTTTGCCAAGTGCCACCTCCATGTGGGTGTGATGTTTGGGCCCTTTGTAGGAGAAATGTGCAAAGGCCATGTTCCAGACAACCTCAAGTATGCCTGGGCTGTAAGTTGGAAAATCACAATACAGTAACACTTCATGAACAATGATAAACAATACAGCAATGCCATCAAGACACATTTAATAAAATGGTTATTTTATTTAAATGTACGGGTGACTAATAAAAGTTTCTGTTTTCATTTGTAGATCAGAGATGAAGCAGCTTTCATTTATGTTGATGGCTCAGATGTAAACAAATCAAACTGGATGAGGTGAGCATTTTTATTTTGTTGTACTTAATATATACAGTGCTTTGAAAAAGCCTTCCTTTTTTTTGGCATAATGCAGTTTTTAAGTGACAATTTAATTTATTAAGGGAAAAAAGCTATCCAAACCTACATGGCCCAATGTGAAAAAGTATTTGCCACCTAACCTAATAGCTGATTGTGCTACCCTCAGCAGCAATAACTGCAATCAAGCATTTGTGATAACAGGCAATGAGGCTTTCACATCGCTGTGGAATTTTGGCCCACTCTTCTTTGCAGAATGAATTCAGCCATAGGAGGGTTTTTGAGCATGAACCGCCTTTGTAAGGTCATGCCACAGCATCTCAATCGGATTCAAGTCCAGACTTTGCTTTCCAAAAAAATGTGATTAATCACAGTTAATTCATGATTTAACAAAGGGGGCAATAACTTTTTCACATGGAGCCATGTAGGCTCAGATAGCTTTTTTAATTAAATAAAATCATCACTCAAAAACTGAATTTTGTGTTCACAAATGAACACTTTTAATATATAACTCTTTTTGACTGGTGCAATATTTTCACAATCAGTGTGCAATTTCAATTGTGAAATATCTGTAAATCTGTAATACAGTCTGCAATTTACTACTATTTCCTCTATTTATTCATATTACAGTCTATCTTAATTGATCTTATCCTGATAGTTTTTATTTAATTTTTGTTCTGGCCAGGTTGGCTTTTCTCTTTGATCTGCGTGATACTTTTGCTGCTCTTACTGTTCTTCTGTTGATGCAAAATGCAATCTCCCCACTGAGGAACTAATAAAGGTTTTCTTATTCTACATTTTTTTCTCAGGTTTGTGACATACACCAGCAGTGAGGAAGAACATAATCTTACAGTGTTCCAGTTTTACCGTCGGATTTATTACAAAGTATCACAACCGATCTCAGAAGGAACAGAGCTCAAGGTCTGGGTTGGTAGAGATTACGCATCACTGCTTGGCCTTGGGATAGGTAATGTAGTATCTAATTGTCAAATTTTTTTAACTGAAATAAAAAAGATTAGAATAGACCTTATTTTCAATCCAAGTCAAACAGGTTCCAGACTAAGAAATTTGTTTTCTGAAGGTCATTATAACACCTTCAGCGGGGGCCATGCCTGTTTGTTTCCACTTTTACCCTCTTCAAGATTTTTGATTGCATGTCTCATGATTACTGTAAATTAGCTCTAATTGACTATAGTCCAAATGTAAACCGTTAAATTCTCAATATTTAAGAAACTGTGACATTAACTGAATCATAACAAACTTGTGATGTGTTTTTGGGTGAAACAGCTGAGAATATGAAGTGTGAAGTTGGAGACAAGGAGACTTTCCTGCGCCCTCTGCAGGACATTCAGTTGGTAACTCTCCCGGAGCCCAGCAGCTCTTCTCTTTGGTCAGACCACAGCCAGTCGCACAGTCCTATGCCAATCATCAGCGAAGTGACAAGCATAAACCCTGATGTCACTAGTGAGGCTTGCTCTGCAGTGCCTTCTTCTTCACAGGGCTCCTTTTTATCCCCTTCCCTCCTTGGCTACGAAAAGTATGACTTTTTGCCTGGAACAGAAAGACTACTGAGTAACCCAAATGTGCTGAATACATCAGATAGCAGTATATGGTACTTCTTTGGGTTTGAGCCTGACCACACCGGGCGGCCGCTGGACAGAAACACAGCAGTGTGTAAGCTGTGTGGGGACCGTTTGGGATGTGGAGGAAGCATAGCTGAGATCCAGAGTCACCTCATCATCAGGCACCACATTCGACCACGTGAGAGTAACAGGGAGCGGCAAGCGGGTACAGTCACCATTCATTTTTCTCATTACAGTTTAATGTCTCAACATAATCTGATATGAAAATGAGAAGGATAGTGCACATCTTGGTTGTGTGTCTCTGGTATAAAGCATTATGTTTATCTTGATTTTGTTTGTGTTTCACATTATAAAAAAAGAAGTTGGTACCAGAGCAGCTTTGATTTATTTACTTTGATTAGTGTTTTATTTAGCCTCAGAGACAACATTTTCAATATTAACAACAGTGCGAAGTTCGAGGTCTTCTGTTTTGCTCCAAAAAAAAAAAAATCCCATCTCGCCTTAATTCACTGCAAAATCTTCTATAGCAGCATTTTTTGGCAGTAGGGTTTTGACAACTAGCACTGTGACCCCATGTGTTATGCGCATCGTGGCCGCGCAGCCCCGTGTTGCTCGTACCCGAGTACACAGAAACGCGCGGGCCCTATGAGAGTTTTTCGGTCTAGTGTAGTAGGGTACAACCAAAACGCACCGTATTTCCATTGTTGCATGCGACCAATTTCTGCACAAACTGCCTTGTGCGTTTTTTATTCGGTTCGTGACCAAACAGGGAATTTAGTATTTTAGACTCTTCCGTTTACTGCGTTGTTAGCATTGTTGTCGAGAGGCACACAAGACACATGGCGGAGGCCGAGCAGATACTCTCACCAAAGAACTTCAGGTCAAAGGTCTGGCAGTACTTTGGGTTTTACATGAATGACGGACAACTCGACAAGTCAAACGCCATTTGTGTCATATGTACCGCTCCGGTAAAGTACGCAAGGGGCAGCACATCTAACCTTATGCACCACCTGAAGCGATGGCACGGTGTGACAGCGGAAACGCGCCCCATTTCTCCGGAAACCCATTTCCCACAGTCGGATTCATCTGAGGCTACGAGCCCCTTGAGTGATACGCAAGGTATGACGATGTTTTCGGCCCAAATGGCCTCAGCACAACCAAACAAA
Source organism: Rhyacichthys aspro (assembly GCA_036850595.1). Lineage (NCBI taxonomy): Eukaryota > Metazoa > Chordata > Actinopteri > Gobiiformes > Rhyacichthyidae > Rhyacichthys > Rhyacichthys aspro. The sequence goes on along the minus strand of CM072148.1, from coordinate 16,052,047 downwards.
GACAAAGATGAAACGGTTGTCTACTTGGAGCGTTGTTTTGAACTCTTGCTGTAAAAAGTGTTGAGCACATGGTTTCACAACATTGTTGATCTTCAGCCCGTGGTGGGTGGTGTCCCATAAAGCAAGCCAGCCCAGCTTATGTTTGTAAAACTGCCTCACTTTGTTGTGTTTTTGGTCACAACAAGACTAAAAAGACATGATGAATCCCAGGCCAGCCTTCAATCTTTTTTCACATTCATTCATTAACAATGCAACTTTTGCCAACAGTTAAGGTAGACTTAGCGTTTAGGATTTAATTTTTTTGGGAGAATTGATTGTAGGGTATAACTACATTAAAAATATTTTAGATTACAAATAATGTCGAATTGATTATATATTTGTGGTATTTTTGTATTTAAAAAGCACAGTAAACTATGGCCTCCTCTGGCTGCGAAGTGTGTATTGTGCTAAAATTAATTCCTAAATGGTGCACTTATTGGGTAATTGGGGTTGCTGGGCTGTGATGTATCTAAACTGAATCCATAGTTTGAAATTACCCAAGTCCGAAAAAGGTTTGTAGGACTCAATCCCAACTACAATACCCCTTTGGTCAACTAATTTGAGTCTTTTAAATGATTGCCATAATATACATGTAATGGATAATAATATAGTCCGGGTACTTTACATCAGTGATGCACAGCTTTTTCGTTTTTTAATTAATGATTGTCTTTACAGGTCAGCGCTCACTCCCACCAATACCACCTGCAAATGTGATGGATGCCATCCTTGACTTCCTCATCATGGATCTCCAACCACCAGCTATTGTACAAGGAAATGGCTTTCAACAGTTAATCCACAGTCTAATACCCTTCGCCAAGGACTTACCTTCACAACTCCTGCTTGAAAACCAACTCAAAGAATTACACACTAGGGGCAGGAGGACCATTGCACATATGCTGAGAAGGAAAGCTGACATTTCTGATTACATGGCCCCTCTAGAGATGGAACGAAATAGAAGAGTTCCACATTTAGTTAACTTCAGTGTGGATGTGTGGTTTCATACTTGGCAGGGCACCACTGAGATGTACCTCTCTCTCTGGGTGCATTATGTTGATGCAAGTTTTAATTCTCATAATCGAGCCTTGGCAACCCAAAAACTCACCAAGTCTGGGCTAAACCTAAAAGCAGTCGAGTCCCAAGTTAAAGCAATGGCTGAAGAGTGGGGAATATTGCAGCCCAATTTGGTCCTTTTGGGTGGGGAGGGGTGGAACGAAATAAGGGTTGTGCCAATGACCATTAAAAATGGTGGAGAACCTCCAGGGAGCAACACACACCCAAACTCCACTACATTTCTGGAGAGGGAGGACTCACCTGAGGAACCCCGTGTCTTGGAGCAAAGTCTTTGTAATGAGGAGCTTCCCTCTGTCCCTTGTTTCTTCTCTGCAGTGCAAAGCTGTATGGAAGAAGTAATGTCACACCATGTCATCTCAAAGACCCTGAGCCATTTCCAAAACATTCTTTCAGCCATATTTGTGCAGTCGCCTCAAAGCAGAGGCATGGGGCAAGAATATGCAGAGAAACTGTTAGAGGCCATGACCAAAGAGGAGCAGGTGGAGGTAAGGCTATGGGGCCATAGTCGTCCCTCCTGGAATAAACTGTATCTCCTGCTGAACACCCTCATAAAACATAAAAACCTTGTGCGTGATATAACAAAAGAGCTTAACGAGGACACTGTTTCTGAGTCTACTTCATCTGGAAGCTTACCGTCTCTGCGTGCTGAATGGAAGGTGGTGGAAGATCTATGTTTAGTCCTCAAACCTTTAGATGTGGCATGTCAGACTCTGGCCAAAGAGGACTTTCCTCGTTTGTCCCTAGTTAAACCCATTCTCACTGGCCTCCTCTCCCGCCACCTAGTAACTCGACCAGGAGACTCTTACATTTTAAAGGAGGTGAAGATGATGATGAGGCACAACTTGACCAGCTGGTACGACAACCCTGTTGTTAACAGAGTCCTGTGTGTGGCATGTGCTGTCGACCCTCAATTTCATGGGCTCAGATTCATGGAGGAAAAGGTGAGTGAAAGTAGTACCTGTATGTTTTCAGAGTTGGAAGCAAATCTTTTTTTTTTTTTTAAATTTCCAAACTAATTTCTTTCTTAATGTATTTTTAGGAGCAGACAGACACTTTTCAATGGCTCAAAAGGGAGGCAGTCAGGATTGCAAAGGAGGCCAAAATGAGAAAACGAGGTAGGAAGCCACATAAAATTAAGAGAAGCCCCTCCCCTTCATCACCAGACGAATCTTTGCGACGGAGCAAGCGACTCAAAGATTGTCAACCAATCAACTTCCGTGACCTTGATGGAACTGATGGCGAGGACAGTGATGCTGGTGACCCCAATGACACCGCGTGGGTAGAGCCTCCTCCTGAGGACAGGCTCTCCGGAATGGAGTTCCTGCTTGGCGACCTTTATAGCGCCTCAGATAGGAGCAAACAGAGCTCTGTGGAGGAGTTGGTGGATATGGAGATGTCTGTTTTTAAGGCTGATAAAGGAGCATCACTGGGTGTAGAGCCTTTGCAGTGGTGGAGAACCAAAGCAGCGCAGTTGCCTCTGCTGGCTAGAGTGGCACAAGCCTATCTGGCTGCTCCAGCAGTAGCAGGAATCGCAACGCAGGACTTTTTGCAGGAAGGAGCTGGATCCTCAAGAGGCAAAAGATCTAACATTCCTCCAGATAATTTGGATGCAGTTTTATTTTTACACCACAACCATATTCACAAAACAAAACCTAAACCATCTTAGTTTGTATAAGATCTATACTGTATCTAACCTCTATACCTTAAAGCAGTTCTAATTCACCTTGAAGAGGAACAGCCCACTTTCACTTTATGTTTTTAAAAAGTTATTTTATAACATTTTTAAAAATCTTTATTAGCAAAACAATATTTGGGAGATTGAGTGTATTACATGAATGAAATAGACATGGGCAATGATTATAAATGTTGGCTTGGCCATTCCATAAAATGAAGTTCTCTACCAGGAGAGCCACAGAGACAAGTGTCCCTGTTCAGTTTCTACAGCAATGAACACATAATACAAACTGGCTTTGGGATTTTAAACAAGTGTCAATAGTACATAATGTAGCATTCCTTATAGTTCCCACAGTGCCTTTGCTTTGCTTTTACATTATGATAACAATAAGGAAAGATGTGATAATTAAAATTAGAGAGTAACAAAGACATTTGCACAGTTAGAAACATTATAAATTGCAGCCCCAGAGACATGTACCCATATATAAGAACATAATCTAAAACTTTGCTTCTGCTAAAATGGAGCCTTGATCAGCTTCAGTTTGGGCGTTGTCTGCCTTTTGGTGCTCTCTTTTTCTGCACTGGATGTAGACATTGATGGGATGAATGAAGGCCAGGAGAGTGAGAACAGTTAGAGCAATGTTCACCTGGGAAAGAGCCACTAATATTAGGTACCAGATTTCCAAAAACGTTGTGTTTGTGAATGTATACTACTTTAGAGCACTCACGTAAAGTGGATCTCCACCTAAAACACCTTTAACCAAAGCAAAGCATGGATACTGCAGTAAGGAGACTACACCAGACAAAGACAGAACCAGTCCATACAGCTTCCCAAAGTGACAGGCTGGAAATCTGAAGATGGATAAAGAAATATGTAATATACTTTATCAAAAGTCACATGCAAAGGTGTCTTACTTATGCACAAATGTATTGACTTACATCATGAGATTCATTCTAAAACACTTTTTACATTAAAATGGGCAGAGAAGATATATTTTTAGTTGTTTCGTAGTTTTTTTTTTCTTATGTAGCCTAGCAGGATTCTTATGGACTATTTAGGTTACCTATTTTGTATACATATATGTTCACTAAAACAAAGTTCTTCTTGTAGTATGAATAAAACCTCTAACAAAGGTTCTGTTGTACTCTTGTTTTGTACAAAAATGCTGACAATCATACCTGTTCATGTCACAGCCTCCCCTTTAGGGGACAGTGGAATCATCCTTTTAACTTTGGATTTTACCTCTCAAACCTAGTGAGACATTTTCAAACAATTAAGGGGCATCGGCCGCAAAAAACTCAAATTTTGCTTGAATAAGATGAATTTGGAAGGTGCCAACTGTGTGTGTGCTGTCAGTGAGTGGGTCAAGAGTATTAAGAAGTCACATGCAGCAATGCCAAAATGCCATAAGTTTTCTTGTTCCATTTGTTTTAGCCCTTTAGCCTGTTTAGTCTCTCACATGTTATTGTGATTATTTTAGTCTTATTATTCAGTAGGTTTTGTAAACCAGTACTTTAGAATTAATATTAATATTAGCACATATACTTAGTCATCTCAATTAATTTGTGAAGGTTACTATCACTACTTCAAACCTTTTTACTTCCCAGTACCAAGGTGAGTACAGATTACAGTCCTACTCATTACACCTGATTTGTAGACATTTCTCCATTTTTGGTTGTGTGTACGAAGGCCACTCACGCAATGCTGATGAATGCAGCATTTCCTCCGAAGAGGAAAGAGCGATTGAGGACTTGAAGACCGAAGGTGAGGTACTGCAGTGGGAGGAATGGGATGGAGGCACACACTGAGAACAGCAGGCACTGCAGCGCGGTCAAGAACAGGGACAGGATGGAGGAACGCAGGTCAGCCTCCTGCTCCGTTTGTCCTGGATAAGGACAACTGTGATTAATGAAGAAAGTAGGCCTGGGCAATGACCATATATCAATGTACTTTAAGAGACATTTTAGGTCGATTATAATCATTAGTAGGCTTTATCCAGTAACTATGCACACATATTAATGCTGGGATAATTTTATAAAATTAAAGAATGCATTTCTCTTAATGCATTGCAATTACAAATATGTGTAGTGTGGTTTGTCATGGCATCTGGTGGTGAAATTGGTGATTGTTTATTGTCCAGTGTCCAGTCTGAGCAGTGTTATTTTGAGGTAATAATACATTCTTGAAAAAGTTTGGACTGCTGCATTTCAGTTCAGCCGTATACTACTACAATATTTCACACAATGCACTTTTAAATGCTCAGTCCTAGAGTATCTTCTGACACTGTGTTTTACCAGAAGCTCGAGGCTTTCCCTTGTGTCTGTCCATGATGAGACCGTTCCAGGGAGCACACAGCACCCCACACAGCTGGGTCATGGCAAAAGCATTGGTGTACTGACTCACTGTGGGTTAAAAGTCAAGTTAAAAGGTCAATAAAAGGAGAAAGCTGCACAAATCAGTACATTTTAAGCAGGGCAAGGCCTTCCAGTTAGTTACCCAAGTCGGGGTCATTGTTGGCCAGTCGACTTATCGTGGGATTAAGTGTTCCAATGAAGAGATAGTGTCTCAGCAGCATGACCGATAGCCACAGCAGGTGCCACATGAAGAACCGGGAAAAAACACAGCTTTGAAAACTCTGTGCTGAAAATATGTTGCATAAAAATAAAAGCGAGTGGCATTTACTTAGCTGTAACACTGTGCTTATTTGAAGAACTAAGTGCTTACCTTTTCTGGTCATTTCAGTTCCTGGAGATGTATTATCTGCCTCGTATTCCTTTTTGACTTGGACTTCCCTCATCTTCTCAAACTGCTCGACATTGTAAGTGTTGGCCTTTCCACAAGTCACACTGCAAAGGAGGCAGCATGACATGTTTTCTGGTTGTAATTAAAGATAACTAGATAATTGCAGACTCACCCGTAGGTGTAGTGCTGTGGCAAAGGATATGGTATATGTGATTTGGGCATGAGTAGAAAGGTCCTAGCAACGTGAATAATGCTGCATAAGGACAAAGCGAGGAAGGAGAAGCGCAGAGCAATGCCTTGTTCATGTAAAATCTGGAAAAAACAGGACGATGAATATTTGTATGTGGAAACATGATGGAAAAGGTCAGTATAATGTGTGGAAATGTGGAAATGGTACCTTAAAGATGAGAAACACAGCTGAGGAGGAGTCAAAGGCACCATTATAGAAAGTAATGACTGTGGAGCGATGACCAGCGAACAGGTTACCTACCTTCAACAACAGTTCAGAAATTAGACTTAGTAATTTGTCCAAAAGTTATTAAAGCAACACTATGTAAGAACTGCAAGATGCAAAAGAAACCCAGTTCTGCCTCTCTAATATTATTTCATATATTTTGAGACAATGTACTTTCAAGTACAAGGTTACATTTATGACTTCATTGAATCAGTGATATAAGTATATATATTCACCTGCATGTTGGTTATAAGCAGCAGAATTCCTCCCACAGCGATGCAGGACAAGGCAGGGAAAAGCATCTCTGAAAATGCTTAAAAAAATGAAGGGAAAAAACAATTTATACTGTTTCATCTTCATGCACTTACCAGGTTTTGTGATAAATACGATATACTTGCCTGCGCCAGAGAAGGCCACAAGGAGGCTCCCTGCTGTGTACAAAGATCTGTAGCAATACATGAAACTTAGTGAGGTACAGTCACACCAGTTTCTGCCATTTAGCCAAGTTAGATTTTTACTTATTTTCACATTGTCAACAAGTACCACACCAGGCCACATTTACTGCTCTGTCAAATGTTTTTCATCTAAATCCCAAGATATCCATTTAATCTACTCTTGCGAATGACTGTAACAACTGGGATCTAAACTCTGATGACCTTTTTTCAGGTTATCTTAAACTTTTTATCCTCATGCAGGGTGACAAATGAATAAGTAACAGAAATTGTCAATGTGTAAACTCTAGAAATCAACATTACTCAATCAGCTTGGTAAAGACAGACTGAGAAGAATCCAGTGTGTGATACCAAAATCAATTGGGGATGAAAAAAGAATAATGGTTACTCTGATAAAAGGGACAGTCCAGGATTTTGTTCATTCTCTTTTTGTTAACATCTCCCTTGTTGTCCTGCTGCTTTGACCACACTCTTTCCTCTACATTTGGTTTGTTATGATCTGGTCCATTTAACAAATCTGAATAAATTTATAGAGTTAGACTGACTGAAACATGACCATAATGCTTATATAATTAGCTCCAAAGAAAGATTTGGGCTTTGTTCACACTGAAGTCATATTGTTTTTGTGGTATAACATGGTATCCTAAGTTTTAAGTTTGGTGCATCTCTCAGGAACATATATGCCTATTGTGGAAATATCCAGCATCATTTGAAGTAGTGTTTTCAATGTTAAGTGTCTTGGCTGTTTCCACAAACTGGGAATATGCTGACAACCATTTACTTTAGGGAATGAATTAGCTATCCAACATTTACAAAATATTGAACTATTCCTTTAAAGAGGAATTGAAGGTATGTTCCAAGATATTTGTAAAAAACAAGGTCAGGTGCAGTTTAATTGGGTCAAATTGGGTCTCCTGCAAAGAGGTCTCACATTAGATGACTGTAATCTTTCTGCCTCACTGGGACACATCCAATTATTAGGCTAGCTCTAACAGTAAAAAAATTCAAGCAATAAAAAGGGTAGCCTACTCACATTCCCAGCAGCCTCGTCACCATGGTGCCAAAGCGATCAAACACATAGCCATTTGCAAAGGTCATGAAATTATTCAGGAAGGATGCTATGGTAAACACCAGGGAGAGCTGCTCATCCTGACGGCTGCAGTCTGGGAAAAATAAAAGAAATTAAAAACACTAATACAAAAAAAGCCTGTAAACACTTTTACCACATCATTACCTGTGGTGCTGTTGGTGCTGTTGGTGCTCGGGTCAGTTTCACAGAGTTGACTGAAGTACCCATCTGCCTTGAGCACAAACACCAGAGAGGCCCAGCCGAAGAGCACACCAGCAAAACACAGGCACTCGAGCATCCCCGAGGCCAGAGTCAGCCAGTAGCGCAGCTTCGTACCTCCTTCACATCCCTTCATGCTTCTTTGGTCCTCTCCAGGTATTGCAAAAGGTCAGACTTTACCTCCGATAACACAATTGTTTCAGCTTGTCCACATCTAAGTTTGGTTGGTAATAGGGAGAAGACTATAAAAAGGAAGACTAGCGATTATTTTACAGCCTATGGTATCTTTAAGGAGTGACAGCAGACCCATGCCCCTATCACTGCGTAACTTTAGATTTATCCCCAATACCTCTACTGCTACATTACACACATGTAAAAGTTGATAAGCAGTGTTACAGGTACTTTGGCCTTGTTATCTAGCAGTTTACAGGGTCTACTTTGTAAACTGTGTGCTTCATTCACTTCCTGGTGTAAACTAGACAACACTACCTCACCTTAATAGCAATTTAACCAATGGGTAGAAAGCAAAACAACCAAAAACTGGCTTTGTAAAGAGGCTATCCATATATATGCCTTCATTATTATTCATGCACTTTATAATCTATGTTTACAGTGGTACACAGCAATTACACTAATAATACTAATTTAATACTACTACTACTACTACTACTAATAATAATAAATGTAAATATTCTTGCATTGTCTTGTTTTAGTGTTGTTTTGTTTACATAACAATCTTATCTGATTTTTAACATGTTTCTTTTATAAATGCACCAAAAACAAGTAATTTTGTATAGCTCAACAGAATTACCTAAAAAGACTTTAGTGACATGGGCCCTGTGCAACTGCTCAGCCCCCATAATAGCCTACACTGAAACTAATTATTGTTGCATAGTTAATAATTTATACCACAAACTATTCATAAGGATACCTTCCAAATAATGTCTTTAAGGTTTGCAATTACTTTTTTTTAACTAGGACTTTTTTAACTGCCAGATGCCTCCTGGGTGTGTTCATGGTCATTGCTCAGATTGTAAATGACAACACATGGGCAACAGGCGGTGTGGCAGTTACTGTAATCCAGAGATTACTGTTAATCTACAAACTAACACATGGCACAACATGGACACGAATGCAGCCAAAGGCGACGTTAGGTGAAAACGAGATAACAGTCTAGGAAATATGTTAAAACTAAATAACTAATGGGGAGAGTTAACACTGCTATTTCCACCGTTCGTCACTTTCATCCCAAACAGATTCCAGAAGACAAATGTTTAAAATGTTGCAGAGACAATACATGAAACTTCTCACTATCTACATTGTGATTGAGTTTTCTTCTCTCAACAGTTTTAAAAATGGCCCACAAATGGTCTCAGTGTCACAGTGATTCCAGTCCAGGAAAGTATGTTTGATAAAGTTTAAGTATTACAACTATAGTCGGCCTTTAGTGCTTCTATTTTGGCTAATAATAATGATAATGATGATGAAAATATGACTAGTCTTCTATACAGCTTTATTTTCAGTAGCATGTATAAAAATACTCACCACACTATGGTGAAAACACACGTGTCATCGGTTTACTGCATTTCTCGATGAAAAACTCCACTTTCTTTCCTCGTTTCAGGTAAAGCATGAGCACAACACTGATGCACTTTTACGCAGAGCCACAGTGTGTGCGCAACGTGCTGAGTCTCAGTCAGTCTGTTTTAATCTCAGGCACACAGGGCGGGAAGTCACACTCACACATGGCTCTTCAAATGCGGTTAATCACCCGGATTTTCGATTATTCGTTGCAATTGACAAAATAAAACCGCTAATGTAAGGCTTTGGTGCAGCTTAACATTGACAATCAAACTCCTAGCTTCAGACTCAGCTATAAATCCAGGCTTAAACTATATAAAACAATACATTGTAATATTTTGTTTGTCTTCCCCAATTTATGTGCAGGACATGTTGGCAGATATGTCCCATAATAAAAAATGCTGACACTTGAAATAAAAATGCTGAAAATACACTTTTTTACTTTTAGCTCACTAGATAGTTCTATTTGTTTTAGAAAATGTATATTAGACGAATCAGTCTTTCGCTCTTCAAAAGTAACTGGAAAAGAATAATAATTTTAAAAATGAATTGAAGAAACATATTAAAACATTTTATTTAGACAGTGGGTCCTGACAGAAGTGGGTATAAAAAGGCATTGAGATGCAGCATGTTGTATAAAAGGTGTATGTAAATATGAATACAATTAATCACACATATAAGATAATTAATACAGCCTTTTTTCGAGCCTTATATTAGTCAGGTGCTTATCGTCACAATTTAAGCACGCTGTTTCACATGGTGCCTTTTCACATGTAATTTCATATAAGACGAGCGAGACGACTTGTAGCCACAGATAGTGCAGAGAAAGGGCCTCAGATTTAAATGCATCATCTCGTGGCGCCGCATGTCAGATTTCCTTATAAAGCCTCTGCCACAAACCCCACAGACGTGTGTCCTCTCCTTTGTGTGCGACAGTCTGTGGTCTTTCAGTTGACTCGGAAAAATAAACGTCTTGTTGCAAAAGTCACACTTGTACTCCATCCGCTTGGTGCCAGTTAAAGCCTTCAAATGGTGTTGGGATTTCTTTCCTTGCCTAGAGGTGTATGTGTTGATGTGCTGTTTGGGTAAAGACAAAGCACACGGGTCCAGCCCAAGCTCTGAGATGTCCAAAGGAGTGGTGGTGTATGTTCCTTTATGAACCGTCTGGTGAACCCCAGAGTTATTATCTACACTTTCACTGGCCATGCTTTCTGCTTTTCTTTTGATTTGAAACTCCAAACGAGAGTGGTGGTCTTCACTTGTGGAAGGATCACAGGAGAAAGGTGTATTTATACACCATTTAGCTGCATCCTGACTCCGACCACAGTCTCCCTCCTCACAAGTGGCTGAAAATGTTTCAGGACAGGCTGTATCAACTGCAAACTTGCAGTCGACCAACATGGTTTCCTGTAAAACAAAATAAAGCATGCCCAATTAGTCCCAAAATGTCTTGAAACTGTTGCAGGCCATTGCTAATAAATGACTACATCATTACCTGGGCAAAAGGCTGTATTTGTCCTGCACCGCTCTCCAACTGACCTGTCTGCATCTGTAATTCTATTTCAGAAATGTCAAACATCAGTTTTTAAGCAAATGGACGATGATTCATTGTTTTGATTATGCTTTATTTTAGTAAACCTAATAGAGGCGGTTTAGACTTGTATTTATTTGTGAAGACTGGGGAATTGTGTCTATACCAGACTATGTTAGGCCACATGCAGTTGCTACATGATTATTGTTTTAGTTATACCTAATATATTTCAGGGTGGCTTCTTCCTGATGTCCCGATTCATTTTTTTTTACGTTGCTTGCATTTATTTTGTAGGAGTTGTGGAGAAACGTAAGGTAGAGACAGCACTCAACTGAACTGAAAAAAGGTAAATATACAGTAGATACATATAAATATACAAATAGGCTGGAAGACTAGTAATAAGGGATGAACGTTTTATTCCTAGTCTGGTGTCCATGACTACTTAAAAATGCTTGTTCTTGCTGTGCATCCTCATATGTATTTTCAGATAGGCCAAGCGAGAGGTCTTGTGGCCACATATACTGCAGACACTCGGATGGACATCTATATGCATAAGCTCATGGCGGCGCAGGTGGGATCTTGTAATGAAAGCTTTTCCACACATCCCGCAGACGTGTGTCCTTTCCTGGGTGTGCGACAGTCGGTGGCGTTTTAAATCACTCGGATAAGAGAACGTCTTGTTGCAAAAGTCACACACATACTTAAAAGGTTTTTTTACCTGCTTGGGGTCTGGTGAGGGCTCAGAATCACCTTGAAATTGGTTTTCGTGACTACAATTGTACATGTTTGTGTGGTGATCTGGTAAGTTTAAAGCAGGAATGTCCAGCGTTGGCCCTGGGATGTCCAGAGAAGAGGGACCAACAGGATGATCCACAGACCTGGTGTAAGTGGCATAACTCATCCCTTGCTGGACATCACAATCAGTAGCTATTTTCCTACCTGTCTCAATGTCTGGGCTTTGTGCTTCTCTTTTGATCTGAAACTCCACATCAGAGCGGTGTTCTTCACTTGGGGAAATATCTTTATATGATGTGCATTGAGTTTCTACTGTCTGTTTATAATCTGTCAGGAGATCTTTGCTGTCCTCTGGTGGATCACTGCAGAACTGTGGCTCCAGGCAGTGTTCAGCTGCTTCCTGACTCTGACTATAGTCTCCTTCCTCATCAGTGGGAGGATTTTCAGGACTCACTGTAGCACCTTGTTCAAACTTGCATCCAACAAAGAAATTTTCCTTTAAAACAAAAGATAGTGCACCGAAATAAACCCATAGTGTCATAAATCTCAACTGCAAAAGGTTATTGTACATAACCATATTCTTACCTCAGGATTGAGTGGATAAACTTCAAGAGGTTGAACTAAGAGCTTCACATGTTGCCCTTGTGCAGGTTTTTCTTCATTTTCTTCTCCTCCACTGCTCTCCAACTGAGTCGTCAGCTCCTGAAATCCTGTTTCACTGTTTCCTAGAATATAATAACATGATGTATTATGTAAGTTGTTGTTTTATTTGAGCAAATCAATCAGTTGTTTAGGGATTACATACTTCATACAACAAACACTGTAGCAACAAGACTATACATGAGGTAATATAATTTTACAAAGGCTAGTATATATTGTGAATTTGAAATGGATCGTTTACAGTAGCTGTAAAAAGTGGTTCAAGAAAGTTCCTTCCAGTTTGTATTTAACACTGCATTGAATTAACATTGCTTGTTTACTCTAAGTAGACATGCAATTGCAATAAAATCATCCACTGACAAAAAAACGAATGAAAACCAATGACATATAAAAAGATCATACATCCATGCTTTTCCTCTGACAAGTCAATAAACAACAAAAAATATAAGTTATCTGTCTCTTGTCTTTGATTACAACTACACGAGAGTATTATTGATTTTCCTATTAAGACTTGACCTCTCTATAAGGTAGGCTTTAAAAATGATCAGTAGATGACACCGTTGTCACTGTGTCCCTTTTATTGAAGAAACGTCAATTTCCTTCTGTGTGTATCTTACAGCTTTTCCGCTTCTTACCGTCCTGGAGCTCCCTGCAGAATGAGGTGTCAGCTCGGTATATCCTCTGGTCTTGATCCGCCTCTACACTCTCGCTCAGAGCCCTGTTTTGTGTCTTTTCTTGGCTCAGATCTTCGCAGTATTCAAACACCAGCTGCTTTATCTCCTCCACCGCAAACACCACCAGCTTCTCCAAGATGGAGGACAGCTGGGAATGAAACGCTGCGACGGCAGAGTCCACTTTGACCGACATTGCTCCCCAATTATTAAGATTACTGTTATGAACGGGCTCTATTTTCCTCTGTTGTTGGCTCTGTTTTCTTCTTGAGACACAACTGTCTTTCTGAAACGCTGTTAATTTGATATGTGCGCCACCTAGTGAATTGGAATATGAAAAGGTTATACTCTGAGTCTTATTTGAAGTTGCTTCACTATATGGTTTTCTTTTTGCCTCAGATTCCACTCACCCCCTAAAGCAGCCTAGTGACCTCTCCTGCTTTTGTTTTATTAAAAGGTGTAAAACCGGACCAATTTTTCCTTCACAAAATAATTCACAAAATTTCACCAAACTTAAGTTTAGGACTTACCATTAGCTTAGCTGTGACATCCGCGATAACACAATTATTTCCGCCAACATGTGATTGAATTGACAGTGTTTATCGGCGTTTTACATTGCCTCCATTTTCTCTGTTGATGTTTTTCTCTCTTTTTTTCAAATGTTTTGCTGTGGTAAAAGATATTCAGCGCTGAAAAATACACTCTTTTTTTTTTATTAATTTTTGAAAATGTTATGGGTTTTCTCAGCCTTTTTATTTTTCAGATCAGATAAAGACTTTAAATATGAATAAATTAATATCAGTCAGCAAAATATTTAAATTTGGTTTCCTCTAAAAAAAAACAAACAAAAAAAACTCCACAGTTACTAAACTTCCTAGAACGTCAAATGATAAGCCGTTGTCGACCAATGGGAGCTTTTTTGAGCATGTGACTTTGCAAGCGTGTGATTGGCTAAGGTTTTCTGCTACTGAATAGAGGTTCTCATTATTTATACATTCTATGTTCTCATCTAATAAAATCCCTTATAATAAACTGTAGATGGCATTATAAAGCCTGTTTTTTCCCTTTTCCCCCCACAAATGATTGCTTTTACAATATACTATGTGGGGTTTAAACCATTTTCCCAACTAGTAGACAAAAATCTGATACATTCTGTTCAATACATAACTAAGACTATGTAAAAAAAAAAAAAAAAAAAAAAGAACTTGCATAAACCAAAAGTCAAATTTTAAAATGGCTTAGACTATGGTTTTACATTATTGTGGAGTCTAAATCCCAGTTCATATCCATTTGATATATTGCATAACTGACAGCTTTGTAAAATATAATGATTACACCGTCATAGATTTTTATACTTATAGCAACACTGCATAACTTTTTCAGTATTTGCACCCACTCACAGTTACTTAGACTTTTGCTTTTCCTGTACAATGTGGAAGGGGTTATTCTTTATTTTTCATGTCAGAGAACAATCTGATCTTAAGTATTGCTTTAATAATTTAATTTGTCCTACTTACCCTTTTTACAATTACAAATTATCAGAAACAAATGAAAAATAAAGAAATGCCACAGGTGGAAAAAATCCTTTCCGTTTTGACTTAGGAAGTCATTTTAAACTGAGTTACATTTTGACGTAACCGGTTTCACAAGACAGATGAAGAATGACACACAAGATAAGAGACAGTGCAGGTGTTTTATGCTGTACATTTTTCACATTGACATTTACAGTTGTTGTGGTGAAGGCACTGTTGTGTTTTTTTGCCATTCCTTTATGCCCTTATGTATAATCAGGGAATATCATCAGCAAACAACAACAGGCCTTCATGTAAAATATTGTGCCAAACTAAAAACGACACTAGGATAATATAGAGTTAGAATTTAGAATGACAAATGTAGCTTGTAGGGAGTTTATATTAAAATTAAACAAATACTTAATTATGATCAGAGTAGAAAACCTGAATAATGCCAGATGTCCATGGTTTTTCACAAATCCAGTAGTGTTTTTTGTCACAGGAAGTGTCATACCAGAAGTTGTTGTACCAATAATTGGTCACACAGTCTTCTGCCTCGTACCTGCTTCTGGGTTTACCTTTAGCCCAAAACCTATTCAAACAACAACAGCATGTGTGACTGGTGCTCATGACATGTAATGCTTATTCTGACAACTATGTTTTATCTTCTTTTTAAAGTGAAATAGGTCTTACTCTGTGCGGTTTAAAATGGAGCCATCCACCCATTTCCACATCCCTTCCTCTTCTCTGTCACTCAGACCAATCCAGTAAGTTTGACGCAAAGCACTGACAAATTCCTGTTGAAAATAAAAAGATATCAACAACTATTTTGAGATTGATTGGTTCATTTCTTCAGTTGTTACCTGCTCTTCTCTACTGTTGATGATGATCAGATCTGCGTGCTTGTCTATGCAGTCCTGCCGGCTCTCCTCCCAGATCTTCGATTCAGTGGAAATGTAATAAAAACTGTGGTTAAAAGATCTACATCCGTCTCCACAGAAATGACCTGCAAGCAATTTATT
Organism: Rhyacichthys aspro; assembly: GCA_036850595.1. Lineage (NCBI taxonomy): Eukaryota > Metazoa > Chordata > Actinopteri > Gobiiformes > Rhyacichthyidae > Rhyacichthys > Rhyacichthys aspro. The sequence goes on along the minus strand of CM072148.1, from coordinate 16,036,615 downwards.
TAGAATTAATTGTCCTTAAAAGACTCACATTTGGCACATTTCAAAAAGACTTACTGAGTTCAAACAGAAACTTTTGCTTTTCCACTGAGCTCATGTTCTCTTGCTGTTGACCGCTGACAGGGACATTGAAACGTTGAGATGTGATGTTCTTACAATACAATCCGACGGCCATGATGCCCGCCAACAACAGAAGAGAGACCAGACCCAAAGACAAAGACACTGACGTGAATGGCCTTTTGCTATAACAGACTGAAAAATATACAATATAGATTTTAGTCATGAGAAAAACAGAGTCAGGAGTTTTTATCTTTAGTGTGTGTTTGTAACTTACTTTTCTGCCGCATCAGTTCACTCTGTGTGACATCTTCCTCTGTGTTTAGGCTTCCACTGGGATGTCCATTGTTCATTGTGCCTTCATAGATGTCCACTATCATCTCAACCTTGTCACTCTCTCCATCAGTCTTCAAATCCATTTCTTTCATTTGTTTGTGTCCAGGAGGATCATTGTCACAGACACTTTCCCTCATCTTGTCTATTGCTTCAAATGCTTCTTTTTTAAAACCATGTGTTCTTGTTTCCATATCACACTTGTTTTTTCCTCTTCACCTTTCACACTTCTGCTTACAACGTAAATGCAGTAGTTTACACATGTCACACTTTCTTTTTAGGAGGATGTAATGCCTGTTCAGTGTGTCAAAAGGTGAAGATTTTAATGTCACATGAAACTAATTTAGGATTAGGGTTACATTTTCTATTGCTTTAAATAAAAAAACAAATGCTCTATGTGCATTTTCATTTAGTATAGCACATATACTCAGTGTAGACAGACAGAAAACAGGGGGAGAGAGGGGAATGACACTGAGCAAATGACCCAAGCCAGAATCAAACCTGGGTCTCCCAAGTACCAGGCTACTTTTACTTTCACCATTGTGGCTTTGAATTTTTGTGTGAATTAGCACAAAGTCTCTGAAGTCAGTTTCTGTAGAGTTCATGCAGACTAGATTGTATTATACCACAAGTTAAACTCTTTATGTTTAATTCATAAACAAATTAGGTCAGACAGGTCTAATTTTGACTGAGGACTTATTTTGACTAGCTTTTACTTTACCTTAAAGGGACATTATTTGGCCCAAGGGCCTTGAGTAAGACATGGAGCTATGTTGTATGCTTCAAGCTACTGTATAAAAGATAGAGAGACTAAAACATTCATTGAAAAAATTAATGTGATTGCTGTTCCACCATAAAATGACTGAAATTACATGCTTTTATTTAGAGGATTTATTTTATTTCATGGTGAAAAGTTCCAAACTGATCCTTTTTCATAGCACTTCCAGACTTTGACCACGCGGGGGCAGCAGAGTAATTAAAACTAATTACTTGTAACACATCAATTTACATTTTTTGGAAAATGAAAATGATACTCTAAGTCATCACATAATTATTTGTTTAAAAGGCCCAAAAGAGTAGAGGGTGTGGCCTTGTCTTTCGTAGCAAAAATGTGGGCAATAGTGCACTTTCTATTGGCCATTGCCCCCTCCTCTTGCCCCCAGCGGAGAGGAAGAGCAGGGACAAGTGAACAACAACGCAAGGAAGATAGGATAGGAAATTGCAAAGGTGGGTGTTTTCTCCGTTTTCATTGTGAGTCCTCCTCCCGTGGTGCACCGTTTGTTTGGTTTACTTTTCGGCTGGTTGTTTCGCCACGGTGAGCGGTATTCTTTGTCCGATCTCAACTCACTTCTCCGAGGTTTGTTTGGATTGTATCAGCACAGCAGCAGCAGGCAGCGGCTCTGTCTGTCGGCTGGGCTAGGCCTGCGTCGACCTCCCAGACACATATGGACTTTGAAAAACAAACATAACATTCTTCTGAATAGGTAATGGTCTACGTTTTGCGAGTTGCCCTCGTTTCGAATGGCTGGAGCATGTCTTTGTAAGAAATAACTAGTTTAAATGTGGCGAACTTGCTTGTGGACGCAGGGTTAGCATGTTAGCATAGCAGCAGCTAACACGGCTAGTGGCGCTGTATTCGTTTTGCTACTTTGGTGAATATGTGAACTGTACTGAAGTTTGCATGCAGTGAAACTGTGTTTTGTGGCACCATTGCGTTTTATTTTCTCAAATTGAACGCCAAGAGGTAATAAGGATTTGATTTCTTGGTTGCTTGGAAAACGAAAAATGTAGTTTCCCTCAGACTTACAAGGGCTCTGTATCGAACATGGTTTATTGCTGTTGAAAATATGTCAATTCAGGTCTTTATTCAATTTAAAAGGTTTTTTTTGTATTTATCACAGTGTTGTTCTTTAGGTTTTAATGTATTTTCTTAGTTTTGTATTTAATTCATTTGCCATATCCGTCTAGTTCCTATGATTTAATATGCATTACTATAGTTTTGTAAATGTAGGTTACTTTAAAGTACTTTCAGAATTACATTTACTCGCTAGGGCCAATATTAGCTGTATTATACACAGTTGATTTTAGCATATCACATGATTTTCTCAGTTTAATTAGAGACTATTCTAGATCATGGCACATCATTATCTTGTAAATAAAAAGTTAACATTAGTTAACAAGTGCTGCTGTGTTTATATCACAAGAGCATTTTATTCAACTAAACATATACTCTATTTGTACCCCACACAGAGGGGTCTTGAGGACAGGTGAGACACACGGAAGTGCTCATACTCTGCGTCACAGACTCACAGCCCATAAAGCAAGAGTCAAAGTCCAGCCACAGCTCCCTTATCAGTTTGCCATTATTCATTGTACCTGAAAAACGCCCACTCTCTGCGGACACTGAAGTGGCTTGGTGCTTTCAGGTGACTACAAGGCCTGTGATTCACCGTGGACCGTATTGTTCATTATCGTAAGTGTACTTTTAGGTCTCGTTGGGTGTTTTAGCAGCTGTCTTTTGATGTGGTCTGGTTTGTAAAGGAGGGTGAGCAGATTACAAGAGGTAGAGAGGCGCGGGACGAAAGCAAAACCTGTTGTGTGGGTCTGCTGCTGCTGCATGTGTGGGGTGTGGTAAGGTGGCAGGTGTGTTTGTTGCGCCTTTATTCAGACACCTTCTCAGCTTACAGTGCTCCAGTGTAAACCAAGGCTCGTTTACTGAGAAATAGTCATTAATGTTATCTGCTATGATTTGGTTCTGGAGTTTTCCTTCTGAAATACTCATGATTCGTTTCTGTTCATGGTATTGAAATATATGTTTACTGATAATGTTGAGCGTTGAATGGCAGTGTGCTTAAACAGCATCAGAAACTTTATAGTGGTCAGCCTGACTTTTTTATGCTTTTGGTTGCTGGAGAGGCTTTGACATGATATTTTCCACCAAATTTGTTGTTGGTTGTTTGCGGTTTACTATTAAATTAAGTTATGCTGTTTACACTGTTTGCTGTTCCAGTCTTGTTTGACTCTTTAGGCTGAGTTTTGGGCCCGTTATTTGAGCGTCACAGCGGCATGGACAGATGCCTGGCATATTCTTGTCAATACCCTGCAGGCTTGTCTGTGTTGACCTGTAGGAACAGTCTGTACACAAGGGGTAAATTGTTAAGCAAGTTTTGACATGCTCCTTTTTCGAGGAAATGTCCCCTCTCTAACATCCAACTTGAGGAAGGTGTCAAATCATACGTTTAACATCTCTTTTCTTTTTTCTTTTTTTGAACTCCTGGATTTAGTCTCTTGCCGAGTCGTTGGTAGAGGCTGAAGTCTTGCTGCATGGCCAGTTGTTTTAAGCAGCCCTATCATTTGTGAGCCTCTGTAATGACGGGCTTTGAGTGCACAGTAAGGGTGTGTCCCTCTGACACACACTGAAGCTGGGGTTTTCTTTTCTTCGCTCCTCCTCTTGTCTGCCTCTCTGTGTTTATCTCTGCCCCGCGACGGTTACACCTGCAGCCTGTGTTTTCATTTGAATGATGGGCACGTTGGCATGCTCTCAATGCAGGCCAGGATTTGGGACATGTGTTAAAATGTATGCAAACAAAGTGCACAGATTACAAGATAACCCGACTGAGCATTTGAATGTGTTGGCGTGAATGGTTTATTATTTCTTAGTAGAAATGTGCTTTTATGGCTGTCACTGCAACAATTTGACTCACTTCCTTGTTAAATATGGGTCACACTGTGATCGCGAGACACAAGCAGTAATTCTTAATGACATCTGAACAACACTGGTATTTTTGTTTGCTTTACTGAATGACTGTGATATTAGATTTCTAAGGATTTTGTTCTCGTATTCCCTTAAGAAGCTTCATTCAAGGCAGAAGAGTGATCTGTATTGGTATTTTTGGCATATGACCATAAAATAACATTTCTCAGGTGCTGTCTACTGTATAATAGAGAAATATCTGTCATATTTTCATGATTAGACTTGTAGTACTGCTTACCATATAGTTTTTTTCTTCTTTATGCTACAGTAGGAATTTGGCAGTTTAAAATACTTATTATAAACTAAACAGTTATATCGAGCTATAACCCTAAAAAATGACAAGAAATCAGTTTGTTGACTAAATACACCAGTTCACAAGTCTTAGGCCACCACAATATCTGACTTTTTAGCCAAGTTTAAACCATTTAACACTTCTAAATGCCTTTATTTGAAAAGTTGTGTTTAAAAACAGAAAACAGCTCCTCTAGGTCGAATGGCAAGTCTTAGTGTGACGTTACTTTATACTTAAGCAAAATAATCTGTAAACGCAAGATGTAGTTAAGTTATTTGAAGAATCATGAGAGGTCAGAACCAAAACCAGTCTGGAAGGCCAATAAAGGAACCGCAAAATTGTTGTCGTGGAAACGGTATATTTCTTGTATTTGAGACCAAATTTTGATCCACTTTTACACAGTATTGTTTATATTTATCATATAAATGCCTGTATTCCTGTATCACTGTGTGTGTACTCAACAGGCTAATTTCAAAATGTGCAATTATGTGTGTTTGCTGAGCAGTTTTTTTTCTGTGTAGACTCAATATATGGACAGTTCTGCAGCTGCCTCTTGACCCAGTAATGTCACTGAAGCACATTCAGCCTGTGTCTGATGCCCGCATACTCAAGCTCATTGGTATTTTCTGCCTCTCTCTGCCTTACAGTTGTGGCACGTTTCCTTCCTGCCTAAGAATAGTAAGTTGTGTCCTGGAGAGGAGACAGCTGGCCTTGCAGAGGACCCTGAGAAGTCTGAGTGTGAATGAGCATGTGAGTGTGTGTGCTCTTTATGTGCACTCACCACACTGTGTCCTCACTGTAGGCCACATGGGACATTTTGGGTTGAAAGTCAGGATGGCATAGGCGGTAGTGGTTGGATTTGGGCCAAGGCTAACACACAACGCTCTCTGGCCAAATCTCTGTGTGACCATTGAAATGAGGCTGAGTCAGCGTAGCAATAGGCCCGGCCACAACAGCGTTTACCTCAGCTCTGTGTGGGTGTGTGTGTGTCTGCCGAAGCTAGCGGTGATTGAGTTGCTGAAATAGCAGTGTGAGCATATGATAACACAGAAATCCCAAAATTCTGTGCACACTTGGTGACAGATGTATTTACTGGCTGTAAGTGTGAGCAAATGCTAGATTCAGATAACCGTGTTGTGTTTTGGCTTGGGTTGTTAAGTGGCTTTAGCCTTGTAATTCCAAAGCTATCCCATTTGCAGATACGATTTAGCGTTGTTGCTAATGGCCTTACCGTAGATTAACGGCTAATGCCCAGGCTTTAAGTGGCCAAAGCCATTTAAAACTCTCTCACAAGCAACTGCTCTTTGCCACAAGAATGTCAGTGGTGAGGCTCACATGGCTGTAGAGGCATTGTCTGTCACTCTCAGGCACCAGACAATATCTTTATCTTCTCCTGAAAAGAGCAGCAAAGAACAGCTTATACTGCTGAGTAACGTACCTGATTTATTATGTGACAACGACTTCGAGCCAAGTTAAAGCCTGCTCTGTAATGTGGAAATAAAGGCCACTATAGGCAACTTTTATGATACAACAAGCTTTTTCCTTTTTCTTAGATTCATTGTTGGAGTTATCTGATCTCTCTCCAGCATTGCTTTTCTACTTTGACTTGACAAAGGATTACATATGCCCACTTAAGATCATTTAAAACTCTGATTCACTCAAACATTATCCTCTAAAGAGCACTCTGTTGGTTTGTGGCCAACCGCTGTGATTGGGTCAGAGAAAATAACGGCGTCCACTCTGCCTTTCGAGGACTAAAGTCTAAGGGAGGAAGGGGAAAAAGTGGTTTTTGAGAGAAGGATGAGAACAGCACAATGAGGGAGTGAAGGGCTCCCTTTTTAGGACAGCTTCCAGCAGCTAAGACAGGATATGACACGCTAAATCTCTCACTGGAATGTATGACAATGGTGTTGCGTGTGAGTGTTTTTACATGGCTCATGTGTGAAAGTGTGTTTTTGCAGCTGAATAGGAAGAAACAAAGGGCAGGAGTCGCTGTTTCATGGATTAGTTTGTAGCTGTAAAGGGGAATTAAGTGGCTATTTTTGGCTTAGTTTGAGTGAGTCTTTGCAGTTAACATTGCACTTTGACCAATGATTGGTCAGTAGGTCATTTTCCCTTAAACGAATCTAATATCATCTAATATCAAACACTGACAACACATCTGACCTACTGAGTTAATGAACATCACATACAGCTACATGGACTGGAGTGAAACGCTGTCAAAGCACTAACAGCCTATCTGACAACTTCTGATTGGATAAATGATACTACATTTTGCTCAATTTGTTTAACCTAGCCAGACATCTTAATTATTTTCTGTTGTATACAAATAATTAGTCTGGTCTGTATGGATTTAAATGTATGTATTACTCAGTTCTCCCTGCTACACTACTTCCCTCTTTGACTCTGATGCCTGTTAACAATCGCTCACACTCAGCAGCCATCAGTATACTACTTCATACAGCGCTCTTTGTTGGCTCTGCCAGGCTGAGCTTGGCTGGAGAGCAGATCAGATCAACATGAGTCACTGAACTTTGATGCAGAAAATGGTTTTTGCCCTCGTCTGGATATGAGCCACACACTTGTCATCTGGTTATTAGACAGACACTGTTCAAGTACACTGTCCACATTCCTCTTCCCCTCAATGACAGGAAGCCTAGGATCATCATAGAGTTGTTCTGTTTTAATAGTGGCTCTGCTGAGGCTTTCCCCATTACCCGTGTAATGATTTTGGTTAAGCTGTCATTTCTAAAATTGATTATGTTTGCTTGTTTGCTCTTATGAAGATTTAATTGACTTCATTCCTTTGTCTTATTTATTTTATTGCTCAAAAGATGTCTTTATGTGACAAGTGCTTGACCATGGACTCCATTTATATTGCTCACAGTTGATGAACCACAGAAGTGCACAGATAAATGCTTTGAGTGCAGCACTGAGTAATGCTGTATGAAAATGTTGATGCTGGTCAGACACTGTTTAGGATTAAGTCTTAAAGCAGAGGAAAAAAGTCAAACTTAAGTTTGTTGTTTTGACTTGAAGGGCTCTGGAGAGATCCATGGCTGGACAAAAGGTTCAGCCTCCAATCAGAGTGCAGTGTGAGATACTGTGACTATGAATTATACTCCATGTCAAGGAACTGTCAAAATTAGGATTTTTAGGCGTGTTTTAATGTTGCAAAGACTTTCTTCTATGTGTCAGGTTTTGGAGTGTGCATGTGTGCTACCTTTCTCTGCTCTTTTCCCTGAAACACAACTACACAGATAAAAACAATTTGGAGAAACATGATGCTGTGTATGTTGTAAACGTTTAGGATGCTGCAGCTTCATATCTGCTCTGTCTGTACTTTTCCTCACTTTCTCTCCCTCGCTGGAATGAAGACATACTAACAAGCTCCACGGGCTACAGTCATGTATCTCACTTTCACTCTATTTTTAACCCCACGTAGCTGAAGGTGAAGAAACAAAATTATAGTGATGGTTGTTCTCCCCCATCCTTCTGCTCAGGGTAGAAAAATCTTTGATTTGAATTGCATTTTCACATTTGTAAAGCAATTAAAAGTTAGAAGTGTTTAATATCTTCATGGCATTGTTCTTCTTGTTTCTCTTTTACTGCTTTTGCTTTATGTGTCATAATCAAGACCACAGTGACCAAGGTCAGACCCAAACTCTAGGAGACCAAGACTAAGACCAGAATGTGATGCACAGAAAGATATTCTAAGGCAGGCTAGCTCTAAAGTCCAAACACAAACTCAGTCTGACCCCAACAACAAAGTAAAGGACAGAAGGCTTTGTGAAGAAGGGCAGGATGGTGTTATCAGTTATCCAGGTTCCTATTTAAGTCAGTGCTGCCCTGCCTAATTTTAGCTTTCAAAACTTGTCTGTTTTTGAGGCATTTGATACTCCTGCTTTTTTTGGTGTCATATTTTGGCCTAGCAGACAAAGTGCACATTAGAAAACAAAGCCCTCTATGTCTGAGACGGCATAAAATGTGTTTTATTCCTAGTCATCTTAAAACCAGTCTAAAGATCAAGCCTGGTCTTGTGCAACAACACAACCTGCTATGCTTATTTTTGATCCCCCTTACCTCCATCCTTTATTCATCTTTATTAATCTTTCTCCTTGAACATTCCCGTCTCTTTTTGATCATCTTTATGTTTAAGTTGGTCCTCTCTGCGCACTGTGTCTGCCCTAATTTTGGTGTCTGTTCTTTATTTATAATCCTGGTGTTGGTTAATCCCTGACCTGTCCTATGCTCTGCTCTCAGTGTGTGAATGGAGCAGTGTGCGAGTACGGCCTCTCTGCTGGCCTCGGTCCGGGAGCAGGAGAGGCAGTTTGAGATGCTGAGTCGGGCGCTGGAGGAGGAGCGGAGGTCGTGCGCCGGCACCTTGCCCCGCCCCCTCCCCAACATGCAGGTAATGCGGAAAAACCCCCCCAAACTTATCCATGCCATATCAACACACCCTCATCCGCATTATCCATCATCCATTCCCTCGGATTCACTTTTGATCTGAGCAGTTCATCCGATGCCATCGCTCTCATGGTCACCCTCATCTCTTCTGCAGATCGCTAACCCAAAGAAAAACACCTCCTCTGTGGGCTTTAATAAGGCTACCTTGGTGAAATGGGCTCAAATGTAGATTTAAGTTCCAATGTGAATGTGGTAGTGTGTGTGTGTTTTATAATGAGTGCAGACCAGCAGCAGAGATGGTGAACAAGTTAGTGTAAGGTCCAAATTTGGCTGGGCAATATGGCTATTTGTTAATTTATTTTTTTCTGATTAAAAAGGTATTAAATAATAAAGATTAACTAAAATTAACACAAAAAAGTCTTTTTTAAGGAAATAGCACATCTAATGTATAAAAAACATTTTTGGAAAAATGTGTTTAGAAGACTGGACTTAACTCAAGCCTTCAAGAATTACTGAACAAAAAGCAAATAAATGTCTTTACATCTCGACTGTTAACGATACCACTTCTGTTCAGTCAGTAAGGTCTGATCTACTCTAACCCTCTGCTGTGGGTTAGCTGCTGTAGTGAAGCAGTGTGTTTGGTGATTTAAGATGGTTCTGTCCTTTTATTGGCTCTGCCACACAAGTGCTTTCTGCTGCTATAACATGACATGGCTTTTATTTTCTAGTTTTGCTCATTGTCTGTAGCGAATAAAAAATGGCCAAAGCTTATTGTTGAGATTGGCATAATATAAAATTCAATATTGGCACACCTAGGTCCAAAGCACTTTTAAACAACAAACTCTGTTCTGTGGCATTTTGTGGATAGAATTTTATTGTACATTGTATTGAGCAGAATTGAACACAGTCCGATAAAGTCCAATTGAGGAGGTCATTCTTGATGAGGTTGCGCTTTATTCAGTCCACAGTATTGCGTGTCATTCATAAAAGCCATAATTTCCCTTTAACTTATCCCTGTGTGACTTACCCAGTGTTTGCTTTGACTTAATGCTTTGCATTTGCATGTGTTGGAATGTATTGTTTGCACTGGTATAAATCATTATTCACGTTTTTGGGAGTACCATTGTGGTGTAGAATCAGAGTGAAGTCAGACTTGTTCCTTCAGCTCTGATTTGCTGATAAACCTTACCTTTGCTTCAGTCCACACCCTCTTATCATGTGATATTTGTTTCAGATTCAGACAAGTGACTTCATGCTTTATTATACAGGACAGACACGCCCGCACATATTCAGTGTCCGCTTCAATATTGACACATTGCACTATTAATGCGTAAATTGCACGACATAAACTTTGTCCCTTCATTACAGGTATTTTTATCATCAGTTGTATGTAGGTGCACATTCAGGGGGAAACTAAGCAGTCCAATGATGATGAGGAGAAGGGGGGAAACATAGGTGTGTTTTGGTGTATTTTGGAGAGAGTCTGGCAGAAATGTAGCCTGTGCTGGGTCTTATCTGTGCTGTGTGTGTTTACATAGCCCAGAGGCTTTGGCATGCCTCTGCCATTCTCCCAGGCAGCGCAGTACGACCTCAGTCTTCACTGACAGGTTCTCACACGCTCACATCTCCCCACCACTTTCTTTTTGAACTAAAGACTGTAGTTTCTTTTTCTAAACCTATTACCTGTGTTGAAACAGGGCTCAGTTGTCAGTGGATTTTGAAACAAGACGGACTTTTTTCATCAAGAGCTTGTTAAACGGTGTTTTTTGTCAGTCACGTAAAATTGCCTCTCAAATCCGGAAAAATCAGTGTTGAGCAATCACACCCCCTGTGTCCCCTGAGCTGCAGAAATGAACCTGCTGAGATTGCATTAGAGATGCATAGAGCTCCCCCTGTGGCTGGAATGGGAAATGCACCACACCCATGTCTCTGAGGGGCAGGCGACCTAGGTGTCATTCACAAGTGAAACAGAAACAGCCTTTTATTTTTTCACTGTGCTCTTTGTCTTCATTGAATGTTGTTTATTCATTGCTCATCATCTAACTCCATCTGTGTGTCTAATCATCAAGATTCATTCAAACATGTCTTGCATATTTGTTTTTCAACATGCTTTTGGTTTTGTATGCCATGGAAATAGTGTAACAGGCACCTAAGGAGCTTTCCTAAACTAAGGAGTTTAGGAATACTTACTTTAAGCTAATGCTACAAACATGAACTTTTTGTTTAGGGTGAACCATTTCCTAAGATATCGATATAGTGTGAATTATAATGTAAAGAGAATGTGTGATATGCGGTAGTCCCAGCTTTTAGTTTTACTCACTTAATGTTTAATAATTTACAAAGCTGCTTTATTCATAAGCTATTTACCAATGAAGCACTGGATTTTTGGTCTCTAGGCTTCAAACTGTCAGTTTTTTAAACTGCATATTGTAATAAATCTCTGTTGGGTAAAGCATTGATTGTTTTTCATGCGAGCATTAGAGAAGTGTGCCTTTTGAGTGATTGATTGTATGTTGTCCATTATGTGCTTTCTGTCATGTTTAAGTAGCATTTTATCTCAATGTTTTTATTTATTTATTTTTAGAACGGCCTTATTCCTGATGCAGAGCTAGAAAGACTGACACTAAACGAGGGTTACATCAACGGGACACATCACGTAAGCACTTCTTAAGAGGCTTCTCTGTTTCACCTATTTAATTATTTAAAGCCATTAGTTGTGAAGATAATTATCTGGTGCCTGGCTGGGCATATGTGTGTGTAGTTCAGGATGGAACCTGGTCAGGTGGTGCAGGAGACCTACATGGTAGAAGAACAGCCCCCGGAGCCACCTCTTGTCACCGTAGAGACCAATGATGATGGGTTCACGCGGCGCACAGAAACCAATGTAAATCTGCTAAATGGAGCTATTTTAAAAAAATCCTGAACTTTGATATGATTTCTGACAAATTCCTTTCTTTTTTTGCTTCATTATAGGTAAAGAAAGTCATAAAGACCACTACCACACGCACAGTCATCCCCTCTGTGTCAGACACAATGTCCTTGGACGGTGGTGGCTCTATGACGGGCATGGGGGGCTACACCACACCCTACAGACCGGGACCAGGAGGGGGCATGCCCATGGACTACCCTACTCACACTGTACCCCGTAACTACCACTATGGACCCCCAGTAGGCTACGATGACTACCGAGCTGGACCCCCGTCTGAGACCTATGCAAGCCTTAACCGTGGAGCTCGCATGGATGATCGCTACAGGTTTGTGCTCTTCTTTGTGATGTGTGTCTTAGATCAAATATTAGACACAGTGCTTTATTAATGCTGTTTTCATCCTCTCTTCCTCCCTGTAGACCGGTCCATCCAGACGGTTACAGGACTCTGGATCCAAACTACAGAGCCCACAGCAGAAACCAGCTGGACCCCTATGCAGCTCAACCACAAGTATGTTCAACATTCAGTTGGGACATGTTGGTGTATTTATATGCAGTCCTCTGTTTTATGTGTTTACAGTAGGATGATGTTCAACTGTTGCTTTTAACTGATTTTTTTTAATTAAATTTTGTTCAGGTTGGACGGGGAAGTGCAATGGAGCTGTCCTCCATCCCAAGATTTGTCCCAGAGCCCTATGGTCTGGAGGATGATCAACGGAGCATGGGGTACGATGAGCCTGACTATGGCATGGGACACCCAATGCACTATAGCACCGTGCCCCGCAACCACCACCCCTTTCCCCATGGGCCCCCTCGCAGAGCTGGGTACGTTGTGACTCATTTTGATGGACCGTGATCGATGCTCTGTGTGCATTTACGGTGACTCACTTTAAGTGTGTGCTGTGTACGCAGGAGTTATGAGGGCACTTTAGACGGTGACATGAGTGGTCCTGCAGACATGTACTACTGGGGAGGGGCTCCTTTGGCCCAGGGAGAGAGAGGGAGCATGGCATCTTTGGACAGCACTCTAAGGAAAGCTCCTGGTCCTGGTCCAGGAGGATGGCGTCAGCCTGAGCTGCCAGAGGTCATCGCTATGCTCAACTACAGACTCGACCCTGTCAGGAGCAACGCGGCCGCATACCTGCAGCATCTCACGTACAAAAATGATAAAGTAAGAGATGGTGGTTCATTTTTTCATGATTTTAAAGACAGTTATTAATAGAAATAATCAAGGCAATAACAATGTTTTTTGAATTTCTCAAATGGGTGTTTTGATAGCTTGTCAGAAATAAAAGAATAAACTCAGTATTTTCCTTTACTACAGTATTGGGTAATTTACTAGACAAAAGCATTAATCTATCTGGCATTGACATTAATTAGCGTTGTTTTGTTATTGTATAATACTAGTTACTAGTTCTTCAGTATTGACAGCTAATAGATAACTTTCACATCCCTCACTCCTGTCATGCCTGTTTACTTTCAGGTGAAGTCTGATGTGCGTCGCCTCAAAGGCATCCCAGCGCTGGTCTCGATGCTTGACAACCCAAACAGAGAGGTTGGTCTGCTGTGTTTTTGTACAGCCTTTGTTTTTGCTGTTAAAGTTTATGTTTGGACTTGATGGGATAAAGTGTGAGGCTTAAAGGATATAGTGTATTTGTAATGAAATACTGGAATCTTTCATTTTCCAGAGATATATAAAGAGGTTGAGGTGAACTCGACTCTTGCTGCTAACACCCGATGAATTGGAATAAATAAGCATCGGGTCTGACTGTTCTCTGTCAAATCCAGGAGGTCAACACTAATGCTAAAAATGGTTTCGACCAAGACTGTCTGTGCTTTTTCTTGGACTCTCTTTCATTTAGCAAAAGCTGTGGCAACCGTTTTGCTGATGTTTGTATGGGCATTACCATACAAACCACATCATGCATTCCACAGCAGAGAGGCATCTTAATTTTACATTTCATCCTCTATGGTCAGTGTTTGAAGTCTGATGGCTTGCTGGCCGGGGAAATGGGTCATACCACAACAGCTTTTTTAGGTTGTATGTTAAATAGTACATTTTATTGTGTTTTATTTTTGACATTCAATAGGAAAGAATTATCATAGTTGAGTTTCCAGGAAATGCTATTTGTAGTATATTCTTGTATGCAAAAAGCCTTACTTTTAGTGTCCATCATAGCTTATAACACATTGAAATGGCCATTCATTTCACTTTTGATAGGTTCACTATGCAGCCTGTGGAGCTCTAAAGAACATTTCATATGGCAAAGATGCAGACAACAAGATAGCCATTAAGAACTGTGATGGAGTTCCCGCGCTGGTCAGGCTGCTGAGGAAAACCCACGACCAGGAACTCACCGACACCATCACAGGTTAGAGACGTTCACAAGTAAGAGTGAGTAGAGGACATTTGGTTATATGTTTTATTAACATTACTAAACACTTGCAGGCACACTATGGAACCTGTCTTCCCATGACTCTGTAAAGATGGAGATTGTGGACCACGCGCTACACGCTTTAGCCGATGAGGTGTTGGTGCCCCATTCAGGCTGGGAGCGAGGGAGCAACGGTGCAGGAGGTGGGGAGGAAAACTGCAAACCCAGACATTTGGAGTGGGAGACGTCCCTGACCAACACAGCCGGCTGCCTCAGGTATGAACAGACGAGGAGATAATGCTTGTAGTAGTAGTAGTAGTAGTAGTAGTATAGAAGAGTAGAAGTGAGGAGTACTGCTGGTCTCATGGTGAAAGTTGAAAGAAACTGATTTCATTGGGTTGTAATCATGCATCATTCAGTAAGCGGAAGAAGCAAGTTGTACTACTCATAAATATGGGTGCCAAATAAAATCAATAAGGCCATAAAAACAATGTACTTCATTTAAAACTTACTCTTGTTCCATCTTAGTGATGTATACTATAATATAATAATTGAATATATAATAATAATTTGATGTACTGAGTTGCATCATGCTGTCTTTTCAGAGGTGCTCTCTTTCCAGGAAAACATGTACTGGTGCAGTTTAAAAGCATCTTTACAGCTGTTGTTTTTTTAAATCAACATTTATTTTGGCCACATGTCAAATGTCTATTTCATATCAGTACATTTCCTGGTAATAATGTTTGAAGACAGTAACCACAGTTGGAGGTCTGTAGTGGACAGTAGCAGTGAAAGACAAGAAGAGTTTGGATGGAGGAGGCGAACAGAGGACAGTGGGACATTGACTTGTGCAGTGTAAACATTATGTGCTCACTTGTAGGTCTGTTATCTATGCATTCCCCGTGGCCTCATGGTTAATTACAGTTTCCCTGATAGGCAGTATCTGTAAAGAACTTGGTGACACACAAAATAATT
This sequence comes from Rhyacichthys aspro, assembly GCA_036850595.1. NCBI lineage: Eukaryota > Metazoa > Chordata > Actinopteri > Gobiiformes > Rhyacichthyidae > Rhyacichthys > Rhyacichthys aspro. The sequence continues at coordinate 16,021,499 of CM072148.1, read as the reverse complement.
GCAAACATTTGTTTTTTGTGATTATTTTTAAAACATTTGGATCATTGGCCACAAGAAATTGAACACAAACACACAATATCTATAGCATTAGTTTAGGTAAACCTGTATTCTTGTATTGGTTTTGAAACATATCTTATTCCTATGTAAAAACTAGGTAGTTTAAAAGCTGTAACAAAAACCACATTTTAATGTTTGTGTTTTTGCGTCCACCAGTGAACCATTTTGAGAGGTGGTATGAGTTCAAACAAAAGGTCTAAGGATCATGGGATAATTGGATCTCTGCTTCCTCTTATGTCATGGATATCTTACTGTTTCGAGCAATATTACTGTGGAGCAAAATAGTATAAAAATTGTTTTCCTCGTTTGTTATCATATTACTAATGTTTTAGGTTAATAAACTTATTATTACTGATTATGAATAACAGTGTCCAGTGCAGGAGATGCTGTGTAGAGGGTGTGTGTAACTTGGAAAAACATACTTTTCTCCTCCTTGTTTCTTGTCATTGCATTTTTTTCATGAATTGAGAACAACCCCACTATCAGTTTACACTTTATCCATCCAGTTGGGTTAGATCTTTTAAATGGGCTGAGTCAAATAGAGAATGCTTTGGCATTGTAACCTGATCTTTCCAAACTGTGCTTTCTTTGTTAGCGTTAAGAGGAGTTTCATTCAAATTAGTCTTTTCTTGAGGTTTCTAGTCCCTAAATGAGCCTTTTTTTTAACCTGAGCTATTCCACTATCCACTAATCCTTGTTTCTCATTCTTGTTTCTTCTCACCTTACTTTTGTTTAAAGAAACGTGAGTTCAGAGAGAAGTGAGGCAAGGAGGAAGCTGAGGGAGTGCACAGGATTGGTCGACTCGCTCATGTACATTGTCCAGTCCCAGATTGATTGTAAAGATGTTGATAATAAGGTATGAGGTATTCGGATAAAATTCATATTAACTTCTCATTAATTTCTCAGCTTTTTGTTAATGCATTGTTTTAAACTATTTGCAGTTGATAGAAAACAGCGTGTGTCTGCTGAGGAACTTGTCCTATCACGTGCACCGTGAAATCCCTGGTAGTGAGCGCTATCAGGAGGCTGCTCCACTTAACCAAGGCCCAGCCTCCTCCAGCCAAAAGGGGGGCTGTTTCAGCTCCCGCAAGGGCAAAGGTCAGTATTCTTGGTTGACACTGAATTAATTATGGCTAGCACTAGGAACTTGAATATTTAGTTGTCTAAAATACATATAATCTGCAAGTCATCAGTTTTCTGTTTCTAAGCTGACACACAACCAGAAACTGTGTTCTTTACTCAACATATTGTGTATCTACAGAATTGAGTTTTCTCCTTCTCTGGCAGTGCACCTACATGACACCTTTCATAGTTTGTTCATTTTAAAAGTTTGCTTCATTTCTGCTTTTTATATCCTATAGAAACACAACTTGTGTCACGCTGGTATTTACGTAGCTGGCGCTGCTAACACCACCCAGCCTACACACTGTGGCTTAGTGAACTCAACAGTATTGTACTGCTTGGTGGAAACAAGGCTTGTGATTGAGGGAGAAAGAGAGAGAGATGTGTTTGTTTTGTCAGTAGGAGGCACATGTAGCTGTGATCAGAGTGATGTCACAGTTGTCTCAGTTAAACTGATACCAACACACATTCACACAAAGTACACAAACAAGACTAGTTTGCACAGGAATGTTAACAATGTCCCCAAGTGATAGAAACCCCATCTCTCCTGCTGCTCTGTTTGTGTTTCACTGAGAGCATTGATTTTTTTTTTCCTGCATACCAATCTGAACACATTTTGATGCAGCCAGTTGGATTTAGTACTACAAAAATGTTTAGATTTATAATAATCATGTGCCACATGCTGAGGTATATACACAACCCTATATTCTAAGGGGATGAGAACTCCTATCCCTGTATCCTGCTGTGCATTGATCTCATATACGTCACTCCTTAGACTGTCTGCAATAAAAGGATCTACAAATGAATATTGGTTAAGTGATGGATGTCAATGTACAATTTATTTGATTTTCCATTTTATCTTGCTTTTGGGATGTCAACTCTGTGAAATAATTACTTTTAAAAGTAGGTTTATGTGAAGAAAATAGTTAAGTAGGCATGTTCTGGCCTCCACATGCAGCATGTTAATTTGCTGATCCTGTGTGGTGCTACTGGGATGTAAGCAGGTGTTAACTGGGTGGCTCAGTTATGGCTGCTTTCCTCTCACTTAATCCTCTCTTTTCCTCCTTTTCTGCCATTCCCCTCTACCTCTTTCGCGCCGGGTGGCAGATGAGTGGTTTTCCAAAGGTAAGCTTTTATCTCTGAATCACTGCACTGTGCTTCCGCTCCTTGTTGTCATTGTAGCAACGGTAGACCTGCTTGTCTAACTTATGTAAATACGTTTATAGCACTAACAAGCACACCGTCTTTGCACTAAGAGTTACTAAGTACATAAAATGTGTAGCTTTGTTGGGTTTTTGTTTGCACTTAATGGCAGATGTCTAACATCAGTAGAACACATTTACTAACATCTGACCCCACTATGGACATGTTTCCGAGAGTGTAATGTTGAGGTTTGTTTGTAGGTAAGAAAGATGATGATGCAGCTGCAGACACAGTAGACATCCCAAAGAGGACGACTCCTGCCAAAGGTAAGCATTGGTTCAGTTCACAGTGGTAGTTTCTTACTTTTTTCTACTCTATTAATCTGCCTTGTTGTCTGTAGGCTATGAGCTCTTGTATCAGCCAGAGGTGGTCCGTATCTATACGTCCCTGCTAAAGGAGTCGAAAAACCCCACGGTGTTGGAGGCTTCAGCTGGAGCTGTTCAGAACCTGTGTGCCGGGCGCTGGACTGTAAGCCTGCTGTTAAGCTCATTTCCTGATTTAATGTTTTCATTTCTAGCAGAAATGATGCATTTATTATAATCAAACGAAGTTCTGCATATTTGTTATAACAGTCAGTACATGTCTGTGATTTGGACTGTATGTAAAATGTGTAATGTAAGAACTAATGTTATAGAAACATGATTAGGGCTTGCAGATTTGGGATCCAGATATCTTTTTAGCAATTTAGGCTTTGAAATCTGATGGTTACTGCCTCCATAACTATGACTACTTTAAATTACTCAAGATATAGCAATTTACAAATAGTGTGTGCCAAAGATCACATTTACAGTCCACAAATAAAAACATACATATCACCATTACCTAACTTAGAACCTTGTGTGTCTGTGCAGTATGGCCGATACATCCGTGCCTTACTGCGCCAAGAACAGGGCCTGCCCATGATGACCGAGCTGCTGGCCCACGGCAACGACCGGGTGGTCCGAGCCATGTCTGGAGCCCTCCGCAACCTGGCCATTGATGCACGAAACAGAGACTTATTAGGTGAGGCATGATAAAAATGACTCCATATGTAACACAATGCCTGAGTATGTTGTAAGGCTAAGTCTTTACTGTTTCGGGTTTGTCAGGTAAACATGCAGTGCCTCATCTAGTGGCCAACCTGCCTGGAGGTGGACAAAGCCAGCCTGCGCGAGCATTGTCAGAAGAGACCGTAGTGTCTGTATTGAGCACGCTCCATGAGGTGTTAGGCTCCAGTTTGGAAGCAGCTAAGACTCTGAGGGCTTCGCAGGGAATTGAGAGGCTTGTGCTCATTAACAAGGATGGGTAAGGCTGCAGTGAATGGATTAAACTGTCCTCAAACTTGCACTACTTTGCTTCATTTAATCTGTTCCTTAATTGTTTATTTCCAGAAACCGTTCTGACCGTGAAGTACGTGGAGCTGGCCTTGTGCTGCAAACAGTGTGGGGCTATAAAGAGCTCCGGCGGACCCTGGAGAAGGACGGCTGGAAGAAGACAGACTTCATGGTGAACCTAAACCCTCCCAGTAACAACACTAGGGCTAATGGAGGATATGAGGATAGCACTTTGCCACTCATAGACAAAGGTATGGCTTTATGTTACTATAAAATGACATGATATGAGTCAGAGCATAGTCTTTTAAAATAATAGATGGCACAATATAGTTTAAAATAATTCCCTGGAAGCTGTTACATCATACAACAATACAAGCCTTCAACATAATATCTTAAATAATCAGAATTACTAGCTTTCTCATAGCAGACATAGAGAAACATTTAAGAAATAGACTTTTATATGCTACCATTTTTAGCTGTAGACACCTGGTTACAAACTCAAACAAACATTTGAAGGACACTGAAACTTTTAATATTTGCATCAAGTGATGTAATGTTTGTTTGCCTTTGCTACACAGGGGGCAAAGGAGACCGAGAAATGATTCCAATGAATGATTTGGGACCAGGTAAACCTGAAAAATATTGCTGTGTCTTGCAGCTCTGATTAAATGTTTGTGCATTAATGTATATTGTTACTATCTTGTATAATTCATTGTTTCTCCTCAGATGCCTACTCCACACTGGATCAGAAAGGGAGAAGGAACACTCTGGACAACACACTCGAACCTGCTGACAAAGATGCAGTTCAGGTATATTTAAAGTCGGCACACAAAGATTGCATGGCTTAATTTAGGCATTTTCAGCACTTTTTCTTGAGTAGAACTGAAATGTAATGTAAAATTTAAATCTCTCTATGAAAAAAAACTCTAATGTTATGCTAAGATCAGCGATAGCCATAGACAGCAGCATTAATCTGGTTGGTAAAGCTGCTTCAAAAATGCTATTTGCTTCCATTCCAGCTTTTTCAGATGTCAGTTTTGTGTCTGTGCCAATACCAAACATAATTACTTTTAAAAAATATATTGTGCTGTATTCATATACAAGAATTTTACTGAGCGATTTCCAGATTCAAGATTCAACACACAGACCAATAACCTCACATCGAGCTAAAAACGTGACTGTGTGAACGGACATGCTCTCACACACACCCACGGACAGCATGTTGATGCATGTCCTCTAAAAGCTCTGTGCCTTGAATATTTATTTCTCACTGGTGTGTCTTTTCCCTGTAACACAAGCTAATATTGAACTAACATGTTTGAACCCTTCTTTCTTCTCTCAATTTGTCTTTTTCCCTCTAATTTTTCTCACATTGTCTCTTGCTCTTTTAAACTTCTTTATCTTTCCTGTCAACACTTGTGTTTCTCTCTCAGGGAGGGATGTATGGGGAGAGGCAGGCGTCTTTGCCTCTCATGGATTCTTACGATGGTTAGGCCACACCCACTGTAACACTGCATGTCAGCGCATGGTATGTGTGTCCCACAGCCCTTTAACTCACTGCATGGCCCTGTACCTTAGTTGTGTACCAGTTGTACTGTCTGTTTACTATGTGTCTCCATTGTAATGTATTTGTGATGCTCCCCCTGCTGGAAATGAGCATATTTTATTGTCCTGTGATGTGATTGTTAATTTTCCCCTTTGCACAGTTTGTGTCCATAGACATTTGAGTATTTTTATGCAGTTTTAAAATCCCCCGCTGGGAACCCAATTTAAGTGTGTGATTTTTTTTTCTCACCCAGGCATGAACGCCTCCCGTAGGCCGCTCCATGTGATCTATTCCCACACTTGCCTTTTCACTTCTCTTGCAGAAAAACTGATTGTGTGCATCACAAGACGACAGCCTCCTCCCACCTACTGCCCTTGCTGAAATGACAGTGGAGGACCACTTTACTACCAATGACTCTCAGCTCCATTTGTGCATTCGCTCTGCTGTCTTTCTTCGATCTTAGCTGCTTTGCCTCTCTCTCTCCTTCCTCCCGTTTACATTCCTCCGTTGCAGCTGACAGAGCAAACTGACGAGGCCCTATGCTCCCTGTGGACAACTGGACATTTGACTAAACTGAATTGCCACTTTATCAGCTTCTACAATACTACGTTTTCATGCAACAACACTATGACGCGCTTGGACAACACTAAAAAGAAAGAATGAAACTAAGGCTGCATCTGAGAAGCGTAGACTTAGACTACTTAAAAAAAACTGTGGGATCCAAACAGGACACTACTTGTTGATCATTTACATGAATGCCTATTACACTCTGTTTTGAAGAAATGGAGGGAATGTGTTTTTTTTTTTTTCTTTATCTAATGGTTATTTACTACCCTAAGTAATTCCTACCCATGAGAACTGACCTTTATTAACATGATCTGATAATCTCAAACTTGTGCTTCTGATTTAGTTGTGGTTGTTTTTCTTGCTTTGCACTGTACCACAGTAATGTACATGTGCCAAAATGTCTCTGCTACTGCCGCAACTGCCAACACAGACATTCAGATTTTTACAGCATTTATACTGAAAGTTCCCATCTGCTTTATGAAATGTGCATCTTTAACAGTCCATTACCAAAACGCATGAAGATGCTGCATTTTCTCTTGATAGTCACCCATAGATTTAAAGGGATGTGTATGAACAATGCTACAGAAAGAAGCTGGCAGATGATTGTCTATTTGTGCTATATTTCTAAACTGACTATTCCATGTATGTCCCTTAACTTTATAACATTTGAGAGATATTGCTGCAGACTAATGTCATAAGTGCGTTCCTTTTTATCTTCAGGTCTATATTCTTAATGAATGTGTACATAAAGCTGTCTCTAACAGTGTCTTAGTGGGCCAACTGGAGTGCCTCACTCTTATGGGTGTCCAGCTTGACATACTGTAGTAGGTGACTAATCAATGTCTTTTACTCAACTTGTTATAAGTTGAGAATCTCAAGTTTTCTATTGAGCAAGATAACGGATATGTGAACCTAATGTATGTATGATTCTTGTTGGGATTGGCTTTTTATAAGGTATTAAACTCTGGAGTTCAGTAAAACCTATCGTCTACTTGGCGTACAGACTACAGAGCAGTATTCTGTCTGCTAATATCTCTTTTGCTTGTTCTGTGTAAGCATAATCTATTGCGGAGTGAGATGTAGATAATAAGCAGTTGGAAAAAAGAAGCACTAAGGGCGTTAACCATGTCTTTTTCTTAGTTTTCATAGTCTTTTCCTTGTTTGTTTTTTTTTGCCCCATGCCAATCCAAACACTACAGAGTTGCCTTTAAGAGTGGACTGACAAAGAGGACGATTGCAGAGAGCAAGGGTTTGTTATAGAAAAAGTCATCTGTGTAAGGAGGCAAAGACCAGAATTTGTTATAGTTAAATGGAGTTAAAAAAAATAAAAAAATAAAAAGCACATTTAAACTATATATACCAGAGAATATTTGTTAATTTTAATGCTTCTATGTATTTTTTTTCCCTTTTTATATTGATTTTGGTTTAATTGTTTTGGGTGCTTTGGGTGAACGCATATGCAATCAGTTGTAGTTTGATTGAACATTTAGTTGATGTCTTAATAAAATCCTTCAGCCATCATCACATACTGGAAACACTAATGACAAAATCTGATTCTTTAATTGTTATGCCTTGGCTCTTAAAGTTGCACATCATTTATGAATGAAACCTGTAACTAGCAATACTGTTTTTAATAAAAGAGAAAATGATTTTTCAAGCACCAGTGTTTTTTTCTTTTTCTTTATTTCTAAACAAAACTCACGGGATCAGGATTTGTGTGACCAGCAGATGTCGCTGTCACAGCGAATTTTGATTGAATGAGATGTTCAAAAACTAATTTAGAGACAGGTCAAGTCCTTTCTTGAATACGGATTTCAAACACGCCTCACAGACATCTGCACTATAGGCCACTGGTAAGTGTACACATGTAGCATATTTTCAGTGTGTTTTGTGCTAAACTATATATTTTTTTGGTAAACCTAAAAATATTAAAGTAACACATCGGTTGGCGATGCAACAGCGAGCCGCGCCTAATTAACTAATGTAAAGATGTGTCCCCAATAAGTAAACCCTGAAAACGAATTATTTAACAATTGTAAACTTTTGGGAGTTTGATCAGCAAAATAAATTTTACTTTAATTGGTGTGGTCAAAAATGTGAATGCAGCTCCACGTGGTTTGAGACACGATGGATGCGTAGTTCAAGGCCCAACACAAAACACAACACCGATGCTATGCTAATTGTGCCACATCGTAAAGAGAGCTCCAGTTTCTCTCGTTTTAACTATAAGCTACCATAACCAAGCCATTTTGTTTATGTGGCTGTTTTAACTACTTTTGTGTGACTTTGACTGTGTTTAACCATTTTCCGTTGCCTCTAGGCCAAATGTAGTCATGCGGAGGTACTGGTTGCCAGATTTTCAGAGGCAGCTCATTGGAGAGCTGCAAAGGCAACAACAAAGCGCCCAGTTCTGTGACACCTTATTACAAACTGAAGGTAAGCTATAACAAGTATGTTGGATTTTTATTTATTTTTTGCTAAATAATAGCTCTACATTCAGAGATATTGTGTACAGCATCATGGTTTGCATTGTTGTGGAGAATTTTCTGGTATCCCATACCTTAATCCAATCAGAAGAGATGCCCTCACAAGGTTTCAAACATTGCCTGATTTATTTAAAAAAACAGCTGCAGGTGAGATGTATTTGCTATAGCTCAAAAAAGTATTGTGGTAAACAATATAATTCCTCAGTTACTTATTTCTGCTTTTATTTCTGTGTCTCATACTCATCCTAGACATAGGTGCACTCTAATAGTGCATTATAAATAAATATTTTTTTGGTTTTTCTCCACTGCTCTTTAAGGTGTCTCAATCCCAACCCACAGCAGTGTCCTGGCAGCTCTCAGCCTCCACCTGTCCCAGAGACTGTCAGCTTCTCCACCTCCTCCCGCTGGTCAAAAGCGCATGGTGCAGCTCCACCATTTGAAGCCTCAAACGTTGTTAAAACTGGTTGGTCTGCTCTATTCTGGGGAGCTGGTGGTAAATAGTGCCTTGGAGCAGCAGGACGTATTGGCTGCTGCTCAGCTATTCGGCCTTCCAGATCTTGTTGCGGGACAGAAAACTGGGGGTGAACTAGAGCCCTGTGCAGACATAGGTCATAGGAGGGTTGAACTCAGAAAATGGAATTCACAAGTTCAAATGATCACAGAGGTTTTGGGTAAAAGACGTGTATCCACCGGCACACAGACTCTCAGTGTAGACACTAAGCGGACAACAGATAAGTCTCAGCATTATCAGGCTGCCCATTCGTCCTCTCTGCCTCACAGCTGTAATGTTTCTAGGGACACTTTTTCCTCCACACCATGCCCTGCCATTCCCAGGATATTAGGACTGTACAGTGATGGAGAGTCGACTCTAGACCAGTCCACTGATAGTCTGACAAACACCACATGGAGCTTACTGTCTTCAAATGAAAATATGACACTGCATCTTTCACCTAGTGAAGACTCCAACTCTTCAACTCGTCTACTGCAGGGGGATGACATCCAACAAAATCTGCCTGAGAGCAGCATAGGGTCTGCCAAAAACAGTTTAGTCCTGGAGGAAGATGAGACAAGAAAAGAAAAGAGGTGTGAGAATGGAGAGAAGTCTAGCCAGGCTTACACAGACGGGACTGTTGGAGTGGAGAAGAGGCATGTTAGTACAAATGTAGCGAGCAAAAGCCTGGAGAAAATGCAGCAGGTGATGGAGGCCACACAGATTTCCATCAAGGTAAGCAAGTCTGTATGTCATGAGAGAAATTAGTTGTTTTATGTAGTTTAAGATGTTTCTCAAACCTTTATTGGGCCATTACAGTAGACAAAATAATCAAACTCTTGTCACTTTCGATATGACCTACATGCTATAACAGGTGAACCATTGAGGTGCCCGTGTTTCATATAGTTTGTTTTTCATACATTTGGAAAATGTATTAGTAGAAAAACAAAACAACATTGCTTGAAAATCAGTAAAAGGTTTTAAAGAAGGCATCTGGACATAGGTTTGAAAGTAGGAGATGTTTTGTCTCTCATCCAAGATACTTTGTCAGTGTTAATTAACTTTATCCAGTTGCCATCTCTGAATATGACCTAGATTATTGACAATCTCCACAGGTGTTGCTTAAAAATTACAAAATAATTTAATCAGTTGTCTTCTCACTATAATGAATAACTTGATTTTTTTAGTGTGTCACTAAAGCAAGCTTGGTAAATCTAAATCCAAATTGTAGCTTGCACCATGTTATACCCTTTTCTGTCTCCCATGTTTCTTGTCTGTCTGCTAAATCTGCTATGTGGAACGACACTGATCATTGACTCGCATTACAAAGTGTCATGTGAGGTAGATTTTCTTTATAAATATAACTTTGTGCAGGTGAAGCTAAGAAGGAGGAGGACAAAAGAGGAGATGTGGGAGGTGGTGAACATTCAAGACGCTGGCGAGACTCTTTCAGTTGTCACCTCTTTGAGACAGGTACAAATGGACCTGAGTATGTTTTTATTTACATGCAGGAAGGGAGCTGTCTTTTGGATAACATATTATTATTATTATTATTCTATAGGATCCATCCACTACCCACGTCTGTCACATTCACAATTCAGGAACCTCAGTGCTTCAACTCGCCACTAGCTCCCCTAAACCGCAGCCCAGCGTCGCGTCAAGCTGCTGTCCCAGTGATACCTTAAACCAAAACACCTGCGTGGTATCTGCTCCTGGTCCCGTAGAGGAGACGGATGAGCAGTTCGAGAAGCTGCTGGAGGACATAATGATTGGTCTGAACATCCTGCCCAGTGTGGACAAGGCCAACAACAAGAGCCATGATGGAGCATCAGCTGCCTGCCAGGTCCCAAAGGATAAAGCCTCGTACTGTGTGTGTTCCCAGGACTGTGAGACTCAAAGTGGCCACTCTTCAAAAGATACAGGTATAAAGTTTTCTATTTCTGATACCTCTGTTCACAATTTAAAGGGATAGCAACTTAAATAAGTGAGAATGGGAACATGTCCTGGACACATTGTAGGAATTTATGTTTCTATCATTACTATTTGATTATTTTTTAATGTGAAATTTGCCAGTAAGATAGCCTGGGCATGTTTTTAATGTTTTTAATGCCAGGTTTCAAGTGCATGAGCTGGTCACTTCATTAAAAATGCTCCTCTATTGTGTTTTAATTTGTTTTTACTGTTGGTAGTTCAGCTTCGGTTAAAAATGAGATTACATACAAACACAAAACCACTGTCTTCCATCTTCACTGGATTGTGGTCATTTTTCAGTCAGTTTCACAGTTTACATTGTGTTGCAGCTCAAAATCGTCCTGTGTGCACAAGCCTTCCACCTGCAGAGCCTTCCGGTGCTGGTGTCCTGATCCCAACGCAGCATTCATCACTTAGAGGAAGAGATGGCTTCCAAAACTCATTGTATTGTAAATCATCAAGGTCAGATGAAGCTTCCCTATGTGGTGAGCAGCAGAAACTACATTTCCCTGCGTGCCATGAATCAACTTCACAAGAAGATCCAAATGTTCTAGAGTTTCTACCTGAAAACGAGACTCAGTTGTTTTCTATGGCTGATTTGCAGTTTCCTCCGTGTCTGTCTCCATTAGATTCTGTCCATGATTATTCAACAAGCAGTGGTAATAAAACTCCAGCGCAGTCAGCTCTGCCTGGTCGAGCATGGCTTATGGAAAATCCTGCATCACTAGAGTTTCCTCTGAGCACTGTTGCACAGAAACTCAATAGTTCTGAGTCAAAACTTTGTACAACTGATGACAGCTGTAAGGACACAACATGCCACAAAGAGTTACACACAGAAGAGACACAAAGAGGGGAAACTGAATCTCCACCTTCTAATAGTCAATATGTAAGGTACCCCCGAAAAGTCAAAAGAAATTTTAAATGTAAACCATATGATGTTATGACTAATGATGTAGCACATCCAGACAGGAAGAGGAAGTGCACAAATACTGAAATGAATGAGACTTGCAGAGAAGTGAGGGTCAGGACCAATACAAAGATTAATCTGAGTCCTTGTTTGGTCAGTTTGTCGAGCAACAATCCATTGGCTCAGGAAAGGAAAAGGGTCACTAGCACTTCAGAAACACTGCCAAACACTGCAACTGTAGGCGAACCAAGCCAACGGTTGATATTAACAAGAAGTATAAGTTTAAGAGCGAAAGCCAAATCAACTGGAGAAAACTTCAAAAGCACTCCAAAGAAGACGAGAGAGGAAATGAGAAATACTCAAGAGACATCACGTCACACAACCATAGAAAATTCAATACCATGTCCTTCGGCCGGTAGAATGAAGATTCAGAGAAAGAGAAAACGAGGGAGGCCACGAAAAACATCAAAGACTACCTTAACCTCTCCAGACAGTGCTAACCCAGTTGTTGAAAAAAATAGCCAAAACATAAAAACTGAGCAACAAATTGAAAATCCAAATTTGGGGGAGATCGGAGAAGCAAAACAAACCTGCAGGAAAAGAAAGAGGAGAAGACCTGATGATACGGAGGGAAGTCCATTAAAGCAGATGAAATGCACTGATCACTCATATGATCCTAAACCGGATGACAACAATAACACAAATCTGGCAGAGAAGAGGCCTCGTATGGTCAGCCTCAAGGAGTTCCAAGAGCTCATCAAAAGGCAGCATTTAAAAACACGCAGGTCAAAAGAAAAACGTGAGAAGGAGCTGGTTGAGGCTGTAGAAAGGGAAGACACTGTTTATTGTGGTGCTTCTAGAACCGAAACAATCCAAGTAACAGAAAATAGTCACTCAGAGGATGTAGATGTCACAGATTTCAGCGATGGACAAGCTGAAATAAGCTCCAGACAGTTTCTGAACCAATCTGGAAATGCTCCCAGCACGTCACTTGTAGATGAGAGAAGCAGACCTGTCACTGAGAAGAATAATTCAGGTGGAAACAAGCACCAATCAGTGTTTTCCTTTGTTGTATTACAAGAAGAGGTGGACAAGCTTTCTGTGGAAAAAGAGCTATCACTAGAGCCGTCTCATGAGGGTGAGTAGTGGACTTAGGCCCCCTTCAGACCTAGAAGTTCCTCCACAGTTTACATTTGATTGGTTCTCACTTTACTGCTTTATATTTAAAAGTACTCACACCAGCTAATTGGTTATAAGTCAGTTATTAAACCATAACAGTTTGCGGTACAGCATTCTCTTCAATTAGTTTTTTTTCTGGGCTAAAATGTTTCATTACACCACTGCATCACTGCAAATAAATGCCAACATAATTAAGAGATTAAATACAATGTGCTGCTCTTACAATTGTAGCCAAAAGTGCTTTGGCTAAAAACACCATGTTACTCATGTAAGAGGCCTCCTAATTTATATATATCCAGATACATGCAACAAGTGTGCCGCCTCGAAGCACTTACCCAGGATCTGATTTCACCTTGCATTATGGAGGGCCACATTAAAGCTGATTACTCTGTCTGGATTTAAGTGCCAGGTCTGAAGGGGTTCCTATTGATTAAATGCAACTGTGAAAATTTAAAACAAATTTCTGCACTGTCATCTTTTCTTTTCCTTAACCAGAAACAGACAGCGCAAACGAAAGCGAGCTCAACATAGATGATGACGATTCATCCCCACTGGCCCCTCAGCTTCACAGAGAAAGCACCGTGCCTGCAGACCTTTGCCTAAACTTGAACAACAACGCAAGTGACTTACAAGAAGCTGGGTCCACAGACAGGAGCTCGGGATGTCAACAGGACAACGATGAGGATGAGGTGGACGTGCTTTTCCACTCTCCTGACAGAGCTCCTGTAAACACTGAGTATAACAAAGCTGTGGAAATATCTCCAGATGAAGAGGAGGAAGAAGACGGCAACGATGTTGACGTTACTGGGGATGAGACAGATGTTTGTATAGATGCATAGAGGCTTGTGAAGTTGAGCCTATAATGTGTTCTAATGTTCTCAATGTTGTGATTTATTCTTTGGTTTAACGTAGCCTTGAAGGTACATTTTGCTGCAAATCTGTATAATTTCTTACCTGAATCAACCATGTTTATTTGCAGGCGATGTGCTTTTTTGGCCTTGGTTTTGTTCTGTATTCACAGTTCACATCTCTTTTTATATGTAAACAAAAAAAAAGATATTGATACAAGTTCTTACTGTTGTCAAAATTTTGTCTAAAGCTCTGTTTTATTAATTTTTACATTTTTTGACATTTGGATTGTCAAAGAATTAGGTAAAAGGCACTTGGCTACCTCATATGAATACTGAAGGAAGTTATTTTGAGCTCATGTATTTAAAGGAATATGTTTAATGTAAAATACGTAAATATAGTTTAATAAAAAAAAAGTCTCCTTTCATGCATTGGTTGTAGTTTGGTTAAGACAAAACACGCTTTTGTACAAAATGAACAGCAGAGGGCGCACTGCTTTAGTTTCCACTTTTCAATGTAACTTTATTGACACCGGAAGTAGTAGTGCGCGCACGTGTGGTTTGTGCAGGTTTGAAGGTTAAAGCAGAAGCAGCGGGCAGTTTTCCAGGGGTCTGTCCGAGGTGTGAGGGCTCTCGCCGGGTGAGTGTGTGTCCTGGGGCGGTGTGTGAGAAGCGGACAGACGCAGACATGGATCCAATGAAGGCACAGCAGCTCGCCGCGGAGCTGGAGGTGGAGATGATGGCTGACATGTACAACCGGTAAAGCAGCACAAGCTAACTGTACAGCTTGTACTCGCAAACATTTATTTTACTATTCGAGGAAAACGTGAATGATTCAAAACTGGTGACCGAGATTGTGCTCTTTCCTCAAGACAAGTTTAGCATAACATAACAGCTAAATGAAGCAGCAATGTGAATTACATAATCTCTCTCCAAGGTATTAATGTCAGAACTAGTCAAGTAACCACTATGATCGTTTGAAAATACAGTCTTTTACGATTCTTCATGTTAATTGTATTATGGGCAAGTTTCTAGCCTTTAACCTATATTATTAAATAATGTAATCTTTTACTCCTCATTTTTCACATGTAAAGTAAAACTGTCCAGTTATGTAGGATGTTAGTGTGTATGACCTGTGTATTAACAAGGTGGTTTGTTAAAAGGGGAAAAGCTCTGTAAAATATCTATGATGAACATGGTAGGGTATATATACAGTTATTTGTGTGGCTGACGTACATATTTTGATATATATCAAGTACAAAATGTTATATTATTTGTTAATTGTTCATATAATAGACAATGTACTAATCACTTTTGTTTCAGGCATGTTTTAGAGTCTACGTGTTTAAATTAGCTCAATAAACCAAAAACAATAGGGAAAGGAAAGGGGAAAGATCAAAAGCTGAAATTTGTTATCTATGTTTGCTGCACATTGTATTCATATATCTCATTAATGATTCTCTTTATCATTCAAAAGTTATTGCGTTTCATCCCGTTTAGATTGTAAAAGATGGCTGACTCATAATTCATGTTTCAATCTTTTTCAGAATGACCAATGCGTGCCACCGAAAGTGTGTACCGCCACATTACAAAGAGGCAGAGCTGACGAAGGGGGAGTCAGTGTGCTTGGACCGCTGTGTAGCCAAATACTTGGACCTTCACGAAAGGCTGGGACGCAAACTGACAGAGCTGTCCGTCCAAGATGAAGAAATGATGAGGAAGGCCGCTGTTGGGAGCGGATAGATGCGACTACTTAACAATGAGGAAAAGTGGGAAACAGCTGGGGAAAGAGAGAAGCTAATGCTTAATAAATGGGTTGTTTAAAAACAAGAACTACGCCCTCTGCTCTGTAAAAGGATAAGAAGATGCAAGTTTTGGGAATCTTGGTAGATATGAGGCTTGACAAAGAACGGCAGTCCACCGCCTGTTCCTCTACAAGTAACCCAAATTGGACTGGAAAAGGCAATGGTAATGGACAAGTTTGTTTTTAGCTGCTACAAGAAGGGCACAGTTTCTTCTGCTGATGTCTCCTGTGTCAGTGCCACAGTGGTAGAAGCTTTGTGTGTCTTTGGCAGGTTAAAACAACCCAATTAACTAAACCCATCATTTTGTCTTTGACCTAAAATACATGAGGGTTTCTTTTTTTTCGTATTGAAAAGTACTGAAGATGTTGTACAGGCTTCTTCAGTCTTATTCATAACAAGCTGTCTGTTATGCAGACAATATCATACTTCATTTACAAAACTATAGAACAAGAGCTGCACTGAAATATGTATGTATGTTCTGAGTCTTTAAACATGACACTATGCATAGTTTAGTCTATGTTACTTTGAAAGATCAGGTCATTCTGGCTACACAGTCGCTGAACTTTGCTCATGTGTCCCATTTTGTGTAAACTGTATTGTGCTTTGTCTGTGGACCATCTTTTGACGGTGATAGTTTCTTTTGTTCTCTCTTTTGTGCTGGCCATGTGAGTTTTTTTTATCTGCATATTCAAAGCTGAACAATGTTTCAATGTTTAATGTCATAATTTACCGAAATAAAAATAATAACCTTATTTATCCGCTTGATTAAGTATTGATTCCTATTTAAAGTGACAGGAAACATATCAGGAAACGTGACAGTGGGGCTTTTCCTAAAACGTGTGCCTGCACCTTTAAGACAAACTCAGACCCAATGAGGAAGCGAGGACTGCTGACTTTCGTTTCCCTCAAGAAAAGTTTTTTTTATACGCATAACTTTTACGCATGAAAAGAGAACTGACAGCTGCGGACTGCGATAGCAGCTGGCCGTATTATTTGCTTGGTCCAGATTTGTGATTGTTTTAACAGTGAACAGCTTCTCTACAGAGACATGGTAAGTCAAGTTGTATAGTCTTTTCAAGGTGTGCAATTAAAAGGTAAACAGTCTACCGCACACCTTATTATATCATAGTCTATTATTTACGCACGTTAAAACAATACAGCCTACTTGTTGCACTGCTTTATTAGGTTCGTGAGTGAATGGGTGTGTGTCTTAGACCGAGTATTATTAAAGATATGGTTTAATATTTGTTACATATTTATAAAGCGTTAACCTGTAACACAGAAGTGGTTGAGATGTAAAGAGAAGTCATTCACATCCTCTTAGTCAGAACTAAGAACAAGCTCAGAAAACCACTTGAAATGAGGAATTAAGTTTATTCTGTCCACACCATATTTGACAGACACACTACTGATATGGTATAATTTAGTTGTAGGCTAGGATGTATTTACCAATGTAAAGGTAACCACAGTGTACATCGTCGATACATGAATTAACATCAATTTTTTTTTTTTTTTAATTAACTGCTAAGAGTTGTCTAACTTTGAAAAGAGAGTTTGGAAACTCTCTTGCAAACACATTCTTTGGCAAAACAGAGCCTTTATACACCATTTGCTTCATGAAGACACATCTTTTTTATTTGATTTATGTCATTGTTATGCATTCTTGCCTATTAACTGTGATTATTTAGCTTTGATATCTAAAATTCATTACTAACCAACATGCTGACTGGAAAAAGGATAAGAAATGCTTAATGCTACTTTCAAAAACTTCCTAAATTGGTGAAAATGTACAAATTTGCAGGAGTGTCCATTTCAGATGTTACTTGTGCATGGTGTGCTATGTTCATTTGCAATACCGACATGTTACTGTTTATCCATCTGTAGTTATGCCCCGGACATAAAGATGGTGTTGTTTTTAATTTATATTTTTTAGAGGCTTAGAAAATCACCTGTGTGTAATCAGTGTGTGCTGCTTGTTTTGGTCACTAGATGGAAGCAACTGATGCTGAAGATCTGGTCAGAAACGCTGATGAAGACGCAGCACCTCCCAATGGTGTTGTGAATGAAATGCTGAACGCGGGACAGGAAGACAACATACAGGGCCAGGTGAGCTCCCTTCGACCCCATTGAAAGACTTTAATAATCCTTAATATCTTATTTACTGTTATGTTCGATAACCACGAAATGAGCAAGATGTCTGCTGATTTCGTAGTGAAATGCGTCCTGGCAGATAGTTGTATAACTTGTCTTCTTTTGTCAGATGGAGGAGTTTCTCGGCCCACAGCCAGAGTACAACGAGGAGGAGGAGGAGAGGAAATACTACAGAAGGAAGAGGCTTGGAGTGATCAAGAACGTCATATCAGCCAGTGTTGGAGCCATGATTGTGTACAGTGTATACATGGGTCTGTAAAATCATACAGAGATGACTCAAAATTTAAAATCAGGACTGGTCACAACTGTTTTTTTAACCTCCATGGTTAAATTATTATAACTGCAACCAAGAACATCTCAAAAGCACATACCTGCCTTAAAATGCATTAGTGTTGACATTGGACTTGAGATTATTATGAAAATGCTGATTTGCGATGTAGTGGTCCTTGTACACTTCTCTTTTCTAATCTTGCTTGTATAAAACTTACATTGTACTTGTGTGGCAGGCCTCTTGCAAATGCAGCTGATTCTCCATTATGATATGACATACCGTGAAGTAAAGTACAGCAACCTTGGACTGGAGGATATTGATCGTAAGATGCTGATGGGAATCAACGTCACCCCCATTGTCGGCCTGCTGTACACCCCTCTCCTCATCAGGTACCTACAACAATATTACGATACTTTATTTCTACTCGTCTATTACACGCCCTGGTAGTGTAGAAATAGGCATGTGGGCCTTTAGTTTTGTCGTCAGAGGGTTAACAGATGCTCTACTCACCTCTGAATTGAAATCAGAAGAGTTTATTAATGGCTGTACAACAAAAACAACAATGCCATTTGGTTTTGTACTTCATGACATAAGCTCAAATTCTGGAAAACCAACAATTACAGACATACTTCAGACATGTTTTCAGAAACCAAAAAAAAGACATAGCCAAGTAAAGACTATCATTCAATTCATTTCGAAGAAAATTTTGAAGACTCAAGCTTAATCACTTGAGTAATACTTCCACACTTACCATCACTTCCATTTGAGTAATATTATTTGAAAATAACAGAGCATTTACAGATTGTGACTACTCTTCAGGTTTTTAGGGACAAAGTGGATGATGTTCCTCGCATCGGGGATCTACGCACTCTTTGTCTCTACCAACTACTGGGAGCGTTACTACACTCTCGTCCCATCCGCTGTAGCCATCGGCGTGGCCATTGTGCCGCTGTGGGCCTCTTTAGGAAACTACATCACAAGGTGAGACACATGAAACGATGAATCGAGAGGCTTGTATAAAAGAAGCCTGACCCTTGTGACGTCAAAGCTGAGCCTGATGGAGGTCAGCTGAAATACTTAGCAAAGGCCACAGCGCTCAAGCAGCTCTATACTCATCCTGCAGTAGCCATTGAGAAAAGAATACCAGCTATGACGCCAAAGACCTACTTAGTTTTTGTGCCTCTTTTTACACAACTGAAAATACAGCTATTGTACATATTTATCCCAAAATAGAGCTTATTATCTGTCACCAGTATGAACCCGAAAGCTGGTGTTTATAATTGGCTATGAAACAACTGCGTATTTGACAGTTGTGTTAAACACTGTAGTCACATCCGCTACTTTTAAAAGGAACTGAAACTTGAAACGCTTTGCTGAATATGTGATACAACAAGGAAAACAAAAAGTATTTTAAGATTCTTTGCTGTTTTGAGGGAAAGTTTTAATCAGTTTTATTTGCTTTGTAACTCAATACCAGGCTCCAAAAGAACATTACCTGTTATTATATTATATCGATTTAGCAGTTTTGTGGAATTAATTTAGTTGAAGAAATTATCCAACTCACTTTGCTGTTAGCCTTATTGTAATGGCCAATAAGGAGACAAACAATAAATCCAGATAAAAACAAAGCTCACAGTAGATTGTAAAAAATAAAAAATAAAAAATGAAAAATACCGTTGCTGAAATGCATCCCAGCTTTTTGTTAAAGTTACCAAAAAAAGGTGTTTACACACTGTTGAATAAATGTCACTTCATATACATTTTTAATGGCCTTTTTTTCCTAGGATGGCACAGCAGTACTACGAGTACAACAACTACAAGGAGGAGCACGTTCAGGAGCAGAAGAAACTTCCTAAAGGAGCCTGCCACAGCTACATCATTGTTTTCCACTCCATCTTCCAAATTATATTTAATGTGAGTCATTCACAGTCATATACTCCCCTGCTGTGTGCTCTGCAAATGGTGTCTCAAACTAACTTCATGGAAAACAATTGTTTCTGTTTCTTTTTCTGTGTGTTTTTTTCTACTGACAGCTGAGTTTCGTCTTCGCTGAGTTCCCAATGCGTCTTGTCCTCAACTACTACCTGCTCGAGGACAAACACATTCTCTGCAATGTCAAGTCCTGTGGTAAAGACTAATCAACAATGAATTAAATGAACTGTACAGAAAATATTACATCAACATCATGTGAGGGTCTGAATAATCTGAATGTAGCAAAAATGTAGTGGATTTAGTGACATCTAGTGGTGAGGATGCAGAACCATACAGCATACACATAACAGCAGGTAATTTATTTGTAATTTTACAATTTTCAATCAAAATAGCACCTTTAACATCTTGAAACATTTAGGTTATAGTTTTTATTGTCAGGCAGTTGTGATTCTTATATGACTCGTGAACACAACATACGTCAATACATTTCACACTTCTGTGATTGATTTTTGCCTGTTTTTGTTGCATTTTGTCTCATCCATAAATTTGACTCCTTTAGGTGCAAAAATCAGTGGATTGATCCCCGGTTTTAACAGTACTGTTTTAACCAGCCTGCCACGCTCAATGCTGCTCATTCAAGTGGAGAGTGTCCTCATGGGCTTTGCCTTCCTGGCTATGATCATAGTAAGATACGACACATCAGCACACATACTCAGATAAAAGTCTCTGGCTCCAGTGCGCCATTAGTTGCTAATGTTATTCCCTACAAACGTCATTTAGTACAGACGCAATGACTGACTGAGTGCAATTTAAAAGGCTTTCCCGTCCTCTTTGACTGGTCCGAGTTTGTGACTTTGACGTGTTTATGTGCTTCCAATTCAAAATCAAATCATTAACATTGCACTTCACAGACTGACTCAATTATTTGTTTATAAAGTTGTTAATCAGCGTTTTCCCAGAACAAATAACTTGAACCTACTCTTTCTATAATTATACTGTAACTGTTATAAACATTGCTTTGACTGAAATACCTCATTTATAATTTTGATTGCACAAATACTAATCCTAATGAATAAATAAACTGTATAGTCTAAGGATTTCAAGTGGACAACAACTAATGGTAATCCAATATTATAAAGTGTACGGGCTGTTGTGGTTGAATCTTGACATGACCATCCAGAAAAATAGCCGTATAACACCCAAAACAGATACTATTTACGATGAATCAAATACATCCGTGTGCTATTCTCCACAGTTCCTTGTGCTGTGTGGTCCCGCCTACCGTCCCACAGAAGAAATTGACCTTCGCAGCATCGGTTGGGGCAATATCTTCCAGCTTCCATTCAAACACCTGAGAGATTACCGCCTGCGACTTCTCTGCCCCTTCTTTATCTACAGCGGATTTGAAACATTATTTGCTGTCTCTGGATTCTCACTGGTATGCTGCTCTTGGCTCTGCTATATTAACTTTGTCTTACATTACCTGTGAATGTGTCACTAACTGCCCCCTTGTTCCCACAGTCGTACGGCGTCTGTGCGTTGGGCCTGAAGAAGCTGTGGCTCTTAATTGTCGTCTTTGGCCTCTCGAGCTCAGTGTTCTCCTCTTTGTCTCTATGCCTTCTGCGTCTCCCTCGCTGGGTATGTCTCTTTGGGGGTGCTATTGTCCATGGGTCACTGCTCGTGGCTCTCCTTGCTTTCTCTCCAGTTCCAGGAGGAAATAATTGTGGAAAATCACCCCTTGATAGCCCAGACTACCTTGCACCAATGTTGGTGATCTCTATACTGTGGGGCCTGGGCACTGCACTAAACAAGACGGGCGTTGGCAGTGAGTATTAACTCAATGACATAACATTTTCAAGATAAGACAAAAGCATTAAGTGATTTTGTATCTTCAGCCCTGCTCGGTTTGCTGTACGCTGAGGAAAAGGAACGTCTTGACTTTGTTTACACTATCTATCACTGGTGGCAGGCCATCGCAATTTTTATAGTGTACCTTTGGTCCAACCTGCCTATGAGGGTATGTGCCTAAATAAAGGATCGATAGATCCACACTAGAGTGCCACTTTTCTTACTTTCTTCCGTTTTGTCTGCATCAGGTCAAACTTTCTATTCTCTTGGTTACATTATTGCTGGCCTGTTACTGCTACTGGGTGATGGAGCGACGTCTGGCCAGAAAAGTTCCTTTCAGGCTGCCCCGAATTCCTCGTCCACGGCACAAGGTAAGAAAACAGTTACCAGTAAACCTGTTTTGAACACATTTTACTGCATTTTGGGTCATTTATAAAAGAGAGCGAAACAAGTTCTGGCTTTTGCAAAGTGCATGGTGGTCTGGAGCTTGCTTGAGAATGATCATCTCTCATAATCTAGCTCCGTTTTACTGAAAAAAAACAGGGAGAAGGTGAACAGAGAGAAGTGAACAGTAGGACAAAACTGAATGCTATTTTTCGAGGTATATGAGAGGAAAAAGAAAGACTGAGGTGTGGTCCTTCTCCTGAACTCTACATAACTACCTTATCTCTATTAAACTTAACCTTAATAATATATTTTTAGAGATATATTTTTGGGCGGGGTGCACGGTAGCAGAGTGGTTAGCACTTCTTCTTCTTCACAGCAAGAAGATCGTGGGTTTTGCTCGATCTTTCTGTTAGGAGTCTGCATGTCCTCACTGTGTTACCATGGATTCTCTCTACGTCCTCCTTCTTCTTCCCACCGTCCAAAGTCATGCATGTATAGGTGAACTGGTGACTCTAAAGTGCCCTTAGTGGATGAATGTTAAAGTGAGTTGTCTGTCAGTGTCTGTGTCTAAGTGTCAGCTCTGCAACTAACTGGCCGTTGTCCAGGATGTACCCCGCGTCAGGCTCAAAGCTGCTGGGATAGGCTCCAGCCACCTGCAAACCCCCAACAGGGCCAAGTGATAGAAGATGAATGAAAGAATATTATTGGGCTTTTCTGCCTTTATTGCCAGGGAGACATTTGCTAGGGTAGAGTAAGGGTAGGGTAGTAGGGTAAGGGTAGAGAGAGTGAATGGCATGACATGGAGCAAACTGACCTAAGCTGGGAAAAAAAAAATCTGAGAAAAAACTGTGTGTAGTCTTAGAAAACTGATGAAACCTCTGGGTTCAGTTGCGTTATCGCTGTATTGGTTTATTATTATATTATATTATTAACACTCGTGAAGAATAACATACATTTAGTTGTGCCATTTAGCCTCTACCACAACTTCATTTAGTGTTAGCTGTCATGTTTGTAGATGATGCTACTCATAGTTCATGATAACACGTCGTAAAGACTGTGCAAATGCCACTTATTCTTACTTTGAGAAAATGTAGCTCTTTCACAACAAAATAAACCCTTCTTTAGTGGTAATACAAGGAAATGTTCCCTAATTGCTGATGTTTTGCGTTGCAAGCAGTTGTTTACTTTGCCATTCTGACCAATCTACCAACTTATTCACTTTGTATATCAAATCTTGTTACTCTGCAGGTAGCCTACATTTTATGAGTTCAATTGAAAATGTAGAAACAAAATCAGTTTAGTTTATAAACGCCTAAGTATTCATCTGAAGTAAAAAATGAAACAAGAATGCGCTTCTCCCAAAACAGTACTATTTTTGTCCTTTTTGGGCAGTTGTAGGAACAGGAACTAATGGCTCCTTCCACTGACAGACAAATCCAAAGACTGTTATTTTGAAATGATACTCTTCTGAACACATGGTTTGGACTAATGTATTTGATTTTGTTTAACTTTGTACTAAAATTTACACATTGCACCTCTAAATAATTAAACACAACCACTCATTTTGAGTCTCCCACATAATCTTCAATCAACATAACACAAGAATTGCCTCCACAGGTTAAAGGTTACCGCTACCTTGAAGAGGACAATTCTGATGAGTCAGACTCAGAGAGCAGCGAGGACGATGACGAAGAGTTTGAGAAGGAGGACGAAGAGCATGTGGCGGAAGAAGATGGGGAGGACGGTGACCTGGATGGGGGGACTGGGGAGGCTGATTCACCCAGAGCCAGGAGGAGAGGGGTCGAAGGTCACCGCCGCCGACCCGAGGACAACCATGTGCAGGAGGAAGAGCAGGACACTTGAGGAAGAATAGAGAAGGCAGAAAAGTGAGTAAATAGTGACTAGTAAATCAGTCTGGAATCCATTCATAGCCATTTCCACTCCCAATTAAAAATCCCATTGGACCAATAATCATTAATCATTTATCTCAATTTGGCAGGTTTTATTTGGTGCTTTATTTTTTCTGATAGATTGTATGTCTATCTAATTGTCTTTAGAGGTAGTTTAGTCTATATCCATTGGTACTGCCTGCTGAAAATCCAGCACAAATCCTCAGAGAACAGACTATTTCTATAAAAATTAGGATGTTTGGCCAGGCTATGGTTGTTCATATTCCACAGTCTTACATTAGTATTTAAGCTAAATTTGTTTTATGGCACACCATTAAGTACTATAAGGATTACAGTATTAGTTGTACACAACATCACAAATCCCTATTTTGAAAAGTATGATCATCTAAAACTGCAACACACACTGGACCGAAATGCTTCAACTTAGACTTTAGTTTTGTTGCTCTTAATAATAATTGCACCAATTTTGGGTTTCTATTATGTTGACAGACCTGGAGAAAGAGAAGTGAAAGTGACAGAAAAGAAGTGAGGAATTGATTTTTTTCAAGTTGGGTAGCAAGTATTTTGATGAAATGTATTTAAAAGTCTAGTTCCCTGTTGGATGCTGACAATAGAAAATAGCCTTGGATCTACTTATTGTTACAAGCTTGGATTCTTTGAAAGAACTTCAGAAATGTATGTAGGAACTCAGACTTGGGTTTGGAAGTTTTGCTGTAAAGAAACATGTAAAGAAGGTATATCTAAACAAGCTCAGTTGATGATTACAACACAGTTAGGTACTAAATACATTGTGGAGGTTAGCTGTAGTTTGGACATGTAAGCCATATTGTTTTGAAGGTTGTAGATGAGTAAAAGTGAGATTTTGAGCTTGCATAAATGTTACATACCAAAAATGATATACAGTATAAAATGAAAATATAATATCTTATAAAAAAGTACCTTCAAATCTGTTTACTCACGTCATAAGTCAAAAGGCTCAGTGTTGTATTGCATTTGTTTCTCTGAGACTTACGAGATGTGTTTTGACTGATGTATAATTATGTCCACACAAACTTTTTTCAAAGAGTAATTTCACTCCTGATGTTTCAAGAAGCAGGGGCCAAAGCTACTTATTTTTTTGCACTTTGTTATTGTAGAGATACTTATTGAAACAGCATGCATTTCATTAAATGATGTGTTAAAGTCACCCGCTGCCTTGTGTGACTGCACTTCTCCCGAGGGGTGGGTGGTAGCCTATGTTGTCAAGTTACTGACTTTATATTAAGCAAGTGATGTAAGCCTACCGTTGCCATGGAGACCTGAAAGTATGACGGGGGTAAAGAAGAGCAAGGATTGATGAAAAAAGGCTTTCATTGTGATAACTGATTAAAGAGTGGTGCAGATGCAAGAGGTGAAATCAAATGAGAAATATGATTTACACTCTGAGAGCCTCTTGTATTGTTTCTGTGTTTATATAAATATATTTGATGAAAAGGTACATATTGCAAAACAGCCATCTATTTGTATTGGCTTAAGGTGTGTATAGTACGCTCTGTCTGTCTTCCATCTCTCAGTCCTGGAGGCACAAAAGGGTATATTTTCAAGATTGTGTAAACAATTTATGCAAAATTCAAGGACCTTTCAAACCTAGAAAAAAGAAGATCAGTGGACATATGTCTTACTCACACCTCTCCACTGTGCACAGTTTTAATACTTAAGTGATTTAGCCTCTTATCTCTTTTTTTCCTCTTTTTTTCTTTCTTGGATCCTGTTGCCAAACTGAACAGCTAAATTATTCATGAACCAACATTGTCTTCATAGATTCCCACAGAGAAGTACAAATACATTTTTTTTTGTTAATGAATCTTCAATTTATTTCACTTCGTCTAAAACAAAATAGTATGAGCATTAACAGAAAATGAGCTGAAACAACGAGGTAGCTGCTCTGATGGTTTGTATTGTGTCGACAAATGAAGCTCTGAGCTCAGATATTATCCTGAGGCACAGTCCTAGCCCATAGCCACAGCTGCTGCCGGCGAGCGGCCCCTCTCAGTGCCTGATGCGTCTGATGGACTGGATCTTGGGAGTCTGGCAATGGGAGCCCCAGTTCCTCCAGCGCTGGTAGTCGCCACTGTGTCTCTCACACTCCATGATGTACTGCTGGCCTCTGTAGCCTGGGTACTCATAGCACACAAAGCTGCACAAGAGAGAAGAAGTGAGAGAAGAAAAAAAAAGTTGAATGAAAAAGGGATGTAGGTACAAAATGGTGCTGACTCCTTGGTTACAAAGCATAGTTCAGTGTTTCGGAAATGGGCTTATCTAAGCTACTTATGTATAGTTAAAGTGAGTGTGCTGACACCTGTGTATTGTGGATAATATTTTACTATCCTTAAGTATCTCAAAGGACTCCCTTTATAAAATTCTGAGCTACCCCTCTCAATTAGTTGTAACAACTATAGTAAAATGTGCAAAGAGGCTGACATTGAGTATAAACTGAGCTGGATGTTCTATTGAATTACCATTACCATCAAGAGAATAGTTGTTTTTATG
Source organism: Rhyacichthys aspro (assembly GCA_036850595.1). NCBI lineage: Eukaryota > Metazoa > Chordata > Actinopteri > Gobiiformes > Rhyacichthyidae > Rhyacichthys > Rhyacichthys aspro. The sequence goes on along the minus strand of CM072148.1, from coordinate 15,994,977 downwards.
GCACTTGACCATGACAGGGCATAATTTATGGATTGATTTACTATTATCATCTTCATTTGTAGTGGAAATGTCCAAAAAGGGCTATTTTGAGAAAATGTAAGACTAGACTTACTGTAGTAATTAAAGTACTCCTTTTAAGAGCAAGAGAGGAAGTCAGAGGAGGCTTTTAATTCTGGTAAGTACCTAGTATCTGGACAATAATACTAGTAATGACTGCTATTACCAAGCTTTTTAACCCAAGGCTTTAATAATGACAGAGAAATGTTTCTATTCAATCATTTTTAAACAATAAGACCAAAGTTTACCCAGTTTCCACAAACTAATCACTGCATTTGACTTACGCTCCGCATTGCACATGCATGGAGCCCACCTCAGGCATGAACCAGCCCATGGCCCGGAGGGAGGGGTAGTCGTCGCACAACTCGGTACAGCGGCCCATGAAGTTCTCTCTCTCGTAGATCTTCATACGGCTGCTATGGTGAGACTGCGGAGGCGGTGGGAACATTAAAAAAAAGAAAAATGAGGTGGGATAGTGTCAAGGTTCGTGCCAAACTCGTCAGACAGATGTACCCGGTGACAAGACATTCAACACTGAGTTGTCTTTGCTATTTTTATCGCTAACTCACTCAACCAGTGTCTCACTCCTTTTTTGGCCGTCACTTTTTCCCCCTTCCCAGCTTTTTCACTCCCACAGCCCCTAATTTTAACCCATCCATTTCTCTGCCAGTACTCACAGCGCAGTAGATGGGGCGAAATGACATGAAGCGCTCGGTGTGGTAGGACAGGGAGCCGGTGTAGGACTCCCAGTTGGGATACTCGCCGCGCTCCAGGATGAACTGCTGGCCCTCGAAGTCATGGTGCTCGTACCCAATCCAACTGGAGGAAAGGAGAGAGGAAAGAGGAGAGTGTTCAACAGGTGGCAGGTGAAAATAAGTGAGTGACAGGCAGAGAGAACACCGTACAGCCTGAAGCTAGAAGTGTTATTTTGGTATTCCACCTAGTCTTCTGTACACACTGACCACGCAAAACCATGAAGAAATGAGATAAACAGTAAAAGTGAAGTGTGACAGATATGTTTTAGAGCACACAAAAAGGCTGATTCTACATCTGTATTTATGAAGCCTCTAAAAGATTTGGAAATTTAGTTTGTAAATACTCAAAGTGAAATAAAGTGGCTTGTATTTACTCAAAGGGAAGTGCACAGAGCTTTCTTTACAAGAGAAAGTTCTTCCTAATAAATTGTTTTGGAAATGTAATTTTGGATGGCAAAACAGAAATATAATCAAATGTTTACTCATGAGATAAAACTTTTTTTTTAATATTCATGCATAGTGTTTGTGTCCCAGTTGATTGGGAGGCTTTACTTTTTTTGGGTCACCACAAAAATTTACATTTCTAAAATCCAGAGGCATATTTGTGCATCAAATGAGAAATAGCTTATATATACATATGGAAAAATATTAAGTCTGTTAAGATTTTATTTGGGTCTTGCAGCATTCTGTGTCTGTTTTTGGCCATACTTTATCCATTCCAGTTAAAAGGCATATAAATGAGTCTTTTAAAGCCTAGAAGAGCCTGACTGACTCTATAAAACGGTTTTCAATCAGGTCTAAAAGACACACTGTGAGTATTTCCTCTCAAAAAGGAAGCAGTGGCTAAAAGGAGCGTAACCCCTCTAGTGCGCACTACATGTGGGATGGAGCGGCCTCTGAGGTGACTTTTTTTTTCTTTTTCGTGGGAGCCTGGACACTACTTTATCTTGTCTCGTTACGTCTCAGAGAAGCACACGCAGCCAGTCAGCTGTCCACAGAGACTCGCAGGCGTACAGGCTGGATGACTCACGCTCCACTCTCCACTCGGATGGAGCGGATGTTGTCCAGGCCGCAGTCGTGGATGTTGCAGCACTCGGATGTGAACTCCAGACACTTGCCCTGGAAGTGCTCCTGCTCAAAGACAGTCACCTGCACAGGGCGAGACGGGGCAGATGATACTACGTGGATGTACTAGAGTCATAAATGTAGGCGGTCTTTGAAGTGAAAGAGTGAAAGATGTGTTTCTCTGTGGAGGTCACTTTACCTTAAAGAAAGGGGCTGTACCCATGCCATAGGAGAACATGGATGCATTCACGTTTTTATGAGGTCTATTCATGTCTAGAAAGGAAACACACACTGATCTATGATTAAACTAACTTTCAACTTGTAATGAATCATAATACAGCATTTTAATCCCGTAAATCCACCTTTATCTTACCGCTGTGATGTTCACGGTCCTCTCGCTCCTCACGCAACAAATCCTGTGAGCGTAAACTTTTGTCTGAACCTGGCCCTTTGGTTTTATACTCGCGTCCACGCGGCTGCCTCGTGCCTGCGTGCGCGTGCACGTGCTGCCCCTTTATGCTAATGATACTAGTCATCATGGGTAAAGTTTGGCTGACTTAGTGAGGCAATTCTGGCAAGTAATTTAATGCGCTACTCTACTACATTAATGTTACCTTGACGACACAAATACAATAGCTTACGACTTTATTATGTTGAATTGTCAAGATATTAATTCATACATTTTGAGCGATTAAGAACTGTATTTTCACAGATTCCACGCTTTTGACTGTGTTTATGGCCAATATTTAGATTTCTGTATTATTATTGTGTTTTAAAGGCTCTCCTTAGGAGCGTTACGCAGGGCCTTGGTTTTTACGCAGGTGCGTGTGAACCTGACCACCCCCCTGTGCTCGTGCGTGTTGGTAAACGTTTGAGGCGCGCTCCCGTCACCCCCACCCCCCCCACCCCCCTCCAAGCCCAAAACCTCACTCAGTCCATTTTCTGTTTCTTTGTTGTAACCCCATGTGGCCTGTCGACTCAGCACATCATATACAGAGGTGGCCTGAATGCAGCCTGTTGTTGCTCTATTCGTATAGGTCAGCAGTGCCATCGTGTTGCTCAACAATGGCCAGGGCTGTAGGCAGAGAATGACAGGATCAATCATTCATGTTAATGGTCATAGCCAGAGCTGCTCACTCAGTTCAAGATATTGCTCCAATGTAACATTAGTAGCTACTATGGCCTCAGGGTGTGCTTTTTGAAGATGAGGTGTTTTTATTTGAGCTTGCTTGTTATTTTGATCATTACAGCTGCCTTTTACCAGTGTTTTTAAAGACGTGTTAAAGTGAAATCAAATAATCCACTCTTGTGAACTCTTATGAGTTACCCATAATACTAATCTTACTTAATGTATATATATTTGTGATATTTGAAGCTCAATTGTTTTTTCAGTTCAGGTATTGAAGGACCTCAACTAATCTCCAATAGCTTTGAAACTGAATGATTAAGTTATGCATTAAACTGAACTATACGCTGTCAGTCAAAATGACGCCAACAGCTGCACCTTTGTACAACTCACTCAAGAGGTATGGTTTTATTGTTAACCACTTAACTTTCAGAGGGACAATAGGCCACTGTTGCTATGACAACATCAACCAACATGTCACCTTGTCCGTGACATTTCATCAAAAGGATACAGGATAGTGAATGCGGCGTGTGTCTGCATCCACTCTGCTCACACATAAGGCTTGAGGGAAGATGGGCAGCAGACGTGCAGGAAGTCCATAAACACTTCAGCGGAAAGAAACTTTTACATTTTGAAGTTTAAAGTCGAATATGTCAAGTACAGCCCCTTTCATTAACTCATGTCGTCAACAACAGACAGAGTGAAGGATGGACAGAAAGTGACCGAATGGCATCTGTAGAAGAAGAGCTGTCACTCAATTCTTAAAATGTGATTAAGCCCGTGAATACACTGGTCAAAGAATATGGCCATCTGTGGTGTTATGTATGCATGCTCCTCTTTAGCTCCTGTGAGGCCTTTAGTAGCTCATGACTCCATCTAGTGGCTCAATGTGATGACTCAAACATCTATTTTTTATCTAAAATATCTTGTAGTTTTTCAAAATGACTTGAAGTAAATGCAAATAAAACAACACCACAAGCAACAGAAAAAGAGCCAAAGCTCAGATTCACAGAGATGACATATTGATGTAGGTCTATGGATTGAAAAATCAACCAAGTGAAAGACATAAGCCCAATAAGCTGTGTAAAGCCATTATACTGCATTAGGAAACAGCAGATCATCAGATAAGAAAGATGAATGAATCACACAGCAGCTCCAAAGAAGTGACACTGGATCGGACTTATTGAACTAAGAGCCATTGATCTGTTTTATCCTCAATAGCTGGATGTCTTGTATTTAAAACTCTTTGCTCGTTTGTCTCTTGGTTTTCTGCAGCTATAGGGTCATTTCTTTGAATTAGACGTTGAACATAAACACAGGAGAAAGGTTTAATTTTTTTCACCCACACTGATTAAAGCAGCTTTATGTATCTGGACAGTGCAGGAAAGAGATCACTCATGAGTCTGGAGGTGCGTCTTACCTTCACTTTTACGTCAGCCAGATATTGCCCGACATCAAAGAGAAAGTTGAAAGGGAATGCAGTGAAATAAGACTGAAAGCCAGAACGTGTTGTGTTTTCCAATTCAGCCCCTCAGTTCACACATTCCTTCCATTAAATACTTTTAAAAATGCAACTTAATAGGGAAAGGTGATTACTTTAATAATTTGCTAAGGTTAGTTGGCTATTTTTGGCTTTTGGGTATGTGCTCTGTGGGACACATAGAGCACATACCCTCTACGAGATGAGCCATTGTGGTGCCCCTAACTTTTTAATCAGATTTCACTGTTTTAGTATGCATTCAGAAACCCACAAATGGTAATCATCTTCAAAATTGACCATGTTATTAATTAAGACATTTATTCATCCACAAATGGTAAACATTATGAGGCTGTTATAAATTGACATGTTTAGCTACCACTATTTCCAGAAGGGGAGCAGAAAACTACAAACTGAGTACTTCATATCTACAAACCATTCTGGGTAGTTCATTTTTCAGATGCAAGTATACAACATATTCAAATAGCCATGTGTAGAAAAAAGGGGAACAAACACTTCCATGGCAAAATCTGAACAGATGAAACGAACCTGATACTACAGAGTATTGATTACTTCTGTATCTGGACAACATTATACAGTATATTATGGTTGTTATATACATATTGCTTCTACAAGGTATTATGATATGGTTTGCAGAAGCATTACAACTAATCTTGATTGTTGCCACTGATTGTTATTTGTCTGTAATTCGTTTTCTTTACAGAAATTTGGACAATTTTCTCTGCGAAGGAGTAATCAAGAGTGTAGCGTCAGCCCTGTTGCAGTTTAGGAAACAGAGAGGTGTCTGTGCATAAATATGATCCACCCTCTCTCATTTTGAAGCCCCCAGCTGCGACAGAGTGTAGCTCCCTGAAGCCTCAGCCTGGAGAGCAGACCGCACGACTTTCTGCTCATTGACATTTTGCACATGCTCACTTGAAGGCGAGAAATATTCAAATGACAGAATTAACTGAGATTTATTCACCTTCACTGCCGCTGACAAGCCTCAGCAGGTTTTTTTTTTAAACCTTGATGCCATATGACGTCACCTTTGCAACAGGAATCTTCTGTCTTCCTGTTCTGACATCTCCTTTGTGAGCACTTTGCAAGAAAAAGAGCATCTCAGGGTCATCCCTCTTGCAGCCAGGGCCCACCATAATACTGCGCCCTCCCACGCACAAAAAAAAGCTGACGGCTTGAATTTAATATCTCACTCCCGCTGTGATGCAGAGAGAGGCAGGTCTTATTGTCTCTGCTCGATCTAAAGCACTTGCATCACCCAGAGGTGGTAGTGGAAGGTTATTGCTTCTCACAACTTATTGCTTTATGTTTTATTGTTTGTCCCAGAGCCTCATGATTAGAGAACAGGCTCGCTGAATTGGCGATGAGCATTTTGTGAAAGCCCCTTAAAACACAAACCTGCTTCAGGGTTTTGAAATGTCAACATAAGGCTCTCTTTTTGTAATTACAACAAGGATGGCACAGTTTTTCAGATCTCTTGTTATTGCAGTAGGAACAATCACAAAGACTTCGAACTGCAGTGCATTAATTCATCTTATATATCAACTGCTTATACTTTACGGGTCACAGGGCTAGCGCCTATCCTAGCTGCTTTGGACATATTGCTGGGGACACTCAAGTTAATTACAGGGACAACACATTAAGAGAGAACCATTACGTATACATTCATTTATTATTGAAAATTCACATTCAAGTGGGAAAGCTGGAGCCAGAGATATGTCTTTATTAATAAGAGTGCCAATTGCATGTTTTGTCTTATATTTTGTATCTAATTCCAGCAAATATGGAAATATTCACTACAGATATGGATGTAACTAGTTACTTTTACTTACCTTTATGAGTACTTTTCAGAGTGAGACTAAACTTTAAACGATGACTTTAAATATTTTGAATGAATATTACCCTATTGTGCCTGTCTGTGTGGAGTTTGCCATTTAGTAGTAGTATTCTTAGTAATAGCTGAAGTAGTGGTGGTAGTCTGAGAAGTATTTTCATTGAGTAATTATTAAAAGCACCTCTGATTTTCTGCATTTAGCCTCGACGTCCCCGTCTCCATCTCTGCCTGTCTCTCTCTCTCTTTGATGATGGGGGTATTTCTATTCTGTGGGGGCTTGTGAGCTCAGCGAGTTTGTTTCTGTGTGCATAATCCCCCGTCTCTGGACGCCAGCGTATAAAAGTGACGAGGGGGCCCAGCGCACGCTCACACAGACCACCAAATCTCAGGCCTGAGTCGACTCCTTTACGCACACACTGCCACAGGTAAGACAGTGGACAAACATGATACAGTGGAGTGAACAAAACAGGATGAAACGACAAAATAATGACAACATTCAGACAAATATAGGTTTACAGAGATAGATTATCCGTGTAGGCGACACATGACAGCAGCAAGAGTTAATATTCTTGATCTGGTTGTGTAAGTGAACTTTTCTGAGCGATTATTCTTTTCAAACTATCAATTAAAAAGGTTTGTTGTCAAGGATATTTAATTAGAAAAGTCATACGTGTTTATTCTTTTGCTTGTGGTGAATTTCTGTTGTACACACAATATGTAAATGTTCTGAGTACATGCTTTTAAAATATCCAATCCCAAGTTATGTTTTTATGTTAAACTGTGTTTTTTCCGGTCTCACAGTCATCATGTCTGCTGGAGGAGAAAAGTCCAAGTCTGCTTCTCAGACTGATGGGAAGGCAGCTCAAACCAAGATGTCGGACATGGGCATGATGTCTTACAAGGTACGACTGTGGACTCGAGTCTACATTAACATGAGACTGCTGGGACAGTGAGTGTCCGCAAGAGTCAATCGAGTTAGAAAACTTTTGAAGAGGGATTAGTCTCACTATTAAATGTCAAAAAACCATGGGAATCATTTTGAGGTGCAGCAACTCATTTCAACATCATTTCATTGCAGTTTCACACATCACATTTCACCTTGGTAGCCCTGCAAGGACATGCTGTTGATTTGTCCAGGAACAGGAAATGATTTGTCTCCTCTTTGAGTTTTTCTATTTTTCTCAATACAGACAAATGCAAAGGGTGTTATTGTGACATGTTATATCAACAACATGGTTATGACTTATGTTTTCCATTTGGTTATACTGTGTACTTTGTGTTATTCCTCCATGAAAGCATTGAGCCACATTTAATTTTTAAGAAGATGCTTTTACTGTGATTAGCTCCATTATTCAGTGGTTCTTTGAAAATTAGCATCTCTAGCTACATAGGTCGTAGCAGTTAACTTTATGTCTATACCAACTGCTGATCCTCTATTGGGAATGACACACTTAAACTGCCATATTACATTTTTTATACATTTCACATACAGCTTGACAGCTGGCCTCACACAGCAGCACTTTAGCTCCAGAACAAATGTCTTTTATCACAACATAATGCTTCTTATGACTCTTTGAGGAGGCGGCGGATGACTGTGTTCATCCACTGTGAAGAAAACTGTCACTGACACTGTTAAATCATTTAATCGTACGTGTTATGAGTGACCTTTAAGCTCACTTTATTATTATATACCTCCTTCCTTTAGATGTGTGTGTACGACCAGGAGAACTTCCAGGGCCGCTGTTTTGAAATCAACGGCGAATGCGTGAACGCCTGTGACTTTGGGATGGACAGGGTGCGCTCTCTGCGGGTTGACTGTGGTCCGTAAGTAGATGTTTCTGCCACAGCTAAATCTATGCTCAAATCCACCTACACACACAGGTAATACATTATACCTGCCACCCACAACCTGACGAGAAAGAACTGGTGATTTCACTTTTCTACCGTCCCATTATGTGGCATTTCACACACGTTTAGGTGCTGCTTTTATTCCAAATGGCTTGTTTTGTGTGCTCTGGGAGAATGAACTTCAAAATATGTGGACTAACACAACAAAGCCACAAAAAGAAGTGATTGAGCGAATTGGATTTTCTTCTAATCACATAATTGTTGTGTCAGAGGGTGGTCAAATCACAACAAAACATAAAGTCTTTGTTGAAAAAGTTCTGTCAAAGTAAGTAAGACGTGGAAAGCAATGGAAAGTAGTGTTGACTTAAGCTTTTTGTCCGCTTGGGTGCACCGTACGGATCAGGTCAGTACGGGTCAGTTTCCTTTGTCAAAGGGGCTCCCAAAAAAGCTACTGTTTTCCTTTGTTTTTTTGGGACAATAGATAATCCTGTGAAAAGGAAAACAAAAATGAAAATGCTTTCTTAAATGAATCATGTCTTGGTTTTGTGATATTTAATTGTGATATAATGTCTCAATAGACTAGAGCCTTTCTTTCACTGTTTGCAGACAAATTAGCCCTTACTGACTTTACATTTTATTTTACACTCTCTTCTGTGTATAATATTTGTCCCTGATTTGTTCTCAGCTTCGTGGGCTTTGAGCAGATGAACTTCTGTGGGGAGATGTTCATTTTGGAGAAGGGCGAGTACCCCCGCTGGGACTCCTGGAGCAACTGCCAGAAGAATGACTACCTGCTGTCCTTTAGGCCTGTCCGCATGGTAAACCCACGTCCCAATCTGCTCAGTGTGTCCATGCGTTCACACTCCGAACACTTCGATGATTAGCTCCTCACACGTCTTGCCCTCTTTCTTCTTTCGGCAGGACCCCGAGAAGCACAAGATCTGCCTGTACGAGGTAGGCGAGTACAAGGGGCGCAAGATGGAGATCATGGATGATGATGTGCCCAGCCTGTTTTCTTACGGCTTCACTGACAGAGTGGGCAGCGTGATGGTCAGCTGTGGGACGTAAGTACTGGTTTCTTTAAATCTCGGGGCTGCTTCTATTTGCAGCTCCAGACAGCAAGTTTATGTATTTTTAATCCTCCTCGTCTCATGCATTAACACTGTTTCACAACAGCTGCGTCAAAAGGTCCGACACAGTGTTCGTCTGCGTGTGTCAGACTACAGAGGGTGACGTCATCCTAAGTCTGGGAGGAAAATAATCACAAACTAAAACTGTTTTCTTAACGTTTGGGAGAGAGCTCAGGAGTAGGGACTTTTTCATCAGCAGCTCGTCGAGGTGTTACAGACGTCAGCAGCCGGTGTCTGTGTCTGAGTTCTCCGAGGTGTGGCTGTAGATTTCTAAAGTGCTCTGATTAGTTCATTTGTGGTGCCGTGTGCTGCTTGAAACAAACAGCTGAGAGAAAGGGAGCCCTGTGGTGCGCTGTGTGGCAGGCCGACAAACAGATCGATGGTGCTGTTTGTAAGAAAGATGTTTATCCTCCCTGAATTTTCAGCATCTGTGTTTCTGAGCCATCATGTGTTTGCCAATCCTTGTGTTAATCGATAATGATTTCTCTCTGTGTGTTTTCAATTCATCTGCGTTGAACGAGCGCAATGATTTATCATACATTATGCATGTGATGAAGTGGAAAAGAAATTGATCATCAAAGAAAACAACCTTTGATGAAACTTAGGTCATGCCATATTTTTACACAGAACTTATGTCTATTTCTCCAAAACATCTGGCCAAGAGTATATATATTTTTCCAAACAGGCAATATCCATCCACATCACATCTACGCCCAGACTATCATTTTAAAACAAACACATTTTTTTAACACAGTTTTTTTCTGTGTTAACTTCACAAGACTAAAATGGTATTCACTTACAGAAGTTACTATATCCCTTAGGTTTACTTCCTTGTTTTGTGTTTCCTCGCAGCTGGGTGGGTTACCAGTACCCCGGTTACCGTGGCAGCCAGTACCTGTTCGAGAAGGGCGACTACAGACATTTCAATGAGTTCGGCGCCCGCTGCCCCCAGATGCAGTCCATCAGACGTATCCGGGACATGCAGTGGCACCCACACGGCTGCTACACCATGGCCTCTAAGTGAAAGCCGGGGGTGTGGACGTGGAAGCGAGGGACAGGGGTCGGGCGCACGGACATGGGAAGGGGAAGTCGGGCCACGAAAGAGCGGAGGTGACAGATGAATCCTGGCCGATGTTCATTTTCAATTAAAGTTGGTGCCTTTGCCATTAAAGGTTTTTGGCTTATGAGTTTGTTTCTGTGTTATGCACGGTCTAGTACTTCAGCTGCTGTCACCTCCTAAATGAACCTTTATGACCCGTGGGCTATAGCAGGTGGGACACTTTGGTGATGTCACAATGATTTGAAGTCTATGTTACTAAAACTAGCAATAAAAAGAACAACATCCAAGCATTTTGTTGCAAGTTGTAAGTGTCCTGCCATGTACATTTACATTGTTATGGGGAAAATCCATTTTGGGACACATGGGACGGGTAGTGCATTCAGTTCTCTAAAAACCATGGAGGAGGGAGAGGGTGTAATTACCTCTTGTCGTGGTTTTGTGATCTCGTGGCTAAGTTTTAAAAGTCAAGAGGAGATAATAATTGCGGCTGCAGAGACCAGATCTGCTCTCTTCACTTTTTGCTCTTCCTCTCGCCCCCTCCCTCCCACACTGCTCCTTTACGTCCCACCAGCGTCACCACTCACTGTCAGTACAGCCTGAGACCATGGCTTACTTGTGTGGATTTGTGTGTGTTTGTCAGCTCGGATAAGAAACAGAAGGCAAACTTGTTACAAATCTCACACTCAACCCCATTAACCTTTTATCAAATATATTCTTTTGACCGGCAGTGTATGTCCTGAGTCGAACCATGAGACAGTGCTTGGTGACTATCAGAGGCCCGCAGCTTTAAATCAGTTCTGTGGTGAAGGTTTTATTTTTGCTCGTGCTGCTGCAAAAGACAGACAGTCCAAATAGTTTTCTTTTTGTATGAACCTTTCTTAAATATTAAATCCACCTGTCAGAGAAAAAACTTTGATGAGGTTATGTTGTTTTCAGAAAGGGCCTTTTTACCTCTCATTATCAGACAGATGAAAAAAACAAAAAAACAAAAAAAAACAAATACAAAGTGCACTTGAGAATTATTTTCCCTGAATTCTTGTGTAACTCTTCCACAAGTAATATATACTTCTAATACTGCTTGAGACAGGATGTTTCAGGTTAATGGTTGTAAACAAACATGTCTCAATGCCATGTCCTGTGGATGTCAGAGAGTCCTGGTTTATTTAGGTTTTTATATGAAATCCAGCAAAAGGGAAAAACAAAATAAAATACATGGGAAAAAAAAGTGGATTATAGGAACATTTGCCTCAGCGTTGTGGAGTGGAATAAAAAGTAGTTGCGTTGCATCATTGCTTTTACTTGAGTGCAGATTTGGACTGTTGTACCAACATCTGGTATCTTTAATTTTCACTTCAAAACTTGGGGATTATCCTCATGAATGTAACATAAGCAGTTCAACCAATCAGAAATCGGAGCCCAACTGAGCAGTTTCATTTCATTTTGTTTGCCAATGCACCATTTCTTCCAAATTACACATTTAAAATTCAGCTTCTTCTCAGAGTGCTAAAATACTTTTAAAACACTATTTTGACTTGAGACTCTCACTTTCCACTGTGACAATAATTCGACCAGCTTCGCCATTGTTAATGAGCATACAGTGTTAGTTCTCCTAATGCTTGGTGACAATAACAGCTGAGCTTTTTGTACTGTCTACAACACTGTTAATGTGTGAAAGCTGAGAGCACTTTCCCCTCCACGGTGGTGCTCACTCTCTGACACAGTACATTATGTTTGGAGCTCTCTGTGATTTTTCATACATCATTTATAATCCTCAGCAGCGAGGATACTGTGGTGTTCAAACGTCACATCAAAAATGGACTTGACCACAGTTTGGCGTCACGCTTTCTTTTTCGGAAAACAGGGCGAGTTACGCAAAACGTCCTGCTTCCCCACATCAAATGTTGTAATTTAAACTTACCTACTTCAGTGTGACGTCAGTGGCTTTAACAGGGCATCACTCTGAACATGCAAAATTAATGAGTTCCTGTCAACTTTAGTATGCAGTCATAGAAAACAACAATAATTCTGTGTTTGTTTATGTTTCCTTTGTCTATACTAACCAGTACAAAACTATAGTTTCATTAAACACAGCCTCCGTTGCCCTTTAAGATGAAGCGCAATAAAAAAAAAAAAGATTCTGACGTAACCACAGATCCACAGCAGCAGAGTCAAACTCAAATTCACTGTGGGCTGCATTTGTGAATATCAACGGCCAAAGAATGTGAAGAATATCAATGGCCTAAGACATTTCATTCCACTATATTTTATTCAGTTTAGAAAAAAAAAAGAGTCTTATAAAATATTCATAATTTATGGAAGTTAGCATTTACAGACAACAATCAGCCAATGAGTTTTTAAATACAGTTTTGCAAGTGTCTTTAACCTCGACTGAGCTAAAGGAGAAATCGACTGAGCTGAGCTGAGTCTAATACATGTTAGGTTCTCTGCCGTAATTGAATAAAAAGGATGGGATCGCAGAAAATACATTTCCTGTTTGTTACAACTGTGAGTCTGGGACAGTTTGTACCAGTGATGGCTTTGTGACTTTAAGGATATTTTCACCTACAAAAGAAGAATAATATTACATATATTTTAAAAATATATATATATATATATATATATATATATATATATATATATATATATAAATATATTTTTCCTCTCTGAAAGTCTTCTGTGGAAATATGACCTCAATTAGATTTCAATTTGATGTGTATATAGAATTATTTGATTTGCAATTTGAGGTCATGATAATATACTCACTTTAATGTCACAGAAGTCTGATGTAACCTGATGATGACATCCAGTCGTCCATGGCAACCAAAAGGAAATGCACTCCCCATGAGGAAACAGCCAAATGAGACAAAGTAACTTTTCAACAGAGGCTAAAAAGCTCACATGTGCAAAAAGACTATTACCTTTGATAACATTTTTATAATTCATTAAAGTGCTTTGAGCCAAGGCAGCTGCTTCTTTTTTGGTGAAGGTAAAAATTATTTCAGATGGTGCCCAAAAGACCACATCCTACAAATCTCTGACTAAAAGCCTTGTGCACAGGGTCATCCAGTCCATCTGTGAAACTGCTCTGCTCTCTTTGACCCCACACTTTGTGCACTCAAGTAGGTGGCCACAAAGACTGCTCAACAATGGCACTGTCTTCAAAAGTAAGTGTTATTTTTTACATATTCATTTTGGCAGAAAGAACATGTCTTATGTCACAAACCAAACTTGGTCAGATTTCATGCATTAATATCACATGTACATTTTAAACCTATCTTATATCTCACATTGCACTGCAGTCATTCATTGACGTAACTTCAGCTGTAACTGGGTCAGATGAATACAGCACAAGTGTCAAGCTCAGTTTTGATGCTGCACTTGTGAATGAGAAGAATATTAATGGCCAAAGATAGTGATAATGAACTCGTTTATATTTAAGCATAAAATCAAACAACTGGCTCAGGGTTTAGTCTTGCTCAAAATAACTCTTGTATGTTACATTGCAGTGACACTTTTAGGGAATCCTACTTTTAAATCTGACACATCCAAAGCTTGGCCCAGGGGCAAACAATGGCACAAGATAAGATATTCTGTGGCCCTCAGCTTCAGTGATGGAAATAATTGTTCATGGCCCAAATTGCAGCATTAATATACAGGTTCAAATTCATCTAAAACCTGTTCACATCCAACTAAGCCATGTTCAAATTCAATTAAAACCTCTTCAGATCCATCTAAATCCTGTTCAAATCTAACTAAAACATGTTTTAATCCATGAATCATAAATAAAATTAATCTTAAATAAAATTAATTACTTTTCTAAGTTGACACTGTATGTATACAATGGTAAAAGAGCTGGTCATTACTTTTACTTACGTTTTTATTTGGACAAATCTACTCATTGCAGTAAAATGTAATGATAACCCCATTTCCACAATGGGTCATGTGACAAATACAAGGGTCTTTATTCATATAATATATATTAAAGTACCAGTTGGATTGGATCGTATAGGATACCTGCAGATACTCAAAAAATTATTATTTATGGCCCAAATTGCAGCATTAATATACAGGTTCAAATTCAACTATAACCTGTTCAAATTAATCTAAAAGCAGTTCAAATCCATCTAAAACTTGTAATGTTCCCCTCATTAAATGTGGCCCTTGTTGTAAAAAGGGGTAGGACACCACCCTGTTCTACATTAAGGTATTCAAATTTTAGGCAAGTGCCATGTAATGTACACACAGACATGAAGTGGGCAGAATGACGTTAATTATGTAATTGGTGTAAATGAGATTCATATTAATTTCCACTATTTAAAGATGTTCCTCTCGTCTTCAAAATCAACTCAAGGCCACAACTAATTTATTTATCAACATTGTTTTTGTGGTCCTTGTGGTTGGAGAACTTCTATTTTTAAAATCAGCCAAGAACATGAGTGACTAATAACTTTGCACTCTTTCACACACTGTTGCCACACTGTCTCAGTCCCTACAAGTCTTGTTCTTGGCACGCTCTGGTCATGATCTCAAGTGTGGGATCTTGACTTCACCGCATACCCTCTACATAATAGTGGATATCTGACTCAAAAATGCTCCAAAGACTCACAGGAAAAGATTAGATAATTATAACACATGTATACAGTTTCAAAGACTGTTCTTAGTTGCTCTCTGATAGAAGTTGAGTCAAATTTCTATTCTTTTGATTTTCTGGTCCATTCTGAATAGGTCAAAGCACAGCGATAGATCAATAAGAGGCAAGTTTTCTCCAGGTCTTGGTGAGTACTGCAGATAAAAACACAGGCTGCACCAGAAGCACCCTGTTAATATTTCATAGATGCTGCTGCATTTGAAAAAGGTTTACTCTATGATTCAGAGTCAGATGAATTCATTAATGCTAAATTGTTTTGTCCCAGATTCAGGCTTGGTTCTGCTCTGATTTCCTCTGGGATGGTCTATTCCCCACTGTGAACGCACCACTGATTGATGATCATGAAAGATGGCCTAACATGTTGCTGCTGTGTAATGTAAGAGTGACATTTCAGTCTTGGGTGACCCCTTCATTAGCAGAGCCTGTTTATTGTGTGAATGAACTGTGTGTAGTGAAGACACTCAGCAATACATCTGTACCACACGTCATCAGCAGACTAATGTGGGTGGGAAAGCAACATGAATAGAAGAAACAATAGGAGCACGACTTCATCATGAGGAAAAAAAAGGATGCTTTAATTAACATATTTCATGACCTCATTCCATATTCATTAATGGATGTCAGATTGTTTTTGATTATCTGAAACTAGTACCATGCAATGTATATTAATCTGTTATTGTGATGCCATATGATTAACGTCAGAGAACGGACAGAGACCCAGGGTTAAAAATGCTTTTGGGAATTTCAAAGTTGGGTAACTGCAAAACCTAATTTATTGTTTATCATTATTCATAGTACATTGTTGCAAAACATTGCATTGATGCTAAATTATTTTCAAGCATGAAAATCCAATACCTACACAGGTTAATGTGAGCTTACAACTTTAATAATTGTATATGTGTAGCTTAGGATAAGATAAATGAAGGAGTAATGCTTTTTTCATGAGGAATTAAAGGCACTCTTTGTAGGGTTTTTCAAGGAAACATTGGTAATCCAGGTGAATCCAACTGTCCATTCACCTAATGCTGACCAGGGCCCTCTGCTATGAAGCTAGTACCCCACATATGTCTCTCCTACCCAGTTCGACAAAACAACCCCAGTCTGGATCAGTGGCTTCACGAAGTGGGTTATCAACTTGTTGAGTTAACGCTGAGTTTGTCTGTAGAGCTGTGAGCATATTCAATTTAACAGGTGGAGTCAGCACTAAGCATTGTACACAACATTGTAGGAGGTAACATGAGTAAAAAGACAAAGTCACACTAAACTTGTGCAAAACAAACAGAACCAGAGACTAAATGAATGGCACATAGGCACATGGTAATTAAAGACTACCAACCAACAGCAGTGTGGAGTCTACATTTTAAATGCCACATTAAAATCAGTATCACAGTCTATTAATTGATTAATTGATCTCAACATAATGCTAATTATAAAACCTATTTTGAATAGAATGGCATTCATGTTTAGACCTCTACATTCAAATATGTTATCACTTTAGAGTGTTGCTAGTTCACTGTGCATTTGTGCCCAGTCAGCTGACACTTGTGCAGACACTTCCCCCTTTTTTCTCACAGTTTGGTTCTTGTTGCTGATTGGTCAGTGTTATCGTCTGCCTGCTCTGAGCAGGTCAGCCATTTAGCACAAGTGTCCATAGAAATCTACCTCAATAGAAAGTTACCTTCCTAATCTATCTTATTTTTTAGCAATTATTTTTCTTTTGTAATTTCCTAATGTCATATTACTTCTCAACCATTTTTTAAAAACTTTTTTCCACATATACTTGAAAAGTATGACGTCAAGTTGTTTTCAAAGAAATAACGAAGGATTCCCAGTTCCCACTACAGAAGTAGTTATTTTAGTTAAGTGTATGCATCATTTATCATTCCCATATTTCAGCCATTTGATGAGTGTTGTTTCTATTTTTGTATTCCAGCTTGATTCATATTCCCATGAAGCCCCCTCCAACCCAGCGCCTCATTCTCTCAGACTTGAAAAGTAAGGCAAATGTGTGCACTAGAAATATGTCACTTTGATGTCCTGTTATGTGCAGCTACATTCTTAGGCTGAACTATGTTTTTACATCAAGGATGAGTTGTTTATTCATTGTATGCATCAAATCATCTTTGCTTATGTAATGTAGAGACAGATAGTCACTGATCCAGCCTGGTCATTTGCACTTAATTGAAACAAACAAACAAACAAAAAAAAAAAAAAAAAAACAGATGCAAAAGACACAACTTTTTCTCAATATTATTTATGAGATACAGAGTACTCTTGCATACTTTTAAAATAAAACAGACTCTCTTTTGTATAAAAAACAAACATCTGCTTTGTTAATTTGTTCAAGTGTGTAACAAAACCCTTGCTCAGACCCAAAAGCAGCCCCTCCCGCCATTGTTCCCTCAAACATGGGAATGAGAGGCACCCCTCACCTGTCACACTGCACCCAGTTTAGTCTATGCTAAAAATAGCTCCAAGATAAGACACCTACAAGGTGCTGTGAGCCTTCCTCTCAGTTAAATATGGATTGGAGGAGTATTGACGTCAGACCCACAAATACGCACATACAGGATGCTAACACACACACACACACACACACTCACACAGACGGCGCAGTGAAAGCAGACAAACACACATGTGGCCACTTGTATTTCGAGCCTTGCTTCTGATGTCACTCTGTGAATTGGGGCTCTAACAGCAGCTGGGCATTATGGGAGAGCTTATAAAGGCTTAATGAATCTGTGCACTGCAAAACTGCAAATAGAAAAAAAAGAAAAAGGTTTAAAATGGGGAACAAACCCAATTTAAAGAATACTTCACGGCAGGTCTTGCTTTTTGTTCTAAGCAGTGTTTTAACAGCTCTGGCTCTGTGATTGTCCGATGACAGGTTGTGATTATCCAGTAGTATGACACATGAATGCCATTTATTAAAACAGCTGGAGATGATGAAGTGTGAGCTTGCACCATATTTCATTCACAGACTTCGGGGAATATACTAGGAGTATGGTCATGGCACCAATTACACACCGGCTTTCAATTTGTGAAGAAGAGATGCAGTAATACGGCTCATTTACTGAAGAAGCCCTGAGGGATGGTGCTTAGATTAAGGAGAGGTTCTTGTGTTAGCGCTGTGTAATGTGATCATAGGAAATTCAGTGGTGTCTCATTTTCCTAAGAGCTGCGCTATCAAGGATCAAATTTGACCAGTAAATAATGAAAAATATTTTATCATATGAGAGTGAAATCTTCACAGTGTCTGAAACAGTATGATTACCGTATTTTCCGGACTATAAGCCGCTACTTTTTTCGCACGCTTTGAACCATGCGGCTTATACAGAGATGCGGCTTTTCTATGAATTTTTCTTCAGCCCTCAGGGGGGCGCTCTAGCAGGAAGTGCATAAACGAGACAAACGAGGCAGCGGTAGTCAGTACACACAAGAAAGCGCTGGTTTTTATTCTTAGCACATGCAACCCAAGACGCACAACAGCAAAATACGGTAATATTTTTACACCCTCACCCCCTCATAATGGAAAACAAATGAAGTGACAGTGGTTTGGTGTTCAGTAGTTTCAATGCTCAGGAGGAAGGTGAATAGTGACTTGTGGTTTCAGTGCACGGGAGAATGAATCGACTTTAACAGTGCGCAGGAAGAAAAAGTAACAGTGGTTTGGTGTTCAGTGGTTTCAGTACGCAGGAGGAAGAAAAATAAAGCAACTTGGTTTTAGTGCACAGGAGGAAGATGAATAAAATCATCAATGACTTTTCTGTTTTGTTTGATCAGCACTTTTACTACCTTGTTACAGGCACTGTTCAGAAACAATCAGTTCAGGTATATGAATAAACACTTATGGTACAAAAACTTTCTATGTAAATATCTTATTTCTCAGCCTGGATATCGGCGGCTTATAGTCCGGTGCGGCTTAAATGTGACAAAATATATATTTCTTTTAAATTTTAGTGGGTGCGGCTTATATTTAGGTGCGCTCTATAGTCCGGAAAATACGGTATATGATATGAGTTTAGTCCTCCTGTAAAGGTAATTAATTGTCACTTGCATCCGAAGCCACAGAGAGGGATTTGATGAGGTACCGGCAGCAGATTGCATCACACAGGTTTTTTAGACAACAAAAAACTGTGCTGAGAAAAACAATTGAAGTTCAAGTGTCATCAGGGCATCAAAAGAAACGAAAATCTGATGCAAACTGATGAAAAATGATACATGTAGTTTCCGGCTGCAGTGAAACCCAGCAATAGCAATAATCATTTGTGGTTTGGACCTACACTCATTATCAATCAAACCATTAAGACTCCAAAAAGTATCTGGTATCTGGGAACAAATGGAAGTTACCAGGAAAACCCACTATAAACATCATCCCCTTTAATGCAGTTTTGTAGAACTTGAAGTTTATTTGGTAATACTCCGTGAAAGCTTTGCCTCAGTTGCAAATTCTGATCGAACTCTTGTGAAAAATACCTGAATGTTTAAACTTGTCTGTATTTACCTGCGTCCAACACAACACATCCAGGATATGTTCGTTTGCACTAATCTGTCCCAGACACAAACAGGAGGCATGGTAATGGGACTCAGGAAGAAACAGAAGAAAATGTGCTTTTTATTCCAATGTATAATTAATAATGCCTGACCAGCTATTTAATCATGCTGTACTCCTAGTCAGTGATACATTTTGTAAAGCTGGAAGTCAGGGAAAGACAGAGAGGATATTTTGGGGGTATATTTATATTTGTAACAAAAAAAAACAAAAAACAAAAAAAAATACGATTTACAAAATAAGACCTACATTTAAAGAAAAACAGATTCAATTTTTAGGCCACGTGAACTTGAACTTGAACTAATTTCTGTTGTAAACAGACAAACAAAATGTAAATTATATTTGAATACACATCACTGCAATAATTGGTTTCTTTTTTTTACTGAGACAGTTAAGTTCACTTTCTCAGAGTCAAAGCAATTAAATCTCACTAAAGGTAAATTACAAATAACTTCTTGCTTTTTAAAAAAAAATTAAGATAATACTAACATATGTCCTTGCTCCTACACCTGTATCATTCAGATACACTGCAGTCATTATTCTCCTTCTTCATGCAATTAAAGTGACAACAGAGGAAGGATTGTCTTTATTCATGATTATACATATCTGCGTCATTTCTTCACAGTCTCTGTCATCACGCCTAATTTAATTGTTGTATGTGAATAATGTAATCCTACATGCAGCATTATTAATGATTAATCACATTGGGATGCTTATTGAGGCGTGCTGATTGTGAGTTTGGAAACAGCTTGCACACGTATGTTGAGTGGGAGTGGGCTGGTAATTTTAGCTCCATTGTCCAATTATGAGTAATATCAACTCAATTATTCCAAAACGGAAACAAAGAAGGTGTTAGGTTTTATTTCTATGCAGCAATGCAACTTTTCTGCATCATACATTTCTCTATGTGGACACCATAGCCTATGCTGCGCAGGCATCTAATCTTTCACATTTACTCCAGTGAATTTTGGAATAAATTGCACTTGTTAGAATAGATTTGACTAAAGCAGACTTGAGAACAACTGTCACTGTTTATATTTGGCTACATTCAGTTTTCATGCTCTGAAAGACTTTAAACACAGAGGCTCATCGGTGATTGGCTGAGGCTCCATAACATGACTTAGTTTTATTTATTTAGTTATTTAGTTAGTAATATACATTCTGTGACTTTTTCTTTCTGCTCTGTGCTGCCGGAAGCCTCCAACCGATGCCCTGTCTGCACAAATTAAACATGGAATTTTTTTTTTTTTCTAAAGTAAGGATACTTCTATATTGAACCATCACCGATATACAGTGTACAACAAAGCATTTTGGGTAGGATAAGGATTAATTACCTTGATATTCACCCATCACTTATACAGAGTTCAGTCAGAACAATCGCTGTCCTCGTCTATTTTTTTTTTTTTTTTTACAACAAATGGATTATACATTTGTGGTACACCGTCTCCTTTTGTCTAGTCTGAAGAGAGGACACAATAAATAGTCTGTGCATTCACTGGATTTCTAACAATGGATGATCATGAAAACAAGCAATAGGTAAGCTGTATTTGATTTTGCAAGAACCATGTGCATGTTTATTAGTAGGGTATGGTTGCCATTTTATTGGAGAAGTTTATTGTGTGAGGTAAATGAGCTACTACAATCCCTACTGCAAAAACTTTGAGACAGTTAGCCAAAAACAACCTTTTAGATACTGTTTACTCTCATTGAAGTGATATTTGAGATGATTAACGTTTACCTCATCCACTCAAGTCAGTGTAATTTGAAGATGCAGTGTGTAGTTCATTTTAGGCAACATCTTGTGGCAAAAATGTAATGCCACACCTCAAACTCAAAAAATGTGTGTTTAAAAAGAAATGTGTGCTTCTTCTGCAAACAGAAACAGGACATAATGGAACTTCTTTTGGGTTTTCTGGAGCTTTACATGACAGACAAACGCTAAGAGTTTGGCACAATTACACATGCCTGAAAACAGCTCGGGCAAACGCGCTTCATTTTCCTCAACTACTTCTATATTTTACACAGTACACTAAACGCTGATCCACGTCATCTTTACCGGCCACATGCACAGGCCCCGTTCGCACACACATTTACAGGGATGGCTCGAGCTGACAGTTGGTGTGCGTCATGTTGCGTTGATGCTCATTCAGTGCCTCTATGAAAAGTCTCCTTCTGACTGATGTAAGATTGATATGCAACTCCTCTTCTTTCTGCACAGACAAACGAGTAGGCGGGATGGCTTTGAGGAAGATCGACAGCCAAGAGAAAGGCAGCAGTTGGGACTGTTTTTAACATGGCAGAGCACTAAGTAAAATGCTGCCGGCAGGTGTTTCAGTTGCAGATGACACCTTTCTATAAAGCTCCTCTTTTAGCTCAAAGGAAAGGATATATATTTATTTTTCTATCTCCCTCACCTTCTGTTTCTTACCCCGAGTCCCCCATGTCGCCTGCCTAATGAGACCCCATGTTTTGCCTTGTTCTCCCTCGCTCGTATCAGTCACTGTCTCTCTGTGCGTGGCTACAGCTCTGGCCTCTTCCTTCTTCAATTTGTTCGTATTACGTGCCCATCTGCGTCATGCATGAGGCGCGCCTGAGGGTTAAAAATAAAAGATGAAAGGGGAACAGGCAGATGCGAGGAGGGGCGTGACATAGGCCGGAGCAGACTAGAAATCACATAATGCTGAAGTAATTAATCAGTTAGTTAATGTTCTTTTTTTAATGTTTAGCGTCCGTCAGAAGTGTAGGATGACTGAATGCTTTTTGCAGGCTGTTAGTGGTTGAAAGAAGGGCTGAAGGGAAATGGTCTGTGAGTTGAGTGCTGAGAAATAATGAGCACATCCCACAACAACAATTAGAAATGCGGGATAATATGATGTGGATACGTCTGTGCTCTAAGAGGTCATTATTAATGAGGAGACAATGTATCCCTGTCACATTGAAAGGTATTACGCAACCGAGAGTTTTTCCTGGATGTGGTTTATATTTAGGCCACAAAGGATACTTTTACTGCTTAATTACTACAATATAGAGACACAATGAGACTGACTAGGTTAGAGAAAATATTTTGCACACTACTTTCAAGGGTCTCAAAATTTATGTTGAAACTAAATACTGTAAGTGCAACCAAACCCTTTAGTAGCCTTCCACGTCAAATACATGACACGAATGAGAGACCTTTTAGATGTGATTGATTTAAAAAGGAAAAGTGTGGTCTGAAGCTAGTAACAATAACGATGTCATGATTGGTTTAAAGGTGCATTGATTAAAACTTTGTAGAATTCAGTTTGTTTTTACATTATTTGGAAAAATAGTCTTTCATAGTTCCATAGAATCCAGGGGAAGCCATTACTTCCTTTTTCTGTTCGTACAAATGTCCAGAGCAGAGAAAGCGAGCTCAGACTCTGGAACGGAGGATGTGAGGTGTGGAATACTTCAAAGCTTCACTCTTCAAAGCGACACTAAGTAATCAGTGAACTTTTATTTTGATAGCTCTTTGACATTAGTGACAGGGGACAATAGCATCTTATGAGATATATTGTCAGATAAACACTCCAATCCTCCAATGTCAAGATTCAGATGCAGTTTGACTTCTAGACCTTTAGTGGTTAAAATCTAAAAAAGTCACACAGAATAGCTTTGTACAGAAATTCAAAAAGCATCTAAAACTCCACAGGTTTGTGTTTTGAGGTGTATGCAGAAAGAAGGTTTGGGGGTGGACATGCTTTTTCCTCAGAGTGTCTTTTTCCCCTGTAGATCTGAGAAGGTGTGCTGTTATTTGTCAGTGTGGGAAACACAGTACACTGGTTGTTCTTGTCAAGCTGTCACAGAATCACACTGAAATATGTTCAGATTCTGGTGTGGTGTGGCATTCAGAGTGTCTAGCTTTAGTAAAGACGGGCAACAACACATTTCATGCAATGTGAAAAGCCTTTTATTGCTACAGCTGTTTTACCACTACTTTACCAAGTCTGCCATAATGTTCATTTTACTGCAGACATCAAAATGAATTCAACTCAGGTCTACAAAGGTCAATAACACTTTTTTCATGATACATCCTGCTGCTGCACACTTCTCAGACAGAAACTGTCCATTCCATAATCACTCAGATTCATTGAGCACAGTCCATTCATTTTTCTTTACAAAGACTTCACTCTTTTAGTACCACTCGCAATACAAACACAACATCCTGCTCTTTATTAAAATGCAATCAGTTTTTAATGAATCTTCTTTTGACGCTACTTCAGCAGTTGTTCAGAGCCGTGTTGTGCGTCACATGTATAATATTTATTTGTCTGTAGGCTTTCCATTCACAAGCTGTATACATATGTCTATATACTGTGTGTGATTCTGTGAGCTTACATTTAGTACTTGACATTACTGATTTGTAATATTGAACAGGAGGCCTGTTTCCCTATGGCCAGGTTATTAGAGTTTTTCCTCATCCTGATAGAGGGCTAGGGACAGGGGGTATTGACTAAAACAGTCTATTTATTGCCTTTTGTCTTTGTATAGCACCTTTGAGGAAATTATTGTGAAATTGTGGCACACATCGAATTTGAATGGTACATAAACAATGATGTTTTACAAGTAACAAACATAGCTGCGTTGCTAATAACTATAAAAAGAGTGAAGTTCTCGTGTGTAGTGGTACATTTAACAGTAACAAAAGAAGATTGCACGCAATTTGTTCCCAACTTTTTGAACTTTAAATTCAAATAGACTTTCTACATTTTAGTAATGTGAAACTTTATTGTCTTATCAGATCATGCCACAGCAACACAATTCTTCACACATCTTATAAATAAAAGATAGAGAGTCTTTTAGCAGGTTAAAAGGCTAAGAAATTAGGCAGTGTTGCTGTACTGTAAAATTGTGATATTTTAACTTATTTCAGTGTTTTCCAAAGTTTTCAAAGGACAATCATACGTATATAAATAGAATGAGAGGGCAAATGTTGTGACTGCTCACTTTATGGACACAGGCTTCACTCTTTTCACTTAATCTTTCTTTTTGTTTGTCTTTTCATGTTTTGCTGTAAAGTACTTCAAACAAACCCACTCACACTTTCAGTTACTAGCTTCACGGCTGTTAAATGATAAAACTACACCAGTATCACATGGGGCTTGTTTACCTTTCTCGTCACTCTAATGTGTCCTTTTGTTCTCTCTGTGAACAAGTGGTGTAATTGACCCCATAATAGCTGGGTTAAAAGGACCCTTTGTAGTAACGTAATAGAGATGATTGGGAGAGATCAGTGCACCTGTACCTTTTCATTAGATGAAAAGCAAAGATTTACACCTCACAAAAAAGTGCTAAAGAGAGTATGTGCTGACACAGACACATACGCAGGTGAGGAAGAGGGAAAGAGTGGCTTGATGATGAGATACAGAGGAAAACTGAGAAAAATGCAGTGAGATATGAAGGTGGTGTAGTGCAGCAACATGATTTGATGCACCAAATGTATACCCTAGTGTCTGATTAAAACATCCACAGAGACAAGACGACGGATAACATGATGACGTATGACAATGACACTGTGCAATGCATATTCTGATTATAGTCTACAGTAGATGATTGTAAGCACAGCCAGCAGTGATGAGCGATGACGCAGGTTTTGTGTGTATGGTCGTCAGTGGGGCGGGTGAACACCTTTTTACTTTTTAAGGATTGTAAAACTTTAAAAACTACTCTTGTGCACAATTGTGGATTGAATAGAGGGAATTAACATCCATATTTTATTCTCTTCCTCATACAACCCTAGAACTTAGTACTCCCCAGTAGCACCTCACTGTTTCTGATGCTTCTCAGCAGCAACTATTGTGCAAGTATCCTCCATGGACCACACACTTCCCTGGACATTGAAAGAGCTCAGTGTTTCTAATACTTCTAATACTTCTAATATGTTATTAATTTGTACATATGATGGACGATTTGTAATGACTGTCCTGGGCACATCTTCTGGAAGTGAAGGGTTTTTGTGTATTTGCTCTTGCGCTCTCCATTGTTTTTATTCAGCCCTTTGAGGCAATTGTTATTGTGATACTGGGCTATATAAATAAAATTGACTTCTTTGGAGTCATGTGTCATCAATTTTTTCTCTCTTGTTTTGCCTGTTTGCAATTACACCTATCTTTTTTTCAGGGAATCTGCCATGTGGAACAAATATCTAATGTAACCACATTTAAACCTAAAATTGTCACACCTTGTTCTCAGACATACACTAAGAACAGAAGGTTTTACATGTAGTATTTTAAAATTGTAAATTAATTTGTAGCTCCTTTTTAAGGGATTGAGGGAAAAAAATCTGTAAACTGTTGAATTTCTCAGGCTTAGAAGAAAATTGTCCATGAATGATACACTGTGTTGTGTTGCTATTTACCATCTACAATCACAAAATACTCATATATATTATATATATATATATTAATGTATATATATATATTCATATCCATATGACCTATGAGGGGAAAACACATCTTACCACCATCTTAATCACATCAACACAAATGAAGTGTAAAATGTAAAGCCTTGTTGGTAGGAATATAAACCACCACTAGAACATTTATTCTTCACCATAACTCTCCACACATCTGAGATATGCTGTATACTGAGACAGAATGGGTCAATGGGAGTTTTCTTCAATGAAGTTGCAGTCTTTTAGAAAACAAATCCTGCAAAGTTAAATAGTGTTGTAAAGTGTCATATTTACTTTTGAGGTCAAATGTTTCTGACCTTTATTTGTTCTGACTTGTCCAGAGTAAAAAGAAAAAATAAAACTATTTACTGCCAGTGAACTTTCTGAGTCTGAATGTGCTCTACGGGTGCTCAGGTGTCCTACCACTATCCAAAAGCAGGCATGTGTAGGTGAATTGGTCACTCTAACTTGCCCATAGTGGCTGAAATATCATAAAGAGAAAAAAGTACATCCAGTGTTATATGTATCATTTGACATCTACACACTTTTCCAACTTTTCAGGAAATGGGCTTTTTGTAATCTCTGCCCGTGTGTTGGACTAAGAGGGAAGTGTGTGTTGTTTTTTGACGATAGGAGCCAAACTGCATCACCTGCTGTAAAATACATTCATCTCGTTGGGAAACATCTCTAAACAAAAGGCAACACAGACATGTTTTCCCACCTTACTTTGGATTAAGGAGTCACTAATCTAACTGCTGTCATTTCAATTTAAAGACCACTCTGTCAACATTTCATTTTAGGTTCAAAGCCAGGATGTGGAATAAGCAATATTCCACATCCTGGCTTTAATGGTTACATTATGGAACAATGTGCGTAAACATATTAGAATGGTATAGTAGTATTTGTATAGATGCCTAAAGAATGGATTTGTTATTGAGTTTTCTTTTATCATGGTTGCAAAAAGCAGCATCATGAGACCTCTGAGGAGCTCTGAAGAGAAATGGCATGAATGAAGGAGGAGAAGGAAGGAGAGTGGACACTACTGATCTCAGTGCGTGCAACTATATATGGTTTAGTGTTATACAAGCATCAGTGGACCTTTTGAGAGGACTGTTGAATCTTTCTTTCATTTTGTGCTGCTTACGTACATATAGTTCTTTATGTATCTTGAGAAAGAGAACAACATTTAGAACATAACAACACTAAAAGCCTTTAGCATCATTTAGTCCTCAAACCTCATTAAAACCGTTTCCGGAGCACACCGTACTGAATGTTCTTATATGGGGTTATTGTCTACTCTGCTCTGCTCTACGTCAGAGAAGTAGGCAGGAGTTTTCTCTTCTGGATAATTCCTTTTGCTAAGTTCGCTTCAGTTTAGTAACAGTAGTGCCTTAACTCCTGTCTCACAGAAATCTTTCTGTCTCTGTTTTTCCAAAAGGGACTATTGCCTTGATTTATCTCCATTCCTCACACCATCAATGCACTACATCCAATCATTATATCCACCTACCTCTTATCAATTTTAGTTTCTTTGCTTGCACATAAAAACCCACTAAACAGCAATAACAGACACTGCAAATCTACAAGGATTTGCGTGGTCCATACATTTGGTGGTTTCACTTTTACAGAGCAAATCTTTGCCTTTAAATCTCCTAATATAATGTCTTTAGTATTTGTATATTTTTTTATTTGTAATTACATTTTACAACTGATTGAACTCAAATTAAATGTCCAGATATCGAAACGTGACCCACAAAGAGCAAATAGCAATCACAACCTGCAGCATTGCACTTTTATCCTGTTTTTCACATAGGGCTCGCTTCTTGAGTCTGCTTAGTATTATTTTCACATAGTTTTTGGATTTTTGTGTGTGAAGTTTTGACAGTTTCAGAAAATCTTCTCAGCAACTACAAAATAACCTGAAATAATAAGCTAAATAAATAAGCTTTGTGTGTTTTTCCAAAGATTTTTTTGCCTTTATTTGAAAGTTACATTAGTAATTGTCTTGAGTTGTCCAATATCACGCAATAAGTGAGCAGCAGCCTTAATGCCTTTCTTGTGTTGTAGATTTTAAACATTACAACAAAGCAACTTTATAAGAAAGATAAAGCTTTACCTATGCATCTAAACAAATGGAGGTTCCACAGTAATTTGCAGCCTGCAGTCCCAAAAGAACACCACACACTATTACTTGTATGAACAAACACAAGTCACATTTGTTTTAATTACATCTTCTGTAATAAGACCTGAACGTCTGTTAATCTCTACCATGCCATTTCATAAAAAAGATGCGTATATTATGTAATGTATATGCACTTCCAGGAGTCTCTCACTACAAACCATGCAGGACCACACATGAACCCGTTCATATGGCTAGATACACTTTCTATTTTGAATGTTTGGGCCCCTTCCTGCCCTTATCTGTCAGTGTGTGTGCTCATTCCAGACTAATATACTACCTCAGCTTCAGTATGTAGTATGTGCTCTACCAGGTGAGCAACCAATGTACCCCATACTACTTGAAATTTAAACAATGGGCTCACTTTTGCAAATCATGTGCTGTTGTTGTCCAATATCCTGCTCAATAACATTAGTCCCTAATATGTATGAATGTGTACGCAAATGCTGTAACACACAAGCAGTGTAAATGTTTCAAGAGCAAAATGCTACACACAAACTTCCTTATTCCTAAATTTTCCCTAAAAGGCTGTGTCATGATATTTCCGCGACTAGGGAGCAGAAGTTGCCTTATAAGCAGAGGAAGCTAATAGCACATGTCACCCCAGTGAGTATTGTGCTGCAGAGTGTGTGCTGCTGTGTGTTGACAGAAAACAGCAGTATATGGCGAAGCGGAAGCAGTGACGACAAATCAAAGGACAAATGAAAAACCTGGGCACAAAAAGCTGGAAGACAAAGGGAAAAAAAAAGTGATTTTGGAATAATAGGGCCCTTGTTGTTGGACGATGCTGCCTGGATGTGAGACAGACTGACTCTGGCAGCAGTGAGCAATAGCTTTGACACTGTCCTACTGAACAATACGACATGTTGAGTCACCTACAAAATGAATGTTTGCTGCCTTTCTTTGTTTTTATTGTAAATGGTGGGACACTACTTTTTTTCTTTTGTGCATGTCACACTTTGGTGCCTCATATTCCCATTCTCAGTGTTTACCATGCACTTCCCTTTTCTTCTTATTTGGGACACAAAAAAAATAAAGTTCATTAATGAGGCACCATAGTCATTCTGTTTCAATCCAATGCCCTTAATGAATCGAGATGAATAAGAAAAGTGTTTTCAGCCTCAGAGCGTTTAATGAGCAAATGGGAAATGTAATTTAATGACAAGACAGTGTTACTTTGGCAACAGACACACCTCTACAGCAGCATCTCCTCCCAACCTTTGGTTTCACCTGGACTTTAACAATATGCATAGTGTCTCTCGTGCTTTGTGCGTTTTACTTGTGTTAGTTTAAGCTAAATGGGTTTGAACAGGTATAACTGGATTTCAATAGCTCTGTCTCTACTACTACTGCACAGAAAAGCTCACACTTTCAACTTCATTCAACTTCAGTCAGTGTGGACACTATAAAGTAGAAATACTGCAACACTGTTATGCATCTATGAGTGGGGGCAACAGATATTAAAGGGAATAAAATATTAGACTGATGACACAATAAGTTTGCTACAAAAGTGTGACTGGTATACTAATCGTAGTGTGCCCACTAATCTCAAATTCAAATGTTCACCCATGACTTGCATGAATGGGTAGAGACAAATAAACAGACCCAGGAGACGTGAATGGGGAAACCGTGACGTATCGCTCATCACACTCATTGAGAAAACCTACACAGAAGTGCGCAGTGGCTGTGTGGCCACAACTCTGATTGACTGACACTTGGGCTGTGGCATTTACAAAGTTATGGCTCATTAGACAAACATGAGCGCACATGTAGCAAAAACCATGCCATACAAAGTGCGCAGCTGGTAACGTGGGAGACTGTGAAGGGGAAGCCTGTGTGTTGTTAGTCTCTTTTGAACAAGTGGGCGCAGGAGCTCGTGCGTCCACAAGTCCTGATAAGGACAAAGCAGGAGGTGTGACAGAATAAGACATCGTGGACGGATCCCCTTCATTACTCATTTGTTTATCATGCCTGTGGTTCAGTTGGCTTCATGCACAGTCTCTACAAGCCTTGTGCGCGCTCTACTGTATCTGTGTGACTCCTTATTTCATCATACATCATCTGTTTTGCCGCCTGTGTCTTCCCATGAACTGGCGGTCTACCTTGGGACTGCTCTCACTGTCACTCCACATTCATTACAATGCCAGACTCAAAATAAACTGCAATTTTGTTCCAAGGCCAACTCTGAACTGAATCTGCTTCATTCATAGGAAGTTCACTGCTTTCACTTTAGGATAGTCTGCTGGATTATGTAATATCTTAATGTAATATATAATATATTCTAATGCTGCAAAACAGAACTTTTAATTTAAATCTAAAAGTCCAATTCAAGTGAAAAGCAGAGCAGCAAAGAATAATGGATGGTAAGACAGAAAACTAAATCCTTTCTACTGCATAAATGAGACCATAACATTCATCTTTACAGTTATTGTCTCATTAGCGGTATTTTAAAAATGTAGGATTATTATTTTAAAGTCTTATGCCGATACTTTTAAGCTTTACTACTCTATATTTAACATTTTGAATACTTTATTATTTAGTTTAGCTACAGTATACTTCAGTGGCTGTTAGTGTCAAGACTTCTAATGTCTGATTGTTGATGTTGCGTGTGATATCATCTGAAGGGGAAACTAAAATGACTTTTATGTAACTTTCACCAAACTGCACTTGAAATTACTGAGCCAAAGTAATTTCCCTTGTGGATCCATAAAGTTAAAAGTGTAAGTCTATGCCCAGCTCTGGCCTCAGTCTTGCTCAGTCTCCATCAACTTAATATGAATTCTTTATTCCCTTTTAATATGGCCATTATTCAGCTCATGTCTCCTGAGTGTTGGTTTGCAGAACATCTAAAGAGTTAATAAACATAGTGCCATCTCCTGATTTCTTTCCAGAACTTTGTGTGGGAGGTTTGTAAGAAAGCCCGCAGTTTTTTTACGTTCAGGCTTTGGACCTGATACAGGAGCTGGGATGAGAAATTTAAGTGCAATTTTGTGCAAAAGATTATTTCACACACACACAAAGAATCATTCTGACCTTCATCATTTGGCCTCGCAGGGCAGCTTTTATTAATGACCTATGCATTGGTTGGAATTTTGCAATGTTGTTTTCATGATATTCGGTCCACTGCTGAACTAAGTAGTGCTGTCAGTATGGAGGCTCATTTGCTTTAATAGACACAAGCAGCAACAGCTTGAGATGCAGACACTACACTGACTTGAAGTGGCATCGATTTAAGGCATCTGCTGTGCTTTGGTTACTAATGATGAATGGCTATGTTACCACCAATCATGCTTTAGTTGCTCAATTTATAGTGTGTGAGTGTACATTAATAATGTGAAGAGTGACAACTAGGAAAATGAACTGGACTTTGAACAAAGTAGCTTTGATTAAGAGCTTGTTGGTACTATTAAGGTTTTAAAGTTAATTTTTAAGTCATATTTGACTGTGCATGAGAATTAAGGCAAACTGAACCAAATGTTTATGATGAAAAACAAGTTGCATACATTTTGACGCTAATGGACAGCAGATGATAATATTCCAAATTATCAAGTTGGACAAACGCCCTTTTGCTTATTGTATTTGGTTTGATTAACTACTACGCATTGTAATGTCCTTAATTGGTCTGCTTTTCCTGACTGTCCACTCATTGGTCATTGAGCCAATTAATGTCATTCAACACCTCATTTTCAAATTATGTCAGGAGTTATAATTATAACAGTTTGACTGCTGCTTAGAGGTTTAACGTCCCCAAACACTACACTGAGTGTTGTTTTAGTCGGCTCATCCTGGCACAGGCCTATCTCTTGTGACTGAATCATAATTCGGGGGCATCCTTCTTTTTCTAAAACACAACACACAAGCCTTTTCTACATCTTTCTGTCTGGTTTGAGCGCGCCGGAAGCAGCCCATAAGTGTCTCTGCGAGCGCCATTCAGGAAACGATCCTCTGGTTCTCCAACCCATCCTCCCCTCTCTGCGCTTCTATGTGCGTCTGCAGTCTCCTCCTCTCATACACGCTGCCTTTACGCGCGTATTCCAGCCTCTCCAAGAGAATACCCTGCGGTCGGCCCCGCCTCTTTCCGTTTCCCTCCGCCCGCACTGCCGTCCTGACCCCGGGCCGGTGACGTAGGAGATTCCGCGGTGCCCACTGCCGTAGGCGCACGCGGCATGGTGCAGTATATATGCTCTGGTGTTAGTGGCAGCCTTCACTCTCTCAGTCGCTCCGACTCGGGAACCAGGGCATCAGCGGAGATAGCAGGCTTTATTTTGGTCTTTTAGGCTAACTCGCTTTGGGCTTTGGTTCAGGATGGAAACCTCTTCGATTTCTCGGAGCCGACGATGCTCCATCATGCGCAACTGCAAAAGTAAGTCTTTCTCTGCTTTCTGTGGATGCACTGGACTCTGTACTTTACAACTTGTTCACGAACTTTTAAATAGGAATAGAGAAGAATTTAACACATTTGTAATGGCTTTTACCAACTATTGATGCTGTATTTGTTCACTGCTCTTAAATAGGAACAAATATAGTTAAATTCCTTTTTTTGTTTTTACAATTCAAAGCTTTTTTGTTTGATATTTTCTTTGAAGTTCATGTAGCCTACTGCTGAAATTGACTTTATCTTAAGCGGATTTTGAGAAATAACTGCTGTGTTTCTATGTAAAAGTGACGTTATTGATGTGCGTAAAGATTGGTTCATTTGCTCCTGAGCGCGCACTGAAAGATATAGTAACGCTGAAAGGTGTTTGATATTATTGTTATGATATTATTTTTACGTTTAATACTCATATAAAGATGAATGCACAGGTACATCTACACAGTGACATTTACCTTATTAGCTCCTCTGTGCGCTCTGTGCTTGTGATGGACGTGCTGCTAGAGTCTTATCCGCTCTGTCTCTGCTGCAGGCGGTCTCTCCTTGTGGCTGGTGGTGTGGCTGGTCCTCGGTAAGCCAAGTCCGGTGTCGGCGTGTCCGCAGCATTGCGTGTGCTACCCGACCCCTATGACTGTGAGCTGCCAGGCGCAGAACTTTACCGCCGTGCCCGTTGGAGTGCCCTACGAGTCACAGCGCGTGTTCCTCCAAAACAACAGGATCACGGAGCTCAGAGTTGGCTCTTTTGGCTTCGGGACTCAGGTAAGAAGCATTTCTCCAGTAATTTACCATGTAAAAATCTGCAGAGAGTTAATTAACATAGTGTCATCTTTTGATGTCTGCTCAGAAGTTTGTGTGGGAGGTTGATAATCGTGGCCACCTGATACTGTTGCTGGGATGTCATCTGCAAGTCAAATTTTCGGCATCATGTGTGAAGCTGTCATGATGGACTAATGTTCATGTTTATGCAATTACAGCCAAGACATGAGCCATTCTGATTTTTGATTGGATAAAATTTACAATTCATTTGATGCAGAGATAGCCATAATTTTATTACACCCCACAAAACCAACAGCAAAACTGTGCTTAGTATACAGTATTTGATATTAACATAAGATGGGGGATGTGGAAGACTGTAAGTGAAGCAAGAACAACACAAGGACAGCCTAATATGATTTTAGACTTAACACTGAATACAATTGTATTTGTGCTTTAGGTCCTGTGGCTTTTCTCCAACAACATCACGTGGATTGAGGCTGGGGCTTTCAGTGAGCTGAGGGACTTGGAGGAGTTGGACCTGGGGGACAATCCTAGCCTCCATAGACTGGAGGGGGGAGCCTTCCGTGGCTTAGAGAAACTCCAGAGCCTCCACATGCACCGCTGCCGGCTCACTGCGCTGCCCCATGACATCTTCCACAAACTCTACAGTCTGCAGTTCCTTTACCTGCAGGTAGGGGCGCTGTGGAAACGTGAACAAATGACTCAGACACCATGCAAACAACAAACTATAGAAAGCACAGTTTCTAATTAATACTGATGTCTACTTAGAACATGTATGGCGTAGGGTAACTTTATTACATCACATAGCTGACAAAAGATACTATAAGATAAAGATAATTATTTAATGAGCCACACAACCCTAACCTCAAAAATTCTCATAATGCCTAAACTTTTCTCATGATCTTTTGTCTTTCTTAGGAGAACAATCTTCACTTCCTGCAGGATGACATCTTCTCAGATCTTATCAACCTCAGCCAGCTCTTCTTACATGGCAACCGTATCCGCACCCTTTCCGAAAACGTGTTCCGTGGTCTGGTCAACCTGGACCGGCTGCTGGTCCACGACAACCGCATCCGTCAAGTGAACCGTCGCGCCTTCCGGGACCTGGGCCGTCTGACCATGCTGTTCCTGTTCAACAACTCCATGGCTGAGCTGCCCGGTCAGACGCTGCGGGACTTGCAGGGCATTGAATTCCTGCGGCTCAACGCTAACCCCTGGTCCTGCGGCTGTGAGGCGCGGCCAGTGTGGGAGTGGTTCCGTGAGGCCCATGTATCATCATCTGAGGTCATATGTGCATCTCCCTCCAATCGCCGTGGTCAGGACCTGCGCTTCCTCCGGGAAATGGACTTTGCCCTCTGCCCCCTGCCCGACCCTGGCTCCATTGCAGGGTCCACCACAACAACCTTCAGCACCAAAACACGCTGGTGGTTCCACAAAAACAAGCCCCAGTCATCCACTAAAGGCGTCTTCGAGAAGGCATCAGAGACAGTGAAGGCTGGTCTTTACGGCAAAGGCCCATCCTCAACCACCTCAGTGGTGAAGTACGAGCTGGGAGAGGAAGAGCTGGCGCTGCCCAAACTGGACCCAGAAGAGTACTGGGCCAACTATGGCAATGAAGACTCTGGCATCACTGTTCGATGCTTTGAGCTCGAATGTCCACCTGAGTTTGATCTGCCGCCATCTTCCTCCTCACCCTCCTCGTCCTCGCCCTCTCTACTATCACTCCTGGCCCTCTCACTCCTCACATTCTCCCTTCATCTGCTGTTTGGCTGAAAGACTCTTAGCCCCCTCCCATCTGGCCTGTTTTAAAGGCTGTGGGGCCCCTGTTAGACTGTCTACACCCCCTTTGCCTGCTCTGCTGTAGGCCTATAGTTAAGGCACAGCGAGGGAGATGGGGGGACAGTTAGATTGTGAATCTAGCACCTACAGGGCTTAACACTTTTCAGGGCTGCTAGGAGTTCTTGAGCTGTCATACATCAGCTACAGGTGTGTCTTACCTGTGCGACACACCACCTATTATTCCCTGCAATCAGGGCTACGAGGGCTGAGTCCATTGGTAATGTCAGCGCCATTTGATAACAAATGATTATGTTCTTTCACCTCAACTTAGTTACAAACCAAGTACAACTAGTGCTGTTAGTGCATCCGATGACTGGCTGCTAGAAACACATAGATTACTGTTAGAATGAGAGCACAGTAATGACAATACTGTAACC
Source organism: Rhyacichthys aspro (assembly GCA_036850595.1). Taxonomy (NCBI): domain Eukaryota; kingdom Metazoa; phylum Chordata; class Actinopteri; order Gobiiformes; family Rhyacichthyidae; genus Rhyacichthys; species Rhyacichthys aspro. Next base: position 15,959,445 of record CM072148.1, on the reverse strand, counting down.
ACTTAAAGTGTCTTGTAAATAGGTATTTTGTGATTGATATTGGTGTCTGTAGTCCAGCACATTTTTACCATATTTAAAATTGATACTGAAAAACTGTGAAGGCTTAGTGTTTCTACTTGACAGAGCACAATGCACAGGAAAGAGAGGACAAAGAAAAGATGACAGAGTGCAATTGGAAAGATAGTAAGAGATAAAAATGCACAAAATGGATGGAATTAAGGACAGGTTTAGACAGGGGAAGAGAAAAACTGAACTTATGCAGCAATAAGAAATGAAAGTAGTGAGTAATTTCTGACAAAGAAGGCCAGTGCTGGCAGTAGAAGCAGCATCCTGCAGGTTAAAAGTAATAAATTCATCCATAGTAGTTGTTACTATCATCCACAACTGATGTAAATATGGTGTCACTGCGACAACCACGGGGAATGAATGCTTCCTGGAGGAAGCTGGGAAATTGTTTCTTGGATGTCTTTCTGTGACATATTGCTATAACGTGTTGCGATTGTTGACTTGAAGAGCTTGATATAAAGATACACTGAATATTTCCTTACTCATGTTGTCAGAGGTTTCTTTGCACATTTATTTCACCTATTTGGAAACTGGAACAAAAGATTTTGAAACTCACTGAAAAGCGACAGATTGCCAGAGTGTGATCTGAGCATGACTAAAGTGGTCTAAAGGTCTCACCACATGGACCTAAAGTCACAGCCAGAGCTGGTCAGAATAGCTCTGGGCATCTGTCCATGTGTGGATAAATGAGGATGAATGGATTCACAAGCTGGCATCGCTGCAAAAGGCAAATACGTCAGTAGATTTGTCACATGTTTGACTCATGAATGGGCAACGCCAGATGGACAGCCGAGGTGTAAATTGGCTTGGTTTGTCAATACGTTAAGAGAGCAATGGATTTTGGTTGACTTTAGAAAAGAAGTGGGAGCAGGGGATAAAAGGCTTGTGAGTGCAAGCTAACAGACAGCAGTCAGCTTAAGTCAGAATGTCAGAGTTACTGATTAAAAATAGCACAACAACAAACATTTTCAGGACAGATTTGAGAAGTAGGGCAACAGGGATACAGATGTCTCAATCTCCATTGCAAGTGACAACCTAGTGACATTATGTTCCATTATTTTTATTTGTTCAATTTCCTTGGGTCCCATTGGTCTCTCGCTTCAATACACGTGTCAAGGTTAAGATGTAGGAGTGAATGTGTAGGAGGTAGAAAGTGACACTTAACCTTGCTTCTGCAGAAATAGCTTAGGATTTCAATAGGAATACCATGGTCCAAGTGGCTTTAAGGGAATATTCAGTGTACAATCTCTTCAAGTGTCGTGGAGGAGGTCAAACTGAGCCTGGGTGCTCTTCAGTGGCCATGACAGTGAGGTCACTGTCAGACGACCAAAGTGCCAGTTATACCAGTATCCCCAATATCCTTGTCCTGTTTGTTCACTGTGCATGTCCGATGTTTGTATCAGACAGGAATAACTCTATATGACAGAGTGGCGTATTTGTTATTTATTTTTACGGTAATAAAAGAGATGTTATTGAAAGATGAAGAATAAAGAAATAAAATAAAATTCATACTTGTTTTATCAAAAGTGATTTGTGTGGGTGTTTTAGTCTATGTCTTGGCTTTTGTCCACTCACTGGTATCCAAAATCACAAACGCACATGCACACACCCACATGCACACGTTGGGCCATTGTGTATGTCCTCCAGGCAGTTGTCCAGCTTCTCAGCTATGTAACTGTGCAACTGTTGAAGAGACAAGGAACAGGAAGCCTTGAGATGAAAAACATATCTACTATCTATAAAAAAAACCCCAAACAAAACAAACAAAAACAAATCTCAAGCACTATCTATCAGTGCAATGTCACATCTATCATAAATAATACAAGGTTAACAATACCATATAATAATATACATGGAACAGAGAATAAATGTCGAAAAATAGAAGTGGTAGTGATAATAAATGGTGGTAGTTTAAGAGAAAATGTGTGAGCATAAACTATTAAGGATCAACTTGGATTTCACATGGGTTTTTTACATTAAAAACCATACTGTAGACACAATTATATATTTAATTATTCACAGTTTTATAAATGGGACCACTGAAATAAGCCTGGACATTATTCTAGTAAATTATGAACTACATTATATGCCACTGCTACAATTTACATTCAAACCCACTTTGAAAACAGGACTTATTCCTATTTATTCACATTAAAAAATTATTCACATCAGCTTCTCTTTAGTGTTTTCAGGTATGAATATCTCAGACTGCGTGGGTGGAATGAAATCATTATAATTAACTGTGAAAGTACAAAACATGAATGATTTATTTACTTTGAAGAAGATATATTAACCATATGTTGGATGAACTTGAATGAATGATTGACGGATTGATTGATGATTAATGACGTATTGATGAATTGCTTCAGCTCAAATTAACCTTCAGTTTGACGGTGCGTCTGGCAGTTTGAGGACATCAGTCTTTGTTGTTTTCACTTTTTTCTTGTTCTGTTTCCAAATGTGAACTTTTGTCCAGCAGTATGTCTGCCAGACAAGATCATGCGCAGACAGTCAACAAAATAAACATAGAAAGCGTTAAATTGGCAAGTCAGACACACAAGGCTTACACTCCGAGGCATGGAGCTCTCACACACAGCTTGTCATGTCTATATAAGGAAGAAAGCAGCATATCCAACTGCTCATCCTTCACATTCCCATTGGTCTGTGAGCTTTTATGCGGCTAAAAAAAAAAAAAAAAAATCCATGACGCACCTTCTTTGTCGAGTACAAACTCTTCTATTTGATTGGAATATCACTATGTCAGTCACATACCTAATCCAGGGGGTGGGATCACAGTGCGGTGAATTGATAAATATTAATCACTCCCACTTTATTCATCAGAGAAAAGGGAGCACGTTAGAAATGGGAAGGGGACTGTGGGTTTGTGTGCGTCACTATTTTGTCAAGCTTGGCTCCGCCTGCTCAGACCCACTCCAACTCCATTTCATTCATAAACACACATGAATAGTTTCTCACCTTTCCATGCAAAGACGCACTTTGCCTGTTCTATGCCTGCAGGGTGTGTGCTGATGCACTTCTCATATCAGACTGCGATATAACCAACCTTTCACTTGTCTCATTCCTGTTTTCTCACATCCTCTGTGTCGAGTGCCGCTGACATCATCGCCCGCCTTCGTCCCCTTGTGTTTCGACGCATTGTTCCCTATTATTCCCAAGATGCAACCGACAGCAAGAGCTGCCACACTCCTTTGATTCATGGATTTTCTCTCACTTACTGATTGATTTAAGCAGAAACGTGTCGGTCCTGTCTCTCCATTTGTCTGTACATCTGTTTCGGTCCGAGCTGTGACTAAATATTCGTTATTATTCTGTTAAAAAATAGCTGTGCTAGACTCATCTTCCTGTTATTTGACAATTTCCATTTCAAGGACAAGTGAAGTCGGCTGAGCAAACGATGAAGGCAATACTTTTGATCTCTGTGCAGACAAACAGCACCGGCTCTAACTGGGATGCAAAATGTTAACATATGCAACATTCTGTGAGAACAAAGGCTTACAATGAAAAAGTGAATCTGCATTTACTGCATTAGAAATGACAGATTCTTTCTTACACTTACACTTTACGTGGGTTGGGTTGTTCTAGTTCGACTTTTTGACTTCTGTGCCCTCCACCAGGTCCATTTTTGTCCTTTTTGACGAGTTTCATGTTTAAATGTTGAACTATTTCTTGGTATTTCTTTCCATTTATCATGCAAGGGATTTGGTTTTGTTTTGAACTTAGTCTAAACCCAGCCTAAATCTCTAAAAGTCCTGATCTCGTCTTGGTCTCTGTAACCTCTGGTCTCGGCCATGACAGGCTCTCAGTTAGTGTAATTGTTACTACGACACATCTCTGATAACTAAAGAATAAGTCCAACTCAAACCAAAAAGTCTGTCATAATTGTTTCAGAAGGAGACCAGTGGTAGAACCAGAGCTAGTCTTTTGTGAATGAGTTAAAAGCTCTGGTATCAAGTGTAAGACAATAGGCACAGTAGCAAACTCTTGGCTCTGAAAGCATCATGTGTAAAAGGTCTTTCACACTGATCACAGCAGGGGCTATACTCTCTGTCAGGGGTCTGTGCAAAGTAGCTTCAAAGCCAGTTCAGCTCTAACTAACTCTTTCCTATTCTGCGCTATGCCATTACCACTAGTGGTAATAGTGAAGGTTGTCATGTGTGCAACATTTTCCCCTAGAAACCTAGATTTGTAAAATTGTGTTGGTTTGGTATACTGTTTGTAGTTTGCACACAATACAATGTGCAAATATGTGTGCAAACTCAAAAATATACATGCAATACACAAGAATGGGTTTAGTTGTGTCATGTTAGTCAACTCTGGTCAATATTTTGTCACTTTAATAGCTTTTAGTTTGACTTTCCCATGAGCATGATTTGATTTTTAAACAGACTGTCATCATGTCTATCGATTGATTTTCAAACCTTTGAATGCACAGAGCTATTTACATATTATTTATTTAAAACACATTTACAAGGTATTACATAAAAACAAATTGACTGATGAGAAACTTTGGCCACATTTAGTTCTATCTCCTTCAGAGGAATAGGTGCTCTGTGAGATGTATCAATGGCAAGAAGCTCCAGAAGTTGTGGAAGATGGATGAAGTCATCATGCTATTAACATTGGTCATAGACCCTTTCTTCACTCAATGTACCCTGAACTGAAATGAAGCACTCCTTGGTATATATTTGGATAATGAAAGACTGAAAAAGGTGAAAAGTCACTGACGCCCATATGGGGTAGAAAACAAAGCTTGCTGTTGACAAAAAGATATGAAAATGAGGGTTTGTGAGGAAAAAAACGCAGACAGAAAGATAGCAACAGAAGAGGTGTGACGTCTGACTCACGTACTTGGAGCGGCTCGTCGCTGAGAACATTTGGACGGCTTAAGTGTTCGCTCGCACACTCACAAACACACGCATACACACAAAACACACACGTGCAAATGCACCCTCGCTGGCAGGGTTGGCAACGCTGCGATGCCTCAAGAGTGGCCCACTGGGAGACAGACGTTCCCTATCACATCACACAAGCATAATCCACGCAATGCAAGCCTACACAGGCACCTACAAATACTTACAACGCAGATATATGCAAACAAGAGCAGCACCCTCCCCACACATTTCCTCCAACAGGTGGCTCCAAAATATTTGTGAGTGCATCCTTTATGACATACCATTTGCATCTTGTGGCAGGATTCATGTTTCTGAGGAGTCAAAATGCGTCAGGAAGTCAGTGATGGTGCCAGATGAACTATTTTTACACATTTCCACTTGCTTCATCAAAAAAAACAACTGACATGTAAGTGAAACATCCAACAGAAAACATGGCTGCAGCAAACAAACCTATACAAAACGATGTTAAGTGCAAACCCGAGGCAAACAGATGGATAAAGTTGCAGTCGTCTCACAGGGATGGTGACATCATGCATCACTTTGTCAGTCAAAGTGGGACCTAGCAGAGGAATATGGAGGACTAACACACAACAGTTTAGAGAAAGGGTAGTAGTTCTCAAGGGTAGACCACAGACTGAAGGACAAACACTCATCTGTCACAGGGAAGAAAAGGAACAGAAGTTGTCACCTGTGGGACTTTTTTTTCCAGCTCATTTTTCACTGCCGGCTATTTTCACACCAAATGAGCTCCTTCCTCTCATTCATCTTCTCCCCTGCTGATCCAACGTCAGTGCCGAATGCAATGTGTTATCTATCGACTGCTGCAAATCAGAGGAGTTAATATACATACTAAAATAGTCCTCTTGAAAATGGATTTCAGACAAAGAAAGCTTGCACATCAGAAATGTGCATGGAAGGTTTGCATGGAAAAAGACCAATTACAAAGAAAAGTTGTTGCAGAGAAAGAGAAAGAAGAAAATGTACACATTTTGAGAAATAACAGAATGAGGGATGTGCATATCCTGACAAAACTCCAATTTATAATTTAGTCCTCCAAGCCACTGTCCCCTTTCCCTTGTCCTAATTTCTTTTTTTACAACTAAAACCCACCAAAGCTTTAACAGTCCTTGCAGATCACGCCAACCCCCTTCTCTGTCTGATCTTTATCCATATTTTTCACTCTCACATGTCTCTCCTAACTCTTTCTGCCAATGACAGCTCTCCAGTGCAGAATGGGATCAAAACTTTGTGTTTGACCTGACATCTTCCTGCTTCTTTGTCTCTTTCATCCTGTGCTCCCTCCTTTTTTCTTCTGTGACTACCATTTTACGGGTACGTAGTGTCCTGTTCTGGCGACTGATGACTGGCTGTGCCATCAAGCCGTTACCTCACTCCACAGTAAACTCATCCATCTATTCCTGTTGATCCTGTTGATCCTGAAGATCCTTCATGTCTCAAGTCTATTTAGACTTGGAGACAGCTCTCAACATGAAGGTCAAGCCCATCACAAGCCCAGGTTTTAGCGAAGGGTAGGGTTTACTTTGATTCTATAAAAGGCGTTTTGTCCTCAGCTAAGAATTGTTTGGATGATTTCATAGGTCATATGAGCAAGCGTCCTATTACGACTTGTCACATTTATCATCACATAATGTGCTGAAACTCACAGTTGTAGCCCAAATGGTCAAGTTGTAAGTGACAAGATGGAGGAAGAGGACCACTAACGTAACAAGAACTTGAGGTACATAACTGAGCAAAAGTAAGAAACAAATGTGGCCACATGGAATGTTATTAAGAAATAAAAATTTAAAAAAGAAAGCATTTTCTGCAAACTGAATAGTTATTTTACACTTGATACTGATTTCTAAAATGGATATATTCATTTTGCTCCACTGCCTTCAGACTCCATTTAGTACCTTACTTTTTATTTAATGTCAATATACCATCATTATCTTCACGTAGTACAACAGCAATGTACAGTGGTCCCTCGCTATAACGTTTCACCTTTCGCGGCCTCGCTGTTTCTTTGTATGCTGCAATTTTGCATGCTTTTTTTTTTTTTTTTTTTTTTTTTTTACAGCGTATGAATGCGCATTGTGTTCTGCGTCCTGATTGGCTAAGGGAGAACTCGTGCATTGTGTTCCAATCAGAATTCAGGAGGCAGTACCAACATTTGCACAATAAATTGCTCCTGGACTGACACAATTTATACAAACATACAACCCATCAGAGAAGAAAAAGGATTTCATGAAGCCCACACCATTGTAGGTGGAAGTTAAGTTCACAGGGAGGGGCTCCAGACTCACTTCAATGTATGGTCAGGCTGGCCAGACTGGGAAGATCCAGCATTGACAGTCAGGCAGTAGGGGGCACAAGACTGTTTTACATGGTATGTATAAAAGAGAGCACTATGGACAGCACCATACCCTATTCAAGGTTAGGAAGAAGCTCTGTTGACAGCCACCTATATACTACACTGTTTCTTTCGACCTTCATTACAGACACTTAGCGCTGACTAGTCAGCAAAAAGCACTGGAAGCAGAAGCAACTTGACCACAAAGCACTGGTGGAGCCTGAGGGAAGTGCTGGATCAGGACAGAGGCCTTCACTCTGAAGCCCACTCAGCACAAACCCAACACCCTGAGCCACAAAGGGATTTGACTCAGTGTAACACTCTCTAAAAGAAAAAGCTAAGCTGCTTCCCTGAAGTGTGAATGAATGAATTACACACTGTAAAACTGTATTTCTTGGCTCTGATCCAGTCCTCTGTTCTCTTCTCCAGCAAGTGTAGAGAAATTAGCATAGATAGACATAGGTTTTGAACAGTGGCTGTTCTTTTGGGATAGTGCAATGTTGAAGATTTTATTAGGAGTTTTATCCAAGACTTGAATATTTGTTCAGGATCAAAGGAGCCAGAACAGGCTTCAGTTCAGAGTCATTCTTGTATTGAAACTGCTCTGTCTGATCTTATACGCTGGAGTGTGGGTTGCTGAGCCAGTCCTTATAAGGTATATTTACATCCTGTGGGAAGTTTGACAGAATACACTTCACCATTTCAAGGCTTAGGTTTTATGCATGATAGATAATGTGTCTGTGTAATGGCTTTATCTGTGGGTGCCTTTTTGGTAAGTGAGTCAGCGGCTAAATTAGGTGAAAAAGAAGCCACCCTAGTGCAACACAGAGATAAACAAATCCAACACAATTAAACGTCTAAAAGTGACTTAACAGCTCAAATCGAGCCAAATTAGGCAAAAAGGCAGTGAGTCAGAAGAAAGCCTTGGCATCATTAGATACATAACAAACACATTGGAAGACAGCAATGTAACAGCAAACTGAATTCAAACTCCTGTTGAGTTTAAAATATTTACTTTGCATGATGCATTATGAAATGGTCGATCAGCCGCCACAAAAGTGACAGCTGCGCGCTACTCTTTGGACACATTGTGCAAAAATTATTCATTAACTGGCAGTGACCTACTTAAGACATTGCAAACCATTGTTTTACTTGACTTTCCAATAAAAAAATAAACAAACAAAAACACTTAATGATATAACACTGTGGGCGTATAGTTGCCAGAACAGAAAGTACATAGTAGTAGTTATGTATGATGGACTCATTTTACTGTTTATAGTTAAAGTCAAAGGGGCTAGCAGTGGATTTTGTGAATATCTGCTTGTTAATTGATCAAACACCAACAACCAGCCAAGCAAGTTTTATCCTCCCCACAAGTTACCCTTTCTCTCTTTTAAATGTTTCCGACCTCCTATCACTAGGCCTCCCCCCTTTACCTTGGCCCAGCGCCCTCCTCTGTAGTCCCCCCCCTGGTTGGTTTGAGTGGATGGAGTTCCTTTCATTTATGCCTTAGAGTCCCCGAGGGTGAAATCCTAGGTGGGTCGAACCCTAAGGAATCTGTGCCCTGCCTCTTAGTTTGACTCTGGTAGGGGGATCTGCCCTGTGTTTTTCCCCTCCTTTGTCCTTTCAGTGGGGGTGCCTATCTTTGGGGCCTTTCTACAAAGTTACCCTGGCCCTCTTACTTATGAGAGTTGTTTATTTTGTTCTTATGGGACCTAAAAGTTAAATAGACTAACCAAAGTTTACCAATGGTTAGGGGTAAGTTCCTTGAGATCACTTGGCCAGTATGTTAGGCTTCTTTCCTAATTTTCCAAAGTTCTTGTTGAAAAAAAGATGAAAGGGAAGAAAAAAGAGTTTACTAGAATATGTGAATACTATGCTCTCCACTGTATTTCCCGCATATTGTAGGACTAGAGGTTAAAGTAATGGTTTATGGCGAAGCGGCACCATTCCTGACTATTTTTAGCTATAGTGGGCTTAGAGACTTCTCTTGCCCCACACTGTTAGCGATAACAACCCGCTCTTTTGTAACTGCCCACTTCACGCTGGGTTAGAGCTACTGATTTTCACTTACCAAAAAACAGAAAAAACGGTGACGCTATCTTATCAAGGATGCCCCTGATGTAAGATTATAAGACTGTTCTAAGAGTTGCCACCTGCCTTCGGCTCCAGCCTTAAGCCCAAAGCGTCCCTTGGTTGTCTTCTGTACAAAGGTAGTCACTAACATCACAAGGCCATCCAAAGGGACAGCTAACGCACAAAAACTACCCGTTAAGTCCTTCATGTAACGATCAGATTCAAACCGCCCACCAAAATAAACATTCGGTCCTAATAAATGCTTATTCAGAATGGGTAAGCTGGTGCTTGATGTGTGGCTCCTTACAGAACCTCTCTTCCGCAAACATTAGTCCTCCGGAAAACTATACTTAAGAGCTCATATGGGCAAGGAGTTGATCGTACTTCCTACTACCGTTCTTTTGGCACTGCAGTCTCTTGAGTATTATGTGACCAAAGTATGTTCCTGTATCAAGCAGAAAAGCCCTGTTCTAAGGGCCCCTTTGACTACTTTAAACCCTTTGAATTAGTGTCATAGACTTTCTCCTCTTACAAATCAAGGCGGATATAATATCTTAGTGATTGTTGTCACTTCACACGCTTGCACAAGCTTATGCCACCACTTCAAAATCAGGAAAGACTGCTGCAAATCATCTTCAATGACATGCCCTAAAGTTCGGTTTCCTTCTCGATACCATTCAAGGAGGTGAATTTGAAAATCAGTTGTTCAGTCAGTTAAACACTAGTGGAACAGCCGGGTCCAGGACACACCCTATCACCCGATGGGAACGGCCAAGTCGAACGTATGAACAGACTTTTCAAATGCTTAAGACGCTAACTACACAAAAGTTAAACTGGAAGGAATCTATCACAAACTGTTACAATTACACGTTGTGAAGTGACTGGCTATTCGCCATTTTCTACTTTTGGAAAACACCCAGACTCCCAGTAATATGCTTTTTGGACTGTATTCAGGGTCAAGTTTTATAACAAGATATTTCAATGGAAAAAGCTGGAGGAACATATTTTCATAAGCAAAAGATCTCTAAAAAGCAAAAACATTATACAAAGTTAGAAGTTCTGTATTGCAGCCCGTAGCAGTTCTGGTCAAAATTTAAACCTAAGGAGGACCAGGTAAACTACGGACTATTGGGAAGACATCGTACACACAGTCTAACAATGGGGCCTGACTCCCTATCTATGAGGTGAGACCAGAGAGAGGTAAAGACGCTCTAGAGTGTTCTAGGAACCTGCTCATGTCGTGTGACCACTTACCTTTTGAACCTGAAAAAGACATCCGGTAAAAAACCACGAAAAAAACCTGCTCAAATGTTCAAGGATCTATATTGGACAGTGGTGATGAATTTGCTTTTATTATGCACACCTCAGCTTCCTGTGAATCAGTCTCTCCCCTCACCTAAGCGGGACCTCTGCTCAAGACCTTGCTACACCACCGTCAAGCCCCTTGTACTTGGGTGCGCCTGTCCACTGCGAGGGGACAACAAGAGGAGACGGATCCAGGACCGGCGACAGCTCAACACCTGCCCCTCCATCTCTTGTTGCACCTGAGGAACCTGAGGAGCAGATACCCCAGGACAACAAAATCCCAAGACGCATGACGTATGACCAGCTGGGCATCCCAACCTGTTACAGTGTCCGGCCTGACGACTGTTTCCTTGTTCCAGGACTGGTCCAGTGGCTCAGTCTAGCACTTGCCAGTCCCCTATATGTATGGACTCCAGCGGACGTGAGTTGATGACACTTTTTGACTTTTTGGTGACTTAAGGACTGTACTTACAGACTGTATCAAAAAAAACAACTTTTCCCATGGATCTACACAAAGAGGCTGTTAATGTGCAGGGTACACATGGACTGGGTATAGACTCTTTATATAGACATCAGTCTATAGACATGAACTGTGGTAAAGTCCTTTGTTTTGGGAGTTATGGCATACATCACTCACTCTCCAGAGGGACTGACAATGAGTGAAAATGGACTAGAAGTATGATGATTTTGTTGGTATAATGTCGGGACGACATTTTTCTAGTGGGGGAGAGTGTAATAGGTATAACTAGCAACTAATGATTACTATAGCTATAAGCCTTGTGTTTGACTGCTCTAGATCGATTGGTCATGGCTTCACCTACCACTAGGGGGATCGCGCTGTTTCTCCTCATTGCATTAAACTAATGCATGTGAGAAACACCGTGAATCACTCTCGGGATTCTTTCTCCCCTGTTTCCAGGGGTGTAACACAAGCATTAACAGGCATACTATAAAAAGTGGATAGATTATGTGGAAAGTATAACTGGACACTTTCCAGTGATGTCCCTATTAGCTGTATTTTAACACCCACACAGGATTGTAAAGAGAATTAAAAAGGATAAAATTGCACTTAATATTCGTGGAAAATGAACAGAATTTTGTCCATCAGTCCAGTGTAGGCTGTGTAACTGAGGCTGATGACGCCCTAATGCACTCCTGTTGCAGGAGTGCTAAATGTTGGGAATGCGGGCTGTCCTGGGTGTGACTTAAGTCAAATGAATGCAGAAGTCTCTGGCAAAATCATTGCATAATAAGTTATTAAATGAGAAGTAAGCAGAGATCCGGACTTGAGTCACATGACTTGGACTTGAGTCAGACTTTGGTCACATATTTGTGGACTTTTCTGATTATATAAAAAATATAAAAAGACTTGCAACTCGACTTGGACTTAAACACCAATGACTCGAGACTTAACTTGGACTCTGACTTGAAAAGACTTGATGCTTCTTTCCCAAAGTTTAAAAGACTTGCATGACGCTGCTTTCAAATGTGCTTTGTAAAGATCAGTGCCACATGGCTTTACAACCAAAGGACAAAAAGCAACCCACACATTGTACATCACTGATCACCAAAGCATTGAAAGAATCATTATGGCAATACTTTTTTGACTAAATATTCTACAGAAATACAAGCAGTTGTCAGGTGTACTTGGTTTATATTTTTTGTTAAATAAATACAGATTTAAAACGTTTTACCATAATATTAGTCTTGACCTGGATTTGTGTGTCTGTTGTTATCTTATTGTCTGTCTGTCCATCTGTGGCTTTAAAGAAACACTATTTTACACACTAAACACTTTTGATGAGTAAAAATCCAGTAGTCTCAGTGTCAACCATTTTATTAAAACAAATGTCTTGCCAAATAAACTTTTTTTTTTTTTTTTAACTTTTTGTCCATATATTTATGCCAGAAACACATTATGTTTCACAGTGTTGCTTTAACAACAGACACAGTAGACAGTAGACAAAACTTGACCTACTTTGTGAGCAAACATTTATATGGTGACTGTACAGTGTAGTGTTCATGTGGTCCACTGTTGTTTGAAACCTTTTGAATGCACACTGTCGTAAAACTGTGGTTCATCCCTGACTTTGGAGGATGTTATGATAGGCACGTCCCAACTATTTATATTTGTGTCATGACATAAGTATGAGTGCATGTGATTTGAATTAATAATTAAGGGAAGTGCAATAGGAATAAAATCACTGCTAATCACAGGAAGAGAGGGGTTGAGCGAGTAGGAGGCGGCATGTGTTCTTGGTATGTAGCGTTATGTGAATAAGATGACATGAAGAGCGTGTGGGAAGTTGCTCATTAGTAAGTCTCTGTTTAACATTCTGAGAGATGGCAATGTTGTTTTTTCATCCTTTGATTCACTGAAATCCCATTCATGCACTGTAGCCTAAGTGGGAACGTACACCTGTTGTCCCCACTTCCATTGTATACATCACAGTTTTCTCCCTTCTCCCACTCCAACATTTGTATCAGTATCATTTCAGATGAATCACACCCAAATCACGTCAGAGCATATAAATATAGAAGGCGACTGATCCCACCCTCATGCCACATTTGGCATGTTTGCTCCTGTCTGCTGTACGCCGATTCTTTTTGATCTCAGAAGACCTTTTGAAAGTTGTCAGACTAAAAGTGAGCCGCCTTCTGCTGTCAGTCCCGCCGTCTATTTTTGTCATGTGGAAATGGTGATAGAACGTCTGTGGTAAATAGATGTGTCCTATTGCAGCGCCAATGGATAAACTGTATCTTCTGTGGCTTGTCAGATGAGCTCAAGTCTGAGCCTTGAAGATATATAGACATTTGGTCCATCTGTATGTTATTTTAACTGGCTATGTAATTAAAATAGCATATTTTCTTTATGATTAATTGGACACATTTCCACTGCAGAAGCACGGTACGGGTTAGTACAGCACACAATGGATTTTCATTGTCAAAAGGGACACACAAAATGGCTTTAAAAAGACAGTAGGAGCCACTCCAAATCATCCTTCACATAATCCTTCTGTTGGTGCATGATAGTGCCTTAACTCTGTAAATCTCCCACCAAAAACATTTCTAATGCTGTCATTGGTCAGCCATGCATGCTCATTGATAAGACAGGGTCTTATCTTTAGAGAAATTTACCACCACCACAGAGGTTGGGTTCTCTTTTAGTCAGAACGCTCAAAATGTTAAGTCAATGATCAAGGGCTTTTAAAACTGACTTTTAAACCAGCAGGTTCTTGTATTTTTAACTGAGAAGCCAAGACATGAAACAAACCAGTTCAACAGGTTCCCCACAGACGCCTCCTAACATTTGACACAGCAGCCTGTTTCCACAAATCGTCTAAGATATGGAGAAGACTCGAGATGAAAGGGATTATAAAGAACGTCTGAAATCAGAACAAAGCATTGTTGTTGTGCGTGAGTATGAAAACAGAGACAAACTGGAAGTGCAGCGGATCTTTTCTGAGGGGATGTTGGAGATGGTTAGAGACACAGCCTTCACAGGTTTGAGACACCATCCCGAGAGTCTCCTGCTCTATTTTGCTCTGACAAGTAAGACTAATAGCCAAGATATAGAAGGCCTAAATATTTCTTCTCTTATGAGTTGCTTGTCATTTTTCTATTTAATCACTTGTGACTTGTTTTAGTCAAAGGGTTGCCACCATTGTCTGTGTCCTTATCTTCCAGTTGCATGTCTGTGGATCTCTTCATGTTGGTGGGTGATGATACTCCTCCCAGCGGTTGTGCTCTATGGACGCTACTTCTACAGCAGCCGTATTATCCACATTTACCTGGAACATGCTATGAACACAGACATGGCTGACATAGAAGGGTTTTACTCGAAATCACCAGGTATTTATATAACACAGTAGTGTGAGCTAATCTTAATCTTGAAGGCCTAAACCACTTTCCTCCAACCAACATACATTTAGGAGTTAAAACAGGTTTTCTTGTTGCTTTTGTTTAAAAACCAATACAAAGACAATACCAGCGCCCTGACCAAGCGGCTCAGACACGCCCTCATAAAGAATCCTCACGGAAGGACGCCACAATACAGCGATATACCTCCATCCACCAGAGGGCAGGCTCCAAAAGCATTATATTGTAAAATCCGACTTTACAAGTGAAAAAAAAAACAAACCATACAGTAATCCTATAATTTCAGAAAAGATTGATTTGAATCTATATTAATATTACATTCTTAAAATGAATCAATCAGTATAGTTAGAGCCTTTGTTGAATTGTGTTTCACATTGTATTTCACTGACTTTGTGTATTGTTTCCTGAAGGAGGTGATACAATTTTACACAACATAGAATAACAAGCATTTGTTTGTATGCATTACAGAAATGATATCTTAATGTACTATATATTACAATACATACTTTTTCACCTTACTTTCTACATGTGCTGTCACAGTTTGAAGTCAATTAAAAATGAACAATGCACGGCCTTATTTTTATGGCCTTATTCCATTTTATTGCACTTATTTTTCACACGACTTCCTAATTGTGTCCTGAGCATAAAATCCTTCAGTTTGTTTAGGGTTCTCATGTAAAATGTTAAAACACTCTCAGGCAGCAGTTAAAGACAGTAAAGTAAATTGTGTTAATAAACGTTACATTAGTGGGAGTAAGTTTTTATCAAATCATTTATATGTTAAATTATGTAGACCATGTCTAATTTAAAAAGAGTGCAGAGCCTTTATGAACAGTAAATATTAATACTTAGTAACACACAGATCCTGAGGTATGGCAAACATGATCTTTATTTTCAAGACACTGCAGGTGAAGCTGGTCCATGTTCTTCTTTGTCACAAGTTTGACACTGGTCTAATCTTCATGTAACTGTTCCACAGAGGTTCTTTCTCACAGGGCACACACAGACACAGACAAAAACAAAAAACAGTATTTAATGTTTAGCCAATAAAACATGTAGAAATACAAAGCTGTTTCTGCACAGTAAGTAACTCTGAGATTATACGTGTGACTAAACACTTGTATGCTTCTTAACTTAAACACTTATCAATGTCACACTAAGAAAAAAAAAACATTAAAACTTGATCTGAGTGTTGCTTTATCTATAGTTTATCTGTAAATGGAAAATACAGGTCTTTCTAAATGCTGCACATTTGCAGGGATCCTGGGTTTAGCATTATATGAACTAAACGATCATGGAGGCATTATAAATCTACTATTTGAATATCTTCACTTCTTATATGCTTAAACATTGCTGTTTTATTATTATCATCATCAATAAGAATGAGGCTTTATTATTTTACTGTCAAAATGTGCCTCCCTCAAATACTAAAGCCTTAATGTACAGAAGTTGCAAATTAGGGACAGATATTTAAACAAATATGAAGGATATAATGAAATATGCTTGAAAAACATGGTTTATTTTTTAACAGAGCTAGAAAGGTTTATCAGACTAAGTTAAACATTTCCTCATGCTTCAAACTATGATATATTATAAATAAAAATGCTTTTAAATGCTTGAAATCTATGTCTGGTTATGTCTGCTACCTTTGATGCCAAGGTTATGATCAGTGGTGCCAACATCAAAGGCCATGAAATAGTTCCCAAGTCACTTTATTGATACACTGTAAATGAATTGCTTTATTTATTTATCATTAAATTGCTATTATTCACTGTTTTGACCCTGATTTTATTTTTGTAACTGTAAGGAAGTACTTGTCATGTGACCAAGGCCTTAAGTGCGGGTAATTTAAACTGCACTGCGCTAGTTCAAAAAGAATATGTGAGAGGCCAGAGAGAGCGAATGCATTAGGCCAGTGGTTCTCAAACTCTTCATCATGTCTTTTCACGACCACCTTTTCGCCGATACGGATCTATATCAAGTTTTATATGAACATCATACATCTACCAATATGAATGTTAATGAGTGAATTCTGTTCGCTGTGCTGATACTTTGAAATGACTACAACTCATTTTGTAGAAATTATTTATCAGAGATTCACCACAGAGAGTATCACCAGTGATACACATACCACAGTTTGAGAACCACTGCATCAGGCTTTTGTCTTTGTTTTGCTCCTGTTTTAAAAACTTACATCCATATCCTGTAACATGCACTACTGGGGAACACAATACTTTTTGGAAAAGGACTTTGCACTCTGATCATTTTGAGTGGGCAACAAGTGCATCAGTGTTGAGTGTTCACTGTCTCCTGTATACACTTTAGAATGAGCATAAACTGTGCTGAAAATGTAATGATATAAACATGTAATCCTTTGATGTTTAACCAAACTGAAGTGTTTTTGTCTTCTCTCCATGTTGTGTTCTCCTCAGCCGGCTCGTGTCTATGGGTGGCATTACTGGACGGTAAAGTGGTGGGTCTTGTGGCAGCCATTGTCCAAGAGGACACCCCGGGCGTGGTGGAGCTTCAACGGATGTCTGTTGACCATAGATACCGTAGCCGAGGCGTTGGTATGGCACTGGGCTGGAAAGTTCTGGAATTCGCTTCAACTCATGGATATTCTGTGGTCACTCTGGGGACCACTGCATACCAACCAGCTGCTCATAAGCTCTACACACGCCTAGGGTTTCGCTGTGTGGGGTTCACCAATGGATATCGCTCGGCTATAGCTGGGACAAGACCTTCACTGTTGGAGTGGCTCTTCTACAGGGTTCGCCATCATCACTACAGCCTCAAAGTAGACCTTCATGAAAGCAAGGACTTGAATGACAGTTTACATAATTAAGCAACTTGTGCTTTTGCAAATGAAAAAAAACTAAGGCCCAATATGTAGGATTTCCAGTGTACAAAAACAAACCTCGCCATGTCATGGACCATACCTTTAGTACTAACTAACTGGTAAAAGGCAAAATAAGGGTTACACTTTGAATCTACTTCATCTGCTAGTCCTTCGGATGTGAATCTTTTTCTTCTGTGAATTGTGATTGAATGAGAGCTACACATCCAAAAATGTCTACATACATGTAAAAAAGTAAAAAACAATCGTCTAGTTTGAATCGACTACTGCTGCAGCATAGTTCCTCTGACATAACTAAAAAGATGGTGCTTTTTTCAAGGCATAGTATAATATAGTATAATAGCATTTAAGAAGGGTACTTTATCACAAATGATTAATGCATTAATTATCTGTAACATTTAGTATTTGAGAAGTGGTAACATTCCTTGCCATGATTTTTTCTAGTTTCTAGTTAAAACTTAAACTGGTTTTGCACTCGTGCCATGTTTGAACAAAAGTTCCAAGCAAAAGCCTGACTCAGACATCTTAATATGCTGAAATGAAAATCGACCTTTCAGCAATTTTCATGTTTTGAGAAGTCCTTTTCTTCCCTTGTTCCTGTAATGTGAAGACTGTTGTGAAATATAACCCCCCCACACCCCCCACCCCCCAATCTTTTTTGATTATTTTATTTTACCATGACAACAGTGAATGTATTGGTGCATATAGTGGACAGAACCCAGATTTACATTTACGTAAAACTGAGAACCTTCTTGTTCATTGGAGATAAATGGTCATTAGTGAGCCTGCCTTGGTCTAAACATACATGCAGATGTGTGTCATGACAACATGCAAAACAAGTCCATGCCAAGAATAGTACACTCTGTACATCTTTTTCTTGGAACAGGGGCATAAGAGCGTGCACGCACAACTCACAAAACGTAAAAATGAAATAAAATAAACACTCTTACTTGTAATGGTGATATATATTTACAGATTAAACAAACCAAAAAACTCTGCACCCTCTGAACTACACCGTTTGCCTGATAAAGGTCTAGACCTAGATCTGTGAACAAATCCCACAATTGAAAGCCTGACACTGGGCAGGAGCTTAATCATTTTTACACAAACATTTAAATCCTGACTTAACCAGGCCAAATAATATAAGGGTTGAAGGATGGTTAAAATCTAAATGTCAAAAACAGAGTGGTGGCAGGACAGCTAACTACTTTTATGGAGCAGCCAAATTTGACAATTTCAGAAAACGCACTCAACTGAGACTGCTCTCAAGATCTCAAGTGACACAATGATGGCTGCTGATGCTGGTCGGTACACCGTCTTGTACAGTCTTGGTTTTGCTTGATTTAACATCAGGATTTGATACTGTGGATTACAGAAGGTAGATCAAGTGTTTTGAAAATGAAATTGGGTTTTCAGGGTCTGTCCTCAAGTCGTTCTCCTCTTACCCTAGTGACAGAGCTTTGAACGTTGCTATTAACAACATTATGTCTTCAATGTCTGCTCTGTATTGTGGAGCCCCACAACGTTCAGTTTTGGGTCCAATCTTATTTTTCAGTGTTTTACTTTTTATTAACATTCTTACAGTGCTTGTTATCCATCATGAACTGGCAAACCAATACCTACCTCCAGATAAACACAAATAAGACTGAAGCTATTATCATTGCACAAAAAGATTTATTTAATTAAGCAACACTTTGGCTCAATGGGCTCCTCGGTCCAGTCAAACCTTAGAAACCTGGGTGTTGTGTTCAACCACATTGTCATATGTTGTTTTTGTCATCGTCACATTGTAATACTGCACTTTGTAAAGCACTGTGAAAGGTGCTATATAAATAAAGTTTGCTTACTGCTTGACAACCCAAACATAGTGTGAGGAGATGTCACTGCACATAAACAGCTTCTTTAGCCTAAATGCAGCCCTGTGGCTACTTTGTACACACAAACATCCGCAGAACTGGCATAATTTGCTGTTTCAGTGGAATTTACTGAAAAGGAAATTAGTGGCGCAGTCTGTTATTGCAAGATGCAAGTCAAACTGCAACAAAAGACAAAGTCATTTTTCTATTTAAATATATTTCGAAACTAATTACTAAGATACTTATTTCACAAACTGACCATAATGTCAAGTATATTTCAGGAGTATGTCAATCCCAGCCCAAGTTGAGGTTTCAAAAAGAGGAACATAAATGAGAGTGAAATAATGGGAAGTGGAAATATGTTGTGCAAATAGTAGATAAAGCAGATAGTACTTCTCTGAGATGAAGCAGATGCAAACATGAGTGTCGAGTACTCCGTGGCAAACATGGACATCGAGGACAGTAAAATCTCTTACAAGAGGCTTTTATTGGACAGTAACAAACTCCGCTTTTCAGGTAATAACATATTCCAACATGACACTCATTCAAGTTAAAAGCATTAGAAGGAGACAAGTCTAGTTACTGAAGGTTGTTATGTGTAGTGTTGATGTTTAAATCTCAGTCATGATGCCTTAATACCAGTCTTTTTTCACCCGTTTGTTACTTGTTTTCTTTTAAAACTTTAACTCCAATGGTCTTGGCCGCAAACCATATATAGATTGGTCGAGACCCCTGCAGCCACAAAGCAAAATGCAAATGCAATAAAGCAAAAGTAACAGTGTACGTTTTTGGCTACATTATCCACCTCTTGTTTGGGTAGAGTTTTGGCACCTTATGGAGTTTAACCACAGGCTACAACCACATTCATTCTTGTAACTAAAAAGCCATTAACTCAGGATAACACTATACGCTAATCACAATTTAAAATAGTTGAACATCAGAGTCACCTTGTCATTAAACGTTTGATAGGATAAGAAATGTAGGTTATTGTTCACATTACCACAATATGATGCCAATAAACTGATTTTAGGTCATTCTCATGTCTCTTTTTTGTTTCTGTCCAGTTCACACCTTGAGACAAAACCCTTACCGAGTGGCCACTGTATGCCTTGGCCTGCTGTGTGTTCTCCTTTTGGCTGGACTAATAGGTCAAGCTCTCAGTTGTGAGTGGCACTTTTGCTTCCTTTGCTTCTTGTCACATATATATGATAAAAAAAACACCACCTGACATCTTATTATATGTTTTGGCAGACCGCAAAGCACAAAAGGAGAATGAAAACAAAATCCAAAGCATAAATACGGAGAAGGAACGCATTCAAATGTCTGCAAGGAGCCTACAGAGGGAGAAGGGGGACTTAGAATTGAGACAAAGGCAGCTCCAGCAAAAGAATGACCAGATATCCACAAGAAAAGAGCAAATAGAAAATGTGTACAGATCACTTGCCGACGAAGCCAACAAACTCAAACAGAGTGAGAGCCAGTTGCGGTCCAGTAACACAGCACTGACTAAAGAGCTACAGCAGCTGAATGCAACAACAGTCCAGCTACAGGCCAGTAACAAGGCCCTTTCTACAGCCAAAGACTTGTTACAGGTTGAATTTAATCAGGCAGTCAAACTTAAAAGCACACTGCAGGCCAACTATGAGACTCTGACCAAAGAGAGAAACAACTTACAAAACAGTTTTAATAATGCAACCAGATCCAAAGACCAGCTACAGGCAAGTTATAACGGTCTGATCATGCAAGTCGAGTCACTGGAGAAACGACTTCACACCTTCTACATTGAAAAGGACCAGATAGAGAGCAGTCACCAAAGCACGACAGCAGTGAAAGACGCTCTTCAGGAATCGTACAGTGTCCTTGTCAATGCCACCGAACAATTAAACTCATCCTACAATGATTTGGTTCGAGAAAAACAAGAACTGGAAAGAAGCTGCGGCGACATCAGGGCAGAGAGAGGCACACTGAAGGAGAAAAATGACAACCTGACGGCAGAGCGAGACCAACTGCAGCTGGAGGTCACAAGGCTGAACGCAACTATTGCAGGTGAACATCATCTTGGGGAGAGTATCATCTTCTATTGATACTCAATGGGGTGAGGGGCCTTGATAGTGAATAAGATGTCTTTAAGGGCCGACTTTTTCCAGAGTTTCACATCAGTTCAAAGTCAAACCTGTTCAAATCCAACTAGAACCTGTTCAAATGCAACTAAAAAAATCTTCATTTCCAACTAAAAGCTCTTTAAATCCAACTAAACCCGGATCAAATCCAACTTAAACCTGTTCAATTCCAGCTAAAACTTGTTCAAATTAAACCAAAGCCTATTCAAATCCAACTAAAATCTGTTCAAATCAAACTAAAACCTCTTAAATCCAACTAAAACCTGTTCAAATCAAACTAAAACCTGTTCAAATCAAACTAAAACCTCTCAAATCCAACTTAAACCTGTACAAATCCAACTAAAACCTGTTCAAATCAAACCAAAGCCTATTCAAAGCCAACTCAAATCTGTTCAAATCAAACTAAAACCTGTTCAAATCAAACTAAAACCTCTTAAATCCAACTAAAAACCTGTTCAAATCCAATTAAACCCTGTTCAAATCCAACTAACCCCTGTTCAAATCACAGTAAGCCCTGTTCAAATTCAATCTAAAACCTATTCAAATCCTAAAACCTATTTAAATCCAAAAAAAATTCTTTAGTGGTGACAGTCATTAGAAGGAAGAAGCCACTGCACAGGCAGCCATCAGCCTGTTTTCTTTCTAGCTGTCCTTCAAGATGACATTCCTTTTTAATATTGCCTATACGATGTATGTTTTCTTTGTTTCCAGCAAAGAAATGTCCTTCTGGCTGGCAGTCGTATATGTACAGCTGCTACTACACCTCTAGCACAAAGAAAAACTGGAAGAACAGCAGAGATTTCTGTAAAAATAAAGGGGCAGACCTGGCGATTGTCACGACCCAGGAAGAAATGGTCAGTTCATGTTGTGGCTTTGGCTCACATAACTCACTCTACATGACACAGAACATTTCTTGGGTTTTCTGTAATTCTTTAATTTAACGTTGACCTTTTTTTTTCACTTTCAAAGAATTTCGTTAACAGCCTGTACTCCAGTGATAAAGAGGTCTGGATCGGACTGACTGACGAGGGAGTGGAGGGGCGCTGGAGATGGGTGGATGGGACTCCGCTGAATGCTACGTAAGAAAACAGACCCAAAGATCATGTCCCCTGGTATTTACTGTATGACTTCACATTGTGGCCTTTGACTTTTGTGCTGCAGGTTTTGGGGTAAGGGCCAGCCCAACAGCTACGACGGCCGTAACCAGGACTGTGTGGAGTTTTGGCACCGAGCCACAGGAAGCGGAGAGTGGAATGACGAAAACTGTAAGATTGAGCAGTACTGGATATGTGAGCTGTAGAAAACAAGCAATGGAAGTGAAAAAAAAGTGTTTTTAGCTGCATGGCGTGTGATACATGTATCAATATATCTTTGTTTGAGTAGGTTAGAGTCTTTTTTTTTTCATGTAAACTTTACAAATGGCATGCAACGTTCAAAGCCGTAGTTACACTCAGTTGGAGCAATTTCCCCCTAAAGGGTATATTTTTTGTACAAAAATGAATGGCTGCACCATTCATTGTCAGTTCACGTGCTTTTTGTCTCCGTAACACTTCCTCAAATAGAAACTTAATCATATATGAATTCTTGCTGACTTTTACAAGACTATGGTATGACTAAAAATGACTTTGTTCATTGTGCAACCACCAGAGCAATAACAGTATCAACACTTTTTCACCATTATGTCAAAAAAAAAAAAAAAAGAAATAAAATACCTTAACATGTTTTGTGCTGTGTCTTCACTAAGACTGAAATCTGAACTCTAAAGACTACAGTTTTCTAATGCCAGTTCTTTTGGGTATAGCCTGTCTATGAAGATGTAGTGAGGATGAAGTCCAATCCGGAAACACCTTCCTTTTGCCGTGTATGTCTTCTTTCCACGTGATGATGTATGTGGAGCGTACACTGGTCCGCCCACTCGCTCAGAAGGCAGCCAGCTCTGTGTTTTGTGTGGGAGCACCTTTACACCGGTCTTTACAAACATCAAAACTCACACATCTCTGAGCTGACAAATCACAGCTGACTCTAGCATGTAGGGATAATTACACATTACTCGCTCATAGAGGAGGCCAGTCACATTGCCAATTACATACAGTTCAATCCATTGCCTTCACTGCAGTGTGTCCATCCGTGACTGCTTTAACCTTGATTTGAAAGCCGTGACTCATCAGGAGGTTGCTGTGACATTTCCGCACGTACACTATGCTCTATGGCCAAGTTCTTGATCTTTTACAACACAATCCTTCTCCATCAGCACTTTATTGTCTTCCAAACAAATCCAGATGAAGCAAGACTATGTTGCAGAACAAAACCTGCCTGAACAGTGTGACAAGAGTGAGTTTTTGAGTTGTGTTCTCATGAAATAATAGTATGCCCTGTCACTTAGTGGAGCACGTTGTCTTTAAAAGAGAGCTTAGTTTCCCTCTTTCCCAGTGAGGAAACAATTTGATTTTCAGATTCCATCTTGTATTATGCCATATGAAGTGAAATGTTACATATTGTTCAGTTTTAATTGTACAAATATCAGCATGAATTGGGTTTATCTGCAACTTTTGGTTGTGGCAGTAACAGATGATGCTTCAAACAGAAAACCCGGCAAATCTAGTATACCCTGACATTTCACATATTATATACCTATACAGCAATCCACGTCAATGCTGGTGCAAGCCATAAAATGACAAGTGATTTTAGAATGAAAAGTGTAAAAAAAAATTCTCTATATACTCACAAAGCTAATGGAGGGCACTAGTTTTCTTTTATGTATCCCTGACTCTGAATAGTGACACATAATAACTAATAACTGCATCAAAATATAAAGTCTGATCAGCAGGGCAATGGTTTGTGCCTTTAAGTCTGTTGATAAATCCATATCAAAAAAACAGCAGCATTTCCTCATCATTGCATCACTTTAATAAACATCAGTGGCCAAAAGTTCTGCACAGTCCATTCAAAGGATCTCTGGAGCGCTGTTGTGTTTGACAGTGGCGCCCCCTCCTGGTTCCATCCTCTTCCGGTCACTCAGCACAAGACAAGCTGCTTACTTAAACAGAGCTGTGAATATCATGAATGCTTTCCCTTTATGCACACATTTAATGGCAGGGAGTGTCATTAGTCTATTTTACGTGAGCGCGCATGGAATAGTTTTACCCTGTAAGAAACTGTTGGTGTCTTTAATCTTTGGAAAGTGGCACTCAGAGTTCAAAGATTAACTCAGTCACCAGATTCAGTGAAAGGAAAGAGCTCAGCAGGAAACCGTAAAGTTTGAGATGACAGTTGTCAGATTACTGTCAGCAGGGGGTCAGCTCAGAAGCACTCTTCAAACACATCTAAAATCAATGGGAAAATCTGCCTTGGCACTAGCTGTATTTCTTGCATTGACAGTGAAGAAAGACGGACTATTTATGGGCTGCATTTTGGAGCACTCTTTTAGCAGTGTCAAATTTCTTCAGATATTTTAAGTGCCTAATTATCAAGTCCTGCTATTTTTATAATTACTGTACAAGCTTTTAAAATTGTAAATAATAGCCCATTGTTACACTTTGACAACAATTAACCGTAGACTGCACCTGGATAAGGTTAGAGAGAGTCCAGATCTATAGACAGTAAAAATCAGACAACAGAGAACACAGAAAACCATTATATTTCCCAGTGGGAAACTGGTTGATTAAACATTTATTGTTCATTATCCTATTTACAGTGCAAATGAGTCGAAATTGTTGAATGTATACTGTACAAATTCAAAGAAATGAGTTAAAGCGTGTATTTGGACATATTTTAAATGAGGTATGGGCTAATGCATCTACAGCTGCAGCAAATGACAAAAACTGTTCACTTTTAAAGGATGGGCTACCGATAGTTGTTAATTCTGGTTTTGGAACATTTGGTACCTGATGTGGTCATAATCCTTTGGAGAGTTGCAGTCTAGGTTACTCAAGTTATTTATAAATAAATATATAATTTAACATTCACAAAAAAGGAAGAACCTTTTAACATTCAGCATTTTAACATGTAAATACTCTATTGTCTTTATTGTCAAGGTTAGCCCTTGGTGTTTTTTTGTTGTGTTGTATGTGTTGGTGGGTATTGCGTGGCTATTGAAGTGATATATAGTATGTATTGCATTGCTCTACCTTACCATACCTACCTTTTGTGTTCATACAAACCAGAACCATCACTTCCATAAAGCTCCATAATCTCTTTACACAGAAGTACAGACAAGTGACAAACATAAAGAAGTCTAAAGTGTCTCACTTAGGTCAGTTAGCATTTGTTATATACAACAATGAAGAAATAATACAATTTTCTGTTCATTCCTTCCTGTCTAGGCATGAGGATGATTTTGTGGTGTTAATCTGCATAAAAATATCCAGCGAGACTATGTATCTCAGGTTCGTCTGTCAATGAGTCACCTGTCTGCACATTTAACATTCATAAATAAAATAGTAACACATCAAAAGGGATGGCTTCAATGTGAGACATGATGGACTGACAATAATACTACAACAGAGACACGACAGTCTTTGTACACAAGAAGTGAGCAGTGTGCAGTCAGGTCCGTCTTTTCTAGTGCAGAGACGTGAGTTCAGCGAGGTTTTGGTGAGGATTCAACGAGACATCATTCGCACAAACTCTGTAAAAATACAGTTAGTGTTACAGTCGATATGCTTAGGCTGTATTTTCATTTGAGCATCTGATGTTAAACGTTAAATATACACTCCTACCTTCAAAGTCCACCTGCCCGTCTCCGTTCAAGTCCACATCTCGCAGAATCTCATCTATCTCCCGGTGATGGAGCTGCTCTCCCATCAGCTTCTTCATGGCCTCCCTCAGCTCCGCCAGGCTGATCTGACCATCACCATCAGAGTCAAACTGGACACATTTAAATACACGTTAGAGAAAGAAGCCAAAGCCCACTGTGGATCCAACTGAAGCGCAGTGCAGACCTCTTTGAAGGCATCCCTGAGCTCTTTGACTCCGATCATGTCCGCAGTCTCAGCCAACATCTTGGGACCCATCAACTCCACAAAGTCCTCAAAGTCCACTCTGCCACCACCTAAAGGACGAATAAATACATTTATTGCTATGATTATTAAAAAGATCAAGTGTATGTTTGTGAGCACCTATAGTAGTGGGAACATTTTGTAGCAAATGGGCCAGAGGATGATTTTATTATGCTTCTCCTTCATCAGAGTAAATTTTTTTGAGACAGACATATCCAAAACGCAAATTTAATGACTCATCTGCTGTTTTTTCTTTAACTGTCTACAAGAAAAAATGACAAAATGTACCATCAATTCTGTACAATTGGTGGAAAAGCCATTTTGTTCACAGCTGCACTGGCTATCCGAGCTGAATTAGGAGCCTGCGAATGCCCTGGACAAGTGCCACTTAATCACAGGGCTAAAACTTTGGAACAGACATTTGTCTAAGGAGACTATAAGATCACCAAATGACCTAGTAACTTTAAAAAGAAGTACACAGAGATAAACTTTATTGTGTATTCTGACACAAAGATCAGTCTTTTTCAGAGTTAAATACTTTTAAAACCATAAGAACAAACACGTACAGTATATTAAACTATGCTTGCTTTACATTTTCTGCTCATTCACTCTCACTGTTGTATTCATTTGTTTGGAAGCTCGTGTCACTTCCTCATCCCTTATACAGGCCACAGTCAATTTAGCCATATGAATCATTTTGAGTGAAGAATATGTATAATTTTGATGCAATTATACGCAACTTTTTGGCCATGTCGAATTATTTAAGTCTTAATGAGGTGTAAATATTATTTTCAGGTGCAATAAAAGCTGTCCTTGGTGCATAATTTGTCTGGACATACTTTGACACTGGACATTCAGGGCTGGGTAAACATCTGTCGTTTAATCCCATGAAACAATGAACTAATTATGTCACATGCTGAGCTGAATTAAATCATCTTAGTTACATGTGCACTGTCCCTGACAAACCAATAAATTATGCTGTTTCATAATTGCTTTGTAATGCCAGCAGCCAGCATTTAATGAGGATAAGTAAGAAAGGACATTGTTTTCTGAGCTACGTGGCAACAGCTCAATAAATGCTCTCTGGTTAATTCCTCACTGCTCTGCTCTGTGCCCAAGTGAAAAACTGGATGGCATCATGGCCGTGTGCAGTGTGTGCTGTTATGTGGCGTGTTTGTGGGAGACTCACAGATCTGCTGGCTCAGTTCGATCAGCTCCATCTCTGTCGGCATGTATCCCATGGTCCTCATGCACTCGCCCAGGTCCTTACAGCTGATGAAGCCATCTTTGTCTTTGTCAAACTCCCTAAAGGCCTCACGCAGCTCTGAAGGGAACACACAACAGAACAGTTTTATTTACAGTTTTATTTTTCCTGAACTGGGTATAATGAATAACTAAATTTTGCTTTCACAATTTTAAAGTAAAAGATACGTTGAGTTTTCAGACACACATCCTTAGAAACTGTTTGAAATTGTGTATAATCACATTAAAAACTTGATAAAAACCAGCGGAAGGAGCCATCTTGTTCTATTATTTTCTGTTCCTGCAATTGTCCAATCAGGACAATCTGAGCACTGCTGCAGGAAAAGCAAATAATGTTTATATTTGAGCACATAAGGCTTCCAGTTGCTGACAAGCAGGAAAAAAGTTAAGATTAAAAACAGTTTGCCAATGGCCTCACAATATCTTAACAAATTGAGAGTGTAGTTCTTGATTTACCTTCCATTTCTTCTGGTCGTAAATCCCTGTCCTGCAGAGGTCCCCATGAAAGACAAATGTCAAAAAGTCAGGTTAACATCTACAATTTGTCAGACATAATGCAATTCAAATTAAGCCTGCTAAAAAAGTCTTTCCATACAAAGTGCCTTTTGTGCCACGTTCATCCGTCTGAGCAGAGATTCGGTTGGAGTGGATTATGTGCTTGTTGATCTGGGCAAACCTATAATAAACCTTTTAGTTGCATAATATCATCTACAATCTCATGCTTTATGTTTGGGATCACAACATTTGAAGTCTACTGTGCATATGCTCTGCAATCCAAAACACATGTATTACGATCTAGTGAAATACATCGTTGTGGCACTATTGCTGAGGGTATGGCATGTGGGAATCCATTCAATAGACTGGAATACAGTTCTGATTTCACTTCAAACACTCAGCAGAAAAGTGCTGATAAGATACATGTGTTGTGCACTACTGTGACATCAGTAACAAGAATAACACAGGGCTGGATTATAGAGCGCAGGGAGACCACAGTGGAACAGAGATTACAGAGCTAAATTGTATTACAAAGGCTTATCAGTTTTTTTTTTTCATTTGTCTGTCGCCTACGAAGTTTTCATTTTCATCTGCACTGTGCAGCGTCCAGCACCTGATAGAACAAATACAGACATGCCCTCACACACCGCACTGTGTCACTTTGGCTCAGCCTTTTCACTCTTGGATACAGCTCTGTGTCAATGATTCCTCTTCACAAGAACTTGGACAACTCATACAACATATGACTGTTTGATTAGCCAATTAAAAGGGATCTCAGTCTCATGTGACTTGGATGGGAAACAATGTTTTATTGGTCACAGGAAACGTGCCAAAAACAAACTAAAGGCTATTACTTTAATCAGATCTTTAAGATGTACCTCTTCAATCTGATTAACCCAATAACTTTACGCAGTACTTTTAAAATGTCATGATGATAATGGGTTTGGGGTCAGTAGGAAAAATTGTACCAAAATATGAACATTGCTAGAGTTTTTGTGAGTCCATCGTTGAGAAATTGCAATATGGTAAGTCAAATGTCAAGGAGAGTTAAAGCAAGAAATATTTACTTTTGCAATGATATGTATTGATTTTTATGCCTTGTGATGGTAACAAGTCAGTTTATTCAGGTCAGTTTACTCATTCCAGTCCAACAACTTACATCACTTAAATACTAGAACAAAATAAGTGCAGATAGTTTCAAAATTGTGTGACACTGTCTTAGCTCTCCTCTCCTCCAAAGTAAGACCAAGGACATCCAGTAAGTTCAATCTAACATCTGTGATCACTGCTCGTAACTGCAGAGTCATCATAATGGGCCTTTTCAATTAGCAGCTGCAGCTTAGAGGAGATGAGCCTATTACACATCCTCTACACAGGACATTCATCTGAAATAAGCACTACTGCTGCCATCACATTTGCGACCATGACCGAATTTATCATCGGGACTCCAGTAGGGATAAATCACAGGTCGCTTATTAGGACATTAGGTGCTATGTATGTACCATGCTTTAGGACACACAGGCACAAACCTTTCAACTTTCCAGCTGTCTGTCCTTTATCTCCACTAAACCATTCATTACAACATATTAAGCACGTATTATGCTTCTATTATAGAGGCCTTGTGTTGCCTGGCACTTAACAATAAAACTTTGATGGATGGGCACTTACAGGGTGGATGGGGATGTCATTGATGGTAGATGAACTTCATTTAACGTTTGTTTGGACAGTAAGTTCCCTATGAAATGAAAAGGATGAAGATGCCAATGTTGATGTGTTAGTGTCTGATACATACAAGCTGACTTTGAGCGAACCCTTGTCTGAGGAAGATACAGGCCGGGCCCACTATGTTGTGGAGCACGTTGCAGTTCTGAACCAAAGCACACAGGGGCCCGTCCAACTCGCGCTCCATCACTGCTTCCTCCTCTTCCTCTTCGTCCTCTGTGTCCACCTCCACTGTGCCGCCCAAAGGAGTCCCAATTCCTTCTACCACCTTGGAAAAGTAGGTTCCCGGGACGTTAGAAGCAAACTATTCAACTCAATTCCTCTCACTGCAACAAAATGTGGCCTTAGATCTGAATTGCTTTCTTACCTTCTTCTTTTTACTGTTCTTTTTGGACGTCTTGTTGATGTTTCCCATCACCTGCCCCATCAACCACTTCCTCCTATCCCTTCTCTCCTCAGTGGTCGCATAAATGTCCCAATTCCAACACCATATTTCATCCAGTGCGTCCCACGGAGGCTTTACTTCCAGCAAAGTCCCTACTTCAACAGCTACAACGAAAGAGGACGCCCCTCTGTACACCACCCGAGATCCTATTGGTCAAGGTGGTAATATGATGTCACGTTAAATCCTGAAGTCCATTCGGCTGTAGAGTGAGGCCATGTTCACCTTTGTGGAGTTTGCAGTGTTATTATGAAGGCGCGGCAGGATTGGAGGGTCATATGTGGGCTGCAACACGCGACTCGGGCTCTGATTGCATGACTCGACCATTTCCCCCTCTATCTCTCTCCCTCAACCACACACAGTTTTTTTTTTCTCTCTTTATCTGTCAACCCATTTCGGCTCCAAACGAGTGATCCCTTGAATTGGGACCAACCTCATCTAATCCAGCCCACCCACCTTCATCTCCCAAACATCATGTTTAGTGTCAAAGTGACGAGTCTGCCGCTGTGTGTGTGTGTAGATTAATGGATGGAGGGAGCTGACTGCCAGTTTAATCCCTGGCATTTCAGATTAAGGGGAAGGAGGAAAGAAAATCTAGCTCAATGATTTCCCATGAAATGCAACAGGCACAGGGACATAAAGAGATCATCAACAGAAATAAATAAATTAAGAATTTTATGATATTGTTTTAAAAATACATTTTACTGGAGGTGTTCAATTCATACATTTAATTCATTCATGTTTTTGAAATACATTAATTTATTTGTATCTCTATGTTAAAGTTATTTTCTGCAATGATTTTCCTGCAATGATATTACTTTAATTATTTATTAAAACAAATGGAAATGTATTTTGTTCTTTAGGCATGAGCAAATATTTTATAAATGCATTAAAACTAGTTAAATTTACTTTAAAATATACAAGCCATCTGAAATCCCACTGAATCCCAATTTTTAATGTACAAACTTTTTGTGTGTGTTTTTTCTTCTGCACAATTTTATGGAAATAAGCTTTAAAATATTTAGGTGAAAAGGGAATGTCACTATTAAAACATGTTATGGGCAACAATTTGACTAACTAAAGTTCAAAATCACTTTGACCTTTTCCATGCATACAGTATTTTTGTATATTTTAAAGTGGGACTGTGATATATCAAATGCCTTCTACAAAAGTACTTGACATCTGGATGAGATTTGCCGATTTGCCATAAAAAGGTTGTTTATTCTGTAATGTTGAATCAAAACGCCATTGTTAGTTTGCTGTATCATGAAGGAGTACATATAGTTTTCAAAATCTAAAATACTACACACTTGAACTTTAATGTTATGTTGGCTTTAATTGCATGTGGTGAGTCTTGTTTTTGAATTTGTGCCAGAGATTAGCTGGTTTTGTATGTGAGCCACAAAGAGCTTTAATCCTTAGGGTCATTTTAGGAGACGCAACACAGAATTTAAGTCTTTGTAGCTCTCGACATGTCTGCTCCTGTTTATCACCCTCTATTTTCTGTTTACCCGCTCCGACAACATTCCAGTGGGTGCCGACTCACTTTTTTGGAAAGCTAGTCTGACACTAGTTTTTCTTCAGCATGTCTGAAACTTAGGAGAAATCTCTTCAACCAATAAATAATATGGAAATCAGTGTAGCTTTGTAGCATGCAAAATTACTGCATAAGCGACAAAGCTACCAGCAATTGATCAGAAGAGGGCAGCACAGCCCAATCTGTTACTGCTGCAGAGATTAAACATGCTTCGGGTTGTAATGCACACTTTTTACCACTGGATGTCAGGCTAATGGATTGCTTGTGTGACTGACTGTAATCACTAGATGGGACTGTTATAATCATCCTCAAGAGTAGGTTTTCAGAAACAGACAAAACAGAAATATGAAACCACCAAGAAAAATTAAAAATACAACGAGATGCTGAATTTGAAATACAGACTCTTGCAGCTGTTGAGACTCTGATTTCTCACTTGACCCCTCAGTGTGACCTTTTAATAGACTTAGCAATAGACAAGAGCAAACACATGTACTTCCATTCTGTTAAGCAGACAGGACAGAAGGTGATGAGATGACTTGTAACAAAGGATTTGAATCGACAATGTCGCCGTTATATAATGGTATGTGCCTTAGCCCACGGACCCAGCTGGACAGCCACCAGATTAGCAAATGGAGCCTAGTCCTGCAATGGGCTTTTCCTGCATCTCTTTCTAAGGCTTAGAAAGAAGTGTGTGTACATGTGTCAGCAGAGAATATACATAGATATCTATGTATAGCAATAGTTTGATGAACCTGACAAACACATTAAAACAAAGCGCAGTAGAAAATACTACAAGTCTAAACCAAAAGCCTGCTGCAAACACAAAGCTTATCAGACATTAAAGCCAAAACATAGCAGTTGGGTGAGAATTGATGCTTTATCCCTCGACAACAGCGAGCACACCAGATGCCTCAAAGACAAGAACAGAAGATGGGCCAACAGAGAATGTAGCGCTGTGGCAGCAAACATCATCATGGACCACTTCCAAATTTAGGGATTTTTGCATGCCATGCTATGCTAATAGCTTTGCTTTAGGTCAGGGCAAACATTTTGGCCAAAATGGCTTGCACCCATGTGTGTTGGCACACGCTTACATGCACGCTGACATACAAACACAGATGTTATGCAGATGTTGTTCATCAGATCAAACTGAATGCAATCAGATAGATCTCTCCAACATGCAATGCAGATATTTACTAATACTCTTTATCAGCTGTTTATTGAGCTAAACACTCATCAGTGGACAATGATGGTGCTTAAATGGCTAATTACTAACAATGTTCGCTCAAGTCAGCACAGCAACTCAGTCAGCAGCAGTAATCTTATTGAAGAGAGGGAAAATAATGATAACACTAACGCACTTACTTTATGTCTAAAATATGTTGAATGAGGCACTTATTTTAGAATACTTAACCTCCAAATGAACACAAAATGTGATGTTGTGTAGTGGAGGATTTAACTTTCCCCTGATATCACATATGGCTTCTGGACTGTCCCACATTCCCTGCTCTCATTCTCCTGCACTTAACCATTCCCAAAATAAGGATAATTCTATTTGCAACTGTGTGGATTTTGTTTATGCTGTTTCGTGTGACTTGGGTTTTCTCTCAGGTCCCAGAAGTCTTGGACTGGAGATTCTCTTGAACAAACAGATGAACGGACATACATTTGCATCAGCATTGGGATGTCTATGTTTCAAGATAACTGCTGCTGATCTGTATTCCCCTGGTGATAAAGGTTCACAAACCACTTCTAAAAGCTGCTTTGGGTTGGTGTAACATTATTTAATTTCAGTCAAATTCAAACTATGCTACGTCAAACATCATCACCTCTGTATTAATAGAGGTATGCAAAAGTGCTTGGGTGTAATTCTAAAAAAATAATGATTATGAAAAATTAAAATAAGTTATTTTTGCTCCCTTGTTTTTGCAGTGTAACCAGTTGCACCTGATGATGTCAAAAACTGCTTGTTTCTCCAAGAGTCATATTTACACTATTTACTCCCTGAACTAAAATAACAGGGAAATGTCTCATAATAACCCGAACAGATATACGTACTGAAATAAAGAGAACCTGTTGCATCTTTGCGTTTCAGAGGGTTGTCTCGAAAGACATCTCTTTTATTTATAGCAATTTCGTGCAAAGCTGCTTATGTAATATGAGCGTATGACACAGCTGGAAGACTTTAGGAAGACGTCTTGTCAAGTTAAAGGGCAAAACACATGAGGCAATAGCAAAAATGCACAAAAGATATTCGGAAACAACAATTGCATGTCCAGTGCTGTCCAAAAGTTAGTCCAAAATGTAAAATATCTGTGGCAAATAAAACCAATAATCCACATACATATTTACATTATTTTTTAACATACAGTGTTCATATGATACATTTATAAAGAATGTACGTAAAAAACAATTTTTTTCCTGCTTTCCCCTATATGAGGAGTAAATCGGCATCTGTCCAGCTGTCCTCTTATTGGTTTAAGCTCTAATCTCCCTTTTACATCCCAATCAAACTCTTCTCAGTTTCTTTATGGCATAAAGCCATCCATTACTCTTTAGCACTCATCCGTGCCCTCCCAGTCTGCACTCTCTTATCATTCACTCCATCTGTTTCAGTGTACAGATGACACAACAAAGCAATGTTAACCATGCAATTTCAACAGCGACAGTGTGAACTCTGTGAAACCTTTGTGGGATTGAAACCTCTCATTTCCACTTGTTTATTTGTAGTTTGTGACATTTCTGTGTCATGTGATTGCATAGCACGAGGTAAAAGGGAAAACCCAAAAGCACAGATCTGTCTAGTAAATGAGAAACCTAATGATATACTCTTCAGTTATAACCTTGTTCTTAATATCATCTTGAGTCAAAATGAAAAAAAAAAAAAAGTCGTTTGAACCAGCTCAAGCTAAGGCTAAGGTCACAGCAAAAAACGTGCAATACATATGTCATGTATATGTTATATTTCCCATCATATGCAAGTTACTTTCCCCAATTGATACATACTGATGTTTTAGTTATGCTCACTTTATCCAAGTACATTTACCACTGAAGTGCATGGATTAACCATTTTTCTTGTTTCACGTTAAACCGAAAACATCTGCTTAGTTCGCCCAGGTTTGGTCACTGCTGACTAATACAGTGAACGTGTTTTCTGTTTTGTTTTTTTTTACCCTAAATAGGGCAGTATAGATCAGTAAAAAAGTGATCTTCAAAACACATTTTTTAAGGTTTTACAAACAGGTAAATAATGATATACTCAGAATGTGGCTCAGAATGGCTCAGTGTAGCACTGTGTAGTCTGCAAAGCCCTTTGGGGCAACTGTTGTTGTGAAAATTAGACTCCACAAAAATAAAAGTCTTGTCTTGTCAAAAAATATAGCTGTGATGATGGTAGTTGATAAAAAAACAGGTTCTGAGATGGAGCCTACAGAATGCATTATATATCGTTGTTATAGTGTAGTATAGTTGTGTTTTGTAAACGCAACACGTAACTTTTTGCATGGAGCCTGAAAATCATTACAAATATAGCCTCAAATTTATTTGGATTATTTTTGAAACAAGGTGATAAGCCCTTTTAATCCCAGAGTGAGGTTGGTTTGAGAGATATTTCAAATTTTAAGAATGGCTGGGATGCCATTCTCTCAAAGGAACGTATGCCTTGCTAGAATCCATCACATTAACACAAATTATAATAAATAATCACAACTTACAAGCGTATAATATTTAATGTAAGTTTCTTGCATTTGCAGCCTTAGTTCCTTAAGTAAAGACAACAAATCAGGTCCACCCCAGGATCCCTAACACCTTCAGAACAATAATGCGAATAAAAGCCCAAACTTATTTTTGTCTACAATGTGAACATAGTCATATGAAAATTCTTCATCAAGCACCAAAAGGAGCGTAGAAACATCTAGACAGACTATTCTAGTATGAGCTTCCTACCTGGCCAAAGACAGAGTCCACTATGGGCCGCAGCTTCCTGCCATCCCCCTCCTGGAGCCACAGGTCTTCAGGGTCTCCCACTGGAGAGGACAGACTCAAGGTCTTGGCTTTGGGCTTTGGAGGCCTCTTCATACTCGCTGAACTCCATCTTCTAAAGGACTCGATCTTCTTCTTTATAGATCCCTGCAGGAAGGCAAAGGTTAGAGTGGGAACAAATGCAAGTACGGTTCTGGATAACTGGATATTAACAGCAGTTAATCAAATACGTCATTCCTCCTATTAAAACCTTGACGATGTCTTCTCCATTTTGGTCTACATGTATTCAGTTAAAAATGTAACACTACTTCCATATGACTCCGTGGGACGGTGCCAGCTAGGCCTCAAATCCCTGTCCTACTACAGAGTACCCTGAGTTTTTAGGCCAAACAGTGTAAGGTCACTCATTTTTAGTCAAGTGCATCCACTGACCTTCTTCAACAACTTTCCCTCGGAGCCCTCCATGAACAATACGCTGTTGGAGTCACTACTGGAGTCTGGCTGGCATTCACAAAGGTGTCCTGCTTCTCTGCCACACTCTGGTCCACTCCACCTCTTTATCTGTCTCTACAGCATCTGACACTGGCTCGTCGCTCCTCCTTCTCTCATCCCTCGCTTGTGCTATCGCTTTCATCCCTCCTCCTGTATTTACATCCATCACTCAGTGGATTTCATCAGCCTCTTCAAATATTGTATTCACGCACAATCCTCATTCATCTAAAGCAGAGATTTTTTTTCTTAATTCTTAGATATAATGCCCCTACCACTGTGTCAACTGCAATTATAGTTGCCTGACAGACCTGTTGAATAAAAAAATAAAACTGAGATATCTGTTACATATTTAGTAAAAGTGCATCAGTGCAAATGATACGGAAGTCTTGTGTTTCCAAACAGTTTTCTGCCCATGTATGGGACATGTCCAATAATCCGGCATTTATTTCCTCCCTCTCTCTCTGATCTCGTCGGCTCCTGATGTAGGCTTGTCCTCAATCCTCTGCACTTTATGTGCTTCTCATTCTTTATTACATTCACCATATGGACCTGTGCTGATTTGAAGGGTGTGAAATCTTTATAAGTTATTATATTATGTTATATTATATTATAGCGTAGTATAGTATAGTATATACTATGCTGTAGCTTTAAACATATATACTAATTCATGACACAAACCAAATGCCAAGTCAACAATAAGTACTCTGTGTGTAATCTTTAAGAAAATTGCCTGCAGAAAAGATGACATTTCCAAATCTGGGAAACCCCATGTCCACTCCCACTTCCTTTAAAGGAAGCAACAGGAAAGACAGTGAACATAGCCATGGGCTTCTCCAAAACTAGGAAATAGTTTTTTCTCTCGCATGGATGAACTCTTCAACCGCATTGTTGAAAGTGGAAGTTTGGCTTTAGCTATTTCATAATCACAAGGCAAAGTATTGCACATCTGTGTGTTTTCAACTGCTTCTACTTCATCATTAGTTTTCAAAAGAGAATTGTTACACCTTTGGAGTCAAGAGGTGAGAAACTTTAATATGATTTATTCAAGTCACGTTGTGGACATAGTTGTGAATGTTTGAGCCTTGAATAATAAGCTTGTGATACTAATGATACGTCAACATCTGTTAATGTTTATTCATAAATTTATCATTACTTACCTATTTATTAATGTTTTTCTATTGCTTAATTGTGTGTAAAAAGTACTGAAGTGAATCTAATACTATACAAAGTCATTGGACAATGTGGGACAAACTGGAATATTTTTCATGTGTTATGTTGTGCTGTTTATGATATTTTTCAACAGTATGCAACAATTTTGTTTCATATCTCTGTCCAGTGACGATGAAAAAATCTTTTTTTTCAGCTGTAGGCATACAGTTGTATGTTGATATAGAAACGGATCTGTGCAAAATAATGAAATGGCTTTGATTTTCTTGTTTCATATTATTTCATATTAGTTGATTTTATATTCATCTTCTACCGCTTATTCATTCATTCATTCATCTTCTACCGCTTATCCCACTTTGTGGGGTCGCGGGTGGCTGGAGCCTATCCCAGCTGCTTTGGGCCTTAGGCGGGGTACACCCTGGACAGTGGCCAGTTCGTCGCAGGGCTGAGGATTTTATATCATCTTTTAAATCATGTTTCTGTGTTTTCAAGCAAAGCACAGTTTGTGGCTCTTTGCACAGGGGATTAAAGAGTTCATATGTTTGTAATTCTGATCTATTAGAGACTTTTCTACAGTGTATGGTTGTCAGCACACCCCTAGTTTGGAGAAACAGCCAGGAGACAGGTACAAAATTTGCTTTCAAATTACTTATTTGTGTTATTTATAAAAAAGACAGAAATAACCCACATAAGAAGGCTGTGGACTGCATAGCAAATATATGTAATTACCTTAAATACATAAAGTAATTAGATACATTTAGTGTAATTCCAAACACAAAATCTCAAACTGTAAATGTCTGAATTTATGTTTGTGTCACATGATGTTTTACATTTGAGAAACTGGTTTAGTGTATAAATCCCTTACATGCGTCAGGCCTCACTTTGTAGTCAGCATCTGTCAGCTCTAAAGCACTGAAGCAAAGTTAAACCCCTTTAAAGCAATACTTAAAACCCCCTACCTCTTTTTTTTTTTTTTTTTTTATCTCCCTCCTGTTCTTATATAATCACTCACACAATTATTTTCAGTTTCTTATGTGGTCTGTGCATTTGATGCACTTGTTTCTTTTTCTCTGAGTCTATTGCTGCACATAATTAATAATAACAATAACAACAACAACAACAACAACAACAACAATAATAATAATGATAATAATAATACTTTGTCTTAGTGGCTTTTCCTTCATTAGATTTTCTTATCTTGTAATTCACCTTTTCTTTTCCTTCTTTCTTTTATAAGAGGTCAGTGATATGGAAATGTGTTGATGAATAGAAAGAGGATATCACTTTGATCTGCTATATTTAATCGTACTCCTTATATTCCAGCTCCTCACAATCTAATATTCCCTCCAAATTACAACTACCTCAGTGGTAATCCCACACCGCTGCTGTGGCCTACTTTACACCTGGGTCTATGTGTGTTTTTTTTTTTGGAAGCAACAGTTTTAGGGACAGCCATGAGCTAGTCAATAAAAATGGATATGAGGTATGATCAAATCCAATCAGTCAGAAAGGTGCTCGGGCTTCAGCAGCTCAGATGTAAAGTGTTCCCGGATTATAGGACCTGAAAAGCATAATCCTACCTCATCATATCATCTGGTTATGGATCCAGTGCAATAGCGCTCTCTGCTGGATGATAACTGCATTTAATGCTGCGATTAACTGTAGTTCAAAGCACAGACCATGTGATTAAAATGAACAGTTTTAGTGCCAAATTTTAATGGATTTGTTTTTATTGTGCATTTAACTAAATCGAAACAGTGTTATTAATTTATTTTTTAAATATGAGTATATAAATAAATGTATCAATAAATCTGTTCAAACGAGATGTGAATGGCCTTATATCAAGCAGAAACATAATTCTTCACTTGCATAATAAAGAACTGTATTTTAAATTACTCTGGGGCTGATTCAGATGGTGGGCGCACCTTCTTGCACAATTGTAGATTGATCAGTCAATCTTTCCTTAATCTGTTTACAATAAATGTTGGGACAGCATAAATGAATGAAGTACAGCTTATACTCTGTAAATCCTAAATGCAGCACCGAAGTAATTTTAAAGAGAATTTTTTGTCATATGCACAGAATGGGAACGTTCTGTAATCTTTGCTGTCCACAATGAATGTCAAAACAAAAAGTCAAAAGTATAAAAACTTTCAAATAAAAAATCAAATTTGAATAAGGCCTTTGGTCAACATTGAATAGATTGCAGGCTAAGAGTGCAACATCAGTTGTATGTGCAATAGTCCGGATTTAATATGCAATAGATTCACAATGTGCAATTTCTGTACAAACTGAGAACATGAAAATATCAGCCATTCTAAATAACTTAAGAAATGGGATTAAAGCATCCATTTGTTTAGCACGAGAAATAAAACAATATTAGAAATGTTATATTTCAACATAAAGTTAATCAATAGATGTTAAAATGCTAATCAAAACAATTTAACCCCACTCTTTGTAAATTTGATCAGTGTTAAAATAGGTCCAGACTTGATTAAAACAGAGGAAACAGTACCAATGCTTTGTCTGTTGCAAGTGCATTTTATTTCAGCATCATAGAAACATTTTAATTCCTTGAATGAGGCCATTTGAACATCACAGCAAGTTCCAACATATTCAAAAATAAGAAATAGCACAAAGACAGTCAGTAATCTCAGTTTT
This sequence comes from Rhyacichthys aspro, assembly GCA_036850595.1. Taxonomy (NCBI): domain Eukaryota; kingdom Metazoa; phylum Chordata; class Actinopteri; order Gobiiformes; family Rhyacichthyidae; genus Rhyacichthys; species Rhyacichthys aspro. The sequence continues at coordinate 15,919,266 of CM072148.1, read as the reverse complement.
GCATGTGTTCATCTTCTGAATTTTCCTGAGAGTGATTGAGTTTCAGCTCCTTTTCATTAAAGGAAGGGCTCTTGAATGATGGTTGGTTTTCTACTGAATGACAAGGTGAAAGCTGGCATCTCGGTGACCGTGGTTTGATTGCATCGCCGCTGCTTTTCCGTCTGATGTGAGCCCTTATACCTTTGCTCGGAACCAGTATAATCCCTCCTCCCTCTTCCACTAACCCGTCAAACACTGCTCCGAGACTCTGGCGTATTTTGATGCAGAAGTGCGGGCAGCTGAAGGCATACAGAATGGGGTTCAAAACTGGATTTAGGAATGCTAATGTTGTGGCCAGAGGCAGGCCTACTTCTACCAGGTATGAATTTTTCCTCGAATACTCAGCTCCGACTTCGATCATGCAGAAGATGTGGTAGGGTGCCCAGCAAAGTACGAACACGGTAATGACAAATGTGACCATCTTGGTGAAGCTTTGGGACAGCTGGTTCTGATTGGGCGCGGTAGGGGATGGGGTGATTGGAGTCAGAGAAGGTGATCGACCAGACCCAAAAGGTTTGAGGAATCGGTTACTGCTTGTGGGTGTCGTGGTGGCTTCAGATGGTGTATCACTGCTTTGAAAAACCAGTGTGTTTGCAAGTCGACTGGCACTTTCCCTCCTTCGCAGTCTTCTCTTTCTCAGAGTGACCGCTATTTGGATATAGCCACCAGCAATCACCATCAGTGGGATTAGAAAAGCAAGGCAAAGTTTGGAGATGGCTGTTGATTCTTGCCTTAATCTGCACTCTCTCTCTAACGTCTGTGGAGACCTTAAATACATGGCAAAATTATGATAGCACAATTTCCTCTTGTCATTTTTCTCAGTCACAGAGCGGAACAGGAAGTAGGGAAATGTATTAATTGCAGCCCATAACCAGCCCAAAGCGCACACTTTCCAAGCGCCGACCACTGACCGATGATTCTGGCTCCACACGGGTTTGGCCGCCAAAAGGCAGCGGTCGAGGGAAATGGCTGCCAGGAGGAAGGCTGATACAAACATGTTCAGGAAGAAAATAGAAGCTTGTATTTTGCAGAGTGGTCCGCCTAGTTCCCAGCTATGATTGGAGTAAAGGTAGTAGGTGAAAAGTGGCAGTGTCAGAGTTGCCAAGAAGTCGGACATGGCCAAATTGAGCACCCATACAGCGGCTACGGTGCGGCGCTGCAGACGGAAGCCCACCACCCAAAGGATCAGAGCGTTCTCCAGAATCCCCAGACAGGACACCAGACCGTGAATGCACACCAACACAATATTGGCCTTTGTGTTGTTGTTGAGGCTGTGATCTATCATGAGCTGAAGCAAGGGACAGAACAGCTCTCCCCTTGGGGCCGAAGTGCTGTTAAACATTGGAGATCTGAAAGACTGAAAAAAAAGACACATTTGAGACATGAAACTATGCTGATAAAGTAACTGATACATCACATTTAGTAACTGATACATCACATTTTCCAGGAAGCAAATGTTAGAGTGATGGTAGACTTTACACTACCTGCAAACATGACAAATCACTACACCATTCTTTCCATTCTGTCATATCCTGTGACTATTTCACAGGATATGGTTTTTATTTATGAAAACCAGTGATGGCTTTGCAACCAAGGAAACTAAATCAAAGTTTACTAGATACTATTAGGTTTTCTCTAATAAAAACACAATCTTCAAAGACAAAATTAACCATAATGATGCTTCTTGCACAGTTAATTTCCCAGCAGTGTTGCGCTGCGCTATGAATCACTAGTCTGGCAATGTTTTTCCAATAATCTACTAGTATAAAAGACAAGACATGACTTGCATTTTACTGTGGTAAAAACATTGTTATTTCTGCTTCACATTATAATGCACTGAGGTAATGACTTGGGCAACATCAGAGGCGAACAGCAAGTGCCTGCATCTTCTTGCACAAACCACACTTCAAACTGACCAAAAATGTTTTGCTCTTATTTTCTAGGAGCATATGACTGAAGAATGCTCTTTTTAGTTTTCTCTTCAGATAAACAACATGTCAAAGCCTGTTCCTGGTTCAACCACATACCAGCTCTTGGCCCACTGCACAGGTAGCACAATACAGCATGTGTGAGATAATGGATAGATACGGATATGTCAGTACAATATTACAGGTGTATCTAATAGTCTTTGTAAAGTTAATCCCATTTTGGAAAGCAGCTCAAAAGAAATGTCAGAGTTGCAAATCACTCTATTAACTCAACAAATGCAATTATGTAGAGCATAAGTATGTGCCAAAACACTGAACTCTACCAAGCAGCAAAACTAAGTGCTTGATATCCTGTGTTTAAAATGCAAAACATGATAAAACTGTAGGGCATTCATTCACTATTTCATCAGTCACAACCCTTCCAGAGAGAATGACAAATAGTTAATACTTGATTGTGTAGGTCTTTGTACAGAGACGTTGGAGGTGGCTAAATACTGGCTGAGGTTCTTAATGTAATACTTCACAGATGACCCGCACATCTTTGCAGACTCTGCTGAGGTCAGTCCAGCATCTTGTCTAAACATGAACACAACCATGAGTAAATACGCCCATGACACAACAGTGATGCAGCTGCTTCCATTTACACACGTCTGCAGTACTGCATGGCTGAATGATGAGGTATAAATGTATTTCTGTGCATATAGACGAATGTTTAATTTCTGTTTATCACCAAACTAAATAATGTTAAATGTTCAGACACTTTTATACGTGACTGATATTCACTGACTTAAATGAATCACTTCCTCTTACTGTAGGACAGAGCACTATATAACAATCAGAAGGTAGAATTTATAGTTGGGGACTGGAAACATTTTGCTGATAATGAAAAATGTATAAGAGCAATATATTTAACACATCTAACACGAGCTGACTTGTTTTCTATTGTAAAACTGTACTATTGATTGTATCTTAAACATTTCCATGAATCAGTTAAGGTAGATGTGGTTTGATTACAGATGCCATCTCATGTAAAAATTCCTTACCTTCAACGTGTAATGACAACTTAGGCTGACTGTGGTGCGAAAATGAATACCTTTGTCTGTTTCTTATAAACCTATTACAATAAATTACAGAACCTGACAGAAAAAAGCTAACATTATGCATAGCTCAGCATAGGGAAGAACAGTATATTATAGACCTGTCACATAAAAAGTTACTTTGCTAGAGTGTTTTAACTTCAAACTAGGACCATGTTTTCATTCAAAAGTTTAAGTAAGACTCACCATTCAGACAGGAAAGAGAAATTCAGAGTGCCGTCCCAAATTTTTGTCCTGTATTGGCCTGTTTTGTCTTTTTGCAGACACTCATCCCTCCAGTTCTGTCACTTTGCCTAGAGCAGCTGTAGAGACACCCAATTATACAAACACCACCTATCGCTCCTCCCACACCGAGCGTGTGAACCTGGATGCAAATTGCTGAGAAGTCATAGCAAATAAGTGCAGAAAAAAACAAAACAAAAAAAAAACCATGGGATATAAAAGAGACACAATTGAAAGTGAGGATATGATATACAAATACGTGATACATAGTCTGTTGTACTGTGTGTGTTTACTTGTTCCTCTTCATCTCTATAATAATGTATTACATTAAGGCATATTTTCAAACAATAAGGGCAACAGTCAATAAAAATCGAAAGGCTGTAGCAACATAAATACAATTTTATTTTTAAAATAGACATTCTGCATCTAGTGTAAATACATTACCACTTTAGTACTAATTATTACTACTACTTCTACTTACTGTTTGCTGCTGTAAATGCTATTTACCACTGAATTATATAAGAAAGATTAATGCAAAGTGGAAAACATTTTGTCCTCAGTTCAAACATCATTGTATTGTGATGAACTGGCACAAGGGACCTGGGCTGTAACAACAGTAATGATCAGCTGGTGTTCATGCATGCTAAACTGCTCATGAGTCAATCACATCATGCACAAATTTCGTGTTGAGCTTCTCTACTGCATGCTGGCACAAGCCATTCATACACTCACCCTAAACAGTGAAATCAGCATCATGTTAAAATGGCTTAAATTTTATTTACTTATTATTTTCAATTTATTGTGTATATACATATATATTTTTCTTTCTGAATGTTATGTCTACAGTAGCCTTTGGCATGTTTTCAGTAAGTGTTTACAAAACAGTAGTAGATGACTAGTAGAAACATGAGTTTCAAATCTCACGTTGTTGTCATGTTTAGTGGGTGTGGCTTTTAATGATTTATTAGAGATTTATGACAATCATTTATCCTGCAAGATTACAACTGTGTATGTGTGTGTATGACATGAAAGGGATAAATTACCCTGAAATTCATGGCTGACGTTAAGGATGCCTACTTTTAAACCACACTATGAACTCTGCTCCTGTTCACTCATGGATAAAGATGAGGGAGGTCATTTCTTATGTTTGTCTTAACAGTGGGTACTATTAGATAGACATTTACTCCATGGCCCTAAACATTATAATTTCATTCTTAAACAAGTCATATTTAGACATGAAAATTTATTATCCCTATTGTCAATGATTCAAAGTTAAAAGCAATAAAAAAAATGAGAGCTTGATATGATCTTTTTCCTGATTCTCCCTGATGTTGATCATTTACAGGATGCATCATTTTTCACTTTTGTTAGGAAAGCATGTCCGCACCCCTTTTATATCAGTATTTTTATGCTTCTTTGAAAGCCCCACCTCAGTCAGATACAAAGTCCCATATTCAGTATAAAAGCAGTGAGCTGCATATCCCTCAGACCGTGGTCATTACAGTGGAGAAACATCAAGGTATGATAACATTAGATTTTTTAATAGGATTACTTCGAATAATACTAATATTAAAATGGCATTTGCTTATTTTTTAAAAAGTGTATTTACCAGCTAATATTTTTCTAATGTGTTTGATTAAACTTCTCTAAATATTCTGAAATGAAGACCTTGTTAATTTGCCTGTATGCACCCTTAATGTACTTTGGACAATATACTGAACATATCTGACTCTCTTTATTCTTCATGTCTCTTTTTTGTATTTTTTGTCTAAATGAAATATTTCTCTGTAAGCAATGTTTTTAAATAAAAATATATTTTCTCATTATCTGATAGCTGACTTCTTATCATATTCTCTTTTCTTGTTTATCTCAGTTCTTCCAGATTTATCATGACTTCTGTGGTGGGCATTGCTCTGCTGGCTGTAGCTCTGTCAGGGCCAGCCCTGGCCTTTGTCCCTATTGGGGGTGGGGCATCCACTCATGTCAGCATTACAGGGACAGCTCTGCTGCAGAAAGTTATGGAAACATGTAAAGCTGTGGCGGATGCCGCTGGTCACGAGTTTGAACCCACGGTAAGATGTCACGTTGTCACACTAGATGCTAAGTAAAAGCTTGAGCCTTCACACTGCAGTGTGGGTGTTCCAGTTTTTATAATTGTTGTACTTTTTCAATTCAAACACCTCCTTCACTAAACAAACATGTCCTGTATAATCTTTGTGAAAATTAAGTTGCTTGGTCTATTGTGTTATTCTGTGGCATTCCCTGCTTTGTGTATGGACCCACTACAAAGACAAATTTTTAGTCCTTACTGTTTATACATGTATAGACAAATAGCTGATGGAAGTCACCTTTGACTTTTGACTCCAGGGTAACTCTCCAGAAGAGATAGTCCAGGCCTGTCTAGGTCCCACAGCAACAGGAGAAGTGTCAGGGGCCAAGTTTCACTCTGCTCTCCAAGAGATCTACACCCAGAATGGTTTAGTAGATCGTGACTTCATTAATAGGTAGGGATTTCTTTATTTATTAATTTAATTTAATGTTTTTTTCTAACCTAACCAGTGTTTGTGTTATTACCTTGTCAGTGCTCCACATCACTTCAACTCAGAGATGTTTTTTGAAGGCAGGGGCCTTATTACAGAGGGTGTGGGAGCCATTAAGGCTAACATTCGCATGGAGAACTTCCAGGCTGCACGGGAGACACTGGGCAGAGTCCTTCACACTCTACAGGTGAGAGCTGAATAAAAATAGACTAAACAAACAGTGTGGAAAAAATCCATCATTCATGCAATGTTTGTGACTGTGAACCGTCAGGATTTTTACAGCCACACTAACTGGGTGGAGCTGGGTTACACAGAGCCTTACCTGAATCTCATTCGCCCAGATCTTCCAATAGAAAACCTGGCAGGTGTATGTTTTTTTCACTTCAAATAGTAATAAGTAAGTTGTGTAAATGTCATAAATAATAAAAAGACACAGTGAAATTGTAGCGAAGGTCGGCAATGCTGTTGCTTTCAAACTTATGACAACATTGTGGTAGAACTCCCACTGATGTTAAGACTCTTATCCTAGACGTGAGCACACCCACCTGCAGTGACTGTGCCAGTGGAACATGTCCTAATCCCATTCTGCCCAACATCCTAAAAAACAAGAAGCTGACATCAGGCTACATGGGAATCTTCTCAGCTGCTAAGCCCACTGGTATCACTGACAATCACCCGTGACAAGACTTTCTGGCAGACATACTGTAATTCACACACATAAAACGTTAGTGACTGTGACTCACCCGTGTCCCATGTGTCAGGTAAATGTAGCCATGGAGGAGTATCTGATCTGACTAGTACTGCAGTTCCCCGTGGAGGCATCAGCAAAGACGAGCGTCGCCCGGACAACCAGGCCTTCCACGACACTGCTGTTAAGGCTGCCACCGCTGCCACTCTACAGCTGCTGGAGGACATCCGCTTGGCCGCCGGAGACAACAACTTCTTGAGGTAAAACACTCTGTCAATAAAATGATTACATATTATTGATAGGTATTAATGCTATGTTATGCATGTTCTTTGTTTTGCAGAATGTTGGGCATTGCTCGCTCGTCTGTTGTCTGCTTTGTCATTGATACGACAGGCAGTATGTCAGATGATATTGACGAAGCCCGATCAGTTGTGTATAAAATTATTGACAGTAAAAAAGGAACACAGGATGAGCCTTCTGAGTATATTTTGGTGCCCTTCAATGATCCTGGTACGAGTTTTATAAACATACAAAGCAGTTTGGGATCACGGTTTAATTAAAATAATTTAACCTGGGACTTCACTCCTCATCAACATACAGCCTTTGGACCAGTAATCAAGACATCAGACCCTGCAGTCATGAAAAAGGAAATCTCCAAACTCACCGCTGATGGAGGTGGAGACCACCCTGAGATGTGCCTCTCTGGTCTCCAGGTATTGAAGATGACAAGCTTATTATTATTATTTTTTTTTTACTTATACTATAAATATAGCTCAAATAATTTGTTTTACAGTTGGCTCTGACGACTGCCCCTGCCTCCTCTCACATCTATGTTTTCACTGATGCTACAGCTAAAGACATTGACCTCAAAGACACAATTGTTGCTCTTATTAGGAGCACCAAGTCAACGGTAAACATTGAACTGGACTAAAAATTTACAAAAATGACCCACATGTACATTAATTTTTCCTTGTGTGTAAACTCCCACAGGTGTCATTCTTTATGACAGGGAGTGGTAGGAGACGTCGTCGCTCAACAAGTGCTTCCTTCAATGACTACAGAGACTTGGCTCAAGCGTCGGGAGGCCAGGCCATTCAAGTGACCAAGGGTCAATTGCCACAGGCCACAGATGTCATCCTTGACACATCTACATCAGCTCTAGTAAAACTTTGATTAAAGTTAATAAAAGTATTTAGCCACCTTAGAAAGTTTCCTCTTCAGAAAACAAGAGTTATTGTCAATTTAATTCAATTTTGTAGGGGATTCACATAAATACACAAATCACTAAGATGATTGTATAGTTGTATTTTATTCTTTTAGGACCAAGTAAGAGCACTTTATTTGTTTGAGGGTTGAGTACATCTTGTGAGCATCGTACATTCTGGCCAAGATGGGATCATCTAATTACCTACCTTTGCTTTAGGTGACTGTCCTCCAGCAAGCCAGGAACCCCGGAAAGAAGGAGACCTTCCCGTTCAAGCTGGATGAGTCACTAAAAAACATCACCATCTACATTACTGGGTCATCTCTTAGCTTTACACTGACAAACCCTTCAGGTAATAAAACCTTCACTACTTTCATAGCACAGTTCTTTACTTCTGAGACATGACCATGGGACTACTTGGGTTTTAGGTGTGACCCAGAGCAGCAGTCAAGTCAATGGAGCACTGGGAACCATTCAGACAGTGGGCAACTTGTGGAGAATTCGTCTCAATGCTGACAAAGAGACTGGAATCTGGCAGATCATTATAAACTCCAACAATCCATACACACTTAAAATCACAGGTAAGATATATAATTAATATCTTATAAATTTGATCAAGATTCAATCAGTTATTGACTTTATACGTTGCATCATTTTGTTGAGATCTTTCACATCATAGTATTTTGTAATTACTGTGCGTATCTGTGTTTCTAGGCCAGAGTACCATTGACTTTATCTACGACTTTGTGGAAAGCTTTGGGGGACCTCACCCAGGATATGCGGTACTCACTGGACGTCCACAAGCAGGTAAAGCCAGGCAATAAAGCACTATGTATTACGCAATAACACCAATCTAACTTTATATTGATTCACAGTCTAATATGACACCACACCAATGTTGACAGACATGGCTATGTCAATATTACAACCAGGCATACAATAAAGGCCTACCTCCTCCTTCTTACTTCCTTGCTTCTACCTTCAGGCCAGCCAGCCAACCTGATGCTGTCAGTGATGGGTAGGAAAGGCCCATCCTCCATGACAGTAAAGGAAGTTGGCCTGATCCCTGTGTCTAGTTCTGGCACTGTTACCAACGGTACAACTAGTGATATGGGCAACGGCGACATCCTGGTGACTGTCTCAGCCGTCCCCGAAGGCGAGTTTGTGGTGCTTCTCAAAGGAACTGACAGCGTTTCAAAGACTGAATTTCAGAGGCAGTCCACAACTCAGATGTCTGTTTCCAAAGTAAACATTCAGGTTGGTTAGTTTTGCTTTCATTTTATGTGTACCTCAACAAAAGCATAAAGCATAATGGTTGTGTGTCTTGTTTTTAGGCCTTGGTAGACAGCAGTTTGGAACCAGGCAAAGCATTTACACTTCCCTTCAGTGTCCTGACACATGGCTCTGGTGGTGAATATGTCATTAATGCTAGAAATGATAGGAATTTCGTTATGGCCTACCCAAACAGGTAAAAGGTTGTCATGGGTTTTTATAAGCTGTGAAACTCTCAAAGCTTTATGACAACTGTATGAAAACAGGCACACAGCTCCTTCACGTGTCTCTTTCCTCTTTACAGACTCACCTTGACAACGGGACAATATACTAATGGCACTTTGACCATAACACCACCTACTAACACACAATCAGGCACAGACGTCACCTTGACTCTGGAAGCGTCCCGTAAGCCAGACTCCAATTATGTTGTTCTTAGACTCTCTGTTGTCAAAAAGGTAAATAAATGACTTGACTGACTTTACATATGAAAATATGCTACAACTTCAACAATGACTGTAATCTTTTCTTTTTGTCCAGATTACAGACTTTGTTGGGCCATTGTGTGAGATTGTTAATGTCGTAGATACCTGCCCTCATGATGTATCTCAGTGCAAAACTTCACAATGGGAGCTCGTTGCCAACCTTACTGATGGAAACGGCACCGGGATAGAATCTGTGACCCTGCGCCAGGGCAAAGGGCATCTTTCACAGACTGTTGTAGGTGATCCTGTGCAATACAAATACAACGCCTCCTGCTGCTCTCAGGTTGTTGAGATTGTAGCTGTGGATGAAGTTGGCAATGTTGGAAAGTGTTACCACTCTATTGAACGCTCCGGAGGTGCTCCTGCTGCAAGACTGTCTCTCCTGATGTTTTTGGGGCTTTTGTGGTCTGCCCTCATCCTCAGGCCTAATTAGTTTCTCTTGTAATGACATGATATGCAATAACATTTCATAAGCACTGATAATGCATTTTAACATTCAGAATATTCAGGAAGTTTTTCCCAACCTTCAACACTACACTTAAAGCCATAATAAGCAGGATTGTTGGGCAAATGTTGTAAAGTGTGGAAAAAAATGCATAATAAAGGGTATTTCGATGGTGTAAGGCTTAATTTAATCTTTCATAGAAATCCTGCAAATTATACCTTTATTATAAATCGAAACTAATAACAAACATAAATAATAATAATAATAAACATTTTCACATGAAAACTGAAAGATGTAATATATTACGATATGACACACTAATAAAATAATTATTTCAAACAACTCTTCTCTGAAGAACATACACATGACATTATAAACATTATATTACAGTGTAGGTCTTCTCAAACAAAACCAGTAATTACATGATTAAAATTTTTTTTTAAAGTATGACTCCATCATTTATGGCAAGTCTTGTAGGAGATTCCTAGTGTAATACAAAACATGTCAAATGAACAAAATGAAATTATTTTTTTAAACTTTGGTCAAAAGAAACAGAGCAGACATAATACTATAATGTGCTGATTATTTGTCAATCAATAATCAGCACACAGGTACATTATTACAGACAGACACAAAATTAGAATATCACATTGAAGGGTCTGTGAAGTCGTCCTGTTAGCTAACGCTCTTTGGTTTTATGTGCAGTCCTGATATGTGTCCTCATGTGGCCTGACTGTGTAAAAGTCCTTGGGCAGTGTGGACAGGAGAATGGTTTCTCTCCTGTGTGAATATAGCTATGTCTCTTAAGGTTGTTATATTCTACAAATGCTTTCCCACAGAATGAACACTGAAATTTCTTTTCAGCACTATGTCGCTTTAAATGCCTTGTTAATTCGACTGTTCGTGAAAACTTTCTTTCACAGAAGGTGCATTGGAAGGGTTTTTTTCCAGCATGTATTTGTACATGGGCCTCTATGTCCTTTTTTTTGTGGAACTCCTTCCGACAAAACTTGCATAAAAATGACTTTCTTCTGACACCACTTCTCTGGCCTTGACGACGCCTCAAGCAGCTCATCAGGGCAGAGTTGCTATTGAGGATGTTGACTGCTATGGGTATTGAAGAATCACTTGCACCTTGGCACTTTGTGGCTACATTAGTAGCTGTTGCTTTTAAACCGGGCTGTTTTACTGAAGGTATCCATATATTTTGAGATAAACGTTTATCATTATATTCACTAGTGGCCTCATCCATCTTTAATCTGGGTTTCTTGACAGTTGCTGTAAGACTGTCCCTTTCAGGACTGACTGCACTGGATTTCCTTTCAATTTGTCCATTATTAGAAACATTTTTGGTGACTATGGATCTCCCAGAATTGACAGCAGTATCCCTACGAACATGAGGAATGTTGTCAGATAAACCAGACTTTTTGGAAATGTCACACGCATGATCATAGTCAGGTCCAGGAGTTTTGTGACTAATATATGTTGCATCTGTTTTCTCTTTGGCAGTTACACCAGTCAGATTTGAGCTGTAGTTTTCTAGTCCAGTTTCTGTTTTATGCTTTGTTCTTCCAGTCTGCAAGCAAGGTTTCAGGTGTCTTCGAAGCCGAGCCACAAGAGATGTCTTCTGTGCATCTTTCCCATTAAAGTCAGCCTGTAACACAATAAAAAAGTTACAAAGTATTGATTTATTACTTACAGAAATCTGTTTTAAGGGACTATTAAAAATGACTAACCTTTTTTGACACTTGAATTACAGGTGACATTTCCAACTGTGCCAGGAACTGTAATTTAGTCATGCAGAGCTGAGGGTAAGAGTGATCACTGGACAGGACAGGTGATAGCTGTATAATAGAGGAATGCTTTTCTTCAACAGAATTGATACTTTGTTCTTTAAAAGCTTGTAAAATTGTATTTTCGCTAATTGGCAATGCTGCTGATGGAACAATTACACCAGCGGGTTTTGTTAATTTGTCCATGAGTGGCTGAGCTTGAGATTTACTTGGGTCTTCTGAATTTTGGAAGACTTTAGAGAAAACACATGGTGCTTTTACTCTAAGGCTGCTTGGGGCAGTGTTCAGGCCAGTAATTTCAGATGAGCCATTTGATGATATGTTTGAGATTAATATAGATTGTGCAACTGACATTGGGAATGGAATTCTACTTAATTTGACCTCTACAGAGTTTTTACGCTGGGGTTTTACTGCTGAAGATGTCGTAAGTGGACCTAACATTTCTAATGCAGTGGTTTCTGCGGGTGACAGTGTTGTTTTAGATACTGAAGCAGGTTGCCTGTGTAAGTCCATATTGTCAGAAACACTTTCTCTTTCTTGAGGTACTGTGGTATTGTCTTTTCCTAAAGTTGTGCCTGTATTAACAGGTGCAGTAGAATTACCAGTATGTGTAGGTGTAGTATGGTCCGTTATCTGCCTCTTTTTCAGAAAAATTGCTTTATCTTTTGTTGTTACACTTTGTGTTTGTGTGGCTTTACATTGTCTTGGTATCACTATAATTTTGTGATGTGGTTTCATCACGGTTTGAAGAGAAAAGGGAACAGCAATAAGGGTCTTTTTACCACAGGTTGTGTTTGCAGAGGTGTATTTAGGTAAATGTGTGTTTGTTGTTGAACGAACAGCTGACACAACCGCAGTGAGCTGCTCTGGAGACAGTGCTTTGGGAGATGTATTTTTGTGAAGGACTGGGCTGTTCTGTTCGCCAGGATTTGTTGACATTTTTGTAAGTATATGGTTCGTTGAAGGGCTAACAGTTGACAGTGTCTTTGAAAGTAAAGTTGCACTGGACACTGTGGGATCATTCTTTTGACTCTTAGTGCCAATGTGAGTCTGGTGACTATAGATTTCTAATGCTTTTGTTGTATTAGGAGTTGATGATGATATCTGAGGTATGGTATGCTGTGCTTCAGGCTCAGTTGATAATACTGGTTCAGGAAACGATGTCGAGGCCGTGAGATCAGGTTCATTAACTTCATTATAGTTGTGAACCTGACCATGACTGTATTGAATGACTTCTGCAGTTTCTTCTGGGTTTTGTGGTGTTAAGTGTGGCATGTCATCTCTGGCAGGTTCAACAGTTGAGGATGGATTTGAAGGTGGTGTAACAACAGAGGCTTTGTGATCATGTTGTTGACTGTCAATGTCAGCGTTAGCCGGACAAACAATGGCTTGCATAGTTTCACTTTTGTCACGGTTGTCTTGTACAAGTGGCTCTGTTGTGGGGGCATTTTCTTCAGGATCAATAGATTCATCCGAAAAATGCAATGTTGCTGATACTACAAGGTTGTTAACAGTTTTTGAGAAGTCTACATTACAAACTTGAGGAGAATCCTGTGTTTGACCAGCTGTTAGAGAAGAGGGTTTATATTTCTGTTGGTTAACAGCATCTAATAAAAGCATTGCATCCTCCAGAGATACAGATGTACAGCGTTGCCTTTGCTGAGGAGATGGTGCTGGTGGTGAAATGATTCGAGCAGTGTTTTGTGCTTGATTTGGAGGTGAACCTTCAAGGGGTACAGCCTGAATTGATTTAGCTTCTGTTTCTGTTAAAAGTTGTTCAGATTCAGAAAGAGAAAAAGGCGGAGAAGCAGGCCCATTGTGTTGTTTGTCTTTCAGTTGGGATTTAGTTATCGCAGAGGAAGACAGAGTGTCAATGGATATTCTGTTGTCAGGCTGAACCAAAGTCTTAACTTCAGATACAGTATTTGTATTATCAGCGGTAGATGCGTTGCTGGTTTTAAATTCAGAAGAATTTTCATGCTGATAAGTCTGAACCACTGCAATTTCTTCAGCTGCATGTTGTGGGGAATTTGACAAGTTGGTTCTTTCATGACAAGGTGACAAGTCAGGAAATATACTGGCTTCACAGTCTACTAGTTCAGTGTTTGATGTCTCACTATTCACTCCATCCTCTGTTTGGGTGACATGTATACCCTCATGCAAAGGAAGAAGTGTTTGCTCATCTGGCTCTTTTTGACTTTCTTGGCAGACCAACAGTGTTTCCTCTTTTTCAGCTACTTCAATATCAACTTCCTTCTGAGAAAGATCCAACTCTTCCTCTTGAAACTCTTCCAGTGTCTCCATTTCTGATATCTCATCACAGGTTTCAGACTCTTTCTGAATGTTGTCCTGTGGAGATGGCATGATGGATAAATGTTCTGATTCACGTGGAAGATTTTTTGTTTCTAAAGATACACTGTATTCCATGTTTTTTAAAAGTGGCTCCAAAGAACTTTCATCAACAGACATGTCTTCGTTAGTGGTGAACATACGGTTAAAAAGAGGCTCTTCAGTTTCTAAGCAAAGCAAAGAGGATAAATGAATGAGTGTTAATGAACATTAATCTAATTCATAATTTAATTGTAACTTACCAACTTGGCCAGACACATTAAGTTTAACATCCTTCATTTTTGAGAAAGAATCATTAGAAGACTCCTGAAAACGCAATAACAAATAATTTTGTCGTTCAGTCAAAACCTTTAAAATATACTTGGTGGTAAATAAACATGTACCTTCTCAGTGACAACGCCAGATGTTGCTGAGTTTTCATCGTCTTGTGTTTCATTCTCCGGTAATGGATTCGGCTGATCATCATTTTGTGGCTCTTGATCTGGTAACAAAAACAGAACTGGGTCTTGTTCCACAATGGGAGCTTGCTGAAGAAGATCTGCAAATAAATGCAACAGAATGGTAAATTGACATATTTAATAACTTTTTAAGGCATACCTTAAAATTATTTCTAAGGTTTTACAGTACTTTTGTTTTTTTTACATCACGCATATCACATTATATTATGTATGTATGTATATTTTTTTTATATTATATACTAAGCACCTCAGAAGCTCTGCAATTTCGTTGTATTTTGTATACAATGACAATAAAGCATTCTATTCTATTTATTAATAGTGTGTGTACAAGTGAGATCTTGTATACAAGAAATATGTCTGAAGTCTTCACAGCTATAATTTAATTCCTTTACAAAAGAAATAACCATAGAAATTAATACTCATAGTTTTAACCATTCGATTTATATTCAAACATGAAAGAGTCATACCTACAGAAGAAGCTCTGTGGTAACACAAACACTATAGAGACTCATGTGGTAATGTTGTTTTCTCATAGTAACTACATTATGTATACTAATAACAACAGCCTGTCTCCCTCTGAATAATTAGCATAATCCAAAACTTAATCCCAATTCATAAAAAAAAACGTTTTTTTCCTTTTTGTTGTAAATAGAACGGTTTATATTTCAGGGTCGTAGTTTAGTGGGATATTTTTGTCACTTACCACACTGAACAGCTTTGTCGCATTTCTCAATAATGTAGGGTTCAGGGGATGTGCCAGTTTCTCGGTAAACACTGCGTTTTTTCAACACTTCTTCAAACTGGCTGCATCTTATTTTTAAATTCTCATTCTGGCTTTTGACTTTTAGTACTTCACCCTTGAGTTCTTCAATGATGGTCTCCAAAAGTTTGCTGGTCTCGGACACAGCGTTCTTAATAATCTTCTCCATTTCAGAGATGTGCGTCTTCTTCACGCCGTCTGCCGACATGATGGTAGTCCTTAAAGTTCACCTGTGTTGTAAAATCTAAAAAAAAATCAAGTATACTGCAATACATTTGCTGTTTTAGTAAAAAAATCGATTTGCGAACCCAACCAACATGTCTGCTTCCTGTGGAGACTAAAGAGAGGCGGTTGTTCTGTTCTTTTGTGTTTAATAAAGGTTCGTAAGGAAGTCTAAATCCTCAACAGCGCCGCTTACTGGAGCGGAGTGATCGACGGAGATGACATAAAAGCCAGCACAGCGCTCCAGCTCTTTAAAAAAAAAAAGCAATTTGTGTTTGTGTTCGTTTTTATTTTTTTTTGTCGTCAGTGTTAATTGTTGGATCATAAATTAAGATTATGTGATTTACAGATCAACCACATTGCTCTAGGCAGCGGCACAAGTAAGTCCATTAGAGAAATATGTCGCTTACAAAGATATTCATCACAGTTTTGTATTTAGATGGGAGCTTAGCCTAAAAAAGGAAAATAAATAAATACATAAATAAAGGTGTTTTTTTTTTTATTCATTCTTATTCTTTTTCTTATTAAGCATTGTTATTAGAGAATTCATATTTTTACGCAGACATTTGAGGGGCATTTTTTTAACTCCTATGGGACTGCCATGAATGTACGCTTCGCGTTAGCATATTAAAAAATACCCCTGATACCTGTCGTTCCAAGCTTCAATATACCACATGAATTCCAAAAAATGTGTGTGTGGGTGTGTATTGGTGCGCTGTGATTTTTCATTTTAATTCGAGCCTGTTCCAATCTCTTGGTAAGTCCAGAATGATCCTATTACACGTCCATTCTCCTCTCTTTTGCGTACCCCTCGCTCCATCTTCTTCTCTGTTTTGGGTATTTCCGGGAGACTGGTGAACACCACAGTGCTGCCTCTGTCGATGGGGAGTTTAAATGCAGTCTGTATCCACAGTTGCAACTCCGATGTAACAAGAAAGTCCACAACTTTTATACTCTTGTGTTTGATTCTAGTTATGAGAAGACTTCATCACCGCCTTTTTGTAAGTATATGCGTGTTTCAAGTGGTAAAATATTTTAGGAGTTGGCTCTAACCGCACAGTGGAGTTGCGATGATTTATGATATGTCCCAACAACGCATCCGTACTTTAAGGAAGCGTTAATGTTTACGGAATTCAGAGAAAAATCATAAGAAAAAGATTAATGCCAAAGACTACTATAGCTACTTTATTTTTATACGAGAAAGCTCCGAGGTATACAGTTTATCGGTCATAATGGCAATATTCCTTTCACTCGTAGGTTAATTTAGGGAGAGAAGTGTAGTGACCAGTTTGAAAACCAGCGTTAGCTCACGTTTAGCTAGCTAAGCGACTTAACAATGTAAACGAACCAATATATCTATCTAAATTTCTGATGTGACAAAAGAAACAATTGTGGTTTCGCTTCAGGTCTAATTTGGGTGTTTTGAACTGTCACTTTAGTGAAAAGGTTGGCCAAATCGTTGGAGTAATGGCTGAGACTGTCCTAGCATTTCAGTCACAACTTTCTGGTGTGATGGAAACGGTTTTTAAGGCTGCTATGTTTGAGATCACTCGTTTGGTGGAGGATAGCTTTTTAGAAGAGGTCACACGATGCAGGGAGCAGGTCGACACCCTGAAGAGACGACTCAAGTGGTCTGAGAGCCGACGCAAGCAGAGAGAGGCTGACCACCAGAGATGTGTGGATTGTGGAAGGAGGGGACTGTCAAGTGAGAACACGCGGACGGCGGCTATACAGACAGGTGAACTTAGGCTTGCAATATACATTCAGAGTTTTTTTTATTTCAGGAGACACTAAATAGTCCTGTGCTCTTGTCTACAGATACAAATATTAAAGACGAGAATGCTTTGCCTGAAAATGTAAGCAGCCCACAGACCACAGATGGAGAAACACCTATTATTGCATCACTAAAGTCAACCCAGGTGAGGGAGGATACCATTTCAGTGACTGTTATATTTAGCTTTCTGTGTATTAACTTAAATGTCACTTGATTAGGCATATGACTAACTAGTGTCTTATTCAGTGTACTCTAGACTGATCTTGAAGATAAAACACAGCATCGACTGTTTATAGTCATAGTATTTTGTAATGATTAAATTATCTAACTTCTGGTGCAGACTGTTGTTATCTTTCTAGACCGTTAGTAATTAACTTCTTGAAATGATACCTGGTATTTAATAACTCTTTTGTCTCTGTAATAGTCTCCATGCATCCACGATAAAAAGCCGAGGAGACTACTTAAGAGGGAAGATCTCCAGGTCTTGCTAGAAAACGATGAGAAAAGTGGCAACAATATAGACGGTAAGTATTTTTAAATGTAATTATAGCTGGCATTTGAGTTACCAAAATTTTGCTTAATAATATTTTTTTCCTTCTTGTATCTCAGAGGAATCAGGTGTGCCCGGGCCTAGCAACCATTCAAGTGACCCAAAGTGTCAGCTAAACTGGGAAGATGGCTTTGACCAGAGGCCAGAATCAGAACATAATAGTGACACAGACAAACCAGCTGACCCCCTTTTGCAAAACAGATATGACATGGACGACTTGGATAACTTTAACAAAACTGGCTATGAAGATGCTAGCATGATTGACATGGGTAATATGGAAGACAGTCTGATTTATATGGGCCAATATGAGGACAGTGTCAAATCACTTGAGGGAGCTGAAAACCAAACATACCACATAGATGTCTGCAAAAATTCTAGTAAGGGGTCTTCCTCGAAGCCTTGCATAGATGTAAGTGGAGAGTTTGGCTGCTTATTGATCAATGAGGAGGGGTATCTACAGGATCCAAACATTTTGTACCCTGAAAATGTGTCTGTGGATTCAGGCAGTCGAATCAATTTCAGGGACCAGAGTAATCATACTGGCAGCGTAAATTCAGACTGCACAGACAATATGTTTGAACAATCAAATGTTATCCCAGCTACCTCCCATGTGACAGAGATGTTGCAATATCAGTCTGTGGGAAAAGGAGAAATGAGACACACCTGTAACTTGTGCCCTGCTTCTTTCTCTGACTCTTTATCTCTTAAAGCACACAGGCAGACACATAAAGGCTCTGGTTTAGGGCCTCCCTACTCATGCAACCAGCGCAGGAAAACCTTCACCCGAGCCTGTAACCTTAAAGAGAGGATTCACTCCGGACAGGGCCTCCAGCTTTGCAGCTTCTGCGGTAGGGCATTTCCTTCCATTTCTGAGTTAAATAAACATAAATGTGGACAAAGGGGTGACAAACCATACAGTTGTGCAGTCTGCGGTAACAAGTTTAGTCGTCTCTGGAATCTGAAGTTGCATCAGAGAATACACACACAAGAAAAGCCTCATCATTGTAGTGTGTGTGATAAAAGCTTCACTCGGGCGGACATACTGAAGGTTCATCAGCGTACACACACTGGAGAAAGACCATATTGCTGCCTTGTCTGTGGACTCAGCTTTAAAAGACTTGATCATTTGAAATCTCATCAGCGCAAACATATGACCGATCTTTAAGGTTTATGGGGTTATAGTTTTATACAGAGTGTTTTTTTGGGGCTTTTTACACAAAAAGATATTTGCTTATTTGTACTTTGTATTCACATTTTCTGCATATTTAATCTTAGTCCCAATGTTTAGACGTTGTAGAATTATTGTTTATCTTCAATAAAAACAAAGTGTGTAACTTTTTATGTTTTATCTGTTGTTTTTTCTGATAAAATTTTGAAACGTGACATCTTGTGGTCACTTTGTATTTTCACTTTCCAATGGAAAAAAAGAAGTTGAAAGAAAAAAGGTGATATGAAAGTTAGCTTTTGTTTTAAAGAACTTGTGTATGTATTTGAGAAAACTTAGTGGCTATTAACAAGTAGACTATTTAAATCAGTGCATTTTTAATTATAAAAGTTTAGACAGATAATAGTGTACATAATTGTCATATATTTATATATACAATTTGTCAGTTGATGCAAGAAATTACATGTGCATATTTTTAGCAAGGGCATGGGATCCGGTCCAGAGAAAAAATACAGTTGAGATACTTACAGTCCATAAACACAGTGTATCTCATTATGTGTACTGTAAACAGCAAAAATATTTTTTATCTGATTCGGTTATGTTCAAATAATTCATTACCATTTTAGTGACAAGACACAAGGCTTTGCCAATTCTTAAAGAACTATCAATTTGTCCTGGACTCTGGGAGGCGGCACGTAGCGTTTTGTGAGAAAATCATGCCGTACTAATGTTAGAGGAAGAAAAGGGAGAACGCGTTTTTGGTTTTGTGTGTGTTGTTTGGCTGTGCACGGCTCCCGTACTACGTTAGAATTGACGTAATGAGCAATAACAACGACAACATCCAATTTCATACAAGCTTTTTCGGTCTGTACGCTTATGTGACCAGCATAAAGTCTTCAAAACAAAAACACACTCAGTATAGTTCGAGTCATTTATATCGTGGCACCGCGCTCTGCAACACGCATTAACTCTTCATCGCGCGAAGGCTTTGTACGATGCGATGCTAAACTGTGTTTATATCGGCGTGCATAATTGTTAAAAGACACAAATAACCCACGTTGCATAGGATGTGTATTATAAACTTTTATCCAAAAGCTACAGCAGTGTCTGAGTATAACGTAATTGCGGCACAGACAGGCCGTGGCTCGTAGGAAATGTCAGCAACTCGGACACAGTGTGGCACTATATAACGAGCTATCTTCTGACTAAACACCCTCATTATTGTACATTTATCACTAAAGGGGTTTCTGTCATGGCGGACATGGACACCCTCATCGTGACTTTCCAGACGCAGCTCTCTGATGTGATGGAGGCTGTGGTGAAGACAGCCATGTACGAGGTAACCAGGCTGGTGGAGGACAGCTTACTGGAGGAGCTTAAGGTCAGGAGCCAGGAGGTAGAGACACTCAGGATACAGCTGCAGTGGGCTGAAAGGAAACTCAGTGACCAAGGAGCCAAAGAAGTGACCACTGTGAAGTGTGTTGACTCCACGAAGGATGTGGAAAAAACAAGAGAGACACATAATGGTAAAAACAAATATCAACAAATAACAATAAGGCAAAATCAGGCAGGAATAAATTCTATCATTAAACATGCTGTGTGTTTCAGACACTTTAAGGGTTGGTCAAACAGTCAGTGAAAATGACAGCGTGGAAAGTTTGACAAACAGTAGCTGGCATGAAATCAAATCAGGACCAAAACAGGAAGCAGATAATCCTGCAGCCTCTTTCAGCCCTGTTAAGAAGCAACAGGTGAGGCATACGACTATAAAAGCACCCTGACTACTATTCTGTAATAAAGGCATCATATTCCTAGTTCTCTGGCAAGAGAAAAAAAGAATATTATGCTCAATGCCCCATTCTCTTTTTATTGTTCACCCAGAGGTCTTAAGGTAAAGAATTACATATAATACAGAATATCCATTAGCATTTTGTGTTTTTTGTTAAGGCCAAAGCAGATGACCACAAGAAGCAAGTTGAGGATGTCAAGGAAGAAGCAGTTGTCCCACTCTCTTGTTCCTCCATAAATATGGAAGACTGGAGAGTTACTCTTGGTGAGTCCCTTTTGTTTAAAGTCATATTATTTAAAAAATAAATTAACTATTGATTTATGAAAAATTACAAATTACTACAAATGTTGTGTTTCTTTTATGTTTAGGTGAAGTGATGACTGATGTAAAACAAAAACGGACTCAAGAAAACAATAAAGAATTACAAAGACATGTAATTCAGCAAGACCCACAGATATCAGCTACTTATGCATTCTCCGAGGAGCAAAAGAACACAGGCAATGCTACACATGCAGCTCACATTAAACCTGTGACCAGTGGCTGGCCTGAAATGGACAGTTCCTCCAAAAATGACTGCGAATCTAAATGTTCTCAAAATTGTGCTGAAGATCAGTTTCAGTCTGTCAAGCCTCAGGTTACCTCAGGATCACCAAAGCAAAGACTGCAAAACAGTAATGTGTTTGGTGTGTCCATCAAGCAGGAGGTCATTACTGATCCTGAACAGGTGCAGGATGGGACAAATACAGAGAAGAAAGAAATGTCAAAATCAGAGCAAGCTATTTTTTCATGTTCAGTCAAGCAGCACAGAGTCAGAACAGAAACTCCCAAACAAAACAGCATTTCCTTTAAAGCGTCTGTGCAGGATTCGGTAAAGCAGCAGTCTAAAGTGAGTACAGGCCTTAGACTTCATGCTGCACTTCAGCAGCTGCATCGGCCGATAAAGAAAACTCCGAACAGTAGCACTACAGCAATCAGTGTAGCTCACTCCCAGACTGCAAGCATCAACTCAGCCCATAGAAATCCCTCCACATCTAAAACCACTTTTCCTTCACAGCTCTCATTACAGCGAGCTCAACTTGGCGACAAACATACTCTTAACCGCTCTGGTGCTCCATGGATCTCCATCAAATCCCAACAGTCTTCAAATTCCCTTCACACAAACCCCCTTTCTCATATAGACTCTCACCTCTACACGGGTCCCAGGCACATCCTGCGCTGTGGCCAGTGTGGCAAGTGCTTCCCCCACCCTAGCAACCTGAAGGCCCACTTGCAGACACACACAGGTGAGCGGCCTTTCTGCTGTTCGCTGTGCAGTCGCAGCTTTACTAAACTGAGCAACCTCAAAGCCCACCGGCGAGTACATACAGGAGAGAGGCCGTACAGTTGTTTGTCATGTGGCAAACGCTTTACACAGAAATGCAATCTGAAGCGCCACCAGAGGATCCACATAGATGTATGACAACATGAACCTACAAGGTGTTTGATTTAGATTAGGAAGTAACTTTGTTTTTCTTTGCAGTGTAATACTGTTGCTGTGATGATTATCTTGATCTGTTTGTGTTGTATTTAATTGTACTAATGCTAATACTTTTGTACATTCCACAAGATGAACATTTATCCACTTATGCGTTGAAGTCTCTGAGTCACCCTTGGTTTTCATTTTGGTGGAGCAAGTAATCATTTGTTATTGTCGTCTCCTTCTAGCATCAGGGCACTTGTTACTGGCAAGGCTGTTTCTTAATATGTCACTAGGATCAAATAAAATGGGTGAATCAATAAATCAAATAAATCATAAATCAAAGGCAGACCTGCAGAAGGGTGACTTTCATAGGCCATATAGGAGAGCCAGGTTGGCTTGAAGCATAATTTTGTGTTTTGTTTTATGTTGATAAGTAGGTCAGTTGTCTGGTCAGTAAAAAGTATTTATTCTGTGAATATTAAAACCTTTTTGCATCATGTGAATGTGTAAAGGTGTTTGATATGTGTTATTTTTTCTTTGCACAATGAATGGTGTTTTAAATCTGTGGTAAAGTAAATGTAACTTAAATTTTCTCCCTGTTGGGGTAATTTTTTAGCACTCCTATGGCGTGACAATCCTTTACAGTTTATGTGTGCTATTTGGCTATATGAACGGAAATACCTTTTAATACTAGCCCATACTACTTTTGCAATAAGATAAAACAACTTTGTGCCAGTCATAATGTGCACATGTAAGAGTAGTAGACCTTTATAGGGTATGTCATTTTGCCAGATCTTAACATTGTGACTACAATATTATTACAATGGAGACTAACCTTAAAGGGATCGCTCCATAACAGTCTTCTTCATATTTAGTGTTTGTGAACATGTGCACTTAACTGTCTGTCTGTGTTACATATCTCAAATCAAAGCTTAAGCTTGATGTGTTGTATCTGTAGTTAGAGTCAGAGCAGAGCCGTGCAGGTGGTACAGCAGATAACATTTTAATCTCATTTTCAGGGCAAGAAAAAGCTTGCAGAGGCTGAACTCAACTGTGCAGCTGTGTGTGAGAAAGACAGTGAGAAACATGTGGATTAAAGTATTGCTTCTGTTCAAGATACTATCTTCTTTTTTGATGTTTGAATTCAATCACGAGAAAAGTTATCTGTGGACAGCCGTTGAAAAATACCTACTTAGCAGAATCTGGAGCGATAGATAGTGGCGCTTGTACAAAAAGGATTAATAAACCAGACTGTATAGGCGTGTGGCTTTAAATGTGTGGGAGTGCTCAGAAAACATACATAACGAAACATGAACACAAAAAGTAATGCACCAAAAGTTGGTGTCAAGTACCAGATTACATCCTTCCTGAGGGGCATTGTATGAATTATCTTTGTACACACATTTTCCAAGGCTCCTACAGAAATTTATGCAGGATGAATGACAAAAGAACAAAAGTAATTTCAAAGCCAGTCTGTAGCCTGTCAATATTGAGACTTAGCATAACATCCAGAGCTCTCATTTTTTCCACATCAATTCCTTATATTGTCAGCCTTTTTACCTTCTGTTTTCTTCCAATTTATGGGGCAATCGGTAGTTTTAGTATGTCTGAAAAGTCTTATAAAATAATGTCTCTTTATTTTGAATTGATAGCGACACGTAAAAAGGAAATGATTTTCTTCAGTGCGATTCACATTATATTCAATGTTTAACTACAGTGCATAGTATAAGATTTATGCCAGAGGGTGAGGGAAGCCCATGTGCCTTCTTCATGACACCTTCATCTTTTAGAAGCAGCTCAGTCAAATGTAAATTTGACGTTCCACATTATGACTTCTGTTCCCATTTGTTTGATGGCTGTGAAACCCTTGAAAGGTCCATTAAATCCCTGGGGTTCACCTTTGTTTTGTGTGCTGTAAAGTAATAGATCCTTTGTCTTTCCTTGTATAAACTTGTCTAATTGGTCAAACAAGGCTCATTCAGCTTACTTAATGTTTGTCAAACCCTTTCTTTTGATGTTTGTGGTAGAGTCACTATAGAAGAACGAGCACAGCAGTAAAGTTCCCAATGCTCTGAGACATTGTGTAGCTCAGTGCAGATTACTTATATTTTGTTTAAAAAAGACTGTGATCAAATTCACTATCACTAGTAGTAGTGTAAATGAGATCTTATCTAATATTTCAAAATTGAATAGTCAAAGCAATGTTTAAGTTCTTTTAGGCTTATGGCAAGAAGCTGTTGAGCAGTTCAAACTGTTTGTGGAGAGGATGAGAGGGACCTCTGACCATACTGAGATGACTGGTGAAAGAGTTCATGCATAGAGGAATGAGACATACCAGTAATCTTCACAGCTCTCATCACTAACCTCTGCACACCCTTTTTATAACTGGAGTAGAGATGCTCCCCATGCACCCTGGTAAAAAGTTGTGAGGATGCCAGTCAGAAGCAATGCATGTTTCATTTTTTTTTTTCAGAAAGTGCAGTTTTTCCTCATTCTGGTTCATAATGGTTGTGTTGGTTTTAGCCCAAGTGAAATCATTACTCTGTGGTGTTGTCTCGAAGTCAATACTCATTTGTTGTTGATGTCTCTACACCGGCCCCCCAGATTTTTGACTTCTTGAGAGGATCACTGCCCTGTGTGATGGAGCTGCTCTACTTGGACTGACTGAACGTCTTCCAGTGCGAAAGTTCAGAATCCAGACACACTTGAGCCAGGTTCAATTGAACCAGGCTAAGTTGAACCAGGCTCACCTGAGCCAGGCTCAAGTTGAGTCCAGCAGTGAGGTACCTAAAAGAATACTGAAAGAGAACCATGATGAAAACATAAAGCAGTGATTATCAACTGGCGGTTGAAACATAAATGTTAAAATAACTCAAAAATGACAGAAAATGGAGCCCCATTTAGCCAGAATTACAACCTTTAATCCTCTGTACAGATATTAATATCTGCAAGTCAGTGTGCAGTATCAACAGCTTTCCCTATTAGGAGTTTTCAACTTCAAAAACCATCATATCATATCAGTGTTCATTCAAAAAAGAAAAAAAAAAGAAAAAGATATTTGAGTGTGAAGAAATCAAGTCAAATAATAATAACTATATATTTTAGTGTAAAAGTCTGGCTCCATGCAGCACCAGTAAAATAACAGGCTGGCCCTCAAGCAAATTTAGTTGATGACCCCTGCAATAGAGAAGAACACAATATAGCAATAGTGCATGAAGGCATTTACAACTAATCTTATATAGCAATTAATTGCTATGACCTGCTGTGAAACATTTTTTATGATAATTGCAGTAACCCTGGTTCTCATTATTTGAGATTTGAAAAATGTTAATGTTGCCTTGGAGAACTGGTGAAATAAAGAAAACACTTAGCCTGCAACATTCAGAGCCTGTCAGAAGAGTGCATTATGATAGAACACTTTAAAGATGTAGTCTCCAGACCTTTGTGAGCACTTGTACTCAGGGAACAGGAGTGAGGCCAGTGGCATGACATTGGGTGTTATTTATGAAAAGGGGATTTATTTCTATTTGTCTGTCTCTACACACATGCAGTGAGCAGCGAGAGCAGAGCATACCAGTGGGGTTCACGCTGTCATTATCAATGGACAGCCATGCACATCCTTCATCACTCTGTGTGTGAGTGTATAATAATAGTTGAGCTGGACTCGTTCCCCTGCCAGCCTCACAGTTTGAAGCTTGTTTGTCCTTCAAGTCTGGCAGAGGCTTTTGAAATCACATAACCTGTCTCACTGCGTGTGGAAGTGCATCTTCATTGGACAAAGTAATAAAAAAAATTCTCTTTAAACAGACACACAATCAAACGTGTACACCATATTATGGCCAATATTCATGCACTATTCTCTTATTATGATGATCAATTGGATGTACCAGAAATTTGAAGTGGCTTAGATGTCTGATTTATTCGAACCATCTCCACAGAGAGCCTTTTGGCATGGACCAGAGCAGCACAGGGTCAGGCCTGAGCCTTGTTAACAAGGTCTTTGAAAAAGAGCTAAGAGCCTGCAGTGTTTTTCACTCTAATAACACAATTTCACTTCTTCTCTCTCTATATATTGGATATTTTAATGAAGTATTTAGTAAAAATGTATATTTGGAGTCAGAGGAGCCTTCAGATATTATTGGGTACATGGCCTGATTAGCGCTGCAAGGGGCTCTGCAGCAGGAAAGTGGCATTGGACCTCGAATGTCTCATTACTTTGTGCCCTCAGTGTGCTTCGTAATGCCTCAGCAGAACAGACCATACAGTGACTTATTTTCCCTGAATCTAAATAGTAATCCAAAGCTGGCCCCATTTTGTCCATGTGTCAATTAGTCTTAGGCAGAGAAGAGGACTTTATTAAATTATATGGTGTAATGAGTCTGAGAGTTAGAGTAATTTGAACATTTATATACATCCACCCATACAAAATACATATCTGGACCTCTGGTTACACTTGCTTCATTATTCAATGAAACATAATAAAAAGTAAGGTTTGTGGTGAACTCTTTCATTGGCTTTACATAAAAGTAATTGTGACTGTTATTAAAAAGCTGTGGTACATTTTGGCCTGCACACAGCTTGGATATTGCAGTGTGTCATTAAGTCTGTGGACTGAATCTGCAGTTGTGAAATACTATTCTTCTTTGTTGTTTTCTTGTCAAGATAAAATCACAGAAGACAAGATAATTGTTATGAAGTTTCACCAATCAATTCTTCACATTTGGTCTGATGCCTCGGCTCCCTTCAAACTCTCTAATTGTCCCATGTTGCTTTGAAGCAGTGCTTCGTCTGAGATGAGTTCAGCCTCATGTAACATGGCCAGAGCAGACGCAGTGAGTCACTTTCAAAACAATTTTTCATGTTGAATTTTCATCAAGTCCTCAGCCCTTTAGATTCCATCTCTTGATCTTTGTAGACTACTCTGTGTTTTGTGTGTATCTTTCTTTTCTCCACCTGCCACGCTGTCCTGTGCCTCCAGGAAACTCATGTGGCATCGGAATATCTAAAATGCCTAAAAAAATACCTATGACTGGTGACTTGTCATTTAGCCTCTTTTAGCCGACGGTACAAGCCCACCCACGCTCCCAAATCCCAACTTCTCCTGTCACTGTTGTAATCAGACAATGCTTTTATTTCACCCCCCTTTTACCTTGTAATATTTAGCATTGTTGAATTAAAAACATGCATGCATTCAGAAAACTGGTCATCTGCTTTGGACTCTCTTGTGAATCTAGAAGAAGGATGTTGACAGTAAAGAGGAATTGACAAAGACAAATTAAAGCTTTAAAAGTGTGTTTTTGTTATAAGGAAGAAGCTGCCTATCATAACGTCAGACAGAATGATCTTAAAAAAGAGGTTTTAAATTAATTACAGCCAATAGGAGTTCAAGGAAAGCATGCTTATGGAGACTTCCCTCACTTTTTCACACTAGTTGAAATCATAGCAATGTACAGTGTTTCACAATGTTAGATCCAGCCAGCATAAAGACAAAATAACACTCGTACTTGTACCACTTTGAACAGAGGGGCTCTTTATAAGTCAATACCACTGAAACGAATGAGATAAACATGGCTTTTCTCACTTTGTATGAGAAAGATGACAGGGGAACAAAGCTTAAAGGAGGACAAGATGTAAAGAGCACTTTGTCATTAAAGTCTTTTTAAAATGCCATTTATATGTATGTGGCACCAACAATTTAGGTGTAAAAATGGTTTGGAAGAGTGAAACCTGATTCAGTTGTATAAAGGGTTTATAAATACGCAACAAACTGTAGAATTGAAATTTAACAGTGCAAGTGACTTTTTAAAATAATTTGTTTTCTTATGTTACTCTCCTTTTGTTTGAAGCACCTTGCACCTTTGCTTTATCACTTCATTGAGGATGATTATTGATCTTTTAATACATTTATTTTTTGCAAGTCTTTTTATTTTGGAAATTTTGGTATGGTTATCATGCTTTTTCATGCAAATCAAACATTTACTTGGATATTGGGAGCTAGGTATAATCTCACAACCTGAAGGTCCTGATTTCTTTTCCCATTTATAGTAGTCACTATTCACTGAATACCTCCACTTATATTGAGTAAAAGTAACAGTATTTAGTTGAGCTATACTCTATCAGTCCCTCATCAAAAATAGTAGTTGAATAGTATTAACTGAGAGACCCTTACAACTATGGGTAACAAAACCGTAATTGCCACTAGATGTCAGTATTGCTCCACATAATCCCAGACTCAGGTTTTTAGACTTTTTCCTGATTGAGCTGTAAATGTGTCTTCCATGTGTGTCATTTGAAGCAAACCCTGTAAAGTGACATGACAGACCACACACCTGCACTAATCTCAGCCTGTGAGTTGTAGCACACATGACACATTTTCTTGACTCTGCCTCAACTTGTTTCCACTTTTCCAAATTATCCGTCTCTTTCTTCATCACAAATTCTCTACTCTCTGGGCACATACAAGCAACAGCAAAGTGAGGACAGACTGAATGAGGGTAGAGTGGAAAGAGATGGTTTTTGTTTCTCCTCCTTTTTCTCTCACATCAAAGTTAGACATCAACATATGAGAGGGGCACAGAGCAGAGAAGAGGCAAGTGGTTGCAGAAAAGCCCCTTCTGGGCTGGTGCTAAAGACAGTTTGACGTGGTTGGTATAATTAAAACCATTTTTTTATATTTAGCTAGGTTCAAATGCATACATTCAGCAATGAGATTAGGTCTGACCAAATTCTTACTTTGAGCAAACCTAAACAGATCTGGGTCAATGGAAATAGATACTCATGTCCAGAATATTATTGACTTTATGTAATATGTCAAGAATTGATATGAAAAAGAAATGGAGCATTTAATTTTTACAAATGTTTTTACAATCTTGCAGCACTTAAAAAGGTGTTTGTGGCAATCAAGTTATGCTAGTGTGGAGAGAAAGCTTTATTCATCACCATCCAACTCCAGGACAACAACTCCAACTCAATTTGAAATGGAAAAATACATATACACCAGGAAAAACCCTCAGTCATTCATGTATGTCACTTGTTTTTCACTAAGCGGAGAGGATCCAAGTCTTCTGCACCTTCTCTGAATGAGTCAGCAAACCCCAGTAGACGTATGAGAGGCCTTGTTAAACAAAAGTATACTGCGTCTATTTGCTCATGCCAAGAATACACAAGTTCCTGCTGGGCTCGGGGCTGTGCGTGCACCTGTCTGTGTGTGTTATCAGTGTGAGCCAGGGTGACTTTTAGCTGCGTAATGTTAATTTTCTGTCCGGTTAAAGGCGCTCTCTCTTACCAAAAACCTATTAGATGGCTTGTTGTGGAAGCCAAGGCTACATTTCCTGTGGCTGGCTAAGCCCGCTGCCACTATCTGGACAAACTATTGACAGAGCGCACGTCTGTCTGTCAGAGGACTGAGGGAGGGAGATAGTCGGAGGAAGACGGGCTGGAGATGAAGAAAAAGAGGGACAGACAGGATTAGCTGAGTCGCAGTTATTCCATTACCTCTCGGCTACACACACCAAGTATCCACACATACACTTCCTGATGACATGGAGTTTGGACAGAGGCTGCAAATTTTCTTGCTGAAGAGGAAAAAGAGGCACAAGGATGTGAAATGGTTCGAAAATGTTTAATTGCATTTGGTTCTGGGAGCTGTGTGAATCCAAGAGAAAATGGAATTAAAAGTGTCTCAGGATGTTCTCTGACGATGCTGTCTTTTGAGTGGCTTAGCAGCGTAATATTTAATAACCCCTGAGTAAACACTGTGAGGAATTGCTCCATAAATAATTGAAGGGAAATGTATAAATTATTTTGCCTCTTAATCTACTCCAGTGCACTGCTGGCAGGTCCCAGAAGTGATGCTCATCCCTCTGGACACTGTGGCATTGTGCGCTCTCACCTCATGGGGGCGCTCTGGTTATTCGGTAAAAAACATCTACCTCGTGGGGGAAAAAAGGGAGGAAATAAATAAATAAATGGGTTATTCACAAAAAATAGTAGCTGCTTCTAAGAAACAGGCCCTAACCCTCTATTAAAATCCTGTTTTTGAGAAGACTACTTTTGTTATCGCTGCTGTCTCAGATTTCTGGGCGTTTTCAGGAAATGAGCGAGGTTTTGTGCTCCCAGCAGCTGCAACCTGCTCTGAGGTCTGTACAAAATGTCAGGAAGTGTGGCTTAGGACATGGGTTGACATCTGCATAAAGAGTAATAATTCAAAAATCACAATCAAAATGAAAAACAAGAGATCTATTCTTGTCTCCTTTCCTGAACTCACCCACTGTTCTCCCATTTCTCTTTGTCACTGGTTTTGTTCACCATCAACTGTTTGTTTATGAGAATGACTGGGAGCTCATTCTTCATTATATTATTAAGGTTTAATTGCTCTCTGCTAACCCATCGTACAAACAGTCACAGCCTATGACTTTTCTTTTTCCTTTGACCAGAATGTGATGTTCTGGGCTAGAGTGATTTGTGAACATCATGTCACAAAATCTCAAAAACCCCACTGTAAATCTACTGGGATGAGGGAATTACAGTCACAGAAAAATACTCCACCATAGTGCAGTTTTGAGAGTTTGTAGACTAGATCCACACAAGAAGGTGTCAGCCATCTTAAGAACACAGATAACAGAAAAAAATTAAACTTAAAAATACCTAATATTTATGGGGTTTGCAGCAGCATTTGTCTCATTCAGTGTAAAAGTCACTCAGTGTTGCTTTGAGCCCCAAAAACAGAACAGGGGATCTTTATTCAACATGTTTTATGAAGGCTTTGGTCCTTGTTTCTCCATCTTCATCATTTCCCTGTTTGTTTGTGCCTTCTCTTCTTCTTCCCGTCTCACAGCGCTCCATAAATTGCATGGGCCCGAACAGCGGAGGATGCAGGAGATGCTTGGTTGAGTGGCAGGGAGTACGAGCGGAGGCAGGACGGATCCTCCCTCCTTCCCTCCCTCCCTCCATCACTCATCAGTGCAGCCGAGCGGGGACACGGCTCGGACGCCCGCTGGATGCAAATGAACGAGGGAGAACAAGAAGTAAGAAGCTAAAGATAAAGGGGAGGGGCGACAGAAGGAAAGAAAAGGAGTGAGCAGCCACCCAACACAGTCATCAAATCCCTTCCATCCATCATCTGTCGCAGCCCAAAGACTGCCACTGCTTCATCAGCAACGGTCCCTTTTACTTTGTGTGTGTGTGTGTGTGTGTGTGAGTGCACTCTGGGACGTTTGTTAGTAGGTGTGTGTGTGCGTCTGATTGTGTTGCTTCTTCAGGGAGTCAAAGTTTGTTCAAGTTTTAGTTATGCGTTACAACTATTCGGGAAGAGTGCTATGTGACGAGAGTACGATAATTGCAAGGATCCAGTAGAACGTGACTTTAAACATCTTGAAAAGGGAAAGCTCCAACATCATCACATAAGGAAGATAAACAGTCTATGGAGCTAGTGATGCTAATGATCTATAAAGTAGTATTCAGCTTCATAAAATCTTAGTGGAACAGGCTGTAGCTTCATCACGTGGTAGTATTTTTCCAGGGATGCTATGTTTTTAGGAAAAGAGATTGTAGGAGACTTGAAAAACTAATAGAGAGAGCTGGTTCAACTATAGGAAGTAGTTTTGAGACTCTGGTTGAGGTAGTGGAGCAACGGACACTCAACAGGATGGATGCTATACTGAACAACATGGACCATCCCATGAATTCAAAGAGCAGACAGTGGACGTCTGAGATTCACAAGAACTCCTTCTTCCCGACCGCCATAAGACTGTATAATCAGTCTTATTGCAGATGAAGATTAGAAGAGCACCAAGATTGAATTTCCCCTAGGGGATTAATAAAGTGTTTTTGATTTGATGTTTGTAGGATGGACACTTAAGCATTTTATGAATTTGATGCACACACCTTCAGAATCATGGTCACACATGTAGTTTGATGCTTTTATTCTGGAGCTAAACAGATAATACTTCGCGTTGTGCTTTGTGTTCACATTTTAAACATATAAAGGCCAAATCTGGTGCTGTACATGTTATTTGGTTATTTAAATTTATTGTTTTACAGTTTGGCTCGGCTCATTTTAGTTAATCCCAACAGTAATGGCTTTCTCTGCTCTGTGAAAGCTATCAACTTCCAGGATTTTGTCACACTATCTTGCCATCTTCCTAGATCTTTTGGTCTATTGAGATGTCTGTGGTCACTTTTCAAGCCACCGCTTTGAGGAGTGAGCAAGTATTATGGCAGCGTTCACACTCAACCGAGTGAAACGCACTTCTGTTGACTGTACAAATCAGTGTGTAAATGAACCTTTAATGACATTTCACAGTAAACCAGCAAATACAGAGATGATGCCTTTAAGACTTAAAACATACACAGTAACACACCTAAAAGATCGGAGTTAAAAGTGTTCGGTAATTAAAGCAAAACTGTTTATCATCACCCATGCTTCACTGATTCAAATGATGATATTAGGATGACATTTAGATGGAGCTTACTGAGCAACACTCACCAAGGCACAATAAATATTTTAAGCCTGTCCTGACATTTCCATGCAAACCGCGCTTCGCTCAACTTAACCTATTTGTTGCTGTTGCCATGTCCTCCAGCTCTCCCGGCCTGTTTCCTTAAGCCCTGTGCTTACATTTGGCTCCGCATCGCTAATCGAGCTTTAGAAGCACAGATCTAATTGTGCAGAAAGGAATTGCTGGGAGAATTATCCCAGGCGTTTAGAACTTGTTTATTATTCAGGCCCAATGCCAAAAGCCGCAGCTAATGCTTTAATTCAAATGTAGCTGGCTATTTGTATGAAAAAATGTATACTTTTTATTTGTTTTCTTTATATCAGGACACAAACCGGGGTCTCCCACATGAAAACTCTTAGTTGCGTGTCACCAGCCACCAACCAAACCAACATTAAGTGGATCAAGAAGCTCATTTATCAGCAGGATGAAATGATGAAAAATATTATATATTTTGGGGATTGGAGATGCTCTATGTATCCTGGGAAGTCTGAAAACAAAAGTTCTTGGAGAATGGCTTTGCATGTTGATAGTATAGTTCTTATTTAGCAGCTGTCTTCTTTTACCCTGCCGCTGTCTTTGTTTTCAGACAGTCAACAAAGCCCCAAACTTTCTGCAACACTCCTCCTCTGCAGCCTCCCCGCCTGCCTCCGCCTTCTCTGAGGAAAAGGGCAAACGGATGATGCTCACTGTATCGACACCAAACTTTCCCCCCCGTTCTTCTCCCTCTTTGCTAATGAGCAACGCTAGCTCTATTGACCTACTTGTGGACTTAAAGGAAATCCAATCACAAATGCCTCAGGTCGCTTTCTTCCCACTTTGGGAGATTAAAAGATTCAATTCTCTCTGCCTTTCCGCACCCATCATCATCATTTCTCCTTCCCTCTCTTTCGTCTGTCTCACTTCTTTCTCTACCACCAAACGAAGCTTTCAAGCATTTTTCCCTCCTTTGTCTTTCCCATTGAGATGAGGTTATAGCAGCTGCACAGATAATTACCAACAGGAGATTGCAGTGTTATTGGAACAAAATTGAGGTGAGGTTTGATCAAGGCTGCTCCAGAAGGACAAGGAATCATGTACAACCCTAAAACACCATTCTCTTCACAAACTACAAAAAAGTTAGTGGAGAAATGGTCTGTTTTATAATCCAAATATCTTCAAACATACAAACTGGCCTCACAGACCCCCCACTGTGCTTAAAATGGCAGCAGGGTGTGGAGGTACTGTTTGCTTTTCCTATTGCCATAGTGTTTGTTTGGCTTCATGCATACTGCGCAGTAATAGACCACAGTGACCCTGGCACAGAAGGGAGTCTGCTAACAAACAGGACGCACTGTGAAAACACAGGCTCTCAGCGGGGTTCGTCATATTTAGATGATGTATACAGTACACTGGGCTTATACGCGCCAATAAGTAGCATGTGCGAGTAGGATTAAAAGATTCCCTTTTAGACTTAATATTTCCATATTAGACTTCTGAGCTTGTTCATTTACAATGTAAACTTTAACAACAAAAACAGGTGTTTAGCTCCAATCAAAATGCCTGATATGCTGGAGGAATTTATGCACACCACAAACATGACAGGTTCCACCAAACAGACCAATGTTTTTGCTAAATTGGGCAGTGCAGTATCACATTTGTGTATCCATGGGAACGATAACTTTGTTTAACTGGCCGGCTAACTTCAACACTTCAGTTTCTTGTTCATGGCTGATGTCTAAATCATTACAGCCCCATAAACAACGATGATTTTTAGGCCTGATTATTCATTCATTTTCTACCGCTTGGTACTGTTTGAGGTCACAGCTGGCTGGAGCCTATCCCAGCAGCTTTGGGCCTGAGGCAGGGTTCACCCTGGACAATGGCTAGTCTCAAGGCTGACACTGAGACTCAGACACTTACATACAACCATTCACTCTCACATTCATTCACTAGGGGCACTTTAGAGGCACCAATTCACCGAGACATGTCTTTGGACTGTGGGAGGAAGCCAAAGAGAACCCACAGTAACACAGGGAGGACATGCAGACTCCTCACAGAAAGATCGAGTGTCGGCCGAACCAGCTAACCACTCCGCTACCGTGCACCCCAGGCTTGATTATTGGATAATAAATTAGTTTATACTCTCAGTGACTAATTATTTATTTAGACACTTTCCTTGTCTGGACATTGGGTCACAATTACCATTGCCTTTGAGGAACTGGCTGCAATGTGGGGTCCCAGTGATCCCATTCCAGGTTAAATAATTTTTGGAGACCCCACATTGCACCTAGGATCAAAGGGGCTCAAGCCCCTCCACCGTGGTGTGACACTCCAGTGCAACAGCTCATGGAGGTCTCATTTTGCTGCACAGGCAGACCAGGAAGGTGGTTCTGCTTTTTAAAAAGGGGCATTACACCCCTCAGCCTCCTCAGTCAAGTCTATGCCAGAGTACTGGCAGTCCACATTTATTTGGGGATCTTTTTTTTCACATTTTGAACACTGATGTTGGTCCCGAGCACAGAAGATTAGGACCTATGGTGGGGACAAGGTTTTTCCAGCCAAAACACCATGTTCATTTTGCAACATTTCATGATGAATGATAATGATAAAAGGATTTTTCCATAAGTTTTGCATTAAAAAATGTCAGACTTTATGCTGTGGTTGGAAACAGAACAGCAAACACACAAACAAGCTGCAGAGAGATCTCAGCTGGACAACCGGCCCTTGCTGTGGGGAGACACTACCAACCACTGCGCCTCTTTGACCTCAGCGCCTCTTTGTTCTTTCTTAAGCCAGTATGCTATGAACATAATAATGAAGCCCAAAGGTGTACCTCTACACAAAATGATGGACTCAGCAGAAGGCAAATGCTGCAATGTTTGTCCATTATTTTAATTCATGGAGATGTCTCACCTCAGACCAGCAAAAATAAACATACTCAAAATCCATAGAGAGTCCCTCAGGTTGTGGACATGACAAATGACACAAGCAAGACAAAGGAGGCAATAAGGACAGGTAATGCTTTCCTGACTTTTTGATTCAATTTTGCCATTATTTATTTATTTCCTTTTGTCCCATTTGACTGTGCGTGCTCATGCGGGACCACAGCAACAGTAAATAAATCTTAACACAAATCAAACAATCCCTTTAGCAAGACGAGGGGTAGTTGTCGATATAGAAAGAAAAAATAAAGGAAAAGGAGGGAATTTGGGAATTTCTGAACTGTACTGGACTGCAGTTTTGAAATCAGTTAAAGATTATTGCAAGAGAAGTACAACAAACAATGATTTGTTGCAAAGCTCATAAACCTGAATATAAACACTGCACGATCTCTTAAATAACTGAAAAGGCATACAACATTGTTTCCACCACATCCTTATACGCAGGCTTGCAGTGGGCCCACTTATTTTATACAGAGCTTGAAGTGAACAGGTCAGACCAAAAGCTTTATATCCTGCCCTTTTGACAAGAGTCCTTTGGTAAATTAGTGGCAGGAGACAGCAACATATATTAGATTTATGTCAAACATCCACTACATATCCTGTAGCGTTTGATTTTGAGGAAAAAAGGAGCAAAACAATTCACTGTCTTCCTTTGATTCATTTTTACTGACACTAGGATGAATCCAGGCAGCTCCGAGTGCATTGTGCTTTAAAATTGTTCTCGTAGTCTGGTTCCTTTTGTCTTCTTTTTGTACTGTATCTAACAGCAAAGACTGAAATGTCTCTGTGTATTTGTGAGGGTACTTTTTATATATATATAAAAATAGTCCGGCTTGACCACAAGTTCACACATGGGAGTTGTTCTATTTTTTGTAGCAGTAAACAGAAAATCAATATCACCAAGTGGCTAAAATGTAGTTTTGTCCTAATGGCCTGTTTGTGTGCCTTAGTGAGGCTTGTGTGAAGAAGGTGGTTTGAGGACATGCCCATCTTGAACACATTGTCCTGCAGTAGCATCAGCATGTGCCATGAATGCTTTAGAAGTGACACTCCTGGCAAGCATAATGCTTTTCAAATAGACACTGGATAAAGGATGTTGCTAACAATGTGGACATCTAATTTTTGACATTCTGACAGTATTCTGCTGAAATTGTCCAACAAAAGATGGAGAGAAAAACATTTTATCTAGATGTAGCACAAGCTTAGGGTCCTTGAAATAACTAAAAACAACAAAAACCAACACTACCAACCAGGTAATTTCACCCAGAGAATTTTAACTGAGTGTACTCTATTCATGTAATCAGCCAAAAAACAAGGCACTCAGGTTTGGCGTAAAAAAGGAACAAAGGACTGTGATTCATTCATTCAGTTGGTATTTTTTTTTAATCAAAAACTTTTGAAAACATTACAAACAGTACAATATTTTACAGTAAAAGATAAAGAATTAAAACAGTAGACTTTGGACTTGTACAAAGATGTTTGTGGCAGTACCATGGGAACAACTAAATAAACTGATGCGGTAGAAATAGATATATGTGTGCAACATACAGAAGTCGATCCTGGTGAAACACCCTGCTTTTTATGAGGTAAGGCTTAAACATGACAGACTAGCCAACACATGCATACATTACATATCTGTCATAAATAGGAGCTTTCCCATATTTCCCAAATGTTAAGTGTTACATCTCATCTGACAGCTGCTACCCATGATAGCCTGTTTGGTTTGAACTCTGAACCAAACAGGCTATCATGGGTAAAACTCAATATTAAAGTAAAACACATAATATATTTTCAATACCTACCTTATATTGCACATATTCTTCTACCAGCATGTGCTCTTTTCGAGGCAACTTTTAAAACCACACAAAAGACCTTGTAGAACTTGTATTTCTTCATATTTTTGAGGATTTATTTCTCAGTGCTTGTTGTTAAAAGATAAGACTTGAACCAAACAATAGTTCCATATTTTTTTCTTCTATTCTTCTCTTTTCAAACAGGAAGACCATGGGCAGCAGCAATCAACTTCTCCATCTTTTTTTTTTCAACAATGGCAACTTCAGGTTTATTACTTTTGTGACTGTGTATTTGTCATTGAAAAGACAATGGAAGGCAGTAAGGCTGTGTCAAGGTATAAAACTACTGAACAAACCCACTTCTTTAATGGAAAATACTACAAATGCATGAAAATGTTTTTCAGTATTTTCAATGAAATAAAAATGAAAACCAGTATTTTTTTATTTTATTTTTTTGTGTTCAGCCTTCTTTTATTGTAGTGTAATTTGAATGCTCTTCACTCTGTGGTGAACATTCACTATAGATGAATGAACACAGGTATGAAAACAGAAAATGTATTAAGGTTTTAATGCTCTGCAAAGAAAAAAAGACATGGTGAGTGTTTAATGAGTGTACAGTGAAAGAGAGGAATAAATAATAGCCACAATTCTGCATAAATTCAACACGTTACCTCACATTTTACTGCTCTTTTTCAGATTACAAATGACTCCTCTGGTATTGGAGCTCCTCAAACACTTAATGATTTTGTGTTAGACACTAGACAGACTAGTGTAAATACCATGCAGTTTTAAGAGCTTCAATTTTTATGCATCTTGTGTGATTGGATCATAACTACATGCCATTATCTCCTGACAGAAGTGTGATCAGGAGTGTGTTCTGGGTCACACTGAACATATGAAACTCATAATCAGACCTACATGAGAAAGCACTCATGATATTTTCAGCAAAAGTAGCAATTGTATGAGCAACAGGATCCTTTTTACCATGTAATTACAAACACAACTATTTAGTCCAGAGTTATAGCCCATTCAAAGTGTCACCTGCTAGCAAGAGAACCATTTCTCCCACTGAAAAATAAAGACAAGCACCAGAAAAGCAGTCTTATCAGAAGCATATGCGCTTTTGTTTGTCAGTGCTGACAGCTTGATCAGATCATGAAAATGCACTTGTTTCCCAGCAACGCGATGGTCCCATCTTGTGATGGGAGACAGTGTGTTCCTCAGGCCCATCTCTTGTTTCAGTTACTGTTACGGCATAAAACCCTGCTTCACAAAGATAAGATGTTGGAAATGGAAGCAGGATTTTAGTGCATTTTTAGTGATCCCGGGATATTCTGCCTTGACTTTAATCCACAATGTTGTGAGATTTGAAGTTATCTCAAACATACCTGTGGCCACCATCAGTTGCATTGTCAAGCACAAATGGGTCATGGATCCATTCCTTCCCAGTTCGAGGGTCTCTTGTAGCAGGGAAATAATGCTCAAACTCTTTTAAAAGCTGAGTGATCAGGCACACGCTGGAAGAAGGAGGTCCAGTCATCTCCTCCAGAATCTCTGATATGATGGGAACATGTCAGCGCAGTTCCATCTAGTTTGGCTTTGAGTGGAGCCACTTTAACTACTGACTTGAAAAATTGTGTTGTTTGTCCTTGAAATGACTGGTTGAATTCGTTGAGGCAGGTTTAATATGTTACATAGGTGAGCATGTTCTCCCAGTCCCAGTCTGCGCTACTTAATGTGCTGCATGAGGTGACGTGTTTTGGTAAAAAAAACGAATGAACTAGAGATCTACCATTAAATCAGAGAAGAATCTGTGCCCTGTGTCCAGCTGAAGCTGAGTCTGTACACACTGTACCCAGATTACACTAGTTATTGCCAATTATATATTTTTGATTGCGTATAGTCATGGCATGCAAGAAAACAAGTGACAGCCTAAATGAGTGTGCTTGTTGAGTCATGCGGTGGAGTCATGTTTATGAGGAGTGGGGGGTCTCAGAGCAGAGAGCTGCCACAGTGACACGAGACAGATTTAACCCTGTGTGTTCAGGTTCAGGTAACTTAAGGTAAAGGCGCATATTCAGAAGCAGCCTTGGAGCTCTGGGTTTAGTTGGTATTTACCATTTAACAGTTTTTATTTTTATTTTGGATGGAGACATTGCCAGACCATGAGACTAAAGCTACTGTATATATATATAAAATAACTTTATTCACAATATTCAAAACTCTGGTAATTACATTTTGAGAAAAGATGCTGTGTAATATTTAAAATGGCAGATCACTGTGAGATAAGTAGATTCAATGTTTAGCACGGATGGCGAGGAAACAGAGGGCAGAAACAGTGAGAGGACAGGGGGATTCTCAGATGCAGGTGTATTTATAGCTGGTAACACACCCCTCTCACACACTGGAGGCTATCCTAGTCTTCTGTTAAATAATGCAGCGGCTTTGAGATCAGAGGGACTCCTTTTATATGAGCTTGTGGGTAAGCGCACGTGGCACTATGAGTTTGTGTGTGATGGACTTCATTATCAGCTCATTGTGAGTCTATTATGGCTC
Source organism: Rhyacichthys aspro (assembly GCA_036850595.1). Lineage (NCBI taxonomy): Eukaryota > Metazoa > Chordata > Actinopteri > Gobiiformes > Rhyacichthyidae > Rhyacichthys > Rhyacichthys aspro. Next base: position 15,879,258 of record CM072148.1, on the reverse strand, counting down.
ATGTGTAGATCTGTGCATGCATCGTGTGTGGTTAACCATAGCCTTTTATTTATCTGTCTCTCCTTGACACGCGTTCATGTTAAAAAAAGGGTTTTTGAAGTGTCCCCCACCAAACTTGTGAGGCCTCATGTGCCCAATTAGGCGACTTGTTTGAGCAGGCGTCGTCACATGGTTCCCTCTCTTGGCATCTCCCGTTCCCTTCATCACTCCATTGAACAGTCCCCTTCATGTGTCCACCCTGCCGTCTGAGAGCAGAAGGAAGGGAAATAAATTGAATGTTGTGGAAAATGGATCTTTTTGAAGTCTTGTTGAATGTTTGAGCCAATTCAAATTGTTGGACTTTTGACACCCACGCATACATTGTGCATACTATTTGCCCTGACATTTAAGAGAAAGGCATACGGATGGACACAATGTGAGACAAGACAGAGTAAGAGGATTCACCCGTCAGTAGGTCTGTCTCAGGCGCTGATAGCCACTTTGGTATCTGCCAGCTGGCCCCCACACACAAACGCACACACAGGAGCTCGCCTCTCCTCCCAGGGTGCACTGGGACATTCTGTGACCTTGGTAGGAGCAACTGTACATCACTAACAAGGCCACACACAAGTACACACACAGCGACAAGCCCCCTGCTCTCGTCTAAATTCATGTTGCCATTGACCTGTTGTAAATTCAGATTCAGGTTTGTTTGTGTCCAACTGAGGATGCAAAATTTCATCCTTTCTGAAAAGATAAAACTAAAATTTTGGTGTTTGTGAGAAGAAAATGCTAATTAACAAAACTTTTCAAAGTCAAATTTTGCCCAAAAGGCGTATCCATGGATACAGGTGTTCAAACATTTTGGGCTGGATTTGTTAACACATATATATTCCAAAATGTAAAAAGGCACAATGTGTAAAGTATGTGTGAGCTCAGGTTTCTGACAAACAGATGTTCATCAGCATTTCAGAGTGTTGCTGTGAAGTCATTACACCGCATTACAGAGCACACGCTAATTATGCACAGGGCCATGGGGAATGTTGAGTGAGCGAGAAACATTCAGTTGCTTAAACAGAAACAAGCCACTGCAAGAAAATCTTGTTTTGTGAACTTTAAATTGGTTTTCAAAGCAAAGTTGCAACTTAATATCAGTTCTTCATCAATTGAGCGTGGATCCCAAGGTGAATGTTCATCCATAGGTCAGAGATTTATGCAAAGATCCGGTGCAAACTGCTGAGGCAAAAGTCTAAGATAGCAATTATCTTGCAGCAAATCAAAGACACCAAAACAAACGCGACAGAAAGTAGTGCAGCTGTTCAATTCAGGACACTGCACATATACAGACCACCAAGGTAAGAAAAATCTTATAAACAACAAACTCTATTCAATTCAAAATTTACAGTTTTTGTGTGACTATTCCATGCTCACTTATTGCTATACCAAAACTCATGACTTTCTTCTGTTTGACACAAGAAAACCAAAGTAGGATGTAGAATGTTATATTACATGCCCCATCTTTAAATTGAGATATTGACCTGCTACTGTCAGTAAATAACATGAGGTATTTGCACATTTTGGTAGTGTATTATAAGAAGACATACCCACTATAGTTTCTATGGACAAAAGTGCAACAGCCATGACAATAGCACATTCTGCATGAACATGGCAGTTTTGGGAAACGGCAACCGACTGAATATGTTTGTGCTGTGACTGAGGGGGTAGAGGACATTAGAAAGTGGATCAGTAGTTTATAAGAGCATTTTAGACTTCACAAGCTAAAGGCTAGAATCAAATCATTTGAAGCTCAGACTATGTTTTGCTGTTTTTCTGGACATGGGCATAAATACATGTCACTATTATCATACAAATGCATATGCTGAAAAGAAAAAAGACATAGGCTATAGCTTCTTGCTAATAGTAAATACTGCGGCAACCAGCGTACTTGATTAGAAGTGAAGGCCATCAGTAGAATATTGATTGTGTTAGTCTTTGTCTAACTTGCACAAAAGTTAATTGAAAATACCACTGTTTTGTAGGGATGTATCTTTGTGATCAAGTCATGCAATGAATTTTCAGAAGATTTTAGTGTGTTTCTTTGAATGCGAAATCCTGTTCTTTGACCCTAAAGTACCAGTCATCATTTTGCTCTATACAAAACTGATGTATGCTGTAAAGTAGTTTTAATAGAAGTTGTGTTTTCAGTTAAGTCATACTCAATGACAGATGTGCTGAGCTGTAAAACACAAGCATTATGATCTTGAAGCCTTTATGTACGATATGTATGGTATGTGTGGACTTATCATGTAAACTGAAAATTTAATGAAACAAAAACATTACAAAAGACTATTATAACTAATAATATATACACATAACATAGTCTAGTCTAGAGTAAAGGAATTACTAACTTTTTAAGTGGATTTCAAGCAAACACACCCAAATGACATTACCAAAAAAAGACAAAGAAAATCTCTTTCCATGAGTGTCCACTCAAACTGACATACTTAAAAACCCTGCACTGATCTCCGCTCTTCCTCTGAGGGCTCAGCCTGACCCTAACTCCAACCCCAATTAAGACTGAAACTGACTAAACCTTCCACTACGGCGGATCACATCCAAATGGAGGAGGCGAATCTTGTTTTTAATTTGACAAGACATGTCCTGCTAGACCTCTCCCTAGATTTGTCTCTCCTATAGAGTCTGCATACGAATGTAAGACATATTAGAAGCAAACAGATGCAACCAGTACATTACAAAGACTCTGAACAAAGGAAATCAATCTAAATCTCTCACAGTCCGACATTACTTTGTCTTAAGTACATATGTCAAATGACACTTATATTTTGTATTGCCTTTTACTGGGGAGTAATTAGAGGTTGAGACTTTGTGCTTCACCAGTGCTACATGTTTCAAGGTGCCTTTTATGCTTATAGCGTGTTGCATTGTTCAGTTCCTAGTACTTCAAAGTGGTTGTGCACGCCCCCCCACCCCCCATTATGATAAATGTTACTTATTAGATTCTTGAATTTTGATGTTTGTGTGGCCTTCTACACCACACAACTAGCTCTTACAAGTCCTAGATAACAAGGAGATAAATACACAATACCACATCACCAGAGAACAATATTCTGATTTATTTAAGACATTCATTTGTATGGACAGACTTTGTGTTTTAACTATTAATGTAAGTGTAAATGGGTGAATGGATGCTGACTGTGAAGTGTTTTGAGTGCCAATGCTGTTAAAAGTGCTTTATAATTACAAAAACGGACAATGTTTCTAGGATTGTCAAAAAGAGAAGAATAAAGATTAAAATGGCTCAGATTAAGATGGCCGGTCAGACTTCTACATTGTCTGTTCATTTTTGTGATGGATTGTAGTTTTTCCTTCCCTCCTATTCTTTCCTCTTCCCACTGCACTGACCTCCTCCTTGCCTCTTTTTTCTTCTCTCCGTGTCTCTCCCAGCATCGGTCTAATTCAGTGTTGGAGCCTGTGGTTAGCAGCAGTATGGTTTTTATGATCACCCTCTGAGTACACAGTGACCTTGGACATTATTCACACACAATAGATGGAGCTGTCGGCGCTGGGGGAGCACCACGACTGCTGTGGGCTGTGTGTGAGGCACTAAGAGTGAGTATACCAATTTAAAACGTGAGCAAGGTGGAAAAATATAAACTAGTGAGTGCTTTTTCTTTTGTTGTGGGCTAATAATGGTAAGCGTGTGTGGGCATGTGAAAGATGACACTGGGTCTTTGTCGTTTAAAAGGAAAAACATACAGAGCAGTGACCACAAAAAAATAAACTAACTGCACAAAACAATGAAAACAAGCCATTGAGTAAAAAGTCCTATGACACCACAGTGCACCAGGGACTTTTTATTAATAAACCATTAAATAAAACATAATAACTAGCTTTAGATGTTCGAAAATCTTTTGTGAATTATTTGGTGAAAGTCTAGAGTCAACATGACATTTCTTTGTAGAGAAATCTCATTGAAATCTTCAATGTACATTCAAGACAACCTCAACCTGAATGGAGCTAGTCAATTCTTTTGCAAATAGAGGAAAGATTGTGTTGAATGTAATGGGCAAAGAAAGCCGAGTTATTGAAGAGTGCTTTTTCATACTTACATACGAAAGAGTCAAGATACATAGTTAAGTAATAGTAAATATTATAGTCCTAAAAAGCAGACCAAAAGTGCCTCTTTTTGAGAACTGAAAAAGTAAAATCCCCAAAACAGTTTAAGATGTAGCCCCTTCAACACTGTAAATGTAATAAAATAGCTACGACATTAAACTGTATTGTACTATCTATTGAGGGAAAAAAAAAGCTTTAGTCTGGATTTACTGTTATATATATATATTATTACAAAACAAATAAACCCTAAGTGCAAATAAAATAAATTAAAATAGTAAAATAATAAAAAAGCTACAAAAATAATGCTTGAACTGTATTGCATAACAAAGAGGTGTCATTCACTCATGTTGTTTGCTTAAGCAATGTGAAGTCCTCAAAGGTCAAACACAAGTCACTAGACACATGGAAACTCCCTTGAAGTTCTCCATTCTGCCATTACTTTGTGGTCCACAGGAAACTGCTCGACTAATGCACAGAGAACACTCATCTCTCTGCAGCTTTCACCTCTGCCTGCTCCTCCATGGACCACACACATCGCCAAACTTTGTCCCTAACGTATGCAGTGAGGTCTGTGCACGATCAAGACTATCCAACTTAGCTTTAGCTTAGCTCTGTTTCCTCTTGCTTTCCTCAAAACTCACACTCTCAACTATACATTCAGTTTAATCCTATATTTACCATGGGCCACAAAGAAAACGTGTGAAAGAAAATTTGTTCATAAAGTGGCCCCTTGACATAAAACAGGACCAACTGACCAACTGTCAGAGTCAGCACTGATTATTTGCTGAGAAACTGCACTATGTAAGTCGAGGTGAGCATTTGCATGTTTACGTGTTTGTTTAGGTTTACCCCATAAAAGCAGGACATGCAGGGCTTTATGGGAAGTGACTCGGTAATGCTGATAATCACTGACTGTGTGTCTTGATGGTAAAAAGTATACTGCAGCCTAAGTTTTGAATGAATTAAATGAACAAATGAGTTTCCATCGAGCATTGGGTAAGCTGCACAATTCATAGCACACCACAATTTCATGTCAGTGTCGCCGTAAGAGGCCATTTGTCCACCTCGGTGCTTGTACACACTTAGGCATGCATGTACACACCCGCCTTGTTACAAGACCAATCAGTCAAGTGTCAGAGGCAGGGGCTTTATGGCAGCTTTATGGAGGTGAGGCAGGCTCGCCAGTCCATTTAGCTGCTGATCTAAATGACTCATCTGAGTAAACAAAGAATCATGTGCGATGTGCCAAGTCATCACCAGGCATGTGTGCATGTGAAATGCTCCAGAACATGGATGTGTGTCTCATCATGTCCGTGAAGTGAATGCGCTTCAGTAGTTGTAGTAGTAGTGTGTCGTCACGCTGCATAACTGTCTGATTTGTTACAAGACACGGCAGAAGAAGTCAACTGTGAGTGTGTCTCTGCTCTGTTTCAGGTGTAAGTACCAAGAGACTGCTGCTGAGGAAGAGAGGCAAAGGGGTGTTGCAAAGAGATAAGAATAAACAGTACAGAAAGTCGAGAAAAGAAGGCTGAAAAAGTTTGAAATCTACATTATGCAGTTGGTCCGACGTGTACTTTTTGCAGAGTGTCTTATAAATTGCGTCTTCCTCCCCCTCAACTTGACAAGTTCCTGCTCCGACAAAGCACCTCATCTTGATGAGCCGTTGTGTTTGAAGTGGCCGTTAGCCAACATGAAGGAACGACTTACCAAACACACGACCATGCATGGAAATATGAAAGCTAATGCCGATGTTTACTTGTGTCATTAGAGACCTCATGCTGCGTCTCAAGCTTTTCAGCCATTTGTGTCTTGTTTTCTTTTTGTTAAGCTTGATACAACTGCAACAATTACCCATGTTTCCATCCAATATAGCAATCTTGTTTGCTTCTGACAGTCTCTCTGAAGTGTGTAAACACATATTCACACCATTGTCATAAATGATGAAAAAAAAAATCATCACCGCTCCCACCTTTTTTTTTTTTTAGCAGTCTTCAGGTGATGATCAACAGCACTGTTAAAGTGAAAGGTGGAGATGCAAAGCCTACCTTAACTTTTTGAGAATTTTTATTTAAAAGACATTGAACTTATCTATGAAGCTATATTTTTCTATTAAATATAATTAAACATGTACAAGTTACACTCTGTGGCAAGGCTATTGAAATCCAGTGCTGTCTTCTGTGCCATCTGTTCTTGCATGCAGCACAAGCACAAAAGCTTCAAATCTTGTTTAATTATTCAAAGATTTGTCTACAAATTACAGGCCTCAAAACAATACTGACCAACAGTACTTCTTTACCAAATGTAATTAATTCTTAATATCAATATTCGACTTTTTTCTTCTTCGCTTGCATGAAGTTATGCACGCTTTAGAACAAAAGTGTAATTCCCTCTTTTAAAAAGCAATTTGATCAGAATCATTTTCTGCCAACACTTCTGTGACAGTGTGTCACAATAGGCAATGCATGCACACACAGGAAATGTTCAGTTTGAAAACACTGTCCCCACAGACTTGTATTAGCATAATGGCGGCTGAGACGGGATATGAATGCAGCAGCAGAAGTATCAGATCAAAGGCTCATATTTGGTAAAATCTGAGACACATGGCAGTGAACATCTCATCTTCAGTGTCTACAAACAAAGAGTAAACAAGGTTAAAAAATAAACTTTGATCCACAGGACTTCTTGGAACTTTTGCTCTAGAGTTCATGCTGCCATGTAATAGCACATTGAGCACTGTCTTGCTTTCACTTTCAATTAAAACTTGCATTGGGCTGCGTTTTCTGTTTGTGTCAGCTGGCAGGTGCTCATTATTTTTGGACACTTTTACTTTGAAGGGGAAAAAGTCAATTACCTTACATTTGTACAGTACAGAAAAAAAACCCCACAAGACTACAGAAAGTAGGCTAACTTACTGGTCACAATGAAATATGTCTCATTAGAAAGAAACTGTAAAGTTAGAACATCTGATAACTGATGCTGGCGCCCAATTAGAAGTTTGGAAGAATCCATACAACCCAAACCAACACTGACCCCTGAGGAGGAAGCAAACAGAAGGCACAAGGAAAAGGTCCACTCTTTACCTTTTAAAGTTGCAATGGCAAATAAGACACGAGTCACTCTTACTGATTGTTTGAGAAAGAAAATCTCCAAGACAACCAGGTTAGACGAACAGTCAAATTACATAGCTTCTACGGAGTTCTTTGGGGAAGCATCTGGGGAGGTAAAAGGCAGAGAGATGCAAAGGATTGAAAGGATGAAGAGACAGGGGCCCCCGCAGAGGGTTTGATATGGCAGGAGTAAAGGCATTTTCTTTGTCTTTCTTTACCTTTCTGCCTTTTAAATGGTTCCCTGGGTGGCCAAGGAGTACTGGAGTCAGAACTAAAAGTAGAGGGAAAAAAGCATCCACTTATCCAGACAAGAGGTGAGGTAAAACGAGTAGTTAAACCCACCATGCTTATGCCACTTTTCAATCAAGAAAGAAACTTTGTAGCAAGAACTCACCGCACACACAAAGCAGACTATGAAGCACTACTTATAAGTAAAGTATAATATACAGCATATGATGATTTAACTGTGCAGTTCTGATCATGATGGATTTGCATGAAATTGGTTTAAATCAAGCCTCCTTTAAGACCTGAGTTATTCTAACCCCTCACATCTGTGGCTGTGAGAGCAAGCTCCTTTAGGGTTTTTTGCATCCATTGTCCTAATATGAACGGGAATTATACTGAGATAAAACCAATAATTAAATATGTAATATCAGACTATATGCTTAATAAGCTTGACATTCTAACAGCACAATAGCTCCAATAGCTGTGGTAGATGATGAAAAGACAAGATCATTAACTGTCAGCGTATTTTATTGTAAAATTAATCCAGCGTAACATGTTCTTTTTGTATTTTGTAGTTTGTATGAAAAGATCTTTGTTTAACTAAGCTCTCCAGGGGTGTTTGCTGAATTGTTCTATACTTCCTATACATCTGACAAACAGCAGCAAGTCCAAATTTCAAAACTGTTTATTGGTAAAGCATGTTTATTGTTTTTATTTTCTCATAAAACTATATATTATAAATTCAAGATTTATTTCACGAAAATACATTTTGGTTTTAATGTGCCTGCCAAGGGATAAATATTTAATAAATACATTGTTTAAAGTTGCACTTTCTTGCTTTGTGCTTTTTGTTACCCACTAAATGCATAGATTATAATAACTGAATAATGCTGAGCCTTTTCTGGGGTCTTTCATTAACATCTTAACATTGTCTTATCGGTGGATTACAATTTCAATAAAATGCACTTTTTGAATAAGTTTTTAAGCCACGGGTTCAAAGTATCCTTCTCAGTGAATTCATCATGGAGCCTTCCTCATCATTTTCTCATCTGCCTATTGTTCTCAGCAAATACTTGTTTACCTGTTTCTATTTTATTCTCAGGCTTTTTACCATATTCATTTATTCACTTGGATATGTCTTCCCTGGCAGGCCCCGAGGAGCTCAGCTGGGGAGCAGCAGCAGCCATTTCCTCCAACGAGCATCGCCATGCCAACAGTGAGTTAATTTAGCCTGTCTTCATGGCGGATGCTGCTACTGCTCCACCTGGACCAGACCACCTCTTTGTGTGTGTGTGTGTGTGTGTGTGTGTTCATCACTGTGAATTATTAAACCCTGCAAGCTCCTGATTGTAATTTGACAAATATTAACATCTGCTCATAAACAAAAGGCCAGGTCACAGTGGCGTTCTACACACTTTGTTATCTCCTGTGGAGGTTTATGTGCGTGGCCTAATATTTAGATTAGAAATTATGTGGAAGACACAGGGGCCAATGCGTGTAGGGAGATGTGATTATACTATGAGATATGAATTCAGTGCAACCATCCCTTACATGAACAGATGAACCGCTGTGAAAAGCTGCAAGCCACCAAAACATTTGCTTACCTTTTTTGTGTTTTACTCATCTTTTTTGCTGCCATATAAAAAGAAAATGAAATACAACCCCCCACTTTATAATAAATTATAAAATGTTTTTGACTTATATCTCCGTGGCTGTGTATTATGCATAAATAACAATCACCTTTTACATTGTATCTGCTTCAAACTGATGTTTTGCATACGGTGTACACAGTTTTTTTTTTTTTTTAATCTTATTGGGATTTTAGATTGGTATTGGTGCCATGTTGCTAGGTACAGAACTGTTGTATTCTACATGGTACTAGAACAATTTACCTAAAGTTTAATGTTTGTCTCACCATGAAAAGAACAAAGATAACATGTCAATGGCACAAAAAACACAGCTGACCTTCAAAGGCCTGCAATGCATTTTTTTGGAGCCAGAAATGATTGCTATATTTGGAAAAATGTTTAGTAAGAACAGTGTATGTTACGGGTATCCATAGTATGCAGCAGGTAGTGATGCTAGATACAGTGGAACAGGTTGAGGATTGTATTCCTATGTGCCTATTGATAGAATTAAGCTGGCAGCAGGTCAGTCATGGTAGCAAACTATGAGTAAATATGTGAAGTAAGATAGTTTTCTATAAGTTTACAAAGTTTTTAGTAATTTGTGGAAACAATTTGCCAAATGTTGTGTGTGTGGAGAGTTCAGAGTTGCTTAGAAGCAATTGTGATGTACAACTCAAAAGGCTATAAATCCACTGACGAGTAACCACCTAATTAGAATCTTTTTTGGTAAACACGGCGTCGACAGTCAAACTAAATTAAACCAAATGACTTTTAGTTTGGATGAAAAGAACAATGTATTTGGCAGTAACAAAATAGCTGAAGCCTTCTCTTGGAGACATTTCATCTCTTGTGGCCGGAGCCTCAAAATAGACTCTGCTAATGATGGCTGTGTTGGTGGGCCTGCAGGCAGCCCATGGAGCAGGTTCAAGCAGTCAGTTAGTGTACAGACCAAGTGTGTGTGCGGATGTGTGTTTACCCAGCCGTGCAGGTGTTCATGCGTACCTATGGAGCACCTATTTTTGATCCTGTCATCTCTCTCCAAAACCACCCACAAGCCTCCCTAAAGGGTGGCGAGTTAAACACACAGCGAGCAACACACTCCGCTGCGCCAAGTGCACATACACCGGCTCAAGACTTTCTCCAAAGGACCAAATGGTTTACTCTCAAATCCCTTTATCTTTGTGTGTGTTTGTGATCTTTACTGTACAACGGTAGCTCACAGCCGTCTCCAGCCCTCCCTACTGTTTACACAACGTTGTTAGAAACATCAGCCGAACTCTGACTGAACTGTTTGATGCCCAACAGAGATCCAGTTAAGGAATTTATATGTTTTGTACTCCGGCCGTTTTGCTAGGTTTTGAAGCCTGCCTGCTGCATCCAGCATAGATTGTACCTGCTGGTGTTGACTCCTGTGATTTCTTTATTTCCAAACAGAAGGAAACAAAAGTCAGGAATGGCCATGGACTTCTTATTTGGTTTGTGCACCAGTGGCTACAAGACAATCACCCCATATAAACCAAACAGTCTTTGTTCAATAAAACCTTGGAGACTAAACTTTATTTCTTCCTTTTACTATTGAAGCTCTTTGTCAAAATGGCTCCTAAACTTTCCTTCACACTGCATAAGCATTCATTTGCTCTGATATCGACACGTTGACACATGCCAGACAACACATTTCTAGGGATCATTAATCTCGCTTGTGCACAAAAACACACATTGCACATGTATAACATACAACTGCCAATGTGGGGCTCCAAAGGATGTTTTCTGAAAGCAAGATGGAGAATGGCTGAAGCTGGCTTACAGTTCTTAATGGGCAAATGTCAGAAGTGGTAAACAGATCCAGACTGTGCGAAGCAGCCAGGCGACTAATCAAAAAGAGAAAGATGGTCAAAACAGTGGAACACCAAGTAAAGAGGAAAGAAAGACCGATGCACCAAAGTAACATGTTGCCACAACACCGCTCACTTCTTCAGCATATAAAAGGTCTGAGCACGAGTGTGAAGCCTTTTGAAGTAAACATGTAATTATAGGTGGTAATGACATTAGCTTGACTTGACAACTCATTAAGAAGGAGCCTAGGGACAAAAGTGACAAATATTAAGTGGTTAGTAAAAGATAAAGAGCAGTGAAAACGACTGTTAAGAGCTATTTCAGGTGCTCTCCAGTAATGACCTTTGACGGCAGTCATTGCGGAGCACTCTTTTTGTCTTCGTATGTGTGCAGATTCATTAGTGTCACTTGGCAGGGCGACTAAATGTTACCACCCGACAATCACGGCTTGGTATTTTCCACTGCATCCATCGTGTGAAGATGGCATTTTTATGGGATATTGTGAGGTGTGCAATACAATGTAAAATACACCAAGTAAATGCTGTGCCCCTATGTCATTTTGGTCATTTTAGCCAGGCTGTAATATTTTTATACTTCAATTAAACATAACACCATGTAACTTTTCTGTACTTCTACCAAATAACATGTGGGATATTAGCATGCCTTGACAGACTTACACACTTCGGTGTATGGCAAACTGGCTGCACTGTGTCTATTATAAAGGGATATTCTTTCTTGTTCATGTCAGGAAACTATACTTAAACTTAAACTGTATCTAAATTAAGTGGGAGCTACATATTGTAATCATTTTGAAGCTAAGTATTTTATGACAAAGATACACAGTGTGGCTTTACACTTGAGGTATTGCTAAGACATTTGTTTGGTTTTGTCTTCATCTAAAACCAGCGCCTGATGGTTTTAGTTATTTGCTATAACAGGCCGGGGTACACCTTTTAGTCACCTACCTTCTCATTAGGTAAAAAGTTGTTTGGGTTCATGGATGGGTGTAAGATAAATACTGGACAGCCACAGTGTGATGGTTGGGTTAGTGAGATCAAAACTCCACGTCCTGTGGGATGTTCTTATCAGCAGTGGGCAGTTAAAAGTGGTGCCAAGGAAAACAGAGAGGGATTACGGCATTGGAAAACAAACTGTTTCATTGGGCCCTATCTAGACCTCCAAAGGTGTAGTGGGGTCCAAGACTGGTACACAAATATCACACTTTGTCATAATGTTATGACCTATTGCCTGACAAACCAAGGCAGTATGATGGTTGTTAAGACCAACTTGAAACAAACAACAAAAAAACTGTCATGCTGTAGATTTTATTTTCCATCCTCAACATCCTGGTTCCTTGCCCCCCTCCCCTGTGGTCCTCTCTGACTCACCTGTCTGCTCCACCATTATTCCTGTCACCACTCCTACAGAGAGTGCATGGATCAGAAGGGACAGCAGCTGTCACATGTAATTGAAAAGAGAGTTACACCCCGTGTGTGTGTCTGCTGTGTGTAGCTCGGGTAAGTTTGTGAGAGCACCGCCGAGCAAATCTTTTCTGATTTTAACGCCACTTTCCCCCCTCCAACGTTTTGCACACAGCTCTCTGCATCCTATATCATGCGCTTTCTTCTTTCCAGCCTCCATCAGACAGAGACACAGTATGTGCTCCATCACTTCCTGCTTCCTCATTCACATGTTCACTCTTTCCTATTTTACAGTTTCTTATCCTGTTCTTCTGTCTTCTCTTCCCTGCTTCCTTTCCTATCTGCTGTGATATGATAACCCCCCCGTCATGGGCTTGCAGTCTTTATGTCATCTGGCATGACAGATAGCACCTTTAGCCTTGGGCTGGGGCCTTCTGACAGATGGCCTGAGCTCACCAGCTATAGCCAATCCCCGCTGTCAAAACGCACACATACACACACGTAGAGGTGTATGACAGGAGAGTATATATCACCTTAGCTGGTGCTGTTACTCCATCCTCCTCCCACCTTCAGGGTGTGCCTACAGTGCCAATTTGGGCTGATTTAATTGGTGGATTTAGTGTCCCGATCAAGGTAAAAGGCTGTCGGCCAAACAATTTAAAGTCTGTCAGAGAAGCTGAAGCCAAAGCGGAGGTGGAGGAGGACACTGTTTTCATAATGATAATGATTTCAGCAATGAGGAGTAAGATGGACAAAAAGGTATATTTGAAAAAGGACAAACTACGAGAGCTCATCAGATATGTATTATACCCCAGCCCTCTATGTCTATTGCCTGTTTGTCTAAATGAAATCTGGCAACAGCACTTGTGTGACAGGAAAGAGAAAAGATGAGGGACGCAGCTCGACACAGACTGGTTTACACACCCAAAAACTTGTCAACTGCTTTAAAGTCAAGATACTGACTTGCACGGTGGCTGTAAACTCCTCTGATTTCTAGACTTTAACAGAGACACCAGCTTTGCAGCATCTATCAAAAGAAATAACATGATTAGAGCATTCAAAAGTACGTCCTGAAATGGACTGGAGACAAAAATACATTTTGTGTTTTCAGATGATTCCTGCAGGAAGTGAGGAGGGGGCTGAGCTGTCGTGTGGTGAGGAGAAACTAAAGGTTGGACTCAAGCTGCTTATGAGGTAACATGTCGTGTTTAATTTCATCACTGTGGTTAAGTGGCTCAATATGAGGCAGCGGCAGACAGCTGTCATTTACTTGTTAAAGTCAACATCACAGGTAATATAAGCAGGAAGAATCACTTTTATTAAATCATTAAAAAAATTGTGACAGTAACTGTGGCGCTTTGACTTTTCTTTTGAATGATAAATATGTGCAGTGGCGCACTTAAATGAATGCTGCACTTGCCTGAACATACTATGAAATGCAAACAGCAACACATTTTCTCTTGGTAGTGGCCAAAACAATACTAGGAATACTTTGAGAATGTACATATAGCTGCTAACATGGATGTCTCCACAAAATAGATGATGTGTCTTAGGAATGGAGAAAAATACAGTCTCATTTTGCTCTAGTGATTGGGTTGTTCAATGCTGTCTGAAACCTTTGCCATACACCTTTCTTAAAGTGGATGGGGGGCTTCGGCTGTGATGTTTTACTTCCCAAATACTTTTCAGAAACGGTCTTGTTCTGCAGAGCTCTGTTCTTCACACAGCACATCCCCATTACCTCTGTTGTGTACAAATGAATGCAGCACTACACATGCTGCTACAAGGACTGTCTGATAGTGTACAGTGTTGTCCCTGTTTTGTAACCACTACAGCCTCTCGGCCTGTCATGATGGATGGCTTTTCATCCTGAATTCCAGTGTGGCTCTTTGGAAACACTTTACCTTGGTCTTATACTTCTTGGGCTACACTTATGTCTACATTCTTGTGTTAGGATGTTTGTGCATGACTTTTCCCTTTTGCACTTTTGCTAACTTTTTTCAAACCTTCTGCTTGTTTCTGAAGATACATTGCAGTTTCTCTGAGAATACTTTCTGAGGACAAGTGGCTATTTATCAAATAGCTTCAATGAATTTCAGCCTTTTCATTCCTATTTCTTAAAGGGAGCGCGGAGAAGTAGGAGAAGGGAGGGGGAGGAATAAGGCTGGGTTATGGAAGGTAAAGAGGAAGCATCCTTCAAGATTTTAATTTGAAAAATTGGATTACACAGAGGTGTGTGGGAGGTGTTATGTGCAGACCAACATGGCTACATCATGTCAAGCCAGCTACTGTTAAATGTCAACAACCTATTCCGACTCTCACCCACCCCCTTCCCTGCTTCTCCTGTTCATCCTCTTCATCTCGCACTGAGTATTTGGCCCCTTTTCAAACGGCTGCAGGCCTCGATGAAATTAGACTGAGTGCAGTGTAACGAAGCGAATGCCAGGGAACGCTATGACATTAAATGTCACACAAACACACACATCCGCACTCACTAAGAGTCCGACAGGACTCATGGAAGTTTCGGGATGATGACAAAAGCTTGCTTTTGCATTCACTGTGTTCCTACCTCCCCCTCCCAAACGGAAACAAACAGAGTGTACAAGAGAGTTTCTAAATACTCGCTCCATTAAACTGATTGACTCTGAGAATCCAGGTGAAAGCCTTGATCCAGTATTGATTTCTCTGCTTTAAATCAGATCCAAATTGCAAGGTAAATTACAGTCAGGTTTGATGAAGATGAACAGCTGGGGGCAGGTTCGTAATGACTTTCCAAGCACTTAGCGAGACTGAACATAATTTGCATTAAAACCCTAACTTTTGATATCTGCTTCAAACCAACACTGATTTTTGACTTTTGAATACATTTTAAAAAGAAAAATAACAATTGCTTTTGGAAATGGAGAGAAGGCGGCAGAGATGAAGGAGTGGGAGTAATAAGAGTCAAAGCAACAAGGTAGAAAGCACCCAATGAGGGAGAAATTCAGAAATGGAAGATGAGAAGAAGGCTTGGAGAGAGATAAATGAGCAGGACAGTGAAGCAAGTAGACGGGCCAGACGGAAACTTTAGGTATATCGGCAAGATTGGCATGGAAAATGGAAGGCAGGGAGATGGCGGCGATGGATAAAGAGGTGGCTTGGAGAGCGGTGGTGGCCGAGGGGGGAGGAAGAGATGACGGAGGAAGGGAAGGAGGGAGGGAAGAGAGAACAAGAAAGAGGAAGGATGATGGATGGATATAAGGTGCTGAAATGGAGAGGTGGGCTTAGTGGTGATGAATGAAGCAGCAGCCTGCAGAACCTGTATGTTTCCATGGGTCTCTTTGGAGCCCAGCAAATGTGTGTGTGTGTCGCTGTGTGTGTGGTCATGTGTAGTGTATGTGTCCGTACACATCTAAAGCACTAGAAGGAAGAGAGCACTGATAGTAAAAGAGAGGCTTGTCTGTGTGACAGAGATAACTGTAGTATCTGTGAGCTGGCCAGTGGATAGTAAAGGTCATGTGGTCTAAGTGGTCTCTCTACAGCGGTTTGTGTTGGGGTGTAGTCTGCCCTGTCACTGGAAGACAGCTTTATGAAGTGTGGAGGTCAAATGCCACTGAGATCACTTGAGGAGTAACTAAAGGGGTCCTCAAGGTGCAATGGTGTTTAGAGTGATGTTCCCTGCATGTACATCTTCTTCACAGCATTTTAAGGACATGTCTGAGATTGTGAGATTCTCTCGACTACTATTAATCACACAAACGGAGACCAGCAAAATAATGCCAGTGGATAACAGAAGAGATGTTTACTTATAGATTAAAAGCAAAGTGCAAGTTTTCCAGGTGGATGTTTGTGTTTTCTTTTCTCAGGAATGACTGGGATCTGAGCTACAATGTAAAGCTCTCAATTAACTGGCCAATTGTCTCTTCCTTCATCTAAGTCATGAGCTGTGGGTCATAACCAAAGACAACATCTCGGATACAAGGCCATAATGACATTTTTCCACAGGGGTCGAGGGGGTTGGTTACCCACGAGGAGCTTGGAGTAGAGTCGCTGCTCCTCCACATTGAGAGGCATCTGTTCTGGATGCACACTGGACTTCTCCCAAGGGAGGTGTTCGGGACATTTCCCTCAGGGACAGAGGGCTTGGGGCACACCGGGGACACACTAAAGGGACCATGTTTCTCAGATTGCCTCGAAATGTCATGGCACCCCTCTGTAAGAACTGGAAGAAGTGGCGGGAGAGAGGGAACTTTGGGCATTTCTGCTAAGACTGTCGTCCCTGTGGAAGATAATGAATAGATGGTTGGAATCACTGCTGTTAGGTACGTTGGCTTTTCATAGGACTTTTCATATTTTTATTTATTTATTTATTTTCATAGGAGCGTGTGCAACATAACTTCAGTTGTAATAAACTGTAGTTAGTGAACCACTGAATCAAACTAACATAGGGCTCTCCTCCGTGGTACTTTGATATTCAACCCCAACCAATGACTTAATATCCACCTCATCTTTATGATATAAAAAGGATGGTACCTCAATTTTTTTTTTTTTATAGTACACTGAAAGTCATTTGAAGGTAATTGAAGGACATTTTTCTCACTCCAAGTCTCACTTCCTTGAGAAAAAGCAAAGTTTGGGTGGATTTTCAGGCTCACGAAAAACTTCTTGTAAATTCTAAAAAAGAATTTATTAATTACATTAGTATATTATTATTGTATATTAGTAACTTGTGAATGTGTGATGGTGGCTGGTGTGTTTTTCTTGATATCATTGCAATATATGCCAGTGAACATGGGAATCTGCCTTTTCAATAGTCTCCATTTTTATTTGTCTGCATTACAACCTAACCCTACACTTTTCAATGTATTTTCTGCTACAGTTATATACCCTCAGATCCTTTTCCTTTAGTGTCTTGTGGTGTTGAAAGTGCGAAGAAGCCAAATGTCTATTCCTATGTATGAAAGCATAATAATATTGGTCATTCAGTATATCCTATATGCACATATAAAGCAAGTCTCCTTCGGCAATAAGTGAGTGCAGTTGTCAGCATGTTGGATTTGATGAAATGAAAATAACACAGGTGACAGAGGCAGAGTAGTAGCAGGATAGAGAGAGTGGGAAAGGTTACAAATAGTAGGATGTAAAATTAGAGGGAGGATGGGTAGGTAGTCCCATTAAATGAATACCATTACACAGGTGGAGCAGGCACCAAATTATAGGGTATGCTTGAAAGCTACAGAGACAGAGAAAAGAAGCAGAGACAGAAACGTTGCAGACAACACAGGGAGTGAAGAAGAAAAGGCTGCGTCTTGTCGAGCTCGCTGAGTGTGGACAGCTGATAGAGATTAATGTCTGGAGTGAGTAGGGAGAGGGGACAGAGGGGTCCAGACTGGCGGTGCACAAGCCGGGGCCCGTGATTGATGGAACGAGCAACGCGGGGCAAGGGGGCGACGAAAGAGCAGGAGAGACAGGGGTAGTTAGGAGCGAAGGGGAAGAGTTGAGAAGTTCAGCGTGGTCGCCCGTGTGGTCTGCTGCAGGATGCTAGATTGATGAAGGCTCTGATGGAGGGATGGCGAGATGGAGTGAGAGTGGAGACTGAACGAAGGGGAGGGTCGCAGATTGATGGCAAAGAGCAGAGAGGCAGAGAGCGTTTTGAAAGAAAGACACAAGAGAGATGCAGGGTTTCCTAAAGAGCGCCACACTTGGATTGAAATGCTCAGGTTGCTCGGTGCAAATCTGGGTTTACATTTACATGCTGCAGGTTCCAATAAATGGCCCTCAACACTTATTAACACTGCATTAAATGGACAATGTTCTTTTGGGACGCTCAAACCTGCCTTGTATGTGATAGATGTCTCTTTAATCATATATACTGCCCTCTATTTTATTTACCATCATAACATAAATGAAAAAAGAGAAAAGATACCTCTGATAGAAAGATGTCTAAAAAAAAAAATTTGAAGAAGTTTCAAAATTTCATTAAACTAACCACTTCAATTGTGACTTATTGCACATGTAGGTCTAAGAAACTCTCTATCTCCTGTTTTATGTCCTTTTCCTGTAAAGAAAATGCTAATATAGCCCAGCCAACAGCTACAGAGGGGGTTAACACCAGGCCTCATAGAAATCCACTGCATCAAAATAAAATACTAAAGGGTGCAATCTGCATCACTAGAGGATGTGATGGGCCACTGACCACACATCTATATTACACCTTGGGATGAGAATGGCTGGGGTTGCCAAGTGCATTCTGGGAGACGCAGTAACTCTACACGGGGACAGGTCAGATACCACACCCACTTCATCCAATTCCACTATTCATCTTGAATTATGGCTGTGCTCTGAAGTGAAATGTAAATTGAATGTGTATGAGACACACACACACAGTATTTCCGCTGCCAACGAGATAAGCAGTAATGAGCTCCACCGGCACCTTCTCCACACCTCTCTCTGTCCTGCAGCTGTATATCTCTCCATTGCCACATTCTTTCCATTCTCTTATCTTCTGGCCCCTCACCTCTATTACTCTTAACTATTCCTCTCCTCTTCCTCATCCTTTTGCCCCTCCTCTTCTCTGTCTTTTCTACTTCCACCTTCTCATCAACTTTTCCCTCTTCTTACTTTTTCCAATGCTCTTTATCTATTGTTACTGAGCTATTTTCTGCCCTTATTGTGTCCTTATTATTCATTTTGCCGATCAACCTAGATGTAAATTAGAGCATTACCTAAGTAAATTTTGCAAAGACAGGCCAAAAGTCAATGGTTAGCTGTAGGTGGCAGCACTATACCATGCCATTGTGAAATGGCCACATCTCATGGGTTGTTTAGCTGCATAGGCTTAAAGCAAGGTTATGTGAACAAGACAAGACTGGGACATTCCAGAAATTGTGATGAGATCTAACATCCCTTGATCTTCCATGTGACATGTGTAGTGGGAATACCTCAAGGTATTTTACAGCTCAGAGTGGACAGGGCCATGGGTTCCCATGCCCATGTTTCATTAATGATCATGTGCCCTGCTTGTTGTCTGTGGTAATATACCACAGACAAAACAAAGTGATGATAGATTTAACTCCAGGAAACAACGTATGCACTTGCTCAGCTGATCAGTGCAGCAGGTCACGAGAACATGACCCTCTTCATTTGAGAAGTCATTGCCATGTGTCTTTCTTTGTCCCCCGTCAATTTCACCCGAGCGAGGGCTTGCTATTCTCTAATAAACAGCCTTCACCTTTTAGAAACCTGAACCTAATGTTGAATGAAAAGCCAATAATAGTATGATACCCCTTTTGACAATAAAAACAGACCCAAACTGACCTGACCCGTATGTTTATGTTTCGATTTGACAAACTCATTCTTGTATAATCTGTTCATGGCTCACACTTAGTTTTGATGCAGTTACGCACTAAATGATCAGGATGTTGTGTCAGTAATATCCGCAATCAAATAGTTGTAGTTTCTAACTCTACATTCAACACTAAAAGGTGTCATCTTTCATGTTTCACACTCCAAGTGCTCTATATATTACTGCCATAAACCCGACAGTTGTATAGACATATGACACAGTGATTTAAGTATGGCTCTCCACCTTCAGTTGTAAAGTCAGGCTTGACGTGGATTTTCTGCTTTTGTGGCCTCAGACAGGGCCGAGCTGTGTAAACCTTGCTCTGATTTATTACAGAGTGTTATGTGAGGAGAACAACAATGCAAAACAGCTATAAAGATATCAATATAAGGTTACAGTCATATATAAAGCCTTCGTTTTGACACTCCAGTATTAAAACAACATGTTTCAAAATATCAAGTCGAGGCTGCATTAGCACGAGGAGTTATAAACCTCCATTATATGAGACTGCTCTTTGTTACATAAATCCATAAATGAAAACACTTTAGCTGCTGTTGCGGTAAGATTTTATTTTATTTATTTATTAATTTTTTTAAGCAGCACAGCACACAGATTGACTTTTTAACTCTAGCTAGTCCTCCTTTTCTGTTTGTTCAATTCTCTGTTTTTTTATTATTCATACCATTATTCTTCCATCTGCTACTTCCACAAAACAGCCCTATCACACTCACACTGCTCTTTATACTCTCATCAATCCTGCTTACATTTCTGCTTTTTCACTGCAACCTCTTCTGCATACATCCATACCCTTCCTTCATTCACACTGCCACCCTGCCTCTCTCTCGTCTGGCCGCTCAATCCTCCACATGCAGCTTTATCCCCACCTCGCCTGGCGAATATGGCTGGACGCGCTCATGTGTTTAGGTGTGTGGCAGCTAGATGCTTGTGGTTATTTTTCAGGCAGCAGCCCAGAAGATTGGACTGTCATAATCTATGGTCCTGAGTTATAAGTGTTTCTAACCCAAACCTGGGGACAGCACCATTTTTCCTCCTTTTCACTCTCTTTCCTCTCCATCCTTCCCCTCTGATCATCCCTCACTCTTCCTCCCCTTCCTTGTCACTGTGCTTCACCATCCATATATTTAGAGTGACCGCAATTCAGACTCTGGTTATTGATCGCCGCCCGTGGATTCACATCATTTTTCATGCAGCAGTTTAATATTTGTGCTGTTTCACTATTTCATTTGATAATATCATGAGGTTTCACATTATGATTTACACAGCAACGGAGACTTATATGGCTGAAAGTGAATGTCCAAAAAATAAGGGATGTTTTGCTGAATTTATTTTTATTTGTAGTATACACTGCAAGACCATGTCATGATTGAGACAAGAGTTGGATAAGTCCATTCTCACCACAAATGACAATCGTAAGGGGTCACAGTCTAAATGAGGACTGAGATATAAAGTAGAGGTGTCTCTTAACAATTGTGACAATCATAAAAAAATACATTTTGGCCAGTTGAGACTTAGAGTGCCAAGATGGAGACAAAAGGGAACTTCAAGTGCTGTTGGAGAGTTAGTGTGAGTGGACTGAAGCCTGAGTATCACATCTTTTAGCCCTCATTGTGAATGGTTTTTCTTAGTATGGCCAAGCCCGAGCAATTTTTTCAGAAGTGCTCTCAACCCATCTCCAAACCTTTTCTGATGATAATCCCTGCTATGTCATTTGGTGGTTACATCATTCAGATAGAAGCCAGTGTTCATTTTGCTGCTATCTCTGCCGTATAGGCTAAGCTTAAATGAAAGTGTGAAGGAAATAAGGTCCCAGAGGAGACTGTGGCATGTGTTTAATGCACTACAAGCATCATGGCATCATTGTATGTACAAATGCATATGTTGGATGCAATTTGACATTGGAACTGTAAATAATTAATCTTGGTTCTTTAACATAATCTGTAGCCAATTCCATCATTTACAGTAAGAATTAATAAGCCAGTGGCCAGAGTCAGCTTTAAACATCATCTGTGCATCTGGGTTTGAAAAATACATGGACATCAAATCAATCTGCCTGAAACTGTCCAACTATAAGAGATAAGAGTTCTCCTCTTACTTCTACATCTTACCAGTGTTTGTCCCCTAAGTCCCCTTCATCCCTATACAAGCCCCCACCCCTCTTTCTCATCCACCAGCAAAGCCAGTGAGTTTTCAACTCATTTAACGTGATCAGTTCATTAGAAAGATGAAGCGCGTTGCCACTAATGGGCACTTGAACAGCAACAAGGGAGAGCAGATTGCCTCCTGCGCTCGCTAAATAATTAGACTGAGGGGAAAAGGGAAAGGGACACATTGGGAGGGGGGGCAGCAGCGGTGGTTGGGGGAGAAAAACATGGAAAACAATCTCTACAGCCAATGTAGAGATGGTACACTAATGCCACAAAATACATGAATGCATCTATTTTTGGTTAACACTTGTCTACATTCAGTAAGTCAAGGTCATTCTGAAATCTGGAGGAAAAAAAACAAAACTATTTGGATGTTTAAAAAGAAGAGGCACTACTTTTATGATTGAACCCAGAGCCATTTGACTTTGTTGTAATTTGTTAAATGTAAGATGATTTTAATTGACTTTTTTCATCTCATCTTCACACATTTACATTATGTTAATGCAGTGGGTTTACAAGATATGTGCCACTTTACCATTGTGGGGTTTCAACTTTCAACAACAGGACAGTAGCAAAATTCAGTTATTCATTAGTTTTTATGCCTCATCCAGTCCTTCTCTGTTCATAGGCTGAGTCTGAGCCAAACCTCCAGTAATATCACAGGTGGGTTACTGCTGTGGTCATTGGCAAACGCATCAATACAGGACGCTTAATGTCTACAGCACAAGCTGGCCTATTGACCAAATGCCACTGTGTTATGCCTTCAGATGACAATACACAGGCAGTTTCTCTGTCTGCATTATTAAGTGAACTCAGCAGCCATTACCTCCGCCATCATTTACATGAGCTTCAGCTTTGTCTTTGCCGGGAGATATTGGCAAAGCAGACGTTCAAAATGCCTCAGGCAAAAGGAGAAACTTCTAAAGTGTTCACTTCTTGCTTTTCATCCTGAAAGAGCCACTGAAGACAGAGCTGTGTCTGGGGAACTGAACAGTTCAGAAAAGGCAAAACAAAAAGAAGAAAATAAAGAGAACTGAGAACCAGGTGTCTCTGTAGCGTAACACGCAGTTGTATTGCTATTGTTTTGTTGTTTGGTTTTCCGTTCTATTTTGTTTCTTATCAAATGAAGCTGATAATGAAACGAGGAACATCATAATCCCAGTGCACTTAAGCTAAAAGCCCCTGTTCCCTGTTAAAGCCCATCAGTGTGACACGACTCTGGACTGTGCAGTTCCTGGTCAGCACATTATCTGCTAACAGTTCACAGCCCTAGAGCCACAAACCTTTATCTAACACAGATCACAAACTGTAGATTGGACAGAGCTCTGTTACATACCCTTTAACAGCTGCACCTTTGACATCAAGATGCCACATTTTAGATAAGAAGAAACCATACGGCGGACTGGATGGTGTGAGGCACGGCACACTCTGGACAACTGACAGTTATTTACAGTGCTGACACCAAAACACATTTTCTGGACTGTAGAGATGACTCAGGTAGGCAGCTTTGTCTCTTTTAAGCTTTCACTGTTTCTTTGCAACTGAATTAGAACACATTGTCTAAAATAAAGTAATCATGAAGAGATAATATCTTAGGAAAAGGTAGAGAACACCCTTAAGCTAGTGCTCTACCTAAAAACCTGCTTTTCAAATCATACTGCAGCAATGACAAGCACACAGTAATAAGTAATTGCTCATATACTACATTATACTCTTTATAGAAACTTGGGCTCTGTGCCTGGAAGTGAGGCCCAGCAGATTCTTTTTTTCCGAGCCCTTGGGTCCTCTTTCTGGTAAGAGTTGGAGATGATATCAGCTAATCTCAAGCACTAATCCCTCCACCTTCATAACAAAAGTGCATTGTGCTTGAAAAAACATCCTGCTGGCCACGACTTATCTAGACAATAAAGCAGTGCCACGGATCCAAAAGGGTGGGGGCACAGAGACCGAAAGCAAAGAATGGGAGGATAAAGAGAAAAAAAAGCAGATTTATGAAAGGTTAGGAGAGGTTTATGAGATTTGGGGCCCACATTTGTTGGGAGAGAGAATATGATTTGCTTTATCTGTGGCAAACAAGATGTTATTTATGAAATAAGGTGTTGTTTTGCTTTGTTATGAGAGCAAGGTGGCCCATACAGATGAGAATTTCTCCTGTTGTGTCCCTTTCTCTGTGTCTCCTTTCTCCACTTTACCAACTTTTATTGTATTGACTTAATTGCCGCCAGATTGCAATGGTCTTTGCTTTTAATTTCTTAAGGTTTTGTTTTGTTTTTTTTCCACATAATCATAACTATACATAATATTCATCTCAACATAAATAAATTAGAATGTAATAAGGGTTTATGATCACTTGTAAGCACTGTACTTGTATCCTGGACAGCTTCTTACAGCTTCACTTCTCATTGCTACAGCATAATGATTTTAATAATGCCCTCTCACCAGTCTGTAATAGCTCTTTTCTTACTTGCAGGGACGTGCCGCCATGTTTTTCACAGTTATTTCAGTCCTGAGTGGAAGAGTGTGGCCGGCCTGCAGAGTCCAAACTCTTCCTGATACTTCTTGGATGAAGTGGAAAGTTGACTGTGCGCCAAAGTGTGTTGTCCAGCTCCAGGAACCAATCTGAGAAGTGCCCTTGAAAAGAAGCTCATTGCTGGAGCCAGGTTTGAAAACTCTGTGGGAAGCTGTCCAACATACTGTGAAGCCTATCTCAGAGCAGATTCATTCTGCTTTTAAAGGTTCTTTAGATTGAAAGGTTTATCTTTATAGTTAAGCTGTGTATTTGTATTTGTCCTTGGGATTTGCAGGGATTTAAGTGGGTATATTATTAAAAATGTTTCTGGTCTAGTTTAGTTGGGGCTAGCTATTACCTGAGGTGGAAGGAGAGGACTGGAAAATAATAACCTTGTTTTGTTGATCAAGAGTAAGTTATGACCTGAGAAAGAGACAAGGACTAAAACCAAGTAAAGACCTTTGTTTAATACATTAGAGAAGATACCCAGAAACAGCAAGAGCAGTGAATGATTATGATGAAAAAAACCTTCAAATAAACATTGATGTGTTTAAAAATATCTCCAATCCAATGACATTAATAATGTTCATTAATGATCCACGGTCCTCTATGTCAAAGACAAGAATAACTTAAAATTTGTTGAAGAAAAGATTTACAGCCACATTTCACATAAGTACATCTGCCATTATGTCGACTTTTTCTAATAGTATTTACAGTCTTTGACATTTTTCCTGGGTAACTTTTTAGCCACCAGCACCAAGTAACTTTTATCCACAAAATATAAATTCTTGTAATCATTTATTGGTTGTTAGACATGAGATCAGTAGAATCATATCAATCTCACTGATACCCTCAGTTGGACAGAAACCGCCAATATAAATGATGCACTGACATTATGTGAGTGACATGCTCTTTACAGCTCAAACAGAGGGTCGTATTTGAACAAAATACACAAAATTTTCCCCTTTCCGCCCCCCCCAAACTTGCCCATTTGGATAGCTTCCTTGCAAAAAGAAACAACGTCCCTAAAATGACGCCGCTGTCGTAATAACTCTGTAGAGGGTTCTGCGCCCTCTACTGACTAAAAGTTAAGCAGTGTGGCTTTAAGAAACTAAACCGAAAACAATTAAATGGTCCTACACATCATATAATACTACAACTCATTAGAATGGTGGTCCATCAGGTGGTACAAGGTTTGAAAAGTGTGCCAGCACCATCATGACCTCACTGCTGCGTTACTAATCCCAGCCTCTCGTCTAAATGCCTCTAAATGTATGACATCTTGTGAAATAACAGTTTTTTTTCAGTGTCCTCTGTCTGGCAAACAATAAAACCAGTGCTTGTGTAAGAGATGATGTCCACAGCTGGGGTGACTTTAGTCTACAGAGACCTTTAGCCTCACTAAGTAGAGTGTCACTGCAAGCTCAGACAGGAATAAAAAAGTCACCAACGCTGATGGAAGCATATTATTGAAATTGACAGAAAATAAAGTGGAACAAAACTCTGGTATGAAAAGGGCTCGAGGAACAGAAGTGCTTGTCATTTAGCCTGTGTGGGGGGCATTGTGTGGAGTGGCAGAAATAGGAATCACTGTAATAGAAAATGCTGACCTCTGTGCTC
This sequence comes from Rhyacichthys aspro, assembly GCA_036850595.1. NCBI lineage: Eukaryota > Metazoa > Chordata > Actinopteri > Gobiiformes > Rhyacichthyidae > Rhyacichthys > Rhyacichthys aspro. Next base: position 15,853,310 of record CM072148.1, on the reverse strand, counting down.
ATTACTCGGCATTGTCTCCTATGGTAGGATCAAGCGTCACTGACAAGAAGCCTTTTCACATTTTTCTCTTTGGTCTACATTCACCTGCAAAACATGCTGACAGACAGGAAAGTACAGCAAGTTTTTTTGGTGAAAAATAAAACAGCTTTGCAAAAAAGTTTAAAGTCAGATGACAATGCAGATAAAATAATATGCATCTTTTCAGCAAGAACTTATTCAAGAAAAGCTTGTGCAGTGAACGCAGCGCATGAATATGAAGGTGAAAGTTTTGACACTGAAGAATTAAACGAACTCATTGTAGCAAGTTCCCATTTTATTTGTCAAGGTTTTCCCATAACACATACAAAAAGTGTAAAACCTTGGAATTTGTGGAGGAAAGAATGAAAAGATAATGCAGTGTAGAGTTACTGTGAATTCTATTGTAAAAGTAAGACACCATTCAGGTATTTAGCCTTCCAGCTCAGAGAAGTTTGGATAAATAACAAAGCTGTATCAGTAGACATTAAAAGAACAGATTTTATAAGTTTTATGTGTTTGGACTTTGAGGAAACTGTGTAAATCTTTAAACATCTGCTCTCAACACGAAAGTGGGGCAAGATCTGCTGTAACATGGCAAACGTTATTTCAAAACAAAGAGCCAAACTAAATTTATTTGTACAATTTAATGATTAATGGTTGATTTTAACAACGTTGATTACGGCTGCATCAGCTGTTCCAAATCTACATAATGCTTTTTAAACATTTATAAGCTAACCTAATGCTACATGTACGTTTGACAAATGCTACCATGGCTACTCACATCATCCTTAACTCGATGCATGGTTCACTATGGCTCAAAGTAACTGTAAATTTCCATTTTGAGTAGATGCACATGAGCATGAAAATCCTGCATGTCTCTGTGTTGTGATATCTTCATTCTCCAGCTGTCACTTGTTTCATTCCCTTATAGTAACGTGGTCACATTGAACAGGTGAAAAAAGCAGAGGAACTAAGCAGGCAGATAATGGCCAGCTAAAAGCGCCTGCGTTGATTTTACACAAATTCCGAGGCAGCTGTTAAAAATGGCAAGCGTTCGAATGTGTTGGGCGCGCCTGTGTGCATGTGTGCATTTAAAAGCCGTGGAAGCCAGCCAATTGAGTCACAGTGTTAAAAGCTTGTACACATTTGGCAGCTGGTGCTGGCAGGTAATCCAGTCGAGTGAAGGATGGAATGCGTGCCAAAAACAGATTTGCTCAGAAGAAAAAAAAAACAGATGAATAGGAAAGGAGATAGAAGAAGCGAGTAAGACAAGTGTTCGTCTGGCCAGGTGGAGTTAGTATGCTAATCTGCAGACAATGCTGTGATGTAAGACACCAACTAACAAGAGATTTGTTGCATGCATTCTTGTAAACTATCTGTAATGTATTTTTGGATGTTCAATTTCTGATAACTGATGAACGCCAAAAATGTGTAATATGTAAGCCATCTTTGACGAACACCATTGGCATTATTTGTCACACATTTATCTAACATGAAACAGATGTCCCCATGCACCATAAAAATCATTTGCACCTAATTTCACCCCAACTGGACTGGACTAATGGGAAATTCTGCTTCACAGCACGAGGCAGCCACCATCAAAACCATCATTAATGAAACACTAAATGATAGAATTTGTAATGAAAGAACGCTACTTAAATAGACTTTCAAATGCTGCCGATGCTCAGTCAATATGTTCTGCTGCGCAATGAAGCGTGTCAGCACTTTAGGACATGACATTCCCTCAAGTAAGCTCAAGCAAGTTTCAGAGATTTGATTGAGTTTTGCGGTGATTTCAAACACAGGCTTTTTTTCTGGTTCTCTTACAATTCTGCTGCTGACCTTGATGAGCAAAAAATAAAATAAAAAATCGGAAAGAGGCTTATGCATTTCAGCTATTTCCTCTGAGTGAATCAATTAAACACTTTGTTACTTGTAAGGAATTATTTAGAACTTTAACTTTGCTTAATTTTTATTGTAATGTTACAGTGCTTTATTAACTAGTCAGCTATGGACATAAGAAAGCCTTAACTGCACTAGGTTTCTGTTGGCCCCAAGCTTTTATCTGTTTTACAGAGCAGCTAGTCATTTATGGCTTCATACTAAACAAGGATACATTAAGTCAAGTGGTCTCTTGACGGGCCATAGTTAATAGCTATTTGGCGTTACAACAGGGCCTGACTGTGTCTTTATCTGTCTCAAATATGATGTGAAGAAGCAGAAACAGCTAGAGAATAAAAGCTCCTTTACTACACCACTGAGCTCTTTCAGCTTCTCAATCTCACTGCTATTGTTCCTAGGCTGCTTTTTCACTCTGGCTTTTAAACTCATTTTTTATCCTCCCCACAGCTTATTTTTTTCCCCATTTTCTGTAGAGGTTTTCTGCTGTATTTATTGGGATTCAAGTACTTGCCACCTACTACCATAAGCCTTTTAATTTTGTGTCAGTGGTCTTAGAGTTAGTATGAGCCACTATTATTAATCTCAGACATCACTGCAACCCACAGAGAGTATGGTGCGTTCAAATCACAAGTGACCTCAGTTAACATGTTGTCAAAGCACATTTGGCAGCAGTGGTATTCTTGTGTCTTCTTGGGAATTATCTTACACAAGCTTGGCACATCTTTCTACTGAATGCTTCTACAGCTCCCTTCAGAGATGGTTAAAGCGTGATCTATCATTGTCTTACCTGTCTTGGTCTTTTACTTGCCCCTGTTAAGATGGCTTTTGTCTAAACCCAAGGCTGCAGAATTACTCCGGATGTGATTTTACTCAGGACTTATTGGATCCTGATTGAAAAAAAAATATCCCACAGCTCCATCTGCCACCAGTGCATTTGATTTTAAAGATGTATTAAAGATATATTAATGAGTCAGACCATTTGGGAGTTGTGACCAAATGGTTATTATCTAATTCTAAGCATAATGGCAAATGCCCAATGGGAAGTCATCCAAAATTTGAAGGGGAATAGCTCCACTGTGGCATCTTTTCTATAAAAATGCCTTGTTCTTCTATTGTATCCATGATACCGACATCTTACAGAATGCTTACTTTAGTTTAGAGGCAAAAACTTTATTTTACTTTACTCCAATCTGAATTAAATTAACATAAATCTTTTGTTTAGATCTTAACTGAGGAAAAACGTCAAGATGTCATCTGTTTATAATCAAAAATGTTAATTAAAGATGATAGTTGCAGATTTACATCGATCTAACATTGAATTCAGTTCTGTTTGGATGTGTTTTACTTTTTCAATTAAATAAAGGCAGGCAGGTCATTGTGTTGTTGTAGGGATGTGGGGTTTAGTGTTTTGAAATGGTACATATTACACACCTGAACTATCATTTCAACGTTTTTGTCCTTCTCTGAAATATAATTTATCCCGAAACACTACATGATTGTGATAGGTCATTCAATTAAAATGTATGACACCCTAATTACATAAAATCCTATATTGCATCTACTGTTGTACACACGGTTCAGGTATATACATGGTGAAAGGTGGAACAGATGCTCGAGCTGATAGTAAAGCCACCCGACGGATGCCATCTGGGGCAGATTGGAAATGTATCTGTGAAATCAGCCCCGCTTTCCACAGAGACACTGGCACCGCTACATATTGCCTTTGTAATAGCCCATCATCAGTTAAGTTTCATATCTGGGGGCTGATGATGATCTCACAGAAATTGAGAATAATATGTGCATTTTTGTAGCTCAGGTATTTGTTAAAATATGAATCTTGATTTGAAAGTCCTTTTTATTTTAAGTCTCAAACAACTCCTTTCTTCTTTTTCCTATTCTCCACTCTCACACACATTCTCTGCTCTTACTTTTTGATTTATATTGCAATACATCAAAAACTTATAAATATGGGAATAGAGAGACTTCTAAAAGTTCTCCAGACAGTCAAATGATAAATGCATGTTACTGTGCCTTTCTTCCTGCTGTATCTCAAGCACAGAGAGGCACCTTAACTCAATGGCTAGAGTCATTACTTTCAGACTGTTCTATACTGCATCAAATTGCACTGAGTTAGATGTGTTCACTCAACTGCTTTGTAATTCATTTGAACTTATGTCATCTCAAATCAATCCCATCCAGATTTTTAAGACCCCATTGCTCTGTTGTTTGATCACAGCTGTCAGGACATTGGTAAAGCTTTAAAATACAATTTGTTACAGTTTGACTAATCCCTTTGCGCAAGCTGCCTACATGATTTATACATATTTTATTAATTAATTTTGCAAAAACACTTATTAAAAGTGCAGTAGGCAGAATTTGACTAATAAGTTCTGACTGTAAAACAAACAATTGCATGCAAGGATGCCTGGTGTCCTGCCATTTTGTGGCCAAACATTAAGGGTATCTCCATGTTGCTATAGTGATGTATTTAGGAAAAGGTGAAGCGTACCGTGTCCAATAAGGGATTTCCATTCATTTCAGTTTCATAAAGAATCCTAAATAGAATCTTTTAGTCTGTACTTGGTGTATATTTATGTATTTATAAATTCAGTTTATTCTTTGCAGTGTTATGAATCATTTCTTAATGGAGTTTTAGTCAAGGTCCAATTGGCTGTGTTTATACTGTTAATTATGAATGACTGTGCCTTGGCCTGAATGTTTGACAAGTGAAAGTTTTAAGTTTCTTATTCTTTCCATTTGAAGGTACTTAATTTTGTATTGACCTGTATTCTTTTCACGTTTACTTATAACGTTTGCTTTAATTTGACTTCATATGCCAACTGCTTTTCTTTAATTGAATGGATTACATTTAGTAAGCTAAATACATCCCCATATTAAATAAAAGCACAATGCTTTGATTCTGCAACAAAAGTTGATTTTTGGAGAGAATGGGCATAAATAATTCAGTTTCTTTTGACAGTTTAAATGGGGCATGAATAGCCATCAGTGAATGTGACTTATCACTCTAACGAGACATATCTAAACGGTTATGAGACAGTCAAGCACCAAACCGGTCAATGGTAAGTGGCTCTCTAACACCCTCTTGTAACATTACCTTCACAAACCTCACACATTAAGTCAATGTGTCCAGCTGCTCAGACAATATCCTGCAAATTTAGGCTACTAATGCTGGTCACGGTTCCAACTTTAGAAAACTGACAAATGTGTGGACGTCATTTGGGCGGGAGTAATTTCTGTCTCATTTCTCTAATTGTGACTAATGGTGACTCGTACTATTTGTACAAGGAGCTAGTGACTTAATTTGGAAAAGGAAATGGTATCTTGAAAGGTGAGGAGGGGTACTCCTTTTTTTCCAATGCAATGAAGACAAAGGATTTCTTGTTTCTGAATTTGTCTGATTTACAAGCTTTTTTTTAGCACAGTTCGCCATGCTTCATCAAAGTTAAGAGTTTATGATTTATTGAATAGTTGAAAGAAGCGGGATATTCATTACAAATGTGCAATATCCCCAAAAGTGAACATGAGGACATGACAGATGAAGTTTGACGCATATTGAAGTACAAAGAAAAAATTCAACAAAATAGTTTAAGAGCTGGAGAAAAACACAAAGAAAAGGCAAATCAATCAACAGCAACACGTTACAATGCCACATTTAGGGTTGAGATTTGACTTTTCAAACTAATGAAGAATATGCATGAGCTGAACAGTCATAGCCCCTGCCATGGCTGCTGTCCATGGTTACTATTTATTCTTGCTCTGTAACTAAGGGGGCTGTTGAGTTGCTGTCCATGGTGCTGATTCTGCCAGAGTTCAACATTATTCTCAGATGTCGAGCCATGTATCAATGTGTTTGACTTTGGGGAAGGAATGAACAAGTAGTTGAAACTCGATACATGCCTCTGTGTGAGACTGCCATCTGTATTCAGAAAGTGTTTGCCATCCTTAAGTAGGGCTTAGATCTGTAGCATACTATGAATACTGCAGTTTTTACTGCTTGTTAGCTGACAACTGGCGAGGCTGAGTAAGTTTGCTATTCACTCTGTCCTGTTTGGTTCTAACACTTGTTTTTGTTGTCAGCTGTATCTGCTATGTATTAAATAATAATAAGATTCAGCGAGTGTCTGTGGCCAGGGCATATCTCTGATACACAATGGCTAGGATAGAAAACAAAAATGTAGTAACCCCACAGTTATTTGTGGTGTGATAGGAGAATGGAATTGGAATTGAAATTGACTGGTAAACTGAGCGCATTGCCAAAGTAGTCAAAGTCAAATTAATGAATTTCCGTTTTGGCTAGGTTTAAAGGGAGAAAATTAGAAATCATCCGGTCTTTGATGGTGTCTCAGCAATCATCGGCATTTGATTTAGACTGGTTTTGGTAAAAAACTGAGAACTGAGAAAACTAATAGCCATGAATAAAGAAGTTCAATGAAAAGAAAACAGGTTCCAGAAAGAAGCCCTGAGGGACTCCTGTGAGGAAGCATAGGAAGGCACAGTATTTGAATTATCATTTCTATTATTGTTAAGACATTGACTCAGACCAATAGGAATTACAAGCTCTATTGAGAAAAGCTGACTTTTGACCCCAGCAATGCAACTTATCACGTCAAAGATCAAATTAGCCAAAAATAAACTTCAAGCAGATGTAACGTCTCATTCAGGGAATCAAATTCTTCTGTCACTAACTTTATTTTCTCTTGTTGTTTATTAAACTGATGAACTAAATTTCTTTCGCTTGCCTTGTTGTACTCAGAAGAATAAATGCAGGTGTCCTTACAATTCAAGCATTTTCACAATCATAGTCACATTTACAATGATAAGATTCAATTTTTAATTAATCCAGTTCTGCTCTCTCTCTCTCCCTCTCACTTTCTTTGTTTTCTCTCACATGGCCTCCTCTAGCGACTCATGGCAATCTGCTCACTGTGCCATGATATTATGTGATTAAAAAATGCTATATTAGAATATAAAACAGAAGAATAAAAAGGGGGAAAAAATAAATAAAACAAGAAGCTGTGGTGGCAGAGAATACAGAGAAGAGAATACAGAGCAGACCAGGTGCATCTGGCACAATACTCATATTCAAGTAGTTTGCACATGGTGAAAATAACCCTAGAATAAACAGATAAACAAAAATCATGATAATAATCCACCTAGACAAAGAAATCCCATGGTTCTTGTTGTGCTGTGTATTATTGGAAGTTGAATGAGCCTTTCTAGTGTGCATCAGAGCTACAACAAAACCCTCATGTTTACAATGCGCAGGTAACAGTGGTGAAGTATATAAACATAATTTTCATTCTAAAGGAGAGGAGGTAAAGTGTGTAAATTGACGAGTTGCGGGATGTTACACTTTGAAATTGGCAATAGATGAAATAATCCATTTCCTGTACACGTAGGATAATGAATTTGCCATCAATTGAGGCAGAACTGTGTATTCTAATGGACAGAAAGAAAACAAGTCACAGCAGTGTGTCTGCATGTGTTTGAGACAACAAACACACCAGACCACGCACTGGGGGACAATAAGAGCTTGTTAGCTATCACATAAACATAGTGCTCTTCATACATGATGCTGCTGATGCTGCTGATGATGACGGGATATGTGATCCCACTGAGCCAATTATAACGAGTTTATTTCCTGTGACTACAGCTGGCAGGAGTTTGATAAACCCCGCTCAGACGCCTCTAATTTGTCTTCTCTGTTTGGATTTCCTTGATCACAGTTGGGGGCCGACAAAAACATGAACTGATATAAGGCAGAAGATGCATTTTGAATTACAAAGTGATTAGGTAATACATAAAATCTTTGGCATTTTTCCATCTAGAAACACCCCCTCTTTACAAGTGATAAGATTGTAAAAAATAAAACCAACAAAGATAATAGAAGAATTCAAAGACACACAATAAACATTTGGTTTCGCTGAACAAATAATGATTACTCTAATTATTTTCATCCATAAAAGCACTATTATGGCTTTGAGCTGCTCGGCTTTATTTAGTCAATAATCTCAAAAATCTCCCAATTCAAATAACTATTTACCATTTTCCATGTTTCAATATGAGGCGTGTTATGTACAATACACAAAGTACAGCTCACATGTTCAGTGGACTCTAATAACTGCAAAGAGTTGTCCTCAAGCAACAGTCAGATGCTGTGATGCTCTTTAATGTGGAAATATGTTGGCGCAGAGACTCTAACTGTTGTACTGTGGACATGAAAAGGGATTTGCTCTTTGTGCCATGTGGAATGCATTGGGCTTATATTCTGTTTCTAACTAGAACCTACTTTATTACTATCGTTTTTCCCATGAAGATTCTCAGTTTGAAAGGTTTTGAAAGCAGACAAGAAAAAAACATGCATTATCCTGTTACTCTCTGTGAAAGCAGGATGAGTGTGTTTGATTTAGAGGTATGCAGGTCACTTAGAGAGAAGAGCATGGCAAAGCTGGGTTTTAACTAGTTACAAGCCCATAAATTGTGTTTCAAAGCCTGGTGTGTTATTAATAAGAAGAACAAAGACTATGTGATGGAAATGTGCCTGTTCCTCTGACAGCCTCGTTCCCATGACAACTGTTGTTTGGGGTGACATGGGTGGAGACGTACACACAAGTCACGCACCAGAAGATGCATAAACTTGAACTTCTCTCAAAGTATTCCAGTCCTCATCTCACCCCTCTTTTCTTTTCTGTTGCTTTTGCTTCAACTTGGGGGGTTGTCATTTCCCAAACTCCTGCAAGTCAAAATGACAACAAGCATCGAGGCCTTTGTGAGGATTCAGAAGCGTTTGTCTCTAAAGCGGCCTCCTTCTGTCTACCACTTTGCGCTTTCATTGCCCTTATTTGAGACTTTTTCCTCTTCTCTCCTGCTGCCATTCTTGTTTTTCAGCCACAGCAAACAGAGAGAGGGATTTAATCGACAAGCGCTGCTCAATCAGCCAACAAATCAGCTCATTTGTCTGTTTGTGACTTTGCCCTGAGTCTTTTTGTCTTCTGGCTGCTTGGAGTTTACTGCGGTGCTTTACTGAAGACCCCCACAAACACATCTTCCATAAACACCTCACAGGCAGATAAGAGACAGTTTACAAAGTCAGTGATCTTCTACTTTTTTTCAAAAGGATTATGATAGCTTTCAAATCTGTGCCCATTAGCAATGTAAGCATGTGAACTACCATGAGGGGATTCACAAAAGAACGGAGAGCTTCTCTTTTCAAAGAATTCATCAGGTAGAGAGAAAAGGGCTGTCGGCACATCTGATACCAGCTTATTTTAGGTGCAAAAGTGAGTAATGTGTGTCTGGGGGAAAAAATAAAGAAGTGCCACCAAAGCATTTAGTAAATAAAACTCTGCCATCTTCACTTCAAGTCTCGTCAAAGTACAGTAAAGGCAATGAGCGTCAGTTTGTGAAAGATTTCTCTGTAGTTTGAGTGAAAGTTTGAAAAGGTTTTCCTTATTGCATATAGTTCAAACTATTTACAAAGATTCAGGATTCTTGTTGTAAAGATCATGAAAGAGCCCTTTGCTCAAATCTATGTCTGCAAACTTCCAGGTTAAGTAAACTGTGTGCCTTTCCTTTGTCCTTGGTTAGATATTTCGGGGGCAAAGAAGGTAAACAAATAATCAATAAGGCAATGCAATTCATTTCCAGAGCCTGATTCTTCAATTGGCTTTAAGCAAGTATTGATTCCTTTCATAAAGCTCACCTGGCAGCAGGAGGCATTTAGCCAAAAAGCCTTGGACTGGAATACAGGCTAACTCTACATCGACAGCCTGAGACAACAACTTCCAAATGGTAGTTTTTAGTCAAAAGCAAGGGATAAGTGCTTTGTGTGAATTCTAAAAGGGAAAAAATAAATTGGGAACAAAGAAACCAATTGATAAAATGTAAAGAACATGCATTTTGACTATATTTTGACTATACAATTTTGTCACTTCCTGTATAATGAAACAATATTTTTTGTGCAGTTTAACCACTTTAAGATTCTGATTATTACCTTTTAGATTAACTATAAGCTCACATTACACCAACTTCATTTTCTTCTTCATACGAATATTTGGCTGATTACTGAGACTGACAGAGAGATTTACTTAAAAAACTATCAGAGTCCAACAGCGCGCTACACTGAAATCTGCTTAAAGATCAGGTTGTTTTAGTGGCGTTTGCGAAGCCTCCTCTTCATGTGAATAGGAAGTTATTCTAACAGATAATCCAATAAGCTGGTACCATTCTGTTCCTGGCAGGGCTCCATTGCACTGGAGCCTGGTGAGTGAGAATAGTAGCTGGGAGGGTGACAGGAAGAGTGTCTCCTCACCTCTACTAGCCCCTGTGGTACCCCGCGCAACCCCCCACAGCCACAGCCACCGCCTCCTGCCAAGTCATTCATTAACCCCGGTCGAGTGACTGCGGGAACACACAGGAAGACAACGAGCGGAAGATGAGGAGAGTGCCGTCTCTGTGGGATGGAATGATAAACAGATAGCTCAGATAAAGATGGGGTAAAGGCGGAGGCAGCTTCTGGATATGAACCTGTAATTCAGTCTGGACAGTACGCACAGAAACAGCAACACTATCGCCACTCATCATCTTTTATTTTCCCTACACTGGCTTCATTTGGAATCACTGTAGTCTGGATGAAAGATGCATATACTATGTTTAAATCAGTCAAAAAATACAAGATAAAATTACAAAGTTACTATGTATATTTGGCAGTGAGGCTCTGTTTTGGTAGTTGTATACTCTTTCACTTACATATGAGGTAAGTGAGAGGCAGGGATAGCAGTGAGAGCAACTTCCCATAAGCCTCAAGCATCATCAACACAATGACAAGCAATATGACACTGATTAAAACACAAAACAACTCAAGGAGGAGCCAACTTCATAGAGAATATTGGGTCTTAAGTGCTTGAAGCAGTGGCTGTGTTTGATAAAGTAACTTGTATAGAGTATGTTGGCTGATTGTCACATCAGGCTTACATATACAACTGTGGGCATAGCTTTGACTTTGTGCTTAGGTGACAATGTGCCTGACATAACACAGAAAAACTTCACAAGCACAGGATTCAAAACTGTACAAAGACTCGAATTGTCATTGTCAAGAAACATATGAGAATAGTATAAAGCAGTGAACCAGTGACCTGCAGCAGTAAGTCCGTGAGAGAAAATTTGACTGAAGTTAGAAAAAGTCAGAAAAAGGAGCAGAGACCAAGGAATAAAAGGCACAAAGACGGGAAGAAAGGGCATATTTTACTTGCCACACAAACATAGGGCTTTTCCTTTCTCTGCATCATCTCACCTTTATGGCGTTTCCATTATGTGTTTGCTGAAGTACACACTCACACACACACACACACACACACACACACACACACACACACACACAAAGACACACTCGGGTGCACAGCGGAAACACTTTGTGATCCCACGGTGAGAGTGAATGAAAGGCCACTGCTCGCTTATGGCCACCGGACACAGCTGGTGCTAGAGCTGCCTTTAGATGGCACTGTAGCACTGCACAAGAGCACAGTGCACATGACAAAACACATTGGAGACACAAACGTACCCGTACAGCTGAAATATCTTCTCTGTGAACTACCTTTACATGAATGCCTGGCCATTAATACACCGTGTGCAGTCTAGTGACACCACAAACTGCCATGTAGCACTCACATTAAAAATTCTTTGTTTTGTTCTGGCTCAAGAGCTGATATGTTCTGCATATTTCCATAAAGGCAAACACATGTCCATCCACATCCATGAAGAGCTTTGTACATTTATATCACACAGCTACCGGATTTCTGTTATCGCGCAGCTTGTATGAAATGCCTTATCTGTCTACATGGTCTGAAAAATGTCACTCCCAGAAATACAGTTAGCATCTCACTCTTTTTTCCTTTCCTTCTGTCTCAAACAAGCAACTCAACGTTCACATTGATACAATATTGAGATTAACAGAAAACCCAGAGGGTGAGACAGACAGATTTTCCAAGTGAGTGAAAGCACAGAGAGTGAAACACAGATAATGAGAAGGAGAAATCGACACCGACACATGCCAAACTACAAGGCCTGTCCCTCTTGAGCCTGAAGAGCTGTGTTCAGAGGCGCCCAGTGTTCTGTTGCATTTACTGGAGGAGAAGGGAAGGTTGCTGGAATAGATGACTCGCTCAAGGCTGTACACAAACTCAGAACAGATGCAACCGCAGCACTTCCTTAATAGTGTTCCACGCACAGTAATAGTGAGAATACATCTGCAGGGGTTGTGTACGACTGCATGTGGAATTCAATCTCTTTGAACTCATAAACTTCTGAGCTTAAAATGAAGTTGGAGTACTCTCATGTTTAGGGTACAAAGTGACAAAATCTGGACACACACTGAATTTATGCTTGAAAATGTCTCCTCTATGACATGTAAAAAAGACAATCTTGTTGGGTGGTCCTCCTGACATCTACAGTGATGGCATGGATGATAGCTTATTAGCATAACTGGCCCGGGATGAGAAGATCTTGGGTTCAATTCCTGACAGAAACCTTTGGCGTCTATGGGGGTTACCTCCAAATAAGTCTCTCAGAAGCCTCCCTGTTGTTGTAATCATCTTGGATCTTACTCTTCTGGACGAAATGAACAGAAAAAACAGTTAAGTGATATTAGCAATGATGAGGAAGTGGCACTGTGAGACAAGGACAGAAGCATGCAGATACCTGTCAATCAGGACTCTGGAGAAAGATTACCAGAGCCCTGCACTATGAAGTTCAGGGTTAACTATCAAGAGGCTGGTTCACATTCTGTGGAGGTAGATCTCAATGGAAACTTGAATGAAAATAGGATGAGTGTCTGAACAAGTGGCAGCTGACTGGGCACAACTAGTGACATCATATTGACATCATTTTGTAGCTTAATATAAACACATAAATGGCATTGAGCTCAATTTGGGTTTTATCGCGAGCATCATGTTGAGATCGATGGATTAATACGACTTTGGGGTAATTAATTTGAATGGTAGACTCCCCACTTCTGTAGGTTGTTAGTCTTCAGCTACTGCGTGTATCCGCCTGTTTCACTTGAATGCACTTGCAGTTCCACAGAGAAGAGAGAAGTGTTAACTCAACAAGTTAATAACCCGCTTCATGATACCACTGATCCAGACTGGAGTTAGGTTTTGTCTTACTGGGTAGGAGAGACATATCTGGGGTAGGTTCAACTATCTTTGTAATACAGGGCCCAGGCAGCACAAGAAAATAAATATATAAATAAATAAGATTTGCTGTATTATAATGGACTTTTGTTTATCTCAAATTCTTTGCTCACAAGTGCTCAGAAGTGTTCTGTGAGTGCATTTTCTTTTTTCATATTTTTATTAAATTTTTGTTTGGCTATCTCTTTATCTTTTGCCACCTGCCCTCTTATCTACCATTGTGCCTGTTGATAACCATGTTCTTCTCTATTATGGTCTATTTCCAGAAAACATTTTTTTCCTTTGAATGTGTCAGCCTTGGACTTCTTTCGAGTATGTTAAGACCACCAAAGGTATTAGAAATAATCATATGGTATAACAGGGTCCTTTCCTCACAATGACCCATTAGTTAAAAGCAGGGGTTTAAAAAGATGCATGATTCATGAGCGAGCAGGAGAGCAGGTCCTATTTTTAAGTCACTGGACCAGCCATTTCCATAAATTTCCCTGGTTTGCATTTGAGTGCTGGCTGTTGTGAGTCTCAGCCAAAAGGGCCTGAGGTGGGGGTGCTCTACTTGAGCACAAAGACACAACGTGAAATGCCTCATATTTTTCTATTTTTCTCCTTCTCCATCAAATCCATTCCTTTAATTCCAGACCTTGGCCTCTGGTTTGCCCTTCCACCTGCACATTCTCCAGCTGCCCCCACTTCCCCACCCCATGCTGTTATACCTCTATCAAACACCACTCCACTGTTTAACCTCACCCACCCTTCAATCCGTCCATCCTCAAGCACCACATTGCTCGACTATCCTTATATCTCCCTCTACATCCTAATAAAGCTTTTTCTTACTGCGTCCACTCTCCATCCACGGTGTCTTTCAGTCCGCTCCATCCCATTTCTGTTTCTAATCCATATTCATGTAATTCCTATATAGCTGCCCGCGGCTGCTGTTAGGGACTGTTACTTTGTGTTAAAGGTCTTGAGAGCCCGCCTGATTTACAGTAATAACTTGGGATATATCCAGAAATGCCATTATCGAAACATGCTCATGCACACACACACACACACACACACACACACGCACACAGTCTCAGCTATTTCCTACCTCCTATAGTTACCTTCTGTCCTTTATCTTACTAGCAATTTTCCATGTACTTCTTGGACTGAGCCCCTGTAACAATCAAGCATCAAATTCAACAACATATCACATACCACAGACTTTTCAGACTCTTTCTGTTTTGTGTGCAGCTTTGAATTTTTTGCTGTTTCACAGCACGTTTGAAGCTGTAAGGTAAATGAGAGATGTGGATATTAAGGAGCCATCAATTTATGCAGCAACAAGGGAGAATTGATTGAATTTGCTCAGAGTTACAATAGCTACACAGGTACAGAGGGAAACGGGGGAAAAAAATCAAAGCTTGTTTGATGCACGAGTTGTCATTGCCTAAATCGTGTAGTAAGCCAGTGGGATTTGATACAAATGAAGAAATGTGTAGTGAACAACACAATTAGCTGTTTTCACCAGGGATGTCATGATGGAGGCAATCAGCACCAACGGCAATCTGGGTATAAAAAAAGACACTGGGGCCATGCAGCTGTCACCTGACATTGTCTGATCCATCACACAAAAGTATTATCACATATAGAAAGAAAGACAGTACTGAGAATACAAAACAGAGCAAAGTCTATGCTCTAGGCAAGCTGTATATTATTTATTATTTGTAGTATTCTAAAGGGCACCAAGAGCCTGTGAGGTCAAGAATAATAACCCATTGTACTGCATGTATTTCTGTTCTTCTCTTCATCGTTAAAGGCTGAGAACTGACACGATTTGGAGCATTTATTATCGGCACAATATGTTCAACTGTTTGCTAGATCTGGCCAGGCCTGTAAGCCAGACCCAAGGTTATGGGTGTGGTATTTTTTATTTATTTTTTTCTTGAGCTATCAACATGAATGTGCAGAGTGGTTAGCGCTCCTGCTTCACAGCAAGAAGGTTGTGAGTTCAAATCTCGGCTTAATCCTTGTTCAAACATCCTTGACTGATTATGGCTAACTCTACATGTCCATTCTCTCCTGGTACTCCAGCTTCCTCCCACCGTCCAAAGACATGCATGTATTGGTCAATTGACAACTCTAAAGTATCCCTAGTGAATAAATAGGAGAGTGAATGGTTGTCTGTCAATGTTCATGTCTAAGTGTCAGCCCTGCAACAAACTGCTGGGATAGGCTCCAGCCACCCACATTGTTTGATTGAACAGTTGATATAAAACTCCACTATCAAAAAGGAAGTAGATAAAAGTTTTCAGTAAATTTAGAGAAAATTAAAAGTGCAGATAAACGTATATTTGTATTTTGTATTCGTATGAGAAACTAATTGAGCTTCCAGTTTGCTTTTTTACATTTTTTGTATTTTTTTATTTATATTTTTACCATGCAATAGACTAGCCAGATATTGTTTTTGCCTAAATGTGGTAAATTATCTATTTTTACCAGGTTATTTCATGAAATGGCACACATTTCCATCGGCCAGTTGAAAAACGGCACAACAATTCGAATAAGTAGCATGAATAAAATGTTAACAAGACACCTGAACAAAATTTTGAAGGTAAAAGAAATGTCAAGAGACAACATGCTTTCTTTTTCATCTTTTTCAATTATATATTGAATTGGATGACCTGATGAGTATCTCCACATCCAATCAGAAGAATCCACAGTGGAAAAGGGACACACCGAACTGATGTTTTCATTGAGTCTCCCACTTCTGTATGTGACACTAGTCCTTTAAACAGTACATATTTTTTTCCTATTCTCCACCACACTCAACCCCCGAGCAGCTCCCACACTAAGTGAATTTTTAATGACTGTTGCTTAATTAAAATTTTGTTGAATATACATAAACACAATGCTCCGACCTTTCTGTGAATCTCCCCAATTCACCTTGAGATGCGTTCTGTTTAATGGTGAAATTAATTGGCGGGGTCAAAAAGGGACAAGCTACCAAGGTGAAAAAAATGAATGCAGGCCCTGTTTTGTGAATATGTGAGTATGTATGGATGCAACCAAGCAACCACCTCCACACACAGTGATAATCAAATAGCATGAAAAACAAAGGTTATTCTGTATCGCACAAGAGCAAAGCAAACAAAAAGCAGGCCAAATGAGATGGGGAAGGAGTTGTCGCCCGCTTCCAAACAGTTGAGACTCAATTAAAAAGTTTCTCTGAGGCGCTAATGACAAATTACATCAGTGATGGAGGGAGTGATTGAAAGACAGAAAAAAGGATGGCGCTGAGGCCCTGATTGCTTTTTGAATGAGCTTAGCTATCAGGGCCAGTTTAGAAAGATGGCTATCCCCCTCGCAAATTGCAAGTCCATGCACAATTTGAGCCTTTGTTGAACACACTTACAGCTTGTCCTGATAATACAAAGCTCGTCCTGCTAAGAAGAAGGTAAAGGCAGGCTTGAGGGATTTAAAAAATCAAGGTACACAGGGAGACAGACAAAAAGACAGCAATCCCCCGGGTAGTAATGAGCCCACCTCCCTACATCCCAGTCGGTGTCGCCTTCTTCCTCCTGATGAAAAGTGGAAAGGTAGACAATGGAAGCTATCAGGGAAAACACAATGGAAATCGTTATTGTAGTGTCATAAAATCCTGTCGGCTGAGCTGATGCTTGAGTGGCAGCAGAAAGAAAAAGAAAAAAAAACTTTAATCTATAACCGCTTACAGGAAAATTACAAGAGACAACACTTTGAGTTTTCAATAAAAGGAGAGGAAATGGCTGTTGGCAGGGGAAAAAAAGAGGAAAAAAGGAAGTTTATACTCTGGTGTAATTTCATGG
This sequence comes from Rhyacichthys aspro, assembly GCA_036850595.1. NCBI lineage: Eukaryota > Metazoa > Chordata > Actinopteri > Gobiiformes > Rhyacichthyidae > Rhyacichthys > Rhyacichthys aspro. The sequence continues at coordinate 15,836,356 of CM072148.1, read as the reverse complement.
TTAACTGTAGCAAGAGGTGACAAGAAACAGAATGGAAGCTGTAAGCAAGAACCTAAGTGCAGCGAGTTCAAGACCAACACAGATAACTTTCACAAAACCCACAGCTTGCTTGTTATCATGGCATTCAGCTATTTCTTGGTATTTTAAAGACTTGCACAATGGCCAGCTCTTCATCCTAAAGCTGGGGACACACTAAACTTTCACAGCCTTAACAGATTTGGAAAAGACTAGGAGTACACACTAACAGACAGGTTTTAGGAGATTTTTGTAAGATTGAACTGAAAGACTGGGGATCACACACACTTAATTGCGCCTGATGATGGATCACAGACTTCATGATTGGTCAAACCAACTAAACACCAACGGAACACAACAAACTCTCACGAGGGCCACTCTCCCTCTCATCGTTGTTTTGATATTCCTGCTACTTCCTTTCATTTTCTGACACATTTTCCTGCGTTCAGATTCGGTCTGGGTCAGGTCTGTTTCCCCTCACACACTCACAGATTTAGCCATGCCAACTGCCCCAACTAGTCCAGATTGGTGCAGATTTAGCCCAAATAGGACTCGTGGGTAAAATCTGACAAAAAATGAACCAGATTCGGATCTTGCCAAAGTAATTATTTTATATTATGAGCTAATTTCTCACATTTACTTTTCTCAACATTTGCTGTATATGAAATATCACACAAAATGTCAGTCTGTATCAAATTCAACTACACATATTCCTTGATAACTTATGGACGTACAATTTTAAAACATGAAAAGTGTATCATTGTAACATTTTGACTTATTTATACAGAATTTAAGTGAAAGCATCACTCATTTTATTCGAACATTTCCAAGATTCTTTCTAAATGTTAGTAAAGGAGAAAGTCAAGGATATGAAGGACAGATTCCTGCGCACAACAGTACACACACATACCTACGCACACCTACATACAGTTGTGGATACACAACGATGACCCTCTCAGTGTCAATCCACCTGATTTCAGCGTGAAATGACAGTGGGAGGGCTGGAGTTATCCGAGCTTCCAATCAGAGCCTCAGCACGCCGCGTGAAGAAAACCCTCGGGTCAAACTCCAGCCACGAGGACGAGACAGAAACACGGCGGAATGGAGAACGAGACAGAAAGAGGATGAAGAAGCTTTATGGCGTATCAGCGGTTCTCCAACCCCTAGAGTGGAAAAGGAACAAACACTTTTGTTTTGAGCTGGTTCGCTTTTGTCTGGCATGAAGAAGGACCGCAACAATAAGAGCGAAGACAGCAGACCATAGAACTGTGGTCCTTGGTTCAGCTCTTGGTTTTGTTTAATTAAACATCATCTAAGTCTTGCATATTTATCTGGATGATGCAGAAATTATGATGTGCTGATATGATACCAGCAGGATTTTCTGAAAACAATAAGTCAACCTCACTGATTAAAGAAATGTACATAAACCTAAATAATAAGACACATTTTTTGATTTGGGTGCCTACATGTACAAATGCATAGGTGGATGCACTTTAATATGTGGCTACCAGGTGTGTATTGTTACTTTTACATTCATCAGAATTGGTGCCGTTTGTAGCATGGATCAAGGTGGTTTCATCTTAACACATCACCTTCAAAAGAATGTCTTAAAGCTTAGAAAGGTGTCCTGGCTAAGCCTATATTTAGTCTTTAGTCTTTAGTACATTATGACCTGACGAAATGAGAATCTTTACAGGCATGTTTTAGACTAACCCATTTCCCCAGGATGAGCTGTGAAAAGTTTAAATAAACAAAACATCCTCTTGTGTAATTATTTCATCAGATTAGCCATTAAGTACTGGTTTTAAAACATTACAAATTATGAAAAGAAAAGTGTGTGCATGCTGCTTGTGGTGGTTTGTTTTGACTGTAGTAAACAGAAGCTTTTTGAGAGTAATATTGGGTTGAATGTGGAAAAGTCACCTCTTCTACGCCTTCTATTTCCAACTTGCAAGTCTAATGGACATCACCATGACCGGGTTATCAGAGGATTTGCTTTTTCGTACTCATATCCCGAAATCTCCATTTTTACACTGTAGATAAAAAGGCTGGCCTTTGACCCAGCACAAGTGGCAGCAGCACTTTCTCCTAACATGAAAGTGGATTGTGTGCTGTATTCAAAACGGAGAATATCTCTTACTGAGTTAAAAAAGTTGGTTATTACTATAGATAATAAGTTTTAGGGACCATCAATATACTTAAAACGCAGATAGTGATGTATGTTGCAAAGCTGATCATTTTTAGGCATCAAGATCAACGCAATATCTGTGAAATGGAGAATTTCTTTTAATATTGAGCAACTTGTGTAAGATAAACTTTATTATAGTACAAACTATAGATGCCATGACAGTTTAAAAAGCACACAAACATGTTATCTAGGTATTAGCTGAGTCTGAAGCAGGGAAAGAGTCTACTGAACAGTTTTAGCCCCTTCTGGAGGTGCTTATGGAGGCAGTTAGCAGCTTCAAAGGTTGACTTCTATCTCAAGGGCAGCTATAATTTCAAGACGACACACTTGCACATGCTGTAAACACAATTGTACACATAAAAAAAAAACCCACACACGCCTTAATCGAACTTTAAGAGGTTTTTCTTTGTCATCCTGCTGTTATTGTTTCCTTGCACTACACTCACTCATCTCATTTTTCCCCAAGAAGGTTTTGGGGCATCAAACCAAGGGCATTACAAGTGAGAAACGAAATGAAGTAGCAAAGACGGAAAGAGTAGAATGATATCAAAAACCCCAGTGGGTGTGAAGGTAAGGCTGCCGATTGGAGCACAGAGGTGAGAAGTGGAAAAAAAAAAAAGAACCAAAGGTAACGAAAACAAGACGGAGGGAGAAGAGTTGGAAAGTGTAAAGTGAAATAAGGGAGGAAGCATCATTTTGGCAGGTTAAGATTAGAGGCTGAGGAAAGGGAAGTTGGTGAGACACAAAGAAAAATGTACTCTGTTCCAGTCATATGGGGACACGGTTCACGGAGATTCACTTTAAAGGCAAGTCGTAAAAGGACTCAAGTGACCCACTTCTCTTTAGAATCATACATTTGTTTTGTAAGCCACAACTAAATGGAAAACCTGCTGAATGGTGCACTTATTGCATTTTAGGGCCAGTGTGTGATTAATATTTAAGAGTAATGGCTTGACAGATACTTTTCCATGTACACAAATCTTAACAGAACCCATTTCATAAAAAATAATTCTAATAAAATAATAAAAAAAAAAGCACAAAATAAGAATATTTGTAAGTAAAAGCTACACATGAGTTGGGAGCAGCTTAGTCCTAGAAGAGTATCCTGCACATCTTGAACTGTCACTGTAAAAAAAACTGTTTACAAGTTAAACATAAATAAAGAGATACATAGAAAACTTATACTACAGGAACTTTATTAGTTCGTTTTGCACTGACCCAAAACCAATTAGGTCAAATGGCATGAAGTAAAAAATACACAGAATTTGCCTCAGCAATGTTTTAGTGGGTATGACTTTGTGGGATTTACACGGTCCAAACACTACAGACACTTAAGACTGCAACAATTATAATGGTGCCAATGCCAATCTTGAGACGAGGGCACTCCAAAACTCATTTGGTTACACTGATGTGACTCCATTTTTTCAGGCTATTAACGGGACAGTGTGTGGGAGATAAACTGTAGGAAACACTCAAGTGGGTGATAAGTGGATTAGTACAAATTGTACTTGTCCACAATCACACAGAGTTTTATTAAAGTCTATAAAATATATTGGAAGTGTTACATGTTTTGATTCCACTGAGCTGCAATGGTTAGAATTAAATGCCCAGTGATTTCACAGAAAAGGTGCACAGACCATTAGTGCGTACAACATTGTTAGCTCTTCTGCTTTTACCCAAGCCGCTAACCCCTGCATTATTTAGCAATGTCAAGCTACAGAGTAGGCGTAAATCTCCGATGACCCCTTCAGAGGAAAATGTTTTGCTCGACCTCTGGATCTAGAGGGTGAGTAAGCTCCCATTGGCCCTCAATGTGGTGGATAGAACGGTGAGGTCAAAGGTCAAATCTAAACTCTGCCTCAGTCAGATAGAACAAGGCTGTGATTGATGTGGGAGCGCGGCAGGGTCGGGCCCTGTGCTCTCCATCATGAGGTTAGAGTTGGAAGTGTGATGCCAGGTAATGTTTATACACACAATGCATCCACTCACCTTCGCACCTGCACTAACACAGGCCTTTTTCACAAGCCTTTCGACTCATACGTCTCCTCCACAAAATGTCCATCAATCTTCCTGTCTTCTGATGATGCTAATCATTTGTGACAGCCAAAACTCACCTCTCTGCTTTTGTTCCAGTCTCTTCATGTTTCCACCTCACTCAGCTCTCACTTTTCCCATGACTCTCTCGTCCTTGATGCCCCTCAACCGTCATGTCATACAAAAAAGTGATAATTAAGTGTTGCAACACGTGCTCAAGGTTCCTGAAATACTTCAAAATGAAACCCAGTGGCACTCAGTTTTGTCTCACCGAAAAGCAGAAGGACAGTGTTTTTGAAAATTTTGAGTTTAAAACATTCTTTATTAAAAAGACAGAACCAGTCAAAACCAATAAAAACAGACACTTGTAAATGAAATGCGATAAATATTTATAAGATATTTTCAAATAAGATAAAGTAAATGTGCTCAAAAGAAAACATTAACACATAACAGCCGCCTCCGTGTTGTTGAGGATGTTTACGGTGGCCATGTAGAAACACAAAGGTTCAAGCTACTTTTGTGGCAGCACAATAGAAACAGCCATCCAAGCTGACGTGGAAGAAGTGGACCCAAACAAAACACAGCTTTTATAATGGAAGACATAAACACAATTAGCTGGCCAACAAGCGCATACATTATAACATTTGTACATAAGGTGTGTTTTGATTTCCTTGCTTTCCAGAAAGCAGCATTTTGAGTCATGGCTTAATTTCAAAATAGCAGAATAACTCAGGTTTGTGTAGGAAGGCAAGTCAACCAGTGATTGTTGTTCCCTATAAAGCTACAGGGAATTGAAAGTAAAAAGACTCACTCTGGCTAACAAGAAAGAGCAAACTCAAATTGCCAATGTAACTCCTCAAAAGCTCAATTTTCCTTGGGCACTAATTGTACCCTCTAGGCTTTGACGTCCATGGTTAAAACAAGCAATGGAAACAAACAATTTAGCTTTTTGTAAGTTTTGGGAAAGTTGATGTTATGGAATTGTGTCAAATGCTTTGAAAATACAACACGTGTCTTGTGTCTTTGAAATGGTCTGCTCTACTTCTTTCTCATTCATTCGCCTTTTCCACTGTACCGACCTTTTTACCTTTCCTGCCCGCCTTTAAAGTTTGATGCTTTTTCTTGATTGCATTCGATGAGGCCTCATTAGGAATTAGAGCTCCCCGACTGTGACACTGCTTCAAGGGGTTAATAGCCGTACGGACCTGGACCATTCTAGCCTTAATGGGAGCAGGAACAGGTTCAGCAGAGGTGGCCGGACGCATGAAAAAAAATATGACACCACTTATGGAAGCTAAAACAGCTACGTACAATTAACCGCCATTTTCACTTTCAGCCCTGCACTTCACTCTGCCAATAATATATGACTGAAAAAAACTCAATTTGTACGAAGAAAATTAACGATTTTTTTCCTCCACTATTTATGTTCCTTCCATTACTTTTGTTCATCTTCACATCCTCATGATATTCTATTTAAGGTAACCGTGCACAGACTAATTTGCATGTTTACGTGACGCACATGCACTTAACAGTCATCTAGGAGTTCCATCACCTCAGCCCCTTCTTCACCTCTTTCTGTCAGAAAAATGTTAATTGAAACACAGTCTGCCAAGAGAAATGTGATGCCCCAGTGTGAACGTGGTGTGTGTTTGCGGTTTTAAGAGCGCCCCGTGATGCTGCGGTAGAGAGCTCAAGCATCGGCAAGGAAAGTCATTAATTTTTATCTGCTCCGGCGATTCGACCGCAACTTGACAAATAAGGGCTCAAACTAACACACTCACAGCTACATATGAACACATATTTACACACACATATAGACCTGTAGCCATAGACAGGGTCACAATTTAGTCCCATCTCATGCATGGTAGTCACGTACAGCAGGTCTGCTTACGGCACATTTATTAAGTCTTCTTCAATATTTCAGCTGGCTCAGCAAAGACAAATGAAAATGTATGTTTTAATGCATGGCCCCTCTCCTTTGCATTGCATCTGAGTTTTTATTTCATTTGAGCATTTAGAACTTGTTTTTAGGATGTCCTTGCCAAGAGTGCTGTCTCTTTATTCTAAATTTATTTTTATTTTTTCCCTCAAGAATTTATTTGGAAATTTAACACCATTTTTTTTTCTTTTTCCATATCTATAAATTGTAGTCATCAGATATCTGCTCTGTGTTACATTTCAGAAAAGAGAGACTCACAATGCTATCTTGAAACAGAACAATTATGTATACTTACCAGGTATGTTGCAGTTAAATCTGCTCATGCTGAGTTTTTAGTATCAAGGGATTATTATGTAGTTCAATTGCACCACACGCAATCTGCATTTTGCATGCACTAAGGAGAAGAACATAATGTTAAAAGTTACAGTAGACCAAGGGATAATCCATGGAGAAGAGAACATTCATTTTACAATACATGTATTTTTTTCTCACTGAATAAAGAATCCCTATAGTTCTTTTATTGCAAAAAGATGAATAGCTATATTTGATAATATAAGCCTTTCGGGGGTATAGCTTTACACATCTTTATTCTCATAAAAACTAGAAGGAAAAATCTACACTTCTTTCAGAATTTTCAAAGTTCACATTTATCGAAATCTCAGACGTTCCTTTTCGTTTTTTCCCCCCCGACATAGAGATGGGACGTGTTTTACATGTTTAGTGCTGATATAAAATGAGTGATGGTCTGATTTCAAAGGCAAATCGAGCCTCACAGCCCTTTAAAACTCCCCTTTAAAGTCCCCTCCCCCCATATCTGTGATGTAAGGGGAGATGAAAGCGCGAGCCTAATGCCTGCTAAGTGACATTTCTCCATCTCTGATCTGTGTCGCTCATGCAGACAGACAGGGGAATAAAAAACACACCACAAAGTTTGCATCAAGGATTCTCACTCCCTTGTGCCATGTTTTAGTCTGCTTTTTAGTCTCCATCTGCTCTGTATCTGTTTTTTCATTTGACATTTCACAACATGCACATCCCTCTCATTTGAAATCGGTTTTACTCTTAATAAGAAGTTGGTTTTTTTTTTTTTTTTTTTATAACACTAAACACCTTACTCGCTAATCAGTTTGTTTGCACTGTCTGCTTATCTTTGTTGTTTGATCACTCTGTAACCTTGAGATAAAGATGTGAATAACATCGGATGCTGTTGTGGTGCAATTAATCACGTAACACAATGGTGAAATCTCAGAGGGACATTTTGCGTCAACAGATTATGTCACTGCGGATCTTGTGAGATGTTTATTCATGAACTTGACCATAAAGATGCATCGAGAGGCTAACACTCACATTGCTGTTCCTCATCACCATCTGCATCACATCTCACAGAGCTGCCACCTAATCACTGCTAGTCAGCTCCCACAGGGGAAATAATTATATAGTCAGCTCTCTGTCAATGTAACACATCCAGCAACAACAAAACAGTGGAATACTAACCAGGACAAGCCACTTTCTCTCTCCATACCAAAACATTCATCAACAATCATTAGTGTCAGTAAATAATTACCACTGAACAGTGAATTGTCCTCTGCTTATATTTTTTACACGTGGCACATTTCTGTCTGTTTGGCCCTCACATCTATATGTAAATTCAGCCCACAAAATGGAGATTTTTAAACGATGTGACACTGTGGTGTAGACAGGAAAAATGATGCTTTCAGTGCAACCTCATCACCTGTTCATACTCATTAAAAGTCTGATATAAGCGTATAAGCTATTTTTGTTCAATTAAAACAGCTCTCATTAAACGGAGCACCATTTGTCACCTATTTACAACTGCGTGTTAAAGGCCATTTTCACAACAAAAAGCCATTAATTTCAGAGAAGGTAAGTAATGCTAATGAAGACTGATACTACTTCCAGCCTCTCATTGCGTGTAAAACTCTGGTTAACCTCATCTCACAGACCAGTCAGCTTTAGAATTGACAAAGTCCCTGCTTCCTTTTCAAACCTTTTATAAGCGTGTTGTGATCTGGTAGTATAGTGTGTTTAACGTCACCTAGAGGAGTCTTGAGGATATGTTTTTAGCATTTGTAGTGGTCCCAAATGCTCTCGTGTGAACAGGATTTTTATCTATGCAGTATTTTTAACTGGAAGAACAGTTTTTGGAAATATTTGTGTAAACGTAACCTGACCCAAAGCCTTCAAACTGTTTTCAAGACCACTTTGAAAGGTCTTCAATAAAAAGGACATTGCTCTTTTTAGTTTCAATACTCATCTCGGCTCTAACCTGTCTTTCACACAAGTTTAATAAAATGGTCATTGATGGTAAAATTTGCAGTGTTTTCTAGTATCTTTTGCCAAATCCAGTATAATGCCCTGGTTTTGACCTTAACCTCGGTCAGTTCTTGTTCGGTTTTTCATTCAGTCTCAGTTGCTACTAGTTTTCGTCTCGGTACATTCTTGGCTTGGTCACAACTCGGTCTTGTTAAGCGTGGTATTAAGTTTAACTACCAGTCTCATTAGCCCCGGAGTGTCAGATCGTGCCATGCTGCGTTACTGCACCGTGTGTGTCCATTAATTGGTGTTTATTTTCGAGGATCTATTTGTGGCATGTGACTTATGATGAGCATCAGTGTAATTTAATGATGTATTTTAATGACAGCTGAAGTCATTTGTGTTTGTGTTAACTGTGCTGTAGACTGAAGCTCTCGCTGGTTTAATGATGTTGCTTAGGTTTCAGTGAGAATGTATTTGCAAGGGTGATACAGTGACTAGCTGGAGCTGTGAAATAAATGCATTTTGGATAATTGCTAGCAGAGAGTCGAGTCGCTATGTGTTGATTGAGCTGGCCATGGCATGCAGTCTCTCTCAGCCTCTCCAGCTTCCACCCACTCGGCCATTAAAAGAGCACTCAATCAATTTTACTCAATAACTAAACTCAACCTAAAGCTAATTATGTTGATGCATGGAGGGATCTTACTTACTACAATAGTTAACCTCTCCACCTCTCTATGTTTTTAAAAAGGTTGTTTATTAGTTACAGTTTGTATGTGCGTAACCATTTGGAAAGGAACAGCAACATAAACTTGGATACAGGAAAAAATAAAAATTAAAAGTAACAATTTCACATCAATTATAACATGTAATATTTGTTCAGATTTATGTTTTTTTAATGATTTATTTTTAATCTTTTGTTGCAAATGATTTCAGTCACTATTTCAGATACAAAGTCACATCAGGCAGGTTACACTTGAAAGCACACTGTTTCTGTCTTTTCAGCATTGCTAGATGTTCCAAAGTGACATAATCAAGTAACATAATGTGCCTGAATGAAAAGACATACAGTAGGCTACTGTGCACATTTTATGCAGGTGCGGATATAAAAAGTAAAGTAAAAGCAAAGTGAAAGAACGGAAGAAGTTTCTAAATCAAATCAATATTTGGTGTGACTTTGCCCCAAACAGCAACAGTTTTTGAAGAAACTGGACAAAAACTGGACTTAACCAGACCATCAGATCTCAGAAGGAACTTAAGTTAAACCAGACCATGTGATCCCAGACAAGACCAGGCCAGACCCAATGATGCTGGGATCAGGGTTACACCATCACATTAGGACTTCTTGTTCTGGGATCACTCTAAAAATGGAAGGTTTTTATATCTTAACTCACCTTTCCATTTTGTAAATTGAAAAAAAAACAACAAAAAAAAACAAAACATTTAAATTTGTATATTGTTGACAACATTCTAACATTATGGCATAACTTCACACCTGTCTGAAACTTTTGAACAGTACTGTATAAAAAGAAATGGAGTGAACACATGGCTATGGCACATGTCAGCCCTTAGCCCATCTTAGCTTCTGTAAGTTAAAGTGCAGAGCTATGCTGCTTTTTGCAGTACAATAAACGTCATTCAAGTACTTGTTTTTTTTATTGAAATAAACATTTAAGGAACTGCTTGGATTTTGACATTTGTTAGTGTAACCCGGTGCACAAGCTAACTGTGGTTTTCCACAAACTTTCGCTTTCCCATTATTTGACAGAGTTGTGCAATAAAAAGCCACATCAAATTAACATACAAATATAATGAGTAATTTCTTTGCCCCTTCAGTGAGCAGTAACCATTCAACTGCAACAGCAGAACAAAAGCATTTTCATTAAATTCTTATTCTGGGTTGCAGGCATACAAATTTTACAAAATTATTTAGTTTGATCTTCTTTAAATGTGATGTTCTTTCTCTGTTTTCTCCAAATCCTGCCCTTGTCTTTGTTCCTTTGCTTCACTGCTCCTGAAATAGCTAATCAAGGCACTCATATGAGAGAATATTACAGTCATGTTCAATATGCTTCAGTTCACATGAGTTTATGTCCAGCTGGGACCAAATGAGTAATCGGAATGAATCTAGTGAACAATTTGTCCTTTTGGCGGAGCGCATATAATCTTTATTAGATGAGAAATAACATGGTATTGGCAGCAATTAGGCCCTGGAAATAGGCACTATTACAGAGGTTAATAACTGCTGTGTGCCTGTGCGGAGCTCTGTTACAATAAAAAGGTTAGTCGTATTAGTGACTGTGGCGGTGGGCCAGACAGAAAGAGATTCGGGGCTACAAGGCCAAGCTGTGAACAGTGGAGAAGGTGTCCGCACAGAGACGCAGGGTGTGGAAGTGTTCTCTTCACACAGGGGAAAACATTGTGGATGTCTGGCCTTTGCTCTGACCACAACAAGTTCAAACTCTTGCAGCCAATGTGCAGGAAACTTCTAAGATTTTTTTGGAAAGAGTAGCTGCTCCAACAATGTGGCTTTTGTGGTCGGGAGTGAAAAGTAAGTTCTGAATTAGCTTCTCAATTGGACCACAGCTAGTAGCCCAGAAAACAAACAAACAAACAAACTGGAAATCGCTCACTTGGGGTTTGCTGGAGACTTCCTTCCACAAGAGAGGTGCCTTTAATAAATCTAATAGGCTGGCTGATTGTCCTTTTTTATTGACTGGAAATCTTCCCTGTTTCTTAAGCCTCCATAAGACAGAAATCATACAATTTCCTCCTCCTGACAGCAAAATTGCATGGTCGTTTCATTGTGCACACTATCCAGAAACTTGATCTATCCAGAATAGTCAAATATCATTGCAGTGAATGGTACACTGTTCAAAGGTTGGCATCTTGAAAACGTTTGATTTTACTGGTTAAATGTCAAAACTAATGCTGAATGAATTGCTTAGAATTCTAAAGCAGCAACTTAACCCAACTGTAAATTTTAATTTCTATATTGGCTTATATTATACTCTTCTCTTTCATGTCTCTTAAAAGGATGAATTTCCACCTCTGTTTTATTAATCAGCGTCACAGGAGCACAGCTAGTTCTGTATGTATTCAATTTTTGAAAAGAGATTTAATAGTCAAGAAAGTTCATTTGCTAAGCGGAGACGGGTGAAAACTACAGAGATTTTGTTTTGGCTCAAGGATGGATACCTACACAGGAAAAAAAAAAGAATGGGAAAACTTGCAGGAACTTTGATTGACACTTTCATTGGGATTTCAAACCACGATAAAGAGAAAGAGGAGACTAATATTTAAATAAACAGTTCCCTAGTGTAGTTAAAGCTGCATTTGTACGAAGTCAATTTCAAGTAATTAATAGTCACAGCGTTACATCCCCTCAGGATGTTTTCAGCCTATTATTGTGTAAATGAACAGCCTGTGAAAGAATGTTTGCACATGACACAAATTCACAGAAGCTCTTTATTATATTAACACATGCTAAATACGGCTGCAGCAGAAGTAGTGTGGTTTATTCAAGAAGACCACAGTGAAAATCAAGTTGCGGGTGAAAGACTGAGATTGAGTGAAGACTGAGATTAAAGCATGATAAATGTAAAGAGATACCAGAAAACACACTAAACATGTTGTGAATGAGGCAAAGAGGGATTATTGGTGAGATATAAACAGTGTACGTGGTTTAATTGAAATATAGATGTTTTCTATCCAAACACATAAATGTTCATCTTGAGTAATAGGTCCTCTGCAGACCTTGCATTTCAGTTCTCTTTATCCAGACATGTGTCCACCTTGACTCATTGGATTAACTAACTAAGCAACCCATCGAATCTGCGTCAGAGCGGTATATATTATTCACACCTCACTCTCTATAAGCTACCAGTACTTTAAAGATCCTCTGCAATAGCTTTACTTCCTGTTGTGTGACATTTGCAATTTAGTTTCATGGTGCAATTTTTTCACTTCAAAGACTGTGTGACGTAAAATGTTATATTAATGGTCACATAAATCTGACACGCTTATATTAATAAACACCATCATAAATAAGTGCTTAAAGATAATGGCATGCTGAGGCGCACATCAGAGATGAGGTCTTTCAGTGTGAACCCGGATACATCCTATTCAAACTTTCACAAAAAGGGTGTCCTCAGATTCAATCTCTCAGGATCACTCCGGAGGCATTTAGCACATTGACTCCTCGGCCCCGCTCGACCTGATCAGTAAAGCGTCCAATGAGTAAGACGTGTCTGTGTAAAAATGCATCTAAATAAAAGACAGAGACCCTTAAGGAGTGTCTTCTAGATTGGTCACTACTGCACTAAATAGAAACCTCGTGCAGTCAAGGCAGCAATTTTCACTCATTTGGCTGAGATGTGGAGTGGTGTACTGCCTTTGTCAATTTCTGATGCAAATCGAGCCTCGGCAACAGCACCAGAGACATACCTGCCACCGCTGAGGTCATTTGAAGTTGGGAGTGAGATCAAAGGCGAGCTGCCGGGATGTCTCTATCATCCCGTCTATCTCTCTGTATCCATCTCACGCATAAGCCAGCAATGCAACTACATCAACCAAAAAGCTTTACAAAGAAAAACCCAGACAAAAGACCGGGAGACAGAGAGACTGGAAGGAAAAGAAAGAGCAAAGCTGGTGCCTATGGTAATTCTGTTGACACTGTCATACTTCATCTGCTTGCCTGTTTGCATATTTAAGTCCAACTTGAATAAATATCATCTTTAGCCTGCCACAAAAAGTGAAAGGAAATGGGTGATGGGATCTTTAATCCCTGTTTTCTCAACCATCTTCTGTGGCTGTCACTTTGCTCCTTCACACGCTGGCCCTTTTAATTGGAAGCGTCTTGTAAATAGAGCCCCATTTAAATGTACCCCTCCTCTCTCACTGCCTTCCACCCACACGTTTGTAGAGTTTGCTGGTGTTGCCACAGCAGTAGACTGTAGGGATATGGTGCTCACAGAGCTTGTGGTGTGTATTTGTGCTTAAGTGTGTACTTTTATGAGTTGCGTTGGTAACAACTAACTGGAGCTAAATTTAATCTTGTTACTTCTAAAGTCAGAGCCAATAAGTCCTGTTTTTGTACAGACACTGTCTCTGTTTTGGCTAAATGTGCACTTGTTGGGAAGCAGGGGTTTCACCTGGGTTGACCTCTGTGACCCTGACCTCACACACACACACACACACACACACATGCCGGTGGTCCGCGTTTATCTTTTCCAGGTCACTTTGAATGATTGTCGCCTGCTGCTTTGTTTCACCTATAGATTGATGGCATGTATTTCACTGAGAGTCACAGACATGGCACTGTTTGTAGTGTGAAGACAACATGAAAGTGCCCCTATGTTGACACTGTGAAGGCCCATACCACATGGTTTAATTATACTGGGTTCTTTGTTTAGTATACAATATTTTACCTTTGGTGCATTTAAATTTATCTTCTCAATTGGACCACTCACTGCTTGTAGCCCAGGAAACAAACAAACAAACTTGAAATCTAATAGACTGGCTGATTGTCCTTTTTTATTGACTGGAAATCTTCCCTGTTTCTTAAGCCTCCATAAGATGGAAATCATACAATTTCCTCCTCCTGACAGCAACATTGCGTGGTAGTTTCATTGTGCACACTATCCAGAAACTTGATCTATCCAGAACAGTCAAATATCATTGCAGTGAATGGTACATTGTTCAAAGGTGTCTTGAAAACCTTTTGCTTTTTAGTGGTTAAAAGTCAAAACTAATGCTGAATAAATTGCTTAGAATTCTGAAGCAGCAACTTAACCCAGGTGTAAATTTTAAAGTAATTTCTATATTGGCTTATATAATATTCTTCTCTTTCATGTCTCTTTAAAGGATGAATTTCCACCTCTGTTTTATTCATCAGTGTCACAGGAGCACAGCTAGTTCTGTATGTATTTAATTTTTGAAAAGAGATATAATAGTCAAGAAAGTTAATTTGCTAAGCGGAGAGGGTGAAAACTACAGAGATTTTGTTTTTTTGTAAAAGTTGGCTCAAGGATACCTACACAGGAATAAAGGATGGGAAAACTTGCAGGCACTTTAACTGACACTGTCATTGGGATTTTAACAACGATAAAGAGAAAGAATAGACATCCCTTCTATGATTTTGATATGATTTTGTTTTCTATTAATTCCCTGCTTTTATGAGTTGCGTTGGTAACAACTAATGGGAGCTAAATTTAATCTTACTTCTAAAGTCAGAGCCAAGGGGTCCTGTTTTTTGTACAGACACTGTCTTTGTTTTGGCTGAATGTAATTATGCAACTGTTGGGAAGACGGGGCTTCATCTGAGTTGACCTCTGTGCCCCTGACCTCATGCACATATTCTGGTGGTATATAATATATATATATATATATATATATATATATATATATATATATATATATATATATATATATATATATATATATTTACATTTATATCACAAATAACATAAGAAAACAAAACAAAAACTTCTGCCACTTTGTTATTCACACCAGTAAAACTTTTTGTTGTTATGGAAACAGCTGGTTATACTTTTTTGATCTCAGAGGGAATTTGCTCATAATAGTCTTGGCCATACTGAATAAACAGAGTAAATGTGTCTTTACTGTGACAAAAACAACAATAATGACTCAAACAAAGCTTTAGGAAAGTGGTTAAAGGCCCAAACGGTCAACTCCAACTTGCCAATAAGCCATCACAGCATTGAGAGTTACCAATAAACTTCACATTGGAAAGCTTTTCTGCCAGAAATACTTCTCTTTAGAGCTGGAGGGAAATTGGAAGTGGCATGGACCCCTCGAGAGCTACCAAAACACTGCATCATTATCATTTTTTAGCAAATCAGAGCTATAAATATACAGCTGTGAGTCTGCAAGTTCCTTAAGGCAAACAATAATGGAACAATTTGTTCACAACCTGGAAATTTCTTTCAAAAGCTTTCAAATAGATTGGTTGAATCATAGCACTGTTTGAAAGTTGATTAAAAATAGGCCTCTATGTTCCTACCTTTGGGACTGTTCCCGCCTTGAGCTGCATTTCTAAGAAGGAACATCTGTCTTGTTGAGTTACCGTGCCACCCCCGTTGCCACCGGTAACAACCTCACCCCTCCTTAACCCCACCTCTGGGAAGCTCCTGTCTGTTGTGATGGGCCTGACGAGAGACTAGACTAGTGTCTCAGGTCTCAAACAGGCACACGCCGCTCTGTGGAGACTGTAACACTGAGTAGGTCAAGTGTTCCGGGACACGTCGCAGTCTGGAGATGTAAGGAGGTCATGAGACTCTGTAAAGATGGTCAGTGGCAGAAAAAGGAGGAGGGATATTGTGAAATGAAAGCAGCACCGTGAGATTCATGTGTGGCTCAGTGTTTATGCCTCACCCATCCATCTCCCTCTCTCCCCAAGTCCAAGCTGTCCCCGATGTGGACGTCTACCATAATGAAAAAGGATGTCTTGTGAGTGTGTATGTGCGTTTTCTCGCCTACATGTGTGTGACGTGTGCAGTAATGAATAAGGATGTGCTGTGTGTGGAGCTGGTCGTTAATCACTGGCAGTGCTGGCAGCTAACAGATAAGCAGATTGATCCAAGGCCACCGAGGGAACGCCGCCTGGCATCGGCCCATTCATCACACACTCACACACACGTGCATATCCCGGATGCCATACAATGTGAAAAACACTAGCCCGAGTATGAGCACCGGATCATCTCTGGCCACTCAAGTACACAGAGGCTTAGAAGTAAGAACAAACAATGAAAGAAGCAGACGCAAACGGCTTCATGACTGGTCACCTGTAAATCCCAACCTGGCATTTGTTAGCGTCTCCAAACACACACGCGCACACACATGGGTCTCTGCTCTGGTCTTTGACAATTCCCACAGGGGACACATAGACATGGGAGCTGGGGGAGAACGGATAGCTGGATAGATGGATGGATGGATGGCAGGAGAGAAGACAGAATGACAGGAATGACAAAACAGAGTTAAGGACACGCTCCAGTACTGTGTGACAGCTCCGAGCTCCCACCAGGGAAAGGGAAGCTGAGTGGGTGTGGGCAAAGAGCCAAGAGGTCAAACATCAGTGGGTTCTATACAGAGTGGCCTCGGATTACAGTTAGCATAAAGGATAACGGTTTTGGGCAGATTTTTGTTTAACAATTCATTTCATAACACAATCAGGATTCAGCTCTGTTCCAGTTTGTCTCTTAGTAAGTGCTAGAGATAGCTGCATGAGTCATGTAGCCCTCCCAGCTCTATAAAAACTCAGTTTTAAAACTTTCTGGTCAAACATGTTCATAACCGAGTGAAATATTTAGTAGTTCAGTTTTAAAGGGAAGCTGCATTTCATCTTTTGTGAAGCAGTATTTGATGTATTACAGAATTTAAGCATGAGAGGACCCTAAAAATCACCTTCAAGAAAAGTGGCTTTATTTATTACCCTGTGTTCATTTTGCAAATATCCCTACACATAACTTCAGCATCATAATGCATGTAACAGATGAGCACATAGAGAATCATAATGATCAGAGCTATACTTTATGGTAAGACTACTCCTGCAAGGTGTGCACTTATGGTGATGAATATGTAAATGTGCCTTCACAGTAAAGTTTTATTCACACTTACTTCATTTTCTTGCATCTGAAATCCACAGCACATTCTTTCATTGGATTCTTCCCAAGACTTAACTTAACATAAGAGACACGTCAAAAAGGCAGTTTTGAAAGCAGTATTTTGTTTAAAATCATCTGCTCTTTCTATGGACTTATATTTACCAAACATTTACAGGATCTTTTATAGTGATAGAAAAAAATAAGCAGCAGTATTGTTAGTTTTACTTATGCACCTAAAACCTTAATCCAAACCTGATTACATGCTGTTTGGTTTGTTGTCTCTCAAAGTTTCTGTCTTTCTTCACTCTGCTCCTGTTTCCTGGTATTTTCTGCAACCCTCAAGGGTGCAATTTGATGTGGAGATTGGGTATTGCTGTATCAGCGAGACACAAAAACGACATTATCAAAAACTCATCATGTCCCTGACACTGCTCTCTTAACACTGTCTGGCCACATAAAAATTAACAACCAAAAGCAGTGCACTTGTATCGATCAAGGACAAGGTTGTCTCCACACACACTGTAGCACGATTCTCAACGTGGACCGTTGCCTTAGAGTGAAATGAAAGTGGGATCATATTTTGTGTTTAAATTCTATAACTTGCAAACCTACTGCAGACTCTAAGCTTTTCATGTACCAGAGGTAGTTAAGGTGTCATCATACATACATGTACACTCCAGCTACAGAGGACACTGAAACGAACTGAAAGCCATACGTCACAAGAAGTTTTGATCTCGGCTTGGTTTACAATTCCAAGTCCACTTTGCCTGGGACAAAGTCAAGACGAAGTAAAAATAAGTTTGGAGCTCTTGTAAAAAGACCAAAGACGACACTACCTTGCATCTAACAACTTTATCTCCTTTAACTTATTTTTACTATCCATGCATGTACATTAAAAATCACAAATTACTAAATATTATTCGGATATAGAATTTCCAAAGCATGTGAACTTCATCTGTTACATCACAGCAAAAAAATGTATTAAAATTAAACCCCTACAATCAGACAGCTAACATCTATCAGTGTCATTCTATTAAAGAAAGTCACACTGGTTTTGCAGGAAGCACAAGTCAAAATTACAGCATGGAAACATCTGGAGAAACATACATTTTTGTGACATTCTTTAGATTTTTCCTTGTGTGACGCCCACAGTCAATTGGAGCACTGTTTGCATAAAGGCTTAAGCACTTCTCCTCACATGGTATCAATCAGAGTGAGTGTGATTGATGTAAAGTGCCACTGATTGGATGCTTTAACTGTTATAAATGACTAAACGAAGCATTTGCCTGAGCAGGCGATCTAAGGAAGAAAAGTTGTGCCATTATTGCACATGATTGGCTCTTTGAATGGATTTACAAATAGATGGAGGCTTAGACGTTGAGAAAAAAGCAGCAGCGTAAACCCCTTGCGAGCAAAACCATGAGCTGTAATCATTCAGCAGAAACACTGCAGCTCTCCTCCATTATTCATCCCTCTCTCCACTCATCTTTCCCATTGCACTCTCATCACTACTTTCACCCAGTCTTCTGTCATCTCCGTGTTAAAGAAAGCAAAATGGAGAAATATTTGTGATAAATTTTATTTTGTGTGAATGTTAATGCCAGCAAAGCTCTATTTGTGTTTATTGTATTTTCTATTGTATTTGAAAATGTCCATAAATGTAACCAGGTAATTGTCCTGTTGCTGGTAATGTTCCATTGAGCAGGTGAGCTCACGCTTATTTCTGCATTCAGTGTGTTTAAAAATAGACAGACATGTTGCAGGTAAGCTGACTGAACATTTTCTTTCATTTGGTTGTTCCTTTTTTGCGTTAGCTTTCCTCTCTATTTTTATATTACATTGTGCTGATTCCTCCCAGTAGGTCAAAACTGTAAGAAAAAGGGACTTCCACATAAACTGATCAAAACTATGTTGTTTGCATTAGTAATGGTAAAATGGCAGCTATGTCATTGGACCTAAAACATGCCATAACTGTCAGTACTGCTGTAACATTGGTCCATGAGCTAACACATTTCCTGGAGCAGTACAAGATGGATTTTTAGTGGGTTTTGTAAAAATGCACAAGAAACCCCACAATATGTAAAAGATCAATGATATACAGTAAAGACTAACACTAGACAATGGCGAGTGGTTGAAGGCATAACAAAAACAGCAGCACATAATCCTCAAGGGATATAAACAGTTTTGAGAAATGTATTTATTTTTTGAAATTCTGAAAACCAAAAAACAGCGCTTTTCTTTTTGTGTTAACCATTGGGGGTAAACAAACTTTGCAGTGTCATTTTCACGTGCCCTTTGTGCTGTTTGTGGGTTGAGCAAGCAAAGCCTTCCATTTTATAACTCGACACAAAGGCTGTCGAAGTCAATGTGCGTTAAATGATGATCTTATAGCATCATGTGGTTTCCTCACATACAACCGCGAGCTGTCAAGAACCCTCTGTTTATCACAATCCTCTTGACTACAAGGGGGAAAAAAACGTCACCTTAGAGAACATGTAATTAATGTGTGGGTTAGTGTGACCTGAACTCAGCTGAATAAAACATTAGATCAGGATCAAACGTTCATTGAGACCATTGTGCATGTGCTGTCAGATCTATTCTAGGACTGCAGGATCTTATTGCCTTGTATCTGACCTCATGTTAATTCCCAAAGGTTGCTGGTGGGAGGCTCAGATGTAGTTCCTTTCAGTCTCTCGGCTCTTCTGTCTAAGCCGGTGTGTGAAGTCTTCCATGGAAACCTCAGGGAACCGGAGCACTCACTTGTACCGGCACACCACACAGCAACAGGCCATGGTCGAGATAGCCTGGATGATCAGAGGAAGAGGAGGTGGATTAAAAAAGACCAATACAGATGGTTCTAATTAATAAAGAAAATATTATAGGCAACAGTTGAGATCTTATTGTTTGATGCCCAACATTTAAATCAAAGTGTTCAAGAATGTAAGTCTAGGTAAAACCCAAGCTCTTACTTATTGTTTTGTCCTTAGTAAGGGGTCCTTAGTAAGAGGAACCAATTCCCTAAAGTTCCAATTTATGCAGTGTATTCCACACCAAGCTTGAGTTCACAAAGGCCCATCTGCATCAATATTAAATCCTAGAGTTAATTCCTGATGCTGTATAGTGTCCATATTTCTGTAGCAGTCTATAAAAAGACATTGAAGCTGTTAAGAAGATCCTTCAATCACCTGTATCCCTAAGTAATTGCAGGATCTGACTGTTGTTGCAAAACTATAGACCCTTCCAAAGGTGTCCAATAAATGCACAGGCCTGATGGTGATGGAAGTACAGGATTTTTCCATACATTTGGACCAGGGAACAGACTAAAACAAGTTGCTGGTTGTTTTCCATGTAGTGTAGAGAAAGGAGAACAATGTAGCAGTAAAAACATGCGTGGAAATGTATAATTTAGAAAGAATGCTGTAACCTATGCTAATTACTTTGTTAGTTACTATGGTTACACACCATTATTTACAAAAACAGCTTAAATCGAGATAGTCGTTGATGTTCTCTTCTGAGGCACTGAAATTAATCTCAGGTCATCTGTTGTCATTTGCCTACAACATTTTGTTTACACATAATCTGCAACATTTTGAGGTTAATGCTAATTCTGTCATTGAAAATGTATTGCGGTCAGCGTAACTGAGGGCACCTAGAAGCTTATGTGGTTGACAAACACAAAAATTGTCTATAAAATGGATTGCTATTGTGGGTTAGACATCAACCCTTCAACACAGTCTCACTTGAATCAATTTTTGCTCAAGATGATGAGTGACATCTATATTACACGCCTTGACAGCTACTGTACATGTAACTCTGCCCAATAATGGGTTCAGGCTACATGATATGAGTATGACGGCAAATGTAGGACACCCAATCAGGTTGGGATCAACAATGGGCAAAGGGCATTGATTGAACTTTTTATCTTGTGTCATGTTCCACATTGCATGACCACCAAAGATACATATTGGAAACCTTTGATGGAAAGGTTTGAGCGTTAGCCTTTTGGCCTTAACTGATAGCTTCTATCATGAACATGACATCAGCCGTATGAGCTCAACTGTAAACATGGTGAGGCAATCGATTCTGCTTTAGGTGCCCATTATACAATTGCTCACTCATACTGTCCTTCCTCAAACATGGGCAAATATATTTTGTTTTTTTCTTGTTTGTTTGCATCTTTTTCTTACTAAAACTATTCAATGCTCTCACGTTTTGGTTGCTTTTGGAACCACACTGTCTTTGCCTGTGTCAGATCATTTTGACTCTTTATATCTGTATATCATCAGATTTCATCAGGCACAAAGAATCACTAGTATCCCTATTTTGTGAAGGACTGCTGGCATCTTGGGTCCTTTGGTAAAGGCACACCTGATTTATTGTATTTAAACACATCACCTCCAACAGAGTTGATCAAAGACCTGTTTAGCACATTTCTAAGCAAAGTCAATTTTAAATCTACTTGTTAGATGTGCACAAATAGATATAAAATGACACAAAGTATTCAAAGATAAATAAAGAGCAGGAGAGACATTAAAAAACACCTACTTCAAAATGAAATATTGTAGGATTGTGCACATGGTGTTATGGGAGTGGTATAAATATTACACCCTATGACTATGGAGATGACTTACATGTCATAAATGTCAAGTAGAGATATTGGATTTTAGATTTTGAATTGTGAATATACAGTAATCCCTCTATTGTGCGCTAAAAGAAGAAGAATTGTAATATCAGGTTCAATGTGTGATTTAATTTCAACAGTGGCCTCTATTTCATAGCTTACACAAATCCCTATCCTCGCCCACATATATTTGATTGTGCCATGCTTTGAGTCCAATCTTCATCAAATCTACTTTAAAACCCACTTAAACTCTACATGTGTCCGATTGCTTTTCAGCCAGTTCCCCCAGGCTCAACTTGACCTCGGAGGGTGAGGACGTCTGTAAGGTTCCTTGAAGAATATTAGACATAAATCTTCAATAGCATCTTCCTGTTACTCATATATCCTCACCCTTTGTCTTATGCCACTAACACACCTACACACAGAGTCTATTATCATATTATTCATTATCTCTGTCTCTACACCAAAGCTTCTGCTTCTGTAAGAGGGAATTAGGTTGCAATTGGTGGCTGACATGTTCTGCCAATTTACTTCTAATATGATGCTCACTGCTCATCCTTGATACGTTATTATATATATATATATATATATATATATATATATATATATATATATATATATATATGTGTGTGTGTGTGTGTGTGTGTGTACATATACATTAATACACTCTTTCCGCAACTACACTTCTGAATATGTGAATTGGACAGTTTTTTTCAACAACTTCAATATTTTAAATGCCATGAATATCTGGTCAACCTGGAACTTTGTTTTTAAATTAGACTTGTTGTCATATGTTTACTTGAGTCAATATTCCATTTATTAAAAAATAAAAAATAAACCCTGTATTATACCCATGGGGAAATTCATAGTCGGTAGCCTCCACCAGGGGGTGCCCAGTATGTTTTGATGTTGGTGGGGGAAACAGGAGGACCCGGAGAAAACCCACCCCAGCACATAGTGGACTACTGGTGGACCTAAGTTCTCCTCAAGTATGTCAAATGCTGCATTGTATACAATGATCAGGTGGAGCAAAGATGCTTAAAAACTATGGCTTCTATGTGTTGGCCTTAAGCGGTATGTGTGTATTTTCCTTTACTCATTTGTCTAAGGTTCATGTCTTAAAGAGGAAATGTGTATTTACCTTGATGTAGTCTAAACAATTATAGTCAATCTGTAAAACGTTTTTTCCTTCAAAAAGAGGTACTGTAAATAGAAGCTATGGCTAATGTAGTACTAATGTAACGCTATTTTTAACCAGCAGCAACTTCTATCAGAAGAAGAATCATCTAATGCCACTAATAATTGTACTTACAGTAATAATACAAAAGAACTTAACCAGTGGTTTTCTTCTGGTTGTTGAACTGTTGAACAGCACATTCACACTTATAAATGTAATATTACATGAAGAGCATGAGTCAACCTGCAGCAGATGGAGTGGGGCATAGATGAAGAAATAGCCTGGCTCAAATATGAAACGAATAATAAAATTCCAACCAGGATATCTGCAGACCTGGGTTTTCAACTGTGTAAATAGCTGATATATGCAGAAAAACAGGAAATAGAGATGAGAGTGATGGAAGGAAGAGATGGGCCTTGTTTAGAATGAGAGAATTACAGTAGACACACATATATATACACACACACACACGCATACACAGTAATGACTTGGGGCCAGGGCTTGGCATCTCTATGACTTTCAAAACAGGCCAGAAGCGGAAATGAAAAGATGATAACACACATAATAAATCTTACACACACATCTGCGCTAAATGTCACTCAGCTGTGGTTGTATTGAAGCCTGGCTGTGTGTCATTTTCACAGCAGACATGTGTGATTGACAGAGTCTGACTTGTGCTGTGATTTACATGACAGTCTCAGACAACCTCCACTGCACTGCTTTCAGACACACAGCTCTCACACACAACACTGGAAAAGGCCATCTTTTTGATGACCGGTAATTATGTTATTTTAAAATCTTGACATTTTCTCTCATGATAGACATTAAGGGTGTCTACATTATTCTTTGTGTTAAGTGCATCCAACTTGAGACGCAACATCACTTTACCATATGTTGCCTCACATTAACATGAAGTTTCACCTCATAGCCATAATTAAGAAGGTTATTATTACCTCAAAGGCTGTAATAAGGATTTGGTGTAGTGTCAGAATTGGGCCATGCAAGACTAGATGACACAGCAGGTGGGCCACCAGTGTCTCAGGGAGCCATATACACCAATAATTACTGCCTTGGTCGGTAGTATTGTTAGTTGACATTTGTGTGTGTGTGTGTTTGGCTTGTGTATATATGTTTGTGTGTGCCCCAAGTGGATAAAAACAAAGACAAATAAGAAAAGTAGAAGCTGCCCCTTTTTTAACCATTAACACTGTCACTGAGCACTAACAGCTAAGCCAGAGAGTCTCTTAGCAGATAAGTAATGTTCATGAAGAAATCAGATCCAAATCCCAATTTAGCAAATGGTTATGCACATAAACAGGAATGAGAAACTCAATTTTAAATGAACTCATATCAACAAATGTTTCAGCTTCTAGATTAGATTAGATTGATTATGTGTTATCTCTTCCTTGTTTTGTGTTGTTTAAAAATGCTCAGTCCATTGCCTCGTACAATTGAATATGGACAACACTAATTACATGAAACCAGTTGCTACATAAGCTGCTGAAAAACATGTTTCCTTTTTTGGACATTGATGCTATCAAATTAACATCTATGAATCTATGTCTCTATCCATAAAGAGTTGACTTAAACACTAAAAGGTCACCATGTGTTTCTTTATTTTTTTAGGCCCACCACACTATTATGCCCGAGATAGACAATAACAGTAACATGTCTATTTACAAAAATGAATTGATGGACAAATAAAAAGCACCACCTCTTAGTACGTTCTTCTGTGATATATGCTCGACAAAGTACATAAACCTCATCTCACTCGAAAGATGCTCTTAAGAGATACATAGATCGTATAGATTTAGACATAGAGACTAGACGCAAGCTTGTACTGCATCACACAAGGATAAAGGCTTCCAATGACACAAATCCTACAATCCCTCTCTTCAAATCCATGGACTAAAGAGTGAAATTTTATTGCCCTAAGGAGCAAGGAAACAAGTCACATGACCAATGTAAAACAAGGTAATAGAACATTGACAGTATAATAGACCAGGTTAACAAATGGGGAAAAAAACAACTGGCAAAAGTTACATTTTCTAAAAATACAAGATGCAGCTGATAGGATAAGATTAAATAAAGATAACAGCAGGCTAATAAAAAAAAGAAAGAAATGGATTAGATTTATATATCACTTTTCAATGCAACTCACAGTGCTTCACAGTTGGGTCCATTATTCATTCACTCCACAGTCACCTTCCGGTTATTGGACGTCCTGCTCTATCTACTGAGCCACTGCACCCCTAACATTGCAAAAATGTCTTCAAAATAAATATCTTCTATAAATATTTGCATTTATTTTCACACAGAATTACATTTCATTATCCTTAAAATTACTTAAACTTAATCCTAACAAACATTCCCACCGTGGTAGCCTAATGGCTTACATGTGGTGCAACTGTGAGAATCTGTCAGCGCTCCACACCGGGACACACTGCTACTTTTCTCTTCAGTTTAACCAAAAATAGACTAAGGCAGACAGTGCTAACCCGGGTTCATAGTGTTTCTAAACAGACTCAAGCTTCCCTACTAGACGGCTAAGAGCTGATAGGTTCATACTACAGACCAGGTATCAGTTCTACACTCAAATTTGTGCCTGTCTGATCTCTGTATTCTCTATGTTAGTTTAAATCCCTGCATGTTAGTGCTAAGGAACAGACTTACCATGAATTTAATTATGGGTTGATAACATTTCTACAACAAGTCTTTGAAATTAGTTTTAAAATTAGTTTAAAATGCCTTGGGCTGGTAGGGGCTACTATGTCTGATAACCACTGTCTTAATAGACTTGTGTCGGCTAAGTGTTGGATTTTGTTTTCAAACATCCTAGTTGTCAAAATTCAAATAATACTGGTCATGTTTTTATTTGACTCAAAACCTAGCTGACAGACTGGCAAACACAATGTGGTACCTCAAGTAAGTGTGTACCATAGTTGAAACAATAGGTAAATGGTAGGGGCAATCATTTACGCACACAATCAACAAGCTGCTGGCCTCCAAACAGCAGATGTGTCACAGCATGGCTAAATGGATTACACTCAATGACATTTGTGCAGAAGAAAAAAAAAATCTGAATTCCTTTGTCAATATTTAGTCGTATGCGAGACATCTCTTTGATACTGGATATTTCCATTCCATTTTTTGCCGGCCAGGGCTGTTTACTTGTTTTTGCATAAAAAGGAACTCTGCTGCCCCACTGTATTGACCCAAAGGGAAAAAAAAAATCAAGGAAGCTCGTGGAAAGGAACATTGAATTAAATTCATGCACTAGGAGTAATATTGATGGTATTCATATAAAAACAAATTCTAAGCTTTTCTTCCAGTTTTTTGAGGGAATGTGACTTATATGAAAGAACACCAAATCTGAAGTATGTAAATGAACATTGTAAAAGTGAGCATTTATGTTAGTACTTGTTGTACATAATGTTTGATAATTAGTTGTGAGGGTGATTTTTTTCTATTCCTACACAGTTTAACCAATTGAGTGAAAACAGTTACAATAAATCCTTAAAGACCTGAGGCATTTTAAAATAATAATTCAGTACCAGCATAAATAATTTTAATCCAATGGACAACACACTGTACATTCTTCTCCTAACACCAATGAAGTGATTCTGAATTGAGAGCGTGATATGTTGACATACACGGGTTTGTTTTGTATTCAGCCCCATATTTTACTGTTGCATGGTTAGATAGAGCCTGACTTATGACCTTTTGGGGAAAGAGGGTGGTTTCCCAAGGGACAGCCAAGCTCCCTTTTAATCAATGAACCATTACTACATGTGCTGCATACGTATAGCATGGTGTGGGCAATGACTATACACTGCTTAGTATAGAGATCTGAAGTATATGATAGAATGTTGTTGGGAAGTGGTTTCTTTTCTCTACTTGCCCGTGCTTTTGTGTAAAGATATTTTACTGCTGTTTTCAACTAAATTAGCTTTGTGGCCTAGCATAATAGAGCTTTTTAACAGTAATGTGAATGCAATTTCATGTTTTGCAGGTTCAACTGATTGATGCGTCCTTGTAACTTTATCTTGCCTACAAATACTAAAAGTTCTTTTCAGTGTTATTTATTTGTCCTTACATGAAAACCACAAGAGTGACAGTTAACACTATTCGCATAACTATCGGTGCAAATGTGCTTCATCTCTCCATTTGCCGACATGCAGTCAAATGGTTTCCGCTGAGGGGACAAATGTTAGTGTGACCTTTTTAAACTGATAAAGCTGGCTCGCACGCTGACAGTTTATATGGCATGCACTGATTGCCAACTCTAAACCCTGCCATGAAACATTTACCAGCAACAGATGCTACCGAGCTGTATGTGTTTTGTCTGTATTTGGTGAATAGGTCATTAACCGAGTCTTGTAATGTTATAGCACACATAAAAGAGACATAACAGCCAATATGGCTGAAAAAAATAGTCTAAAGGGAGTGTTCATTTCACTTAATTCACTGTTCAATGTTCTGCTTGATCCTATAGATACACAGACTTGTGCCCTGTTTACCATCTGTGCTCCTAACACTAAACACTGTTCCTTGTTGAAGAGAAGGTATTCAACAAGATGATGAGATATATGTTATCCATGTATTCTCTCCTCTTTTAAAGGGTGGTTGATATGTACGTATATAATATTTATATTATCCATATAAACATATCATTAACACTGTTTTCCAAACACATGATACATATTGTAAAACCTTAAAATAAAACACAGAAGCACAAGGAAGCAAACTGCACCCGCATGTTGCCAATGGTGATCAAAGTGGTATGACACACTACATTCCTCAAACATAGTGCAAAGAACATATACAATAGAATTGCAGCACTTCATCAAAACATGGAAACCATTTTTGGACTATATGAGCAGAAGAGAGAAGGGGAAGGAATGAGAGAGAAAAAAACCAAACATTAACAAAAAAACAATGATTGATCAAATATGTGTCGGGGAAACCTTTGTTTCTCCTTTTGCATGTGTATATGTACAGTATGCATGTATGTGTATACATATGTACTTTTTTAAATTTAAGTATTTATTTGTTAATTTATTTTATTAGGAGACATATGGGGCTGACCTGTTTTACCTGTTTGTATGCTAATTATTCATGTATCCAAAAATTACTTTTCAATGTATAAATATAGGATACAGGCTGTGAGATTATCCATTTTTGTGGACAATGACAAGTTTACTCTTGATTTACAAGACAATAAAAGTGAAGCTGTATAACTTTGATTAACAACATACACTACAGTCAATGTACAAAGCACTACTGTATATAGTTCAAAATAATTACTGGAGAGATCCAAAGGCCTTTAGTTTTTGAGCACAAAATAGAAACACAACCAATTAGTGCCCTTTGTTCAGAAAAAAGTCCTTCTGCCATTTGCTGTTTATTTTTTCTTCTAGCCTGGAAGAACAATTTCTATATCCTCATTGTCAAATAAATTGCAGTAACTGTTGATTTTCTCAAGAGACAAATTAGAAAATCCTTAAAGTTGTTTTCTCTGTCACTTGTGCTAAGTACAAATTGGAGGTTGACGGCCCCACTAATGTGACAGAGGTACCTTAATTAGCCGGCTAATTCTCTTCAGTCCAGCTGTCTGTACAGTGGCTTTTTGCATTACGCCACTTAATTTAATAATCACTTGATGTGTATTTTTAACTCCTACACAAAGATAAATTAGTGGGATTAAATAAAGAAACATGAACCCATATTCGTATATACACAAAGCCTTTTACAAAAAAACCCCAAAACATATATGACAATAAAAAACTGCAGGTGGTTTTGTGTGGCTTCAAATATTAGGGTTGACATCGGTGCTTATCACTTACCTGAACATTTTCATTGTGCTTCCCACTCCCTAACCTCCCCTGTCTCTCCTACAAACATTGTGCTCATTCGCCTGAAGCCTTGCATTTATCCATCTGTCAATCAACGGCACTCTAAAAAAAGCCCTAATTAAAATACCTGTGTACCTCTTACTCCCAGGCAAATTCAAACAGTGCGTATCAAACCAAGTGTTGAGACAAACCGTCAGAAATGAAAGTTTCATGGCGAATAACCCTGTCAACTCCTGAACTAAAATCTACGTATGCATTTACATGTCGAAGTCCTGGATGGAAGGCTAGTGCTGCAGGCGATGTAAGAAGTAAACAATCTGAAATGGAGCTCAAAGAGGGGTGGGAATCAAAGAGAGCAGAAAATAAAACTTTTGATGAAAAAGGGAGGCAAAATAATATTTTTTCTCTTGGATTTGTTTACTTTGAGACGCACTGTGAATAAAAACAGGCCGTCAGTCTCTTTGGTGTGGTGGTGCACTGTGTTGTGTGAAGGGGTTTGTGTCAAATGGGCCAGCTTTAGATGAATACACTCACATCAAAAAGTAAACAAAAGTAAATTTATTTTGTTGTGATGGCTGTATTCCTAAAATGTTTTGGACAATATTAGGGATGCTCTCATTCAAGCACATTTTAATAACACAGTAGTGCTGCCGTAATTCATGATCATGATCGATACTGCACAGAGGTGAGTTCGGCTGCGCTGAGAGTGAAATGCCACTGCTGCCGGCTTTAATTGTGATGTTCCTGAGTAATTGAGAACGACTTGTGAAACGTGTGGTGTGTGTGCTTCCAGTGGTGGGACAATTTACTATAAATGTGTCAGGTTTCATGAAGAAACACAAGGCACGCAAAGACAAAGTTGTAGGTTCCTGCTGTGTTTGAGTTCAAGCACAACTTTGCAGGATTTTCTGACATAACAATAAGGGCATATCAGCTATTTTAAAGTCTGGAAGAAAAGATGCTGAACTTTTTGCTAGCAACAGAAAAAATAAATAAATCTGTGTTAGTATCTGTATGCAGGTCATGCTAGGGACACTGACACTAACTTGTTTGAAGCAGATCCTTTGGGCAGTGATCAACTGGCATCAGGCCCAACATCAGGCCCACCACAGCTTTCCATCCGGTCCCCAGCACATAATCAAAATCACACGAGGCAAAATAGGTGGAGTTGAAACATATATATTCAAATAACTCAAAAATGACTAAACTTTAAAATTCCTCTTACATAACTGTGTTATTAAGTGTTGTTTGTTCTATATTTAAAAAAGAGGGCAATTTGGTACTTCTTTTTGTAAATTTCTTTATTTTATTTTTATGAATTGGCACCTGAATAGAGCCTCAACACAATTCAAAAAGTCTAAAAGGGTTCCTAAACTATTTATTTATTTTATTGTTTATAAAAGTTAGCACATATTTGTCAGAATACTCACAGGAGCAAGTGCACCTAATATCACAGACTTTATTGCTTGAACACTACAGAAGTTAGAACTTTGAAAAAGAGTAAATAATAATAACAAAAAAAACAACAAAACAAAAAACAGTTTCTTGTGATAAGATTAAAGCATTGGGAATAAAAAGTAGAAAAAGACACCGATAGCAGCTTGAAATTCTATTTGCGTTAATTCATCTATGTAACATAGAGTTACTGGCATTTGAAGTTGAAGCATTACAGCAACAGATAGTTTACACAGTTGGACACAAATTAGTGTGATGAAAAAAGATATTTATATTATTCCACTATGCAGGTTGTATATCAGTAACTCAACACATGGCTTTTAAAAATCTGTACATTCTGGGAAAAGATGCATTATCAGGTTTCATGAAGCAAGTGTTAACAATGTGTTAACACAGAGAATGGTAATAGTGCACTTGGCAAAAATCACCAAATGCCCCACACTGACTCTCACAAATTGCTGGTTTCCATGGAGACCAATTGGCCAATAAGCCATTTCTGAAATTAACAACCCGACCTGAAGCTAAAAATATTCAGTCAACCACTCGTGTTATTTGGAGGGAAATGCTTTGTGTGTGTGGTTCTGAGAATACCTGAGAGGTCTGAGCTAGTAATGAGAGCTCTTTGTTTGCGGTAACGGGCACCAAAGTACTTCAACAGATTAAACAGACATTTCTTTAATTAATAATTAGCCCACTCTTAAATGCTTTATGTGGAGAATTCTGGCTCTGTCAAGTACAGTATGTGTCTCCGTATTGCATGTGAATTTCTCACACTTTGATCATTACACATGGAGGCAAGATTGTAACTGTGCGATAGCTATTTCACGCTACAAGGATTACAAGGAGGAGTGTTTTTGGCTCACTTTTTACCTCAGGGGTGTTTGAGCTGAAGTCTTCTTATACAACATGCATTTTTGTGCACATTTTGTACACGGAACACTCTTATCCAAAATCATTCAATATAGTAAGGATCCTTTAATTTCAGCCTCCATTATAAGTATCTTGGACCACAGTGTAGCTTGGTGTAGCTCTATCCAACATCAGATTTTTTTTTTCTTTTTTATGATCTATGCTTTTTTTTACAGTTGGTTGCATTTAGTCTATTAGCCCAAACCACTTTTTAATGATTTGTGATGCAATACTAGCTTCATTTTTACACAGCAACAGACAAATCTTGCTTGTCTTTATCAAAAGATTAATTTTGGTGGTTGCCAAAAAATGATCCATCTTCTTTTCTGCTTTCTAGAAAGGCTTTCATTTTTTTTGCTAAGAGTTTCTCCAGTTGAATAATAAGAATTAGGTATTAGAACGCAATGCACTGAATTGATAACATCTGTAGGTTACCTGGATTTGCATTTATTCCTCATCCCAAGCCCGAAATACAAAATAAAAAGTATACATTGAAATGTGAGCATAACAAGTATTTCGGTTCATTCATCTGTTCCCCTGCACACGTTGTTCGTAGTTACAGGCCATAAAGACATTCAGCTACAGTGGCAGGTGGTGAAAAATTGATAACTATGAAAAAATCATAAGTGAAACACTTCTTCTTTGTGCCATATACAGAATACAGACTGCATTTTGAATTAAAGCGCTGCTGTCCTCACCTCATCTCACCTTGCTGTACTCTAACTTAATAACAAATTTTTATGTTAGTCTTATGCAGAATAGGGGAGTCATATGTAATTAAGATTAAAAAAAATGGGTTTAAAAAGAGCTAAATTTTTGTTTATCAGGCTGCAACAAAGTGGAAGTGTGTTTAAACTGAATGTCCCTGTTACTGTTTCTCTATATACTTCTAATATAATATTTGTAGACACTGAGTCTTGACTTTCCACAGTCTCTCTGCAGCAGTCCTTTTATTATTATTTTTTGCTCTGTGAAAAACAGACCGTAAAAACTCCACGTAGATAATTAAAACAAGACCTAATTTACAAGTTAAGACCATATATACACTTTATTAAACAGTGCTATTCTAATGCACTGTTGTCTGTGCACCCACCTGTCCACCCAGTAGCTCACCTGGCACATCTTGCAAGTGAGCAATCAGGGTTTGTACCAAGCATTAGTTCCTTGATAAGAGATATGACCCATAGCCTGACGAATTTAGGCTGCACTATTAGATGATGATTGCTTTGTTGTATGTATATAGTTTCTTTCCGATGATTGTTGAGGTGCACGCTGGCTAGTGGTTAGTACTTCTGATGCAATTGGAAATATGGGGATGGTTTTATACACACATTCCTACAGGGAGTTATTATTTTTACTCTGCTAAGCCTTCCCAAATAATGTAGAGCAGATGCTAATGATGGTTTAGATTTACATCATGTTTAAACTGCTGTCACATATTGGTCCCCGGTGGTCTAAAAGGTGCTTAGGTTGTACAACACACACACACACACCCACACACATGCACACACACAGATGATGAGATAGGGCCACGGAGCTGGACGACACTGCGAGGCCTTGTCGAGACGGGAGACTTCCATTAGCTAAAGCACCCGAGCATGGCCGCTGCTGGCTCATCACTATCTGCCACCACAGTGAGAGGGACAGAAAAAGAACGGTGGAGGGGAAAAAGAAGAATGAGGTGAAAAGAGAAAGAAAATGAAGAATAAAAAAGAAAATGGCAGCCAGAGAAGTTATGGAAAATGAAAAGAGGGAGCAGGAATAAATCAGCGGGTATCACTTCACACATCACAGTCTATTTGGTCAGCAGGTGATTAGTCAGCATACGTGTACGTACAAAAGAGCTGAGGGACCAATATATTTACCATTAAAACAGTAGTTGAATGTTTCACTGTGATTTATGAAGGTTTAAATAGCATATCATTCCCCAGTTACTCACCATATTGTTAACAATATATCAATGCTACTGCTCTCTTATTGGAATCTAACTAGACATATAGAACAATTACTCACAACGCTTACGGGGATTATTCTCGAAACGCTCATCATGCCGGAGTTGATTAAGTTGGAGAATGTGTTTCCCTGACTGTTTGTCCATCTGCTTCCCAAACAATTAAACACATGCCTAGCCTCCTTTCCTGTCCTCTTCCCTTCTTTCCTTCCCTCCCCCAGGAGCGAACTTCTCTCCTCCTCCCTACTATTTTCTATCCCTTTCCTCCTCCGCTTTAATTCCCTGCCTGCGGAGTGCCAAGGAAAGTGCTGATGAACAATTAAACATGGTCCTTCCCTAGGGAGGCAAGGTCACTCATTGTGTGTGTGTGTGTGTGTGTGATGTACAGAGGCAGTGTGAAACTTGGCAGAGGTACAAATATGTGCCAGACTGAGGGTAAAACGCTAAGTAACGTTATGCTGTTTGCGCAGGCATCCAAGCACCAGTTTTCTCTTCACAACACTGACCAAGTGCTAAAACATACACAGCTAATTATTTATACCTTCCATAAGTGAGGAGGGTTAGCCATTCATCATGCTTTCTTCAGCTTTACCACTCACACGAAGCAAATAACACTTGGATCTATCAGAACACCGAGGAGATGGCAGACAGGAAGAATTCATAGTTTACAAAAGATTGAATGACTGCACTAAATATAATATTAAATATAATGTAACATAGTGTTTATAATAACTCTTTAATAACGCTTTCTCTACAAAAATGCAAATTGAACCTCAATGCAAAATACCAAAAATGATGGTTTATTATAAATTATACAGTATAACATTGACAATTTGGTGGATATTTGCAGTCACTCATAAAAAGAGTCTCTCTATTTAAATAATGTGGTTTAACAGCAAGGCATCAATCTTGTGAAATTTTTAAGTCAAATTTGAATGGAAAACAACACTCTTTCTTCTTTCTGGGCAACAAATTTGTAATCGTCCTTTCTAAACAGAAAAGATGTTACACTGAAGAAACAGCTGCCTGGTTTCTGAATCAACTTTATACCCAATTAGTGCCAATAATCCCTATCTGATTTTCTGCTTTATTACAACACACTTTATGCACAAGTTTAGATATAGACAGCATTGTGTCATATACAAGGTTATGGTATATATATATATTCCATTTGCTGGGAGCTCTTCATTCCTGCACTGTGGGCACTTAACTGTCGGGGGGCACGTCCTTAAAAGGTGTCTGTACAACACCTAAATATCCTGGCAGCCCTAAATATCAGAATCCATTACTCATCGACCAGCTCTGTTGGGGGAGTGTGTCCAGTTCATGGCTCATTGTTGGGTTTTCTGTTCTCAATGTTTATGGACATTAATAAAAAATAAAAACATGACCTATCTCGTTAGGATTTATCAGCCCCAAAATGTAGGGATATTTTACGATGTATAAACTTGATTTCTAGAGTATTACTAACTCACGCTCAAACCAAGCATGTTTGTCTTCAGTATTCACTCTGCTTTATCCTCTGGTCTTTACAGAGTGAGGAAGGATGGCTGTAGTGCACCGCAGCAGATGGCGGTACAAGTGTCTCCTGATGTCTTTGTGTTGTTCTCTTTAGATACTCATTAACTGCACAGGCTTTGTATCCAAATAGTGAATGAAAATTACAGCATTGACATTTACTATTTCTGCCATATAATTACAAAGCTGTTAATATTTCTCTACCAAAAGCTGCTGTAGTGCACGTGTACAGCACATGATTTAGTTAAATGTGTAGCCTTTAAGTATATGAATAGAAACCAGCAGTAGCCACAAGACACAAAATGTACTTATGTCACTCTACTCTGTCTGGTTAATTACCATGTTTTATATACTCTCATTCTATTAAATCTCTTCATGAGTACATTAAATGCAATACATTTTTAAACTGCTCTGATGAGACTCTAAATAGCCTCTTTATAAAGACAGTTTGAACCGTTTGTGTAGGTTTAATGTCATGATGGCATAAATCAAAGCAGTCCTTGCCTGTATGGAAGAAGAGTCATTAAGATGGTTGGACTAAACTACAATGACTGGATAATCTTTGCTCCAAGGCTAGAGTTTGGCCTATTGTCCTTTAAGGGGTAAAGTGAACTGATTTTCAGAGGTCAGTGATCATGACAGTGTGATCAAAGATGTGTCCATTTATAAAAACCTTAAAAAATCTATTCTTCCAGACAGCAGACCAGGACACTAGAAAGCTGTAATGTATGCAAATGTTTTTGATCAATGTAATATTTTGTTTAGATGACATTACTTGTGCTCTATTAACCCTCACGGCTAAAATAAAGTTACTTAAACTAACAGCAACAGTTCTCATCAAGGTCCAAGGTGTTTTTTTCCTGGTGAGGTTAGGCTGCAGAGACCAAAGTTTGCTACAGCAGCCAAGGTAGCTTTGTTTACTGCACTGCCTTTTGTTCACCTATTGATACTGTACTATCAAGATGGCCTTGTGGCTTATCAAAAGACACACAATTCAGTTGTGTTTGCATTATCTTTGTTGAAAAGTTTTCTTTAGTGTTTTGACCTATGGGGGCAAGAGTATGGAAAAGCAGAATTTTCTCTTTTTTTTTTAATCCACAAATGTAAACTATTTTCGACTTATAGATAGAGAGACATCCACTCACTTAGCAAATACACAGCAGTGAGGGCATCAGTCATACACAACAGAGGCAGTCATGACCATCTAACAACTCTGTGTCTCGTGGGATTGGTGAGCAGCAGGAGCTGGTGGAGTTCAAAGCTGAATAAAAATAAAGAAACAAAATGTAAACTGAAGAATAGGGCATTCTGGCATTTTCCTCTCAATCACAGTCTAGCGAACCATTATTAGCTGTAGCTGCGTGTGGGAAATCATTAATTTTAGAAAATCCAAATATGTCAAGTTTATCCCTTGGGCTATAGCCACTATTTTTGTGTGTTCAAGAGAGGAAACGTTGAACGCAGCGCTATGCTGAAGGCAATTTCTTATTTATTAATTTCCTCTCATGCCTTTTATTCGAGCTGTGGTTTGAAGAGGCAGCTCTAATTTGTTCACAAAAACAGTCTATTTACGGCCTAGACAGACTAATGCAGACAAAAAGAAACACTGGTCGTGAATAGGCTGTTGTATGTAAGAATTGTACATTATGAAACATCTTGATCTGCTATCAGTTTTTACCAGTAGGGAGAGGTGGGTGCTACTGCAGGGTTCGAGGTTTTACTAAAGCAGAAACACATATTTGTGTCACAGACAATGTAAGGAACATTTACTCTTATATATACAACTTTACTGACGATTCAGATATGCTTTTAGTGCTCCGTCTTTCCACTGTTGTGATTGATTGGACTAAGTTTAAAATGTCACCAAACTGTCACCACAATTCAAACAATTCAAAAATTAATAAAATTAAAACTTTTCATCTTCACACTTTGATGCTTCTTTTCCCAACATTTTCTAACTGCTATGACTTGAGAGGGTTGTTAATATTTCAGCTTTTTAACTTTGCTAATTAGTCTGACACATTATTCTCAGGGTCACTAAGTCTGATATCTTGATTTGTATGCTTTCCATGTTCTACTCTGTTCGCTGTGTAGCATCAATATATTGATGTAGTTCCTGTATTTGGAAATGTTGCCCTCTGTCAGACCTTTTCATCACTGACTGGCAAGACCACAGTGACTGCCACACAAGAACTGAGTCTAGCGATAAAGTCGTAGTGCAACATGGCCTTACAAATATAGCGATCCCCCTGTGGAGACTATGTACAGCCGGAGTTTTGTCATCGTGTACTACAGCTCCCAGTGAGAGCACACTCCCAGACCCTGCAAGTCATCCACAACGCCTTGTCTTCAAACTTCCCCCAGACTTTTCCATGTTATCCTCCTCATGCCATGCCTCCACTGGCTGTTCACATTGAATACTAAATCCTTAAACAAGGCCGCGAAGGGATCTTCACAGCCACCCGCCACCAGGCCACTGTCCTCGTCCACACACCAGGCCTGCTCTTGTCTCTGCCACCACTGTCCATTCAAATCCACAGAATTTCAATTCATTCCCGGTCTGGCTTTGGTTCCACTGGCTCCCGATGTTTGTTATTTCATCCATTCTGCTTTTGCAATTTTAGGCTCTCGCTGCAAATTCTAACAGCGCCCTCCAATTAAGTTTCTCAGAATAAGAGCGCCAGTCAGTCAAATTAATGAAATGTAAATGCCAGTCTTT
Source organism: Rhyacichthys aspro (assembly GCA_036850595.1). NCBI lineage: Eukaryota > Metazoa > Chordata > Actinopteri > Gobiiformes > Rhyacichthyidae > Rhyacichthys > Rhyacichthys aspro. Next base: position 15,799,077 of record CM072148.1, on the reverse strand, counting down.
TTCTGGTTTTCATTCTTTTTTTCCATTTGTGTAAATGTTGTTGCCGAGTACATCTGAATATCAAAAGGCGTTACACGAACTCGCCGCACTCTCACTCAGCTGGTAATTGTATGCTTCCCACCCTGAACCTGCCGGATGTGTGTCTTTGAGGACGTGTACGGTTTTAAGTCACTTGCATTAACCCCGCAGACCTCAGGCATGGCTGGCGTACCTAAAGGCTTGTTAGGTGTGCGAAAAGCTGTGAAGACACACACGCACACACAGATTGATGCGTTGGGTCGAAGCACTAAAAGGTGACCATAAAAGTTGTGAAAGCTGTAGCTTGATAGCTTGCCGCCTGTACAATAACCTTTAAATAGCGCTGGCAAGGAATCATCAGCTTCATAGAGCCATCTGTCCCATTCGCAATTTCTTCCGCAAGACATGAGACTTTTTACTTTTACAGTATCTGCGACCTTTCTTCAGTTTTATCAGTTCAACAACAACCTTAATTAGAATTCAAAGTGCACGCTTCAAGTTTGTTAAATTACATTTCCCTCCCTACAGCTGCAGCTCCATTTCTCACTCCCTCACCCTTATTTTGTTTTGTATTGTCAGGCCTCTCCAAAAAAAGAGGATCGAAAATATGATATGGAAAGATTGAGAGATGGAACGATGGGCCAAGGAACGGGGAGTGAGGTGAAAGGGGAAATGGGAAGATTGACGGAAAGATGGATGTGTGATTAGGTTTTTGTGTGTGTGTGTGTGTGTGTGTGTGTGTGTGTGGGGCAGTCTATAAATAGGTAAGTGAATGGATGCATACGATGTTTGCTGCATGGAGCAATGAAAGAATGGATGGATGGAGACGAAAAGCTCAGAGGTAAGGCGAGACATTAAAAGATGAATGAATACACAGCAGATCTTTCCCGTCTCGCTCTGTCATTGTTCCTCTGTCTTTCTCCCCCCCTTCTCTATTCCGTTCTCTCTCTCTTATTCTGGCCAGATGAGTAATAGCTGTGGCGCTGTGGCTTGACTGATTAATGCACTCCGAGAGCCCAGGGAGGTGGAGCACAACAAACAGACGGAGGAGGGAGAAGGCAGTGAGTAAGGGGAACGGAGGGAGAGAGAAGAATGAGACGGAGTGTGTGAGTGTGTGTGGAGGTACCCCCCGCGCTGCCATTCGGGATTCTCAGGGGGAGGTACCTTTTCCCCTCATCACGGGAAGGCTTCTCTCTTTTCCAGTTTGGAACAATCATGACTAGTCTTACCATGCGCACAATCAGGAAGCAGTAGGGTTACTTTGAAGGAACACAAGCTGAGGGGCACAAAGACAGTTCAGAAGTACAGTAGAAGAAAAGTTTCCTCTTGTATTGTTAAGAAAAGAAGAGACCGTCACCCCACTGATCATTTTTTATTGGACATTCAATGCATACGCCAACTGCACACACCGAGTTACATATGATATCTGGCCTCTTTGGAAGCAGTCCTGTGGTCAACCTTGACGAATATGAGTATGCCTCATGGATCGCTGTGTAAGTTTGACACTTTGTTGGTGCAGGATCGCAGAAATGAACGTGACGAGATGCAATACGAACATTTAGGATTGCAGGGGTCATAATCCAAATCAAATTTTTACAACTTAAAGTTTAAAAGAAAGGAAGATAAGGCAGGGACACTAAATAATACACCTCTGCATTATGTGGCATTGCTTCTACGTCCTTGTAGGTTGAAATGTTTACTGTTGATGTTGACAATACCAACTCGGAAGCAGTTCTATGTTGTTGTATTGTTGGACCATCTGTTGTACTTTCAGTTAGTGGATAAATGACTGTACATGATCAACAATGTGAGCAAGTATGCTTCGCTACACATGTACATGCTCTTCACAGTGTGTTTATCTCTGTCTGCTTTCTTCATAAAGGATTGCAGGCAAAACTGTTTAGAGGCATATACAGTACAGTACCCTTTGGCTTGCTGCAGTGTATCTCATTCTAATGATGCGGTAATGATGCATAACAGATTACCAGCTACAGCCACGACTGTTGCTACATATTCAGTCAGAATTCTGAAATTAACCAAACCCAGAGGCCTGTGGGTTAAACCAAGGACTAATAAAATGTGGCTTTGGTAAATGAACTGCACTTATAGCACTTCAGCACTTCACTTATAGCACTACCCTCAGGCACTCAATGCACTTTACACCGAGTCTCATTTAACCGACAGCTCACAGAAACACACCCCGGTTGTAGCAGACACTCGGAGCAAGTTGGGGTACAATGTCTCCCTTCTGGAGGCAATAAAGAAACTAGGAATTGAGCAACCAACCCACCTGCAGTGCCAAAGCTGCCCCAATGGCATGGTAATGGTAACATGCTGAGTGACACACCTATTCAAGAAGAAGATTTCAAAAAAGGCATCTGGGCACAGTAATACATAATGGAAATGAATGAATAACCACATATGCATATTAACTTTTGACCTTACAATCTTGACGCTAAGAAGGCACAGCTAAGACCTTTTGCTATTTCCATCATGGAGCCTGACAGCTACACATTGAAGCTCATTTCAGTCATTCTTTCTGTACCTGTTTTTACAGTGCGTAGTCTTTACTTGCTCTGTATCACTGATATCACTGCTCACCCCTCTTTCTTTCTCTTTTTTATGTCTCTTTTATGCAGTACTTTCATTCAGAACTACCCTTTTAACTGTTCACCTTCATCTTTAACCTCCCACATCCATCAGCATGCTCTCACTCCGTAGATGCATATTTTGTATCTGTGTAAACTGTACTCTGCGTTGAGGGATGTTATGTTGTTACCAACCACTTGGTGGCACTGTGGGATTTGGAATTACAGAACTGGCATTTTTCATGCTTTGTTATTTTCATGTAGTCATAACAAAGGGGTTCAAATTTAGAAGTACAAGAAGTTATAAAAGCAAAGGGGGTTAAAAGATGTGGAAAATTAGGTGGTTTGAGAAGGAAATTGAAAGGTAAGGTCTGACACAGGTAGTGCACGGGATACAGGCAGCACTTCAAAGCTTACTGCCTTTTTTACAGTACAAAGCTACTGAAACCTGGGTGATATAACATAACAGCTCCATATAACCATGACTGCCCCCTTTCAAAATGCCAAACCTCTTGTAAGAGCATGCAGTAAAGCTCACTTTTTATGACAGACATTGCAGATATTCAGATGCACTGCTCTGCAATTAGCTGTCATTCCCTGTGTAGCTCTATTCCAAAAAGATGAAAATGGCGATAATGATGCTCCATTAATGCTTATCTCATCCATGATCAGCGAACGTGATTTTATTAAAAAAGTCCTCAAATTAAACTTTTACCTTTTTAGAGTCTGTATTTATTGATGGAAAGTTAACAGATGATGCAAACTTTGCAAAAACTTTAATGTGTTCACATCCATCAACACATGCAGCTTTGCACTTCAAAATAGAAGACATTTAGAGGAGAGGACAACTTTCACTGACAAATGCCAGTTTAATAGACCACTACTGGATTGGCACAGCAACTGGCCCAAGTGTGCACTCAGCCACAAACATTCAGAGAGATTTAGACTACTGGAACCAACCTCTGTGGACAGTAACTATAACTGGATCTTGTGTTTCTGGACACACATATTGTGTATATACATATGTATGTATGTATGTAATGGCTGATTTAATGGCTGAATAGTCAGAGATTGTCTGCAACAACTGCTGAAACACTTGTGACACAATGTAGAAACACAATGTTTATAAAAGGCACACAAACCAAAACACAACACACTGAACAATATGTCCATTCTTAAGGCATTCTGAAGGCCATGGCAACTTACTACGCCTGATATTTCATATGTACTCTCTGACTCTCATTATAAGAATCATCTGTGAAACACCTTCAGACCTCGACTAGGCTTTGTTTTAAGGATTTTACAGTTTTTTGTAATTGCTTAGACTCTAAAGTGAAAATAAGAGTGGCACAACTACACACGCATTCCCAGCATCACACTTTTTGCACATTACTCACTGTGTTTTGCAAGACACAAGACACAATTTTCTGTGTTAGACACATCAGTCAAAACGTTAAGACATTGTTTGTAGATTTTCATACACTGCCAACAAAACATCAGTTTCAATTTCAATCACCTGAAGTCTAAACAAACGTGATGACAGATCTGAACAATTTGGTTCACACAGAAATCTGAGCCTGATCACCATGAAGACAATGTCAGTTTTGAGTGGGCTGGTGTTATTCACAATTGATGTAAAAATCATCATTTGGTTCTTCCCTTTCCACATTATTCCTCTTTTCATATATTTTCCACAACAGTGTTCAAACGGCAGGACAAAAAAACAGATTTATAAATGTGGTCACAGTGTGTCACATTTAGACGAAAAAGTGTCATTTTTCACTAGTTTTTTTCTCTTTGCTTCATTTTGCACATGTCATTATGAGGATATAGATTTGTAGGTTGGGTGTAAAGATTTGTCACACTGGTTCCAACTTTCAGAAAATGCGCTTTCGCAATTACAAAAACTGTAATAGATGAGAATGTTCAGCCTGTCACGGCATATTTTGGCCAAATCACATGTTATAAGAAAAGGTTGTCAGGTTCAATAAGAGAAAGAGCCTATTCCAGAAGAAAAGAAAGTAAAACAAGCATAAATATTAGCAAAGGCATCCACACAATGTTTAACAAGACGGGAGTAGGCTCTTATTGTGCCAATGACAAACTCAGAGGTTAAAGTTTGAGTTACAGTAAGATCTACATTTTATTTTTATGTTGTTATTGTTATTTTTTTTGGGTGGAGTTAAGAAAGTGATGGAAGAAGTTTCTGGATAGTGCAGGAAAGTTCATTGTTTTTGTTGAAGCAGCACAACAGCACAAACTAATCCACTTCAACGAAAATGCAGCTGCAAAACAATAATTCCATTTTGTAATATAACACACGTAAGCTCTATTATTCTTTTAACTATGAAGAACAGTGTCATAGTAATGTAAAAGTGTATATAGCCATCAGTGCTGTCTCTGCACAACCCTGACTTTAAAAGCTCAAGTGAACAAACAAAGGCAGAGAAAATGTCATATTGTCAGCAAAATTGACAGCAAACAACCTAAAAACAGACACTTGCCTAACCTCGGGGCTAAAGGCGGTTATAAGAGAAAGACGCAACACCAAAAAAAAGTGTGTGGGCATAAACTGGCCCAACTGAGAGGGAGGAGGGCAGTGCAAGGACTTTGCTGACTCAAGACAAAAAGTTACGTAGCGGAGGTTGTAGATTAATGATGGAAGAGCCACAATGATCAAACCAACCAGCTCAAGCTTTATCTTGCTCATTAATTATGTCTTTAATCAACAGATAACACCACGTCAACTTCAATGTCTGTTTTGGCACAAATATGTTTTTTTTTTTTCTAGCACTTGAAGAAAATATGGCACGGAAACACACAGGGATAAAAAGGTAGAAATGTATGGACTTCCTTTCTGCAAAATGTGTTAATGGAAATTGATTTGCAGTTAACTCGTTATTCATGTGCTGAAGTGGCCCTGGTGGAAAACATTTCTCTTCAATAGCAGGAACAAGTTATGTTTTCTGATCTCATAATGTGGTCTTAGACGCTGTATTTTGACTAAATTCAATTTTCATTTACGTATTTATTGACTTTAATGCTATGCTGATTGTACCAACTTCAAAATCCAAAAATCCACTTTCTTGTGACCTACAAAATGTGACCTTCCCAGTCTGTATGTCCCATAGCCAGCTGCACCCTTCTAATTTATCCCCCTCGATATACACCAATTACATATAAAACACTGATGAATCACATTAGGGCTATGTACAGGGGGACATTAATCATGTGTTGGGCAATCACAGATAATTTATGGCTTCTCCTGTGTTTCTAAATGATCTCTCTCCTGTCCCTGATTGATCCATTATTTGCTTGTAAGCAGAAACATGTTTGCCACATCAATCAAATGATTAATCGCAAATAATTGCCTTGACAGCCGAACATAATATACTGTGTGTGCGGGGCTTCTAGGAGCTGTGGAGGGGGGCGGCACTTTGGTAATGTAAAGGTTTCCCTATCACCCACACAATGTTGTTTAAAAAAAAAATCAGAAGTCCCAAATAATGTTTGCTCTCATTGTAAGACGAACTTTAGTTGCTTAGTAGTAGCGAATGGCCCAAATATACACTCCCTATTGCGCCCATATTTCTTCCCTTTAAAAATGTACTTGCAAGTCACTCAGTTCTTGTCAATGAGGATGAAGTGGACCATGTCTATTAACCTTTTGGAAGTCGGGTCATGGAGTACTTTGATGGTTCCCAGTTATGTTTATTTTTGTTTTTATACAAATTTATTATTTTAGTTTTTATACAAATTTCACCGCTTTCATTTGATTGTAGGTAAAGAAGGTCTAATAAAAATACAGTTAAGAGTAGTTTGTATTGTAAATGGAAATAAGTAGTAAGGCAAATGATCATATTTACAAAATCTGTGCAGGACATCATTAGCTGTCTTTGTTCATAAAGGACATAAAAGCCAACCCCAACTAAATAAATGGGCATGGCATTGGGACATACCCATTATTACTTTCAGTCTATCCATCTGTCTATGGGGTTTGACCTGTGTTTTCTTGTTAGTATGCTACAAACACCCTTTGCAGTATCACATATAGCTCAAGAGTAAATATTAGTAGAAAGTTGGCATTCTTCCTCATCATGATCAGAACTACAGCATCAGTTGTTTCCAGTCTTTTATCGTTGTAACTACATTCCTCTAATCTGTCCCTTTTGTTCTGTCTTTTTAACCTGTCCAGCCTCCCCACCTTCCTTTGAACCTGCTCCTTAGAGCGTCACTGCAAACTACCATCATCTCTCTTCTGTGCACTTTTCAAGCTTTGTCTTTTTCCCCTTTCATTTCATTGTTGCTTCTGTTCTGCATGCTTTCCATTGCTTTCTTCGGTCTATCCATTCCTGTCTGCCAGGCAATTACCATCTCTCCATTGATTTTGCCCCAGTCCTTCTGTTCATCTTTTCGCTCTGCCATTGCCGTTTGCGCTCACATCCATCCTGGCTTTCCATGCACCACACATTGACTGTTCTTCCCCATTCTTTACTTTTGTATAGTCGGTGTAAACAATAACCACCTCTCTAATTCTTCTCTTTCCCTTCCCATTCTTCTTCCCTATTATATTACATTCCTCCATTACCCTTCTTCTGCCCCCTACCCATCTACCCACCCATACATTCCCTGTGTCTGCTGCGAGGTCTCCATAGACATTAGCTGTCTCCATTCTGCCTGACTGAGCTAAATTATTCTACAATAAGTCACTGGGCTAATTCACTGGCATAATCACCTCATGCATTTGAAATTTAAATCATTTCATGAGCACCCACGCTGGCTCCCTCATTAAAGAACTCTTCACAAGGCTCAAATAAGCAGGTGGAGGTGCACGAGGAGGCAGTGTACAGCGTTTCACCTGCATGTGACGGCATGATGCATAATGATGTGTTAAACTTTTAGAGCTGAAAAGCCTTACGTAAGCAACTTTACCATAAAGCAGAATGGCAGTGTGTTTTGGTTCATGTTGGTATGGCACAGTATGTGGACGTCTCCACTGTGTAAAGTAACAAAGAGCCTTTGAGACCCTTCAGTTGGTGTCCTGTTGAATGTGGTGGATGTGATTGATGAACAGGGAATGGTCAGTTACATTTACACAAATGTAGAACAACACAATGGCAACTCAAACAAATTATATCTTGTTTATGTGGTAAAAGAGACTCAATTAGAAGTGCTTGATTTTACAAATAAATTCCAAAGATTTCTAACTAACAACTGTTAGTGAGAGTCATATTATAGCCAGTCCATTTGTTTGCATTAAACACAGACTGCACTGGGAGCATCAAACAGTTGCTTACAATTAAAAAGCACAGATCTCTTGATTTTCCTGAAATCTGAGAAGCAATGGTATTTTTTTTCCTTTTCTTGTTGCTACTGCCACCCTCGTATGTCAATAAACATGTACTCATGACCACATACCCATTTTTAAAAAGTTTGCTTTAATTTTTTGTTTTGGTAGGATTAAAACTCCTTCTGATATTCTCCAACATAGTGATCTGACTGCTTGTATTTAAATTAAATTTACCACCGCAAAATTACATAACAATAAACCAAAGTTTAGAGCTTGCCATATATTTCTAGCACTGAGTTCAGCAATAGACTAATACAATCTCACAATTATGTGTGCCTCTTCAGATAAGGTTCCTATGTCCCTTTTTTCCAGATAATTTCTATTATCATACTATTGAGTGATTAAACTTTTTTTCTTTTTTTTTTTTTATTAAAAGAAAAAAAAAGTCCCAGCTCAATGTTTAACAATACATTTGGTTTTGAAAAATAAACAAACAAACAAAAAAACTAGAGCTTGTACAATGTCACTGAGAGGTAACAGTGCTGTACCAAACCATATTGTAACCCAAGCAGAAACAAGGCCCTAGTGTGGACTGACTTGGATTGTACAAAGAGGTGTATTCCCAGAATGTGTCTAAGCCCGAGTGATCAATACACTTCCTGATTAACTGGCATTGGCTTAAGCATGCTTGACTCTTGACCTTCAAGGTCAAAGTAAGGCCACATTATGAAGACGTCCTTCGGCGTCCGGTGCCCAAAGGTCCCACTGGTGACAGCTTGACTGGAGGGAGACTCACGGGAGGTGTAGCATTGATTTGTATGTCAAAGTGGCGACAGGCACCCAGAAAGGAGGAGACTGGCGCGTACCCACACAAACACAGCCAGACACATTCCCAACGATGCTGCTAAAAATGTCTGTAAGGGTAATAAGTCTGTAAGGAAAACAAAATAAGTGAAGTCTAAATGAAAGAAGATCATGAAGGGCAGGACTTTGCAGACACTGAAGAGCCAAAAATAACTCACACATATTCTGACCAAAGGCACACAGCTAGACCCGAACAGAAATCTATTTTGGAAGGGTGCAAAGTGGGATTATCACATTTCTGAACAGCAACCAGAAAGTCAGAGAGCATGACGCCAGAAAAGGTTTGATGGAGATTAGGACACAGCCTCTGGCTCCACACTGATTCGGCACCACATGATGGTAAAGCATGTGAGGCATTGGGGGAAGGCTGATTATATATGAACTGTATGTGTGAGTGTCTGTTACCGTTTGGTGATGGGACTAGGGGTTTGATCACTTGTTCCTTCTTCCTCTCCTCTACTGGGAACAAACCCTTGGGCTGTCAATCAGCTTATAATGTGTGTCTGTTAACTTGTCATGAGCTGTCTCATTTTGACAGCTTAACGTGGTGTGAATGCTCATGCAGCCTACATATGGTGAAACACAGACCCCATTCATTTACAGCTTTACATGGCAACTTTTTAATGTTTATTTGTTTATTATATTACAAACTGCTTTGAGGTGAAATATTTCAGTATTTATTGCTAACAAATTCCCTTTCAGCATAGCATGGGGTTGCTACATTTACATTTATGAGTCTATTGGAATGCTGTTCAACCTTTTATACGGTACCACCTGCTGTTGTGTGGTGGGCATCAACTGTCGACACATGGATAATTTGAACATTTTGTAATTATATTTCAGTTAACATAACTCTCCCTAAGGAATTTTAGTTTTTCCAAGATGCGTCATTCACCTCTACTCAATTTAATTATATTAGTTTAATCAAATTACTCTGGTAATTTTGCTGCACGACACCACAATGCAATTAAAAAGACATTAGTTACAATCACCCCATACACTTTGTTCATGAACAGAATCAACAAAGTAGTAGCAGACCAGTCGGATATGCACAGATGTGTGTATATCTGTGTGCATAGATGTTTGACAGCTGCCCGGTGTTGGCTATGCATGATTTAGTCGTGGCACCCACAATGCATTGTTGTGTGTGACGGCTGAGGGTTTTTAAATTAGACACTGCAGATGGAATGCATTTACAGTATGTGCCCTGGCTTCTTAGAGCACACAGCGGATTTAATCAAGTGAAGGAAGAGGCTTTAACGCAGCGTAAAATCCGTTTCAGATGACAGGCATCGGTTAGCATCTACATGAGAGAACACAGCTTGTAGTCTGTTTTCACTCACGGTTGTAATTTTAGACCAACACAAGTGAAATAATCAGTGTCAGTGTTATCCGGTTGTTGTTACTGGTCCATTTTGAATCAGAAACAGTTTGTACCTCAGCTGTGAGTGCATTTCATTGACAGAAACATGTGGGTCAATAAACAGAGATGCCACTCATAAAAAGTCACACTGGGCTTGGGAAACCTTTTAAAATCGTTGGAGTCAGATGTATTTACCACATCTGACTGTTCAGGAGGTGCAAAGCATTGTAGCTAGTGTTGCTAACCTTTAGTAAGGGACCAGTAAAACTTTATCGGATTTCCATATAATGTCAAGACAATCACAATTGTAGAATAATACACACTTTGAAAATCATCATTTTATTTTTAAGGGCAACCAATAGGAAACACACATTGTTGAATAAGACAATATTTACAAAGTAGCATGAAGTATTAACAAAAATGCATGGTTAAAAACAGCAATGATCTGTGATTATAATGTTCCAAAGCAGAGTAAATAGAGATGATAGCTTTCAGTCAGCATATTTTTTATATTCAATGAAATATACTTGTAACATTAACATCATACACCACTACATCTGAGTGTGACAAAATGATTTATGCTTTCTTTGAAAAAAAAAAGTCTTTGGTGTAGAGTGAAGATTACCATCAGAGATATACTGTTTATGCCTGTCAAGAGAGGATAAATGTTGTATCATGGTTTCAAACTTTTTGCCATCATTAACAGTGGCACAATTCCTATTAAACCTAAAAAGGCAGATACAATAACATCAGGTTTTGTTACTTACATATATCAGACACAAGACATAATAGCACATTTTCATGCAGACCTAAGTGCACTCTGGGGACAACTATAATTACAAAATCTATGCATGCACAGAAATAATGTGAAGCACTCAAAAGAGACACACACATAAAAAAAAAGGAAGCAAACAATGTGTCAACTCACTGGCATGCACCAGTCGCCATGGAGCTTGCTCAAACTGACTGACAAGTGTTTACCTTTTTTGTTCTTTCCGCGATCCTCAAATTGCTCCATGGTTGGAAACAGTAAAAGCTCCCCAAAGCACAAGTGTTGAATATGTGCATTTTTATTTTCCATAACCATCACTTCTGACAGGCTGGAACACACCTTTTTTTAAAATACTTTTTTTTAAGGTGTGCTTCACATAGGAGGTCATGTCAAGCTTTGCTCACCCTGTTGCATTTGATAAGCCGGATGTAAAATTCAACACCAAACCAAGTGGAAGTTTTACTGAACAAGGTGCTTGTTATTTTTCAAGCTTTTTCTTTTGTATGACAGAAACAGTAGATCTACTTTTTTGAATATTAACCGAAACACTTTTATTTTCAATTCATTGTGTGGTTTTCTGAGTCAGACTAGAATAAGCGTATATCATCTAAAACTTCTCAACTTTTCTGAAAAATCTCATGCAACATTTACAAACAAATAGTCACTAACTTGTATCAGAAGAGATCAAAAATGTTATCGGCAGGGTTAAAGGTGACTTTTGATTCCCTGAAATTCCTTTAGAGAAAAGGAAGTGAGGATGAGAGCAGAAGGAGTAGAGAAAGATAAGAGGAACAGACTGATTTTGCGAAACCCTACAGCAGCCCTGGAGCAAAAATCCATAAATGTACTGCTGTATATTCGTCTGTCAAAGTGCTGTAGTCAGTCACTCATCCAGTCATAGACATACATGCACTGGTGTACACCTTATTTAACACAGCCACAGACTTAGAGGAACGATCACAGAATTAAATCACATTTCTAACAAAAACACATAAAAAATTCAACTCTGAGCAGTCTGTGTGTGGGTTTGGAAGCATTGAATTAAATTAACAAAAAATTTTGAGTGAATCATAACTGTAAACATTCATTTTTATACTTGGTGGAGACGACTATGCATATCATCAACCAGGTGAAAATGGGTTCTAGTTTAAGATATAGCATACATGGAGTGCTAAAGGGCCCATAGGTATTATATAGAATCAGATGGGCTTTTAAATTAAACAGGGATGTCATACTGGACTGTAGGCACCTTCTGGAAGTAATATGCAAATGAAGTCTTCACAATCAGAATTCAAAAGCCCCAAACTATCCATTAAAAAGGCATTACATACATACCTTGCTTTACACTAATAGAACAAGTTTGAACATCAGAAAAGCTATTTTATTTTCGCTACTCTTTGATGAGAGGCTGTAGGTGTGTGTATGTGTGTCACTGTTCTGTCACTTTCGGTGCCACAGTCCAGCAGTGGCCCTTCAAGCGCCTCGGGCCATGCCTACAGCCAATCAAAGTTAAAAGTCCTCGCCATGACAACCACAGCAGGAGCCCACTCTTGTATCTTATCATTCCGGTGACCACCCTGGACTCTATTTTATTCCCCTTAAAAAAGAGAGAGAGAACCTGTTGTTGGGTTATAGGAAAGTGGATAATGGATAAACCTCCTCCATAGGACTTGGCTGTTTACTTCTTTATGTGGCCATATGTTTGTAAGAAAAAAAAAAAAGTAATAAAAGAGTAGTAGTTTTCATGACAGGTAAATCACTTACTGCATATGAAATCACACGGCAGTTTGAAGAGAACACATAGTGCATTTTGATGACTGTTCTTGGTCCAAATTGCAGAGAAATTCATGAAGATGGGGTGATTAAATGATGAACGCGGGGAGGGATAAAAGGAAGAAAGAGTGCTTGTCAGATCAAGGTGAGCCTATGATGGGATAATGAAGCTTTAGAAGTCAACATGAGTGCAATTTTAGTGTGAGCCGGTGCGTATACATAACGTTGAAAAGATCATGCTGCTTTTCCAGTTACAGATAGTTATTATTATGGGATGGTACTGTAGAAGGGATTCATAGCTAATGAAAGAGCTGATGACGTCTGGCAGTGGATTTTAGAGCAGAAGTATTGGCTGTGCTCCACTGCTGGAAATGAAAAGACAACTAAATGACTTTTATGACAGTTATCATGTATCATTCAAAAAATGCTTGACACAAAAAGTAAAAATGCTTTACCTTATCATAGCGAGTGCATGGATGCTTACCATCACGCTGTACTTAAAACTTGGCTAATATTTGAATGGGTTTTTAAAGAACTAAATGGGAGATGTTTTTCTTCACTTCACTTATTGTCAATAGATGATGAGCGACCTTTTGTCTCTCACCCAAGAAACAAATCACCATTGTATTTGATAAAGTTACATTTCAGATTAAACTCTTGGGGACATATTATGTGTGTTTTTGAATGCCTCAGTCACATTACTACAGAGTTTGCCAAGAAGTGATGCATTTTTTTTATATATATATCTGGCAGTGGCAGTCAAACCAGGTTATCAAAGTCACTGATGTAGCCGCGGCCATTACAGCTGGAGACTGTGGCACACAATGTAGCTTCCTGCTGGAAATCACTTTGACTTGTGTAATGTGTTTACTTTCAGCATGGAAAGGTTTAGAAGCTAGACATTGAAAAACATGAGTTTTGCATTCAGCCCATTCAGTGCACCCAGACAACTCCTAAAGGCTGCTAAAAGGGGATGGATGATAACCTTCCATTCAGCAAGATCACACCTTGTATTTCAGCATAAACAAGACCAAAACAGAATGGTAGAAAGAGTATGAGGTGGAGTGACTGTATGAAGCAATTCATTTAATTCAGTGTGCAGTCGACTGGGATGTCGTGACCATTGTGAATATAAAAACATAAAACAGCATTTGTGGTAATGTTTAGATAATATCAACAGCAGGTCAAGAAAGAACATTGTGCACCAAATTGCCAGCACTCCTTTTAACTCAACGCATCCCTCCTATTTAGACTATTATTCAGAAATTACCAGATGAAGGACAACAGAAAATGTGGTATGTAAGGTTCAAGTGCTAACCACCATGCCACCGTGCACCTTAGTATGTCATGTCACTAATAGAGAACACATCATTTTGGGCTAGGAAAAAAAATCAGAAAAAAAAATCAGACTGTTGGATGTTTGCTAAATGCACAGAAAAACAAGTATTTTTGGCTTTTGCTGCTAAACAAGTCATTTCCCACAGGCCCCTGCTGTTAGAAGAGCAACATCTGAGTTACTGCCACCATTTTCAAATTATTTACCACTATAAAAGCAATCTCTGGCACTGATTGTCATTTCGTTGGAGCCCGACAAGAAATTAAATGAAAATGTCAAATGGTAAACAATGACCCAACAACAGGAACACGCTCTGTTGTACACACACACACAGAGGAAGCTCACGCATGGTGCCCTCATACAATATGAATTTCCATTTGTTTAGCTCACTTGGCGCCAAGTCCCAGGAGAAGTTTTGAGCGGCTAATGTTTTATTGATGGAAGATGTGAATTTACCCGATTTTTTGGGTTGTTGTTTTTACACACAGGTGTTCCTCCTGGACAGATACACAACAACAACAGGATCCACTTTTATTTAACGGCACAGTAAACGAATGCCAGCGTTCTCTTGCAAACGAAAAGTATTTGTCTGCGCATGAAAGAAACTAGCTTGTTTATTTCTCTATTTATGCTATCATTTTAAATTCTCTTCTTTTGTCCCTTCTGGCACCTGCCACCATTTACCTGTATTCAATGCTATCTCCCCCTCCCTTTTCCTAATCTCTCCCACCAACACCACTATCTCCCTCTGCCTCCCTCCACAGCAGCCATGCATGAATCTCAGCCATGGGATATTGCTTTTCTAATCTTGCTGACAGGGGACAATATTTATGTATTGTTTTTCAATATCCATTTCTCCTGCTCACATAGGTCCTGCTTTGGCCAGAACACAATGCCATGGCACAAACATATGAGCCGTTATTCTATCCCTCCTATGCCTGCAAGCTTGTATTGTGCCAACTACATTGTCCGCTCTGCACCAACACCTATTATGATCACTTTTGTGGGGTGAATAGGCTCAGGAAGCAAGTGCATCACATGGCCATGACTATACCTCTTGTGCTTGAATTGATAGAGGTTGTTGAAAATGGAGCCACAGGTTTTATGGCAGATAAGAGGCTAAGTGCATGGAATGTGCTGCTGTATTATTTATCAAACCTCTAGTTGATATAATGTTTCTGTCACTCATAACCTGCCACATATACAACTGACAGTCGTGAATATTGTATTCTCTTGTGTCTGTATTAAACTTTAAACTGCACTTAAAGATAATAAAAGTCCCCAAATTCTCAGATGGTGGTCAGGATCAATAACCATTAGATTTGAATTTTTGGTATTTGGAGCCCGTTTCTGACCTATTCTGCAGACAGCCACTACACTAGATGGCGATCAACAGCACTTTGCAGCACATTTACATGCACTTTTGATACAGACTATATCAATACAACAGCAGTAATCACTAAGGGAAAAAACTGATTGCATTAAAATACTGTAAAACCTTTCTGTATAATTTATTTGACTTCCAAGATACAGCTTTTGTTCTGTGTGATGCAAAATCCACACTAAAAAAGTATGTAAATGCAGCATATTCATGACCCGCTACTTTTTGAAGATGTAAGATGTATTGTTCATTGAGTTCATTTGTAAATGGCAGATTACTTTTTGCCCGATGACAGATCAAACTGTGAACGCTGGAGAAGGATATAATTTTTCAATTGGTTAATATTTCCATCACCATAGTAACTTCTTGATCAACACACAGACAGTCTACAGACAAATGAGTTGGAAGCACTTGACTTTATGACTGGGTGAAAATCTAAATTTTTGTAGATATACAAGGTACAAGGGGCTTAAAATCCTGGTTAAATAAGGATAAGTATAGTCACCTCAGTCTATTCATTCTTCTTCCTTGCCATCACCAGGTAATTGCAGGTGTAACATTTAGAGTCACCAATCTCAATGTATTTGAGTGGTAAAGTTGAAATATGACTTAACTTGTTGCATTATAAATTTGCATACTTTTTAAGTTTGTGAGGTATTCTGGGAATATTCTGCTACCACTTTGTTTGTTTGGAGTCTTGTTTGGAGGGCAAGGGGCCCCTAATGCAATGCAACCTTACGGAATAAACAAAGCCGTGTAAAAGGAGCATGTGGAATAGAACCACCTGATCATGAGCGGCGGTGCTTTGGGTGTCTGAAGCAGAAACGGCCTTAAAAACTACATGATTGGAGCTCAGAGGGTGGTCTACAGGCCTTGTACACCAGACAGTGCTGCGGGGAAGGAAGTGCTCCTTGGTATTCAACAGCTCTGTGCTTCCAGGGTTGGAGCCTCCCCTTGGCTCATTCCGTCTGTCTGTTTGTCTGTCCGTCCTGAGCCACCCAGGGCCATTGCAAATCCTCTCACACCACCTGTCTGTACAGTTCACCAATGTCCCCCCAGACCTCTACACCTCCTCTTCCTCTTTCCATTCCCTCAAATACCCCTCACTACATACTGCCCCCCATCTCTTCTGTCCCCTGGGCTCTGACCCTGGCCAAATGTCTGACAGTTCACTAAACAGAGTGGCTGCGTGATCCGCATGGAGATAAACACACACACACACACAGACAGGAGTGCTACATGTGTATAAGTAATTGTGTGTTGTCAGTTCTTGTATTTATTTATTATTTAGTCATTGGATGTTTTCCCAGTCCATGTATATTGGGAAAATGCAATATATATGTTTCAGATGGTACCACACAATTAAGAAGTTATATCACAGTCACAGTTTTAATAAGCTGAATTTACACATTTTATTTTATTGCTGTTAAAGATTTGCATCAACTCAACTTAATGATGTGGCATTTTCCTGAAACATAATAAGCACTAAAAGAATAAAGAATCTGACTTGTTACTTCCAATTTATCAAATTAATTTTTGCAATGAGGCCTAGATTTGAAGGCTATTTTCCGTTGCCTAAACTACAGCCTGAGTTGCTAAAATGAAAATGTTGAAGATTGTACCATTTAGTAACTTTATTATTGCTAAAAGCTTTTCTAAAAGACATTCATCCACTTGTTTCTGAATGACTTAACTTGTTATTATTGCTGTGTATGAGTGCTGTCGAGTAAACAGCACACACTCCTCACTGACAACATACTTTGTTGCCACACACAAAACACACAACAGCAAACAGAGCTGCATGCAGCAAGACTTACGGAAATGATCCATTAACAATGATTTATGAGGAGAGGGCAACGTCGGAAGTATCGTGAAATATTCAGTAGTTATTCCGTATTCAAATCAGACTTCGAGGTTCATAGATCCACTACAGCACAGCGGGTTATCCACACATCGATGCACTCTAGCGCCCGAGAGATTCAAGCGTGCGTGTTCGCTTGTCAGACTCTGGCTACGGAGAAATGCTCATATGTTACCACTGCATTATAGGCACTGTCATCATTTTTTACACCAGTGTAATCACCCATGTCCTGCGCTGTGCAGGTTATGGGCTTTTGAAGCGAAGTTGCAAAGAGAGCAATGCAACAGATGCATTCAAAGCAAACATTAACCAGTAGACCGAACTCTTACAAAGCTGAGGGTGTGGTGCAGTCACACACATGTTCACATCAACATCTGATGAAATTCAAGTGAAGGCTGGTAACTGTGTTTTTAAATGATATTAAGTATTGAAGAGTTGGGTTCCTCTCTGGGACAAGAGGCCGTCCACAATGTTGACTTTTATCTGTGTAACTGCCAAGTAAGATTTTGTCCACATCTTCACTGCAGATTTGGCAGACAGGGCAGCACAATCATTAGTCTTTCATTTTCTGTGTGTATCAACCCTTTTTTAGAGTGATATTGGTTAAATGATTCTATGGAATTTGAAAAGATACAAAGATAGGAAGAAAGGAGCAAAAGCTCTGTAGTGTGCACTTCACATACATTCATCATTCTTTATAGACACTGGGAAAATGCTGACCAGAGAAAATGAACAATACAGTAATGCCTTGTTGTTGTGAATTGGTGCAATACTGTACAGTTCATTTGCTTTTTTGTTCATACCCTTCTTGTACACCCTAAAATGGGAATAAATGGAAAACACACAAACCAAGAACATTCACTTGTTTTTTGTTTTTGTGATGGATAATCAAGTGCAAAGAAGAGAGAATAAAAAATGGTGGCTGCAGGTACAGATTAGTCTGTGGTAAACTGAACCATAAATAAACAAACCTTGTTCCAAATCTAATATCCTACACTCATCCTTTTTTTTTGTATCTGCTTTAGTGATGTAATGGTAAAATGCAACTTTAGAGGTTAGCTCAAGTTTGTTTGGTTCAACAGAAAATACTAAACCCCCTGAATGCATAAGCCATTTTTATTTTGATTGACAGGAACAAGATACAGTTTATTCCCACCAAGAGTTGTGCAGTTGCTCCTTAGGATATTGGCACAGCTTTTGTATTAACATGTAGAAATACTCAACATAGACTCTCACAAAGGTCTTATGACTTAGAAAAAAGCCAACAGCACATGCTCAGAATTGGCCATAATTCTGAAACATGAAAGAAAACTCAGACAGTTCAACTTTATTTTAGACTCGATTCTCAGGAAGTTCTAACCACTAACTGTGACACCCCACAGTGTGACTGAGCCAGATGCCAGTTGGTTCAATCTAAGTTTAGCATGACATGTTGCTAACGTGGTAACAGCTTAATGTTCCAGGATGAAGTTGTGCTTGTGAATTTGTGGACTCTCCCCTTCACTGCATCAGTTTTCACCAAAATACTTCTCTTGCTTTTCAGATTAAATGTCTGTGTTTTAAAACCTTAAACTGTATGTTATTATATATGAAACATGAATTAATACACATATGAGTAATTTTTGTCATAAAGGCTTGGCTGGACTACCAGCGTGTGCGCTATTGCGGGACTGCAGCAATAACATTGCTACAATAATATAAACACCCTAAATTGACATTGGTGAGGGAAGATGGCTTTGCATAAATAATATCACATTAAAGCTGTGGCAACTGAACGAGCACCTGCCCCTGACTTCCCTGACAACAACGTAGTCACTTGCAAGCTTTGCTGCAAGTAAAACTAAACCTATTGGCCACCAAAACAATACACTGGCTACATCAAATCCAAGTTTAAAGCTTACCTTTACTCTTTTAAATATGCAGCCAATATGTACTCCTAGTTAGTGGTCAAACTTGGAACAGACCTGCATTTCCTTTACATATGCCTGTCATGTTTATCAGCAGCTAAAGGTGTAAACAGATGTTGTATGTGATATACAGGAAGACAACAAATCTTCTACTCTCTTTCACCAGGCACCGTCTGATTGTTTCTTTAATGACTGCAGCTAATTGGACTGCAGAAAGTAAAGAGACAAACCTGATTGTACATATTATACAGGTTCCTGTTTAAAACTCTGGCTGATATCAATGTCTAACTTTTATACCTATATGTAATAGGTATAAAATGAGACAGTATATATATATATATATATATATATATATATATATATATATATATATATATATATATATATATATATATATATATATATATATATATATATATATATACTGTCTCTATATACATATATATATATATGAAACCCCATTTTCAGTGTCTTTAAATCCTCAACGGTTTTATGATTACCCTTTGAATAATTACAGGAATTATTAATAAAAGGATGGTGCTGCTATGGAGAAGCAGGATTTTATTTTACTACCAATGCCACTTGTAAAGTTTTCTAAGTTTGCTAATTGGTCACTAGGGATGTCTCAAGCACTTAAGGTGTTGAAGGTCTCTGCTGTTTTTATGCTGCACTTGAACCAAACACATTTACTAATAAATATTTTAATTATCATGTTGACACAATAAGTAGAAAATATGACATTTCTCTGTGCATTGTGCCTTAGGTGGTCCAAATATAAGCAACCAAGTACTGTTGGACAGAACAGTACAAAAGCCTACAGCTAACAATTTAACATCAGCTCTTGTGTTTAGTATTCAAAACTATCTTTTAGAGTCAGCTCAGGGCAGGTGGTTCCAACATAAAGCGGCTGCTGAATCCTTGACCTGGTATGTGCCTCCATGCCTCTTCATTAAATAGAGGCTATGAGCTGCTCTGGCTTTGTTAGATGTCATTTTTAGCCTATACAAGTCTATGTCTGGTGTACAGCTGCAGGCTAAGACTGCCAGGCATTGGGAGAGCTGCAGCATGTATTCTTAAATATCAACATCGGAGCAGGTATTCTTCAAAGTGGTTACAGCAGGTCATGGTTCTCCTGTCAACCATAAAATGGCAACCTCCAAGTTGCACTTGAGGTAAGTTACTTAAAGGAGACATTCAATGCAAAAACATATTATAGCATTATAGCATATGGCTCCAGTGTTACTTTCTCAATATCTTACTGCTTTGCTAATGCATTTCACAAAACATATCAGTGATTAAAAGAAAATAAAGGACGACTGGACATTAATTATTGTTACATGTGGTTGCACTGATGGCTGGAGTGGGTTGTGGCTGTAAGGAGCACTGCAGGGTCCCAGTTTGAGTTGGTTTAGTTTGTAAATGTGTCTGCCCAATGTTCCCCAGAGCTGCTGAGCTATGGATAGGTGCGGAGGAGTGTCAGAAATTGAGGTGTCAACATACCACAGGTAGGCTCCAGGAATTTAGAAGTCCCGATGCACATAACCCCAGCTCTACAGCGAATCTACTGCAAATAAAAGTTACGCAAGCTACACTAGCTGCCCCCTGTTGGCTGGTTGCAGTAAAAATATTTAAAAGTAGCACTGACACTGAAAAAGATTACATCATATAATCACGAAGTTATTACCTCTGTCAAGGATTTTACAAGTTAAGTTTACACATTTGGTTGTGTGTGTATATAGCATGTGATCTTGAACCTTTTTGATAAGAAACTATGACATTGAACATGTTTTCCACAATGTGCTTGCGTTCCTTTGGGAAGCCCAGAGGATGTTAACTAATACCAGCATGAATTATAGCGTATATACGCATAAGGTCATAATGCTCTCTATCTGACCACAAGCTATATGCATTTGTTTGGCAGAGCGCATTCATTTTATCATGTGCGGAGGCCATGAGTGGGCAGGAAAGGTCTAAGACACAGTGTGCTCTGTTCAAAAATTCAACATTCATCTCAAATTAAAAATGCAATCAATGCACATTTGTTAAGCGCAGAAACTTTAATTTGTAGTTTTGTATTTTGTTTTTTGTAGTAATATATACAGCTCTAACATATGATGTGAAGCTGGTATCACGCATCAAGCTCCACAGAAAGATGGGTCTCATTCTGATTTTAAAATGCCTGAAAGAAACATGCAAATCACTGAAATAAACTCAACAGGACATATTTGCTTTGGTGAAATGATTGCAAAAGGAAATCAAGTGGCAAATTTCAACAAAATATGTATATGTTGCAGTTTAAAATGTGCTGTGACAGAAATCTAGGGTACAAACATGTATCCTTTAGGAGCTGGGGGGATCAAGGGGTATTTACTTAAAAGATGCTTCCTTTTGTCCTTTAAGCTGGCACCAGTCCCACTGTGAACAGGCTGTCTCAATTAATCGCGACTCACATGAATTATAAAGACGTTTAGTGACAACCGCCGTGTTGTGTTAATATGTCATGATTCTGTTGTGAGACCAGCCTCGCTGCTAACCTGAATTACAAATGTCAGCGGTTACCCTTAACTAAACAAGTAGGACGTTAAATTCACCCCCTGAGGAGCATGGCGTGACTGCACCCCGTGTTTTAAATTATGTACGACAGGGAGGAGTTATGGTGTTTACTATAGTGCTCACGTTTGTAATGGAGATCTACAAGTGTTTGTGAAAGATGCAATTTATCTAAAAGTTAGCGGCTGTCAACTACAGAGCTTGAAAAGAAAACAAGCTATAGAAGGAATCATTCTATTACAGCACTAATGCCTACACTAAGGGTAGATTAAAAGTGAACTAATATAGGAATCAAAAATCAGGTTACATAACTACATTACATAGTCAATGTAGTTGCCAATCACATTAAAAAGATGTCTAAAAAAAAGTCTCCAAATATTTTAATGAATATGCTGGCTTTGTCAGAACTTCAGATTATTTCTTCTGGATTTAGCTTAAAATCATGGTAAGATTGTTTGTCTGTTGAATACACTTTTGTTTCATGCATTAGTCATAATTTGTATGTTTCATTTCCTCATTTAGATGTTTTGTAAAGACAGATGCCAACAAAAAGCACATATGGTTGATCCAACAGCTGCATCACCTTCATGTAGGACTCTGGGTAATAATGTTATGTGGCTTTTTTGGGTTAGCTTTAATGATGATGAATAAAATATGTACAGAGATTCTTTTCCCAAAAAAACAAAAACAAAAAAAACAAAAAAACTAGTCAATTGACACCCAGACAATGTCAAGAAGATCTATGAGTTATTGAATTCTGTCTGGGCCTTTCTGTCTGTTTGGGGTTTGATGCCAAACTTGTGTAGTGTTGTTTATTTCATAAATGACTTTGGGCCAGTGAAGGAAACATAACAAATACAAGTGTCTGCACCTTCCCTCAGACTTCTCCCTCCCCTAACACTCTATCTTGGTCCCAGTGAGGGGTGTATAGTTAAATATTGATTGGGGGGAGGCCGAGACAGAAAAAAAGAGATAGGACGACAGAACGAGACTGAACCAAGACCGAGTGCTTCCAGCCAACACTGAAAGGGCCAGCCTTCTGTCTGGGCTCACCACAGATGTTTGCTTCAGAGTGCCATGGCAAATAGAGAACACACTCACACATAAACTGGGTTGTATCCTCCAAACAGTGTAAGAGCCATAGTGAATCAGTCTTTTTCACATTAGGTTATAATTGGCAGGAGGCTGGACAAGGCTATCACTTATCTTGTCATTGAGCAATTGTTATGGGTAATGGAAGTGTGTGTGCATGGGAGCATATTTGTGGTGTGTTTGTGTTTGCACGTTGCTGGAGGGAGCAGATGGAGCTCTATGCTAATTGGGTGGAGATCAGTGTGGGGAGTTTGGAGCAGCCTGACCCAGGGCTGGGCTGCTGTCTCTGGGCTTGGCTCACAAACCCCTGGCTCCATCGCAGTGCTGACCAGGCTGCTTCCCTCGCCTCGTGTGCCCATCCATTCATAGATAACCCACTCTGACCCAAACAGCATGCTTGTTTATCCAGTCGTTCTTATGCCCGCCCCATTTGTTCATTTGTTTCCTTTGAGTCCTACCCATCATCTCTGCCCCTAACACTTCAGCTTTTATAGTCTCTCTCCTTGTAAAACAAATATTATGAGCCTGTATAGTCTCAGTTCATATCCCACATAGCAAACAACCTTTGCAGTTGTTAACCATACTCATTATTAATAGTTATGTTTATATAGTGTGTAGAACAATATGATATATGAATACAGATACACTAAATGGATAAATGATTAAAACATGCAATGACACAGACCTAGTCAAGCCAAATGCCAGCTCCTCTAGCTGCAACATGTTATTTCCTCTTTCAAATAGCAGTAAGAGGTAAGAGTTGCATTTTATTTCATAGCATGTTGGAATTTACAATACCACAGCATTATGTCCTTAAAGGCCAGTAAACACTACGCTCTACATCGCTTCTACAATAAGTCATGATTCCACATGTTTTAAGAACATTTAAAATCTTTCCTCTTCATTTTCATTCGTAATTATCATTAAATGTTTCTTCCATTTATCTTACGGGTCTGTGGGTACAGTTGGGATTTAGATATTTTTGTTGTTTTTGCTGACAGACCTTGATATGGTTTCCCACTTGCCCCACCTACCCACTGGGTGATGAAATAATCCTTCAAAACCTGAATTATTCCACTCTGGCATTTTTCACTTATAGTTTCCCCTCCCACATGGCGAGAGTTCACGGCTGGGGGCTCTTGTGTGTGTCTGTGCAGGGGTGGGTGGGCGATTGTGCGCTCGGGTACGTCTGAATACAGTTATTATTTGATGGCACCCAGTGAGCATTTATTCATTATTCATGGCATACCGAAGGGGCAACTTTGGGCCAAGGCTTTGGCAAAAGTACGCCTGAACCCTTCATCATGTCCACAGGCCAGCATGTGTGTGTGTGTAACTGTGTGTGAGACTCATTTCCTGGTACTGCCAATAGCAAGCTGGTCACAGTGACACTAGCAGAAAATCACAGTGCAGCAGAGAGCAGCTGAGAATCCAGTCCAGTGTGTGCTGAATGAGTGGGGCCAGTGAGTGTTTCTGAAAAGTGATTTGAACGTGCACTGACTGTTTCTTTCTCCTTGCAGGCTTCACTTCACAGCTGTCTCTGTGAAAACATTGGCATAATACACACAGAATGCATTTCATGTGTCATTTGGAATATAGATCTCAACCAAGACACAAACACAGCTTCATGTTCTTATGAGATTAACTCAGCATGATGCAATGGTGCTGTGAAATCGGGTGAAAAGCTGACTGACATCACTTAAAAGGCACAAAGGCGGTGCAATGCAGAACATCCTCTTCCTAATGAGCTATCTAATCTGCTAATAAGCTGTTTCCTTTTACCCATCTCACATCAGCAGAAATGCACACAGTCATTGTGTTCCAAATCTTTCAGTTATCTATTATTCATTCACAGGCTTCAAGCTAATGTCTGTGATGTGAATAAACTATCTTTGCATCACCTCAAGGGAAATAAGGATAAAAGGTAAAACTTAACTATGTCTTCCTCTGGAGTAAAAGAGCCTTGAACTATAGATTACCTATAGAACTGTTTATATCTCACAGAACTTAAGATGACCTGTATGTTTTCCACCTCTGACAGCCATGAAACAATCTTTAGGTCAGGGAGGATTACTTGTCCTTTTTTTAAAGATGAAATGTTCTATTAATGCATCTATTATTGTAGTTTACTTCAGTAAACATTTCTGCAACAGACAAAGATTGTATTTCATTCAGTTGCTTGTGCTTGTATTGGGGTGGTTAGCGCTCCTGCCTCACAGCAAGAAGATTGTGGGTTCAACATTTTTAATGAATGGGTTCAACCGGCCGACATTCGATCTGTCCATGAGGAGCCTCCCCGCATTGCAAAAGTGCACAAAACTGTATATATACTACTCATTCATTCATGTAGGCAAGTTTCATTTCTACAAGATGCTTCTAAAATGGTTTGAGCATTTTCACTGCATGGAAATACTGTAGAAGCATTTCAAATGTTTGATCTGTCATACAACAAAGAATGAACAAATACACAGAAAGCACACAAATTGCCAGAGTATTTGCTGGAAAAATAAGTCCAAAGCAAACAAAGCCCAGCAAACTATTGTGTGCACAATTGAGGCAGCCTTTATAGTTATGCAGCAACATTCAAACACATCTGTCAAGCCTTAAATGAAGAGTAGTGACAGTGCAGCATGTACAGCAAAGGGTTCAGGGCCATTAGCTTTGCATTTTACATACAAAAAGCTTATTTAAAATAGGCATTACAATGTGACACATTTAGCAATGTGCGCCATGGAGTGCTTTAAAGTGGCACTCCTCATTTGAATCCTGCCAGTTTGTTTAATAGCGGTGTTGCAATGTGGGACTTCCTGTGGATTTGTTCAGAATATTCAACACATGTGCAAGGTTCAGCTAACACATGTCATCTCTTATAATGAAATCCAAGTGAACACTGTATCAAATAACAATCCCCTTTTTATTGCAGCAATTCAATTATAGATTGAATAGGTGAAACAATTTTTGGATTGATTCAAGGATCTGCCTTGCAATTTAAAAATGTAGTACTTATATATTTATTTTTATGGGATCATTATTCATCCATTCTTCTCCTCATACAATAGAGAACAAAACGGTATTTTAAACAGTGCATCAACACTTCCTGAACACTGTTATCTGCGCTTCAGCTCCATCTGTTTACACACCACTGGGGGTGTTGCCTCCATGTGTGTACGAGTGTGTGTGTGTGTGTGTGTGTGTGTGTACAAAGATGTGTGTGGGTATGTTATGGATCTTACAACGAGCTCATCTGGTGGCAATGTGTCAGTGCCATTGACCCCTGTGTTTCCCATCTGGTTGGTACACACAGTCAGCCAGCAGTGACAGCTGTTCAATCAGGGGACTGTCTCTCTCTCACTGTCGCACACACACATCATATTCTAAACACCAGTATGCACAGCGACACTCCACACACTTCTACGACCAGCGTAAAAATGGATTTTACTTGTCTTGTTTGCTTTGTGTATAATTCCATGCAATTCCCTTCTGGTGACTTTCAAATATGGTCAATGGATGAAACAAATGACTGATCCACATTGGATTATTGGGGCTGATAAATGCATGACATGAAAGCGTATTCAACAGACATACAAGCTTACTATGATGTTACACTGAATCCAAAAGTAACTTGTAAATTATCGAATGTCTGCTGACAATGCCAACATATTCATTAAATATTAGATTTTTTATGATTGGCAAGTGTTAGTAACTACTATGAAAATGTAGTTATGTAAATGGTATATTCTGTCTGTTAAAGAATTCCTCAAAACACACTGCATTTGATCATCTCCTGTGGAAGAAGCCAATTGCCCACAACAGCTAACCTCTAGAGGTGAAAAAAGTCAATTCAACTGGACAAAAACAATGTATACAAGGCTGCAGTAGGTGCCAACTTGTTTTAGAAAGAAAGGGTGTGTAGTAGTATGCAGTATGCAATTTCACCACCCGATACCATAGATGCAAAAGCTCTACACAGCGCCTTTAAATAAAAAAACAACAAAAACAAAACACTGTGTAAGATTGAATTTGTGAAAACGATTTAAAAAAAAAATTCCTCCTCACTGGCCCCATAATAAAGGTCAAAGGAGCACAACTCGCCGCTAAATACCAGACTTATTTTTAATGTTACTACAGAAGAAAATGCTCTGCCTAATCTAACACTGTGCACACATGATGCAGTTGAGGCTGGGGCGCTCCATCATCCCAGCTGTGTTTCATCTTTTATTGAGCTGAGGAGCAGAAGGTGGGTTTCTAAAGAGCCGACAGGTAAAAGCAGCTACCGTAACTGTGCTCATTTTCAGCGGAAAAGTTAAATCTGTGTGTCATGTTGCGTCTTGAATTATTGAAGGACCGTGTGCACTGAAGCGGCAAGGTCCCACACTGGGGCCCATACATGAACATCCTCTCTTACACCCACCCCCTAACCCTACAGCACTACACCTGCCTAATAAAATATAGAATCCCCCCAAAGCTCAGAGCTTTAAAATATTCACTGCAACAACAGGCCTGGATCACACACTATAACATTTTCTTATTGTTGCCTTGAGATTGGGGATTTTCAAACCAAGATCACAGATTCATAGCTCCTCGGGCCGCTGACAACTCTTAACATGAAACAACTGATAAAACCTACACTTAACTGAATCACATGCAGAGATACTACATATTTAGGGACTAGGAAACAATAAAACAGGCTGCTTTTGAATGTTTGAAGTTACCAGGGGCCACTTTTAAGGAATTCATCGGAGAATAAAAAAAAAAAAAGTTAAATAATTTAATGTTTGGTCAAAAGTCAATTGTCCTAAAATATCAGATTATTGAGAGCTACACAAAAGACAGTGTCAGCCTTGAAGAAGTCGATTTGGTGAATTCAAAGAAATATAACACACTTTCCAGCTCTTTTCCACTATTATGCATCTTGCATTGGATTTTTCAGTTTTTCATTTTCATTAGCCTCGGCATGAATTGGTTTGCTTTAATTGGCATATTCATAGAAAGGCTGCCAAACAAATGTGTCAGATGTTACCTTCATCTCAAATGATCACTTTCTTTCAAAACTGACTTTGCCAAGGATCTAATTCCAATGGTGAAATAATTATGTCATAACAGCTCTTATGGGCTGTTATGCTCAGTAGGCTATACAACATCAAAACTTATGAAAGAAATCCAACAGGGAAGTGCAGAACAACCAGCAGGATCTGTAGCCGGCAGCCGTCCCTCGCAACTTACAAGCCATTAAGAATCAGCACCTGCAGTGGTGCCAAAAGAACTTACGACCATTTAATGATCAAAAAGATATGGTCTGTTTATCATCAAATATGCTGGCACTTTATATTTAATTATGAAAGTATTATTCACAGTCTAAACAAGCTCAACAGACTGCGTATCTTTGGATCAAAGATTTAAGAAGCTAAAATGCTCTTATATGGCTGCCACATATTAGTGTAGTCCTTTCATTCCATTTAAAAGGATTAGCGATTCGTGTGGTTTCAGGACTACTTTGAATGCTGTAATGTGTGCTTAGTCCAATAATAACATTACTAAAGCATCGGCTAATGAGCCACTTTCAGCCGCTTCAATTTGGATCACATTAAAGCCTTTACTTAACTCGCGTACAGCACTATTTAAACATCAACAGTCAGTCTCATGGCACCGGACTATCAGTGTGCGCCCATTTCAGATCTACCGACCTCCAGCTATCCAGAGAATTTCCTCAGTGCACATTCGATGCCACCCGCCAAGAGCCGAGCCATGTTTAAGCCCCTGCCAGGACAAGGTGGCACTTTTCAGCACATGCCAGTGACACGTATCACCACGGCCGTATTCACAGGTGAGCCGTCGAGGCCCAGTGTTTTTGTAAAGCAGGCGAATCACTGGCTGCAGCATATTTCAAGAGGAGCCAATGAATTATTTATTTATTCGGGCAGACAGGGAATGTTTGTCTGTGCCATAAAGTGTGACATTTCTTATGATATCACCTTGAATCATCATCAGCATTCTGACATGCTTGTGGCGAAGTGTTGGCAGACTTGCAATATGTTATACATGAAGGTGTAAACAAGTCAGATGATGACAGCGGAGTATTATTCAGTATGTACAGTGTATTAATTAAACCGACAGTGAAGACATACTGCACTGTACTAATAAGGCACATGCTTTACATAATGGCCCAATAGAGAGAAGAGATAATGAGCTTTATAATGTGATGATTATGAAACCAAATGGGTGACAAAAGTGAGAACAGTAACCTTATGATAAATAATAAGAGGTGACAAGAAAACATACACACAATAAACAAAGCTTAATTGAATCACCTGCTGATAATGGATTGTGCATACTATCTCCGACTTAAAAATCATGATAACAATGAAATTTAGCGTATCCAATTCAATTCAATCCAATTCACCTGTATGTCTTTGGACAGACGAAGTAACACAAAAAGGCCGCTCGAAAAGTGATTCAAATCCACAGTCTGCCACTACTAATAATGACGTTATGTTTTTAAAGTCCATTACCTGATGTTTTTACTGTAGCTTATTGTTATAGGAACCATCTTTGAAAAAAAATAGATCTAAAGACGTGATCGAGGCTTTATAATTAAGATTTTTTTAAATATTTTGATAGATGAGAATGATCAGCCCATAACGGGATTTAGGCCAATCACAGCTCTCTTCCGGTAAAAAGGAGCACTCCCATTTTTGACACAACAATGAAGGGCCAAGGAAATAAACAAAGAAAATGGTTATTCCATTACAAAATACGTCTTATTGTAGAGCAAAACAGTTCCAAAAAGATACGAAATAGAAAAAACAGGCAGCAAATTAAACATGGATAAATGTTGGCAATGCTTTGGCGCAATGTTTAATGAGGCAGAGATAATTAAAGAATCCCCATCGGTAAACTTCAAAGCTAAAAGTTTCAGGTAAGCTCTAAACTTTGGTTTGATGTATTAGTATTTTCTGGTGAAAAATTGGTCCGGTTTTACCTGTTTTTTAAATAAAAGAAGCAGGAAAGTTGCTGTTGGTGGAGAGTGATGGGGCTGAGACATGGATGGCAAAAACAAAATCTGCTACTGCAGCTTTAATAATAAATCACATATAACAAATCAAAATAAATAAAATAGCTATACATCTATTTTCATACCAATCTGTTAGAATCCAGAGGTTGGAATAAGAGTGAAATGACTAAATGCTTGGGTTACATCTTTGCAATATTCATTTGGATGCGAACTCTTGACAGTGCCGGTACAAGAAATGTTTTCAGTAAAATATGATTTAATACCTTCTCCAGTGTAAATATTTAACACCACTTAAACCTACAACTCCCCATCGGGACTCAGCACGGAACTGTCTGGAGACTGTGGGAATGAGGAGGGAAACAGAAAGGCAGGGATTAAGCCCACATTCAATTAACTTAGCATGCCAGCCCTGTGGTGTCTGGGGAAATCTTTTGACTGAATAAACACATCAAGCTGGATGTCTCCATGCACTGTTTGGTAAATAGTGTGTAATAATATATATATATCGAATGCGCAAGTAAGTAAAAGAAGAAAATAAGCACTCGAGTAACGTCCCCAGGTAAAAGCCTCCGTACTAAATGAGCTCTGATGTGTCATTTGCAGTTGAATAAGGGTCACAGCTTCTATCTCCACTCATTACTTGATAAAGCTGATTAGAGCGAAGAGTTGAAGTGGAATGTATAGAGGGGATTGTTGGTATATTATTAACAAGGCTCCATCTGGAGAAAGATTTGTCCTGAGCTGTACTTGGCTCATTAAGAAATGTACATCTACTGTATGTATTACACATAGTGGATAAATTACACTTCAAAGCACTAATTAATAACAACTTCAACTGTGTTGACCTTTTAAAGCTGGAGGAATGAAAGAGACTGTGACTTGTCTGAAAACTGATTGGAACCAAAGATGGAAAAGGCACCTTGAATTATAAGTTCTTGAATTATAAACACTCTCCTCCCCTCGATATGTTGGCTTTGGATTTGATTTGTGAATTCAGCATTATGAAATGATTATACATCTCTTACTATACTCTCTCTTGTGCCAGACTTTAACAGTAAATTAATGGCTGAAGTTGGTATTGATTGACCAAAGTTAAGGTTGATAGTATGACTGTTACAGCGTACATTGGCATACTATTTATCCTTTATATATATATATATATATATATATATATATATATATATATATAGAGAGAGAGAGAGAGAGAGAGAGAGAGAGAGAGAGAGAGAGAGAGAGATATACATATATATATACACACACACACACACACACACACATACGGGCTTTTATGATTTAAGCTGCCCTTTTCTCCAAACCAGCCCGGTGGTGGTTTAGGTGGACTACCATTTCCCAGGGTCCTAGGGAATCAGCACCTCAACAGACACACTTGAAAAAATCTGAAAAAAATTCAGGTCTATTTAAGGTTTATGTACAAGCTACAGAATTCTATACACAGCCTCCTGACCTGATTGTTGTTTAGGCAGACATGTCTTACAAGGACCAAATAAACTTTATAGGGACTTTAAAGGGACAATGATGTCATGAATTAATTTACTCATTAGCATACGTACACACAGTAGACAGCAATATGAATTAAGAGAACATCTAGAGTATTTAAATTCCTTTCATTTAAAAAGGTAATCAGATCTTTGAATTAGGAGATAATTTGAGAAATCAAGAATGTCCCATGTTATGACAAAAGTAGGTTTGATAAAGTCAAATGTAGCAATAACAAAGCCACAACTTTTTCAGTTAAACTATTTTAATAAAATATTTAAACTTCAAGCAGACCAGTAGGTCAGAACACAAGTACATTTGACCCAGAGGCTCAGAATAATGTAGGGCTACAGTACCTTTGAAAACAAAACATGAACAGGTAGGAGAGAGGAGAGGAACAGGTAGGAGAGAGGAGAGGAAGGAGGGAGGAGAGGAACAAGTAGAAGAGAGGAGAAGAGCACGAGAGAGGAAAAGAGCAGGAAGGAGAGAGGAGAGAAGGAGGCAGGAGAGAGGAGAGGAACAGGTAGAAGAGAGGAGAGGAACAGACAGGACAGAGGAGAGGAACAGACAGGATAGAGGAGAGAAACGGGCAGGAGAGAAGAGAGAAGGAGGCAGGTGAGAGGAAAGAAGGAGGCAGCAGAGAGGAGAGGAACAGACAGGACATACGAGAGGAACAGGC
Source organism: Rhyacichthys aspro (assembly GCA_036850595.1). Taxonomy (NCBI): domain Eukaryota; kingdom Metazoa; phylum Chordata; class Actinopteri; order Gobiiformes; family Rhyacichthyidae; genus Rhyacichthys; species Rhyacichthys aspro. The sequence continues at coordinate 15,767,094 of CM072148.1, read as the reverse complement.
AGGAGAGAGGAACGAACAGGCAAATGAGAGGAGAGGAACAGGCAGGAGAGAGAAGAGTAACAGGAAAGAGAGAGGAGAGGAGGCAGGAGAGAAGAGAAGAACAGGTGGAAGAGAGGAAAGGAACAAACAGGAGACAAGACAGGAGGTGTGAGGAGAGGAACAGGCAGGTGAGTGGGGAGGAAAAGATAGGAGAGAGGAGAAGAGCAGGAAGGAGAGAGGAGAGAAGGCAGTAGAGAGGAGAGGAACAGGCAGGAGAGAGAAGAGTAACAGGAAAGAGAGAGGAGGGAAGGAAGCAGGAGAGAGGAGAGGAACAGGTAAAAGAGGAAAGGAACAGGCAGCAGGGAGAAGAGGGAAAGGTAGGAGAGGAGAGGAAAAGACAGGTGATAGGAGGGAAGGTGGCAGGAGAGAGGAGAGGAACAGGAAGGAGAGAGGAGAGGAAAAGACAGGTGAGAGGAGAGAAGGTGGCAGGAGAGAGGAGAGGAACAGGAAGGAGAGAGGAGAGGAACAGTAAGCAGAGAGGAGAGGAACAGACAGGTGAGATGAGAGAAGGAGGAAGGAGAGGGGAGCAGGAAGGAGAGAGGATCAGGAAGGCAACCCTAAACTTGAGTAGCCTCATCTCAACCCCAAGCACAGTGGTTTCAGAGGCTATGAACTAAACTCTACAGCAACCTCTAGGAATCGGGTCAATGCCTATGAATCCATATTTTGATTATGATTTCTTTTGTAAGTGACTCCTCGATTTCTCACAAAGTCTCTTATGTTCTGTGCGGTTCTCTTTGCTAATGCTGCACTTTCCACCAGCTTGCAATGGTTTATTTCATTTCTGGATGCCAATTTTGCCTTTGTGATGTGACCTTTGAAATGGCGCATTACAGCTGCAACCTCAGACTTGGACCAGGGTCTTTTTACCGCTCGTTTGGATGCAGGCTTCTGCGCAGGGTCTTGAAAGAGAAAGAAAAAATTATCATGACAAAACAAGCCTATATGGGGTGAGCAAGAGAGAAGAGAAGAACAGACAGGAGAGAGGAGAGGAGCAGGCAAAAGAGAGGAGAGGAACAGACAGGTGAGAGGAGAGAAGGAGGCAGGAGAGAGGAGAGGAACAGGAAGGAGAGAGGAGAGGAACAGACAGGTGAGAGGAGAGAAGGTGGCAGGAGAGAGGAGAGGAACAGGAAGGAGAGAGGAGAGGAACAGACAGGTGAGAGGAGAGAAGGTGGCAGGAGAGGAACAGGAAGGAGAGAGGAGAGGAACAGGAAGGAGAGAGGAGAGGAACAGACAGGTGATAGGAGAGAAGGAGGCAAGAGAGAGGAGAGGAACAAGAAGGAGAGAGGAGAGGAAAAGACAGGTGATAGGAGAGAAGGTGGCAGGAGAGAGGAGAGGAACAGGAAGGAGAGAGGAGAGGAACAGACAGGTGAGAGGAGAGAAGGTGGCAGGAGAGAGGAGAGGAACAGTAAGGAGAGAGGAGAGGAACAGACAGGTGAGAGGAGAGAAGGAGGCAGGAGAGAGGAGAGGAACAGGAAGGAGAGAGGAGAGGAACAGACAGGTGAGAGGAGAGAAGGTGGCAGGAGAGGAACAGGAAGGAGAGAGGAGAGGAACAGGAAGGACAGAGGAGAGGAACAGACAGGTGAGAGGAGAGAAGGAGGAAGGAGAGAGGAGAGGAACAGGAAGGAGAGAGGAGAGGAACAGGAAGGAGAGAGGAGAGGAACAGGAAGGACAGAGGAGAGGAACAGACAGGTGAGAGGAGAGAAGGAGGAAGGAGAGAGGAGAGGAACAGGAAGGAGAGAGGAGAGGAACAGACAGGTGAGAGGAGAGAAGGTGGAAGGAGAGGAACAGGAACGAGAGAGGAGAGGAACAGACAGGTGAGAGGAGAGAAGGTGGAAGGAGAGGAACAGGAAGGAGAGAGGAGAGGAACAGACAGGTGAGAGGAGAGAAGGTGGCAGGAGAGAGGAGAGGAACAGGAAGGAGAGAGGAGAGGAACAGTAAGGAGAGAGGAGAGGAACAGACAGGTGATAGGAGGGAAGGTGGCAGGAGAGAAGAGAGGAACAGGAAGGAGAGAAGAGAGGAACAGACAGGTGAGAGGAGAGAAGGTGGCAGGAGAGAGGAGAGGAACAGGAAGGAGAGAGGAGAGGAACAGGAAGGAGAGAGGAGAGGAACAGACAGGTGAGAGGAGAGAAGGTGGCAGGAGAGAGGAGAGGAACAGGAAGGAGAGAGGAGAGGAACAGGAAGGAGAGAGGAGAGGAACAGACAGGTGATAGGAGGGAAGGTGGCAGGAGAGAGGAGAGGAACAGGAAGGAGAGAGGAGAGGAACAGACAGGTGATAGGAGAGAAGGTGGCAGGAGAGAGGAGAGGAACAGGAAGGAGAGAGGAGAGGAACAGGAAGGAGAGAGGAGAGGAACAGACAGGTGATAGGAGGGAAGGTGGCAGGAGAGAGGAGAGGAACAGGAAGGAGAGAAGAGAGGAACAGACAGGTGAGAGGAGAGGAACAGGAAGGAGAGAGGAGAGGAACAGGAAGGAGAGAGGAGAGGAACAGACAGGTGAGAGGAGAGAAGGTGGCAGGAGAGAAGAGAAGAACAGGAAGGAGAGAGGAGAGGAACAGACAGGTGAGAGGAGAGAAGGAGGCAGGAGAGAGGAGAGGAACAGGAAGGAGAGAGGAGAGGAACAGACAGGTGAGAGGAGAGAAGGTGGCAGGAGAGGAACAGGAAGGAGAGAGGAGAGGAAAAGGAAGGACAGAGGAGAGGAACAGACAGGTGAGAGGAGAGAAGGAGGAAGGAGAGAGGAGAGGAACAGGAAGGAGAGAGGAGAGGAACAGGAAGGAGAGAGGAGAGGAACAGACAGGTGAGAGGAGAGAAGGAGGAAGGAGAGAGGAGAGGAACAGGAAGGAGAGAGGAGAGGAACAGACAGGTGAGAGGAGAGAAGGTGGCAGGAGAGGAACAGGAAGGAGAGAGGAGAGGAACAGGAAGGACAGAGGAGAGGAACAGACAGGTGATAGGAGGGAAGTTGGCAGGAGAGAGGAGAGGAACAGGAAGGAGAGAAGAGAGGAATAGACAGGTGAGAGGAGAGAAGGTGGCAGGAGAGAGGAGAGGAACAGGAAGGAGAGAGGAGAGGAACAGGAAGGAGAGAGGAGAGGAACAGTAAGGAGAGAGGAGAGGAACAGACAGGTGATAGGAGGGAAGGTGGCAGGAGAGAGGAGAGGAACAGGAAGGAGAGAAGAGAGGAACAGACAGGTGAGAGGAGAGAAGGTGGCAGGAGAGAGGAGAGGAACAGGAAGGAGAGAGGAGAGGAACAGACAGGTGAGAGGAGAGAAGGTGGCAGGAGAGAGGAGAGGAACAGGAAGGAGAGAGGAGAGGAACAGGAAGGAGAGAGGAGAGGAACAGACAGGTGATAGGAGGGAAGGTGGCAGGAGAGAGGAGAGGAACAGGAAGGAGAGAAGAGAGGAACAGACAGGTGATAGGAGAGAAGGTGGCAGGAGAGAGGAGAGGAACAGGAAGGAGAGAGGAGAGGAACAGGAAGGAGAGAGGAGAGGAACAGACAGGTGATAGGAGGGAAGGTGGCAGGAGAGAGGAGAGGAACAGGAAGGAGAGAAGAGAGGAACAGACAGGTGAGAGGAGAGGAACAGGAAGGAGAGAGGAGAGGAACAGGAAGGAGAGAGGAGAGGAACAGACAGGTGAGAGGAGAGAAGGTGGCAGGAGAGAAGAGAAGAACAGGAAGGAGAGAGGAGAGGAAGAGACAGGTGATAGGAGAGAAGGTGGCAGGAGAGAGGAAAGGAACAGGAAGGAGAGAGGAGAGGAACAGACAGGTGAGAGGAGAGAAGGTGGAAGGAGAGAGGAGAGGAACAGGAAGGAGAGAGGAGAGGAACAGTAAGGAGAGAGGAGAGGAACAGACAGGTGAGAGGAGAGAAGGTGGCAGGAGAGAGGAGAGGAACAGGAAGGAGAGAGGAGAGGAACAGACAGGTGAGAGGAGAGAAGGTGGAAGGAGAGGAGAGGAACAGGAAGGAGAGAGGAGAGGAACAGTAAGGAGAGAGGAGAGGAACAGACAGGTGAGAGGAGAGAAGGTGGCAGGAGAGAGGAGAGGAACAGGAAGGAGAGAGGAGAGGAACAGACAGGTGAGAGGAGAGAAGGTGGCAGGAGAGAGGAGAGGAACAGGAAGGAGAGAGGAGAGGAACAGACAGGTGATAGGAGGGAAGGTGGCAGGAGAGAGCAGAGGAACAGAAAGGAGAGAGGAGAGGAACAGACAGGTGATAGGAGGGAAGGTGGCAGGAGAGAGGAGAGGAACAGGAAGGAGAGAGGAGAGGAACAGACAGGTGAGAGGAGAGAAGGTGGCAGGAGAGAGGAGAGGAACAGGAAGGAGAGAGGAGAGGAACAGTAAGGAGAGAGGAGAGGAACAGACAGGTGATAGGAGGGAAGGTGGCAGGAGAGAGGACAGGAACAGGAAGGAGAGAGGAGAGGAACAGACAGGTGATAGGAGGGAAGGTGGCAGGAGAGAGGAGAGGAACAGGAAGGAGAGAGGAGAGGAACAGACAGGTGAGAGGAGAGAAGGTGGCAGGAGAGAGGAGAGGAACAGGAAGGAGAGAGGAGAGGAACAGGAAGGAGAGAGGAGAGGAACAGACAGGTGATAGGAGGGAAGGTGGCAGGAGAGAGGAGAGGAACAGGAAGGAGAGAGGAGAGGAACAGACAGGTGAGAGGAGAGAAGCAGGCAGGAGAGAGGAACAGGAAAGAGAGAGGAGAGGAACAGGAAGGAGAGAGGAGAGGAACAGACAGGTGATAGGAGGGAAGGTGGCAGGAGAGAGGAGAGGAACAGGAAGGAGAGAGGAGAGGAACAGGAAGGAGAGAGGAGAGGAACAGTAAGGAGAGAGGAGAGGAACAGACAGGTGATAGGAGAGGAACAGACAGGTGAGAGGAGAGAAGGAGGCAGGCGAGAGGAACAGGGAAGAGAGAGGAGAGGAACAGGAAGGAGAGAGGAGAGGAACAGACAGGTGATAGGAGGGAAGGTGGCAGGAGAGAGGAGAGGAACAGTAAGGAGAGAGGAGAGGAACAGACAGGTGATAGGAGGGAAGGTGGCAGGAGAGAGGAGAGGAACAGGAAGGAGAGAGGAGAGGAACAGTAAGGAGAGAGGAGAGGAACAGACAGGTGAGAGGAGAGAGAAGGAGGCAGGAGAGAGGAACAGGAAAGAGAGAGGAGAGGAACAGGAAGGAGAGAGGAGAGGAACAGACAGGTGATAGGAGGGAAGGTGGCAGGAGAGAGGGAGAGGAACAGGAAGGAGAGAGGAGAGGAACAGACAGAGAAACTTACTTTCAGAATCAGGGGCATCCATGTCTACTGTGGACGTGACCGTATCTGTACAAAGATTCAAAACGTGAGTACATTATACATAATCTCTGGACCGTTATTTACAACATAAGTAACTTACCATAATTTGCTGAATCAAGGACCTGCTTGTGGCTTGAGTCAGAAGTAACATCATTATCCGATTCTCCATCTACTGCAGCATGATCATCTGATTCACTGTGATCGCCTTCTTTCTCTGCATCACTTAGAGCAATTTCATCTAGAAAAGGAGTGCTTTATTAAACTTAAATAGCTAATAATTTAATTAAATTTATTTAAATGTACAAACCTTCAATTTCAATCTCATCAAGGGACTTTCCTTGTAGGGAGGAAATGGATCCTTTCTCCATTGAGAGTAGCAGTTTGGAAATCTTTGCAAGCTGTGTTGTCGGAACAGGCAGTCTGTAGAAATCGCGATGAACGCGAATGTCGTGTCCGAGGAAGTCTGCGACCTGATCTAGCTCATTATTCTTCAGATTCAACACCTGAGATAGTGTTGCTACGTGCTTCCTGAGCTGGGTCGATCTTAGATGCTCAGGGTACTTGGCTCCACAATCTTTGAGAAATCCGCAAACAGTCATGACCTCTGTAGTGGCTTTGTGCTTTGGGTCGTGCAAACAAGAATATGTTTGAGGTAGGAACATCACATTCCTGTCTCTTTTTTGTCAGTAGTATCAGAGCATTAACTACCCTTGGAGGGAGGAGAACTGCAACTTTTCTGCCTCTTTTACCCATTATTTCAACCCGACTAAAATAGTTGCAGAGCTTCTTTTCTACTTCTGATAATCCAAAGCTAATGTCTTCATGTAGCCTTGTATCATCTCTCTCCAGAAAATTCTTCAGGCGCATTTTTGACACCTCTCCAGCTCGCCGACGATTGAACACAATGATTTGTGTGAGTGAAACTTTAGCAAGTTCAGCATAATTCAGAGCATTGGTCACTTCTTTCATCTTGTTTGTGGCATTTTCTGCAGTTTCTTCTAGGTACTTGTGAAGTTTCTGAACATCTTCAGTGAAGGGCAGTGTTAATGGTTTATTATATTTGACATCACTCAGCGTGTTCAGAGCATTGTGAGACACATATTCAGACCACGTGGAACTGTACAACTTTTTAAATGTTTCAATGGACTTAATCAGCTCTTCATCCTCTGTCATTAAGGCCCGGCAGTGAATGATGTCAGAGATCTTATGCAGAGTATGTCCTAATTTAAGGGCAAGGCTTGGTGTTTTGTATGAGAGATTCTCTTCATTAAAACCTGAGACCTGTTTGACTGCTTGCACCACTCTCTGAAAGTTTGCGGGTTTCACTGCATCTTCAAGGTTGGACACAGAAAAATCTGTGCGCAAACATAACAGCAGACGTCCCACTTCTCTGAGTTTTTGTCTTATGTATTCATATTTGGTTGGGTCTTGTCCGTGTTTATTGTAAAGTGACTGGGCAAACTGAAGGATACAGAAGTCATTTCGCACAACTGATGCAACCTCATCCTGTTTCATGACACTGAGTAACTTCCACACCCCACTGGAGATTTGCTGAAAGAACGCAGACTCCTGAGCTGCAGCCAGGCCCAGTACTTTGGTTTTCCCAGACTTATTTTCAACATCTTCAGTTTCTGGTTTGCAAGGACATCTGCGAACATGCCTCCATAGTTCTTTACGGATGAACATTCCTTGACAATACATGCAATGAATAAACTTTCCAGCTACTTCATCACCTTTGGGTTGTCTTTTAACTTTTAACTGACCTGTGCCAGTTTGTAACACAGCTTGATTATGCAGAAAATTTCCTTTATTCCTCATTTTTTCTATCAATCTTTTGCGCTCTTTGTCATCAGTGAGAGAAAAAGCATGCACAATCTCTGCATGTGTCTTGTGTGTTCTAAGATGTCGTGACAATTTGTTTTGTGCCTTACCACAGACAAAACAAAAATTTTTGGAGCTCAATTTCATAACTGATGTGTCTTCAGCTTTTTGGCCTTTCTCTGAATGTAACTCTTCTGAGATGTCCTGGTTCAAAGAATTACCTGGCTTTCTGAAATCTGATGTGCTAGAGGATCCTGCAAAGCTTGATTCCAAGTTTTGTGTCTGATAGTTTTTGAGATTTGGAAGTGTATGTGGTGTAACTTGGGAGAAACAGGCATCTATATCTTCATCATCGTCGTCATCTTGCGATTCAGAGTCAGGTACGTATTCCTGACTATCATCCTCTGTATCTTCATCCACTTCTGAACTCTGTGCACTGTCCTGGTTCTTTTCAGTAGCAAATTGTTGTCTCTAAAATTAAAATAAAAATAAAAATCAGACACTGATATTGTACACACCTGCAGGTTTAAAAAGCAATAAATAAAAAACATACGTGGAATTGACTCTGACTATTTATCCGTGCAAAGCAAGATTTATGCCAGATTCCTGAACAGTCTGTAAATTGTCAAACAAAAGCAGAGTAAATAAAATATGCACCAAACTTCACAACCACACAGAAACTGTGGCAATAGTTGTATTGCTGTTAAAAAGTATTGTTAAGTTAAAATACTGTACCTTTGCATTTATAGCCAAGCCATTTCATAGATGATACAGGTCCAGTACATTCTTGGCACTTATCCAAAGATGATATATTGGTGAAGATAAGGTGATGTCTTGCACACTGATGGCAAAATATTAAAATTATGATTTTCATCGCTTAATTTAATCTCTCTACATAGTTAGTGTTGTTAACAGTACTAAAAAAAATCAAATATATAAATAAGAATAAATTAGGATACCTGTTTATCCTCAGCAGCTGAAGTTAATGAATAGGAAGCCTGCTCCGCTTGATTACAACTCTGTTAAAATATAGTTAAGAAGAACAATTGAGCAAGTGAGTATGCCCCGGAGGATACAGCATAACTCTACATTTCTGATTGCATTTACCTGTTCAGTATTGATGACTGTTTCCGAAACTGGGCTGGTCATCTCCTTTTGGGTCACATCCAAGTGGCTTTGGCTGTTCTCAGTCTCATTCTAAGAAAAAGAAACAAAATGAACAACATCCAATATTGTGAATGTGCCCCAGCAGATAAAGCACAGATTTCTAACTTTAGGTTAATATAGTAAACAGTTTTAATTCTCAAAATAGTTTGATTTGGCATGTTTAACACTATAAGATAAACCCATGAGAAGAAAGAGTCCAGTAAACACCTGTCCTTCTAAACCATATTCTGTGGTGTATCTATCTTTTATACACAGCTTTTCTAATGGAGACACTGACATCCACACAAGAGTTCTCTCAATCCACAGGTCCTCATAAACAATAATGCACACTTCTTACACACAGGACGAGGCCTAGGCTATAACTAACAGCTTATCTTCAGCAGTATCTTTCAAAAAGCTCATCCTATTATATTTACCTGTTCAGTATTGATGACTGTTTCCGATACTGGGCTGGTCTTCTCCTTTTGGGTCACATCCAAGTGGCTTTGGCTGTTCTCAGTCTCATTCTAAGAAAGAGAAACAATATGAACAACATCCAATATTGTGAATGTGCCCCAGCAGATAAAGCATAGATTTCTAACTTTAGGTTAATATAGTAAACAGTTTTAATTCTCAAAATAGTTTGATTTGGCATGTTTAACACTATAAGATAAACCCATGAGAAGAAAGAGTCCAGTAAACACCTGTCCTTCTAAACCATATTCTGTGGTGTATCTACCTTTTATACACAGCTATTCTAATGGAGACACTGACATCCACACAAGAGTTCTCTCAATCCACAGGTCCTCATAAACAATAATGCACACTTCTTACACACAGGACGAGGCCTAGGCTATAACTAACAGCTTATCTTCAGCAGTATCGTTCAAAAAGCTCATCCTATTTTATTTACCTGTTCAATGTTGATGACTGTTTCCGATACTGGGCTGGTCATCTCCTTTTGGGTCACATCCAAGTGGCTTTGGCTGTTCTCAGTCTCATTCTAAGAAAAAGAAACAAAATGAACAACATCCAATATTCTGAATGTGCCCCAGCAGATAAAGCACAGATTTCTAACTTTAGGTTAATATAGTAAACAGTTTTAATTCTCAAAATAGTTTGATTTGGCATGTTTAACACTATAAGATAAACCCATGAGAAGAAAGAGTCCAGTAAACATCTGTCCTTCTAAACCATATTCTGTGGTGTATCTATCTTTTATACACAGCTTTTCTAATGGAGACACTGACATCCACACAAGAGTTCTCTCAATCCACAGGTCCTCATAAACAATAATGCACACTTCTTACACACAGGACGAGGCCTAGGCTATAACTAACAGCTTATTTTCAGCAGTATCTTTCAAAAAGCTCATCCTATTATATTTACCTGTTCAGTATTGACGACTGTTTCCGATACTGGGCTGGTCTTCTCCTTTTGGGTCACATCCAAGTGGCTTTGGCTGTTCTCAGTCTCATTCTAAGAAAGAGAAACAATATGAACAACATCCAATATTGTGAATGTGCCCCAGCAGATAAAGCATAGATTTCTAACTTTAGGTGAATATAGTAAACAGTTTTAATTCTCAAAATAGTTTGATTTGGCATGTTTAACACTATAAGATAAACTCATGAGAAGAAAGAGTCCAGTAAACACCTGTCCTTCTAAACAATATTCTGTGGTGTATCTATCTTTTATACACAGCTTTTCTAATGGAGACACTGACATCCACACAAGAGTTCTCTCAATCCATAGGTCCTCATAAACAATAATGCACACTTCTTACACACAGGACGAGGCCTAGGCTATAACTAACAGCTTATCTTCAGCAGTATCTTTCAAAAAGCTCATCCTATTATATTTACCTGTTCAGTATTGATGACTGTTTCCGAAACTGGGCTGGTCTTCTCCTTTTGGGTCACATCCAAGTGGCTTTGGCTGTTCTCAGTCTCATTCTGAGAGAGAGAAACAAAATGAACAACATCCAATATTGTGAATGTGCCCCAGCAGATAGAGCATAGATTTCTAACTTTAGGTTAATATAGTAAACAGTTTTAATTCTCAAAATAGTTTGATTTGGCATGTTTAACACTATAAGATAAACCCATGAGAAGAAAGAGTCCAGTAAACACCTGTCCTTCTAAACCATATTCTGTGGTGTATCTACCTTTTATACACAGCTATTCTAATGGAGACACTGACATCCACACAAGAGTTCTCTCAATCCACAGGTCCTCATAAACAATAATGCACACTTCTTAGACACAGGACGAGGCCTAGGCTATAACTAACAGCTTATCTTCAGCAGTATCGTTCAAAAAGCTCATCCTATTTTATTTACCTGTTCAGTATTGACGACTGTTTCCGATACTGGGCTGGTCTTCTCCTTTTGGGTCACATCCAAGTGGCTTTGGCTGTTCTCAGTCTCATTCTAAGAAAGAGAAACAATATGAACAACATCCAATATTGTGAATGTGCCCCAGCAGATAAAGCATAGATTTCTAACTTTAGGTGAATATAGTAAACAGTTTTAATTCTCAAAATAGTTTGATTTGGCATGTTTAACACTATAAGATAAACCCATGAGAAGAAAGAGTCCAGTAAACACCTGTCCTTCTAAACCATATTCTGTGGTGTATCTATCTTTTATACACAGCTTTTCTAATGGAGATACTGACATTCACACAAGAGTTCTCTCAATCCACAGGTCCTCATAAACAATAATGCACACTTCTTACACACAGGACGAGGCCTAGGCTATAACTAACAGCTTATCTTCAGCAGTATCTTTCAAAAAGCTCATCCTATTATATTTACCTGTTCAGTATTGACGACTGTTTCCGATACTGGGCTGGTCTTCTCCTTTTGGGTCACATCCAAGTGACTTTGGCTGTTCTCAGTCTCCACCTTCGAGAAAAAAAACAAAACAAATATTGACATCACACTTAATTGTCCCCAGTAGTTTTCATTAGAAACATCAGAATGAAAAAGTCATAAACACCAAGGACAGAGTCAGTCTCCCCTGTTTAATTTTGCTAATGTCATCAGTATCAGCATATTTTCTATCGAGATAACTTTTTTGTGTATGCAAGATACTTTTACTTTTTACTCACCTACATTGGAAGTTCTGAGTTCTTTAATACTTCAAATTTTCATGTAATATTAATAAATGTTTTTGCTTTAAAATTAAGTAAATTTTTTTCACATATAAATAATAATAATAATTATAATACAATAAAATGTAATCTCAGGTTTTATCTTTCTGACCTTAAACTATCCACTCTGTGACAGACAGAAAGAACCTTCATACCACTATATTTGCCACCTTGATTCCGTCCCCCTGGCTCTCATTTTCACATGCAGTTGTCTTTTTAAAATAAAACAAAGAACATATCAATCAAAAATGCTGTGTTTAACTTAATTCTTTAAAGAAATGTATAATGTTTTGTTACCATGTATCGCCATGGACAGTCACTTGAGCCATAATCGTAGGTTATTTCTTCTCCAGGACTTATGTCTTTCTTGGCAAATAAACACAGGTGGGGCTTTCCTTCTACAGTCAGACGCTTCATCTTCCCGTTTGGGTTGACATGGTCATCATTTACCAGCCTTCCAAATGACCCATCTTCCTTTGCTGCATCCACACTGTAATAATGATGTTTAGTTGTGGCAATTTTAGTACAAAAATTTTGTAAAAAGATGAGCAAGAAAAAAAGCAAAAAAATAAAAATACATACCACCACATTTTTCCATTAAAATGAAACTCAAACATAAAAATTCGTAGCTTCTCATGGTAGACTCTCTGTCTTTTCTCACACTCTTCTTTCCTAATAAGTTCACCTCTATATTCTAACAGAAAGTCTCCTTCAAGAAATTGTGCAGTTGCAAATATGCCACGACCTAGATGAACATCACACACTTAGTAATTAAAACCATAAAATTTTACATATTTAAGCCTTTAAGCATTTACCTTTAAAAGCGTTAATGTATTTAACATCAAATCCAAATTTGTCTTTCGCAGCTTTTATATAAAAGATGGCATCATCTTTCGGATTGAGCCTTCTTCTCCTGGACATTATTTTTAGCTTCTGCCAAAAGTAAAAACAAAATTAATTCATACAATCCAAGAAAAGCACAGAATCACTTTAGTAATAAACTCCTCACTTATACCTAAATGAAATAAAGAAGTCCAAAAAATTGTTGAAATGAAATGGTTAAAATGTTTATGGACAGTTTTACCCCTTTGCAATATTAATTCATTACAGCCAAAATGTATTTAATAGTGTGTTATGTCTTTGTACAGAAGCATAAATGCTAATGCTTGCCTGTTGCTATTGCTGCAGACAGAATTGCTGCTGTCCTTGCTCGTTTTTAATGTTCTCTTTATATTCAATAATACATTTACATCAATGTAGATTTTTCCTTCGAACCACATTCGTTTTCATTGCCCAATCTTCATTAGTACACGTGCGCTCCGCAGCATCTAGGTTCGGTAATGTCACATGATGCAGCACAGATAAGTAATATTTCTATATAATATTTAAGATTAATATATTTAAAAATCGATTAGTTTGGTTATCATATGTTTTCATTTACTATTTGCAAAGGCATAACAATCGTTTATCCGACATGTAATAATATCCTGCCATTGCTAAAATTACACAGGCGATTTTACTAGTACTAAGGCAATAAGGAAACACTCCGTATTTTTAACTGCTTGGTTTTCATTGATAACTCTCATGTTAAAAAGCCTCGATTGCAACAACTCTACAAACAAGTGCTAATTAGCTAACGCCAAATTAGCTAATGTGGCTAACATATCATTGACAATAGTGCATGTGGAGCAGTACACTTCTTGGCATCAGCATTGCATTTCTATCTGTTAAATTCTGGAAAGGTATTCATTACACACTTCACTTCAATGTAATTTTAATAAATAGTAGTCTGCTCTTACTTGTATACGTTGTCTTCCAATAGTCTGCAAAAGACGTGCTTTTTAACAACTTCTTCTTTCCTCTCCGGAAACCGAAATGTTTACGCAAGAGGGCCCCCTCTGTCAGACTTATGTATATCATTTAAATACGTACGCCTTAACCATGGCCTTAACCTTCAGTTTCTATAGACGTTGTCTGTTTGCCACGATCCTTCCTTCGGAGGTGGCTCCTCTCAAGAGTCCCGGCTCATTCCTTGAGTCTTTTAGAACAGGCTTCCAAGTGGCCGAGCGGCGGCTCATTAAATATCTGACTACTATAATCTGAAATGCAATCTTAAGCAAATTTAAAAAAATTTAAAAAAGCCCCAAATTTTTAAACACAGTCTGATGTTAGTGAGAGTCTGAAACTGATCCATTGCTTATGAAAAAAGGACATACACATTTGTTTAGCTGAATAGTTAGTTATATTAGTTGAAAAGCCCTAAAATAAATAAATACATGATAAATACATGATTTGTTTAGATGTTAATGATCATCCAAACCAGCTCAATATGCAACTGCAGTAGTGACAAAAATAATGGGACATGTTTAAAAAGCTGAATTTATTTATTAGACAGTTATTATTTGTCAGACACATAACTATCTCAGCAAGCTTTCTATGTATTTATTACATGCTTTTTTGTCACAAAGATGGTATAGTAAGTGGTAAATTGTGTTTGAAAGCTCATTTTGGTGTTTTCATTATTGTTTTCCGGAGCGCCATTGAACGCAGCAGGCTACACACGGCTTACAAGCACGTAACAAGCCGCTGTCTTCTCTTCTATGAAAGGGTAAGACGTTAAACTCTCCCAAATAAAGCGCGATGTCAGGCTGTGTCCTGAAGTGGAGCTCTGTGGAGGACGTGGACAAAGTCACACAGCTGCACCACGCGTTATTACGCACCGCATCAGGAAGGTTCCGGACTGAGATGAGCTGAGTGCAGCTGAATTGTTTGTGCGTGAGGCACGAGAGGAGTCATCCAAAGACTGTGGTCATACTACAGACGAGGGCTTTCAGTTATTTTCACAGGTCTTAGGAGACTGAACACGTAGTGAACTCGTTCCTACATGGACTTTTGACCAAGATTTATTGAACAGTGCTGCCTCTGACCCCTCTTTATGTGTCCACAATCATCCTCCGCCAGTTTATTGTCGATTTTTTTTTGGCCACAGACCCACACAAGTTAACCAGGCGCTATTAAGGAAAGTAAAATGAGTAAACTTGAGGCAATCAAAAACAGCCCACCTTCTCAGAGCCACATAAAGACAAGCGACTACGGTAAGATCACTGTATTAAAATAATTCTACATTCATTAGAAACATTGCTATAAGTGTGTCAGACTCAAATTAATGAGTGAATGACTGAATTTGGCTCAGACCCTCACCGCTCACGGCTGCGCGCCCTGCTTTGGAAGCGCGCAGCCGTGAGCGCCAATTTGGACTTAGACAGATGCAGTTTAGAGTCAAAGTGTGTTTGTCAGACACAGAGAGGCATTAAGAGCATACCATTAAATTAATTTTAGGTAGAGATAGGTTTAGCTTTACCTGGATATTATCTGTGGGACTCTATAATGTAATCAGTCAATTTTCAAAATCATCTAGCAGGCCAGAAATTACTGGCTGCGGGGCAGAATTGTCCCGCAGACGGTGTAACGGGGGTGGTTTGGACCCAAAAGCAGTACACAGTAGAATGGGTACAGTTGGTAATAACCTTTATTGCCACAATAGCAAACAGGGAGCGGAGCAGAAAGAGTCAATACAGCGTTCAGGTCTCTCTTCAGGCCGAAAGCCCACACACAGTCTCTACAGCACGGGGAAGGGCTGAGGAACGAGTTCTGTTCCCCGGCCACGTGGAATGAGAGAGAGGAGCTTACTGTGGTCGCCGAAGCCGTAGCGAGGAGTCCGCAGCCCGTAGAGTCCGCCGGTCGTGCTGAGGTGCAGACGAGGGAAGAGCAGAGGCGCGGTCCGCGACAAGCGGGGGGGGGTAGCAGTTCGAGGAAACAGAGGCGCCGACGAGGAGCAGGCAGGGGGTGAGTCGAGGCCAGGCGGAAGAGTCGTTACCGGGAGAGCAGGACGATGCCAAGGACGCCGAGGCAGAGCGCGTGGTCAGAGACGGAAGACAGGTGAGTTTACCGGGAGGCAGGCGAGGAGAGCAGGTCGGGGACAGACGAGGCCGGCAACAGGAGATCAGGCAGGAGAAGAACGCTGGAGAGTCGTGCATAATGCAGAGGAACAATCTGGCAGAGTGTGTGTGAACAGGTGAGTCTTACACACCGGGCTGATAGGCAGATGAGCTGCAGCTGCAGCAGCGGGTGAGTGAGGAGGGGTGAACCGGTGGGAGTGGCTGGCAGGTAGAGAGGGGCCGAGGTGAGGGAATACTGGGGCAGTGGAGTATGAGGAGAGCCAGGGAAGATGAAACTGTGACAGACGGTGGTTTCTGACCCCTGGCCTTTAGCAACAATCAGCTGACATGACAACCATGATAAAATCTCACTTTTATAAAATAAAACTGAACTATGCAGTTTATTGGGCCAATGAAAAATTAAACATTTTCTCTGGACACACTAAATGGAGACTGGTATTTAAACTAGTATAAAAATTATCCGCTTTTACATCCTTTTTTACTGCATTCTTTTCAAAACACTTGTGGTTCATTGTGAGTAGACAAAGCCCACAGCTGGTTTCCTTCAGAGGACTCCTCCCAAGGAAGGATCCTGGCAACTGGTAAACAGCACTTTAATTTTTAAAGGAAGCCATCATAGGAGGAGTCTCAATTGATGTCCCACCCATGTCCCGCCCATGTCCTCTTAAACAACCAATCAGCCGAGAGCCCGCCAAAAATCAGTCGTGTGTATCAAAAATGTGTAAAAATGTGCAGTACCACTAGAGTAGAGTAGGGGGAGCAACTCATACACAAGATACACAAAAAATCAGGCTTGGGGGACTATATGGACTTCGAAAAAAAATGAGAATATATGTTATTTAGACTCTAAAAAAGCAGAAAAACTTGCTAGGTTTATGCGGACATTGGCATGGTCCTGCTAATCCCCTGAGGTCCTTGTAACGCTGGTATGTAGTCAGGTCATTTGTCCCAGTAAACCATAAAAACCAACGCACACACACACACACACACACACACACACACACACACACACACACTGACACACAAGAGCTGTCTGGTTATATCACACCCAGCAGCTGTCCTCAG
The DNA here is from genome assembly GCA_036850595.1 of Rhyacichthys aspro. NCBI lineage: Eukaryota > Metazoa > Chordata > Actinopteri > Gobiiformes > Rhyacichthyidae > Rhyacichthys > Rhyacichthys aspro. The sequence goes on along the minus strand of CM072148.1, from coordinate 15,750,645 downwards.
GCGACCTCTCTACACTTTCACCAGTTGGCTTTTATGGTTTCAAAGTAGTGGCATTTTAATCATATTAATAACATTTAAAAACACACTCTTTCCACAAGTTTAAAGAAAATGTATTTGTGGAATGACTTAGTGTAGGCACATGGATACAGTATGGAGCACTAAGATATATAAAATATCTGGTGAGGAGAGAAAGGAAAAAAAAAAAAAAAACTTGGCAGAGGCTAACAGCACTTACACAAGCACTGATCTGTCCTCATTCCAGAGACAGTAGGAAATTAATAAAATCTTAATTTATCCTCTCAAATGATTTTAATGGTAGTTAATGAATCAGCCAAGTTATAAAGCCAACTGTTATTAAACAGCAGACAAACTTATCATGTTTCATTAGTGGTTTATGAAATTATCTATAATGAATATGACTAGAATAATGACCTTACTGTCTTGCAAGAGTAGCTTGCAAACAGGCCTTATGCAAAGAACACTTTGCATCATTTGCACAGCTTTGACCTCACGTGGGACTGTTCAGTCTATATTTGTATCTGAATGAGAATGTTGTGCTGATCTGGCAAGTCACTCAAAAGCCCTTTTAATGTCTTAAACATGTAGAGAACATAATCAAACAAAGGAAAGGAAACTAAAGTGAAAAGCGAGCAGAGACCACAAGGTTTCCACTTTTGGTGTACTCCACTACAGCAGCAGCAGCAGCACATCAGCACCTCCAGTCCAGAGAGACACTGGAGGACCTCCTGACATGGTTCACACATCACAGACTGCAGGAGGAGTTCCATAGAGTAATATCAGGTGAGTTGGTTGTTGATAAAAAAGATTGTTCATATGCATTCTTAGAATATGATAGCATTCAGTGAAAATTAATAAATGAAAGCCAACATTAGTCATTTGTTGAAGCATCAAACATTAAGATACTAGGCTATGACTAAAAAACAGAGAATCATTTGAGAACAACTTTTTCCAATATTTTTTTCCTAGTACTACACTTAAGAGTCAGTGTGGTTGCAGACAAATTGGAATTATTGCACTGACTATTTATTTATTTATTTATTTTTGGTTGTTTCGGTCTTTATTTGATTATATTACTGATTCGATTTATATAATATATTAAATGATGATATGGATTTCAAAATCTGATTAGAATTGTACTATGGACATTTTTATTGATTTATTTATTAAACGTGGACAAATAGTCACTTAGAGGTTGATGGAACACTGAGGTAAATATACAATTACTTGGATAAAACGTTCCACTTGTTCCACTGCAGGATGTGCTCTCAGCAGTATTTAGCACATACTGGGTGGTGTTTACATGCAGAGAGGTGAGTCAGATGACTGTCCTCTGGCATCAGATAGACATACTAACTCACAAGAAGAGTGAGGAGATGAAAGAAGAGGAGCCGTGTGAGAGGCTAAAAGACACAAACGGAATTTGGGTTAAAGGACTGAAGAGCTCGAGTTCTGCTGTTCTTTCCAGATTATTTCTGGCATTTGTCACAAGGACTATTTGACAGATATTTGGGTCATAAGGCAAGTGTGGACCGGTATAGCCAACTTTTGCAAACCAGTGCTAGCTTTATTACCAGTGCAGCAGACATTACATCAGCACATCAAGGTATTCCTACACATTTCCACAGTTTTCAGCAGAAAACAATTACAACTTGAGAGATAAGTCGACACAAATAAAACCCCGGAGAAGAAACACTGTGGCTGCACATTATGGTGGTTTGCTTCTTTTTCTCTCTTCATGTTTCCATTTTTTGTGCTGTTTCTCTTTGTAAGCAGACGTATCGCGTGCTGAAATAGACCCTTCCCCGGTAGGATTCTCTGACCCATAAATGTAACACGTAAGCCATGTAAACCAACAGCCAGTGGGACCGCCCTTACAGATTATTCTGATTACATAATGCGTCCCTCAGTTAAGCAGAAAAAAAGTTGCCCATTGCATCACATGACTAGGTTAACAGGACAAACCCACAGCAGTTCACATCTGCTGTGATGTTAACAGACAGGGGCTCCTAATCTAATCAGACCAGTCTAAAATCAAGCTGTGATATTCAGGAAACATTGATGAGTGAGAATATTTGGTTCTAACTTGATAATGTGGTGGTTACTCTCGATTATGGAGCAAATAAAATGTTCTACATACTTGATGCTGCTGCTTTTATTGGTGCAGTGGACATATCTTTTCAGGGACATAGTTTGTGAAAGGAAAAACACTTTCTTTTTCTTCTTTTTTTTTTTTTTTTAGGAAAATACAAAGTATGAGTTTGGTAGCTTGTGTAGTTAGAGTTTTAAGAGGTTACTCTCAATTATGGCCTAAATGTAAAAATGTCACACAGACAGGTCAAGCTGCCTCCTTCTGAGACCAAGATTGTAGTCTGGGTCCTTGATAATTCACTGATAACTCGACTCCAAACTTTATCTCGATTAGTTTAAAAACTTTCCTTGTTATGTGTCCGTGCTGACGTCTACGACCATGTGAAGCCCTGTGGAAGCATAGCCAGACTTGGATTGTCAATACTGTTAGACTGAGCTGATGGTAAATGCATTTAAGTATCGTGAACTCTGCTTTAGACCTCTTCCAAATAGAAACACATCCATACTTCTCTATAAAACTTTTAGAAACCTGTGCGTAAATCATCAACAAGGTATTTAACAGTTGAAATCAGTAAAAAAAAAAAAAGAATTTTGTTCTCGGATGATTCAGACTGAGAAAGCCGGTCCCATCTTGTGTAAATTGTCACCTTCTGCAATGGATGACTCGGGCAAATAAAATAGAAAAATCAGCGTTGAAATATGCAGAGTGACGCACATCTAGTGTGAATATGACATGGCACCAGCATCGAGGGTATGTGAGCGTGTGATTGTGGAAATGAGGCTCTGATGACAGATGGGC